>CM061355.1:38319153-39569153 GCA_030867105.1 Liasis olivaceus | reverse complement strand
TCTCACAATGATTGGATGGACTCCCAAACCTCATTCTACATCAGCCCTTTTGTGGCTGCAAAGAAAGCAATTTTTAAGAAAGCTAAAACTACTCAACTATCACAGTAATTTAGGCAAAACTCTCACGTTTATCTTTAAACTAAAAATGCACATAGATATATTAAGTATACATATTAAGTTATTTGCTTGTGCAATATTGGAATCATCATCATCATCATCACAAGATACAAAGACCTGCAAATAGAATGACTGTGGTAAAAGAAAGTAAAGATACTACCAATAGTAATAGGTGCCTTGGGTGGAATCCCAAAACATCTGGAGCACCACTTGAAGACCATCAGCATTGACGAAATCACCATCAGTCAATTGCAAAAGGCAGCTTTACTTGGAACAGCTCACATCCTGCAATGATACCTTTAACACCATCAAACAGCAACATCTGTTTGTCCCAGGTCTTTGGGAAGGACTCGATAGGTGGATAGAAATGCCAAATCCAGTCTAAACATCTGGCTGACTGAGTGACCAACAATAAAAGGTAAATATCTTTATATCATCTTAGTTTAATTAATAAGTCTTCAATTATGCATGGTAGTTATTGGCCATAGAATAAAGCATAATCTGGCATCAGTTGTGAACTATATGGGATGGCAAAAACTAAGGAGATTGAAAGGATATTCAAAAGAATCTCTTCAAACTGGGTCAATAGGAAACTGAAAAAATAGAAGTTTAATGCTAACATTAAAAAAACGCTAATTCTGTCTTTTGAGCTTTGGGAATTAATGGAATAATGGCTTGAGGTATTTGTGAACAGTTTAATGAAACCTTGACTGAATGTAAAAAGCAAACAAGCAAACAAAATCAAAACAGGTAAATCCCATGAAAAGATTTATTACTTTAGGGGTTGCAGTATAGTTTCTTTCAAATTTCTTTGGTGGTTTGAGTATATATTAACGATACAGTGTGGCCAAGGGTGCTGATATTGTCATGCACTATTTTCTTCACTCCAGCCTGTCTGGCTGAGCACATTTCCTGATTTTAAAAAGCCCTATAGAAAGATTTCTCCCTTGAAAATTCACTTGAAAACTTCTTAAGCTTTAGCTCAAGCTGTGGGAAGCCAGGCAGGGTACAAACCATTGGAACAATCTTTCTCAAAGGAAAAATAGGACAGTCACATATAGCTATTGATCATTTCATAATTCATAATTGATCATTTCATAATTAAGAGAAATGCCAGAACCCCACTCCTATCCATGAATGAATGAATGAACAAATGAACAAATATGTATATGTAAATGTATGTATGTATGTATGTATGTGTATGTGTGTATATCCATCCATCCATCCATCGGATATATATATATATCCATTGCACTCAGTCAAAATGGTAAAATAGATGCAAATCTATTTTTGGCAGAATACTATTATTCACAATAATTAGAATATTTAATCTCAGGACTCAGTTGAATGGCTGTTTTGCTATAGTGAAAGAGCAGGAAGTCTTTGGGGCATATAAGCCAATTTTGGAATGTTGCCACACACATATAATTATTCTGGGGTCATTGTCACTAATACTCAATCCAAACCTTGATTAAAGTACTGATGAAATTCACTCTTGACATTTGTTGGGAACACAATAAAACTTGTACTGAACCAAGGACAATATCACAAAAGAGAACACAGGCTTACTTCAATATCAGCCCACAATGTAATACAGGGTATTTTCTGCATTTTCATTTTCCACTGTAAACATAGGCGTGGTTGAAAGTGCAGCTTTCTTTTTGAAAGAAAGCAAGCATCAATATATCTGTATAGCTTCTCTTTTTTGGTTAAGAAGTATGCAACTACAATACAGTCTTTTTGTGAAATTTCCCTGGCCTTTTCTCATTTAAGAAGAAACCCCTAATCTCTATATAGTAGAATTTGCACAGTAGGTATGCACAATTTCTTAAACAGTTAGCAACCACAATAGCTCTATGAGGAGCACATTAGAGAAGAGAAAGAAATTTGCATTTATAATTGCTCTGATCCAATTCAAGCTTCTACGAAAGGAAGTAATTTTCATTAATTCCTCCATCACCTGAACCTCTTATGCTTTCCCCAAAGAGTAGATTAATATCTCCCCTACACTACAATGTACAAGACTGTAGGAGGAAAGATAAATTGACAAACCTTTTCTCATGCCACTCTATTGCTGGAAGCTTATTTGCATCTTCTATACTTCTGGGTCTGATGCCACCGGCCTCCTGAATTTGTAATTTCAATGCACTTAAACTGCAGCTTTATTTACATTACCTTGAAGTAAGTTCAGCTGAACATACAGGGCTGATTTCCATAGACAGGACTGCTGTTTGTCACTTTGCCATAGCATTCATCACTCTAATAAAAGCACTGGTATATCTTGAATAGCTCAAATGTTACTGTAATGTTTGGTTCAGTCGCACTTGTCAACAAAATCAAACAAGATCATCCAGTTCAATATAAGTTAATGTTTGCTGGCATGACACTCTATAAAAGTACTGTCAAACATGTATACAAAGGAAACAGAACCCTCAAAACATTTAATGGAGATCAGTAACCTTTGTTCAGCGTCTATGGTTAGAGGTTAAACCACTTGTGTCTATTTGTACTCATTCTTCATATAAGGTACATAGAACCACCATTGTAGGAAGCAACTTAGCTTTTAATCTCCCATTCCCCCTGAAGTTAATTAACATGTATTTGGAGTTTCTGTTCTCGTGGCAAGTAACAATTTCACTCAACTAATAGAGCAGAGTACAAACTAAAGGCAAAAATCATGCAGTTGACCCAGTTCATCCTTCTGCTATTACGTGGTGAAAACAAACTCTTTACCTGATTAAGGATTTTCTTTTTTCTTTCTTTTTCTTAAAAAACCAAAATAAATAGTTTTAGTTTTTAAGAAATGAGCATCTTCCAAATAAGCTACCAAACAGGTTACATTTTTTGGTGGCCAAAGTATGCAGAAATGATTAGGCAATCCAGAGAGTAACTGATAGGGTGCAGCTTGAGAATGCAGGAGAAATAAATTCCCATGAAGTGGTAGGTTCCTGAAACACAAAACTGATAATATGCCATGAAACCCCAGGTTCCTCCATATACATGCCAATATACCATGTTTGAAAGCAAAGACCTGACAGCACGCAATCTGAACTAGCATCTGTGCTTACACTTTGGAATCCGTTTTCTCAGTATATGTGTTCAAGAAACTTTTAAAAATGAGGATGGCGAATGCAATACATGCTAGGTGGTAAATTGAGAAAATATAAGGGAAGAACTCTGGAAAGGTAAGAAACAACAGAGATGGCATGTGAATGTTATCTCAAAAAAAAAAAATGCAGCTGCTTCAAGGTGTTGCAAACAGCTACAACATTTGTACTTGCTCTGAATCACTTTTAGGAGGTGAAATATTTCAAGGGTCTAGTTTTTACCAATAGACCTGTACCAGGTAAGATTTACTTTGATAGATTTGAGCCATTTGAGGTGATTTGACTGATTTTGCTGGCCACACACTTACCTTCAGCACTAGCTGGTAAAAGGTTCTGGCGAGTGTCTCAAAGGGTTGGGAATCAAGTCATGCTCCCTCCCGTCCTCCCTGTACCTGCTGGCCAGAGCTCCTGGCTAACATGTCTTGGGGAAGGCACGTTGGCCAAGAACTGTGAGTACCAAAACATCACAAAGCTCTATTTATCAATAGGGCTCTACATTAGTATCAGATTTTTCCCAGACCAATACTTGAACTAAATTTGATAAGATACTATTATTGCAGATATTGGGAAAATAATATAACAATGGAGAAAATCAGCTACTGATTTTCCTATAAAAAGCAGGCCCCAGTTTCAAATCTTGGGTCTCTTTCTCCCCCTCTTACATCATAAGGGTCTGAGAGTTGTTCGTTTCTCAGCTGGAAAAGTGTCTGGCATCTATGTGTTGTTATTGCAACAGATATGTCAGGTCCTTGCTGGCTTTTACTGTCACAATTAGGTGAGTCCTTTTTTTTTTTTTTAAAGAATTTTATTAAAAAAAGATTTTTACATAGATTTAAAAAACTACAGAAACATAAAAGAAAAATAGGAAGAAGAAAGAAAATATAAAAGGGTAAAAGAAAAAAATGAAATAGAAAGGGGGGAAGAAAAGAAAGATATCTAAAGAAGTGACTTCCAATCTTCTTTGCAGCAGTTACAAACATAACAATTACCATCTCCGCTCTCCCAAATTACATAACATGGTTCCTATAGACAAACCTTTTTAATCAATAAAGCCAGAAATCACCGGTTCATTTTTGTCCATTTTCAACAAAAAGTCAGTAAAAGGTTTTCAGTCTTTTATAAAAGTAATTGTAGTTCCCTCCTTAATCAAATAAGTCAATTTAGCCATTCCTGCAATCTCAGCCATCTTCACAACCCATTCCTCACAATCATGTGAGTTCTTAGAGTGGTATCAAGTTGGTTCTTAGAGTGGTATCAAGGATACTGTTGGCAAATTAGGCATTTCCCTAGGGCCCCCCAAAAAGAGGGGCCTTAAAATCGTCAATCAAAAGCACTGGGATGGAGGAGACCTTTTCCTGCCCCATATCTGGTAGCAAAACCTCACAGCTACTCCTGGAGACAGGGGAGTAACGGGGCACCCTCTGTACACAATCAGAGGCAGCAGGTACCTGAGCATAGAGTCCACTGGGAGGTGGGGCGTTAACCTGCAGAATGCACCATCTGTCTGGCGAGGCCCCTCGGTGCTCTGTCCATGCTCAGAGGCAGGCTGGGCTCGGCCCTACCCTCATGCCGTCTGGCTGAGGCCACCTGGCTCCGTCCCTGATTGGAGCTGACAAAAGAATAGCCCCAGGTGGTGGTGGTGGTGAAAGCAGTGGTAGCAGGTCTAGCGTTGGGATGAAGGGACAGAGAAGGTGCGCAGGCAGGCAGGGGCCGATTGGGGGACCCGCAGAGGGCATCAGTTGGGGCTGCCTGGGCCTGAGTTCAGCTCTCCTCTTTAGCCCTGGTGCTGGAACAGCCAGACCTCTTTTCTTCCTTGAGAAGTTGAGGGATGCCATGTGGGACCAAAGGGTGGGGGAAGTGTCAATTTTTTTGCATCAAAATTTGGGGGCCCCTAAATTTTATTTTGTCTAAGGTCCCACACAGGCATAGCACACCACTGGGGATGTCTTGGTATTACATTACTCAATAAATGCTTTCCTTATTTAATAATGGCTAATAGTTACACATTAAATAATGGCAATGTGAAGATTAAGGGGGAAAAAATGATACCTCTAGCCAAAGTGAATAAAGTTGTATCTCATGGATAGTAATATATACAAAATTGATGTGGTATTCTATGTTCAATAGCTTACAGGTTTCAATACAAACCTGTATTGAATTTTATATGCACTGTAAGTAGGGCAGATTTGCTGTTCAAACATCCCAGATGTGCTGAAGAAACATGTTGCTAGTGGAGTGGAGCACTGGCCAAGATCTGTTGGGAAAATGGATGAAATGATGAGATGGGGACTATATCTTTTTGGTCCCTGCTGTGTTCCACTCACCTAAGATTCATGAGGATGACTTTTGGTAATAGAAAATGGATTATGTGCATTTGAGGCTAGATCAATCCCATCCATGTGCTTTTTGACCCTTTTGAACAAACTTAAAAGGTTATTGATGAGTGGCTTACCTTCAGAGAAATAATATTTTTCAGAAAGACTTGTCCTTCTATATGCCTGATAATTTTATGTGCATGTGTGAGTCCTTGTTCTGTTCTTATTTTTTGTTACTTTATTTTGTTGTTTTTGCTGGCTTTTAATCCTATGTTCACCACTCAGCATTGCAACTGTGACACGGATGGCTATATAGATCACTATAATAATGGCATATTGTATATACAGTAGATAGCATTAAAATTGAACACTTTCCAATCTTTAGATACTGGGTACAAGTTACATATTTTATTAGAATATCAATAATTTCATACTTGAGTTCTTCAAGAATTCATGTATAGATATCACTGGAATCTTTTGATTTCTTCCATTTCAACTATTTTAATTTGTAATGAGTGCAAATTAAATTAAACCCTTGTCACAACTATTTGCTTACTTCTTCAAATGACAATTCTGACCCTGTGAATTCAGACTGTTTATCCTATAACTTCCATAGTGATTTTTCATAGTGATTTATTAGCTTCTCAGTAATCTCCTGAACTTTAATACACTTTAATTTCCTTTTTATTCAATACTTCTTTAGACATTTTCTTGATAGAAATGAAAAATTAATTTCTGGCTTAATGATTTTTCTGAAATGAGTTTCCCATAGTGGTGATAGATAGATAGATAGATAGATAGATAGATAGATAGATAGATAGATAGATAGACGGATTGCTTGCATTCTTATTTTGACGTTTGTGCTGCTTTGTTGTTCTCCTTAATTGGTCAAGACACCTGCTTTCTAAACAAAGCTTTCTTGCCTCTAATAGCATTGAATTAAGTTGATGCTCAGTATTTTACATCACTAAACAAAGAGATGTTATTAAAGGCTGAATAAACTCCTGTAATCAGTAGCACTGCATATTGCAGGCAGATTACCCTCAGCCATTTGCAATTTGACATATGCCTGTCTGTCCATGTGAGATAATTGTTGTCCTTTATGTCATAGAATATAATATTTGTTTACATTTAAACAATGAAACACTGTACAGGTAGTTCTCATTTAGTGACCACAATTGGGACCGGCAACTTGGCCGTTAAGTGACATGGTTGCTAGGTGAAACTTTGACTGTGTTTACGATCTTACTTCAGCTTTCCTTTGCTTCACAGACCTGCGAAGGTCATAAACACAAGGATTGGTTGCAAAGTTTCTTTTTCATCACCGTCGTAACTGTGAATGGTTGCTAAACTAGGCAATCGCTAAATGAGGACTACCGGTATTTCAGTTAAGAAAAGAAGGTTGGGTGCTGTATTTTAAATTCTTAGGGGCTTCACAAATTTTCCCTTGTCTGATAAGCTTTTCTCATGTCATTTGCAGAGGCCTTCCTGTGGGAAGGAAAGGAAGGTTCCTCTGCTTATGTGCTGTGCTTTTCAGTCAGGCAGCAAGTATTGATTTTTGCTTTCAATAGCAGAAAGGGAGAAAAAGCACCTGAACCCTCCCCAGGTCTCTGCTAATAGCTGGAAGCTTGTAGAAAAGCTGTACACCATCATCTCATACTTTTGCAATAGGAACAACATTTGAAGACAAGCTAATTGGATATATAATTGGCTACAGGTGCTATGTTACATGACAATATTGTTTTTGGAGACTAACACACTTGTCTTATCACATATTAAAAGTGTCTGTTATTAATATAAATCTAAATGCTACAGGTCTAACATCTGTAAAGAAGAACAGTTCAGCATGTTCAACTGTTAATCAAACCCAGACACATTATAGAGATTTGGGTAATATTCATTTCCATTCCTTGGTAAAGAAAAATAACTTACCTTCCTTGATTAAGAGGGACAAATGATGTATGCTGTACATAATCTGATTCATATGTGTATGTGCGTATGAGAGAGAGAAATGTATTTTTCAGATCACCATTTGCTGATTTTTACAGAGAGTGTTGGAAGTCATGAGAAGGAGCGTTCCTAGAAAGCAGAGCATAATGCAAGGTATAAGGTAGCAACCAGTGCTCCTCTCTCCCAAAGCCATGATTTTCAGCATTCTTGAGAAAATTCCGTGGGCATCCCAGGCTGAAGTGGAAACAATAGTTTGCAAGAAATAATTTGTCAGCTACTGTCATTTCATTCAAGACCTGGGTTTGTTGTCTGTGCCTGGGGGCCTGGAGGTGTGGGGGAGCCCATTTCATGGTTGTATTAATTGTTTGTTATTAATAATTTAATTGTTGTTAATTGTTTTTTCTTGGGTGCTACTGATGTTATTTAGAATTTTGCTACATTGTTTTTATTCTCTTTTTAAGCATTGTTGGCTGCCCAGGGTCATGTAATTGAGATGGGTGGCCATATAAATAAATAAATAAATACATTCAATAAATAAATAGATTTATATTCTGCCTTTTGTCCAGCACATCCAGGCATCTATATACTCTATACACTATACACTCCCTTCTTCACTTTTTCCCCCAGACAACAAACCTGTGAGAAGTTCGGGCTGAACAAGAGTAACTGGTCCAAAGTCATTCACTGAATTTCTACTAGGTGGGCTTAAATCTCTGTCTCCTTAGTTCTAGTTCATCATCTTAACTGTTACAACAGACTGGCTCTAGAAATATTACTAATGTTGGTGGGAAAATAAGTTGCTGGTTAGATTTGCCTTTGAAAAAGGTTTCAGTGGGCAAAATTTAATGACTATACAGAGATGAGGAGGCAGAGCAGGTTGGTTGGAGATCTCACATTTCCAAACAGTGCAACTGAGTTACTATTTTGTGCCTTGTCACTGGGTTGTTATTTTTCAGACTTTTCCAGGCAAGTCAATACAGCAGTGTGTTTGCAGGTGCACACTAACCACCCTTCCAAGTAAATAACTGTTTTATTTTTTTTTAACATTTGCTATAAAGAAGTCAAAGTTAGTGAAGGAAGATGAACTGCACTTAGGATTCATGCTTTGCATGTGTCTTCCTTTTCCTCCTTGTTGACCTCCTCCTCTGTTTCCCACCAAAGGTTGGTGAACATCAGTACTACCTGTTCTTCTGATGTTACTATCTGAAACAATGCATTTTTGCCAAATTATATGACCCTTTCTTCACCCAAGATATGCATCATCTTCCCTTGAATCTTTTCTTGTATAGTTGAATTTAATATGAATTTACCAATGTTCACCGATTCCTACTTCAACAGCTAGAAATAATGTGATACTTAAACAATGTGAAAGACAGGAAGACTCATTTATCAGGCAGAGGGTTTTTAATCTCTAAGTATTCAGCTTTGATTGTGCTAATAACTTAGGGTTGCCACTTATATTTAAGAGCTTCAAAATAACTGTACATATAAAATGTTCCTTTTTTTTTTTTTTACCAAGAACAGCTATATTTTCTGAATTTAGCTTGCTCTTTTAATTTGGACATTCATTCAGTTCATTTTTTTTTAAAATAAGGACCTATTAAATCATAAATGGGCTGGAAAGCACTTGCAACTTAAAACATGCATGTGCGCACACACACACATACACGAAAGAAACCAAAGCTGACTGATTTATCTGTCCCCCACAGTGATGCATTTAAGTGCATCATGGGCTTCTGTGAGGTTACTATAATGATATGGATGACACTTCATCAAGATTTTGTCCCATACAATCCCAGGATGATAGTAAAACCCACAGCTATCTGGCTCATGATGAATACATGAGCCCTTCCCATTTGGGAGAAAAAGTATTGTTGTGCAGCTGGCTTACCCGTATGTCTCTGGCTTTTAATGATAACCAGGAAGCCAGCCCGAAGCACATTACTTCTTAATTGTGAAGATAGGGCAGGATATCATTCCTCGCCCTACTATCCAGCATCAGGTTTACTGTAGTTCCACAATTAACTCATAGATTCTGGCTGCTTACATAGTTCAATAGTTTCACAGCTATGCTGAAGGAGTGCCTAAGGTTTTGTTTGGTTTTTGTTTTGAATGAGAAATGCAAAGAGAAAAAAGACAAGTTAAATGGGCAAAAACATCCTCCTTTTGGAACATCTGACCCTTGTTTTGCCCTCAGTCTTACATAGGTTCTTTGCTTCTTCTGAATCACGCACAGCATGTTGCCATATTCTAATTTTCAGAATGCTGATCCTTTTAATGGCTCTTTAACAAATATTGAGTTGTTTGGAACAAAAGCATTTTAAAAAATGAGGCATTTTTCCTACTTACTTAGCAGAGTGAATGTTATATTTGGATTGCAAAGCCGCTTTGTGTATTATAAGCATTGGTGTATAGCAGGTTTATTATTAATCCTTACGAATAAGTATTTAATACCTATTTTGCCTCTTTAAAATATATATTACTTTTAGATTGTAATCTGAAAATCCTTTGATATTCCAAATCCCTAATGACCTGGTAGATTAATTTCAATTCAGTTCAACTCTCTTATCTTTCAATAATCTTTAATTTGTTTTATAATTAGCGACAGGGAGAGGTGTTATGATGCTGCTTACAAATGGTGCTAACAGCACTCATTTTATTTTCCATATTATCTATAAAAACATTCTGTTATTACTTAGATTAGTCATATTTTGAGAGGTAATAAGTCACTTCACAACTTTTTTTTTCTTTCTTTTCTTTTTTTTTTAGGAAAATCGTTCAGATTCAGACTGATACAACACAGTATCCCATGAATTGCTTTGTCAGACTTGTTCTGAATTGATAACGGGCAGACCTGCGCGGCGTCTGTCTTGCCAGTTTGTGCAACATACATTGTGACTGAAGTGCATTGAAACAGAAAATGAGAAGTTGGGATGGGATGGGGGAGAAGGAATGTTTTCAGATTAGATCTCAGAGTCATTAATTAATATTACATTCTTGTATATATGTACACAGAAGAAAGCCAAAATGTGATCAGCAGAACTTATATTCAGGTAGGTTACTGTTGCTTTGCGCTCTTCGCGTAACAAGATTTGCTGTTTTATATATATTATTTGCCTGTTCTCTCCACACATTTGCCATTACCTTACATCAGGATCCAGTCATAAAGACAAGAAAATCAAGAGGGTCACAGTGGGACACTGAAATTCTCACTGATCCTTAGGAAAGGGACACTGTGGATAGTGATCTTATTCCGGCAATACATTTTGACTGAAACTAATTTCTTTGGAGATGAAACCTTACCAGCTCCTTGAACTCACAGATCTCTTCTTTCTGTTAGGGATGGCTGAAGGATCCAAACACTAATCAAAGGAGCATAAGAAGTAGGTTTTGTCCACTGATGGAGTCTGACAACCAACAGCCCACCTTGCACTCTTAAATAATGTGATATACATATATATATATATATATATATATATATATATATAAAAATGCCCTCTCATTCCTATGGGTGGTATGTGTCTTCCTCAATCTCGGGTCCTCTACCAGACGCCTGGGAGTTTGAGGGTTCTGCACAGTATTTTAGCTGTTCCTAGCACTGCACTTTTCTGGACAGAGAGTTCTGAAGTTGTTCCTGGAGTCTGTTGGAGCCACTCTCCCAGCTTAGGAGTCACAGCCCCAAGTGCATTTACCACCACTGGGACCACTTTGGACTTTACTTTTCACATCTCTCTAGTTCATCCTTCATGCCTTCATCCTCCAGCTTCTCATACACCTTCTTCCCAATGTTGTGTCACTTGGAACCATTACATTTATCACCATTGCTGTCTTCTGGTTCTTGTCTACTACCATGATGTCTGGTTAATTGGCCAGTACCTGGCTATCCACCTGGATCTGGAACTTCCACAAGATCTTAGCCCTGTTATTCTCCATGACCTTCTATGGAAACTCCCATCTGAACTTGGGAGGGTCTAGCCCATACACTGTGCAGATGTTCCTGTACCCAGTGCCAGCTACTTGGTTGTGCCGTTCAGTATATGCTGTTCCTGCCTGCATGTTACACCCTGCCACTATGTGTTGGACTGTCTCTGAGGCCTCTCTGCACAGTCTGCACCTTGGGTCCTATCTGGCGCTTAATGCCTGTTCTTGTGCTGCTATAATCAGTGCCTCAGTGCTGTCTTTTAGTCCAGCCCTTTCCAACCACTGGTAGGATTTCCCAGTGTCAGCCGCCTTAGCTATCTGTCGATGGTACATCCCATGCAGGGACTTGTCTTGCCATGGCACTCTGCTTGAATTTCCTTCCATGTCTGGTGCTGCCTCAGGCATTCTCTCAACAGCACATCTTTGGGTGCCATCTTAGTGATGTACTCCTGGATGCTCTGGGTTTCATCCAGGACAGTGGCTTTGACACTCACCAGACCCCGCCCACCCTCTTTTTGGCTGGTGTACAGTCTCTGGCTGTTGGACTTGGGGTGGAAATCTCTGTACATTGTGAGAAGCTTCCAGGTCTTCATGTCAACAGCCTCCATGTCCTCCTTTAGCCAGGTCACTATACTGGCAGGTTATCTGATGACTAGCAGGGCGTATGTGTTGATGGTGTGGATCTTATTCTTCCCATTGAACTGCCTCTTCAGGACCTGTCTTATCCTTTGGTGGTACTTGGATGTTGCTGTCTTCCTAGCCTCCTCATTGTGGTTTCCATGTGACTGTGGGATACCAAGGTACTTGTAGCTCCACCCCATCAGTCTTAACTACCTTCCTTCTCTTTAATACCATCTGGCCACACTTTTCCAGTCCAAATGACATCCCAATGTCCTCATTGTAGATCTGTGTCAGTGGATCAGTGAGTCAATGTCTCATTCACTCTTAGCATTCAGCTTGGTCATCCATGTAGAGGAGGTAGCTGATGGTAGTTCCACTCTTGAGCTTGTACCCGTATCCAGTCCTTGTGATTATCTGGCTGAGGGGATTCAGTCCTATGCAGAACAGCAGCATCACCTTGGTATATGCTGTACTTGATGGCCACTTGTGCAAGCTGTCTTGAGTTCTAAACAGAATTCCATAAATAATTACTATCAATGAATTACAAAGCATGCATTAATATTCACAATCCATGGGATATTTTTAACTAGTACAAGAAATGAAACTATATATGTGTCTTTTGTTGAAACAAAACTCATCCTATTGTGTGCTCTTGCTAGACTGGATTGCCTATGTGATTTTACTCAGGACTGCATTATAGAGTTGTCTACCCATAGGTATCTGGCACAGACTAATGAAACATTATGTATCCCAATGAAAACCATATATTTTTGTGCTTCTGTTGCAATGTTGAATGCAAATCTGTTAGCTATATGGTTTAGGTCATGGTCTCAGGATGTACATTTCATTATTTGCCCCCCCCCCCAGGCACCCCCACAAATCTCCCCATCCTTGAGTCAGCAGAAACTATATTAACATGAGATTTGCTACTCCACCAAAGCCACCATTGTCCTGTCTTTCCCCACTAGCCTCTTATAGTGTCTTCTAGAGCCAACCAACCATTGTTATGTCAAAACAATGACAATGAAGACAGGTTTTCTATCAATTCAATGATGGCTGAATAATGCTAAGATGCTACATGGTAATAATGGAGAAATGGTCTTTGTTGCCTAATCCTAGTCACTGCCAGTCACTTGATTTCCACCTAAGGTAATGGGTGACAAAGCCTAACAGATTTGGCACATCTGGATCTCTAGAAATCCGACACCCCCCCCCCCCCAACAAACATGAACATTCAGTTGTGTTTTCTTTTCTCAATCTTTTCAGAAATACTCCAAGTTTATTCTTGCACAGCAACAAAGCACACAGCAGAAGAGCAAGGTATAATTCAATAGAACTTTATATCCATTATTGCTTTTTTTTTATAGTCAAGAAGGTGACTAAGAGAAGAACAGAAAGTAAGAACTGGTTCATTTATTCAATTTTATATAGGAAGTTCTTCCATTTAGATTCCACTTACAGCTGCAAGAAAAGTGAAGCTGTAAAATTTATAGCATGTATTAGCTATGAGCCCTAGAAAGATGGTCTGAAAGTGCAAAGAAATTCTCTTTGCAGTTTATCTAAAGAAGTCACATAGGTGCCTATGGTCTCTATAGTACTTTGCATAGTAAGTAATACTGCAGCTTTAGATTTGCATTGTTCCAGCATTTTAGATTTTAATTCATTAAAGAAATACCTTGGGAGAAGAGGCATTCATGGGATCTAGTACTTTTGTCAAAATGACCAAAGCAGTGTTGTGTTCTCATAATATAAGTTCCATCCCTTTCATATATGGATGTGTGCAATGTTTTGATGCATGTACAAAAGGGGCAGAGTTTGCATAGTGTTGGCACAATGTTATGCTCATCATTTGTCCCCCTGCAGACTTCTCTGCCTGGAAGTGCTGTAACCCTGAGTTGGGTGTAATGAGCTTTTTGAATTGTATGGAGGCCTATAAGTTTACAGGGGTATACATACAAAGCCTCTTTCTTACAGGCTTTTGCAGTTATACACAGACAGTGTGTGACAAAATAACAGCAGAAGGGAAAACAGCAAAATGGATTTTTGTCTGAGAAATGAAAGGTACTTGCCACCAGGTTTTAACTTTAAAAAACAGATGATTTAATTGCATTGTAACATGCAACTCTGTGCTCACTTATCTGAGAACTCCAAATCAAATCCAGAAGGCTTACCATTTTTTTCACAATATGAAAAAACCTGGTTTTCATTGGTAACTCTTCAGTTAGTAAACCATTTGTTTATTAATGGCTCCACAAACAACCTGTAGTAAAAAAAAAAAAAAAAAACACCCTAAGATGATTGTAGCAATGGTGCCACATCAAGAGCAATCAGCGGTACAAAAAAGTAAAGATATTACCATCAGCCTAGGGGAAGAGGTGACAAATGTAGTCAAAAGGCTAAGGTTCAATGAGTTCCAGGCTTTGAATATATAGGTACAAGTGAAATTCTCCAGTGGACCTTTAGGCTAAAATCACTCTTGGATGTTGCTTGCTAATATCCCATATAACTATGGGCATATCTTCACATCCCTATAACTATAATGTAACATACTCCAGTAACAGGAAGGAGATTGCTGTTGACACAATCTGGCATGCTTCACTGATGACATGATCACTGATGATGTGTCCTGCACCTGGGATATACCCAGCCCCTGTTGGCCATTTTAGGTTGCTGTCTCTGTGCTAGTTGCTAGCGCTGCCCTCAGTGGCAAATGTGGACTTCTGTAGAGATGTCTGCCATGTAATATCTGAGTGATGCTTTCCAAAGCACTTTACTAACACAGACTTCTTATCTGTGGGAACTCTCTTCAAGGAGCAGTAGATCCAGAAAACTCAGCACTAGGATTCTTGAGAGAATATTAGCCTTTGCTTCACAGGGCCAATTTAAACCAGGAAAGAGAGCTGGGTTCTGCTAGCTGTGTGTTGCTGTTTCTATCACCAGTGTGTGGAATATGTTTTTCCACGAATTCTTTCACCTAGAGGTTTTATGTGGTCACACTTCACCCAGCCCTCTTATCTCCATGACCTGTCAGCCTTTGACCTTGGTTTATTACTCTTTTAGACAAGTACTAATCCCATGTTCAGAAATAGGCCAACTGACAGATCACAGGTGCAGAGCTCTTCTGTGCCTGCAACCTGTTAGTCAGACAGTTTGACAGGTAGCAAAACCTGCTGTTCTAAGCACCCACTTATACTAGCCATCCTTCCCCACATTTTAAAGAAAGCAACTGATGACTGTCGATATGTGATACATGGTATGTGGGGAAATGAAGCCTGTGGAATTCATTAATTGTTTTCTTACATTAAAACACAAAGGACAGTGCCAGTCACAGGCCTGAACTGAAGCAGAACTGGGATCATCACTGAGGACAGTGCAATTTATGCTGCATAAATTACTGCCAGCTCACATATTGAAGAAAGGCCCTTTAATGTGGCTTTCTGGCTCTGCCTTATGTTTCCTAAGGAGATTCTTACATAAAGTGACATATTTGAAAGCTAGCACTATTGTAGTCCTCAGCCATTTTTCTTCTGGTCCCAGCTGTATCTATGTTGCCTTATGCTCAGAAGTTACAGGTTTGGGGAATGGAGCTTCAGGGTCTGTAGAGAGTAAAGCTTGGATATCCTTACTAAGAGAAAGTAGGCCTATAATTCTGTCATCCTTTAACACTTCCTCTGAGGAGAAGCAGTTTTGGGCAGTCATATTATCCCTGACTCAGAAGACAAGATCTGTTAGCATATGATTGTGGTCTATATGCTAGAGGTGTCAGGAATAAGGCAACAAGCTTAAGCTCTGCAAATGGAAAGTGTCTTCCATGTGCTTATACTCACCTTGCTGCAAGATAGGGTAGTAATTCCTATTTTATGGAGGTGGGTGGGTGGGGGCTAACTAGGAGACAGGTTTTAAAGATTATGTTTTATTACCAATTTATATTAAGCTGCTTTTCAGGCCCATAGTAGAAAAGAGTCAATTCAGCTAATTAGATAAATGACACAATGAGTTTCTTAAAATACAAATGAGTTAAGTGCACAGTGAATCTGCATATGTACAAAACAGGCACATTATATGGAAGTATGAATTCAACATTTTATTTTCGTAGGCCAATATGTCTTGCTGGTTTGACAACAGATACCCTGACATCTGATGAATTGATCTTAAGAGAAGGTAAAATTAGATGTCTGTATTTATGGGTATCCTGAGGACTGCTTTGCATATCTCTGAATTTATGCACTGCAGTAAAGCAGTACAAAGAACATAGGGTATCAAGCTCTTTCTACAAGGAATCAGGGAACCAGGTAAGATTCCTCTGGGTCAAAAGAGAAAGCCATAAATCTGAAGTTTTACGAGAAAAGCATGAAGGTGGTTGAACAGATATATGGAATATCTTATGATATCAGGATACCTTGTGGCACTTCTGTCTACATTTTGTTCTATAAATTCACAGCTCATTATTTAACAAAATGACCAAAGGTTGGTTGTTTCACAGGTTGAGGAGAAGGGGTTGTGACAAATTTATCTCCAGCCTATCTCTTCTGCCATATACTACTCTATTTAATCTGCTTTAAGCAGGTGATTTAAAGTTCTATTCATCATTCTTGTGACCAATTTGTTGGCTCTTCCCTCTGCTGCATCTGAGACGTTCTTGTCTTTGGAGACAATTTCTACATATGTCAGATTAAAAACAAACAGTAATGAAAGACATTTTGCAAGTGTTACAGAGTCACTCAGCTCATGCAAATGGCAATAACGTAGTCTTGTGAAGTTGTTGGTGGTATGTACATATGGAAAGCTGATAATACATTTATTGTGTAACAGAGGACTAGGCAAATTGCAAGCCTAGGAGAACATACAGTCCTCCACCTAATTTCCTGCAGCTTCATTCTAAATTTAAAAGCAGATAATCAGCTCAGACATTTGACAAAAACAATTTGTCTCTTAATAGATGGCCACATGTGAAAGGAGAGACAGAGAAAATGAGATAGTGTTAGAATGGGAGAATAAAGGAACGCTTCAGCAAGATTCTGCCACTAGCATGCTTCCAAATAACTAGTTTCAGGGAAAAATGGTGGGAAAGGGACATCTCCATCTTCTGCTTGAGAGCAGCTGAGAGGCATCATTTAGGCTATTGTGAGAAATAAATGGTGGATCAAGATTGGCTCTATCTTGATCCAGCAGACTATTTTTACATTCTGTATTTCTTTGTTGAAGTGCAGCCCCCAGCCTGCCTGCCATTCAATGGTCAACTGTGGACCAGCTCTAAAAAAGTTATGCGTTCTTGCAATGAACTTGGAGGAAGAAATCAGTAGGAAGGCTATCTATTGATGGCTGCCTAAGCATTTGTTGTTTAAAAGGTGAGCAGCTTCACCATATTGCCAAATGAGTGAAATCTGGTAAAATAAGGAATTCACCCAATGCTTCAATATTTTTAGAGAAGTCAGTTGAATCAAAGAGCAATGCATTCGGAGAATAATGAATAATTCATCAGTACAGTAACTGTAAAGTACTTAGCTATAAATACATTGATACAAGCTTCAGTGACAACATAATTAACAAGGAGCATGGCACTTTGGCTGACGATGTCACTGTTGCACCAATGAATAATTATAACATGCTCCATTTTCCTGTTACGTTTCTTGGCCTTATATAACATATACATTGTGTGAATAGCTAAAACGAATACTTGTGTCCTCTCTTAGATCCTCCACCAGTTCTGATTCAACCTGTTTTGCTTCAGGGTGTTCTTTTATTTTTTTCTCCCTCAGAATTAGCAACTTGCATGTTTGCCTAATTTAATCTACTTCCACATGTACTTTCCGCTAAACAGATTTGTTGGCTATTCCCCTTGCCATTTCTTTATGAGTCAGTTTGCAATCTGAATTAAAAATGGAAGTAAAAATAATGTTCTGAAGCAATAAGAAACAACAGGGTTAATCAAATCAGGATGAGCAGTAAAATAATAAAAATAAATAAAACTGGGACTGCAGCCAACATTCCCCAAATAACAATTGGAGAGCCCCAAAGGGTCTTTGAACAAGAGCTGATTTAGTCAACTGCCTAAAAATATAAAGGGAGGCTGTGCAGCATAAACTGAATTCCTTTTTCTAAAAGCTACTTTCTACAACAGTGGCAAAGACTTAAATTAAGCAGTGCTCTGTTGTACAAAAATTGTCCAGTGTAAATGCAGTTTTCTCCTAAAAGACATATTAGTTCTTTCCTGCTTACCAACTGCTTTCAGTGTGAAAACAAAGGAAAAATTGATTAAAAACAACCTTTCCCTGAAGTCTTACTCTGCTGTATATTTCAAGTTCACTAGTGTTCTAGTCACATACATACTTCATATTTTTGCACACTCTTTCTTTTGTAGCAATTTCTCACTTCACTGCTAGCAGGAGGCAGTGCTATTGTACTTGGATCTCTTTGTAATTATTGATATTATTTATTATAAATATGCATTATTTTTCTTGCTTCAGATGAAAGCCACAATCAAATACAAAGGATAGAATTGGTTTTCTTCATGAGTGACAGGATATTGCAATTCTCAAACTTTAATTTTCCCAGGACCTATTTCATCCCTCAGTGAGTGAGGAGTCATTTCCTTTTTTTCTACTTTAACTGAGAATCACAGTAGATTCCATTTGGAATCACTTGAAACTTCCTTAATTAGTAATGATATTTGTGTAGCTAGGAATGGTAAAATCTACCTAAATCCAACTGAATATGTCTGATTCTCCTATTATCAATGAAATGTTCAACTTTAAGAGTCCATTAAGTGAAAAAGTACTAAAAAATATGAGACAGTAAAAATGCCACCAGCCAACAGAGAAACTTTTCCTAAAAACTGTAACCACCTAGAGAATTTTGGATAATTTCCAGTTTAGGTGACTGGACTGACATTTGGTTGTTGCTGCTATACTTTAAACCTCATCCTAATACCCACAAAGTATTTTCAGAAGTGAAGCTAAAAATACCTCTAATTTTGCCCAGAACTGTTTCACTTCAGAATCTTACTACAAATACCAACTTTTTATTTAATGCATATTTCAATCAAAGTGTTTTAATGCAAAAATAATGAAGAAAAGAAAACATAAGCCACATTCTTGATTTTAAGTGTCACTTGGGCAATGAATGGACATTATGTGCTATTCAGAAAGAATATATATATGATATTGCAATAAGTCAATTCAAAGAAAAAATATCTACAAGCAAATAATATTATGTTTATAGAATATTATATTTTCAAATGTAACTATAATATACCTTAGCAAGTAAGTTTAAGAGATTGACAGCACTGTATTACCTTCTTAAGAATAAGTTACTTTAAAAAAGTAGTTTAATGTAGCTGGCATCATTGTAGCTCAATAGCAGTGGAGCAGCAAAAGATATATAGACCATAATACAATTTACAAGAAGCAGAATATGTACAGAATATATCTACTGTTCTTTTTAAGATAAATTATCCTCCAGTTCACATGCAGCATTGTGCAAGTTGAGCATTCCAGGCTCTGATACTTCTGACAGTTCAATGGTCAATCTCACAGTCCTTTGCATATTTAAGAATGTAGGAAGAGGCTTGACAGCTTAGCCCCATTAGTCCAGCATTCTGTATCAGTGGCTGACCAGATACATTTGGGAATTGCACAAACATGGGCAGGTTTTACTTGGAAATAAGTCCCTGTGTGCTCAGAGAAGCTTAGCCTCAGGTAAAATATATGACATTGCAGACTAACAATACAACCCTACAGAGACTAAGAAGTAAATGTACTGAATGTACAGGTTGAAAGAAAAAAAAAATCTTGATCCCACACTGAAACTAGAATATTAGGGTCATTCTGGTTTCAAACTAAGCATCATAGAATTATAGGATCATACATTGAAAAGGAACTTTTGAGTCAGCAATTCCAACTTACACTTCTTTGCAGATAGCCAATTAAAGCAACCACAAAAAAATAGTATCCAATTTTACTGTTCAGAAGCTTTCCCTAGAGCACTCAGCTAGGATTTGGCATCTTGCAGTTTAAATCCATTATTCTGTCTCCTACCATCAGGGACAATAACCTGGTTTGCCCTCCCTATTCTCTGGTCTTCTCTGCAGCTGCCTTGGAACTTGCTCTGGTTCTTATTCACCCCCACCCATCTGCTGCCCTTCCTGGCCCTTTTCTGAGCCACCATCTGCTGCTGCTGCTGCTGCCACCTTCTGAAGCTCCTGCTGCTGTGCAATTGCTCCTTCTTCCCATTGCCAGGCCTGACCCACCCCATGCCTTTTATTGCCTATCTTGCCTCCTCCTGTCCTACTTAGCTAAGCAACACTATTCTGTCTCCCCCAAAATACCCCAAAGGCACTTCAGCTGATGCTGCATAAAATTGCATGTATCTTTTTTGTGGTCACATCTCACTGTTGTCTCACATTCCATTTGTAATTAACTACTTTTCCAATAATTTTTTCACCAATAATTTTACCAGCTGTCTCTCATTCTGTATCTATAGATGCGTTTGATCTCTGTTTCCTAAGTGAAGAACTTTGCATTTGTCTCTGTTAAATTTTATTCTGCTTTTTAGCTCACTTTTCTGATCTATTAAAATCATTCTAAATGTTACTCCACCCAGTTTTGTATCATCTCCAAGTAATTAATAAACCTGTTGATAAGAAAGGGATTCAGGCTTGAACTTTGTAGCACCTTACTGGATATTTCCCTCCAATGACTATTCATTGAAAACAATTTTTGAGCCAAATATTTAATTGCCATGAGACCCAGCTCACACTTACCTAGCGTGGTAATCAGATGTCACAGGGTATTCTGGCAAATGCTTTGCATAAATTAAGATATATCTATAGCGTTCCCATCTTCTAATAAGAAAAATTCCTAATGAAAAATGAAGTTAGTCTGACAGATCTTCTTGAAATATCCATGCTGGCTTAGGGTGATTACTGTATTGTTTTTAAGGTGCTTACAATTTGGTCACTTTACAATATTTTCTAGAATCTTAAGATGTTGATGTCAGACTGACAGGTGTGTAGTTCCCTAAATTATCCTTTCCTTCTTTTCTGAAGATCAGAATAATATCTGCATTTCTCCAGTCATCTGCCACTTCATTCATTCCCATAATTTCTGAAAGAAAATGCATAAAGGCTCAGCCAAACCATCAGCTGGATTCTTCAGTACCTTAGGAACAATTCATCTGAACCTAACCCCTGTGTTTCTTAAACTTTTTACTCTCAGGACCCCTTCCCACTTTTAAAAATTATGGAGGACCCCAAAAGAGCTTTTGTGTGTATGGGTTATATTTATTGATATTTACTGTATTAACAATTAAAATAAATACATTTGTAGAATACGCATTGAATCATGTAAAAATAACAATATTAAACCCATTAGATAACACAAATAAAATATTTTTCATGAAAAAAACTATGTTTTTAATAGATAAGAATAATAATGAGAAAAGTGACATTATTTTATATTTTTGCAAATATCTTCAACGTCTGGCAAATAATTTTGATTTTACGACTCCTTAGAAGGTCTTGGGGGATCCCCAGGGATCCTCAGACCACCCTTTAAGAAACACTGCTTTAAACTCATTCAAATTATTAGAGCAGCAGTGCTTCAGATTGTAAGGAACAAATGTGATTTGGAGCACACATGAACCTACACACAGCACCTTTTGGTAACTCTTTAAAACAGCTGCAACTTTTCCTAGGATCACATGGATGTCTTCTGCCATGGGAAAGTAGTGTTTGGCTTAAGGTTCTGCTGGCAGGTGCTACATGTGTGTCCATGAGCACTCTTAAGTACTGCATAAGCCTAATAGGTATTTCTAACCACTTTAATATCCATTTCAAGTTTCAATCTTACCCCTTTAAACTGTTCTTCATAGTTATGTTGTGGAAACACATACATCCTTTTTGTTGAAGACTGAGCCAAAATTGGAATTTAATCTCTGACCAACATAGATTGATATACAGTACTTGCAAAAGTTTTAGGCAGGTGTGAAAAAATGCTGTAAAGTAAGAATGCTTTCAAATATATATATATTGTAATTGTTTATGTATATCAATTTATAAAATGCAAAATGAGTGAACAGAAGAAAAATCTAAATCAAATCAATATTTGGTGTGACTACCCTTTGGCTTCAAACCAGCATCAATTCTTACACTTGCACACTTTGTAACTTGCACAAAGTCAGGGATCCTGTAGGATTAGAGTCAGGTGTATGATTAACCAATTATACCAAGCAGGTGCTAATGATCATCAATTTCATATGTGGGTTAAAGCACAGTCATTAACTGAAACAGAAACAGCTGTGTAGGAGTCTTAAAACTGGGTGAGGAACAGCCAAACTCTGTTACTAAGGTGAGGTTGTGGAAGACAGTTTCATGTCACAGGTCATATACCACGGCAAGGCTGAGCACAGCAACAAGACACAAAGAGGTTATACTGTATCAGCAAGGTCTCTCCCAGGCAAAAATTTCAAAGCAGACTGGGCTTTCAAGATGTGCTGTTCAAGCTCTTTTGAAGAAGCACAAAGAAATGGGCAATGTTGAGGACTGTAGACTCAGTGGTTGGCCAAAGAAACTTAATGCAGCAGATGAAAGATACATCATGCTTACTTCCCTTTGACATTGGAAGATGTCCAGCAGTGCCATCAGCACAGAACTGGAGGAAACCAGTGGGTACACCCATCTACTGCCTGGAGAAGTCTGGCCAGAAGTGGTCTTCATGGAAGCCAAAAAGCCATACCTCTGACGTGGAAACAAGGCTAAGTGACTCAACCATGCACAAAAACATAGGAACTGGGGTGCAGAAAAATGGCAGCAGGTGCTCTGAACTAATGAGTCAAAATCTGAAATATTTAGCTGTAGCAGGAGGCAGTTTGTTCACCGAAGGGTTGGAGATTGGTAGAATAATGAGTGTCTGCAGGCAACAGTGAAGTGTTGTGGAGGTTCCTTGCAAGTTTGAGGTTCCATTTCTGCAAATGGAGTTGGAGATTTGGTCAGGATCAATGGTATCTTCAATGCTGAGAAATACAGGCAGATACTTGTCCACCATGCCATACCATCAGGGAGGTGTGTGATTGGCCCCAAATTTATTCTGCAGCAGGACAATGACCCCAAACATACAGCCAATGTCATTAAGAACTATCTTCAGCGTGAAGAAGAACAAGGAGTCTTGGAAGTGATGGTTTGGCCCCCCAGAGCCCTGATCTCAACATCATCAAGTCTGTCTGAGATTACATGAAGAGACAGAAGGATCTGAGGCAGCCTATATCCACAAGAGATCTGTGGTTAGTTCTTTGAGATGTTTGGAACAACCTACCTGCCAAGTTCTTTCAAAAACTGTGTGCAAATGTACCTAGAAGAATTGATGCTGTTTTGAAGGCACAAGGTGGTCACACCAAATATTGATTTGATTTGGGTTTCTCTTATGTTTTCTCACGTTGCATTTTGTAAATTGATAAACAATTACAATATATATTTTTGAAAACATTCTTACTTTACAGCATTTTTTCACACCTGCCTAAAATTTTTGCACAGTACTGTATAAAAATCAGAGCAGGTTTGGATCACTAGGAAATCCTAGGGTTGGAGAGTAGGTGAAGAAGATGGAAAAAATATCCCAGAAGAATGCAATGGAAATCATGTTTTCATTGTTGCCTTGAAAACTACATGATGAGCCCTTCTAATCAGATAATAGTGTTGTGTTCCTTAATATATAAATATCAGTTGAGAAGTGACATGGAGTTTAAATGTGAATTAGGCTCCAAACTTTCATTTAAAAGAGGCACATAAAGAATTTAAGTGATTTGCTTACAGTATCTAACTAGTTCCTTATGTGGCCCATCATTTTTATTCTTGAATATTTGGTACCAAAGTAGAACATTAATTCATCAACACATTTCATGAATTTTTCATTGAAACATCTAAGGAAATCCTATGTGGTGCATTTTAAAAATGTGCTGTACGAGTTTCACAATATGCTGCTAAATCTGTCTGTGGTTGTCTATTTAATATAAAATCACTTCTCTTTATACCTTCAAAATGTCACTCACTGAAAACCTAAGGAAAAAAAAAGAGAGAGAAAGTAATAGTTTCCAGTTTTTAATGTTACAAAGATTGAGATCTCTCTCCCCCACTCCCCCAGTCTCTTCCCTCCAACTAGATAGGCTTTAAATTTGAAACTTCAACCAGAATAAAATCAGAATCAAACACTGCTACTTGGCATCTGCATTTGCTGATATATAGGCATGTTCCTGTCAAATTGCTAACATTGTTCTTGCTAACCAGTGCTTAGTTGTCTACAGGATTGTGGGGTAACACATAAGAGCAGTACTATAAGAATGCATATGTCAACTCTTCATATACAGCAATTCATTTCACCCTTCGCTTCTGAATAGTATAGTGTCAGAAATTTAGTTCTGAATGTAAAATTGCCTAATAGTTCTTGTACCAGTAAATTGACTTAATAACTTGAACTTTAATGAGCTGTGTCACATTTGCATGAATGATAAAATCTTCTGAAATTCTCAACAATGCACAAATGTTAGGAATACACTATTGATTCTAATAGATTTTCTATTCTGCCATGGTTTTGTTACAATGCAACTGAATTACTGTGCAAAGCTAGGTTTATATTCACATTATGTATACCATAGAGAAAGACATAGAGAAAACTCAGCTTGTTTTTGAGAACAACTGGTGGCACAGCTGGTTTATTGGATGTAAGCAAAACTGGACCGCAGTGATGCCATGTGTATGTGCTGATAAAAATACATAGCACTGATTTAAATGTCCTTAATCTTAGAACAAAAAGGGGGACCTCCCCCCCATCTTCCACTTTGTTTCTGAACAGAATAGGGTTTGGCTATCAGGGCAGTGCCTTGTATACTGATACACCTTTCTGCTAAGTTAAGGGCTAGCGGAATACAGGTTCGTGTAGCTATGAAGAAAAGCCCTAAGATTATCCAGTCTATACAATCATCTGCTTTCCTTAAAGCTCTCTAATCAATGCATGAAGCAGAATTATATAGCTTTGTAAATGGAAAGTGTAAATAGTGAGGATCTTTGTTGGTACCGGTGTTTTTTAATTTATTCATAAATGATCTAGACCGTGTTCTAGATCTAGGCAACACTGAATTATAGAGTGGCTGAAAGAAAATGGATCCACAAGGAGCATTCATATGGGAAATATGGTTCAAAGTAAGCAAAAATTTCTAGTGGACTTTGGACTGGCTAGGAATAAGAGTTCAGACCATTTGGTTTAGAAACATTCTGAAGTTATACAGAAATTGAAACTCAGTTACAGGTAGTCCTTGGGTTACAACCATTTGTTCAGCGACCATTCAAAGTTGCGACAGCACTGAACAAATGGTACTTATGACAGATTCTTGTAGTTCTGGCTGTCGCAAAGTCCTCATAGTCACATGATCATGATCTGGGTGCTTGGTGCCCAGCTCACAATTATGACGTTCCAGTGAGCTGCAGTTATGTGATCATGATTTCTGACATTCTCTGCCAGCTTCCCACAAGCAAAGTCAATGGGGAAGTCAGAAGGAAGTTGGAAGTTGCAGTCAGGTGAGGTCTTCACTTAACAACTCACATGGTCCTTGCTTAATGATGGCAATCAGGATTGCTGGAATTGCCATTGCTAAGCAACATGGTCATGCGATGTTGTGCTTTATGACTGTGTCGCTTAGTGATGGCAATTCTGGTTCCAATTGCTGTTGTAAGCTGAGGACTACCTGTCTGTATATCAGCATCCATTTCTTTTCACAACTCAAAGAATGTATTAAAATACATCATATTAGAGAAAAAATATAAAGTGCTTTGTATTAGGGAAAAGTTCTTATCAAAATGTGTACAGTTGGTGGAATGTAAATGTCTGCACATTCACTATTTTTTAAAACTTTTTTTTTAAACCAATTGAGAAACAGAATGGAACAAGAATAAGGTGGGAAAATAACAGAGTGGGAAGAAATAAACTTGACAATTTATTTTTGCTTGTTCCTTATGCTGGTATTGACACACTTGGAAAGAAACAGTGGGGATGTAGTGAATATTTCAACATAAAAGTCAACCCAGTGTGCAGTTTCCATGAGAATGCCAAACTGCAATAGGATCTTTAATAAAAATACTTGGAATCATTAGTAAAAAATATGAAATACTGTATAACTACCAATATCATAATAGCCGTCTGGAATGAGAGGGCAGCTGGAGCCCTGGGTCAGATTGTGTCTGAGGGGCCTCTCCTCTCCTGGGGATTCCAAAACTCTTCCTCATTTACAGAATTGCTAAGGGAGATGAAGCAGAAGAGGAGATGCCTAGAGCGCCACTGGCAGATGTCAAGGAATGAACCTAATCAAACACGAGTTAGAGCCGCTATTAGGGCCTACCTTGTGGTGATAAGGGCAGTAAAACATCAATATTCTACACCCTTATTTCATCTGTGGATAACCATCCAGTGGCCTTGCTATTGTCCATTACATCTACATGGGGCTGCCCTTGAAGAACTTTTGGAAGCTTCAGCTGGCGCAGAACATGGTGGCATGGGCAATTAATGGCACTGGTTATTCTGCATATGTGACACTACTGCTCCATGAGATGCACTGGTTACCAGTTTGCTTCTGGGTGCAATTCAAGGTGCTGGTAGTCACCTTTAAAGCTCTACATGGCTTGGGGTTGGGTTACTTATGGGATCGTCTCTTCCTGGTTGTTTCTACCCATCCCATCTGATCTGGCAGGAGAGTTTTGCTGTGGGTACCATATGTAATGGGCAGTAAGAATAACCTTGAGGCACAGGAGGAAGAGCTACAATCAAGACAACAGTCAGATAAAAGAAATATGAGTCTGAGGCAGAAATGTAATTTGAGAAAGTGTCTCAGACTTGATCCTTCCTAGTTCTCTTGAAGGTAAAGCATTGTTTGAAAGATTGGGTTCAGTGACTACAGCTTGAAAAAGCCATTGGAAGGCTAGAAAAGGTACAGAACTTGTTAACCAGTTGGTGGAATTCTCCTGTGAGGAAATGTTTTCATTATTTTAGAGTTTTTTGTTTTGTTTAGCTTAGGAGAAAGTGAATAAGGCAGGGACATAATAGAGGTACAATAAGTTATGCATGGCGAGAAGACAATGCAAATCAAAACTATGGAACCTGCTACAAGATGTAGTGATAGACACCTTAAAGAGAAATGGACAGTTGGGCTATTTGTCAGTACATTTCTTTACCAATACTTGGGGCAAATATATGAGCTGCCCAGTCTCTGATTCAGGCAAAATACAATATAGTACAATACAGAACTTAAGTCATGGTTGTGGGCTTCTCATCAACAACTGTTTGGTCACTGTAAGAAATAAATTATTTGACTAAATTAGCCTTTGGTCTAATCTGCAGGACTCTCTTCAAGAATGGATTTTTCCACACAAGAGTTTCCTAATTTTACTGTGAAAGTGAGAGGCTCATTGTACAGAAAAGAAACTGTATTTGAAATATTTCTCCCTCCTTAAATATCAGGGAGGCATGCTCATCATCCTCTCCTTAATTTACTGATTACACAGTTTTGGGTCAAAGCAGATATAAAACAGTTTAGTCTTATGATGTTTAGTCTAATGATGTTTAGTCTTATGTTGTTTAGACTAACAGTTTAGTCTCATTATGATGCAGCTAGTACAGCATGAGTTCCTTACATTTCATGATTATATAAATTAATCTAAATGCTGCAATAATTATATAGTGACTCTATATAAGAATGGATCTAAACAGGGACATGCTAATGTTTATATGCATATAAAGCATTTTTCTCAAAAAGAGTGGGAAGAGCTTCTAAAGTATACATAAAAGCACTGTTGAAAAGGAGAGATATAAAATGATGTCAGTTTGGGAAATCTAGCTCTTTGATAGTCAAACTAAAGGAGAAATAGTATTGACAGTGAGGAAGATGGTATACTTGGAAAAGGACAGGAAGAGCCGTAAATCTGGCTATGAGCAATCATGTGTCTTCTTTATTTATTCTTTTCTGCTGTACTTTTGTCCATTTTCCAGCTCAGAAAGTTGAAGGAGAAAGCCAAATAAAGGCATGAGATAATTGCATGATATTGCTATCAAATAGCGCTTTGAATTGTTTTTTCGTTAATGTATACTTTCAGTCAGCGTTTCCCAAACTGTGAGGTGTTCCTGCCTTGGGGAGATGCAAACAGAAGTCCAGGGGAAGTGTGAAGAACCTTTTAGTTACAGTGTTACAATAAATCCACCTTTCCCAAAGTTTCCTTGCCTTGCTTTCATTGCTCATTTGAGTTCATTTTGGTGTTTGGATTTTTAGAGGAGGTGTGTACATTAAGATTACACTAAAGGGAGGTGTGATGGCAAAGGGTTTAGGAACCTCTGCTTTGAAGGATAAATAAAATAATGGTAAAATCTAAATAGTGAGAAGTCTTCAGTTGTGGTGTTAATCCTGCCTACTGCTTTAGCATTATTCTTAGCCTAGAGAAATGTCTTGAATGACACCATCAACTCTTGCCATTCTCCTCCCTTCTAGCCAGCTGGCAAAAGCAGAAGGGGAGATACACACCTGCGTACACACACATACATATATAGATGGAGATTCTATGCTCCACTGACCTCCATCTATCAGAAAATCCCCTTAAGGCCATGGCCAGTTGAACACAAATTAGAACAGCTGGGCAGCTCCTAACCTAGCCCAGATTCATGGAGTTAAAAAGTGAATTTAATGTGTTCAAACCTGGTTTAGAATGAAGCACCTTGGTATTCATAGATTTTGTTTTGTTTTGTTTTTTTAACTGACATTTTGGCATGGTTGGTGTTTTTTCTGTTTCATTTGGTAGAGAGTCAAATAACTACAGTGAAGCATTGAGCTGCCAAGGCCGTATGGATAGTCTTGACTTATTCCAAGGAAAGGATGCTTTCCAAATCAAGAAGCATGTCTCTTGTTATTGAGCACTATTTCCCACCCCCACCCCCAGCCCCCTTTTGGAACATTTTGAGGCATAAGGGTTGGCTGTATCTAATGCAGTATCATCTGATGCTTACTTCTGTCATCTTCCCAAGCAGAACACCTCCACTTTCTGCCTGAATCAGTTGTTGCAGCAGTTCAGACATTAGATGTACATTACTCTGAGAAATAAAATGTTCATGTAATGAAACCCTGGTTTCACTATAAATTCTAGAATAGATCTTATAGGAAAATAATATCAAATAAAATTATAGTGGAAATATTTTTGTCTTGCCTCCTTCAAGCATAACTATATAAGAACTTTAACCCCCCCCCTCTCTGCAAGAGAATAAGTATGAATAATATTAAGATTTTCAACTTTTTGTAGTCAAGCAGGATCTGCCAGATGAGACATCCAAAATACAAATGATAAAAAGATGAAAAACTAAAGTAGATAGTTTCCACCAATCTTGCTAGGGAGTTGTGGCCATAATATATAGAAATCCATAGAATTTGGGTTGGTTAACTAATAGCTATTAAGAGCATATATTTTATCACAGAAAAACACAAGCAGTCCCCATTTCATACTCCAAGGCATAGGAACTATCAAAAGTTTCAGGGAAACCTAAAGCATGACAGTTTTCTTGTGTTTAAAATGTACTACTGATTTATCTTGGGATTTAAAGCAAAATAGGATTGGGGCTAGAGACAAACCAATCTCTTATTTTTATTATCTAATTTTTCCATGCTTAAATTTGGTTTAGCCCATTTCCATTTAGTTTAAAATTTTTCTTTTCTTTCTTTCTTTTTTAAAAAGTCATTTGCTTTAAGTATACTTTTTCACATTTCTCCTAACATACTTGTGTTCCTCTTGAGAATGTCCTCCTCATATGCTTATTTTCACATTTTTTCTATATATTTTCATGGCAGATTGTGATTTTTGAAGGATAAGAGTTTCCATGTATGTATAGCTGCAAAATTAGTTTGTATTAAGAAACAAACAAAAAAGGCTTTTCCTGTTACTGTGGAAGAAGATCTTGATTTTGTCCTGTGACTCTTTTGTGATTATGTCAATGTTTAATACTCTATTACCCATTTAGCTATTCAATTACTTTTACTCTTGTGCTTCTTTATATACATGCAGGAAGCTCAATGTCTGAAATCAACATAAGGTTATGGGAACTTTCTGTAACAAAGAGGAAAAAGTGTGTGCCATAAATATGTTTGTTACAAGTTAAATGAACAAAAAAGGTTGCCTTTTTCTCAAGTAGTTCTATGCTGGTCTATGACCATAATAAAGATTTGATTTGATTTGATTCTCAAATAGTTCTTTCACTCCTAGAGCAAAGCCTATGCAAAGCCATCTGATAGGAAACCTTCAAAATGTAAAGAAAATGCCAAAGGGTCAAGCAGATCAGGTTTGGTCACAAAGTTGTTAGCATATCAATTGCAACCTAATGTATTGTTTATAATTGAACATCTTCCAAACCTGACATGAACTTGGCAGCCTTGCTAGGGCTCGTTTTTCCTGCCAACAAGATGTCTTTTGCAGCCTAAATTCTTCACAGCCTGCTGTGATAAGAGAGTTGTGGAAATTGATGACTGTTAGACTGCTGCCCTGAAACCTTTAATTTCATGCTCTTTTTCTGTGCTGAGTTTTGGTTCCAGTTGGCTTCTGCCTTGGAAACTACAACACCCTGCTGGGTTAAATGTGATGGACAATCTCTATAAAAACCAATCTGTTATTTTGACAGTAGGTTTGGCGGAAGTCAAGACCACCTCTTCCCAAAAACTAATCTGGTCAGAGGCAAGAGAGAGAGGGAAGGAGGGCAGATAGAAAAATGTTTTTAAAAAGATCTATGATTCTGTGTTTTATTGGCTATGTACCGTATTTTATTTAATTCTCCCTATATATAGGAATCTAAGCTTTGCCTAAGATAGCATTTCCAATGCCTGATAATAACACTGATTTTAAAGTTCAAAGCTGCAGTACTGTGATTCTAATTTAAACTTACTGGCTTACTATATATAGATTCCAATTAGTATCCCATAGAAGATAACATGGTTCCATATTCATATAAAATAACCTCTTTTTCAGGGCAAAATTATGCCAATGGCTGAACATATTATTATTAAACAGCTGGCCCCTTAGCGGCCTGGTGTGGCCTCTATCGGCCTCTTGGATTTTTTAGCCTTTTTATCTTTATCTTTGTAAGTCTGGTTTTTATAACTTTTAATTATGTATTTCTGATTTTAGTTTGTTGTAAGCCGCCCAGAGTCCCCCGTTGTGGGGAGATGGGCGGGGACAAGTCTATTAAATAAATAAATAAATAAATAAATAAATAAACAAACACACATGCCACAATTGCTTCTTGGTTAAAGTTCAATATTGCAATAAGTGTGCCCATTGTTAGTCGTAGGATGTTTAAAACCAATGTTTCCTGCCTTCAAACAATCCAGATTTCAGGTGCTATATACTTCATGAACATCTACCTTTATAAGTACATGTATAATATATTAGCTGAACCACAAGTACTTTGCATTTTGAACAATTCTTTCCTTTGTGGTATTGAAGTCTTTCTCACTGAGCTATGGCTCTGCGTATAGGGCTGTTAAAAAGAGATGGCATAGTTTCTCTGCTTCTAGAGAACAGTCTACAGAAGGCCTTCATGCAGGAAAAACATATTACAGAGTATATCTCAGCAAATCTATTTATTAAGCACAACCACGTGTTAAAAATCTTTTTGTAAATACTGGTGTTTAATCTCTTAGGATGTGACACCTGCTCTTGGTACTGCCATAGAACTCCTGTCCAATAATAACATTTTATAGGAACTCCACGGTCACAGTTGTGGAAGTCAAATGTCATAATTATTCTTATTATTTTTATGCTTTTTTATGTTTTAAATTGTGTAAAAGATATTTTAATGTTTAATATTTTAATGATAGATACATTTCATGAATGGTGATCTGTAAATGGTTTAAATAAACAAGCGGACATACTTAACCATGCTGTTTCTATTTCCCAAAGATACAAGAGTGTGTCTATAGTTCAGTTTCTAGGGAATTAGTTTGTGTCCAATGCCTTCCCTTGTTTGTAAAGGGAAAATATATCTGCCATAGCAACTCTGGGCAGCTAACAGCAATAAAAAAAACAACATCTCCAACAATAAACAGCAATATATTAAGCCCCAAATCCATAATATATGAACCTAAATAATGTATAAACCTATGGCTGAGAATATAGTGTAGTTCTGTTTATTTGAATTTGGTTTGTTTGCACAAATACATTAGCTAATTAATTGTACTTAGATGCAAATCAAAGTAAAGGAGACTGTATTGATGTGCCACCAGTACCAAAATCAATGATCAGAAATGTAACATTGGTTAAAGAATGCACTTTAATAATTTTTAGCTAGATTTTACGCATATGACAGTGATTAATTAAGTTCTCCCTCTCTCAACATACATTTAGAGCAGTGTTGTCCAAACTTGGCCACTTTAAGATGGGTGGACTTCAACTTCTAGAATTCCCCAGCCAGCATGGCTGGCTGAGGAATTCTGGGAGTTGAAGTCCACTCATCTTAAAGTGGCCAAGTTTGGACAACACTGATTTAGAGGAGGTGAAGAGTTGATTAAAATTATCACTATTGGAGATTATTTTCAAATTGTGATTTTATTTTGTAATTTCAGATTGGAAGTGGAATATTCCAAATTTTGCAAGTTCTGTAAACCTTTGCACTTGCAGTTTTTTTTTTTAAGGTACAGTTCTCTGTACACAGGAATCCCTGTTACAACCTGCTACATAACTAAATATATACCCTTGTTATTTATTCTGGTGGAGGAGATATTTTAAAAACCTCAGGATATGAGAATCTTCCATTCATCCTTGTTTTGGAAGGTCTTTCTCTCCCACGTGAGATCTGCTTTGGCTTTCATGTGTCTGCTTCCTTTTCTTTTCTGGTTTAGCAGCAGAAAAACTACAGTTTTGTGATGGAAGTTTGCATTTGGAGTTAACGTTGAAGCTTTATATCAGCAACATTTCTATTTATATCCTACCTACCTTATTGGTACTGTTCATTGTACTTTATTAAAAAATTAGGAATAAATACCTCCAGCAAAGTTAAGCTTGAATCTTGATTCAGTGATTCAGAAATCAGCCCAGTTCAATTTCAGTTTGGAGGCTACAGAGTGCAATTGTATATCCAAAATTTGCATACATAGTAGATATTTTTGATAGATTGTAACCTACCAAATTTTTGTATTTTATATTGTAAGTGCTAATAGCCACCATGGATGCTTGTTTGAGGGAAAAAAAGGGAGGATATGAGTAGAATAATTAAAGTAAATAACTAAATTCCAATGGAAAGTAGGTATAATACTTTTGGTATTTAAGTTCTGTGTGTGAGAGAGTAAAGGAATGAGCTACAACTTTTTAAAAAGTCATTTCATATAGTTATTTGGGATGCAAACTAAATTAAAATGGGAAGTGAAGAGTTAAAAAAAAACCCCTATAAGTTGAAGGAATGGCCTTTGAAATGACAAATGGGTTCAACAAACAGAGGCACAGAGTGAAACACATGGGGGGGGGGGAAATGCTCACTTTATTGATTCCCATGGCAACGTTTTTGGTTGCAATGGCTATTTTGTTGGCTTATGAATTCTCTTGCAGGAGAATGGGATATATAAGAATGCCTATCCCATGATTCTCTTTTTTCATGCCTTCATCTTGGTATTTCTCTCTTACATAAAGATATGCCAGTGTAGCATTTGCATCATAGTCTTTGTCACAAGGAAATTACAATCTAAAATTTGCCACAGGAAGAACAATATAGGAAAAAGAAGTTGGAAAAATCAGGAGAAAAATTTGGCTATTGAATGGAAGCTATGGTACACTTAATGGGATTTGCTTCAAGTGGAAATAGAATTCAACTGTTAATGCTGCAGTGAAGTAACAATTAACTATGTTGTTTAATGGCATGAATAATGTAATAGCAATCCTATCCATGCTTGGGCAGTATAAATGAGAATAGGACTGCACTGGAAACAACAGAAATGCAAAAAACCTCACCTGAGTTGCCATTCTTTTTCATAATGTGAAACTGTAGGTCACAGTTTTTGTATTTTCCAATTTTAAGGGACATTTTCCTTAAAAAGTAACTCTATTTAGCATGATAGATCCATTTACCCAGAGATGAGTTTCATGATCTGCCAAAGGATTAAATTAAAATGAAATGATGCATCTATTTGCTGTTCTGCAAGTAGATTTTTGGGCATAAATATAGATGTGAGCAGGTTCAAAAATCTGCATTAACAATATTTTAAAATTTAATACATTCCAGTAAAGCTGGATGTTTATATGTTGTATCCGGACAGATTCTCAGATTAGATTTTAGGGGCAAATTGTACATGAATCAACAACTGGTGGAAACAGAAAGAAGACTGGGGGCTCTACTATTTAAATAAGTATAACTTTGCAGCCACTAGTGCCAGAAAGGACAATGGTAACATTTCCTGCAGGTCTGTCAACATTTATAACCGAATGGATTTATAACTCAGAGGATCAGAATTTCAGACTCCTACAGAACAAGGGCTTCAGATGGAACAAAGAGCCGCATTTGTTGGTGACCCCTGTTTACTGCATTAAGCTAGAGAAAAGGGAAGAAGACAGAATGATTGTTCAGCACATTTAAGAAAAACCATGTTAAGGTTTTCCCAACTTCACTCAGTAATGAAATATTAATGTTATAATGCATTATTATTTAGTGCTTTTGCTTTGATAAACTTTGGTCCATATGATTGTATGAATATTTTTATGGCATGTGAACATGAGGGATGGAAAAAACTTTAATCTTAATATACCAAAGAAATGCCCTTTTAATGAGGGATACCTTTATCTTGAGTGTTTCACTCAAAGATTATCTAAATCTTCTGTGCTTTGCTTTTGTTCATTTTCTGTACAGTTTTCCTCATTTTTTTCAGTCCTGTTGAGATATCATCCTTTTATGATTGCTGGATATTTATATAACCAAGTTTATTTATTTCAGTAAAGAAAGAACAGCTGTCTCACAGCATATGTTAACCTTTCTAAAAGTTGGGTTTGATGCTGAAAACACAAATGCAAATACACATTTGAGATTTCAACTGTCAAAGGTTTCAGTTCAAAGCATTTTGAAGTGAAGATATACAGGTGAAACTCGAAAAATTAGAATATTGTGCAAATGTTCATTTATGTCAGTATGGCAACTCAAAAGGTGAAACCAATATATGAGATAGACGCATTACATGCAAAGCGAGATATGTCAAGCCTTACTTTGGTATAATTGTGATGATTATGGCGTACAGCTTATGAAAACCCCAAATTCACAATCTCAGAAAATTAGAATATTACATGACATCAATAACACAAGGATAGGAAATAGAACAATATCAACCTCTGCAAAGTATAAGCATGCATATGTACTCAGTACTTGGTTTGGGCCCCTTTTGCAGCAATGACTGCCGCAATGCGGCTTGGCATGGATGCTATCAGCCTGTGGCACTGCTGAGGTGTTATGGAAGACCAGGATGCTTCAATAGCGGCCTTCAGCTCCGCTGCATTGTTCAGTCTCATGTCCCTCATCTTTCTCTTGGCAATGCCCCATAGATTCTCTATGGGATTCAGGTCAGGCGAGTTTGCTGGCCAATCAAGCACAGTAATCCCATGGTCATTGAACCAGGTTTTGGTACTTTTGGCAGTGTGGGCAGATGCCACGTCCTCCTGGAAAATGAAGTCAGCATCCCCATAAAGCTCGTCTGCGGAAGGAAGCATGAAGTGCTCCAAAATCTCCTGGTAGACGGCTGCGTTGACCCTGGACATAATGAAGCACAGTGGACCAACACCAGCAGATGACATGGCTCCCCAAATCAACACAGAGTGTGGAAACTTCACACTGGACTTCAAGCATCGTGCATTGTGTGCCTCTCCATTCTTCCTCCAGACTCTGGGTCCTTGGTTCCCAAATGAGATGCAAAAGTTGCTCTCATCAGAAAAGAGGACTTTGGACCACTGGGCAACAGACCAGTTCTTTTTTTTTTTCTGTAGCCCAGGTAAGACGCTTCTGACGTTGTTCAGGAGCGGCTTGACAAGAGGAATATGACATTTGAAGCCCATGTCCAGGATCCGTCTGTGTGTGGTGGCTCTTGATGCACTAACTCCAGCCTCAGTCCACTCCTTGTAAAAGTCCCCAACACTTTTGAATGGCCTTTTCCTGACAATCCTCTCCAGGCTGCAGTCATCCCTGCTGCTTGTGCACCTTTTTCTACCACACTTTCCCCTTCCACATAACCTTCTATTGATGTGCTTTGATACAGCACTTTGGGAACATCCAACTTCTTTTGCAATTACCTTTTGGGGCTTTCCCTCCTTATGGAGGGTGTCAATGATGGTTTTCTGCACAACTGTCAGGTCAGCAGTCTTTCCCATGCTTGTGATTCCTACTGAGCCAGCCTGAGAGACCATTTAAAGGCTCAGGAACCCTTTGCAGGTGTTATGGATTCATTAGCTGTTTAGAGTGGGACACTTTGAGCCTAGAATATTGAACCTTTTCACACTATTCTAATTTTCTGAGATTGTGAATTTGGGGTTTTCATAAGCTGTACACCATAATCATCACAATTATACCAAAGTAAGGCTTGACATATCTCTCTTTGCATGTAATGCGTCTATCTCATATATTGGTTTCACCTTTTGAGTTGCCATACTGACATAAATGAACATTTGCATGATATTCTAATTTTTCGAGTTTCACCTGTATTTGTGAGGTTCTTGGATACTACCACTGTTTGTTTGTTTCCACTTCTATGAAATGTTTATGTCTTTATAAAACTATTTCAGACTGAATTGGGCTATGCCTTATATTTATAAGATACTGAAATTTGATTTCCAGCTTCTGGAAATGTTTATTTTCCTGAGCAAGAGTATGGCACAGTGCTGAAGGTGTTGGATTACAACCAGGGACATCTGATTCAAGTCCACCAAGGTTTGGTTTTAACTATGGAAGCTCACAGGTTGACTTGTTAGTCATTATCTTTCAACCCAGCCACTTTCACAAATTGAATATTCAATCTTTATAGCCTTTCTTGTCCTTGTAATACAACCACAAGTAGAGAATTCAAACAGTTTAATGTTCACAGCCATGAACAATACACCTTATCTCCTTATGTACTGTTACAAAAAACTGAGCCAAACAGTATTGTGATATTACACGTGGGCAAATTTGGCACTTATTTGGAAGCAGTATTTAATGAAATGATGAAACATGCTTATATTTTCATGAATTATTTTTACTTTACTTTGGCGACCAATTAAGACTCATCATGACTATTTCTGTTGATTACAGATTGGGAGAGGAAGAGAGTCAATAATGTGCCTCACATTAATTGGGGCTGATCTGCAAAAATCCAGAAGATTTTTAGATGGCAGCAAAAAGTTAGAGATTTTCTTTCTTTTTCTTTTTTCTTTTTGGCTAACACTGATCAGTTGTCCAGATTTTTTTTTTTGTTTTTTTGTTTTTTTGCAGCCCAACTCTAGTAGTCCTGCTGTGATAAGAAATCCATATACAAAGCAACAGCAGGAGCAGCACAAGACTTAATTTACGGAATGGCATGTTGGTTATAAAGTACAAGTTTGTTAACAATCCTTTCTGTTTGAAAGAAAAATGAATACTGTAGAATCTGCAGGCTTTCTAATCTATCCAAATCACAAGTAGAAGAAAAGATGCATTTTCATTTTTTCTTCAACTCAGAGAATGAATATAAAATGAAGAGTGAGATATTGTATATAACAATTAGAACACATACAGTACATGTACTGTACAACCTCCAAAGGTAGAATTTATTTAGGCAGTGTTTCTGCTTCCACTTTAAGAAATCACTGCAGACATGGTTCCTATGGTTACCAGAAGCTGGTAATCATGGAGACAGAGTAGCACTAAAAAAGGAGGAAGAAACAGCACCTGGAACTGCCAGCTGATTTTTAGATTCTCTTGTGTTTCAGTATTTATCAATTATCAGGTAGCTGCAGATTTTGCATTTGATCACAAACAATATGAAAATCAAACATTTACATGACTAATATAATTTAATTTTGTCACCTTCTCCCATCTTTCTAAAAGGCTTAGGACTCCATGTGTGCTGAAGAAACATTAAGAGGCTTTTAGAACAGCAAATAAGCAAATGCTAAACGGGTTATGTAAAAGAGAAGATGGATAAAAATAAAGCCTATTTATGCTGGAGGTAGCTAGCGTAGTTTTAAATAGCCTTTTCTACGCTACTGCCCCATGATTTTGTTTAGCAAGTTTTATGGAACGTAGTATTTTTCATTCCTTTCAGATATGCTCGTCCCCGAAGATTTTCAACTTGTGATTTTTCTCCTGCTTAGGCAGTGTAGAATGAGAAAGAGAGTTGGTTGAAAACATGTATTTTTAGGCATGTAAGGGCCAGTTATTCATGTTAGAGGCATTAAATATTGTGCCTAGTAGCGAACCAGTGTTGCCAAGATATAAAGTTAATTATTCACTCACCTTTATTCTTTTCTCAGTAATGGCGATACATAGTGGGGTTTTAGACCTTCAAATAAACTAAAACAAAAAAAAACCATAGTACAAGATGCACTATGTGGTAGAATGGAAACCCTTCATGATAATTCCTGAGGTGAAACATCAAATTTGTGGTATCAGAGAGGTTTTAATATAACAAGACAAAACTTCTAAGGGAGTGGATTCGTATATATTTATTTGTGTGTCCCCGTGCATGTGCATGCAAGTTGTAAGATGTCTAGATTCTAGCTTCAAATTCAGTCTCTTTCTCCTTCACCTTTTTGCCAGACGTGTCCCCAAAACATTGCCTTCTCTTTGTCCTTAACTGTACCAGTATTAAGATAATATTTCCTCATTTATCCTGATACAGGATGGCCTCCAAGTACAGTATGTACAGTATGACAGGTTTTGTCACCTTGGAGAGAAATCAAATGACTGGGAATAGAAGCAACAGTGAAAGCATGGAGAACAGGAATACTAGGGAGCAATTTTCATGCTATTACTGTTTTCTGCTGCCACAAAGAAGAATGAAGAGCATTTCAATTCAGCAATGAAGAAAGTTTACCTGAATGTGTGATGGATTAAAAATTGATAGCAGATGGAGAGTGCACACTACCTCACCCCCTATTTCCTCTGACCTCTGAATTCAGCTGGAAATTTTATGGGGAGTTTGGCCACATTTGCTTGAACATTGGTACAGTACTTTAGGTGACCTAGATTCTAATGAAGTAGGCTACTGGATCACTTGCTGAGTTATGTTCAAGCAAGTATAGTTTTCCTCCTGATGCTTAATGGAGTACCTGGAGGTTGAAGATACTAAGGTTCTGGGGCCTGTATTTACTTTCAAGCCATTGCACTTTCAGTTTCTATTACTGAACTGCCATAGAAGTGTAGATGGTTATAAAGCCCTTGCAATGCTTGCTAAGAACAGGGAGGTATTTTAGGAGACCTTCAGGATGTAGCATCACATGCTAGTTTGATGGTGGCAGTCATGGCCTTTCATCCAGAACCAACAGTCTTCCCAAATCATCATAACAAACATGTGCTTAACAGCTATGAAATGCTAAACATTTCCAAATAGTGTTCTTTCTACACCTGTCTGTCAATAATAGCAATGAAACTTGAAAGTGATAGAACAGACAGCTTAATAGCAATGAAACTTGAAAATGATAGAAGTGAATATGAAACCTAATTTATGGAAAAGGGTGCACAAAGAAAAGATCAGGATACTTTTCTAAATAATTAATATATGTACAATCCATGTCTGTAGCCTGGAGTAAAAAAATTCTGCTATCATTACAAATAGGAAGAGATGAAACAAATCTATCATAGTATGGAGAAAATAATCACAGAAGAAACCAAAGCATTTCTTATTCATCAGGAATCATTGGTGGATTTCTATTATTAATTTAAATGTTAAATGTGTGCAGTTTTAATACTTTGGACATTTCATTTCTTTTAGAATATAACAATCTTTCTATAAAACTGGAAATTAAAAAAAACCTGAAGAACCAACACTAAATAAAATGGAATTATATTCATGATGAGCACATTCATACATGGATATTGATACGTATGAATGAGTCAGTTCATTTCAAAACTTAACACAAAGTTGTCAAACTGATCCCCAAAGAATGAACATATGCTCCAAATCTAGCCTTCAATAATGTTCTAAAAGTGTGACACATTCTTTTTTGAGAATTAAGGAATCACTAGGAGGAAAAAAAAAATAGATGTGTTGAGGAGTAACTTTAGTTAGCTTGCAAATTATGAAGTGCTTGAAGAGTTACATATACATTGAAAGTCAGGTCTGATATGTATAATAGAGATATGTCTTCATATATAAAAATATTCCAAATATTCTGAAAACATTGTTACTTCCTTTTTTTAATGTACTGAAATCAACCTAAATAAACTACAACTTATTTTTGATGAAATGCATTACAACATCCTTCCTACTCTGCATTTCATCTTTCTACCACCTATCAGTAATATTGATGTGATGCCACACAATGTTGTCACAAATTCTACTTGTGTTTGGCTAAGAAGATCGATGGCAAAGTTCTCAAGGAAGGCACATATTCAAATATTTTGGTACATTCATTGTTTTCATCCTGTTCACTCTCCCCATCCCAAATTGTCTTGGCTGTACAGTTGTAGACCATTTTCAGATCCAGAACAGTTACTTTGGGGTAAGCTTTGGAATGTATACTATCATTTAAAATAGACAGCTGAGTGACATTAACTATGAACATTGACAGCCATGGACATCCAACAAACGCTCAAGCCCCTGGAGTTTTTTCTGATTCATGCAGTCTTGTAAATCTCAAGCACTGTAGAGAGGCAGCATTCATCAGTACAATAAAGCAGAGTCCCTTGACTCTTTGAGCTGAGAAAGCAAACTGAGACAGGAAACATATGCAAATTTACTAATTAAAGTTGTGTGAGTTCCAATAAATTAAGCTAAGCTCTCTTACAATTTTGGACAGTTACATGGTGTGTTTCTGAAATAGGAATGCTTCCTTTGTTGGGGGAAAAACCTGATAATGAAGAAAATTCTAAAGAGAAATTATTGACAGGGTATTTGCTCAAAAGTATCTAATAGCTCAACGAATAGGGAGTTCTCAACTGTGGTCTGGATGTTGCCTGCAAGAGCTCTGCACTTTGATTCTACAACTGATTCCTGCTATATATGATGAGATTTCCCCCACAAATGTTAATATAATAGTATCTCATGCAGTTACCATTGCAGCTTTCCAACTGACATTGAATTTTTGTGCTGTTTATTTCAGTGGCTTTATAGCTAGTTGACTAAATGGGCAGCGATAATTGCTCCCTGAACTCAGTTCCCATTAGTTCAACATCTTAGGCAATTTCCTGGAATGACCACTCCTAATTCTCTCCCAGAATAAAGGCAGGAACATGTAGAAATTTGACGCTATCTTTAATTAAGAGCCATGAGGAAGCCTACTTCTGATTATGAGCAGCCTAGTCTCTGCAATCTTTCTTGAGGTTAGAAGGCTAGTGCTACCAATGCTACATGGTAAGATAATGACCCTTTACTTCAGAGGTCTTTAGGTGGCTGGACTGCACTTAATATTTTTGGGAAGGTCCAAGAGTCGTCATAGATGAGGCTATTGTGAGAGTCAGGACAAGAGGGGTTAAGAACTTACTCTCATCACCAGAGCAACAAGGAACAGATAAGAGGATGAGACTGAACCCTCCCTAAAGAATGCAAGGGAGGTTGGGAGGGTGACCCTGGAATTTGCTCTCACTCTGAGAAGATTTCTGTAACGGGAGTAAGGCCATTAAACTTTGCTGGATTGAATCTGTACTGACTCCTGGAGTTTCCTGGGCTAATCCTGACAGCTATAAAGCACATCGGGTGGGTTTATTTCACATGTATGAATGGGCCACAACCTTTGTTCTTGTTTTGTTGAGATATGGCTTTTCATCTCAAAGGAGTTAAACCTATATTAGAACTTACACTATAATGTTAGCAAATTTTCTCCCTCAAAATGGCCAGAACACCATCTAGCCAATTATTGGCAATCGTGGTTTGCAGATCACAAGGTGATTCAAAGACTGCCTAAATAATACTGGAACTGCAGGTTGCCCAGTCCTGCCTTGTTGTTGAACATCAGTGATATATTTGTTTACTAGAACAAGTCAACAGTGAGTTGTACTTCAATATTCCTTAAAGTTTGTAAATCAGTTTCTCTAGATTATACCATGCTAGATAAGAAAAAGTTGGTGTAACTTGAATTCTCATCCAATCTAACTGTCCTTTAGATGGTCTTGTTTAACTAATTCCTATAACCATGAGGAGCAACCTATTTTTAAATTTCTACCAGTGGATGAATAGCAAGATTAATTCCATTTTCAATTCCCAATTGCTTGAAAGCAGTCCTTTTTCTTTATGGGGCTAAAGAGTTGTAGAGTTGTTATGAAGATTATTCTCTGCTTCTAGCCAGGAAAAAAGGTGCAGTTATGAAGATAGGAAAGAAACAATCTAAGGACAGACTTGCTGAGGTGTGGCTGGAGAAGGTAGGTGCATATTGACACAAATATATTAACCTTTTGCAATTTTTAATTTGGAAAATGGTAATGCCAGGCAACCTAATTGTATTTTATATCTGTTTATAAATATAATACGTGAGAAAGTTAATTATATAACATGATAATTTATAGTAACGTTTTTGCCAATTTCTCCAAATTTCTTAATAGTCCCCACATTAGATATTTAGCTTGAGGATTGTGAAGGTTCTGCTTGTGTGTGAGCTTGCATGTATGTATAAGATCTATTCAAAGCCAGCAAAGTGAATTTTGGTGTTAATGTTTAGATTTATCTTCGTTGTTCTGATTTTACAGTTAATTACTGTGCAAATATTTATACTATTTAAGTTAGTTATATGTGTATATTATTGTGTGTATGTGTATTACTTTTTAAGTGCAGTTGTCCAGTTTATCTCCAGCTGCTATGATTATAAAATAACTAAGCAGTGACTTCTGATATACTCAGTCCAAGATTCAGTACGTTGTCTAGACTAGATTTCTATTAAGAAAACTAAGAATGATTTTTCATACTTTTGAACAAAACTAATCATTAAGTATCCTATGTGGAGGATGTAGAAGAAGCTATTTTATATACTTTATTCTTAGAATCCCTTTAGACTGGAAAAAAAGCAAATAAGTAATAGACATCAGAAAACAGGATTGCCCAGACTATTGCACAATTTGAAATTGTTTGGCTTGAAGTGACTTAGAAATCATTTGTCATTCAAGGAGGAACTGAACACGAAGACTCTTCACAGACACAAGTAAATAGTTGCTTGCAAGAGTTACATTTATGCTCTTTAGAAGCAGCCATGATTTCATTTGCTTTGTCAAATTTGTGGGATTCCAGGACTAGGAAAATACTAATAATAGCACATTTTTTCAACTACAATATTTAAAGTACATATGGATAAAATGTCAAGTGAGCTGTCCAAAACCATCTGGATTTTAAGGAACTTAACAAATCTAATAGCCACAGCTAATGAGCCTAAAGGTAGGAAAGCATTAGGTAGTTGTTATTCCAACTTTGACAATGAATATAAATAGGTTTTCCATGATCTTTTGTCCTACTAAAATGCAGTCAAGCTTACTGAGTTTCTGATTTGCATTACCCATTTTGACAGGGTATCTTTATAAATCTAACACAGTGCCCCTGTTTTATTCTTCATTTGTACGAACCAACAGCCAAAATAAGAATACAAAAGGAATTTTAAAATTTTTCTTTGGATCTCTCTCTGTAAAACTTCAAACTATTGTTCTTGTTCTACCCTCAGGCACTATGGAGAATAAATCCATATCCTCTTCCCTATGACAGCCCTTGAAGTATTAGAAGATTTCTATCATGTCTCCTTTTAACCTTCTCTTCTTTAGGCTAAAGATACCCAGTTCCTTTAGCAGTTTTTCATAGGACTGGCTTCCTGTCCCCTTACTATCTTTATTGCTCTTCTGTGCACTCTTATTTTCCCTTCCATATTAATGTTTTAATTTTGTAACATGCTCCATTAATTTTTTGGACTTCCGGTGGGGATTAATGGCGACTTAGGTGTCTTCAAAATAGTGGAGATGGCATGGTAATTAAGATGCATGTTTTACCTAGAATGTTATTTTTGTTTCAAACAATATCTGTTAAGACATATTTAATTTTGTGTGGCAAGGTAAAAAAACCACAAATTAAGTATACAGTTTTACAAGATGCTAAAGAAAGAGGAGGTTTAGGTCTCCCAAATTTGTAGGTGTACTTTGCAGCTTGTTGTTTGGTTTGGATGACAGAGTGGGTGAATGAGAAATAGGAAGTTACTGGAACTAGAGGGGCGTGACTTAAGATTTGGGTGGCACTGTAATTTATGGTATGTTAAAGTTAATGTAGATTTAAAAAATTATTTTATGAGACATGCCATGTTGAGAATATGGAACAGATATAAATCTATGTTGTCTCTGAAGGTTCCTTTATGGTTGTCACCACAAGAAGCTTTTTATAAAGAGAAATGATATATAAAAATAAATTGTTAACTTATGGTGATATATTGGAATTTTATCAAAGGGATTTTAAATTAAAGGCTAGAGAGGAATTGATATCAGAAGGATACACGTGTCAATGGTTTTCTTATGTACAATTACAAGAAAAAATTAAAATAGATAAAATGTTATTGCGAAGACGTATAAACATCTACCTGAAACTAGAGACAGAAGATGAACAAGTTAAGGACTGTATGATAAAATGGGTTAAAAAATTTGGTGGAAAGATAAGAAAGATAAGACATTACCTACAGTGGAAGAAAGGATGGTGAATTTGATGGAGTTGGCTGAGATGGAGAAATTGATAGCTTTGATTTGAGATAAGACACTGTGTAATTTTAATACTACTTGGGAACCTTTTTTGGACTTTTTGAGGGAAACTGAAAAAAATGAAATTAGGTTGTATGGATTTGATGATTAGAAATCTGGGTTAACAGAAATAATGGGTTATGTTTTAAACTTCGAATAAGAGTTTGATGTATACTGTTACTTATATCTGTTGCAAGGAGGGTTAGAAGTCAATTCTTTTTGTTTGTTTGTTTCTCTTTTCTTTTCTGCACTTTTGATCTTTACTATTTTCTTTTCTTTCAATTTTCTTTTTCTTCTTAGTTTTTCTCTCAATCTTACTTTTTGTTAGTTTTTACTGTTCCTTTAAAAAAAAATTAATAAAGTTATTATTTTTCTCTCAATCTTAGTTTTTGTTAGTTTTTACTGTTCCTTTAAAAAAAATTAATAAAGTTATTATAAAGAATGCTCCATTCAGTTTTTTAAAAGGACTTTCATTATTTCTCCTTTCTCTTCCAAATAGAAGACACTTCAGTTTTGTCTTGAACATTCACACTAAGCTTATGAAGGGACATTTAAGTACACTGATGCAGACACAGAGAAGCGATCACAGAAATTAGCTTCTTTGCTCTCCTGACATATAAGAATAAATGACATACTTGTATTCAGAATATCTTGCCAAAGGATTCTTTTGTTCTTTTAATACATGTGTCACTACAGATATAGAAAAGTATTGCCTCCAGTATAAAGATGATGAAATTATTCTATGTATCAGCTAAAAACTATACCAAGAAAAAGGTAGTTCTTGGCTTTATAATTACTACTATTACTAATTGTGTTGTTTTTACAAATGTTTATTGTTTGCTTTGCAAATGTTATTGCAAAGATGTATAAATGTCTTAATATATACAGTATATGTTATATTAATCAGACTAATTGAAAAGAAGAAAAATCAAACTGGAAAATTTAAACCTTTTGAACAGAATTTCATAAACCATACTTTTTAAATTATGCAAAAAGAAATATATGCTTTTACCAGTTTTTAAATCAACTTCTACATTTTGAAAGCACCAGATTGCAGTAAAGCAGATGCTTAGTATTCATAAGTTCAATAAGTCAATCCCTGAGAAGTTCAATTAAAAGGATTAAATAACAAGTAGTGGGAAAGATGCCTGCTGAGACTTTGGAGTGTTGTTGCCTATGAAATGGATTAGAAGTACTCCAGATGTTTTCAACCTCAGGTCCCACCATCTTTTATCTTTAGTCATGCTGCCTGAGGCTGATGAGAACTGAAGTTTGAAATATTTGTATAGCACCAAATTGCCAATGCAAAAGTCTGACCTGATATAACATTTTCCTATTGTCCATGTTCTGATGGCACTCTGAACAATATAACAATACAGTTGTAAAATGCAATCTAGATATGCATTATTATCTGTTGAGTTACCTTTATCCATTGCCTCTTGTTCATACATTACATTTTGCTTTAGGCATTTTTCCGTAAAAAAACAGTATTTTTCTTTTCGAGGATCTCATCCGTCTTTTCCATACATGCCTTTCTTGGACTTTCCCATTTCAAACAACTCACATTTCCTTCCAATTATATATTGTATAATTCTTCTGGAATTCTCATTTATTCGCTTTATATAATCAAATCACCTCAAGGTATTTCTTTCATACTAGTCACTCACTTTTGTATTTGGTCCACATTTATCAGCACCCATTATTCCCTTTTTAAGAACTAAACATGCTTTTGGTCCTTTAATGTAAAGAAAGATCAAGCTAAAGAGAAATAAATGGAAAAGAAAGAGAATATGTTCATATATTTAAACTGTATTAATCTTTGTAACACCATCATAACAAGCATACGGATATTAAGGCAAAACAGGGCAAAAGTGCACAAGCCTGCATCATATGAGAAAACATCACCTCACCCATTTTAAACTTCCAACTTCATGAGGTTGACACCATTTTAAAATGTTTTCTGGGGTGTCTAGCATGAGAAAAAGAATGATTTGTTGCATCTCACCATAAGACAATGAAAAACATCCTTAATATTCTTTTACCCTTACCTGTTGATTTGTTAATTTGGGATATTCCAAATGTTTATTCAAGAGTTCTTGCAAATAATTTACATCCATCTTGGTGATAAAAAACCCACTGTAAATTTAGAACCAGATATTTTAGTACTAATAGGAGTTTAGCACATTTTAGACATTGTTGAAGCATCTAGATCAAATTGTGAAATCAAGATATTTTTAACTGAATACACTGCCATTATGCAATTGTAGGCAACCCTAATTCCTCTTGCAAAAGCTCAAGTCATATAAAAACATTATCAATAAATTAATCTAAATTCACACCCTTACTTGTCCAAGTTGTAAAGCAAACAAACAGAAACTCCTTAACTTTCCAAACCGGAATTATGCCAGAGTGTAAATCTGACAAGTGAATAAAGGTGTAAGTTATACTTCTGTCCCTACATTTTTTAAATGTGCAGGAAATACAATAAAAGTATGCATTATTAGACTGTGGCATAATATCACCAAGGTTTGGTGTGGAAAATACTAAATTATCAATGAGAAATAATGTATCTATGGCATACGGTATATGTGGTACTGTATTCCTAATTTGCCCAGTAAATGCCCAGTACTCTGGCAGATGAAAATGTTATTTAAAGCAGCAACAACCATTAAAATGATAACACAACAAAATACATGAATTGGAAAGTATCAGTGAAAAGTATCATAGGAAAGATGTGTGTGTGTATGTGTGTGTGTGTATACATACATACATACATACATACATACATACATACATACTATTATAGTATATTGTAAGGACTTAAACAATGTACTGTAATGGGAGGGACAATAGGAATGTCTTAGACTTTTACCAAAAAGTCATTGGTGTATACACTATGTATGCTCTTTTGGGAAGGGGAAGAATCAAGCAAGGGCACAATGTGAGAAAGAACCCTTTCTCTAGTGGTGATCTGGGAAATTTGCTAGGGACATCTGGAGGACAGTTTGAAAGATCAGAATGTCTTGAAACAGATGAGAGGAAACATTCCTGAAGAAAAACTTGGCAACTTCAAGATGTGTGAACTTCAACTCCCAGAATTCCCCAGCTGAAGTCCACACTTCTTAAAGTTGCCAAGTTTGAGAAACACTGGTTTAGAGCTTTGAAGTTCAGCACCACTGCATGCCAGTGCAGTTGACAAAGCTCTGGCATCACATTAGTCAGTCTCAGTTTGTAACCTTGCTTGTAATGTGTCAGTCCCACCAGAGAGGCCAGACCAGGAAGCAACTCCACAGGAAAGCTAAAACTACTTTTATTGAGATTGGGTATAATAACAGAATCTTACAAGTCTGATTGTGCCTTTCCTCCTCCTCCTCCTCCTCCTCCTCCTCCTCCTCCTCCTCCTCTTGGTTCAGTGAATTTGGGAGGTGTCTGTCTGAGCTGCTTCTGAACATTATCTAGATGTTTTGGACAAAAAATACTTTAGCTCCTTTTGCCCAGGCAACAGAGTTTGCATATCTCTGTTAAGGTCATCTTCCTTTCTCTTTACATCACCTTGGCTTGAAAGACAGTGATAGGCTAAAACCACTAAAATCATAGCTCATTCCATTTGGGTTAACTGAAGTTTTCAAGTCATTGTCAAATTATTTCAGACAAAATTTCAGACAACAGAAGAACTCAAGGAAAATTGTATTCCAGGTCCCATGCTAATGCAAGAACAGCAGATTACCTTGGTTCTGGAATACAGCCCAAACCAATACCTTCCAAATTTTATAAAATAAGTAACCTGAGTATACCTGTTGAAATCCATGATATATTCCTCAGAGAACAGATAAATTCTGGCTGCTTAGTTTACATACTATTTGACTGACAAATGATGTCAAAGCAGTAAACCAAAAGCAGTAATAAAAAAAGGAAACAGCAATAAAGCTGATACATACTTTTTAAAAAGCAAGCAATAGCTGGTAGAAATCTTATTATTTATTTATTTATTCATAATATTTATTTTCTGCATTTTCTCCAGGAAACTGGGGTTAAGTAAGTTAGCTTGAGAGATAGTCATTAACTAAAGCCTCTTGATGAATGAGTTTCCATTGCTGGCAGTGGAGTTGAGCTGAATCTTCTCTCTCACATAATCTAATGCCTTAACTATTATTCCATACTGATTCTGACTTAACTGCCTTTTGAAAAGGAAATTACTCTGGTATCTAAAGATGGACAGTGAGCTCCCAGAGAGAGATTCTAAGTGACAGCATTCCACTGATGAGTGGAGCCATTTTAAGAAGGACTCCACCCCCCATCATTTCATTGTGGGCACTAGCACCCAAACATAGCCTCTCAGTATGATCTTAATAGTCAGGCAGGACATTTCTGCCACTGAGAAACAAAATATTTGGAGATTAGCCGGGATTTTCTTTAAATTATGCCCATATGGCTTTCCTCCTCCTCTTCCTCCTTTCTCACAACATGTAATAAAATGTCATACTGAAAAAAGCTCTAGACAGACTGTTCTCAATAAGCTTTTTTGAATCTCTCCTTTAGTATTTTCAGATTTTTAGTCTAAGAACAGACAACAGAACCAGTGTAAATTACACACGTATAGTAATTCCTATGCACTTTTCATACTTTTTAAAAATTGATCTCAGATCATTTAAATCTCTGGACATGGTAACAAGACTTTGTTTTTCTTTTGGGTGTTCATCAACAACTAGCTGAATAGTCATGGCAGGTTTCTAAATTCACTAGCTGTTAACAATGAAAGTATATTACACCTCTGCTGTATATTTCTTCTTCAGCCTGCAGCAGAAGTTAAATGAATGGGTTATGATGACAGGCAAAATGGCCTTTAAATTGCAAGGCATTTTAAAAGTGTATTCTTCCAGTATATAATTAAAGAAACTGTATTTTTTTATAAAAAAAGCAAAAAACAGGAGGAATGGGGACATTTCAACTGAATAGCCTCAGTCTAGTTTTTTTTTTTTTCTTTTCAAAAAAGTACCACAGTGGAGTTGTAACTGCAGTACCAGGGATCCTTTTCAGCATTCACATTGGGCTGTTTCAATGACACAATGTCATCTTTAGACATTTAAATTATAGTAATTGCAATACTTTATCATTGCTTTGTACTCTTTGATAATATTTTATATCCATGTTGCCTCTGCTCCATACAATGCACCTACAACATTTTTTAAAAGACCCTTTTAAAGTGAATATTTAAACATTTTAACTAAGTCATGGATTGACAATTACCATCTGGAAACATGTATTTGGTAAACCCAGCCACTCAGCATGAAGTTCGAATTATTTCAGTTATATTGGTTGTCTTATTTGCATTATTTCTACTTGTCCTGAAATGTAAAGAAGTCCTTTATGTTCTGATAAAATCAGTGAAATTATTTCATTAGCAATAGAACTTGATTTATAGGTGATAACATCTGTCAGCCTTACTAGGTAACCAGACTGGAAACACAACCAGATGACCTAATTCTACTTTATTGTAAAGCTACATTAGCAGAATCTTGCAAGTCTGAAAGTACAATTCTCTCTCCTTCTACTTTACAGCCTGAGAAATTAGGGAGGGTCTCTTGCCCTTCCCACTAGCCAGCTGTGGGCTATGCTGTCTCTTATCTAACCATTCCCTTGGCAGTGTCTCTTAGTCCAGTCTCCCAAGGTCTTTCCCACATGCATTACACATCTCATATAAAAATGCGTACATCCCATCAATTTAACCAATCATATTTTTAAAATCTAATTAACAATTACACCTACTCCTGAAAAGGACATAGAATTCTGGGCATATTTGTAGAGGCGGAAACCAGTTGTTTCTTTTTCCTAGTGTAGCCAGCATGGATGCATTTAATATCATGGCTGCATGAGAACATGTGTCTGTAAATCTGAATTGTATAGTCAATCTTATTTTATGATGTACTGTATAACAGTGGAAGACTGGGTGTGGAAAGGAAACATTCCTATTTAATTCAGTTGTAATCACTGTCATTACAATGTCTCTAATTGTAGTGTCTAAAGGTATGATAGGCTAGCTGGGCAGACCAGAAAGGCAGCAGGCCTGCAGTTACTAGAGCAAAAATTCTTTGTTTCTTTGCAAATGTACTAATGCAGAAACAACTTGCAAACTGGTCTTTTAACATCCTAGATTCAGCAATGAAGATTTTTAAAATCATGATGGCTTGAAAGTAATGGGTGGGGTCAGTGAGATACTGGGGTGAGATGAGCAGGTTCTCTCATTTGCAACCCTATCTGGACATGACTTCAGATCATCATGATTTGAATCAATTCACAATTTGAATGCCTGAACATGGATCATCTTTCTCATTTATAGATTCTCTCTCTCTCCCTCCCCCCCTCTCTCAATGACATGATTAACAGCCTCTCTCTTCCATCTTCACTGGCACCCCCTGAAATTTTTATTTGTCAAATGAACTGCATGTGGACTGGTACCTTAAAATGGAAAAAGATGACTGGATGGTTGAACAGTGATAATAAAGAGCACTAAAATCTGGAAGAAAATGGGTGAAAAGGAAACTGACAAGCTTGTTGAGAGATTTGATGGAAAGCAGTTTCAAGGAGTATAATTGACTGTTTTTGAGAAAGATCATGGCTAAATTAAAGAGCGAGAGGGAGTGCTGATGTTCTGACCACTTGTTTTGTCTCCATCCTTTGGTTCTGCTCATTAACAGCATGCAACCCCTGACCACTTTCATCCTTGATCTTCAAATGTAACCAATTCCTGATTTAAAACACAAAAGAGTTTAATTTTTAAACCTCAGCCCAGCAGTATGAAATGTAGACTTTCACCGGCAATGACTCCTTCATTCATGCCACAAGAGGGGTCCGAGTCTCTTCCCTCAAACAACAGAACAGGCCCTTCTGATGAAGCGAATAGGAAAATATGCTGGATAAAAGTATTGCATATATGTCCCAGAGAACAGACAAAATTCTGGCAGAAGACCTTTAGTTATCTTCATCTTCATCATCATCATCAACAGCTATTTATTACAGTATATATTGTGCATGGTTTTATTTGAATATAAATATTTTCCTTGGCTTTTAATAAATAAAGAAACTTCTTTTAAGCTTAAGATTTAATAATATCTGAAGATCAGCAACTGGAAAAAATGATAATTCTTCAGAAGATGTAAATGTGTTCTTAGATATGTTGCAGTATTTTGAACTGTTGAATGGAGAAACAGCATTTAAGGGACAGTATTCTAACTAATCCTTGATATTCAAATGCTGTGTACAGAAAGTGACAAACAACCAATTGTATTCAGAGATTAAATCCAAGCAGCAGCTGAACTTTTACATGAAAATGTGTTTTTAGAATGATATCAGAAAACCAGAAAAGAAAATGAGAACAGTAATTTGCATCTTCCACTGAGGGATTCATGATCTTTGTAGCATGGAGCTCACTGGCTTGGCTAGAAGCCATTTCACCTTGGGGATCTTTGAGGGAAATGAGTATTTAGGAAATGTGTAATATAAGATTGTGGGAAATAAATAGCACTTTTGTTTTCACAAACTGATATTTTCAAACATGCCTCCCCCCACAAAGCTTGTATTTCATTAGTAAAGAACTAAAATAACAAATATGACAATGAAGGGTTACCAGACTGATTTTCAGTATAGAATGTAAAAGCAGATAATGTCAACAGTTAAACAGAATTGGATAGCTGAAGATTTTTCATCTGAATAATCAGTTTGCCAAACTGTGTAAGCTTCATCAGGGGTGAATATTAAAGAAACTAAGAAGAGTTCTATTATATTTATCCATGCCATTAAACAACACAAATATTTTGCTTTCAAGTATTAGTCTCACATCTAGGAAATTGTCATACCTAATAATTAGGACTAGGACAGAAATTGCTTTGCTTTGTATTGTAATGTGAGTCTGCTTATTTCATACTTATCAACCAAAACAAGAACTGAAATGCCCTTATCCAAATTTTGTAAGTTCTCTATAAAAATATATATATTTGGAATGGATATATGAGGAACCAGGTACACACAAAAATTGTTAAAATAAGGTTAAAATGCATTATATTAGGGAAAGCAGCTTGCGAAGTATACAAAGTTGTATATATTAAACAAAATTGCATTCAAAAATTGTATAATGGATGCAATTCTTACATTTCACTACCACCTATTCCTTCCCACTGAATAGAAAAACTAACAAGAACTTTGCAATTAAATGCTCAGTTGGAAGAATCATGTCCCCTTAATGTAGTTGTGGAGTAATTTGTTAGCCTTGTGAAGAATGATGAGGAAGAGAAAACAAGCCATGGCAACAAAGTGGATGGGGAGAGATAAGATTGATGGGTTGTTAGAACATGACGGTTCTGTTGAGACATTTTTAGCATGCAACTGAAGGCTGTAATGACATGTTCTTAGGAAAATTAGAGTCAGTGACGCATTTAGGGGTCTTCAGTACAAGGACTCAGATTTTCTATCTTCCTCCTGTTGAGTAGATGAACCCAGAAGAACCTCAATCCCACCCCCATAGAAGTTTATAAAATCAGGTGAGGAGCATATATTGGTTGGATAACATCTCTTGAAAGGATTATCTGATCACACTATAGCTCCAGGTGGGTAAAATGATTAGTTCATGGAAACTTGTTAAGTGAGAATGGAAGAAAAATTTTTGGATAAGTAATATTGCTCAGGAATATTTCTCATACTCTTAGCAGTCATGTCAAGCTCTACCAGGAATCTATTGCAAATCCTATTTATTTATTTATTTACAAAATCGTTAGGCTGTATATTTATAAATATTCTTTCTCTCTTTCTCTTTCTCCCTTCCTCTCTCTTTCTTTTAAAGTTCATACAAATAAAAAGAGAATTTTCAAAAAAGAAAAGTAATATTCATACTGACTATGGAAGTAAGCTACAGTTCTTATAGTGAATATCACCCAAGGCAGTCTTCCCAATCTGAAGTCCTTCATGCTTCTAAGAATTGTTCCAAACCAGGGCAGATCACAACCAATCTGGTTCATATTGAAGAAATTTGGAGTTGTGTTTAACTTGCACAAGATAAGCCATATTTTAAAGGGTTAGTCTAATTTTAAATCCTCTATGAAGCTCCACTTCAAATATACAGTTTGTAATTGTGCTGTACTCCAAAGGACGGCATGGTGGCAGGCACCAAAAAGGGATTAAAAAAAAAAAAATCTGATGCTTGATTGTCTGAGATGGTCTATTTGGAGAGAACTGATGTAGGAATGGGAAGAATTGGATTAACTGATTGATGGATCTATTAATGACTCTTGACACATAGCCTTTTCAGTGGTTGAATAAGTCATACAGGTGGAAGATGAAGAGAAATCTATACTCTTTGTGATTGATTGATTTATCATCATCCTTATTCTCATTGTCACTTGACCTTCTTTGAGTCAATTTTCTTCCTACATCTTGTTCTTATCCATTCCTATCCTTTCTCTTCCTTCTGTCTATGTGATAGACACCACTAACTTTATCTACAAAGATTAAGTTTGGGAGGGAGAAGATAAAAAGGGACCTGGCCTCAAACAAGAAAGAAACACATATTCTTCAAATGAGCTTTTATACAATTTTTAACATACTAATTGTTCTGAACTGGGAACAAACTAGAATAGCCTTTCTTCTAGTCTAAGACGATGTTAAACTATTTACAAAACAGCTGATTGCAAAGTGGGTGGGTTAGTCCTTGAATTGGCCAATTAAAATATTTTGCATAACTTATCAGTCTTTAAAATCAATAGTAATTAAATGACAATATTAAAACATATCCATAATCTAAATATTTTAACACTTGCCTAAAAGTTTACAAGATCATGCTATCCCAGTGGCCAGTGGGACCATTATGAAGAAGATTTTATTTGTTTGTTTGTTTGTTTGTTTCATGTATAAGGCCAGTCAGCTCATCCAGAGTGACTCTTTTATATGGGGGAGACTAGAAGCCAGGATGATTGCAAATCACAACTTTGTCCCAACTATTAAATCTTAGAGGTTTATATATATATTTCTTGATAACAAGAGGCAAGTTTATTTAGAAACTACTTGTTCACATATTTTCTTCCAAGGTAAAAAAAAAAAATCAGTAAAACTTTCCATTACTTTCCTAAGATTTGTCTTGCTAAAAGATGCTAAAATTTAGAAATGAAGAAATATTTATAAAGAACCCAACTATAAATGGAAAAAATATAGGATGGTGAGATATGGGGAAAAACAGTTTTGTTAGCCAGCAATTGAAAAACAGGTGCAAGAATCAAGCTCCTTTCATTGTTTTATTTCATCCAATCCCATCCCATTTCCTGCTTGCAAAATTTATTATTTACAACATTCTTTTGTCTCTCTTTCTCTCACACACTTATCTGAATGCAACTTTAAAAAAAGCAGCCAGCCTGATACATTCTTTCTGAGATATTTTTTTCTGAGAAATGCACTCCTTTGTGCAAAATTTTGAATAGAGAATGATAGAGTAGTGGGTTCAAATGTACTGCATACCATTTAACTCCTACTGAAATGTGTGGCAGATTTCTTTACATCCAAATTCTAGACTAGGTTCTTTTAGAATCAACAGAAAAATGGTGCAAAATTTATTATTTCAGTGCTTAAACACATTCCTGCCTAAGTTCTGATGGAAAAGAAAATCCAGAGAATTATCGACGAAGAATATGCACACATACATCCCTATATATTTTTCTTTGTATGAAATGACTTCAAAATCAAATCCTTCCAGTACAAGTCCACCATCTAACAGGCAAATCATGTGCCTAGAATTAGTAGTATGAACACACTGATTCTAATGAGTTAGAGATATTTCTTTCAGTTTGGGAAATACTCCTTCAGTCTAGAGAAATTATTCTTTAAACTGAAAATTGATATGGGTGGGCTTTTCTTCCGATTGGGTGATTCTTTTTAGATATCTCACATTGTCTAAAGAATAGCTTTATGAAAAGGAAAAAAAAGAGAGTTTCAATTTGGAAATAAAGATGGTGGAGTCACATGTATTAAATATCTGCCTAAATATTAAATGCTAACTGAAAATCACCCTCAAGGTTTTCTTTCTCTGCTTGGTTGCTTGTAATGGAAAACCTTGTCTTTGGGGGAATCTCACCATATGGTATGTAATACTTTCATATATTTATTTAAAGTTTTATCTTCTCCTTTTGAAGCCACATTAATTTATTATGTTCATTACATTAAAACAGCAATGACCCACTGCATGGGTTGTGTAAAATGTATAAAAACTGAATGTATCTTTCTATTTAAAAGAGAAATGCCCCGTATTATGAGACCATTGCAAAACTGGATTCAGGGTTTTGAAGGGCATTTACAATTGGCAAGCATCTCATCCAGACTTACAAACCAGAGAGTTTTTAAACTTTTCTCATGGGAAGCTTCTTTGAAATGCAAAGCTGAACATGTTATTAAATGTATAGAGTGTTTTGGGAATTAAGGGAAAGAAAAAACTTTTTTGGGGGGCTGGGGGGAGATAAATGTCTGTTGCTTGGGGGATGAAACCAGCCTGAAAACAGCACCCATTCAGTGATTGCCCTGAAGCATAGATGTGTGAAGGCTGACTGCTTAGAAGATTATGCTTTGAGAATAAGAATATTCATAAACATTTTACTTCATACATTCAGAATTCTCAAAGTGATCAGTGCTCTCTAGACACTCAGGAATAAACCCCACTAAACCCTAAGCTATGACTACTACATATAATTCTTTTTGAAATAACTGACAGTTTAAGGAATAATTAATGTGACCCATTGATTTCAATAGAAACAAAGTTAGGTATTTAATCCAGTCACTTAAAACAATAGATCTTCTGAGTAGACACATACTGGATTGCAAAAAAAACGGTCAATGTATGTACCCACTGTTGTTATTTATTGTTTAATGAACAGTGAGATTAATCACTGTGCAAATTTACATCATCTATGCATAATAGGGACACATTTAGAATTTTAAGAAAGTGTCCTCAGCAACTTCACCGAATGGCTGCCATGGGACATCTATTCACAAAATGGCTAAGACGATGGCCATAGGTGATAATTAAAACCCTATTGCACAGTACAGTAATAGACAAATCATGTGCCTATAATTAGCATATTTGTGGTGAATCAAAAATACAAATCTACTCCTTTGAGACTATATTTGTCTCCGATAAGCCCTTGACCTTTTATGCTCAGCCTTAGATTTTTTTTCTTTAGAGTTCTGGAACATATGAACCTTGGAGATAATTTTATTAAATGGGTAAGGTTGATTTATACTTCTCAGAAAGCACAAATAATTGTTAATGGAGAAGTAACAAAACCTTGTAAGATTCAAGAAAGGACAAGACAAGGATGTCCACTGTCTCCACTTTTGTTCATTTTGGTTCTTGAGGTATTGAATAGAGACATAAGACCAGAGAATTATGGGAGTTAAGTTTAAAAAAGAAACTTATAAGTTAAGGGCATTTGCGATGATTTGGTATTAATTTTAGAAGATCCACTAGAGGGAGTAGAAGCATTAATGGGAAAATTAAAGGACTTTTATATATTAGCAGGTTTCAAGATTAATAATCAAAAGACAAAGGTGTTAACAAAAATATGAAATTAGAAGATCAAATAGAACTGATGGAGAAAACTGGTTTTAAGATTGAGAAAAAAGTAAAATACCCTGTATTACTATGAGAAATATGAATTGCATGTTATTTCAAAATAATTATGTTAAGACATGGACTGAAATTAAGAAGGACATGTTAAGATGGGAGAAATTAAAATTATCACTATTGGGGAGAATTTCTGTGATAAAAATGAATGTTTGGCCAAGAATGATGTTTTTGTTTCAGACAATACCTGTTTTGACAATGGATGTACCATTTAAACCTATGGCAAAAAGGCATATCTAAATTTATATTGCAAGGGAAAAAACTATGAGTTAAATATAAAGTGTTACAAGATGCAGGAAAAGAGGAGGATCAGGCTTACCAGATGTGAAATTGTATTTCACTGCTTGTTGTTTGGACTGAATGAAAGAATGGATGCTGCTGAGAAACTAGAAGGTCATGACCTGAGGTCTAGATGTCATGGATATTTATGGTATGATAAAGTTAAAAGTAATATGGATTTTAAAAACCATTTTATTATACGTGTCATATTGTGAATATGGAATAGATATAAACTCAGGTTGTGCTTGAAAACACCTTTATGCATCTAAGCTCAAGAAGCATATTATAGAAGAGAAATGGCAGATAAAGATAAATGGTTGATGTACTGGGATTTATTGGAAAATTATCAAGGGAAATTTAAAATCAAATCAAGAGAACAATTAATAGCAGAAGGATACAGGATAGTTGTCGTTTATAAAATGATGTACTGTTGGTGCATGAGGCCAGAGAAATTATCTAGAATGTATAAAGGCATTTCAAATGTATGTTGGAAATGTGAACAGCATAAAGGGACATTTTATCATGCTTGATGGACATGTAAAAAACCTAAAAAAATGTTGGATTCAAATATATACTTTGATACAGAGGATTTTAAAGATCAATATTCAATTGAAGCCAGAACTTTTATTTTTATGATTAATGGATAAACAATTAGAAAAAAGCCAAGGAAGATTATTTCAATATCTGATTACTGTGATGAGATTACTATATGCCCAGAGATGGAAAGATTCGATACTACCCACTATGGAGGAATAGCTGGTGAAGTTGACAGATTTTGCTGAAATGGATAAATTGACTTCTTTGATTACAGAAAGGACTATCTACATTTATTGGTGACTGGAAGCTTCTTATGGAATTTTTGCATAAAAATGAAAAAAAAAAATGAACTTGTGATTTATGGTTTTGATGATTAGACAGGATAGATTATAGAAAAAAGAGTAATATAATGTAACTTTAGAGAGAGAGGTTAAAATGTATTTGTACTTATAACTGCTGTTAAGAATATTGGAAGCCACTTATTTATATCTTTTTTCTTTCAATATTTTTTTCTTTTCTTGCACTTCTTGCTTTTTCTTTGATTTCTTTCTTTCGCTTTTTTCTTCCCTACTTTATATTAGTTTGTGTTAGTTTTTATCTTTTTGTTTAAAAGTTTTAATAAAAGTTAACTAAAAAATTAATAAAAAATTATATATAAAAGATGCTGAGTCTTAGCACAGTTGCCAGTCACATAGATGGTTCTCCTCACATGTATCATCATAGAAATCCCTTTCAGATTGAGTAAAGAGAGGGTGGAGTTATGGTGGTGTATGGCGGGACATAGAAGACAGCGCTAAAGCCTGTGGCCTGATGACCTTACATATATTTGTTTTATTCTGTTCATCCCAGGAATTCAGAGGGAATGGAGAAGAATGGCAAGATGTGCATCATGATGTATATGATAGGACTTATGTACTTGTGTCAGACAAGTTGGGGTACTAATCTGCATCCTTGCACAATGATGTCATGATGCATAGGGTCATCATTTTGATATTACTGAGGCTTGTTACAAACATCACTGCTGTTCAGACATAATGCCTGAACAGGCTGCTCTCTCCTGTAGATCATCCCCTAGATCAGTGTTTCTCAATCCCAACAACTTTAAGATGTGGCTGGGGAGTTCTGGGAGTTGAAGTCCACACATCTTAAAGTTGCCAAGGTTGAGAAACACTGCCCTAGACATTCATGGGATTTGGTAGGAGGTAGACTATGCAGAACAGAATTTGAAATCAGGAAGCAACATGAAAGAAGAAGGGGAAATAAGAAACAGGTTAATCACTAGCCGTAGAAGAAGGGATGAGAAGAAACAGTTGAAAGATCTTGATCCCATTTGAACCTTGTCTCTGAGGAGCCAGGAGAAATCTACTAACTCAAGTCTACTAATTTAATTTACGGAGGGACTTAACAATTCCTTTTAAGAAGAGCAGATCTGATTCAGTTTCTTGCCAAAATGCTATCAAACCAAAGAACACTGTCCTTCTCCCCAAATGAGATTCTTATTCTTCATTTATTCAGGTTCAGGAGAAGAAAGAGTCTAACAGCAGAGGCTAATGTAACTTAAATAAGATGGTGACAACAGCATTAATGTGGCAGCATTAAATGTTAAAATAACAATGAGCCAATTTAGCTTCCATGATGAGGAACGGGTGCAAACTCTGATGTTGTGTGGTCTCTTCATTGTACACTGAACGGAAAATTGAATTTGCAGCACTGGCAGATGCCTCTCTCTCTCTCTCTCTCTCTCTCTCTCTCTGTCCCCATGAGGCTGACACTTGGCCATTACCAAGTATTTTGAATGAATGAATGATTCTGACAGTTTCAACTCCTTATAGGAATGCAAACTGTTGCGCTTAACAGATTTATATCTTCAATATATGTTTCAGAGTCAATTGTTCAAGAGGTAGAAGTCAGGATGGAATTTAGGTCACATATGCCATTTTTGGCTAACATAAATAACCATCTGCAAAAGATACAGCCTGTGGTATTGTGAAAGTTTTGTTTAACCCTCCCTGGGCAACTCCAAAATAAATCCCATTAATTTCATTCATGCTTACTCTCAAGTCAAGATGTGTTGGATTTCATCTCAGTTCACTGAGCAGTAATAATATGGCATATTTTCATCTGTATTAGATACAGTTCCTTCTCATTTTTATTTATTTTTTTCCACATGTCAGGATATTGTTTAGTAAAATACTTTAAAAGCTTTAGTAATAAGGCCTTTTCAGCAACTGTCATTTAAACCAGCCTCCTTACTTTCCAATACAAAAATAGAGAGAGGGCATATACTTATATTGCATTATTCTCAAGAAATTCAATTCATGTCCATTGAAATGTGAAGCTCTGGGTTAAATAAATTGGATATAGCTTTCTTTTCATACTTGCTGAACCCATGCGTGATTTCCTGCTAAGAAATATGAGAGAAGGGCTGGTTTACTTCATGGCATGGGGCCTGCCTCTTAACACATTCAAAATCATGTCACACAATGGCCCCTTCACTGAAATATGTCACAATCCGGAAGGCAAAACTACCTTTTAGAAGACAAAATCGTCTTTCCATTTGCCTTTCCTTTGTTTCCTTGATAAAAAAAAGTTGCAAGTTAGTTGTTCAAAATTGTTCATTACCTTTCTGAATACCATGGTATATTTCTAGCCTCTGCAGTTTCATATACATCTTAACTTATATTATTTAATATATATGTATATCAGATTTATATCAAGTAGGTTAAGAAAGAGTATTTTCCCATTACCTCCTCACAGTGACAGTGAACCTGTCAGATGAATTACAGTAAGAAATAGTGATGTATCTAGATCTCCTCAATCCTAGTCCAATATGGAAATAAACACATCACCTTGTCTTTAATTCATGGTTATTCTATAGTTATTCCATATAACTTTCAATTGGTTTGCAAGTATTTTTTTAAAAAAAGCATTCACTAACATTCTCATTTACTTTTCTATGCAACTTTCTCTACTACATACACTTTATAAGTAATTTCTTATAACATAAACATCTTGCACATAATTTCCCCTATTATGTATGCCATTAGCAAACCAAGATTTGCATTGCAAAATTTGAAGAAGTGAGAAATCTTAGGAATAAGTCCATCAGTTTGCATAACCGACCAACATGATCAGGTCAGTTTGTTTTAAAATGGGAGTAGGGAACCCTAGGGATTCAGTAATAATTTGCTTGTTTCATATTTTGTATGCAAAATATTCTTTTCAGCTACAATTCTAGCCAGTTTTTTCTCTGTTACTTATCTTTATGAAGTAATTGCTTCTGCCTTTCCTCAACATCTCTTGTGTATACTAATTTACCATCTTTTTCTTTTCTTCTGTTTTTTGCTGTCAGTATTTTCTTCTCCCTTTACTAAAACTAATTTCCTAAAAATAAGATTTGGGGTGAAAGGCTTTGTGCCATTCTAGGGAAACTCCATGAAACTCTTATGGACAAAGCAACATCTTAAATGGTCACCAAGGTTTTGCTTTAGATGTGACCAACAAGAAAAAAAAACATTCTTCCATATAAGCTTCCTCAGGTTTTAGGATCCTTGGGAAAACCACTTCTCATTGTTCTGCCATATCAGATAGGAATATTGAAAAGAGTTTTCAAGGTCTCAGGCTCTGGAATTTTTTGCCGAGGAGTCCAGATTAGTATCAGTTCTGTTGTTCCAGCACTAATAGAAAAATACATTTTATTCAGTTTTGGTGATGTACGACTGAACTTGACAGTACACAGATTGTGGAGTCCTTGGGGTTCTCTGGGCCTGGTTGCTTTCTTGCAAATGTTTCATTATCCGGCTAGGTAACATCTTCAGTGTTAGAATGGAATGGTGTTTGCTCTCTGTTCATATACTGTGGCATGCCCTGCAAGTGCTGGTGGGAGTGTGGGTTTTGTTTTATTTTTTTCCCTCTGGTAGTTCCTTGATTAGGGTATTGTTTACTGCTTGATTGTATGTCTGGTGGTAATCTTGGTGTTAGTCTCTGCTTATCTGGGTGATGATTGCGGGTAAGGAGATGTTCTGGTCTTTTGTTTTCCTTTTTATTGTCTCATTTGAATAGTGTATAGATGTTGTTTATGTGTCTGTTGGTGGCTGCCTTGTCTGAATACCAAGCTTCCAGGAATTCTCTAGCATTTTTGGATTTAGCTTGGTCTAAGATGCTGACAGTGTCCCAGTTGAAACTATGGTTAAGTCTATCCACGTGTTGTGAGATTAAGGAGTTTTCATCGTGTCTTCTGACTGCTAGTTGGTGTTTATGGATGTGCTCTGCAAACCTTCTGTCTGTCCTACATAGTGGTTGTTACAGTCCTTACACTGTATGGTGTAGATGGCTCTTTTTTGGGGGGGGGGGGGCTACTGGGTCTTTTGGTTTGCTTAAGATGTTTTGGAGGGCTTTAGTTGGTTTGTGTGCTACAGTGATGCCATGTGGTTGTAATAGTCTGTTGGTGGTTTCTGATGTATGGCAGTGTTATCCTTCTGATGTATGGCAGTGTTATCCTTTTCATAGCTTGTGTTGGTTGTGTTGTAGTCAGGCACTTTTTGATAAAGTTGCAGGTTGTACGTGGCCATGGTCAGTTACTGATTTACTTGATTAGAAACATAGGGTTAAGTTTTTGGATTGGGGCCATTGGCCAGAAGGAGAAGATCTAATCCTTGCATATGTCTCTTTCCGTGTGTGTGTTCTAAAAATTGCATTTGTACCAATGAAGCCTGATTCTGTGGAGGCTAGGATTATACTGTATCAGATGTTCATTTTCCCCCCTTCTCAACCATATTTCAATGAATAAAAGATGTCTACAAACTGTTGGACTGACTTAGCATACAGAGGAAGCATGATATGGGAGGAAAGAAAACAGAATGTATTTTTTTTTTTTTACAATAAAAGGAGAATGTATCAACATTCACAGTGTGATTGTTCCATCTTATTCAACAATTATTCTACACTACAAATAATATTACATGCCCTAATATATCTCTAAAGATTCCATTTGATACATGAGTTCCTCTGAAAACTATACCCTGAAATTCTTTCATTTAATTTGGTATCTTTAACACAAGGATTTATATATAAGCTATACTAGAGGATATCTTCTTGAAATGTGAAACAGAATGATAACAAATATGTATAAAGGAAATACTTTAAAATAATGTCTCTTGACAAACAGCTGAAGTGTTCTGTTATTTTCATCCAGCATGCACAGGGAATGCTTGATTATTAGCTAGACAACAAAAGAAATTTGATTTCAGTCTTGTCTCTCTTTAAAGTTTCTAGGAGACAGATGTCACAAATGTTTGTTCTCCTGAAGGATGCATGCTTCAGTATAAAAACAAAAGATAGGCACCTAGGACAGAGTAAGAAGTGACTTAACTTGATGATATAGTATAGTAGGAGTACTACATGCAAGAAATTAATCATATTTTTTTCAATTTAAGTTCACTGTCATATTGATTATCATGATCAATGTCATAAATCACCAGGAAATATGAACTGAATGCCAAGAGCAGGAAGACTGGAATGATCCTCTAAGGCAGCATCTATCCCTATTTTGTACCATCAGAAATGAGTGATGTGCCCATTGCTATGGTGACAAGCAATGGCAGCATCATAAGCAGCTTGGAGTAGAGTGCTTTAGGGATAGAAAAGAAAATCAACACAGATGGCATAACTAAGGTTGGTGCCTAGTCTACACCTTCTTTATCTTACTAACAAGGATTATGACATAGCTTCAATTGACCAAAGCCATGCTGGATGGCAGAGGTTAAGACCTATGGCTCCATCTGGGAATGAGCATAGCAGTTGTGATTTGGAATGTAAGGAAAATAGCCATGTTATCTATTTTATATCTGTTATGTCTGTACGAGAAAAGGGAAAGAAGCAATAAATTCACTTTGTGAACTTCTGAATTGGAACTGATAAATACATGAGGGGAAATGAATATACAGGTATAATTATGAATGAAAGGGCTCAAATGTATGCCATAAAATATGTATATGGTAATTTAATCTGTAAGGGTGTCTGTGAAAGAGGGAATCCATAGAGTGGCGACAATTATTGCATGTTATACTCCAGTAAATGGTGATAATGGAAGACATGACTCTCCTGATTTATGTCTGCAAGCAAGTGCTAAAGGTCTGCCAATGGTCTGATGGTTCTTTATGAATAGAATGTCTATTGCCATGCCAGTTCAGAAGTTTGGGGTAGCTTAGGTTGAGCAGTTGTTCATGGATGGATTCTGCAGTTCCAATGCTTTTCACATATTGAGGTTTAGTTCTGAAGTAATCAGCTGTAAAGATGTAATCATGCCTATCTTTAGATACGGTGTATGGATTTCATGCACCTATCTTTAGACACTGTTCTCAGAGAAAATGGAAATTCTAGAATGGAGAAATATGAGATATACATAAAAAAGAAACTGTGGCTTGGTTCTAGACTTATTCATGCTTAGAATAAAGCAACTAAAATAGTGGAACATTAATTAGGTACCATTAAGTGGGGTTCAACTAAATTTCCAGCAATCTTTTTAATCCCATATATCTGCATTACCAATTGTGTTTCCTCAACCTTACCAACTATTTTTTCTAGTTCATTATCCACTTGCATCATATTAGCAATGGCTAATTTAAGCCTTTCTGATTTTGGTGGGTCCGTTATAAATATGACTAAATTTGGATTCTACCCAGTATAAAAATAATTATAGATTATTTTCTGTATATGTATTAGTATAGGCATAAACCAGTATGCTTATTGCTGTTATAAAGGAATGTTTATAAATTTAACAATACTAGAAATGAGTGAATAAAATAAAATAAAACTGAAAAAAGTGAAGCTCCAGGCAGTGTTAAACACCCTAGTTATTTCTGTTCAGTGTATATATATGTTCATGTGTATGCGTATGCATAAATGCTTCTTTTTCATTAGGAATGTATTAGGTTTAATCGTATTTTCAGAAATACCTTGGCCATAATTTTATCTGCAAACTCAGAACTATAACAACATGAAATAGATTTGGGTGCCATAAAGGATATATTTAAAACAAATTGATTATTTATTTATTTATTTATTGCAGTGCCTCCCTTTATTTTCTGACAGTGATGTGCAAGGAGTAGTTTCTCCCTAGATGACCTAAGAGATTAACTGACTCTGGTTTGAGCAGGCAGGTGGGTATCTACAGTATGTGCCAACCTATAAATGGCTTTATAGGTCAAAATTAGCATTTGTACCCAGAAACTCACTGGTAGCACTACGTGACCTGCAGCATAGGTGTAATATGCTCCCAGTGATGGGTGCCAGTTGGGCTTCTGAATAGTTTTTAAAAGCAGTCCCAGGTAAAATGCTTTGCAGTAGTATAAACTGGGTATAATGATGGAATGAGTTACTGTAATAAGTAAAATCTTTCACCAGATTAAGTTTACAACTGGTACACCAGCTAAAGCTGGGCAAAAACTTCTCCAGACATGACTTCCACCTGTTGTATTAATAGTAACTATGAATGCAGAAGGACTCTCAGATCACAAACTTGTTTCTTCAGGGGTAGTACCTACTGATAGAGAGTCAACACTGGTGCTGATGGAGACTGTTGATTGATAAACAGGACTTCCATTTTATTTGGGGTCAGCTTTGACCTGTTCTGTTCCATTTCATTTCTAACAGGCACCGGGATAAGACTCCTCCCCCCCCGCCCTTCTGAAAGCTGCCCAATTCCATTAAGACTCTGGGTGGCATACAAAATTAATGACAGCAGGAACCAATAAAATAAAGAACAATTGATTTCCAAAAGAGAAAACATTCAAACTACACCCCCACCTTATAATATATCAGTATTTTTTTTTTTTAATTCAGCCCTTTCTGTTGCCTTCCTTCTTGCATATGCATACTGATCCACACCTGCCAACTTAATAAATTGGAATGTGGGCAGACAAAATAAAAAAGGACATGCAAGTATTTATTGAACTCACATGATTGTGTTTAGGAGATAGTTAATACTTTGGTATTAGATTAACCAGATTTGGGATCATGACATTATCCATAAATCCTCTGAAATTGCATGTTCACGTTGCATAGAAAGAAGGAATTAAAGGAATATTTTAGTTGAGGGAAAAAAAATGATGTATTTGCTGAAAGTTTGTTTTAAGAGCTAAATGAGCAGCCAAGTAGCATGTGAAATATTCAAAGCTGGTTGTGAATGCTTTTATCTGATAAGGGGATTTATTTGTGCAAGTGACAAATTAGTCCTCTGGTTCAATACAGTCATTTAAGGCTGCGATTCCAGTTATTTTTGGAACTCAAGATTCTCTAAACCTCTAAATGTTCAGGTTGAAGAATGTAAATATAACTTGGTGATTGTCAAGCACCACTTAAGAAAAGCTTATGGAATTTGGTCCCTCTACATGACTTGGGAAGAATGTACAGATGGCACTGGCATCTGTTCCTTCTTTTGATTTTTTCAAAAGCCTAAACAATGTTTTTGGCAAGGCTCTCTGAAAGAAACATAGTATATCTTCACTTTAATTGCTGTAATTAATATTTCAAATAGATTTGAGATCCATAGCAATAAATGATTAGATTGCGTTTAAGCATCCCATCAAAAAGATCATAGAAGGTTGATCCCTTTTCATGATTTATTAACTTTTGAAAGATATTAATGCATGGAATGCACTAAAACACAGCATAGTTCATATTGGCTAGAATTTCCTCAATATAGACCTGAATAGTCATTGAACAGGTATCAGAGAACCTATGAAGGTGCAGTTCTTCATTGATTTGATTTGAAAATGAAGTTTTTAGACAATCTTCAAAGGCAGCTTCCCCAAAGGCAGCATGCTATAATTGATCAGTTAGGAATTTACATGTGAATGCATAGCAAATGGGAAAACAGTGTAACAAAATGCTAGATCTATCACAGGACCTAAATATTGCATTGATTACAGCTTCATGTAGGTAATGATTTCAGTTTTCTCTTAGTGGTAATTTCCTGATGTTTTTCTCAGGCTGTTAAGATATCTGATGCTTAGGTTACTTCCTAATAGTTAATGTGAAGTCTTGCTCTTATTTTTAACTGTGTGAAAGGAGAGGAGCAATATGATTCATTTTCATGAAATGAAGTTTTGATTTATTGTGTGTGTCCCCATGATTAATCTAGTTGACACTAGAGATCTATAAAATCCCTGTGACTAAAAACTGAAAACAGTGATAACATAGGAGAGGAATCAATAGGTTGTTCATTAGAAGACTTTAATCAAGCATTGATAGGAACCATATGGTGAAATGTAACAGTACATCAAAAGAAAGTACTTAATGTACACTCACTGTTTTCTTTATGAGATTGCAACAGGGGGATGCACATGACAAAGAGAATGATTGATTTACAAATACTTTCTGATTTCTGAATGCAGTATTAACAAATGGTTTGAGTCTAAGCTTGTATTTCACATTGCATTAAGCATTTCAACATTTCTAATGGAAAGCTAGCTCATGACGTTAAGATACCTATGTGGAAAATCTAAATATAGCTTTCCCATATATGCTATAGCAAACAAACAGAATAATTGCCTTTTGTTACAATCCTGGAACAATAATCCAAAGGGAGCTACCTTTCGTACAGTCATGAAAGTCTTAATGGGACATAAATTAGAAAGCACCATGTATGATTTATGTATAATTATTTGTATCCCTATTAATTTATTGTTTTTACTTTGTAACTTCCTTCCATGCAGCAGCACAAGCAAAGGAAATTAGGCCAGGCTCTAATTTTAAACCTCTGATAACTCATCCTAGGTTTATGTCAGTACACTGCATGCATCACTTAACTGGGTGGGATGTGGACAATTAAATGCTTGCTTGTGGGATTAGAATAGTTTGAGCATGCTTGGGGTAAAACTAAGTTTGGTAGTTTTTGTGGCACACAAAGCAAAATATGACAAACTGGTTGGTACTATTCTTCCTATTAGCAGGGTATACTGCATGTAGTACAAGAAAAACTGATGTTGGTAACTCTATATCATCTCTGTCTTTCTAACAAACGTTGCATGAAATCCTTGATTGACCAAAATTATGATGATGATGGAGAGCATTATCTATGGGCCCATCTGGTACTGACCAGGAAAGATGGAAAATTTAGACTTGGAAAAAAGGAATGAATAACATGAAATAATGAGTGGTGACTGATGTGTATCTTTTAAGAAAAAGTTATGTTTGTTTCAGACACATAGATTAAGTAAACATGGAAAAGGAAAAGGTGAAAAGCATGATTGTCTTAATTTTTATAACAAAAGACTGTGAGAGAATTAGTGAAGGATACCAGGGTAATGAGAGATTCCGATTACATGGCAGACTATTACTGGATAGTTTAAGAATGGTTCTTCGGAAGAAATGAACATGGGAGAGAAGAAAATAAATGAAATAAATAAAAGTGAAAGAAGAATGATTGCACAAGGAAAAAGCATAAAACTCGAATGAAAAAGGATTAGATTAATTTCCCACAGAATGAATAGAAAGTGGATATGAAGAAGAGGGTTTGAAAGCACCAGGAACTGGGTGAAAACAATTACATTACAGAGTGCCATGGAACTGTTTGGCGTGACTTTTGTGGGAGGTATGAAAAAGGAAGCCCAGTGGAATGATGAAATGGAAAAGGCTGTGAAGGGGGGGGGGGGGGGGGATGAATACAACAGTATGTAAAAGGGAGAGAGAGAGAGAGAGAGATTGAAAGTTATTGTCTAATGTGTATGAAAAAAGATAGCTGCAAAAAAATGAAGTCAAAGAGAGAAAAGAACTGTTAAAAGAAGCAGATTAAAATACAGAGATATTTTGACTGTTTTATGTATTTATGTATATATGTATAAGGACTGCTTGTGGTTTCATTAGAGGTGTTAGAGTTAAGCTGTAAGCAAGGATACTTTGAAAAGATGGAGAGGTATCATGAACATAGTTGGTATAAACTAGGTTTAGTTATATTTCCCTTTCTTTTTCTTATATCTTTAATTTCTTTTGCTTAATATTTCTTATTCTTTTTCTGCACTTTGCATAATGTTGCTTATCACAGATAGGACCAGTTTAATGGTTATGTATTTCCTTTTTATAACATTTTTATTAAAGTTTATATATATAAAAACTAATACAAAACTAAAAGATCTACAAACAAAAAGAAAAAGAAAGAAAGAAGATATTTTATATTCCTCAATCCTCCAAACAAGTAGATGCATTATAGCAACTTAACACCTTCTCTAATATTCCTAAAAAGAGTCCTCTTCATCCCCTTTCTCATCCCTAAACAATAACCAAATTATGAAAAAATATTCAACAATCAATCTAATCAGAAAAATCACTTACTGTATTTTCTTAGACATTTAAAACAATCCTTTAAAAAGCTGTTTCAAATCTATCTAGCCTCTTAATTTTCCCCAATCAACATTCTTAATTCCCTTTTGCTGTTTCCAAACATTAAAATATTTCTTTTTGATCTTTAAACTTTAATCTTTCTCCCAGGATAGAAGGAAATTCTCCTGGTGTCTAGCCACTTGTCTTTCAGGAAGTTTTTAATTGCCCAGTAAATCACAAATAGACAGTTTATGATGTTAATTAAAAGAGGAAGTGAAAGCAAATGTAGTGTCCTTTTGAAGGCTCTGCACAGTGGCTTGGGCTTGATGTTTTTCCCTTGACTCCCAGACCTCTCCACCTGTTGGAGATTGCTAGATTGCAATCTCTTCACAGGCAGCCTCTGTGAGGAGTGCCTGTGGGTGATCCTGTCATCTCCTTTATCTGGAGATGATTCCAAACAGCTGAACTAATTGCCCGCTCCTCTAATTGCCATGGGCATCGGCTCTACAAAAATGGAGCAGTATTCAATCCACCATATTCTGTGGAAGTTCTCAATGTTTATGTATTTCTGTACACTGACAGAACATGAGAACCCTGCACACATGAATAATATTCTGGGTGGGCCTCTGATAGACGTTCCAATGAAGTTTTCACTTGAGCTTCCATAACTCAACCTTCCTTCTGAAGGACAAGTCTTTGGCCTGCTATTGTCATTTCCACATTCGACTTTTTCTCACAACATTTGCCTTCTCCAACAAATCCCTTTTCTGATATCCACAATAATATAGTAATGATTCAGAAGATGAATAAATCTTGTAGAGTTTCTTATCAGCCACCTTGGAATTGAAGGCTGTGGGCACCAATCAACCTGAACCTGTGGCAATTCCTAAGTGCAAGCAGGATAGTATGGCTATTCCCAAGTCCTAAATTAACAGCTTTGGCATCTATTGGCACTGCAACACTATTGGTATAATCATTTTCCCACATTTATTCATTTGCTTGTGAGGCAACTGAAGAGACAGTCTAAAGAAAACTTTCAGAATAAATTCAAATATATATGGGGGAAGGATATAGGAAATAAAATTACAGGATACAGGCCTGAAAAAAAGACATTCCTATATAATCATGGTCAGCAAATATGTTTGTATAGGGCAGAGTTATAAAGCTGATGTAAGATACAGAATCTCACTTCCCGATTTAGAAAAAAATGGTAAAAGGAGAACAACAAAATATTTATGTCATATTACTGAGCCCTACACAATGGGCCTACAGAAACAGCAAAGCATAAAATTGCTCAAAATGAATCCCAGTGGTAGACACTCTGGTCTGTTTTCTTAGATCACAGACCATTTAGATATTATTGAGCATTCTTTGTTGCGCTGAGGTTGACATTTTAGTGATTATTTGTCAAATATTGATAGCCCTAATACAATGCATTCCTAGGTATACGGCCCAATTTAAAAATAAAGACAAATAAGCTAAACACATATAATACAATAATATGTAGCATAACATTGTATAACAATAGAAATAAGTAGCAGAAATGTCATTGTGACCTCCAAATGAAGTAAAAATATTTTCAACAAGTGCCTAACTTGTAACAAAATCACATAGGGTTTATTTCTCAGAGCAGGGGTATTCCAAAGAATGAGTACATCATACACATCAGTGTCTCTGTAAGGCAATACACTTGAATATATGTTTGACAAGGAATGGTGGGCAGCCTCTCTCCCTCTCAGTTCCACTGAGATAAAATGTGATAATATTTATTGTTAATGTTTAACTTGAGTAGGAATAGTATTCTTCATCATTGTTTTTAGATTGCATGAAGATCTACAGTTACTCCCAAACTCTACTAAGTAATTATGGCATATGCTCAATTCTTCTTGGCCAATGAATGATTATTATTTCAACAGCACTCCCTGTGCACAACAGCATTTTGCATACATGTGGTAGACGGGGTAGTAAAGGGGTAGACAGAATGGGTGAAGGTCTATTGAAAAAATATATATATTTAAAGCACTATTAATTTTTTTAATATCTAAATTACCCAGTGGCAGCTTTTTGGTTAATATAGTGTCTTTTGCTGCAAGAGTTATAACCTGAACATTTTAAAGTGCCTGATTTAGTATTATTAGTGATAGCTGTTTACAGTATATTTTAATTCAAGGTTCTTGTGTGACTTTGTAAATGTATAGTTTAGTTCTTTACTCTGTCGTATAAATAGATCATTCCTCCTGCAGCTAGATCTCTGTCACCTGTATGAAATGTTGTGTTTGTTTCCCTTCTCAGCAGAGCACAAATCAGCGAGCATATTACTTCAGGGTCCTGATCTGTGAACATAATCCATAATGACTGATTATTTCTCCAATATCTGCATTTGCTGCTGGTGTACAAGCAAAACTTTTCAGCTTCCTGGAAAACTGAGTATGAAAACATGGCAGCTTACAGTCTTAAATCAAATGAAAGAACACGTTTCCCTTTCATTGTTAGTAAAAGTATGTGTCGGATATAATGCATGAGAAGAAATGAACTTAAGGAGGTAGAGGCATAGACAAAACTAAAAGGAAGATACAGAACGTTATTTTGAATAAGCTAATTTACTGAAGAGTTTCTAAGTGCTCTAGCATTCAGCAGTAGGATGGGATTCCCTTATAGCATAGCTGAACAAATGAAAGCTCAGAGGCATTCATGAGCAGCAAAGCACTTTTCATCACCTAGACTTCAAAGGATTTCAGGATCCTATTTAGAGCTCAAGAGATTTGTTTTGTTACTGTTCTTAAAGAACACTTTCATTTCCATATTGTGGAAATGGATCTTGAATACAAGAAGTAATGGAGAAGTCATAATAGTTCTTACTGGAGGGGTCATGATATTACTGTTAGATAGATTTTTCAAGCAATGCTTCATTTGGGAAATAAATGCATGAAAAGACTTATATTACATATATATGGGCTCGTGTTCAAAAGATGTCCTTATGTGTTTTCAAGCACATTACATTCTCTTCAAATCTTGGAGGTATCCCATTCCCATCTCTAAGTCACTAAGATAATTGTTTTAATTGAGCTGATACATCAGTCATTCATTGTTCTAAAAACATAGTCACAAACTCTTGATTCTACACGTTACTTTTCCACAATAGATACTACTGGTTGGCTGGGCCATCTAAATGAAATGTGTCAGTAACTTCTGCTGATCAACATTCCCCTGGGAATTACAGTTACAGTTCTAGAAAGGCAGAAAGCTAGTTTTGTGTATATTAAGAAAGGAAAAGCTAAAATGACAGGGTTTAAGATAGTGAGAGCCATGAGGACACATTCACTACTTAACTGAATAATGATAATAAAATACAGAAACCCTGAAAAAAAGTTAATTTTAAAACAAGGAAGGTCACTTATATATGTAACTGCAATGGAAAGGTGAAATAGAAATAAGGGTACTAAAACAACAAAAATAAACCTAATATTGCAATCCTTTCCACAGTAGATTTGTTTTCTGAATAAAGATGCTCATCTCTCAAATTATCCTAAGTTAGCCATGTATTTCCAAAGCCCCATGGCATAAAAGACTACACCTTTTACAAGACTCCATTAAAAGAAAGTAGTTGCCTGTCTGTGTGGCTGAGTATGCATAACAAAGGCAGAGAGAAAAACAGAGAGAGAGATCAGTATTTGTATGTTATTTTAGATATACAGAAAAGTCTCATTTCAATAGGTCATTCAGGAGAGGGATATCTGTTGAATCCAAATGTCAGTTAAATCTGAATGTGTGTCATCTGTGTTAATTTTTATCATTTGTGTAGGTTTTCATGATATGTGTCTATATATAATTTTATATAATTAAATACAGTTTGGATGTATTGTTAGAAATCATAAAGCCCCAAAGAGGGAACTGTGCATGTCACACACAAAGTGTACATCTTCTTTGGAGAGATGATGAGTACTGATGTAGCAAAGCCCGTTCATCTCCTTGTAGCTGAGACACCTAAATTTCTACTTGGGGAAGCAGAGTGGGGGAGGGGGAGAGAGAGATAAAAAGAAAGAAAATCACACAATCAGGAGACTTTAAAATTGTGCATTCCTATTCCACTAATTTTGATAGGACCTAAGTGCTACAAATGGCATCTAGATGCTATTTAGCTTTAATATTTTTCTGACCCTGAACAATAGTCATGAATATTATTTCCTTTATAAACCAGAGTGTGCTGACTTCATATTAACGGTTTAAGCATTATCTACATTAAGCAGTAAAATAAATACATGCTATCCGCTGGGTGCCATTTATCGCATACTTAGCTTAGCAAGATATCTAGGCTGAATAGTTAAAAAAAAAAGATTATGAAACAAAAATTAAACCACATCATTAATTTGTTTGTGCTGCAAAAGACTTTTCATTTTGGATTAATCTCTGACTAACAAATGAAGCAGAAACGTTTTGTTATTGATACATTTTTACATTTGATAGATGTAAAACCCTAACCCAACCCCACTAAGCTTGGTGAGATTATGCCTAAAGCTTGGATACAATCCGATGCACTCTAACATGCAAGAATCCTCAAGCTATGTGAGACAAATAAGCATGCAAAATATCGATCTGGCATTTGTTTAGCAGAATAATGTCAAATGGTGAATTGTGAAATATATATTAATCAGACCATGGTTCCCCAGGCTTTTAGATCATAGTATTTCCTAATTATAGCTGGAAATATCAGGGATTACGTTGGCAACTTTTGCTTGCAAAGCATGTTTGTTACTACTAGGATCCAGTCTCTCATCTAAATGGTAGGGATAAATTAAATTTTATTAATTCCAGGGGGCATATTCTGTATATAAAATCATGGAAAAATTATTATAATTCTAATTCTGTTTATTTATTTATTAAATTTATAGGCTGCCTGACTCCATTGCGACTCTGGGCAGTGTACAATATAAAAGTTTAAAACAATACAGAAAAAGGCATCCGGAAAAAATAATAACAAAATCTCACAAATCAATCATCTTGCAAGGGCTGTGCTTCCCAAGTTAGCCAAGGCCTGGTGAAAGCGTTTGTTTAAATAAGAGTTTGTTCAAATGGTCAGGGTGGGGCCATTTGAATCTCTTGGGGGGGAGGGAAGCTGTCATTCTAGGAACAGGTGCTAGGACAGGGAAGGTCCACCTCCTAGTGTCATCAGATGACACTGTTTAATCAATGGCACTCAGATCAGTCCAACTCTGCGAGATCGTATAGGATGGGAAGAAACTATGGAAGACAGGCAATCCATCAGATAATGGGGCCTATGCTATAAAAGGTTTTATAGATGATAACCAGAACCTTGAATTGCACCTGGAAGCCTACTGTAACTTGTGCAGCTCAGAGCAGAGATGCAACATGGACAGATGCATTCATGGCACGGTCACAATTGCAGATGCTGCTGCATTCTTGGACCAACTGCATCTTCCAAATGGTCTTCAAGGGCAGCCCATGTACAGCACATTGCAGTAGCCCAAATGCAAGGTGACTAAAGCATAAGTGACTGTCTTAAGGGCCTCCCAGTCCAGGTATGGTCATAACTAGCACACCAGATGAATATGTACAAAAGTCTTCCTGGTCACAGCTGTTACCTGTTTCTTAAGCAGGAGTTGTGGGTCCAAGAAAACCCCCAAATTGCATATCAGTCCCAAAGGGAGAAGTAGTAATTCAGGACTAAAGATGGAACATTTCCAGATTCAAGTAGGCTAAATATCCACAGCTACTCAGTCTTGTCAGTGTTGAGCTTGAATTTGTTCCTTTCTATCCAGGCCTCTGAACCCTCCAGACACTGACACAAGACCTCGACAGCATTTCCTGGTAAGCCCAGATTTGATATACAGCCAATTATTATCAATATAGTGATGATACCTGATCCCAAACTGAGGGATGATCTCATCCAGAGGCCTCATATAGATGTTAAACAGGAGGAGTGAGAGTGTCAAATCCTGATGCAGTCCACACACCAGGGGTTCCTAGAGTGATATATCTCCCCCACAAATACTGACTGAAACCAACTTCAGAAAAATGTGGACATCCAGGGAATAAATGGTGGACTGAAGATGGCTCCACAGGAAGTGAAGCCGACTGCTGCGGCAGAATGAAGAGTCAGTGAGTAGACCAGCTCTTTGATAATTCCTCTCTGGACAAGGAGAGGAATTGAGATCACCCACAAGTGCTCCAGAAAGTTGTTCCTTGTGAGGAGACTGCAAGACAGTGATCTCTGGTGGGTTTAGAGCTCTGGGAGATGAGGAAATAGCTATCTTGCTCAAACCATGGTCGGCATCTTTGAAAGGACATTGGGTTCGTGTATTTCCTTTTCTAATCACTTTCATGAATTGCTTGCTAACTGCTTTTCAACTGTTATGAACCTTTGGAGTGATACGTTTTACAGCATTGAGTGAGTTTCCTTCAAGCCTTAGCAAAAGAAGTTTTAAAAACAAGTTTAAGGACTTAAATTTTTTTTTGTGTTTTGTTGGAATAAACAACAAAAGGGTGATTAAAACTTCGATTTTAGAAAGTTGCAAATGGGCTAAGGGTCCAGAAATAAGATTTTGGAATTAACTATAAAGAATCTTCCCTATAAAGATTCCAGGACCCTCTGAAACCATAGTCCAACCAATTTTTCAACAATCTTCACCAAAAAGCAAAGGTTGGAGACTGGACAAAATTGTCAAAACTGTTCGGGCCAGATGATTGACCTGCATTTTTAAATTAATGCCTGGAAGAGAGGCTGCTTAGACAAGCAAGCTGTTTCTATTTACTTTTGCTAAATAAATTTGAGATAACAAACTTTCTGCTTTAACCCTAATTAGATAACTATTTCCCTCTTTTGTCATAACAGACACCCAACATCTGCTGGACACTTAATCCTCATTAATATATAACTTTCCATTGCTGGTGTCTAAACTAAGCAACTCTTGGGCGGGGGGAACAGGTTGAAGGATTATAAAACTTATCCAATGAAAACAGCCCCTTTGTCCATGGACTACTTGCCTCGTGACAACTCAGACTCATCCTGGTGCCCTGAAGAGGTGAATCTCCAATGCTATATGTATGGGGACCATTTTAATAAATCTTTATTGATTGTAAGTATCCTGGGCTTCTTTCCTAGTGTTCACCTTTTTTGATGTTCAACCTGCAACTGCACTAGCCAGCAACAGGGCACACCACCCACTCCTTCAAAGCAAGCAGCACCACAACCTCTGTCAGGGAAGCATTGACTCAACTATATGTTATCCCCTGGGTGGCCTTCACAGCTAGGAGGGACATGGATTTAATAAGCAAGTGGCTGGGTTCACAGACCTGAGGACTGTATCTACTTCCTCAGGAGTTACAGGTTCAGACTCACCCTATGTAAACACCCAAGACTTTGGTTCCTAGTCAATGTCCAACTTCAAGTGTACCCATGCAACTTTATCGGCCAGATGCCTAGAATATTCCTCACAGTAGCCATCCAGATGAACTTGCGGTTTGTCCCTGCCCAGCAAGAAACAAGGACCTTTGGATAGCTTTCTGAAGATAAGACATGAGTGGAGAAATAACTGTTTCATCATCTTTATTGACACAATGTAATCCCTAATATGGGCTCTCTCTTGTTCTTTGTTGGATTATTCTTCTTTGTACCTTTCCTCTTCTCTTTTTTCTGGATCACTACAGGATTCTCCGAATAACATTTCTTCCTAACTCTCCTTAACTTTCCCCCCATTTTACATCATTCTTTTTACCACTCTACATTACTGCAAGTCAGCATTGCTATTTAATTTCTTTATACCCACTTTCCCCCTTAAATGCCTTCCAGGTCTGTTAAGTTTAAGATTTTTAAACAAGATTAAGTTTCCCTCCAGTTAGTTCCTGTGAGCTAGATGGATGGACATAGTCATGTAGTTTTCTTAGTAATGATATTAAGTCATTCGCTATTGCTTTTTCCTGGTAACCTCCCTGCCCCCCCCCCCCCCCCCCCATTTTCCAGCCCTGGTATTTGAGCTATTGCATATACTATCTGGAAATCATGAGAGATGTATTCTCAATGTATCTGGGTCCTGTTAGAGTGTACAAAATGAAGCTGATTGGTCATATTAGAGCAACAACATCACTTTCATTATTCCTGGAGTGTTCCCAGAGAGAATTGGGCTGATATATTCACAGCTTTAAAAAAAATAATTCTGTGGTTTGGGGGAAATTTAAGAGGTGAAATTGGTTCCTTAAACCTTGCAGAAGCTTAAAGTACACATTGCATTCCTTAAAACGTTGCAAGAACCCTCTCCCAAATTCAGGCAAAAATTTTGTGTATTTCAAGAGGCAAGGTCAAAGGCACATCTTTGCCATTTAAAATACCTGAACTTTGCTGAAAAGGCAGAACAGACAAACAACTTGGGTCCTAGCTTCCCCTACTATTGTGATTTCCCTCTTCCACTGCCTCTTATGTCTCTTTAAAAAAGCAGGAGAAAAGACTGCACAAAACGTCTCAGTATTATTGTTCCCATGAAAGTGGGGGGGGGGGGGGGGGAGGCACCATGAAGCTTAATTGAAGAGGCAGATTTTCCTTTTACAACCCTCCCCTCCTCAATTAATTAATTAATTAAGAAAAAGTGGTCTTGCGTGGTTCTGGAGTCTGATCATCAGTATATCATGCAAAGCCAGTACAAGTTGCATGCGGTTGATATATATTAGCACATTCCCTACCTATTATGAATTAAAAAAAAATAAAAATTTTAAAACATATTTATTGTTCTGGTTTTAGTGTTTGTTCTTTTTTCCTATGTTCTGTCTAATAAATGCTACATTAAGGGCAGAGATATACACTATGGGTTCTAAGCAATGTTCAGTATCAACAATTTAACTCAGTAACTATAGCTACAAATACACATCACACCACATGTAGCTACAAATACACATATAGCTATACACACTATACACAAATATACACTATAGCTACAAATACACATCACACCACATGTATGCACATAGTTTGATGAAACAATTACTAGATAACCAGGTAGATCAGAAAACCATACAAGTAACTGGTCATAGTAGGTCATGGGAAGCAAGTTCTGGGATTCAGAAGCAATTAACATGAAAATAAATGTAATTTATTGAGAAACCCAAGGGAAAAAAATAACAATTCTTAATTAAGGCATGAGCTAATGGAGCAAAGAATAATCCTACATCCCTTCTGGTGGCCAAGGAATCCCCTTCTTCTATAAATTACTCCCCTTCCTCAAGAAATCATCTCTGGACCAAATAATATTGGACAATTTTCATCCAGTCTCTTGCCTCCCCTTTTAGGAAAGGTTATTTAGATGGTACTTGGGCTACCATTCCAGAGAGACTTGGAGGAAATGGATTATCTGGACCATTTTCAGTTGGGTTTCAGGCCAGGATTTAGTACTGAGACAGCACAGGTCACTTTTGTGAATAGTGGGGCAATTCTAATTCTTCTGACCTCTCAAGCAGTACCACTGATCATAATATCCTTCTGGACCAACTTTGGGGTTTGGTAGCGGGGGGACATTTTTTTTTTTTTGTAATAGGTCGTCTCCTTTTTTCATGGTTGATTCCAGCTGTATTGACAGTGGGATGAGATTGAGCCCTCATGTTTTGTGAGATTCCTCAGAGATTAAAAGTCTCACCTTTCCTATTTAACATCTATCACAGGCTCAACCAAGGCCACCCAATGGCAGAATCAGGTATCATCGGCATGCTGATGTATATCTCAACCCTTGGCAGACCAAGTGGTTGTGCTGTCCCAACGCCTGGAGGCTTTTTGGGTCTAGAGGTCCTCCTGGACTCAGTCTCTTGCTTTAAGGGGAATGGGTAGCTTTTGCCAAAAGGGCTTTTGCACAGATTCACCTCAGGTGCAATTGTGCCCGTTTCTGGACCAATAGACCCTGGTCATGGTCACGTATGCCTTAATCATGCCTTAGTCATTTTTCATATGGATTACTATAACACTCTCTTCAAGCAATTGCCCTTGAAGAATACCATCCAGAAACTATAGCTGGCCCAATATGCAGCTGGATTAAGCTTAGACAGTTCCAAGTTTGATCTTCCACTGAATCATGAAATTCCCTCGAATGACTTTCACTGACTCTCTCTTGTTACAGCCTATCTGTGATGGAATGGTTTGATGAAGGCCACACTCAGGGAGATAAGCATTCCCTTAGCCCCCAACGGGAGTGTGGGAAGGTTAAGAAGATGAGACTGGCACCACCCTAAGGAATTCACGGTGTTTTGGCTTGCTGTCTTGGGAAGTTTAGATTCAGTCTGGAGAGATTTCTGTCTTTGAGGTGGAAGCTATAAACGCAACAGAACTGTATCTGTACTGTCTCATGGAGTTCTTTGGGCTGAACCTGACACTATCTCACCTTGTTGTAAGGATAAAAAAGAAAGGGTACCATGTATACCATTCTGAACTATTAAAGAGATGATGGAATAGAAACACTGTAAGTAAACAATATACAACTCTCATACACAACTCAAAGCATTTATTTTTGTCAGTTGGCATGGTATGCAGTAGTAAAAAATGTATCAGGAGCTCTCATAGATCAGAATAATCAAATAGAAGTTCAATCAGTTCTTTTCTTCTTTGGAATTTAAACGAAGTGAAAGGTTGTTCCTCACATTAACTGTACACTAACTGTTTACACTATGGCCATATTGGGGTTGATGTTTTTATCTTACTGTTATCTTCAACAGATGGTTGCACTAGATATGGCATTAATTTATCGGTTATAAATGGCCTTGCCACATGTTTTACAATCACAACTGTTAACTCTATTTACTTTTGGGGGATTTGGAGAATGCATAATGTCATGCCAAATTCAGTAAACCCTGTGCTGTTTTCCGGTTATAAAATGATATTGTAGCAACCTACAGCAATAACTGGAATACGGTCACTGAATCTTTAGCCTCCTCTAGTTATTTTAATGCAGCTGAATGCAAGCAGACAGAGAATGAGAAATGCAGCACTCTAGCTGGAATGGCTGGCCCCTGCTGTGAACAAAATTGACTAGGAGAATGTGATTCTAATAAGTTTGACTTGGAAGAGGTACCTCATGATAAAAGTAATGTTTCTTTACCACAAATGTGTTTCTACATTTCCTGTCCAGTTGAGTCTGATTTTTGAAAAATAGGAAAATGAAGCAGTTGTGCATTCTATTTGCTTGTCTTTGTGCAAGCTGAACAGTACTTCCAAAGCCTGGTTTACAACAGCCTGATAGAAGGCATCTAATAAGTCACTGTGGTTTTCTTTGAAAATATAACAAAAGTGCCCAAAGATCCATAGTTCCTTTGGCTTTTCATGAGTCACTCTTCAGCTACCTTGTATAAAGACTAATGCTAATAATACGTTCAGCTTTTTGTTTGTTTGTTCTGCAAACAAATAAATTTCACAGTTGAATCTTTTTAAGAACTCCCTGCATCTGTGAATTGCTACTTTTGTTTTTTATTCGTTGTACAATCCTTTCTGTCATCTCTACTGGACACAGAATGTTTAATGCATTTCCTGAATAAATTGGTTTGGATCTTCTCCTTTTTGCAGAAAAGACAAAACAAATAATTTGGTCAGTTTCTCTGCAGTCTTTTTTTTTCCTTTTCTTTCTGTACAAACCTCTCTGACATAGTAGTTCTTAGTGCTTCAAGAATCAATTATGTTTAGACTTGATAGTAATTTAATTCCTTCTTTGATGCAAATTTCATTTCATTTGCCTTCATTTATCATGTTCTGTCTTCTTCACAGGAAAAGATTCATACATAGCAATTTCTAATTTTCCGTATTAAATAGACTAGCCTTTCCCAATCTGTTCCCTCCAATAGTGTGCAGTTGCAACTTATGATGCTGGCTAGTAGAATGGGAGTTCGAATTCAACACATCTGGAGGGAACCGGATTGGAAAAAGTTCATATTTATTTGTGAGATGCTATGTGTTGTTTATGGCAAAAAACAGCATATTTCTTCTTATTCAAAATGCTGAAAATTTATAATAGAAATATAAGACAGTGATGGGGAAGAAAGGCAAATGTTTTATGGATTGATAAGTGAACTAAAGGAGCAAGTACTGTGAGACTGGAGGCTGTTTTTCATGATCCCATTAATGCGTTTTCCTTCTGTCCTTAAGATAGAAGGGAAGCATATCATTTTTAAAACCACTGCTCCCACAATATTCCTTTGACCAGCCTCAGTCTGCAAATTAGCCCAACGTGCCAGTTTCTCACTGTAATTGCTTCCATGGGAAAGAAAAGAAAAAAATAAGATCTCTACAGATTGTGTGCAAGAGAGAAGCATAAGCTGTCAGCCTTCATTTAACATCAAATATGACTTGGATCAGTTTTGATTAAGCTGATATTACCCTTCGGCTAAATGAGTTAGTGGCTATTATAGCTGGACACATACAGTGGAATATGGCACTATGAAATAACATCCAGGATTCATTTGGTTATGGAGACTTGAATAGTAAAGCAAAAAGTGATTAGTATTAGATGATTAGAGTTTTGAGCAAGTTCTGTCCCCCCCCCCCCCCCCCCCAAAATACCTCTTGCTGCAAAATACTTTGTGGTATATTTTCAACTGAGGTTTTTCAAGTTTATCCTTGCATCCCATTTCTTCCTCCAATATTATCCAATCTCTGTGGTTACATTTTTCACATACAGATCATAACTGAATCATCCACTGGAAACTGAAGCCAGATTGCAACTCCAAGCATGCTTCCATCAAAATTAACCCCATCAAAATGAGCAATAAAACTTAGTTCAGAGCAAATATGTTTGCAATATGCACGTTACATATAACATCATGCTTATGTATCATCTATTCTGCAAAATACATGAGAGCTTGAAGTAGGGTAGAAGTTACATAAACGGTTTCTTCTTACTAGATTTCTCTATGTGTACGTTCTTTGTCTTCCCAGTCTCAAATATTGCTGCATTAGGAAGTTCAAAGTTCATGAACTTGTTTTATTTTGTTAATTATTAGATTTCTAAACCATCACAATCATGCAACTCTTGATATTGTTCAGGAATAATTAAAAACATAATACAATATCCATGATAAAAGAATATAACATAATATAAAAATTTAGAACAATGACTTAGTTGGAGCAAGATAAGCATTCCTATTACATTCTTTCAACAATTAAAAAATCCAGGCTGGAAGAGCTCCATTTTAATTTGTACCCAGAAGGATAAAAACATTGAGGCTAATCTAACTTCTGTCCTATAAAATAAGGAGACATTACTGAAAACAAAATAGAATAAAACAAAAAACAGTGTCCTCCAAGACAGCCCTCCTAATTTCACAGACGTGGGGAATTATGTGTAATTCTGACTGAGATTTCTTATCAGGTGGGCAATTCTATATGAAGTTGGTGGTCCTGCTTCAGATCTGACTGAATATAAGCCTTTTTTTTTTTTTTTTGGTTTTGATCTTTCTGGTTTATGTATTTAAATCATTTACATATTATTTCCTCTTTCCCACTTGAAGCTCTCACATGCTGAAGAGAGGACATGGGGAATGCTGTGACTCTTCCTTTTTCGGAAAAATGAAGCACTGGGACCAAGCTTGCTTCCAAATGCACTTTGCTTTCTCTGTGCTACTCTGTGAAAGTATTTTTATTCTTGCATTGACACAGATTTTAAATAAATCGACTGGGCGCTAGTAAAAGTGGCATACAAGTGGTTTACATACATAAAATATGAATAAATAATTCTGACAACTTTCCCAGTAGTAGATTCCACTGAGCACAGTCACAGCAGAGTTTTTTTTTAAAAAACCTATACCAATCAGATTGATAATCAGAAGAAAGGAAAATCACGGTGTTTGGCTGAATGAACAGGCAAAAACAAGGTGGTTTTAGGTCAATTCATGCTTCTGTCGCCTTGAATTACTTTATCCAGCAGTTCTACTTAGCTTCTCACTGCACCCCATCCATTATATTGCCAACTGGACTTTGGCCACCAACTAATTTAGATTTACATGATTGCTACTGGCATCATTTGTTTGCCACTTGGGCAGCTTTTCAATATTTCTGGCATTTTTCTGAATTACAGCTATGCTCAAATCACTTACACATATTCACTGAAACAGATATTTCCTTTTAGCTTTTGTGTAGCTAAAGACACAAATCTGTTTTAGCATAGTTGTAAAGGAATAAATATGAAATATAACCTTAAATATTAAAAAGAAGAGGAAGGGGTTGAATTAGCAAACAAGGTCCTAGCTTGTAAACATCTGGACTTCCACAGATGGCATTGTGCATAGGTGTTTGGCAGTCACAAGTAATTACTATGGGTATTTCTCATCCTTTGGATATGTCTCTTAGCTTTCCAAGCAATTGCTGCTCATGAGGGATAATAAATTGAATTCACTTTACTGATCAATAGAATATATCAGTCTCCAAGACTGGTCTATTCTGGTGCCAATGATAGCTGGAAACGTTCTCTTACTTCATTTAATGTTGTTTCATTCCAATTAAAAAAACCCATTTAGTCTGCAACAGAATATCTTAGCCTTCTTGAGCATGTTCTTACAAGGGACACTTCTGGCTGTGTTTGCAACACTGAATTTTATTTTTAAAAATGTTATTGAAGGGACAAAACCTTGGTCAAAAAATATGGAAAAATATGTGACATGGATGAATAACCAAATAAAACTACATCACTATCTTTATGAACACACCATCTAGATGGTATGATAGATCCTTTATCCACGTTTTCCCTGTGATTATGTATGCAGCCTCCTCCATACCCATATCCCCATACATACATACCTACTCATATACAGAGCAGTGTAAATGCTGTTCCATGTATTCTGTTGATATGTATGTGAGTATGAGCTAGCCGTATTGCAAAGATTTTCCCCTTATAATTATCAGTTTCTTAGAAAGAAGGGATGCTGACTGGGTAGAAAAGGAATATTGTGATTAACTCTACCCACAGTGGAACCAGATGGGGTTCTAGAATCCTGAAATGCACAATAAGATCTGAGCTTTCCTGTGAAATATGAACATCATTCAGATTTTTTTAAACTATTTTGTTCAGCATTAACCTTATCAGCTACTTCCAAAGATGGTTCATTTACCATAATTTTCTTTTTCTTGTCCCAATTTTTTTGACATATTTCTGTGATCACCCTGAGAATGTATCAAAACTCTTGACATAGGTAGTCTTTATCTACCCGTTAAAAGTTGAGTTGGTGATTCGCCACCAGCTCCTTCAAAGTGGATCTAGTGATTTGCCACTAGTTCCTTAAAAGGTGGACTGGTGATTTGTCATCAGTGGAATATTTCTATAAACTAAATAGACTATGATGTAAATCTGTCTTACATAACTCTGACTTTTTTACACTTTGTATTGCTGTTTCTGGCATTCTGTTGGACTGATCTTAACAAGGACTGGAAGTACTACATATAGCAATCTATTCCTTTGTAAATTAACAAATTCTTTTGAACTAAATTGAGGATTGTCATCATAACGTCATCTGGAATAACATATCTAGAATAAGTAGCTTTACTGTGCAAAAAGACCAAATTACTAGAAAGCTTTTCTAGTTGATATATTTGCAAACACTGTATAGTAGTCTAGCAATAAAGGCTATTCTTTACCTAGACATTCAAATACATCTTTCCCAACATTTCAATTCTTAATTTATGTGGAGCTATACAATCACTCTTAAAAATGAGTTTTCATGAACATTTAACTCTTCTCTATACTTCTAATCAGTTCTTATTTCTTTGGGAACATTCTCTTTTTTCCTGAGGTAAGCTAATAACCTTCAAGAGCTGTAATTACAATGCTTCAGTTTAACTCCCTTAAAGTCTCTCATTTTAGCATCAGGCAAATCATCAAAGAAAGTGCTAATTTAGCTTTTCCCATATCAAATCTTTTCCTGATCTGGGCTCTGGACAAAATGTCAGCTATTACTAGTTCCTTCCCCAGTGTATAAGTTATATGCAATTGGTATATTTGCAAAGTTAACAATTTTTGAATCCTATAGATTCTAGCTTTCTTAAAAATGGCTTCTTAAAATGTGTGATCTGTCTCCACCATTTTTCCATGAATAAACTGAGGAAATATTGCACAGCCATCATAATGACTAATGTTTCTTTCTCAATCTGAGAATAATTCTGCTTTATAATTTCATCATTTTAAAACAGAGCCCACTGGTAAATTATCTAGGAGTGATACTGGTCCTGAGACTGTAGTACCACCATTTTGTTAGGTTGTAATATGTTACAAGTGGTGCTTTAGTTAACAGATCCGTAAGTTCTGCAAATGTCCTCTACTGCAGAAACTTCAGAAACTCAACATCCTACTAAAAAGGTTACAAAGTTATAGTAACTATGGATATATTTAGTATGAATTTAATATTAATTAAATAAGTAGCCATGTCTAAAAACCTAAATATCTGTTTTGTTGTGTGGCCTACTGTAGGCATTCCAGCAATAGTTTGGTTTTAATGTCATCAGGTTTTACATTACCCAAATAAATGTATGACTCAAATATTAAATTAAAAGGCAGATACAAGAATAAGCTGATGATCTTTATTATTTGGTGGCAAGAAAATCCTTTCTATTAAAAAGACAGGTGTATTCATTTATTCAAATGCAGGCACACTGCTGTAAGTAATACCGGTGTCCTCAAATTCCTAGAATAAGTTATACGTTACATATGAATAACCAATTACATTAAAGATATATCATATCATATCATATCATATCATATCATATCATATCATATCATATCATATCATATTTGTATGGCCACCCATCTCACAAGAGCATGACTTTGGGCAGCATAAAATCTATTAAAAGGAAAACCAATAAATATATAAAACATTCATTACACAAACTATAAAAAGCACAAGAACAAGAGAGATTATGTTAGCTGCAGTAAGGGAACCATTGCAAGATCTCCCTGGTCCCCTGGGACCCCCAGGTCTGATGGCATAGCCAGGTCTTGAGGGACTTGTGGAATGTCAAAAGGGATGGAGCTAACCTCACTTTCGGGGGGAGAAGATTCCATAAGGTGGATGCCATGGCCAATTACTGCAAGTGGGGAGAATGCCATATTTGAATATTTCTTAATGAATGAGGCTTCTTGCACATCAAAATCTAGTGAGGCAGAAATTTATCTCTCTGTTGGTGCAATCAAATGAACAATTACCCCACAGTTTTTCCCTGTTTATAGCCACCTGTTGAGGTACATGCAGGGTGGAGGGGTGTCAGTTACTTTCTAATTCCATGGATGAAAGAGCTCCCTTGGATTCTGTTTCCTGAATGGGTGTCAAAGTTTTAAGTGTATGCAGTTTATGTGAGTGAGCTAGACAATTGCCTCATTTCAATAAAATAAGTATTCTTCCTGGTATACCCGGGAATTCTACCCCTAAGGCATCATAGTGAAATAATTGCTTGTTATCATTTTTCAGAAAACAAAATATATATTCCCTCTGCTCCCCTAAAAAAAAAAATTAAAGAATTAAGGAATGAAAGAGCGATAAGAACCCATTTCCACAAATAGCATAATGAAGACTGCAGAAATTGTGATGGTGCATGCATGGATATAGATATATAGTTTAGATGTATATGATTCATACGCATAGACTGTTGAAGGCATTTTAATGAATCAATTGGTGTACTATCATTTCAGCAAGGAGAACAATTTGATATCCCATTAATGGACTTTAGTTCACACATAATGGTCTCTTTCTAATAAGCCATAGCTTAGCAGCCACACTAATGCATTCTGTCCTCATATTTCACCTTCCATCCTCTCTTTGCAGGCTAGTTTAAGGACATTTAGTATGGTTTCTTAAACCTGTTTCCTATAATATCCAAATGGGAGAAAATATCATTTAAGTTTGTATACTTAGGTTAGGATCCTGATTACAATATTATCAACAGTGTGGTTTTGGACTAAAACTGGGGACATTTACATTCAAGTCCACTTCCAGCCATGAAAACTCATTTGGCAACATTCTTTCTCAGCCTAATGTCTCATAGGGCTGTTGTTATGGGGACATAATGAAGGGATTCCCATATACGATCCCTGGAGTTCATGAAGAAAGAGGATATAAACCTGTCAAAACAACCACAAGGTCATCTGTCAAAACTGTATAAGGATAGACTAGAGACCCACCAGTCTACAGATCATATACAGCTTGGAAAACTTTCACAGACAATCTATTGAGGTCTTGGATAAGCCATTCAGGGCTAGTGACTCTATGCACTAAGATACATGGAACAATTCAGGAATGGGGGAAAATAGCTTTCTTCCTTCACTATAATCATCAAGTATGAATGGCAATTTGGGGGACAAGATTATGTCTTCTCCCTAAGAATTATGAAAAGCCATTAAGGTTTCACACAATCAATGTTCTCTATTCCTAACTAGAAAGATTTCAATTTTCTGTTGACATGTTATGGGTAGGATTGTTTAAGAGATGTTTTAAGTATTTTATAGCAGGGAATTTTTGACCCAGTTTATGCTTCCAGGAAGTGTTATTGTTTTTAATCTCCTCCCTCCCACTCTCATCTATGTCATTATCCCACTTTAATTTGGAATGCTCCTAAAAGTGCCCAAAGTGACTCACATCAATGTAGATACACAAATTTATCATTGCAATTAATTGCTTAGTACCAGTTCATTTCAATATCCAGTATGATAACTCAAAGAAGGTATTCTGACTTTCCAACATAAATGACAGAGGTTATCCAGGCATATGATACTTCAGATTATGGCTAAAACTCAGCATCCTCACCTGTCATTGAAAAGATATTTTATAGTGGACAGGATTCATGCTTTTGCACTTCTGTCACTGCCCTAGATCTCCTGGCTGACAGGGAAGATTTGCAGCAGCAATACTTCATACAGTAAGAAGCCCTAATTGTGTGTGTGTGTTTTAAAGCCCCACATGTACAGGCTTCCTGATCAGCCAAAGCAATAGGACTGCATTCAACTGGATATAGGTTTGTTGCATACCTTCCCTATCTCAGTTAGAGGGAGATATATAGTGTTGCTGCTCAGTTTTTCATCCGAACATTATGTCATAAGAAGAATAATGCCTGGAAAGGGCTAAACAGAACAAAAAAGTTAATTTCCTTACATTGCAAGTGTAACATTGCTTTCTTTCACTTTTTTTATTTAAAGGGCTATGGATTTGCATACCAAATCTTACTTTAAAATATGTTGTGGAAATTTGACCCTGGTTTGGAAACTGTTGAAGTGCTAATTATTTTTTCCCATTACCCCCCCCCCCCAACCTTACTTGCATGTAATCTGTAAAGAGAAGCTGCTGAGGCAATATTCTGTGTTAAGAGATAAATATCATCTATCAGCTGTAACCCAATGGCAATATTTACAGTTACATCATTTGTTAACATCATTGTTTGGACCAGCAGCATTTTCAGCTTCTGAGATACCTGAGATGTTAGAACAACTTGTTAAGTCCTTTAAAACTAAAAAAAAACCACCCCACCATTAGTTTTTATAGATATTTGTTATCAATAAAACAATTTGATATGCAGATGTTAAGAAAGGAGTGGAATAAAGAATTAGAAGTTCCTATATTGCCTAGACAATGCAAGAATGTCAAATTATGACTTATACAACAAAAAATATTTAGAATGTCTTGGACTCCATTACGTTTGTATAGAAAAGGATTGTCAAAAACAGCATTCTGTTGTAGATGTAATAGGGGTAATGCTTCTTTAAAACATATGTTTCTACAATGTCCTATACTTATCAAGTTTTGGGAGAAAGTAGTGGACTATATAAATATGTGTGTGTGACAAAAGCTAAAATTTTCAGAGGATAATATTCTTTTGAACTATATACGTAGTACATGGAACTTGACAATTGGACAATGTAAATGGATTCTCTGTGCCCTTACTGTGGCCAAAAGACTGATATTGCAGCATTGAAAAGATAAATGTATGGCCCCATTCACTCAGTGGATTGCACTTGCCACCTTGAGTGGATTGCCTATAGATGTAGACTTTGTACGGACAAGTATAATAAAATATGGGACTCATTGATACAAAACACAGATTAAAAAATGATAGTTAAATAAATGTATTAGAAATATATATGTACTTGAATAATACTAGCATTAGAGAAGTATATATAGACTTGTAATTGTTTATTGTTATAATGACATATTAACATGTATTTTCTTTTTGTTGTATTTCTTTCACTTTTTTGTTAAAGCGCTTTTATGCGTGCGTTTCTCTTTTTCCCCCTCTCCTTGACAATGTATGTATCTCCATCATTATTATCTTTTTATTTTGTTCTTTTTCTTTCCTTTTGTGATTAATTAAAAATCAATAATAAATTAATAATAGAAAAAGAGAAGCTGTTGAGGCACTGTTGATTTGCCCTCAGCCATCCTATGTAGTATTACTTTGCCCTCTGGCCAACAATCAGAGCAACAGAATCTTTTAACTTCCACCTCACTGCATCTGTTCCAGGTGATGCCATGCATAACAAATTAGCAGTCTCCCCCACTTCCCCGAAATGAAACAGGTGTTCAGGTCAAGAACTCTCCCTCTCTCTCTCTCTCTCTCTCTCCACACACACACACACACACACAAACTGTAAACTCTGTTGTTTTCATCCAGAACAAATATTAACCAGTGCTATGACAATTTAAAAAAAAGAATAGCTGTGTTGATTTTTTAAAAAATAAAAAATCACAGATCTACAGAGGTAATAAGTTTATTAGTCCAACTGGCTTTTATTGACCCCAACAGCTGAAATCCATAGTTGACATTTTGTAAACTTTGTAAATATGAACACTGACATACTGATTTTCTTGCACTTTTTAATCAGCCAAGGGATCTATATAACTGACAAATACAGAAACGGTAGAGATTTTTACCAGTTTAATATATTCAAATACAGAAGACTTAAAATCATATTGTTGTCCTTTTCTCAGCTAGTTTTGAAGTATTCTGGCTGATATCCAACAGTACCTTGTACCAGACCAACCTAATCTGCAGGTCTGAAGAGTGTCTGCATAATTCCGTTTAAGAATGCAACTTGATAGGTTGACCACCAGCCATTTTCCAGTCAGAGCCTTCAATCCTGGCTTTTAACCATATTATCCAACTGCAACTATTGTAAAACTTCATTTGGCCTAATATTACCTGAATTCTAACCCTAAAACTCATGGATTTGTGATTTAAAAAGTATTATATGAACCTTTGTAGATGTACAGGTGAAACTCGAAAAATTAGAATATCGTGCAAATGTTCATTTATGTCAGTATGGCAACTCAAAAGGTGAAACCAATATATGAGATAGACGCATTACATGCAAAGCAAGATACGTCAAGCCTTACTTTGGTATAATTGTGATGATTATGGCGTACAGCTTATGAAAACCCCAAATTCACAATCTCAGAAAATTAGAATAGTGTGAAAAGGTTCAATATTCTAGGCTCAAAGTGTCCCCCTCTAATCAGCTAATGAATCCATAACACCTGCAAAGGGTTCCTGAGCCTTTCAATGGTCTCTCAGGCTGGTTCAGTAGGAATCACAAGCATGGGAAAGACTGCTGACCTGACAGTTGTGCAGAAAACCATCATTGACACCCTCCATAAGGTGGGAAAGCCCCAAAAGGTAATTGCAAAAGAAGTTGGATGTTCCCAAAGTGCTGTATCAAAGCACATCAATAGAAGGTTATGTGGAAGGGAAAAGTGTGGTAGAAAAAGGTGCACAAGCAGCAGGGATGACCACAGCCTGGAGAGGATTGTTAGGAAAAGGCCATTCAAAAGTGTTGGGGACTTTCACCAGGAGTGGACTGAGGCTGGAGTTAGTGCATCAAGAGCCACCACACACAGATGGATCCTGGACATGGGCTTCAAATGTCGTATTCCTCTTGTCAAGCCGCTCCTGAACAACAAACAACGTCAGAAGCGTCTTACCTGGGCTACAGGAAAAAAAAAAAAAAAGAACTTGTCTGTTGCCCAGTGGTCCAAAGTCCTCTTTTCTGATGAGAGCAACTTTTGCATCTCATTTGGGAACCAAGGACCCAGAGTCTGGAGGAAGAATGGAGAGGCACACAATGCACAATGCTTGAAGTCCAGTGTGAAGTTTCCACAGTCTGTGTTGATTTGGGGAGCCATGTCATCTGCTGGTGTTGCTCCACTGTGCTTCATTAAGTCCAGGGTCAACACAGCCGTCTACCAGGAGATTTTGGAGCACTTCATGCTTCCTTCCGCAGACGAGCTTTATGGGGATGCTGACTTCATTTTCCAGCAGGACGTGGCACCTGCCCACACTGCCAAAAGTACCAAAACCTGGTTCAATGACCATGGGATTACTGTGCTTGATTGGCCAGCAAACTCACCTGACCTGAACCCCATAGAGAATCTATGGGGCATTGCCAAGAGAAAGATGAGGGACATGAGACCAAACAATGCAGCGGAGCTGAAGGCCGCTATTGAAGCATCCTGGTCTTCCATAACACCTCAGCAGTGCCACAGGCTGATAGCATCCATGCCACGCTGCATTGCGGCAGTCATTGCTGAAAAAGGGGCCCAAACCAAGTACTGAGTACATATGCATGCTTATACTTTGCAGAGGTCCGATATTGTTCTATTTCCAATCCTTGTGTTATTGATGTCATGTAATATTCTAATTTTCTGAGATTGTGAATTTGGGGTTTTCATAAGCTGTATGCCATAATCATCACAATTATACCAAAGTAAGGCTTGACATATCTCGCTTTGCATGTAATGCGTCTATCTCATATATTGGTTTCACCTTTTGAGTTGCCATTCTGACATAAATGAACATTTGCACGATATTCTAATTTTTTGAGTTTCACTTGTATGAGTTGCATTCAATTACAGCACACAGAAATTTGCTCTGAAAATATCAAAGTAAAGACAAATAATGTTGTACTGTACAAATTCAATGTTATCCTATTTAAAGATAGAGTGAAATGTTACTAAATTAACTATGACTCAATATCAGAATGCATATTCAGTTTGAACATTAAAAGTAGAACGGCTTGTAAGACCTTAGTCATTTTGAAATTTCTACTGCTATAGATAACACTTTTTCAGTTTAATAATCTGTTCTATGTAAAATTTAGAATTGGGCAAAAATTCTAATTATCTATAATATTGAGCATATCATAACTACAAAATACATAGCAAACTAAATAGATAAAAAATACAATAGTCACAAATCATCAAGTTATGGATCTTAAAGAATACTCAGCATAAAAATTTAAGAATTATTAACAGTGAAGTTTGGGCTATATTTTTTTTCTTCCTAAACCCAAAGATTTAATTTAAACCCCAATCAGTGTTAATAAAAAGGAAACACAATAGATTTTGTTTAAAAATACTGCTGGATAAATATTTGATTTGATTTGATTTATTTTATTTATTTATTCCAGTAGTCAGGAATGAACAGATGTTTAAATCTTGCTAAGTATCTTCAAACCTATTGTCAGCCCTTTGAGGTAGACCAGATTAAGAAACAAATACCACAAGAACTACTAGAATTCTACTTTATTGTTATAGGGTATAACAACAGAATCTTGATAGCCTGACAGATTCTCTCTCCCTCCCTCTTATACCAAACATTATCAAGGTGGGGTAATCTTGAGTTTCCTTGTCATGCCTCCTGTTTTTCTAAGCTAAGCTCATGTTGTCATAATGGTGATTGCATTCCTTCTTCAAGGCCATCTCCATACTTCTCTATACCTGTTGACATCTTTGTCTCTACATGCACAGAAATCCAAAATGATCACTGTCTCTAGCCGAAATCTGGCTTTCTGTGGCTTCCTTAGAATTCACCTTCTGCTCATGTCCCTCCTATAGGTTTCCAGGGCCAGAACTAATAAAAGCAGTGTATGGATCCTTGAATTCTTGCTAAGTTTCATTAGTTCTGAAGGCAGAAAACCCAGATTATTTGTAGAGTCCTTTTTGTCATTTTGAGATGTGCACCTTTCTTACTGCACATTATGATGTCTGCTATGCCCACATGTTTACACCATTCACACATCACTCCCAACTGTATTGCAGTGAATTGTGAGAAAGCAGCTGCTGCACAGCAGTAGTTGTAAGTGAATAGTGCCAGTCTTCCATTTCAGGTGAACAGCAACACACTAACTTTATTTGCAATTTGGATGACTTCTTCCCTTGTTTTCATGGACTTACAAGAAAATCGCCTTGAGTACTTCACTGCTTCATGTATTTTATCTCCCAATTCTTGGAGAGGCACATTGATTTCAGCTCTCATATCTTTGGTATGGGCTGCTAAGATATTGGTCTTTTTCATCACAATCTGCTCTGGTTGATTAGACTCATTACTGTGCACAGATGTCCGTGGTCATCTTTCTAGATTGCTGCCATTAGCTCAAGGACATTGCTCAAAATCAGCTTGCTTCTTTTTTAAATGTGTGTTTACAGAAAACCTTGGACTTCACTTCTACCAGTGTAAAAAGGGTTGCAGGATGCAGGATAAAAGGATGTCATTATGGAGTGATTTAAGTAAAATCATTATTTGAGAATGAGTGTACTAAAAACTTTGTGCTAAGTATTAAAACAAAAAGTTTTATAATCAATGTTTAAATTTTCTTCTATGTAATTAAAAATAAAAGTCTATTACATTAGCAAATAGATCAACACTTGCAGTCCCACCCTCACTGCTATCATCCTTACATAATCAAAATGGCACCATTAATGCAGAAATGGATGATATCAGCAAATTGGAGATCTCTTACACATGCAGAAGTGCCCCTTCCCCCAAAACATTATGACATCACACACACATGTGTGCACGCGCGCGCACACACACACACACACACAGAAGAGCATGTCCTGCGTACTTGAAATACTGATTGAATATTTGGAAAGTGGGTGGGGAAGAAAACCAGAAGGGAAGAAGTGTGGTTTTAAAAACTCCAGCAATTTTCCAGTTAAGTATGAAGAAAGTTGGGCTAAGAAAGAGTAACTGGCTAAACTCACTCAGTGAATTCACTAGTTGAGTGGAGATTTGAACTGGGATCTTCCAAGTCTCAGTTTTTCTACACGGTACTAGCTTTCTAACGGACTTATTATCAAGAATTTCCCAAGATCTGCTCTATGGCTGCTGAACAGTTGAGATTCAGATAGAAATCCCATGTGCTATAGGTGTGCTTTAGAATTAGGGAGACAGACAATCAGACATTTAAAAATGTCCTTCTTTCTAGGAGTTTTCAAAAAATTAGTTTCAGGAGAAGGAAGGAAGCAAGAATACTCCTTTTGATATATAGAAATAAAATTCTCCGTTTGTATTCTTGCTGAAGAATGAATGAAGCAAATTGTACACTAGAAATGAATGAGCTCCTTACCCAAAAGATTAAGATGGTTGAAGTTCTAGGAGGAGCCTCAGCTTAAAATTTCTATGGCTATGTTAGAATATTCTTGGCATCTTTTAGACATGACAGAATTTAATAGACCTAAGATGTATAACTGACCTACAAAAAGCAGTAAGACTGACACTGAACAGAAGCAACTGCCTCTTCTCTCCTTTTTGAATTTGAATTGTTCTTCAATATTTGAGATTTCTCCACTTTAGTTAATCAAAATCTTACTTGTAAAAACAAGAAGGCAGAAAGACCCATAGGCCTTTATTTGTAAGGAAAGTTCTTATTTCTAAAAAAAAAAAAAAAGCAATATTTCCCCCTTAAAAAGCCATAGCAAATGCCATTGCTGGCATGCAAGAGGAAGAATTCTTTTCTTTTCTTTCATAGGATTTCTGTTACAAAGGAGGTTTTGGCAGCTGAGACCTCATCCACGCATAGAAGCTGAGCATCAGTTTTCAATCTCCGACCATTTTTCTGTAGCAGTTAATTTTCCCACCCCTACCCCCTGGTACTCTCAGGTTTAATATTTTCTCACAGAGATAGCCCGATGTTGCTCAGGTTTGCTTGGACTATCTATTAATCCAATTCCTTTCCTGCCTCAGGGAGCCATTAGATTTAATGAGGCAGTCATCATCATATACTTGAGCCACACTGGCTCTGAGTTTCTTCATAACTGGAGTAGCAAGACATTTCAGGATACACTCTTAGCCTGAGTAGTTGTTACACATGAGCTATTGTCCTGTAATGTATAGCCTGCATTAAGTGTGGCCTTGCAAATCCAGAAGCAAGCCTTCTTTATAAAGAGTTGAATTAGTATAATTATAATATGGGTGATGCAGTTAATTCAGATAGACACAGTGCATAGTGCTGAGTTGGTTCTTTGAATATTGGCCTTTTAGCAACTGATAGAAATAATGAGGAAAGAGATAAGATTTGGGGTGGGCTTTGATTTCAGGGTCATAATTCATTGGTCAGAATACATTGCCAACATTTGAGGGAAGTTTAGGAAGCATGCAAGTTCTCAGCTCTTTACAGACAGTCCTCTACTTATGAACAGGTTATGTTCCAAGAGGCTGTTCATAAGTCTGTTTTGTTCATAAGTCCAACCATGGTGCACTGCATACATACACCCAGAAGTTTACAGTGTGCCACATACATATGCGTGTGTACCATAAACTTCCAGGTGTACATATGCATGCATACCATAAACTTCCGGGACCTTCCTTCTGGGACCTTCATTGTTGGAGTTGTTGGAGGTTTGTTCATACTGACAAAAGTTCGTAACTTGACAGTTCTTAAGTAGAGAACTATCTGTACAGATACTGGAGATTTAGTGGCATGGTGTGTGCAATTGCATTATTTGTAATGTTACATTTTAATTGTATTTTTGTAATGTACAGGTAGTTCTCAACCTATGACTATTCATTCAGTAACTGCTTGAAGTTACAACAGCACTCAATGAATGGTGGTTATGACCGGTCCTTGGAATTCTGGCCATCCCAGCACCCCCACAGTAACGTGATCACAATCTGGCCCCTGGTAACCAGTTCACACTTACAACCAGTTACAGCACTCTGTGACCATATGATTGCCATTTGCAACCTTCCCTGCCAGCTTCCCCAGAAAATCAATGGGGAAGCCAGCAGGGGAGGTCATAAGTCACTAAGGTAAGTCTCCCTCACCTGCGCACCTTCTCCCAGACCCTCTGTGCTTGCACCATGTCAACCACTCATGCACCCTTGCACACTTTCCTCTAGCCTCGCTGTACCTCCTGTCACCCTTGCACACACCTGCACACACTTGTGCACCCTCCCTGACCTGTGCTGTGCCATGCCTCTTGTGCACCCCCTTGCACTCCCTCACACCATTGTGCACCCTCCCCAACACATGCTGTGCCTCTTGTGCACCCTTGTGCATTCTCCCTGACCTATGCCTCATCTCTTGAGTACCACCTCACACCCTTTCTGACCTGTGTCATGCTTCTTGTGCACTCCCTCGCACCTTCCTTGACTTGCACCTCTCGCACACCCCCTTGCTCCCTCCCTCACCTGGCAGCAGCCATTTACCTACCTGCCAGCCTAGGACTTTCAACTTCCTGCCAGCTTCCCTACTGACTTTGGTTGTGGGAAGCTGGCAGGAAGTTACCTCACTTAACAGCCATGGGATTTGGTTAATGATGGCAACCAGGACCCCAGGGATTGCCATTGCTAAGCGATGAAGTCATGCTTTATGACTACCTTACTTAGCGACAGAAATTCTGGTCCCAATTGCCATTGTAAGTCAAGAACTACCTGTACTGTTTACTGTCCAGATCTAAAACAATTTTTAGATATTAAAACCATGGCACAATATTTGAATATTGTAAAAATATTTCTTATAATTAATCATTTCTTTATAATAAACAGATGATTTTTGGTTCCTTTTGGACCAATACACTGATATGACAGATCAGAGGTTTAGATAGGAATAGTGCTACTGTAAGGAAATAATTAATTGTAGGAGAAAGGTATTAATATAGCTTTCCTACTAACTGTTCCAAGTCTGCATCTCTCAGAGGATTTAAGTTTGGATTTCAGGGATTTGCATTTATAGTTCCACTACTCTTGCCCGAGGAATGGCCTTGAAGGATAGGAAGAAAAGTGGCTATCAAGGCAATGATCAGACAAGTATGGCTTGAATCTTATCAAAGAAAATATTTTGAGTAAACGTCTCAGACAGTCCCCTTCTTATTTCACACAAAAATGTAGTGATGGACTAGGGGAGCACATTCAGTCTTGCAACATTCTGTACTATAGCTTTTATAATAAATGTAGTCCTGACCTACATTGCATTGGTTTCCTAGTCTGTTCTACCTTATAGGGCTCAGACTCAATTTCAGAAAGGTACTCAAAAGTCTAGAAAATTTATTTAAGCAAGATAAGACAAAGACAAGTAGAATGCATACATAGGGTTCAGTGGCAGAACTGTAAAGTTTTCTCCTTAGTTAGCTGAGTCAAACCCAACCCAGTTTATTCACAGTTCCCAAATTGTTCATGACTTTTAGAATATCCATTCATGTAAATCCCTTATTTCACTGGCACATCATTCAAAATTCCTCTTTTTGAATTCATGTGGAATGTATGGGATAGTGGTGTATCACTTAGGAATGGAGTAGAACTCTGATCCCACACAGAAGTCAGGGCAGAACTGTGGCTTTCACTGAACCATTGATTGAATTTAAACAAAGTCTATCTCTACCTACCTACCTACCTACCTACCTACCTACCTACCTACCTACCATATGTATCATCTGTCTACTTGATCTTGAAAAGAAAAACTGGCATCTTATAATAGGAATGGGACACTTTTGCTTGAGTATGTGAGGTCCTAATTTTTTTCTTCTAAAATCCAGATATTTTTACTTACTTTTGGAACAAAGATCACCCTTCATTGGATATCTACTTAAAAAAAATGAATTTGCAGACAGCATTCTGACTTATGCAGCATATTCTGGATCTGAGCAGATGTAACTATTGTATTCTACTTTTTTCATCTGCCAGTTCTGTCCATCCTGAATTATGATAAATCCTAGCTATGCCTAGAATGGCTACTCTGCTATGCCTAGAATAATCAAAGAGCTTGTGTCCTTTAAGTAGTGAGAAATGTGGATGAAAAAGAATCTTGTTTCAACAGTATCCAAAATAACTTTGTACTTCCTAGAATAATAAGCACATTGGAACTCTTATATTTCAGAATTTTCACTTCTTCAACTTCAGTAACGCAGTTTTTGACTCAGCAATTCAATGGAAAAATAAAATATTATGACTTGTATGCAAAAATAAATATTACATTTCATTTGTTCGTTTTTCAGATTTGCAGAATAAATAAGATATTTACTGGAACTCATCAGTCTTTGCCAGACATGTCTGCAGGTATGGTAAAAAAGTCAAGATTTCAGCCATGATGATATGATCGAAGCGCCACCTATTTTTATAAGTATCACACATAAAAATTGGCAGAACTTCAGTCTCAAACTCACAGTCACCATCTTGACTTTTTTAAAATCATTCCCTGTAGACACCCCTGGTCTTCATCAACATAGATGCCCTTCAGATGTGATATCATTCAATTCTCATTAATATTCAGCCACATGGCTCTGGAATTCCCAGCCAACATGGGAGTTCAAATCCAACACATGTGTGTGAAAGGTTAGAAGATATGGAAACAGACTTGACTGACATAGAATGAAAAGTTATTCATTTATGCCCACTTTGAGTTGATTCTATACCTACAAGTTCCTCCCAAAATTCTCTTTTGATTACATCATGCAAATGTTTCTGGAATTTGTGTCTTTCGTATTAAAAACTAATAGAATCCAAATTCAGCTTTGTAAGTTATATATCTACTATTCACATTTTATACTGTCAACAAAACTAAATGAGCTCTAGTAAAATTTCTGGACAGAGATATGTTCTCCATGGTCATCCATGTCCTGGAAATCTCCCACTTCAGTTATTAAAATGGGAAAAGAGATGCCTGGTGTCCAATTTATAATCCTTTGGTGTCAGCTTAAGAAGTATTATCTTTGTACCCAGGCATTTTAATTTATATAACCTTTCAACATTGCTTTGTAATCAAAGCTGTACTTGGAATTTTCATTGCTGTTTTCTGTTATGGATGTTGGATTTCTTCATTGTATTGTATTAATATAACGTTATTTAAATTGCATTTCACTCTGAATTTTATAGCATGAAAGTTGAAACAGAAAAGGCTTAAAGAAACAAACAATCAGTAATTGGCTTCAATGACTTTTAAAAATTAGTATTTGTAAAGATATATAAAAAGGAGAAGCTTTTTTTAAATTTGGCTTTGGTTTATCTTTTAAAGCAAATCTTTTATTACTGTTCTGATTAAAACAAAGGAATATTATGAGAGAAAGAAACATTCCAAGTCTGAAGAATTCTTCTTTTTTTTTTTCCTGAAGAAGTCAGGTTTAGAAGATGCTTATTATAAGAATAACTTATCTTTGAACATTGATTAAACCATTTAGTATGTTTTAAACAGTTATGATTTCTCATTCCAAAGGCTCTTCCAAAGACATTTGGAAGAATCACAGATGGAGACAGGGCAAAGAATTGTGATAAGTGAATTGGGTTTGAGAACATTTCACTATGCTTATTAGTGTGACATATTAGGCTCATTCAATTAGAGGAAGGTGACAATGAGATAATCTTAGCCAGGGACTGGGTATGCAAGCGAAATCTTTTAATGAAAAAGAATTTAAAAACTACACATCCCAGAGTGAAAATGGACTTTAGAAATGGGGCCATGCTTGTCTCAAAGAACAGGGGTTTACTAAAGAAGACCCCAATGAAAACCTGTCAGTGGGAACAGGCAAAGAAGGAGAAAATAGCCATCCCTGCTATTGAAGCAATACTAGCGTTCAATGGGGAAGAGTCTTTGAAACAATACCCAGTGTTGAGGGAGTAGCTGTGAACAATCCCTGGGGGCTAGTGAAGGAACAACAAATATACTGTTCCATATTTTTTTAGGAAAGAGAGCAAGTCTAGTATTTACTCTGTACAAGCTGTTTTCCTGGCCTGAGAGAGAATGGGATGGAAGGGGCGGTGGATATGGGTATGTGTGTGGGAGTGAGAGGCTACTAGAATATGTGCCTTAGCTTTTGGAGTCAGGAAATTATGAGGGATGGAACAACACGTAACGGAATTTGAAATAGAATTATGTTCAAATGATGAACATGTGATTGCTAAAATGTATACACATTTGTTGAGATTTGAAATAGAAGATGAACAAGTTAAAGAGTGCATGATAAAATGGGCTAAGAATTTTGGTTACAATATACAGATGGATCAATGGGAAAGAATGTTGTTAAGAGGACTGAAATTCACATTGTCTTACAATTTAAGAGATAACTTTTATCAAATGATGTACCATTGGAATCTGTCACCATGGAAATTGTCTAAGATGTACAAGGGTGCTTCAAATGGTTGCTGCAAGTGTTAAAAGCATGAAGGGTCATTTTACCATGCATGGTCAGCTTGTGTAAAAACAAAAAAATATTGGACACATATACATATGATGATGCAGAGAATTTTAAAAATTAACATCCAGATGAAACCAGATGTTTTTCTATTAGGACTTATGGATAGTCAATTAGAAAAGACTTAGGGACAATTGATTTTATATATGGTAACGGCAGCTAGGTTATTATTTGCACAAAAATGGAAGAATATAAAAATACCTACAACAGAGGAATGGATGGTGAAGATGGCTGAATTTGCAGAAATGACTAAACTGACTTGCTTGATTAGGGAGGGAACAATTACTACTTTTATAAAAGACTGGAAATCCTTTATGAACTTTTTGCCAAAAATGGAGAAAAAGGAACTGATGATTTCTGGATTTACTGATTAATAAGGGCAGAATATGAGGAGAAGGGACCTGAAGGGGAGAAATGGTTTAAAATAAGTTTATAACTGCTGTGAAGAAGCTTGAAGGCTGTTTCCTTAACTGTCTTTCTGTTTCTATTTTTTAATCTCTTTATTGCTTTAACACTTTTTAATGTCTCTTTTCTCTTTTCTAACTCTTTCTTTATATTGTTTTGTGTTTCTCTTTTTAACTTCGTAAAAAATGCTTCAATAAAAGTTATATAAAAATCTTTGGGAGCCAGGAATTCAGCAGGAGAAAGAGGGGACATGAAAGAAGGGATTGAGAAGCCAGTCTGCAGGTGAAAAATAGATTTGAGGGGCAAAAGAGAAAGGAGAAGGAAGAAACCAGACTGTAGGTAAAGGCAAATAATAGTTAGATTGGGAGAAGGGAGGTTGGAGAGAGGAGGGACAAAGAGTGGTGACTTTTCCACTGTATGGTCCTGGTTGTCATGCATGAGTAGTAGCCAAGAACCTCCAGAAGTTCACAGAAGGAGGGGAAGGAATGTAGGGGGTCCTAAATTATTAATCAAGCCTCTCACAGGACAGCATGATCAAAGAAGCAAGAATTACATAGATTTCAGTAATGTGTTTAATGCAAGGATTGGGGTAAAATACAGAAACTTGGAAACTGCAATAGCCCTTATTTATTAGTGAGTTCCTTGAACATTCTGAATATTTTCTTCTTGTATTCGGCTTTTTGTAACTGGGACTGAGCTATTGTTATGAGATAAACTACTAATAAACTCCTATTTGTTGTCTGTTTATGTCTAACATTCCTCCCAGTTACTTTCCCAGTCTCCCCATTGTCTCTCACACTATTGATAGCTAGTTGTCAATGCTCTTTGGCTAGGTCAGCTTAGTACATCCCTTGGCTTCCTGAATCCATGGATCTCTTGGAGCTGGGGACTCAGACCAGTTAGAAGGTGGACACTGGAATGATGTTTCTTTGTCTAATCAGATGAAACTGGCTGGCTCTTCCAGCAGAAAAGAGACACACAACTTAGCAGATGCTGTTGCAGGTATCCAGAAGCCTGTGTTTCTGTAGGAGGCAACATATTGGAATGGCTAAGTTAGGGGGCTGTACGTTTAGATTAATGGAGAACCCATCAGGCTTCTTCCTGATTCATGGTCTCACTTGTAGACTCAAGTGCTGTTGTTATAGAGATTTAGGCTTGGATGATTCAGAGGGGTTTCTCTATGGGGCAAGCAGAAGCTTTCAAGAAGTGAAAGAAATCAGGGGAGGCTGGCCAGCTGCTGCAGCTTCCCCTTGAGTTAGTTCAGATAGAGGTGAAGAGGAAAACTCAAAATAAAGTTTTTCTTTTCTCTCTACCTGGGCAGAAAAGTAGGAGTTTTATAGTGTGTCTGCCCAATGGAGGTTATTCCAATGACTGCTGATTCACCCCCTCCCAGCACCCCCTCCCAGCACCCCTCTTTTATTCATTGTAACTAGTGTTGACAACATTTGTAATCTAATCAGCCTTTTAATAGGATGCCTTCATACATGCTCCATCTTTCCATAGTGGAAAATTCATCCTTCTAGGCAGCATTTGAGTGAATTTGAGCAAAAGATCACATCTACAAGGAGCGGGGAGAAAGCAAGGCTTTTTCCACTGTATAACCCTAAAATGATGCAGCGTTTGGAATTCAAGAGTGAGAATCCCTTTGTACAAGTTTAAGGAGAGCAGGTTCTTATCAAATTGGAAGCTTCATTACTAATGTAATAATAGTCTCATGCCAGTTTCATGGCAGTGAAAACCTGCATATCATTGTTGAAAAAATAAGTAACATACTTTCTTGACATTCAGAAGTATAGAGAATGCACGAACTTCATAACACATGTCCTTAAAATTGTGTAACTTGGTTAAAATGAAGAAACAAAAATCATGACCCCCAAATGCCACAGAAACAAAAAATAGAAAACCCTTTTTCCACCTTCTTTACATCATTGGCTGCCTACTGCAGCCCTCAGTCCCCAAAAGCTGATGGCAATCAAGAATCAAAAGGTCTAATCTATAGATCTTAGCCAAAACAGCTCTGAAAAAGAGTTTGCCTAGTCCATGGAAAGACACTGCCAATCAATATTCAGCAGACACTCTCAGGCCAGATGCTGGAAAGAAAGAAAGAAGCTCATATAAAGTAGTGCATAAGCAGATAAGAGAAATTGTGCTTCTGTGTTCACTAAGTCAATTGCCCTCTGTAATCCAGGGTACCTTCCAAAGAAATGTCTGTATTGTTGAGGTTTCTTTACATTTGATCTGTCTACAGTGGATAATTGCCATTTCATGGTGGTGGATTTACAGAAAATTGCATTGCCTTCCATGTAGCAAGAGATAAGAACATATACCATGGTGCTTTCTCTGAGCAGAGAGCTGCTTACTAGCTAAACAAAGAGGATGGACCTCGGATTCCTAATACCAGTTTAGACTGCTTGTTGGGATTTTTCTGTAAAATTCTGTTTTGCAATTTTCATACTGTTGATCACAACTATTTTAAGCATGCTTTGACTGACCCTGTAAACATTGATCCACAGGCAGGTAAGATTTACTGAGACCCTGGTTATTTTGGGATTAAAATTAGTCTGAATCCACCATGATTATAAAAATAACCACTTGTCCTGTGACAACAACTGAAGAGAGGGGAATTTAAAGAGATGTGCAAAAATGGTTTATCAGTATTCCTACTACATGAAATTCACTGTACTCAGTATGTGAGGGCATTTGTGCAGATTAGATCAACCATAAGGGCTCTGTAATCTAATGGGTGAGAGCCAGTCTGGTGTAGCGGTTAAGGCATCAGGCTAGAATCCAGGAGACCATGAGCTCTAGTCCTGCCTTAGGCACAAAGCCAGCTGGGTGACCTTGGGCCAGTCACTCTCTTTCAGCCCTAGGAAGCAGGCAATGGCAAATGACTTCTGAAATCTTGCCAAGAAAACTGCAGGGACTTGTCCTGGCAGTTGCCAGGAGTCAATACTGACTCGAAGGCACCAAAATAAATAAATAAATAATGTAATGGGTGTAACTTTACACTATATGCTATATGTTTTTCTTTTTCTTTTCTTGCCTTTGAGTCAGTCTTGACTCCTGGCAACAATACGGACAAATCCATGCAATTTTCTTAGCAACATTTTGGGAAGTGGTTTGCCCTTGCCTTCTTCCTAGGGCTGAGAGAGAGTGAGTGGCCCAAGATCACCCAGCGGGCTTTGTGCCAAGGCGGGACTAGAACTCACAGCCTCAGAGCTTTTAGTTGATGCCTTTAACTACTATACCAGGCTGGCTTTTCCTTATTTTTTTGAAAAGAGAAACTATTTTTAAGCAGCTTGGATAATAAAATCTCAATTATACGTGGGTAAAAAATCAATAGAAAGTGATAACTCTGATTGGAGATTGAAAAGTCAAGATAAAAATAGAAATGGCTATTCTACTATTAATCTGTTTTGCTTTTTAGCCCATAAGTAAGCCTTTCAGCAGGTCAAAAAATATTTTTGCACCAAAAAAGTCTTTAAGTATTTTTAAAAACTATTCCATGATATTCACTTGTTTTTTTACTCCTTGTTGCTATTTCAGTACTATTTTTTCACTTTTCATTTGTAGCCTGATCTCAAACAGTCAGGAATTACTTAGTGAATGGGATGATTACAGAAGTCATGAGCCCCAGACATTTATCTGATGCACTGAAAACTACACGTCAGGACAAAATGGGATGAGCATAAAGCCATATCCCACTGTTCTCCAACTTTCCCATGTAGGAGGTCCAGAACAAAGCATGAGTTGAATATGAATATAGCTATCAACACAACACTTTTTGGAGGATCTCATCAATTCTATCCAGTCAGAATTTTTACTTTTATTTTCTGAACCTACTTTTTATATTTCCACATAATCAAATGGACAAAAGAATGTTTTTCTGTCCTCCTATTCCATTTCCTGTTGATAATTTATTCCCTACAACAGACACATATTGCAGAGATAATGGCAGCACCTGGCTTGGCAGCTTCCTCCCCCCTTCTCCTAACTTTGATGGCAGGAACAAGCAAGCGGGCCTCCAATTAACAATTTAAACAATTAACTGTCAAGTATGCATTGCTAGTCTAAATTAAAAGAAACTATGATTTCTAGCTTGCGTAGATCCTGACAATTGCCCTCTATATTTCTAGCAGCATTTATATATCTTAAAATTTCTTGGCCATTTCACTGTCTTTAGTAAACATTCTACCAAGGCACAAAAATTCATTTACTTCATCTAATTTTTCACCTTTCATGCATAATGTGCTATTGTTCATCCCAATCTCCTGTCAAATGCAAGTAACTTGGCTTTGTATATTATTTTTAAAAATCCATACTCCTTGTTGCATCATATAATCTATCTAACACTTGCTGCAAAGTCATTCAGATTTTGAGCCAACAATACAGTATACAGTACGAACAGTAGTTCCCAACCAACAAATCTCTAAATTCATTCCAAACATTTCCCACATGTTTAACCATAAATATATTAAACAACCAAGGGGAAATCAGACATCCTTGTTTTACTCCCAGCTCCATATTGAACCATTTTCAAAATGTTACATTAATTCTAATGCATGCTTTTCTTCCATCATATACTGTTCTTATCATATTTAATAGCCAATCTTCCAAGTTCATACTAGTGCAAAATGTTCTATAATCAAGCCTATTCATTTTATTTATGCTTTCTATCACTCAACAGATGTGCAATAAACTTTCTTTCTCACATTCATACATTTTTAAATAATCTGATCTGCATACTTACTGCCTGACTTAAAGTCATACTGTACTTCCCAAATTTTGGTCACTGTCACCTCTCATACTATTTCAATCAGAATTATGCCAAATCTTTCCCTAGGCACACTTAACAAACAAATCCTCCTATAGTTTTTATACTCATTGTTGTTACTCTTCCTTTGTATAAGGCAGTGTTTTTCAAACTGGACCCACAGATGTGTGGATTTCAACTCCCAGAATTCCCCAGCCAGCATACTGGTTGGGGAATTCTGGGAGTTGAAGTCCACACATCTTAAAGTTGCCAAGGCTGAGAAACACTGGTATAAGGCAATAATACTGGCATGCTTCCAACCATTAGGTACATGTGCAGCCTTCACACACATTTCAGTTGTCAGACTGCCACAGAGATGTCTACACTTGCAGTCTTATTATCTTTTAATATACTCACATTTATGACTTCCTTCTCCATTTTTTCTCGAAAATCCCATTATAACATTAATTTTAATTATGCTCTCATTTACATGAAAATCTCTAAAGTATTATTTCCAAAATCCCCACTTTGCTTTTATCATACTTACCTCATTATTTTCTTCTTAATTCTGTCCACCATGCTAAAAACTGCTTCTTGAGGCCTGTTCATCCACTTCTAAAACAATGTTTTATTTCTAACAAAACTGCTCTGCATTTTCTGTATTTCTCATTGTCTTTTAATCACATCCGTTCTTTCCTGCCCATCTATTCATGCCACCAGTAGAATTAGATCAAGACTCCAAAAGTACAGAAGTGTAATGATCCAGAATTAAACCTTAGTCAATTTAGTAGGACCTCAGGGTAAAAGTGCATAGGACTGCAGATTCAATGTATGTAAATATGTATTCTGAAGTTTCACCCTGCCAAGAAATAAATGCAAAATTCTGGTAGACACGTAAATTCCAATATCCATATATTACATTCCTGAAGCATTCTGAGTTTTTAACAGTCAAAAATATTTATGCTATATACACACTTGGTAATAATAACCTATCTGAGATTGCAACAAGAATATGAACAATCATGTTTAAAGGAGGGATAGTGTAGCTCAATGAAAAGTGCTCTAAATAAATAAATAAATGAAATATCTTTCCAAGACTATGTGCCCCTATGCAGTGCTGTCATAACTATAGTCTTCTGAAAACCTGCCACAACTTTTGAATTATGGCCATTGCACTTCCCTTGCATCCACAGAGCTGTAGTTATTATACCGGTTCACTCAACCAGGGCCTGCAGATGATGCTGTTTGGGAAATGACCAGTCCTGGGCATACTGTGCCACCAATGCAGGGGACTCTAGGAACAGATGAACAGAACATTAGCAAATGATTTGTTAGACTGTTTTCTGAGTAGGATATCTCCTGTTTTAGTGTAAATAGTGTTGGTTTTTTTAAAAAGTGAGGGAGTTGCTATGACAAAATCATTCTGTTTCTTTCATTTTGTGACTCTATGCGTGCATATATAAATGAATTAATGTATGTAAACTGATCACTGCCATATTTTTCAAGCTAAGAGGGATGGCAACTATTTATTTAATTGAAGTAAACAAATACTGATAACCTCACAAAGTCTGTTGAGGCAGTTGAACACAATAAACCTACCTGGACTATTTAGTCAAATTGCATGCCTGTTGCTAGCACAGTTTTACGAATGAAAATCCTAAAGTGAAAGATAGGTAGGTTGATAGATTGACAGATAAGTAGACAGATAAATATGGAGATAAGATGCTTTGTTGATTTAAGTTCTCATTGAGATGAAAATAACATCACATTCTGAGATTAAATCTGACAATGCAGTATAGAATAAGATCAGAAAGAAGCTCTACCTGGTTAATCTAACACTTGGCAGCATGAAACAATGTATATGTCTTATGCCTTTAAGGATAAATGAAAAACAATCCAGAAGACAATGATTGAATAAACAAAGAAAAATGTTCCAGTGGGGCCAGTGGGAAGGATATGACTTGGAACATTGCTAATGGCTGACTTTGCTGCATTACACCAGGGAGCCAAACTTGAATAAAATATGTTTAGCCTGGATTCAAACTGCCTGTATCTATCCTTTGATTAAAAATAAAAATGGTTGTATCACGACATTCAGCTTCCTGAGTTCTACTTCCCCTGATGAAAAAGCATTTTACAGAATGCTGCACTGCATTACTTTTCAGATATAATGGGTTATTCCTAGTTTTCGGCTATGTAAATGGGGGTTGTAAGTGATTGTTTGCATGCAGCTCTATATTCCTTATGAAATATTATTGAGAAATAAATTAAAGATGAAAGCTGCAAAATATATTGCTTAACCACTGTTGGGCATTGAGAGTTTCTAATGAAAAGGTGCTGAATCATTATCTGGCAGCAGGCATAATTTCAAATTCATAACTTTCACAATTTTATGCTTACAGTCTACCAGGAAGAACCAATCACCACAGAAATGAGACTGCTTTTACGCTGAAAGGAATTGCATTTAAGATAAAGACAGATTTCTCTCTTTTTAATTATATATTATAAGCACTGGGTATACTCTTCTAGGTGAAATAGTGTGATATAAACCACTGAAATGTGTATATTTCAAATTCACTAGAAAGCATCTTGTGCATTATGATATTTACCTAACATCAGTAATAAAATCCAGGCATATCTATCATCCACCTTTAATTAAATTTAGTATCTTCAAATTCATATTGTATTGCAAACTCATTTTCAGAAGTGTAGATGGCTATTAAGAAAATGCATTATAAAGTTAACTAATTGTTAATTGAATGCCAGACAAACCCTGTATCTGCAATGATAAATATGCTTTAACTATTGAAAAGAATGATAGACTCATTCCCAACTAGCAGAAAGTTGATTAACAATACAATTAGCCTTCCAGAGGAAGAGTGCAGTTTTTGTAGCATATTTTCCCTTCATCATGAACAAAGATATTTACTGTTTGTTTTTATATTTATAGATTTTTTATTAAAATTCAAATATGTTGCCTCTTTTGATGCATACATTTTTTATGGCACATCCTAGTTATGAACCTGTGTTGCATAGTGATGTCTGGCTATAGAATTTGTTGGTTAGTTTTTGTCTTCCATTGATTTCAGTGGAATCCAGTCAAGGAGATGTGAGAGCCACAACAAAAAAATCTTCAGGCAGGGTGGAAAGAGAGAGGAGAACGGAGTGCCATCCCTGGAGTCTCAGGATAGGTAAATGTTACTGTCTTCGGCAGCAGTGTGGGACAAGAAGAGATGAGCTTGGCCTGCAGGGACAGAAAAATGGGCAGCTGTGCAGGTAGGAAGAAGAAGATTCTCCCCTCTTACTTTTACAAGCTGCCAGTTGGAATTCCCTGTATCAGGACACAAAAAAGTGTCCCACCAAAAACAAAAACAAAAAACACCCCAACTGTTAACCACTAGAAGACAGCAAAAGGAATTGATTGAGTGATCTCTCTCTCTCTCTCTATCTTCTGGAATCTAATGCTTGTCTTGATTATTTGAACTGAGATCTGGTGGACCTAATTACAGCAAGAGATATAGCATTAATGGCTTCTCCCATTTTATCTTTCCTCAGCATTTTAATCCAGACACGCTCCCCTGCCAACATGGCAGCACAATTGTATATGGACAACTTCAGCTCTGAGTGGAGCTCAAAATATTACTCTCACAGCCATGAAACATGAAGCCTCCATTGCTACCACATATGGGTGTCAAATGCTTCAGAAAGCACGCAAATGGGAGAAAATTGTGTGCAGGCAAACCTCCACCAAAGAATAGTTATTTTTTCTACATGGATGCCTAAGAGAGCATATCCTACCCACCAGTGTCAGATACAAACCCCCAATAAAGAGCACAGCTGGATGGAAGATAACACATCAAAATGGACGCAAAATGGTAAGGCTAATGATCATGGATGCGCATCACAGACTGAACAAGTACCAGCAAACAATAGACAACCTCAAGGAACAACTAGAACTGTCCATGACCCCAGTGCATACCAAGATACTGACCACCACCATCCAGAACACAGCCAGAAGACAAGCAGAGGAAAGAAAAACTAAACTTCAAACTAAACTACTCAAACCCAGGAAACAAAGAGATACCTGAACCAGACAGGTTAATCAACATGTCTAGCCGGCCACTATCCACCGCAGAACACAACATCCTCAAGAAAGGCCTCAACTACAGATGAAACCCGAAAAATTAGAATATCGTGCAAATGTTCATTTATGTCAGTATGGCAACTCAAAAGGTGAAACCAATATATGAGATAGACGCATTACATGCAAAGCGAGATACGTCAAGCCTTACTTTGGTATAATTGTGATGATTATGGCGTACAGCTTATGAAAACCCCAAATTCACAATCTCAGAAAATTAGAATAGTGTGAAAAGGTTCAATATTCTAGGCTCAAAGTGTCCCACTCTAATCAGCTAATGAATCCAAAACACCTGCAAAGGGTTCCTGAGCCTTTAAATGGTCTCTCAGGCTGGTTTAGTAGGAATCACAAGCATGGGAAAGACTGCTGACCTGACAGTTGTGCAGAAAACCATCATTGACACCCTCCATAAGGAGGGAAAGCCCCAAAAGGTAATTGCAAAAGAAGTTGGATGTTCTCAAGGTGCTGTATCAAAGCACATCAATAGAAGGTTCTGTGGAAGGGAAAAGTGTGGTAGAAAAAGGTGCACAAGCAGCAGGGATGACCGCAGCCTGGAGAGGATTGTCAGGAAAAGGCCATTCAAAAGTGTTGGGGACTTTCACCAGGAGTGGACTGAGGCTGGAGTTAGTGCATCAAGAACCACCACACACAGACGGATCCTGGACATGGGCTTCAAATGTCGTATTCCTCTTGTCAAGCCGCTCCTGAACAACAAACAACGTCAGAAGCGTCTTACCTGGGCTACAGAAAAAAAGAACTGGTCTGTTGCCCAGTGGTCCAAAGACCTCTTTTCTGATGAGAGCAACTTTTGCATCTCATTTGGGAACCAAGGACCCAGAGTCTGGAGGAAGAATGGAGAGGCACACAATGCACGATGCTTGAAGTCCAGTGTGAAGTTTCCACAGTCTGTGTTGATTTGGGGAGCCATGTCATCTGCTGGTGTTGGTCCACTGTGCTTCATTAAGTCCAAGGCCAACGCAGCCATCTGCCAGGAGATTTTGGAGCACTTCATGCTTCCTTCCGCAGACGAGCTTTATGGGGATGCTGACTTCATTTTCCAGCAGGACGTGGCACCTGCCCACACTGCCAAAAGTACCAAAACCTGGTTCAATGACCATGGGATTACTGTGCTTGATTGGCCAGCAAACCCGCCTGACCTGAACCCCATAGAGAATCGATGGGGCATTGCCAAGAGAAAGATGAGGGACATGAGACTGAACAATGCAGCGGAGCTGAAGGCCACTATTGAAGCATCCTGGTCTTCCATAACACCTCAGCAGTGCCACAGGCTGATAGCATCCATGCCACGCCGCATTGCGGCAGTCATTGCTGCAAAAGGGGCCCAAACCAAGTACTGAGTACATATGCATGCTTATACTTTGCAGAGGTCTGATATTGTTCTATTTCCAATCCTTGTGTTATTGATGTCATGTGATATTCTCATTTTCTGAGATTGTGAATTTGGGGTTTTCATAAGCTGTACGCCATAATCATCACAATTATACCAAAGTAAGGCTTGACATATCTCGCTTTGCATGTAATGCGTCTGAACATTTGCACGATATTCTAATTTTTCGAGTTTCACCTGTACAACATGGACAATGCTAATCAACTAGATTTCTGCACAGCCCTAGAAGCAGCATTAAAAATGACAGGACTCAACCCAGAGACAGGACTGTAACAAACACTACATAGGACAAACAGGCAGAAGACTAGCAGAACGCATCCATGAGCACCAACTAGCAGTCAGAAGACATGATGAAAATTCCTTAATTGCACAACACATGGACAGACTCAACCACAGTTTTAACTGGGAAACTGTCAGCATTTTAGACCAAGCCAAATCCAAATATGCAAGAGAATTCTTGGAAGCCTGGTATTCAGTTGTTGTTGTTGTTCAGTCGTTAAGTTGTGTCCGACTCTTCGTGACCCCATGAACCATATTGCGCCAGGCCTTCCTATCTTTCACTGCCTCCCTGAGTTTGCTCAATTTCATGCTCACTGGTATTCAGACAAGGCAGCAATTAACAGACACATAGAAATAAACAGTATCTACATACTATTCAAAAGAGACAAAAGACCAGGAGATCGCCTCACCAGCATTCAATCACCAGCAATCATCTCCAGATAAGCAAAGGTCACCACCAGGCACACAATCAAGCAGTCAACATATGCTAATCAATGAACTACCAGAATGGCAAAACAGAACCCCCACTCCCACCAGCACTGGCAAAGCAGGCCACAGCAGATAAATAGAGAGCAAACCCCATCCCATTTTAGCATTGAAGATGTTACCTAGCTGGGTAATGAAACATTTGCAAGAAAAGAACCAAGCTCAGAGAACTCCACATGAAACATCTCCCCTGTGTAAGAGGTACTAGACTTTCTTGATACCACGTGTAATGCCATCTTTATTTTCCCCAGCATTACAGAACAATCCATGTCAGGACTAGCATATCTGGACTCAGAATGCCAGGTGATTGCTAGATTGTAGCAGATAGATACAGAAAAATAACTCTTTCCTGCCATTTAGTGGATGTCTGGATTTTTGCAATTCAGATGTAGTAGACTTAACTGCCATATGCATTTCAATGGTATTTCCAGGAAGCATTCTATTCACTGGAGTGCAAGGAAAGGGGAACTGGAGAAAGTGTGCCCTACCAAGGAATGAAGGTCCTGGCAACTCTCTGGGGAGGCTAGGGGCTGATGCTAATGAAACCTGTAATCCAGCCTATTATAGGGAATATAAAGGGAAGGAGAAAGAGGGTGAGATCAGGGAAAAAAGGTACTGAAAATACCCCCAGGAAGTTTACTTCCTCAAAAACCTTGAATCATTTCTTCATGATCCATGTTTGCTTCTCTGCCTTTTAAAACATGTATGCTTAGTCAGTGAAAGCTACTAATATTTGAAGTAAAAAATGTTCTTGATATTGTAGACTCATTTATAGAGACTTTGTGCCCCAAGATTTAACAATTTAATGATCTATCAATAGGTAGCAAGGAAAAGGTTGGTGGAAACAAAGTACTACATAAAGAAAAGAATGTGTGGGAAAATGAGCTAGAAATAAAAACTGAATATGCTGAATATTGGTTATGTATGGTTGCTTAATTACATGTTCTTTCTCTGATAGTTCTGTTCCACAAAACCAGTAACATTATTATCTGGTGTTGTGAAGCATGCTTAAAAGAAACGGGATTCTTAAGAATATTAATACCTTCCATACTGTGAAGTATAGTATAACATTTGATCATTCTCAGGAGCTTGTAAAAATGTTATTGAAATATATTGGTCTTGCTGATGGCCTGGCAGATGAAGCTCAAAGCAATGTAACTGAACATTACAGGATGTTCTGTATTCTGACTTTATAGGAACATGGAGCTTCTCTCTATTTAAACTGTGATATCTACCAGCACAGCACTTATTAATCTACTGTCTTAATAATATTACATGTAACATTTCAAAATTTGGGACCTTTCTGCCAACAAGTAAAGTCCTATAAATAACAGTAGTTACTAAAATAAAATTTTAGGTTTAGTCACTGGAAATCAGTCAGATTCTTCTTTCCTCACATATAGTGATTATTTAAATCTGATTAAAAGAAAATCTTTACATAAGATCATTTATACACTGGCATTGTTCACTGCCATCAAGGATGCAACAATCTTTTTTTAAAAGTAGGTGAAAATATTGTTAAATAATCTAGTATCTTTAAAAGATGAGCTACTATTTTGTTTAATGTACTATCCAAGTTATATTAAGTACAGGAACTTCTGTAAAGGGAGCGGTATTAAAAAAAAGTCAAGGTGTGGCCATTACTGCATGATCAAAACCCTACCCCTTCTAATCTGCATGAGTAACACTTTAAAAGGGGAAGGGTTTCGACTGTGCAGTTGCAATTGCCATCTTGACATTTTTACACCCCCCCCCCCCTCAGATGCCCCTGTTTAAATAGAAAAGAATGTAGAGACGTAGATTTCTAGGTAGTGAGGACCACTCTGGTGAAAGTGATAAAGTTATCAACATTTCTAACATGAACCTTCGATGTACTAAAACACCTTTTAATATGTGATATTAATATCAATGAAATATTGTGATATCACAATAAATGTTTTGACACTTTTGCATCTCTGGGTCTTACGACACAGATTCCTAAGAGGTGTACGGCGATTGAGTCACTTGCTCTCTTATTCCACTTAAATATTTTGTTTTTTCACCTACCTGGGGAAATTCTTCTACAGATCATGGACTGATTTTATTTTAAATTGAATACAGTGAGTTGAATGTCTATCAGTTTCATTCTAGATTTCTAGAATGAAGCTGTAGTGTTTGAACTGGCTTCTGAAGTGTCTTCCTAGGAATAAAAATCCTTTAGGACAACAAATGTGAGCATGAACTCCTTAAGCACTGGAAGAAAAAAAAAAGATAAAACCAGTTATTTGTACTATAGCATAAAAATTTATTTTCCATTTTTACTTCATAGCTATATCTTAGCCTCACAGATCTTGCTTATAGTGGAGTGTTTTGTCTGATTCCTGATATTGCATTGGGACCCGTACATTTTTCTCAAAATAGACAAGCACACTATTTTAAAGGGGGCAATTTAACTGAGGCTGGTTTGTGAAAGCCACAGCCATTTCCCATTCCTATATTTCTACATTATTCATTCCAAAAGGGAACTGTAGGCATTGAAGCCTTTTAGACTCATTGCCTATATCATTGTCTCTTACATGCTAGAACCATTGGTTGCTAGCTATGGTGGATGGTACCTCTTGACCTACTGTGTCAGTTTCTATTGCTATCAACAACTGATAATCTCTCTCTCTCTCTTCCAGGGTTGGAATATATATCTTAGAATTCAGATTATAAAATGTATTTAAAATTAATCACTTGGTAAACCAGATATCCTCATTTTATTTAAAAAGTGTCAACAGAAAACCAGATTTGCTTGAAGACTCTTGTAATTATTCCAATTCCTCCTCCTCCTCCTCCTCCGCTGCCGCCACCTCCGCTGCTGCCGCCCTTTATTACACCCTTTGGGCCAGAGAGCACAAGAAAATGCATAGACATGTAGTTATTATTAATACAACTTTTAAAAAGGCATAAAATGCAATAAAAATACATAAAATACATTATTATAGTAACTGTAATGTATTTTATTACTGTAATGTAAACAATGTATTTTATTACAGTGGCACCATTTGCACTTAACTTCAATTGTAGGTAGGACAAGAAATGGTAACACAAAATCAGGCAACCTGGAAAGATATGTTAGGGTCCTGGTCAGATAGAAGCAGTGACAGATAGACCTTGTGCTCTCTACCAGGGTCGTTCTTTAAAATGGGATAAATGTATACCTTCTGAGATTCCCTATAGAAAGAGCAACAAAGGAGCATGTGGCTTAGGGATTCCACAGAGCCATCTCCACATGGACATAAGCACTGATGAAAAGGGATGTTTTTATATCACTCCCACAGAACTGCAGAGGGTAGTGAATCCAACCTGGTGAAGGTGAAAGCCTGGCGAAATTTCAGAATTCCCAAACTTTGCGTGCTGCAGTGGGCTAGCTCTTTAATTAAGTTACAAAAGTGGCCCTGAAGCCTAATTAATAGGAATAACATAAATTGGGCATGTAATTCTTAGCTACCATGGGCCTCCTGCCTCTGCAGCCTTTGGAGTCCTTGGGGCTCTCTGAACTTGGTTGTTTGCTGACAGACATGTTATTACCGACTAACATCATCAGTGCATCCGCAGCCTTACCCAGAACAACGACAACAAAAATTAAATAAGGAGCACAATGATGCCACCAACATAACAAAATAGGACTGTTTCACTAAGATAACTCTTTGCTTACCTGGAACAATATAAAATGGAAGGAGGGATGTTCTCACTCCAGTCTAAATGGAACTGAACTGGAGCTGGGCAATTCCATGAGAGCAACATGAAAATATTGAAGCTTTCAAAAATCTATTATCAAAAAGCCACGATCTCCTTCAGATTAAGTACGATTTGCTAGACAAGCATTCTTGAGACTTACAGCCTATTGGGACTGGCAGCCAATTAATATCCTACTGCTCAAGGCATGTATCACAAAATCTGTTCATCCAAAGCATCTTATGATCAAATTTGCAAGTAACTTTGTTTAGCTTATCTAATTTGATCATTTAATTTCTTAAAAAGAAAGAAACAGGAGAGAGTGAGAGTGAATTGTTCCATTTTATCTGATTAACTAAACAAAAGAGAGATGCAGTCAAGGAAATGGTCAGATAAAAGGCAGCTTTTGTGGGTGGGGCAAAAGACCTTCCCTAGTTTTTGAGCTATAAAGGGGTTGGGGAGTGGGGAGAGAAGTACTTTCAAACTTGCAAGATTCTGTTAATGTAACTTTACAATAAGGTAGAATTAGCTCATCTGGTTGTGTTTCCTGTCTGGTCTACCTTTAAGGCTGACAACATCTGAAATTTCTTTGCCAAAGCATCCAGTCCCTACTGAACTGTTAAAATATGCTTGAATTGATTATCTAGCCACTATTGTGAATCAGAGAGAAAAAAAGTCCATTTGAAATCAAGAAAAATCTTCAAAGTAGTCATTGCACAGTAATTGATTTAAAATATGTATTCTAGATTCTGCTCAGGGATTCCAATATAGCATTTTGTCTTCTATTTTTAAAGTAGAAATTTTCCATAAATAGTAATGAGCCTCAACAGTCTACAATCCAACAGGTACAAACATGTCTGGCTGCTCGCAATCCCGGGAATGAAACATCCTTTCCATTAGATAACTTAGATATGCAAATAAAATATTTATTTGGGATTAACATTATTATACATAGATTAATTGTGGAATGACACTCAATTTAATAACATTACTTTTACCCCACCAATTTAATGGATTTTTAAATTATCTATTAATATCCAAGGCAGCCTTCCCTAAAACTGTTAACTTATTTAATTCCAGATATTAAGACATATTTTGGGACTATAAAGTCCTAAATACTTAATATAGTTTGAAGCAATTACAAACCCTAAGTCTTTACATGATGCTATTGATACTTCAGTATCAAAGTGTTGAATTACCTGTATAAAATTTGGCAGTGAAATAGAATAATTATGTAAAATTGCTAAATATCATCAGCATGTAAAACTAATTTATAATCAAAACCTGACAAAATGGTATTGCTAATGACTAAATGACTAAAGCTTCCAAAATTAAATCAAAATGCAAAGGGGAAAGTGGGCAACCCACATTATAACTCAACTGCCTCTGAAATCAATTGGTTTGTTATACCTTTGCACAAAGGATTGTTGATAATAAATTCCATACATTTAACAAAGTAAAACAGGAACTCATATCTACTTATAATTTGCTTAAAAAAATTGATCTGGACCATATCAAAAGCTTTTTCAGCATCTAAAGATAGCAGTACAGCAGAATCCCATCTTTCTTGAATTATGTCAAAAGTATCAATTAATAAATATAATTTTTCTGATCTTTTTTTTAATAAATCCAGACTGAAAGGGATAAATAAGATATGATAAAACCTTCTGCAGTCACCTGGTCAATAGAGCAGTTAATACCTTTATCTCACCGTTAATATCTTCATATCAACATTAATTAATGAGATAGATCTCTAACTTGTAATTCTAACTCTGATTTAGAATCTTTACTAGGTTTTAAAAATACTGTTATATAAGCCTCATAAAATGACAGGGTCAGTTTACCTGACTTAAGAGATTCATTCATTACATTAAGTGCTTAGATAAGCAACAAAATAACAACAATAACAATAACAATAACAATACTACAAGGTCCTTGAAAAGGACTTAACAGGTGGATAAAAATCCAGTCTAAACTTCTGACTGACTATGCGACCAACAATATAGTAATGTCTGTGTGATTTCTAGCTGGGATTACATACTTAACAAGAAGAGGACTTTCTAAAATGGTAGAAAAGCAACTCCTGTTGATCAGAAGTTATCTGATTAGGAGCCATGTAAGGCATATGAGCTGTTTCAAAACTACGCTTTGCCTCCTTTATGGAAGTCCTCCTTTTGCACCTAAAACACTTCACTGCAGCCCTAATTAAGGATGGTTAAGTTAGCTGGTGTACAAAATCCAGGCTCTTGGCATGTTATGGTTAGAACTCAGCGTGGACTGGCTTTCTGCAGATGACTGCAGGACCTAATTGATTAAGATAATGCATAAAGTAAGCTTTGCCTCTTTTTCTAAGGTCAGCTTACAAAATGGGTATCAGTTGTATGACAACGTGCCTTATTTTGAGCCTTTCCCCACTTGCACCTCAGCATGGCATAAACATACTCCGTCAACATGTGTCTCCATTTCTTCCCCAGCTCATGAGTGAGACAGGCTTCAATTCTCTTCTCTTGTACAGCTCTTTAAATCAGCTTTTCAGTCTAAAGTTAACAGCATCCAGCAATTGCTGTTAAAATCTGATGAATGTTGCTACCCATCCCACTGGTGGTAAAATCAGGTGGCCCATAATAGGCAGCAAATAGTGAAATGCCCGAGAGGACCATATGAAAATGAATAGAGAAAACTGAACTGCATGAAATCTGGAGTGAGGCTAAGGTTCAGCAAAGAATCTCTGTGTGCACAGCTACCAAAGAACTGTTAGGGATGATGGGATACAGGACTCTTCAGCACAAGAGGATTTGTAGTTCACAACTTCCAGTGTGGCAGTAACCCAGTTTTGTGCTCATATTTTCTTTAGCTGCATTTATTCTTCATGGGGATTGTGTTTTGCAGTAGCTATCTATTTTTGTCTGTGTTTCACCCCTTTGAATCTCCAATATATTTCATTTTTTTGAAAACTAAATATACTCATTTCTCTTCATGCAACACTACCATAATATCTACGGGCAGAAAGATGTGCTCAGGTATATAAAGAATATTGAAGAAACAAGTCTCATAATTCTTTTGGGAATAACTGTCCCAGTGAGATTATCTGAGCAGTGATGTTTCAGACATAGACATGATCTCTAATTCATTGGTAGTGCACCTTGTATGAAAACTTTTGAGCATATAGGAAATACATTTTTGGACCTCTCCATTTTACTTCATGGTATTTAATCATGGTTCCTCTAACCACTGTCCCAAATAATCAGCCAACCCCAGAAAAATAATTATGTCCTAGAAAACTACTTTGGAATCATTCCTTATCTGCTTATTACACATAGCTAACTAACCATTGCTTCTGTTGTTTGATAAATTAATCAATTAAATATTACTATGTTGTGACTTTCTAAAAACTATAAAATATAATGGGCAGGAAAAATGGACAAGATGTTAGATTTCATTTAACTTCTATTTTATTGCCTACTTCGAAAGGGAATGTAAATAAAAACCCATTCTCCAACTTACAATATTTCTTATGAAATAATCACAATCTGCTGATTCAGGAGCTGTTTATTCTAGTTCCTTGCATGCATATTTTACTAAAGGCTGATGATCAGTACACCAAACATTACAACAGCCAGCATAAATAATCATATCAAGAGAAATTTCAAGCAGTCAACATGTAGTAAGCAAAAAAGAAATGTCTTGTTTTATGACTGGATGCAGAGTCAGAAGTGAAAAATTATTTATATTACCTTCACTTACCAGAAGCATCTTTCTTGTAGAATATTGTTTTGAACAGAGTCAGGTACTAATCTTGTAGAAATGTACTGAACAAAAAAGCAGAAATGGAAAACTACAGCATGGAGCCTTTTGAGTGACAGCATCCATATAATATCTTTTTAGACTTCTGTGATAATAATCCATGTTGCTTTTCTTGAAGCTTAAGCTGAGAGAGTTCTGGTTCAAGAGTTCTGGTTCAAGAGTTCTGAGGACAAGCTAATTATTATCCTACTTTATCTTCACACAGGCCTTTGGTGAGGAGAGTGAGACCCTTCACTTCATTGCACTTGCCATCTTTTATTTTTTTATGTTTTTATTGTAATTTCTTTGATTGTTGTGAGCTGCCCAGAGACGTTGAGAGCTGGGTAGCATATAAATTCAATAATTAATGTTGTTGTTGATGATGATGATGAAATGTTAGTCCATACTCAATGACAGCACAGATTTGACATTACAGTGGACCAAGGTAATACTAAATATTCAGCAGAATGAAAGTGAATTCATTTAGAATGAAATTGTTTACCTAAAATAAAATAGGAAAAAGACTTTCTGGCTTCCTTTGGAAGTTACTTCTACACATGAGGCTGCCCTGAAAACACCCCACATTGTTTCCAGTGTTATGCACTTTAGGACTTCCAAAGTGAATGCAATTAATTGGTAGTTGTATACATAGGAAGAGGTGGTCTTTTATACCCTGGATTCATCATACCACTTATGGCTTCATTGATTATCTATCCCCTTGTACTGGGCTTAGAAAATGAACCAGAAATAACTTAGAAACCCATGCAATTTAAATGAGATCTGTGTAACATGATAGGGAAACAAATGCCAGGAAGTATTCTAGCCACAATGTTTTGCACTGGCTACAGTTTCTGAGCAAACGTATGTTTAGTACATTGCAGTAAACTGATCTGGGTGCAATTAATGTATGTGTAATTCTCTGTCAGGCTAGGAGTAGGTAGATTAGTCAAGATAAACCAAAAGAGAACTCTCTGGGCAACTTGAAGCAGCATATCCCCAAACTCCACACTGAGTTCTTCAGACAGCATGCAGCTTAATGCACTGCATATTCTACTTCTCATATTAAGTCAGCATTTCTTCTTCTGACCAGTATTATTTAAGTCTTGGCCAGATTAAGACTCAGCTTGGGAGCCCACTTTCAAGCCAAGGCACTCATTCATGATCTTCACAGATCATGATTCCCTGGGACCAGAGGGAGTTCAGGCTCCTGAGGTATCTGAAAGGCAATTCAATAGGCCTGCTGCAATTCAAGAAGATTAAACATTTTGTGTGGTTCCATGCTGTCAGGAACTGCTGGGTTTGTATGCAGCTGTCCTTGTGGTGATTCACTGAACTGCAGGTGGCATCCTTTGCAATGGAGAAATATCTGGCTTTTAATTGATTCCTCCCATATAAAAGTCTTCCTATTGTAGAAGCCTTTTTCTTCAACAATATGATCTACTTGTTGGCGTGGCCCTGCATCCTTCATTTACAACATTAACATTACCATATTGGTAATCCTCTTTTAAAAAGAGGAGACATTAGAGAGGGCATTTTCCCCCAATGTGCCACACACATCATACATGATTTTTTCCCCTTTTCTTTTGTTCCTATTCCTCCTGACTCTCCAGCCCTAAACAAACAGATTCAAACAGAGCAAAGTTCTGGATCCCACTGATAACACTGCTTAACTTTGAGTTAGTGTGATTTCAGTTCTTCAGATCTCTTGCCTCAACACAAAGAGGTTGGAGAGGGGAGAGCAGGATTATGTATTCAGCCCCATTTGTTCCCATTTGGAAGGCAAAGAAAGATTACATTATAGGCAGTATCTTATACAAAACTAGGAGGGGAAAAAAAATCTTAAAAACGTAATTCACTCTGACTACAAACAGGTCTTATCCTGTGATACAGAAGGAATACTCTGTCCTATAATACTAGTCAAAATTAGGACTAACATATATTTGATGGAGAGAATATAGTCTTAAATAACCAGAAACTTATTACATTTTTTAACTTTTGGCAGCTAAATTGTTAATCACTCCGCAATGGAAATACTTGGATATTTGTCAGGAGAGTCAGTAGCTCTACTGGAAAAAGTAGTCAGTAGCTCTACTGGAAAAAAGTATCAGATAAAGTTCATATATTGAAGAAACAGGAGAGTGAGCCACCATTCGGTGGGATCTGAAGGGATGATATATGTTTTATGTATGATAATAAGTCATCTGTTGTAATGGAAATTATAATATGATCTGTAACAAGACTAGAACATTTTGATGCTAAACTGGTTAAGTACCAATCAAAATGTATTGCTAATACTACTACTAATACTAATAAACAGATTGGCAAGTAAGTGTCCATGGCCCAGTTGTATTAATTATCAACTAAGTTATATTGATTATCAATTAAAGCTAAAGGAACATAGCCAGGATGTTGAATGCTAAAAAAATGATTTCCAGAAAGAAATCATACTGAAAGGTACAATTTAGGAACAGAATCCTTGAGGAGAAACTTTGAAACTTAAGGATTTGTGCAACCTTGTTCAACAGTGAAGCCTTCAGTGGCCGCAAGTACTATCAATGAGAACTTAGACTAAGCCAACAGTGGAAAATGGGAAGGAGAGACTAATAGATAGTTCTATATTTATAGGGGCCAGAATGCAGACTATGCACAGTTGGGCATTTTATTCAAGTTCAGGGTAGATTCAGTTTTGGCTTTAAATGAGATGCATACATTAAAATGTAGACTTGACTTCTGGGGATTAGCTCAAAATATATATAAGTGCTATAGTAGAAGCTGGCAAAGCTAGTCAGGGCTGGATATTTGCAAGAACCTCTTTTTTATGGGGATTGCCAACCAGTTAAGTATCTGATCCTCAATGGTACAGAGTCACATAGACTGTGTTTTTATGACAAACCTAACTACGGTTTGTTCACTTTCCGAATCACAGGACACAGTGGACCATAAACTAACCATATGGATTGGTTTTACATAATATGCTAGAATGGGTAGTTTATGACTCAATAAACTGAGCAAACATAGTTGGCTTTCCTTACTCTTTCCTTTCTGTTTGGCCTTTTGCCATCATATCTTATAAGATTCTTTGCAGATTGTCATTTTTGTGTACCACATGACTGATCTTCAGTTGAAAGTATTTACCTCTGAAAAATAATTGGTATATCTAAAATCTTGTTTGTAATGTTTCTTTTGTATGGACAAATAATCAAGAGCACTAGTATTAAATTTATTGAGCCTCCATGGGGATTACAGTCTAGTCAAGCAAGAGCTTGATCTTGATCCTAGCACTCTGCAAGCAATCAAAATGAGTATTTCAGCCTTGGGAAAAACATGAAATCAAGAAGAATACTGATGAGGAGATAGCCCAACAATCAACAGAATGTCATTGAAAAAGCACATCATTTAGCAGCATAATTTCTCTGATTTAAATTATCAGTTATAGCTAATACAAAATTATTAGTAACTAAACTTTGCCTTAAAATAATAAACTCTCATCACAATCATTATAAGAAAAAGAAAACAATTCTATGTTTTATTAAATAATAAAGAGAAGCTGCAGAATTGAATGGGAATAGGTCACTGTGAGCTGTCAGAATGATCTCTTGACAGGTGTTTTTTAATTGCAGTAATTGTTTAACTTGTCACAAGAGGTTTTCCCATCTTCACACAGGCAAGGTCTGCACCTTGGCCTCCCGGACTACTGGAGTGCAGTCATTTGCTAGTATGCCATTTGAATACAATGCAGCCTTTTAATATGAGCTGCTATCACCAGAACAGTTCAGAAAGAAAATGGTTTATTTGCAAATGTTTTTTTCCCCCTTTATCCCTTCTTGTACTTGCAAATTGACATCTCATTATCAAGGATTCAAAAGTTTTATAGCTATCAGAACTTATTGACCTTCCAGTAAGCATGTATTTTATGTAAGAAGGGAAAGAGTGTGCAGTTGACTGAATTTCTGGCAGAGCTTCTGTGTCTGAAACAAGTGGGTTATGACAGGTAGAAAGATAGCAGATGCGACTTTACACTCTTCTCTGCTAGGAAACTTTCAACTGATCTATTTGTACCTTCCATGTATTATAATGCAGGTTTGGGGGGGAATTAGAGATGCTTATAAGATGTATTAAGTAGCCAAGAGGATCTTTTCTAATTTTCTTTGATGTTTGAAATTGGAAACACACAAATTTAATAGGGGAGAAGCAGCCAAGGGAGATATTTCTGTTTTAATTTGCCTTCTTTATTTCAAAGTGTGTTTTCTGCCTCCAGGAACAGCTGTTATAGTCCTTCAGTTTATTCTAGAAAGTTCCTGGCTGAAGAAAGGGCCATATAGTAGATTTTCTTTGCCTTGGCTCATGACTCATAGCTGTTGTTTTGGGTCTTTCCAAGCAACTGAAGTATCAGCTGCCCAGCCTTTGAAGCCATTTTAGAGACTGAACTGTGGTCCTGAAGGTGTTGTGGGAACCTATTTTAGCCACTGAGTTAGTTCTAAAAAGAGACACTGTCTCAAATGCGTCTTACAAATCATTTTCATATCTGGCAGGCCCAGGATAGGGCGTGAGGGAGGCTTCACCATAGTTGTAGAAAGCTAGACATAATGAGCATTCCTAGAAGAAACATGGATATTTATTAGTTATGAACTTATATATGTTTTCAATCACAGTAGACTTGACCCTTAAAGATATTTGGGCCCTTGTAATATACTCAGGTTCATGAGAAGACTCTTACTTTTATATCAAAGGCTGCACACCATCACTGGTTTGCTTAATTTGTCTGCTGAAGCTTTTTAGAAAAGCCATTGAGACTTTTTTAGTCTGGTGGGCTTTTATTATCTAAGCTTCCTTGGAGCTTTGCATAATTTAACCTTTCTTTTAATTGGGGTGGCTAATATTTTGATCATCAGCTTTTGCAAGGTTTCACATATTGCATTATATTTTCATTAAGTTATGAGTTGCTCTAGGGATCTCTTGAATATACAGGATATACCCACAGCACACACAGACAATACTCCTCTAGACACAAATAAATGGGCAGGGTATAAAAGAGAAGTGAAGTGCACCTAGACTTACCAGATGTCCAGCAAAAGGAGGACATGTTTTCCTTTTTGTCCTCACGTCCTCTGTCTGACAGGCATAGCCTTCAAATCAAATATTGTCCAGATTTTTGAATATCTATAAGCTATCTTTTCATGAGCAGCTTTTCTCTGTGGTGCTTCCCTAATAAGTTCTAACCCCAAGTTAACAGCTCTGGGACCTTAATTAGTTGAATAGTACCCTCCTGCCAGCCTGCGCTGCTGCCTGAAATTGACAAGACCTTAATCAGTTACTCACTGAAGGCTTTTGCCTCCTAACAGGCTCTAGCACATTCCTGGATTGAAAAAGCAGTTTTTCTGATGCTGGAAAAAATGATTTCACATGCATGTAGGCCTAAGTATGTATGTATGTATGTATGTATGTATATCTGGCAGTTTTTTGCTATAATTTTTGTCATGGATGCCAATAAAGTTAAATAGTTAGTGTGTCCTCCTTTCCCCCCATTTGTCCTCCTTTCCAATTGTCCATGTCCTCCTTTGCCTGTTCAGATATCTGGTAAACTTAAGGGCATTGAAAGAGGATACAGAAATCAGTGCCACTGTAAGAAAAAGATGTTATGGGCACTAGATATAACCTTCTTATTTCGTGTTCTGTTAACTAAAAGAGACAACTGCACACATTTAGCAATAGGCATTTTATGATTTGTATCCCACCTTTCTACTCAGCTGAAGCACCTATGATAGCTAGCAATAAATTAAACATGGATTATAAAATGTAGATGTTCATACAATAACCCAGGACTCTCTTTTTCAATAGATTATGTGACCCCAGTTTGTATGAGATAAAGACATCAAATGTGTTGCCTCCTCTCACTCATTAAGAAAGGCATTATGGATCATTGTGCCTTATCCATCATTGGGCTTCAATATCAAACAAGTATGAAACAGCTAAGACTATAAAACTGGTTTTATGGCAGTATTGGTATGGTTAGAGATGTAGTGATGCTTCCTAAACTTTCAGAGATTTTAAAGTTCTGAATTACCTAGTCTTGTTTCCAAGCTAGAATTAATTCATTAAAAATAGGAATAGTTCATCGTTATTTTATTTTATGGAATTTTTAGAGTAGTAGACATACACATTTGCCCACAGCATACATTCCTCGTATTTTTATTTATATTTGTTATTTATATTTATTTATATTTCAAATTTGTCACTGCCCATCTTGCCGCAGAGCAACTCTGGGTAGTTTACAATAAAAATAATAAATATGAGTTAAAATAGAATAAAAATGAATTAAAATACATTACAAGAAGACTTCCTATATACATAATGAATATATTAGATTTGGGGAGCATCTTCAAGCCACCCCAGGGTTGGTTATATCCCTCTCACCCCATGTGAATTGGCAGAGCCAGGTTTTCAGCCCTTTCCAGAAGGCTGGGACAGTGGGGGCCTGCCTCACCTCTGGGGGAAGAGTGTTCCATAGGGTGGAGGCAATGGCAGAGAAGGGTCTCCTCCTGGGCCCCACCAGTTGACATGCTTTCATAGATGGGGTCTGTAATATACTTTCTCTGCCTGACCAGGTGGGATGGATCGATGTAATGGGAATGAGACGGTCCCTCAGGTAACCTGGTCCCAGGCCATGTAGGGCTTTAAAGGTGATAATCAACACCTTGAATTGGACCCAGAAGCAAACTGGCACCCAATGCAGCTCCCGTGGCAAAGGTGTTACATGTGCCATCCTTGGGGCACCCAAAATTGCCTGTGCAGCCACATTTTGCACCAGCTGTAGCTTCCAGATACTCTTCAAGGATAGCCCCATGTAGAGCGCATTGCAATTTATATGGGAGATGACTAGGGCATGAGTAACTGACCAGAGGGTCTCCTGATCCAGGAAAGGGTATAACTGGTGCATAATAAGTTGAGCAAAGGTCCTCCTGGCCACGACTGCTTGAGCAGGAGTTGTGAGTCCAGGAGGAGTGCCAGATTCTGCACTGGGTCTGTCTGAGGCAGTGCCCCCCCCCCCGCCCATCTAGATCCAAAATGGTAAACTCCTGGATACAGAGGAGCCTCTAACCTACAGCCACTCCATCTTACCAGGGTTCAGCTGAAGCCTGTTGCACCCCGTCTGACCCTCACATAGTATATTCATTATACTATGTGTAGTGATGTAACACATCTAAATATACATTGGTTAACTCAACATTTTTGCCAATTTTGAAAATTACAACCAAATGTAAAATGCATATGACAGTTATCTCATACAGATTCATTTCACTGGGATGGGTGAGAATAGATGAGTAGGTCTCTGTGTATATGTATGGAGATCTGGCTGAGTGGGAAAAAACCTGTCCATTTAGAAGGTAATATGCATCATTCTATCTATATATTACTAAAACTCTCATGTCTGTAACCTTCAGCTGGGTGAAATGGTGCATCATAGGGCAACAATTTTTGAACCAAGGTACCTTAAATGGGCTAACTCACAGAATGTGTCCAAAATCCAAGACCCATGACTCCCATGGGATTGAAATTTGGGAAATTTGTGGCTGCTTCAGCACTGCTGTGCTACTGTGCTGCCATGGTCAGCCCAGGTCATGGGATTGTCATGGGCATATCTCCAACCTCTTTCCCACCTCTGTCATCTGCACCCAAATGGCTGGTGGCAAAGCCCAATGGGCAAGTGGTTGCTTTGAAAATGAGGCAGAAATTTGAAATCTCTTAACAACTGTGGGTGTTGAGGGAAGGATGAGGGAGCAACTTGGATGTCTGCTGGTGAAGTAGGGCTGGCTGGGTGTGCTGGTGGTTGATGGGTGAGCCTTCTTCCTCCTTCAAGGGAGGGGGCCATTGGGGACATGCCAGAATGGGGAGTGGGGGTGCAATTTTCCTCCCAGTCTGCATTTCCTTTTGTTCCATCTCCCCCCACCAAAGTGGCAGGCAGTCCCACTTTGGAGGAGGAGGCTTCACTGAAAATCTTCTGAGGGTTGTGAAAGGAGGGCAAATGGCACAAACCTATACTATTTGTGGGAATGGAGGGAGGGAGGGAGGGAGGGAGGGAGGGAGGGAGGGAGGAAGGAAGGAAGGAAGGAAGGAAGGAAGGAAGGAAGGAAGGAAGGAAGGAAGGATTTTGATGCTCCCTGCTCCCTGCCAGCTTTCCACAAGCAAAATCAATGGGGAAGCCAGCAGCATGTTGCAAGTTGGTCACACTCTCACTGCTTTTTTGCCCTTGGTCATTCTGTTTCTATGTTTAGGTAAGGAAATATCTCTAAAATGATGACCCAACAGTTATGGGTTGTCTAGTAGAGAATAAACATTAATTAGACCTAGATTTATCTATACATTCACAATTCACAGAAAAGCTTCCATTAAGGTCTTAAAAACTCCCATTAAAGCTTAACTGTACAGTGCCAAAAGATGCTTCCTAAATGCCACCAATATGTTTAAATTGCCAACTGTATATGTTTTACAGACACTGCATGTACGTAAGATAAAAACATTGTTGACATATAAAACTGTAATAGCGGTAGTGAAACAAAAATGGTTTTGAGTCATTACTGATAAAAATGCCAAAGTCCCTGAATTACTGTTTGCTGCAGATAAGACTCATATAGCCTGTTTGTCACATCAATAAGAAACCAGGAATTATTTCGGATATTACAGGAAAGTTGGAGATATAAATGACTTGCACTTTCTGTTATTGTGCTTTGGTAACATCCAAAGTGGAAGCTCATCAGTGCATATGCATATTCCTGCCAAAGAAATTCTGGAGTATCTGCTTCAGATGCTGCCATCTGAGAGAGACTCATGCATCCAGCTGAAAACCTCTCTTGCTATAGTGATGTACAAAATCTCACTGCCTAAAAATAGCTTGGCTCTCTTAGATTCTGCTGCAACTCCAATGATATTACTGGAAACATAATAGGTTCTTATTACATCAGTGGCTTTCCAGTGGGCATCCAGAAGGTCTTCATCCACTCTCTCATGCACTCAACTTCCTGCTTTCCTTTCTACCCAAGACTATGATGATTGTTGCTTCAGTGTCGTGCTGGAAAGTTTCTCAGCCTGCCCCTTTCTCTCAAGTCTCATACAGTGTATAGGGGGAAATGAAGCTTTCCCTAAACCTCTGACTAAGACCAATAGTGCTGGAATACCACCAAAGGTCTCTTGAAAAATCACCTCATGATGATGATGATGATGACGACGATGACGACGATGGCCTTCAAGTCAGAGTTGAATTTTGCCTGGACAAGCCCCTGCAGTTTTCTTGGCAAGATTTTGGAAGTGGTTTGCCAAGGCCTCCGTTCTAGGGCTGAGAGAGAGAGAGTGACTGGCCCAAGGTGACCCAGCTGGCTTTGTGCCTAAGGTGGGGCTACTCATGGTCCCCCAGTTAATAGCCTGGCGCCTTAACCGCTACACCATATTGGCTCTCTTCACCTCCTTATTAGAGAGGGGAAAAGAAAAGTAGGAATACCTTCCCCTTCAAAGTGGTGAAACAACAACACACTCTGGGAGAGAGGTGGGGACTGAATGTGTACATATGAATAGGTAAATGGCTCTTAGAAGAAAAGAAAGGCAAAAAATCCTCTCAGGTGAGCTGTGAATTTAAGCTAATACCTTTTAGGTTATAATCACTAACACAAAATACATTTTTTATTTCTTTGGAATGAGCTTTGTGAGGTCTGTTGGAATAGACAGACATAATAGAAGGCACTGAATGTCTATTAGTGGCTGACAAAATATGCATAAAACACTATGAATAAATGCCTATTTCTGAAAATTATATTTTAAAAAGATGTAAATATATTAAAGAGTGAAAGAACTTACAGTATGAACATTTACAATATAAAAATGATTAGGGAAATATACATCTAAAAAACGTAATGAAAATGTTTGTAAAAAATGATCAGAGAATTTATATTATACAGCTATGTATATTAAGGGGAATTGCACATAGACCTTCCTATAGTAAGTGAAGGCATATGATGTCTCCTTTTTTTAAAAAAAACACACACAGTCCAGAACACTGCCCTAGTATCACACAGTAAAGCAAAATGACTTTATACTGAGTTGTATATCACTAGCTACAAAGTATTACATACATACATACACACATGTACGTATATACATACACACACACACACATATACAAACATATACATACTCACACTGATGATTTACCTAGTTGGATAATGAAACATCTGCAAACAACCAACCAAGCTCAGAAAGCATCAAGAAATCCCTTCCTTCCTCCCTTCCTTCCTTCTTCCCTTCCTTCCTTTCTCAAAGCTGCCTATTGTATATCTTCCTCTGAATTAAACTCTTACAAAGTTTCAAATCATAATAGTGCTCCCTAAATTCCTAGCATTATAGACACAATAATCAATCCGCATTAATCATCATAATTATCATCATCATCCACAATTTCATTCTGTTCTTCTCTTAGTAGAAGAAAAATAATGATACTAAAGTGAACCATCTCCAGTAAGTACATGTTTCAGTTATAATGTCTCTTTGCAGTATCATAAAGTAGCAGTTGGTCAGCAAAGAAGACTACTTTGTGTGGAATCATAAGCAATTAAGACAAGGAGAAGGCACTTAATTTGTTAGTCCAAGAATGTTGAGCAGTTCCATATAATATGCACTCTTGAATTTTGTTTTATAATAGCTAATGAAAATGTTACCCTGCTTCCTGTTAAATGCAGATACAGAAATTAGTCAAGCTTTCCTTATTCAAATTAGACTTAATCTCATTCTTTCCACCACCTGTTCCTCATACTTCACATGAGATTTATTTGAAGCTTTCTGAATGAGTGCCTTTCCTACACTAACAGAGAGTTGCATGAAATATATTTAGTCCTCCACCCCTGGTGAGATGCAAGCTCCTTCTTACATGTAGAACAGAGTCATGGGGTAGAGATGCTGAAACCAACCACATGATGTTATTGTTTAATTGTAATCAAAGTTAGGTAAGGCTTTTGAAATCTTACACAAGTTCATAAACAATCCTTGTTTTATCAAAATAGAATTTGTATTTGAAAAGTAGAATTTGTATGTCACACTATTCAAACACTGCCAGCCACTGTTTCTGGCAATTTCCCCAGCTTTCTGGTACTGAACAGCAGGATTTACACATTATGAAAAGCTATGATAGAAACATAATTGTTTAGGTTTGGCTTAGTATGGTATGTAAACTTAGCCATTATGATTTGTTCAACATGGATAAACCATGGATAAATAAATCAGGGCTTAGCATCATGTGGGAATGCAGCCATTATATAGTTCTATATGTTGCATCTGCTGTGATGGTTTGTCATGACTGGCACCATATTAGTACAATATGAATATGCAGTTGAAAGGTTCCTGGAGACATCTGAGCAGCAAACAGGATAATGCATACAAAAGGACAAGAAACAGTAGAAAAAAAGTAGATGTAGTCCAAAACTAAATGTAGTCCAATCTTCCCAACCTGGCTTTTCTCAGTCCTGTTGGACTTTGCCTCCACAATTTTCAGGTGGTTGGGAATTATAGGTGTTAAAGAACAATATATCTGGACAGCATCAGGTTGGGGAACTCTGTCACAGGGGAATTGGCTAACTGTCTATGCAAGTTTAAAGGTTTTGAATAGAAGGCTGAATCAGATTCTTTTTCACACTTATGAAATGTTATTAAACTGGTTTGTTTTTCAAAGATTGCTAAAGATTATTCTGCTTTAACTAACATTTTTTCCCATCTGAAATAAGTAAAACTATTTTCTTTGTTTTTAAAAATTGTATTTGTGTTGCAGCTTTGGGAGTAAGAACCCCTCTTAGATACTGAAGTATATTATAAACTGATTTGAAAACTAATTCACCTTTGCTAAAGTGCTATTTTCCCTGTCACTGGGGACACTGCTTTGCCCTGGATTCATGAATACTTATAACAATATTGCTTTTCATTTTCACCCATAAATATCTTTTATATAAGCAAAGTGAAGAGGTCAGTGTATAACTACTAAGGAAAACAGAAAAGGGCTTTAAAAATTAAGTTTGCATTGGCTATGTTGCTACCTTTTCGCCTCTATAAACTGAACAAAAATCCACTTCAGCTTTAGGCACATGAAGAAATACCTGTGATGGAATGGAATTATGAAGGCCAGGCTCAGGGAGATAAACATTTTCTTAGCTCGCCAGAAGAGCGTGGGAGGAACAAGAGGATGAGACTGGCACCTCCCTGAGGAATTCACACTGTTGTGGCTGGCTGACTTTGGGAACTGGGGTTTCAGTCTGGGAAGATTCTTGCTAGAGGTTGTAGCTAATAAACATAGCTGGACTGAATTTGCATTGTCTCTTGGAGTTCCTTGGGATAGGCCTGACATCAGTCTTCCCAGACTGAAACCCCAGCTCCCAAAGTCAGCCAGCCACAACAGTGTGAATTCCTCAGGGAGGTGCCAGTCTCATCCTCTTGTTCCTCCCACGCTCTTCTGGTGAGCTAAGAAAATGTTTATCTCCCTGAGCCTGGCCTTCATAATTCCATTCCATCATATACCTGCTCAGCTGGATTCAGACTTAGTGATGTTGAAAGCAGACCCTGTGAGTTTTAAGTTAGAGAGTAGATCAGTTCCAAGAAATGAAATGGATAAATCTGGAAGCAGCCACATTTATATTCATAAAATATTGGACTCAGCAATTTAGTGACATTTAATTATAAAAGAAAGGTATCTGAGAGCAAGATTCAAGAAATTATTTGAATAATGATAGTTGAAAAATATAAATGTACATTTGCATGTATACAAATGTAAATATCCTTATTTTCTTCTTTTAACTATAGTGCATTTATGCCCTTTAATGCAAAAGAGCAGTCTTGTCATTCTTAATGATACCAACCAATTAGAATTGAAATAAACTTATAGCTGGCTATGGCTAAAAATGTTACTACATAAAAAAAAAAGGGGGGGGGAAGTCATTCATTCATTTGGTAGGGCTGTCCAATCAACTAGCCTATACTTCTCTGCAGTTTCAAGGCATCCACTAAAGCAGGATATGAGATAGGCCTTGGTTTTTCAACTATCTTACTTGTCAAGAAAATAACAATGAGTAAAAAATGCATAAGACCAGTAGAAATATGTTCACGTTACTAGGCATAAGAGAGAAGATAATTTGGTTCATACCTAATTTGCACTTCCTCATCAATACCTAAACTGAAATAAATTTTATTTTGAAAATACACTAAGTTGTTTGTAATGCAGTTTTCCGAATAAAAAATATACCAAAAAAAAAAGTATGTTGAAAATATGTTTTCAAAAGTGTATTCATCCAGGAAAGGTTTCTACAAAAAGTGTAGATTAGGAGAAATGCAATTTTATGGATTATTTTCAAAATTGCAAACTAATATGAGAGTGAGTAGTTATATAAATAGGTATGTCTGAATTTAATAATAAAGTAAAATAACTGAAAATGGATTGAAAAAGCTTGTTGTTGAAAAAATAAAATGAAACCAAAATTGACAGATTCAATTTCCTGAGGGCCTCCTATCTTTTCATGGATGTTTTTGATTTACTAAACAGCACATGTTGGAATTCTTACGTATGTATGTATGTATGTATGTATGTATGTATGTATGTATGTATTTATAGAAGTTATATAGCCACCCATCTCAGCCTTGTGATTCTAGGCATTTCTTAATATGAAAATTATAAAATACAAAAGATAATAAAAAACAATATCCTAATGTAACCAAAGCCACTAAAAACGGTCTCTCAATCAAAATGTCATACAAGCCAGGCTGTATGTTCTATTATGTCAGGCAGATTACCAAATATATAATTGTCAGTTGGTTTGAAATCTCATTTTTGTAGAGAATGTTTTAAAGATACAGATCTGAATTTGAAAGTTGTGGAAACAATTACGATTTTTCCCAAAGGTAACAAATAGCAATGAATGACAATAGTAAAGAGACAGGAATAAGACTAATAGTGCCATATTTCAAGATGACAATGTTTAAATATATAGATTCATGATTCATGATTCTGAATATAACATATGTTGTATATCTTCTGTTACCATGTCTGACTGTATAAAAAAATCTTTGACATATTTTTGTATTAATATATGCTTTGAGATGAAAACTGTAACAAAATCCTCAAGCTTAATATACATTTTGGTTTACATCAGTATAAATCATTTTCAGTTAAATTTGTTATACCACTAAGTTATACGACTAAGATATGAAAATGAGGGAATCTTTGATGAAACACCTTGCCTAGAAAAGAAAAAAATATATCAACAAAATAATAGTTTAACATGTAACTTGTTACTTTAAACTATGGATATCTAGTAAAAGAATACATTTTCTAATTTGGGATAAATATGAACAAGATCCCACACTTCTGAACATCTCATCCATGATGATAACCTAATATGACTATGCACCCTTTCAACAATACTAACAAAATGTTGGACATATTAGATGAAACCTTGTAATTAATAAAGTGCCCCCTCCCAAACATTACAGGAAGATGTTTCCTTTACATCAGAGAACTGAAACTTAACATGAACACCCCCCACCCCCAATATATCTCAAATTCAAGTGTGCCAGCTAGCATGGTAGGGAAATAAAGAGCTTGATGTTGAAGCCAGGCAATCTGGTTTCAGGATATTCTTAAGATACAAAAAGGCTCAGATATTTTGCCATTTATCTCTTCTGAGGACTCATTTTTTTTTCTCTTGCGACCAGAAAACATTGGCATTATAAACAGATATGATATTATATCTTTAGTCTATGGAACAGAAATTTTGTGAGGGATTCAAAAAAATGAATTTCATGCCAGCCTGATTAAGAAAGTGACATAGTTGCAGATGAAACAATAATTGTATTTTTATAGACTTCCAGCTGCCTAACCATGTTGCTATGTACTGTATGCTCCTCCTTCTTTTGTTGACTGCATTTTAACTTTATTTTAAAACTGAATAGATACTTCCGGGAATTAGCATACAAAATAGAAAGCCAGGATCAAAGATACACAAAGCAGAAAAACTTCTTCCAAGCCCAAACATTTTTACAACATCAATAGCATGTGAAAATGCCAGAGGTGCTTGTGCTATCTCCAGCACTATAATCTGAGGAATTTGCCAAAAAGGCAGATGTAGCTTCTTGGAAAAAAGCACCCTTAATTTGGCATTTGGGCTCTGTAATATTTATCCACTGAAAAAGGAAAACAGCATATGAGGAATACTCATTTGACAATGTCAGAAGGTGAGAAAAAGAAAAGTAACTTTCCAGACATATACACACAGTTCTCTAAATTACAGGGATGTTTATTTCTTTCAGCAATTGATTCATTGATTATGTGACACCAAGTAGTGTTGACTCTTAGTGACCACATAGATAGATTTTCTCAAGGATGACCTGGTCCTTCAGGTCATCCAACTGTGCACCTAGAGCAGCTGTTATTGAGTCCCTCCACCTTGCTGCTGATTGTCTTCTTCTCTTTCCTTCCAGCTTTCTCAGCATTATAGACTTTTCAAAGGAGCTAGTTCTTCACATAATATGTACAGAGTATGTTCATTTGAGCCTGGTCATTTATGCTCAACTCTAGATTGATTTGTTTGATGATCCATTTGCTTGTTTTCTTGGCTATCCATGGTATTCTCAGGAGTCTTCTCCAACACCAAAGTTCAAAAGTGTCAAAACCCTTTATATCCTGCTTCTTCAAAGTCTTTCATGTCCATAGATTGTCACAAGGAAAACCACTGATTCTAATTTTTGTAGGTATAGTGTTATCATATCATCCGAATATCTTTTCCAAGGCCTGCATTTTACTGTTGATAGTTGATCCTAAAAGACAGATGCTATCCACCACTTCAATATCTTCATTGTTACTTCTAAAACTGGTTGCTGTACCTGTTGTCAATAATTTGGTCTTAATCTTCATCCTATTTTTTTCACCATGATCCTTTACTTTTATTACAAGAGCTTGCATATCATTTGTATATTCAGGTGTCAGTGTAGTACAGGGTAACATGTTTCCTCTTTCAGTTTTAAAACTACATTAAAAACCTTGCGAAGAAAACTTGTCCAGGTGGTCTTGGAGAATTGGACATGATTGAAGGATTAAAAAAACAAAACAAAACTGTTCTTGCTATATCCTTCCTATCTATGAAAGCAACACCATTCCTTCTTCTGTTTTCATGTGTAGTAAACGGTATGATCTTCTGACAGAAAGTGTCCAATTCCAATCCATTTCAATTTGCTTGTGTCTAAGATGTTGATGTGTAGTTGATTCATTTCATATTTCACTGTGTTGAGCTTTCCCGTGTTCATGCTTATATTCCATGTTCCCACTGTAATTCTGTCTTTGGAGCTTCAGATTTCCTGCATGACATATCAGAAGCTAGACATTCTGAAGTCTTTAATTTAGCCATGCCATAAATGCCATTAATACTTTGAAAGACTATCAGCTCTTCTTCAGTACCATGTTGAATGCCATTTGACCTGAGGGGCCTATTACTGGCACTATATTGTCAATCACTTTATGTTATCTATCAATGTGACTTTATTGGTAAAATACAGGAATCATTTACCACTGCCTTCTCCCACACAGTATGAAATGATGCCTTTGCCATTGTCATCAAAGCAGCTATCCACCTCCAGCATCTTCCTATATTGCTGCTGCCCAATATACTGGCTTTAGCTGGTAGCTCAGACGACCTTCACACTTTGGGTGACCTGCTGGGATTATATACTATTAACTATTGACATACATTCTCAGTCTCACAGAAACATCTCTCTCCTTGCCATGGTGAAGCAGCATAGCAGGAGTTGGAGGGATTTTTATAGTGCTTTTAGTAGAAGAATGTGTACATAACAAACTATATATTCATTTCTATAAATGCAGTTATTTATGGACCTTTTTATGGTTCATGAAACTGTCTTCCTCCTTCCTATACACAAGTATTTTTTATCACAACTTTGAACATGCTCACTCCTTTAGACAGCTTCAGTACTTTCACTTGCCAGGCTTGTTTTTAGTCTAAAGGGAATAATGGAAACAGGGAAAAATAATTCTTCCCTGAGTTTTTTTTTTTTTTTTTAATTTACAGCATCTTGGTCAAGTTATCCTCACTGGTATCCAAATGCTGCAGTCTTTTCCACAGATCATTCTTTTTTATCCAGCTGGGTCTTCAGCTGTAGATTCCACCTCCACTGTTCCTGGATTCACACAGCATCTCCAATCACACAGCACACATATAATACCAGCAATGTCCAAAACCCACCACCAATCTCCTCAATTTATAGATTTGCTTCAAAAGGCAGTTATGTCTGCTGTAGGGGCAGGGAGCTTCTAAGTGTCTATGAGACAGTTTGCCTGGTACTGGCAAGAAGAAGGGGGAAAAAGAAAAACCCTTACCATCATTTTAGATCATCTCATGTCAAAGAAATTTATATGGACCCATGGAAGCCATAGCTTCTGCAAGGCTTGGTGAACAATCTGATGTTTGTTTTGAGTGAAAAAGATAAAAAAAAAAGATTTTGAAAAAGAAATAATTAAGTTACAATTCAACTGTATCTTAGCACCTTTGGGAACAATTAGTTGAACCAGAAGCAGGATATCAGCTGAGCAAAGTAGAGGTTTGAGAAAACATACTGCCATCTGCTAACATATAGTTTCTGTAATTATTACCTCTAACCAGGTAAGCCTTTAGAGGACTCAACTGGATCAGAATGCATACAACTGACTGTAACTCAATATCTTTACCTCTAGGTATGAAGGGATATAGGGCTGAATTTCAGTGTGAACATAACTCCCTCCCCATTTGAGGTTAACTAGCCAAGAAGAAGTCTGCTAGAGGCTTTTGTCAATGAGTATTCCTCAGAAAAGAACAATGTGACTTTGGGGAAATGAAGGACCCTGTTCCAGGATGAAGTGGAGTCTTCCAAGATTCAGGAAGGAAAGAATCACACAGAATTCAATACAAAATTAAGACAGATTAAGTGTCTTAGCATAAATATTACTTTAAACAGACAGTTTGGGTGCCAGTTTGTTCCCTGGGGATTGACCTAGGTCTCAGCAGGGAGACTATCTTTTCCTAGGCTTAAACTGCACTAGCATGTGTTTCGTCTTTTGTTAGCAGAAATGGGATGAATGTTCCTTTTTTTATCCTTGCTGTAATATCCCCAACTGAGGGCAATGAAAGGAGATGGTGGCAGGGAGACCAGCGAAACCAATCCTTGCTGCATTTATCTCAACCATATGCTGGTTGAGTGTGATAAACCTAGTTGGGTGAGACAATTACAAATTAACTTTAAAGTTCTCCCACAATGCATTTATTGCATGGAATTATTAGTACAAGAAATTATTACTTTGCCATGATAAGCTCTCAGCTGTCTTTGATAAGATCAGCCTTATGAATTTGGTAGACGTGATTTTATAGTGGCAAATGCATTATACGGCTGGTTGATTTCACAGAATGGTTCTGCAAGACTCTTTCTCTGCCCCATACTCTGTATGTATAGGTACTGCAGTATTTTTTCTTTTCAATGCTGGAGAAAACTGAAGAAGTGATTTGTCACTGGTAAGTTACAGAAGGCTGCTTTAGCTAATGGGCAAAGGAAAGACTAGCACTGCAATTCAATGCTTACCTAATTAGAAATAACTCTACAGATTTCACTGTAAATATGTATGATATCATTTCAACTGATAAATATATCTCCTAGTGACTTTTAAAATGATTATATTCAGTACTATAACAATTACAAAGCAATTTATTTCAAATTAAATTATTTCAAATTAATTTTATTTATTTATTATCTCCGAAATTCAGTATGAGGAAAACATTAATGCAGATTCATCAAAGGTAAATGCCTCCCTTCTAAAAGTGAACCAGGTGTACTTCCTGCATCTTGTAAAACAAAGAAACAATAGTGCCTTCATTCCAGACTTTAAATTTATAGGACTACTTTTCAAATTTACAAAGAGAACAGTTCAGTCTTAGTAAGGCTATCTTTACCCTTAGCACTAAACCAAGATCTTTAACCATGGCTTGCTGCACAAAATGCCAAGCTGACATCAGATAGCCAAAGCACAAGTCACATTATAGGTTAGCATTAACCGTGAACACAGGTCTCAAAAGCACAGACTGCACAATATCAGAAACGGTCGGTGTACCTGCAACTCACCATTGTGAGTCTTAACAGAACAGAAATAACAATTTGGGAAAATCCCATCAGCTCCCTATACATTTTTCCCTTATGTGGGAACAGCCCAAGTTTCATTACAGTTTATATTATAACAAGTAATAGAAAATGGCGGTCACAGGACAACTATAATATTTTCCAGATATCTAATCTTACCTGCTAATAGATTTTTAAAATAATTTTTATGAAAAGAAGTTTTTATAAAGATTTAAAAAATTAAAGAAACGTAGAAGAAGAAATAGAAATATTATAAAAGGGTAAAAGAAAAAGTAAAGAATAACAAAAAAGCAAGAAAAAGAAACATACCTAAAGAAGCGACTTTCAATCTTCTGTGCAGCAGTTACAAACACAGCAATTACCATCTCTACCCTCCTATACTGCATATCATATTTCCCTTCTTCCCATAAACCTGTTTGATAAATAAATCTCAAAATCAGCCATTCGTTTTTATCCATTTTCAGCAAAAAGTCTATAAAGGGTTTCCAGTCTTTTAAAATTTTAAATTTTAAAAAGGTAATTGTAGTTCCCGCCTTGATCAAACAAGTCAATTTAGCCATTTGTTCACACTCAGCCATCTTCACAATCCTTCCTCCATGATTGGTGTTTCTGTAGTCTTCCATCTTTGAGCATATAATGACCTCGTTGCAGGTGCCATAAATAAAACCGATCGTCCATGAGCCTTTTCTACTTGAGTGTCCATTGGTCCTAATAAGAAAAGTTCCAGTTTCATCTGAATGTTAATTTTTAAAACTTTCTGCACCACCATATGCATTTGTATCCAGTATCTTTTCACTTTTTCACAAGTCTACCATGCATGAAAAAATGTGCCTTCATGTTTTTCAGATTTCCAACAGTGAGATCTTAGACAATTTCTCTGGCGTCATATACCAACTGTACATCGTTTTAAAAAAGTTTTCTTTTAAATTGTAAGACAATGTGAGTTTCAGGCCATATAACCACATTGTCTCCCATTGATCCATTTGAATATTATAACCAAAATTGTTGGCCTATTTTATCATGCATTCTTTAACTTGCTGTTCCTCCGTTTCAAATCCCAACAAAAGTTGATACATTTTATCAATCACATATTCATCATTTGTACATTATTCATTTTCAAATTCCGTTTTATCACATTCTATTCCTGGTACTTTTCAATCTATATTAAATCTTTCTCTAATTGCCAATTGTCCATATGAAAATAATTGAAAACTAAATCCTGCTGCAGTCAATTGTTCTCTTGATTTCATATTAAGCTCCTCATTTTCCTGTGTTAGCAAGTGTCTATATATTAACCATTTGTCTTTGCCTGCTGTTTCTTTTTTATAAAATGCTTCTTGAGCTGAGGCCAACAAAGGTATTTTGGGGCATAGCCTGGGTTTGTATCTATTTCCATATTCATAGTATGGCATTCCTAATATAATGATTTTTAGAATCTACATTTATTTTGACTTTACTATACCTTAAGTGACCATGCCACCCAAACCATAGACCATGATCTTCTAAATCTAACATTCTCTTATTTCTTAACAACAGCCATTCCTTCATCCAAACCAAACAGCAGGCAGCAAAATACAATTTAAAATGAGGTAATCCCAGCCCTCCTCTTTCCTTTGCATCTTGGAGGATCTTACATTTAACCCTTCATTTTTTCCCTTGCCATATAAACCTGGATATATCTTTTTGCCACTGTTTAAATGGTTCATCAATTCTCAAAGCAGGTATTGTCCGAAATAAGAATCATACTCCAGGTAATACCTACATTCATTTTTACCACACAATTTCTTCCCAACAGTGACAATTGTAATTTTCTTAATAAATCTTAATAAATTGTAATAAATCCTTCTTAATTTCATTCCATACTTTAACATAATTATTTTGAAAAGTAGTTAAATGTAGTTAAAATGATACCCAAATATTTCACTTTTTTCTCAATCTGAAAACCAGTTTTCACAGACAATTCCTTTTGGTTTTCCATCTTCATATCTTTGTTTTTCCTTATTAAATCCAGCCAATGCACTAAATTCTCTTACTTCTTCCATTAATGCATCTCTCTCTCCTAAAAGGGTTTTCCAAAATTAGAACCAAATCATCGGCAAATGTCCTCAGTTTATAAGCTTCTTTTTTAACTTTCACTCCAGACCTGCTAATAGATTTTGAGGGGACAAAGTAGTAAAAGATTGGTTTGGAGAAATGGTCCAAATGTATAATTTGGGGAAAGCTTCTAATGAAAAGTTTGTATCCTTGAAATCAGAAGCACAGTATAGCAAACATTATATCTCATTGAAGAATTTCATTTTGATATCCCTGTATGAGATACTGACTTAGTGTGTGCAAGTTAGTTGTGTTATAGTGAAAGAAAAAAAATATTTTGAGTTCAAGATGATCTTATTTGCCATATTAAATCCCAAATAAATGGACTCTGTATGTCCCTTTTGTGTTTTGGTTTGTTTTTCCCTCAAAGCACTTTGCTTGCTTTGATTACAGTTGGAACAGAAGAAAAAGCAATCGGTTATTGTTTTTGCCACCACTATCCATGATCACATGCAATGGCAATGTAAGGCCAATTTATCAAGATCTGAACAGATGCTGTTCTTACCAAGCACTTTCCACTAACAATAGCAAACAGCTGGCAATTTCAGAATGTGTAAAAACATTAGCACATCACAAGTTGCAACAACAATAAAATTTCCTTTTAAAATGGACTCTTGTTCTTTCTTGGTTTCTTGATATTTTAAATAAAGTGCATTATGGCATAAATTTGAGGAAACCTGACAAATCTTCAGAGATACAACATCAGGTGGGGAAAAACTTACACAATCATTGTAAACTTTAAGCATTTTATGATAAAAAGACAAGGGGGACAGCAGCAAGGTTCTGTGAACTCGGTCTGTAAAGCAATTATTTCAGTAATAATAATGGTACATGTTTCTCCTTTACTGCTCTTGTGTGGATTATAAATGGAATTTAAATCTGAGCTGTGAAGCCCTGGGAACTAATATTCAGTTTAAAAACTGGCAGGAAAATCCATTGAGAATTTAAGTCTCATTTAAGTCCTTGCTTTCTTGAACAAGCAACAAAAGCAAGAATATGCCAAAAGTTCAAAAAAGAAAAGAACACAAGTTATGCACCACTTTTTATGGCTGTCTCAATATTAATTGCATAGAAAATAACGGTGCCTCTCTCCCTCCCTCCACCCCAGTGAAAAGAATACAAATGTTTGTGTCTACAGAATCCTGACGTTATCCCTATTTTCATAAATTGCCAGGAAAGCTGAAAATTCATGTCTCTTGGATTTTACAATGCTTTAGGATAAATGCATTTTCAAGAGAGAAGCAATCTTTTCATTGTCCTTGTTTGGATTACACTGATAGCTATAAAACTGGGTCAATTATTCACAATCTCACCAGGGTAGAAATCCTGAATACCCACCAAAAGAGACTTACTTTACTTAATCGTGTTTTTGTTTTGTTATGTTTTGCGCTCCACCCCCAGCCCTTATCTCCAAGTGCAGCATAAAATGGAAAACAATGTAATTTAACTCATCAATAACATCTGGACAACTTCTATACATAACAAGTGGCATGTATAAATGCAGTGCATGGATATCATCCTTTTCTTGGTGATGGCACACTCCTACTTTGGGGGTAATACATAAGGGAGGAAGCAGTGCAGAGCTTTGGAAAGGCGCTTCCTTTCATAAGCAATTCAAGTGAAGTGCTTCCCTGAAGCAAAAGGGGGAAGTCGTGTCCACCTTGGAATTAGAGGAGTGGGGCGCTCCGATGCACGTTCGCTCGTGCCCAATGTCCTTGTTTTGAAATAAAGCAGCCTATCAAGTCCAGTCAGTGGACTTGTGTGTATTTTTAGGAGCAAATCACTAAGGGAAACATAAATCTGTCTCTCAAAGGACAAGCCCTAGTTTAATTACACAAGCATTCTCTCTCCGCTTTACAGATTTGCTGGACCATCAATCCGTGCACTGTTTCTGACTGACTTGAGTAAATCCCACAAGGTCCACAAATAAGGTTTCAGGAATATTCTCAAGCATAATCTATCACTTTAGCTTTAATTCCTGCCCCACCCCCCATAGTAATGGAGTTGCATATTAGGCTGGATCCCTAGAGTCTTCCTCCACAGCATGCATAAATTCAGCATGAGTCATATTTTTAAAAGGGGCTTGGGGACAATACAATTGTTTGAAAATTACTGTGAGTTATTTCCAGCTTACAGTAGTTGGCACCCAACACCTTTCCAGTCAGTTCCTATATTCTGATCAGAGCAAGCACACATACTATTCAGTTCCACTAGCAAACAAAATAGAGCTTGGAGTTATTTATTAAATATTAGCAAACTGGTTAACTGGCAAATTGAGACAAAAGGCAGGGAAAAGGAGAGAGAGAGAGGAACAACAGGCAAGAAGTAACCTTATACATACATACATACATACATACATATGCACAGAACTTTCCAGAGCCAGTGAAACAATATTTGGCATGGACAGTCCCCAAAGGAGTGGTTTTTGGTTATTCCAGCATTAACCTTTTTATGTACATAACAATAGCAAAACAGAGATTGAAAGTAGGACACCAGGTGATCCCTTCTCTATTCTGCACCATGAAGGAAAAAATGTGGTGGATGAGTATTATTATTTTTATTATTACAGTATTATTGTTATTATTAGATTTATTTATCCTGCCTTTTTATATATATAACTCAAGGTGGCAAACATACCTAATACTCCTGCCTCACATTTTCCCCACAACAACAACCCTGTGAGGTGGGTTGGGCTGAGAGAGAGTGACTGGCCCAAAGTCACCCAGCCGGCTTTCATGCCTAAGGTGGGACTAGAATTCAGAGTCTCCCAGTTTCTAGGCCATCACATTAGCCAGTACACCAAACTGGCTTTCTTCATTCTTGCTGAATGATGTATCCAGCAAGCATCACTCTCCCCCTTGAAATGTACACATACTTTATGGACCAATATGAACAAATAAAGGAAGAAGAGTCCAGTCCTCAGCTCTATACGGGACTAAGTTATACTGTTCAGGTACTTTTATTATCCAAGTTCAAAATGTAAAACTAAATTAGAATTTAATAAATATGATCAGATACAGAGACACTGGCAATGAAAAAAATCTCTTTACAAATTGCTACCATTAACTTGACTTACTTTGTACTCTTCAGATTTTTTTTTTAATTCTATTTTTAAATAAAGGCATAGCTCTTTGCACAATCATTTGTCATTATATAAAAGCTGTATGATGATTTTCAGCACTTCCACATAGTGAATATTTTACTACATATTCTACGAGGAGAATAATCTAATTATCCTTTTAATTTTTTTAAATGAAAATCTGAACCAAGTTCAAATGCTAGTTCAGGTAGTTGTGATGGGAAATAACCTGCCTTGGTCCCTTGTGAGCCACATGCTGAAAGCAATAATAGCATGCAATTTTCTCTGTTCAGAAATATTGCATAGAAGATGCAGCTCGGCACTTCCATAATAAAGCTATTTTCCTTTGGAGGTAAAGTTGCTTAGTGGCACCATGGATGTTCTCATTTAAGCAAGCCTCTTACCTCTCATACGGTTAGAAGAATTTTATTTTTGAGGTTTAATCCAATTCACGTTAATCAGTAGCCAGCCAGAAGAAAGCTTTACAATGCCTGCAATTGACCTACAACAATTACATAAACATTGTTTTGTTCAGAGATTCAAAATACTAATTGAAGTATGCATTGCATAAACACCAGACACTATCAACAGTGGGAATAGAATTCATCATAGCTGCACTTTGCTACCTTCTCCATGATTACTCTTTAGATCTATGTAAGCTAGGATCGAATGTAGACATTACCTTGTAAGTTAGAGGTAGTCCTCGACTTACAACCATTTGTTTAGTGGCCATTCAAAGTTATGATGGCACTGAAAAAGGTGACCTACGACCAGTCCTCCCACTTATGACCATCACAGCGTCCCCATGGTCACATGATCAAAATTCAGGTGCTTGGCAACCAGCATGTTTATGACAGCTGCAGCATCCTGGGGTCACATGATCACCATTTGCTACCTGCCCAGCCAGCTTCCAACAAGCAAAATCAATGGGGAACCACGTGATTCACTTAACTGCATGATTCAGTTAATGACCGCCACAAAAATGTTGTAAAATCAGGTGTGGTCATGTGATGCCTCGCTTAAGGATGACACTGCTTAATAATGAATTTTCTTGTCTGTATTGTGGACAAGAATAACAACAACTACTACATTAACTATATTGAGTTAAGATTTTCATTAACTTGTTCATTAATAAAATAACATTTTCATTAGCAATAAACTTTTCATTAACTTATATCCAATTTAGTTTTTGTCTTGGATTCACCTACTCTGGTGCTGAACCTCTCCCTCTCTATATTGCTCAAAGGTCAAGTGTGGTCCTCAGTTACAATAAAGTTACACACCTCTCTTTTAGAGGTTCAGAAATATAATGATATATGTCCAAAAATATACATAAATCTGAATTTGGTTTGTTTATTTGACTATAGATGCTAATTTTTTACACACTTTCTGCTGTATTTATTTACTTATGAACTAACTACCTTGATATACATCCTTTCTTTCAATGCATTCAGAGCTGTTTTATAATTTGCAATAATGTCTGAAATCTGATGGACCCATGTCAAAGGCATTGGTACAAGAAGAGGAAATAGGCAACTCGGTTTTAATTTTATAAGAACCAAGGTGGTATGATGGGTTGGATTAGTACTGGGAGAGCCAGAGTCAGGTTTCATGGAACTCACTGGATTATTCTGGCCAATCACTCTTTCTCAACTGAACTTACCTTATGGGGATGTTATTGAGGGAGATTATTGGAGGAGGAAGTACTGTGTGCACATTCCTTTTGTTCCCTAGAAAAAAAGATAGATGTTTTACAAATAGCACACATAATAACTACGTACAATGATTAATACAATGACACTTGGTCTCAGATGAACCAGTTAGAGTAGACCTTACTGTCTCACTTTTCTGCTTAAGCAAACAGATAAAAGTTCTCCCATTTAAAAAAATGCTTTTGGGATTTCAGATAAAAATGGTCACTTGATAGGTCAAAACTTAAAACTCTTTTTTTTAAAAAAAAAAAATCTTTTATACTAACTTTAAAAAATATTCTTCAGATTTAATCGTTTAAAATGTATTTCTTGGTTAGTTTATGTTTCTAAGGCAATAACATATCAACAAATTAGCGGGGTCTTTAACTATTATTTGTTTGTTATTATTGAAAAAAAGCAAATACTTAATTAACTAAAAAATAATTAAAAATAAGCACCTTTCCTTAAAAAGAACCACTGTGTTATTTTGCAACCTTTGCTGATTTGTGAATGTTCAACTCACATTACTTAGTTATCATAAATAGAAAATTCAAGGATAATAATATGTGACATAAAAATGGTGAGACAAAGCTATGAAGTTTCACAGATCTTTTACTGGTAAATGAATTGCAGGTAACACCTCAAGAGGAAGAACAATATCATTGAATGTATACTATATGTGCTATATGTGCACAGGAGCAAAAAGATCATTTTTGGCACTGCTTCAACTGGAAACACTAAACTTCCTTGTCTAGAATTTTCACATTTGATTGATTATGTGCCATAAATTGGTGTTGACTCTTAGCAATCACACAAATAGATTTCTCCATGACAGTTTGTCCCCAGCCTGGTCCTTCATGCCTTCCAAAGCTACACTCATCATTACTATAACTGAGTCCATCCACCTTGCTGCTGGTTGTCTTCTCTTTCCTTCTACCTTTTCTAGCATTAGAACCTTCTCTGGAATGCTAGATCTTTGCATAGTGTGTCCCAGGTAGGATACATTGAGCCTGGCAATTTTTGCTTCATTTCATTTCACATTTAGGAGTGATCATTTAAATCTGAGGTCCACATTAACACCAAAGAATTTAACTTCATTCTCAGTAAGAATGATTGGCATCCTTGAGATACTTCTTCAGTATTCCCCATTGCTTCTAAAACAACAACTCAGTAGCATTTATTCTTCAGATGTAAAGTCTGTCTAAATCCTGTCATGTCAACTCAAACACATGATTGTTTACACTATATCATCTTCAAAAGAACCCAAAAATCTCCCTTGGCAAGAGCAGATTTATGAACTTCTTGCTTCTCCTGTAGACTTCAAATGCTTCCTGTCCTTTTGTCACTGTCTCCTCTGTTCACTCTTAACTAATCTTTAGTCAGCCTCTAAAGAGACACGGGTAAGTTTTATCCATGCATACATTAAATATGACAGCTCTGCATCTCCAAATGTCTCACACAAAACATTTTGTAAATGTATGTGGGTTAATACTAAAATTTGAAAAGTATTCAACCCAAAACTGAAATAAAACTCCAAAATGGTGACAGACATTTATATATTTTAGTTTTTATTTAACAATATCAAACTAATTAATAGAAGAAAAAGTATTTATTTTATTTTTCATTTATTATAAAAAACTAATAAAAGAAAAAGGGTGCATACAACAGTATTAATATTATAACATAACTTCAGAATTAGTAATCATGATGACATTTTAGAAAGAAAAAAAAAGGAATTGGGACAAGGGCTTGGAATAGACCTTAGAATTATAGGACTTAGACTATAGAGTAAACAACTTCAAAAGAAATTGCTCAGAAATCTTCCTTGCTCCTTTGTTAAAAAAAGATTAATCCAAATGTTGATAAGCAAAACATAGGAATCTTTTACTGCAAATCAGGTACAGATTTCTCCTTACAGTGTTGCATGATACTTTTTAAATCCAGGTTTTATGCCCCCCAAGTCTGCAATTATACAGTTGGGAGAAGGTTCAGATGCCTCATCCCCAATATCAGCATGTATTTAGAACGTTTTATTTGACAAATTCTATGCAAAAATGAAAACAAATGGCAATTGTACTATCTAAAAATAGGAACAAATATTTTTCTAATCTATATCTAAGACATTTAAACTAAAAGGGAGAGGAAGTGGCTTTATCATACCTGGATGGTTCACCCTAAGCCCTCTTCATCTACAGTGAATGTAAGCCATTACCACTGGAACTATAATTCTCCCCTTCTCTTCCCTGATTCTTGGACACTCATGAAGCATTTTTATTTTATTATTTATTTATTATTAAGTTTCTCCCCCACCCATCTCCCCCCAATGGGGGACTCTGGGTGACTCACACAAAACATTAAAACCATAAATACATATAAATACCTAAAACATCAAAATTTAAAAAACATTACTAAAAAAGAAGAGAGTCCAAGAAGATGAAGGATCTGGGGCTGAAGACAGCAGGCCTCTATGGGGCTAGCCATCCCCATGCTTGAAGTATTCCCTCCTCGCCCCAGGCCAAGTGACAGATCTTCAAAGCCCTTTGGAACCAGATCTTCAAAGCCCTTCGGAAGACCAGGAGTGAGGGGGCCAATCGCACCTCTCGGGGCAGAATGTTCCAAAAAGCAGGGGCTACCACAGAGAAGGCCTGTCTTCTGGACCCCGTTAGTCCGAGTTCTTTTGCCGAGGGGTCTGGAGCATGCCCTCTCTGTGTGATCGGGTGGGATGGGATGAACTCGTGGGGGAGAGGTGGTCCCTCGGGTAACCTGGTCCCATGCCATGTAGGGCTTTAAAGGTGATAACCAACACCTTGAATTGGACCCGGAAGCAAACTGGTACCCAATGCAGCTTGCAAAGCAATGGTGTTATATGGGTCCTTCTTCGGGCCCCAAAAATAGCTTGTGTGGCTGCATTCTGGACCAGCTGAAGCTTCTGGATACTCTTCAAGGGTAGTCCCATGTAGAGCACATTGCAGTAGTCTATCTGGGAGATAACAAGGGCATGTGTGACTGTTCGAGGGGCATCCCGTTCCAGGAAAGGGCGTAACTGATGCACAACCCAAAGTTCTGCAAAGGCCCTCCTTGCCACGGCTTCCACCTGCTCTTCAAGCTGGAGCCGTGAGTCTAGGAAGAACCCCAGATTACGCACTGGGTCTGTCTGGGGCAGTGCTACCCCATCCAGCACCAACAATGACAAAGTCCTGGATACAGAGGAGCCATTAACCCACAGCCACTCCGTCTTATCAGGGTTCAGCTGAAGCCTGTTGTTCCCCATCCAGACCCTCACAGCCTCCAGGCACCGCGAAAGGGTGGTCACGGCATCAATTACTTCACCTGGGATGGAGATGTATAATTGCATATCATCAGCAATTTGCTGTCAAGGACTCCTTTCAAGTGTAACAATTTTCTGCATATAGATTTATTTGTGCAAAGAGCTCCACAGAAATATCTAATAGGCATGCATCAGAGCTCTTGGAATGGACAAAGTTATTCCATACGGCTTCAGGAACCATTTGTGCATTTACTGAACGTGTGGACAAGCTTTTGCTATTACTGTTTCCCGAATCAAACCATTGGTCTATCAAAATCTACACTATCTCTATTAGCCATGTTCACCTGATATACAGGTGAAACTCGAAAAATTAGAATATCATGCAAATGTTCATTTATGTCAGTATGGCAACTCAAAAGGTGAAACCAATATATGAGATAGACGCATTGTATGCAAAGCGAGATATGTCAAGCCTACTTTGGTATAATTGTGATGATTATGGCATACAGCTTACGAAAACCCCAAATTCACAATCTCAGAAAATTAGAATAGTGTGAAAAGGTTCAATATTCTAGGCACAAAGTGTCCCACTCTAATCAGCTAATGAATCCATAACACCTGCAAAGGGTTCCTGAGCCTTTAAATGGTCTCTCAGGCTGGTTCAGTAGGAATCACAAGCATGGGAAAGACTGCTGACCTGACAGTTGTGCAGAAAACCATCACTGACACACTCCATAAGGAGGGAAAGCCCCAAAAGGTAATTGCAAAAGAAGTTGGATGTTCTCAAAGTGCTGTATCAAAGCACATCAATAGAAGCTTATGTGGAAGGGAAAAGTGTGGTAGAAAAAGGTGCACAAGCAGCAGGGATGACTGCAGCCTGGAGAGGATTGTCAGGAAAAGGCCATTCAAAAGTGTTGGGGACTTTCACAAGGAGTGGACTGAGGCTGGAGTTAGTGCATCAAGAGGCACCACACACAGACGGATCCTGGACATGGGCTTCAAATGTCGTATTCCTCTTGTCAAGCCGCTCCTGAACAACAAACAATGTCAGAAGCGTCTTACCTGGGCTACAGAAAAAAAAAAAGAACTGGTCTGTTGCCCAGTGGTCCAAAGTCCTCTTTTCTGATGAGAGCAACTTTTGCATCTCATTTGGGAACCAAGGACCCAGAGTCTGGAGGAAGAATGGAGAGGCACACAATGCACGATGCTTGAAGTCCAGTGTGAAGTTTCCACACTCTGTGTTGATTTGGGGAGCCATGTCATCTGCTGGTGTTGGTCCACTGTGCTTCATTATGTCCAGGGTCAACGCAGCCGTCTACCAGGAGATTTTGGAGCACTTCATGCTTCCTTCCGCAGACGAGCTTTATGGGGATGCTGACTTCATTTTCCAGGAGGACGTGGCACCTGCCCACACTGCCAAAAGTACCAAAACCTGGTTCAATGACCATGGGATTACTGTGCTTGATTGGCCAGCAAACTCGCCTGACCTGAATCCCATAGAGAATCTATGGGGCATTGCCAAGAGAAAGATGAGGGACATGAGACCGAACAATGCAGCGGAGCTGAAGGCCGCTATTGAAGCATCCTGGTCTTCCATAACACCTCAGCAGTGCCACAGGCTGATAGCATCCATGCCACGCTGCATTGCGGCAGTCATTGCTGCAAAAGGGGCCCAAACCAAGTACTGAGTACATATGCATGCTTATACTTTGCAGAGGTCCGATATTGTTCTATTTCCAATCCTTGTGTTATTGATGTCATGTAATATTCTAATTTTCTGAGATTGTGAATTTGGGGTTTTCATAAGCTGTACGCCATAATCATCACAATTATACCAAAGTAAGGCTTGACATATCTCGCATTGCATGTAATGCGTCTATCTCATATATTGGTTTCATCTTTTGAGTTGCCATACCGACATAAATGAACATTTGCACGATATTCTAATTTTTCGAGTTTCACCTGTATATGATGGAGAGCGAGGCAATGGGTTAAACTGCCATTCTGAAGACTTCTGAGCTACCACAAAAAAGGGAAGCTGTCACATTTTGCTTCTTTCATTTTTTTTTTTCCTTCAGGCCAGATAGAGTTTGGAAAGAAAAATCAGGTGACACAGCTGTCCCCTGATTTCACCATCACTGGAAGGAATTGAAGGGGTTACTTAGCCTATGATTTCCTGCCTCCTTTTCACCATCCTTGGAGGTGGAGGCAGGTGAAAAGTTAAAAACAAAAAATAGCAATGAGGACTGTTTAGGGTTCCAGGATAGTTTCTGAAGTTTGTTGACTGATTAGGAAGTTCACATAACATGCTAACCCCCTTAACACAGCTTAGCATGTCTTGCAAAGATGGCCAGTGACTGTGGCTTTAGAACCACTGCATTTCCCAGCCCTTGTTAGAGGTTCCAGAAACCAAACTTGGAATGATATGAATGTAGTACTCCTGTCCTACCATGGAGCTATAAGTTATGTGCAGTTTCCCTTTGGCCCTTACTTGTCACTTGCTCTCCTAACTGAAATGCTTTGCCTCTTAATTCCCGTTTGGTTTCTTAAATTTCCTCTGCTCATGAGTAACCTCTCTGTCTGAATTAAAATCTTATCTCCTCTGGTTGTCTTGCTAAGCTAACTAGAGTATTTTTGTTTATTTTTCCTAGTTTGGTCTCTCTGGGTCAAGCTTGTCTTTGTTAAACAGAATCCCTAGTCTGTTTCTGCACTCCACAACGCACCTTTTATACCTTTCTAAATTCTAACTTTTGTTTCTTTCTCTCAGCTCTTTAGGAGACACACATACACCCTTTTAAAAGATCCCCAGTTGTATAATTTGCTTACAGGAGCTACTTTTCCCCTTATTTCAACTCATTTTATCTCTCTTCTGGATTCCTGCTAATTTCAGCCCTGGGTATCCAGATTCCTAGCATCCTTTTTTCCCTTCTTGTTTCTAACTATAGTTCACCTCCCTATGCTATACTTCTTTAGGAAAACTAAGTGTGACTCTTGGGACCCTGTTGTGGTAAAATGTACATCCTAAGCTGGATAGTAGCCTTTCATGACACATTTTCTGCAAGGTATGTTTATACCTTGCAAGGGCAGAACACAGAGCAATATAAAGCAATAGCTATGGGCATTTGCAGCATACAGACTATTCTTTTAAATTAAACAACTGAAAGAAAAATCCACACATAAATGCATGGATGCAAGTGATTAGACCTCACAACACCTATTTGCCTAAATTTCTTTGGTTAGACTGAGGAAATACATCCTTGAGTTCATTTGTTAGTCCTTTCTAAAGAGAATGCTTATCTTGAAAGTCTTTTTTAGAAATAGATTTAATATTTCTATTCAGAGCACTATATGTTTCCATATCTTCCATAGCCTTAAGTGGAGTTTATTAGCCCTTAACAGAAGTTACTATTAAGCTCTCAATAGGACAAAGGGATTTTTTTAAAAGGGGGGGGGGGATAATTGTATAGCACATTTAATTAAATTTGAAATTGAGTTACGTTTAGCTTTGGCCTTGCCATCTTAATTATTTTGACTTGGCTCTGCCCACTTTTGGGAGTGTGGTCTCCAGTTTGAATCAGATCCTATGCTCTGCATTAGAAGTAAGATACCTCACAAACCTGTCCAGAGCAAATGAATGGGTACAGGTACTGTAGCAAGAGAAGTGAGAAGATGGACAGGAACTGGATATTATGAGGTTGAATAAATAGTGGGAGCAGCTTGCAAATGGACAAGTGAATGGGCAGTAGCTATTATGTATTTTTGACCATGCTTCTTTTTCATCCACTTCATTCTGTGTACCCCAAATATTTATTATGCTCATAGACCCATAACATTCTCCACGGTGAAAAATGATAAAGCAATATAAATATATGTAATCAAGTAGTTCAAGTGATCCAAATCAAAAGTTAGTCCATCTGGTTTTCAATTTTTGTCCACCCTTAGTCAGTTAGTATTCTGTGGGCAGAGAACACCCACCCCAGATGAGCTGTAACCTTTTGTCTCTTCTCCAACAGAAGATGGATGATGCAACAGACGATGTTCCAAAAGTAGTGGGTAGGTTAGGAAATAAGATTTCATTGTATTTACACTTAATTTAAACAAAAAAAAACATGATTAATTTCCAGTAGTGTATTTAATATTTTCATCTTTCTGTTACAGTAGTAACCCTGGAATAATATCCAAAAAGATTTGGGAGCCACATGCAACCACAAGGCCTCAGGTTGTGCCCTTCTGCCCTTAGTTGAGAATTTTAAAGTGGCAAAACAAACCAAAAAGTTATATGCATGCATGCCCCCACACATGATGGAGTAATTTTGAAATAACTTTTAGAAACATAAAAATGTTACATGCGAAAGAGGAATGCAAATATAAGATGAGCTATTATATATAAAGTACCATCAGATGGAAGACAGTAAACAATTTTACATGGTAAAAAAAATATTATTTCAGTGATTTGGGTTTTGGTTTTTGCAAGCTCTAATCTGCTATTATGATTCAGCCCTCCCAGGCTGTTTCTGTGTAGTTAGACTTTCTTCATATTATGGAGCACTTTTTGCCTTTCTTAATATCAGGTTGCTGACACTCTGCACTTCAGTGAATAATGCACTTGATTCAATTTCACTCAGTCATTGTGAGGTAAGTATCTGATAGAATATCATTTCCTGCCTTGTTAAAGTCTGACATTTTAGTTTTACTAAGCTCACTCTCACAAGCAGAAAAGCAATTCATAGAAAGTGCTCTTCACCATAAGATGAGAGCTTCTTAGAAGTCAGACCAGCTCTGATTTCATCATAGTTACATGCAGGCAGAAAACTATAAAAATTATTATATTGGAGCTCGTTCTACTTCCTACTGTGATGCTAACAAACCAATTCCATCTTGTATTTAAAATTGTTTAGGAAAAGGTACTCTTCTAAGTGATGAAGCATCTGATTCACATCATTTTATTGTACAAATGTAAATTGATTTTCTGAATTTGTCCTATTTTCCTAAGATATACTGCAGTCCATCCATAACTGGCTCATAACCCTGGAGGAATATCAACATTTGGTGGCCATTAAATGGCTAGGAACTACTGTTACCATCCACCAAGCAATGTAAAAATTTATTGATATGTAACCATTGCAATCTGTTTGAAATAGATCTCAAACAATGCTAGTGAATCCAGAGTAGCTAATGCACTAGTGTTGGCAGTCACCAGGATACCCATATATTTAAATCAATCAATCGATCGATCAACCACTGTGCATGATTGGATACTTATTGCAGCACTGGCAGCTACCAGGGCATTGCACAGACCTCAGCTACTGGATGCCAACCAGAAATTTGCAAACTTCTTAAATGGTGCTCAGTTGGGAAAACTGGAGCAAGTACTGAATTGCTGAACTATAACTTTGAACTGGCTGTTTTAACTGAACCACAACTGCCTGGATCTGGCAAGAAGGAGATTTATAATGCCTACGGTTCTGAAAACATGTGTTCACTCTGATGGTGAACATCTGCTACTGGGAGTAGGATTCATAATCAATAATAAATGCAACAAATCAATAACATAATTGGAAGCAGTTCAGACCATATTACAATTTTGACCCTAAATGGAACTGTAATGATCACAGCGATTAAACAGTGATAACTGAAACAGTGAACACCAAAAAAAAAAGCAATTTTTACAGTGAACTACAGATATCATAAATCAGCAAAAAGAGGCCTTTTCATTTTGGCAGGAGCTCTGAATGCACAGGTTATTCAGACACAAGCCCATTCCTCATTTAACTTGGTATTCACAAGCACTGCCACTCTTATGATCAATTATTTTCCAATAGGCAAGTCCTTTAAGTCTGCTGTTACAGGTGTCAGGGTGTTGCGAGGTACAGAAATTGCATTTGACCATCATCTGGTTTGTTGCAAGTTCAAATTGATATTGAAAGCTGTACCCTACTGCTATTCTCTGCCTCAACTCCAGCTGAAGTTACTGCAATGCCAACAATACTAAGAAAGATTTCAGATAGAATGGTGCAACAGGGTTGACACCCTGTGATCAAATAATGGCAATGATGAGGAGCAAGATCAATGGTCTGAGGTTAGCAACACCATCTGCATGATGACAGAAGCTATCTGCTCTTGCACGGAGAAAAGACAGGGCCAAAAATGGATAATGGATGACACCATTAACTTGATACAAGAAAAGAAGAAAGAAAGAAAGATGGCTAAGCTTACAAATCCAGCAAAGGCAAAAGAGCTGATCAAACAATTTGCAAAAAACTGAAAATGACAAGGAAACCTGTTGGGATGGCATAACTGCAAAGATAGAGGCAGTAGCTTGCACAATGACCAACATACACTTTTTTCCACCTTGAAAGCACTGTCAAGCAAGCGCAGCCAACCCCAGTATGAGTGTTCATAATGTGACAGGGCAAATTGCTAAAAACAGCCAAACTACTGTATGATGGAAACAGCTTTTTGATTTACTCTTAAATTTTGATCCACCAGCAGCATTAGATCAGGAGCTAGCTGATCCAAGGCACCCTCTAATATTGTATGTGAAGCCAAGCCAAGCAAAACAAAGATTGCTATCAAACATATGGCAAAGCTGCATGACTTTGTAGAGGCATTGAAGGCGGGGGGGGGGGGGGGCGCGGCGGCTCTGTAGTAGTCAATTATATTCACTTATTCTCAATGGTATGAAAAAAAAATCAGATCCCACTTAACTGGAAACTTCCTTGTATTATCCCTACATTTACAAATGGTGATAAGACACAATGTGAAAACAACAGAGGAATCAGCCTTCTGTCCATAGCTAGAAAGGTCTTTGCACAGGTTATCAGAATGCTTCTAGAAATACAAGAATCATCCAGCTGGGAAGGAGAGACCAGGCTGAGACCAGATTTTCACTGTCAGGCAAGTACCTGAGGAGGGTGTATGCTGTGGAAAGCAAACTATTGCTTTGTTTTTTGAGTTGATCAAGGGTGATTTGAACAATATTCATCAGGACTCTGTGAGGAAAGCGCTTCTGGCAATTGGTGTACTAAAAAAAATTATCTGAGCTATAGCTGCCTTTTATGACAGCACCTCTTGCAGGGTTAAAGTATATTGCAGCAAAACCAGTCCTTTCATGGTCAAAACAGGAGTGAGACAAAGGTGTCTACTACCACCATTGTTATTCAATGTGGTAATAGATTGAGTAAGATGGAAAAGCCTGGCTAGGCATACAAGAGTTCAGTGTGGCATAAATGAGCTGAACTTCACAGATGCAGCATACACCAATTATATTGTTTTCATAAAATTAAAACTGAAGGTACAGGAATTACTACATGTCATAAGCAAAAGATCAGAGAGGCTTAGACTATGAATAAATGCACCGCCCCCCCAGGCAATGTTAATTGACGGCACACAAATTAATCTTGCCCTTAGAGGTGAGCCAATTTAGCAGGTGGATGACTTCATACACCTAAGCTCTTTGATCTTTGCATTAACAGTTGACACATCACTGAATTTTGCACAAATTGATAGTGTTCAAGCAGTTTTTGCTAGGTTACAGTGGTGCTTCTGAAGGAAGAAAAACATCAGCCTGAAAATGAAGATTTGAGGATTCAATGAAACCATCATGCCAGTCTTCCTTTATGCATCAGAAATGTGGACACTACTTGCTTAGGATCAGCAGAAGCTGGGGGAAGGGAGAGTTCAGATGAGATCTTTGAGAACATTCCTGGATATCTTCTTGCATGATTGAAGATGGAATGAGGACATTTAGTAGGTACTCAATCAATAACCCACAGCTAAGAATAAGATTTGGCAATCATGCCTTTGTTGGATGGGATATGTCTGCAGAATGGACGTAGCATACCTGCCTGGGCAACTGCTGGAAAGATGACTTCCACCTATCTAGAAAGGAACAAAAACATGCCTCCCCAAAACCTGGGTCAGCCAGATAGATGCTGAAGCATAGTAGCTGTACTGTAACGTCACAGAACTTGCACATCTACTCTGGACATGGAAGACTAGGAGAGTGTAGTGGCAATGCAGAAGACCATTGTTATTTTGAGGACTTTAGGTGACATAGTTTGACTTCTCCTGCACATGTTAAGAAAGCTCACTTTGAATCATAATAATGTTTAGCTATCTTGTTTTTCACTTTTACTTAAAAGTGGAGGGGAGAGGAAAACCCTTAGGTTTGATTAGGGTAAGTGCTAGCTTATCTATACAGTTGCCAGGCTCTTGAGTCACATGATGAGCAGGTATAACATCTGGTCAAGGTCACTCTCACGGCCCCTTACTCAAAACAGAGTCATGGGATTGCAGTGCCAGACTACAAAGCCCTGGCATTGCCACTAGAGTTTGGAGCGTGGACACAGGCCTTGGGATTAGACACTGTGTTATCTAAGCCATCTTGGGGTCTCTCCACTGTTGCCTTATGGTAGCTCCTGACAGGAGGGGAAAAGTTTTATCATCTTGCTTGGTTTGTTATGCTTTTACACTATGCTTCTGTATTTCTGTTTAATGCTGTCTGCTAATTCTTATATTCCTGTTTAAATCTGTTTGCTAGAGTTAACAATAAAGCTTAAAACCTCCTTACCCACTGGTAGGTTGATTGTCTTTGGATATATAAGAACTAAAAGAACCACTTGTCTTGCACCTGGCCAGTGCTTTGACAATTGGCAAAACAGAGAGTATCTATAGGTTTTTGTAGTCATGGTCTCCAAAGCTCCAGTGATAATACCCTAGAATTTGCAGGGGCAACCTGCTGGTGCTAGGGTGAATGAATAAGTTGTATCCATCTTTTCATCAAGACTTCCCTTGTGTGAGTCTTGTGTATGAAATGTCTGTCTGTGTGTCTGCATGTCTGTCTACCGATCTAGTTTCTAAATAGTCAAACATTTTTAGTGATTGAATAATAATTTTATTAATTTTTTTAAATGACGACTTTTGACCTGAGATTGATTGATTGATTGATTGATTGATTAAATAAATAAATAAATGAGCATGGCACTCATGCTGCTGAAAGATACCCATTCTGGCTGAGTGCTACTGAATGGGCTTGGCCCCTGCCGGCACCCAAGAAGGAATGTTGAAATTGCATTGGAAAGCAATGAGTCTCCCCTTCATTACAATTGCCTCTGAAGACGTGGCCATGGCCTTTCTTTCAGCAAAGCTGCTGCCATCTCTTTTTTCCCATGTTTTTTTTTTTTTGTCTGCGCTCAGTCATTACTGACCCTGCAGTGACTGCCTGGACAAATCCTTGCAGTTTTCAAGGCAATTGTTTTTCAGAAGTGGTTTGCCAGAGCCTCCTTCCTAGAGCATAGCCCAGCTGGCGAGCGCAGGAGGCGGGATTTCCGTTGCTTTGCGCCCTTTTCGGGCGAGCGCAGTTTCGCGCTTACCGGCAACTGGTCCCGTCTCTCTGTGCAAGGCGCTGCCAGCATTTTTCCTCCCACCGGAGTGAGAGTACCCATTTATCTACTCACGTGAGTTTTCGACCTGTTGGGTTGACAGGAGCTGGGGTGGGGGCAACAGGAGCTCACCCTGTTAACGCGAAGGCTGGACTCGAACCGCCGAAGCGTCAGCCATTTCTGGCCGGCAACTTTCAGCGTCATTAAGCCGCTGCGCCACCGCATGTACCGCATGTACCATGTTCCATGTACCGCATGTACCATGTTCCATGTTCCATGTACAGCAATGTAAAAATATACACGTGACGGGTTTTGTTTTGTTTTGTTTTGTTTGTTTGGGGTTCTTTTTGGGAGTATATAGAGTTTGCCTTATCCAGAAGTACAGAGTTGCCTCTGTTATTATTGTTTTTTACTCTTTTAAAATGTATATTCCCCAGAGTCACTCTGACGTCAGGTGGTCTTTAAATATAATAAATAAATAGTGGCAAAAAAGCTGGTCAGTTCAGAGATCTCCATAAAATTATGTTTAGCTCCATGTATTTGTAGGGAGAGCTCCCCAGGCTATCCCCAGGGGAGTCAGACTTTCTGTTCTGCCTCCGAACTGACTTGCTGCTCTGATTTATAGCATTATAGATCTCTGAAAAAGGAGCCCTCCAGCTTGATATAATTCACAGATAGCTTTCAATCTAACATAGAGTAAAACTCAAGAGCCTTTTCATTTTGGCTTGGATTGTAGGTACTGAATTACACATGGGCTAGAATAGCCAACTTTGATACTGAATCTTTAGCATTTCTAAGGTCGTTTTCTGTCAGCTTAGTTTTCATGATCAGTTTTGAGCAGAACAATGAGCACACAGATATAAAGGAATCTGTTCAAAAGGTACTGAATCTTTTACATACGTGTGTGTGTGTGCACACACACACATACATTCATCCTTCATCTATCCATGTTAAGAGTTGGCACTGACCTGATGGCACATTATACACAGGCACTCCAGTTGCATTGTACAATTACAGTGGATAAATTCAATCTCTGTTGATTATACAAAAGTAGATAGGGATTTGCTGGATAAGACTTATTTGGAACAGACAGAAAGAATTACTTTAGATGTATTACTGAACCATATCTTATTAGCCATTTTCTGCTACCATGCTATTTCCTTCACTCACCAGTCCAATGCACTCTCAGTGATATTTTGCTGCATAATACCATAAAAAATTGAGAATCATGTGAATTGAATGGGATTTCACATCAAAAGAGATATGATACCCACCTGGAGAGCTTTAAACAAATTCATGAATTATGAGATTAATAATGACTACATAAAACTTTGAGTACTAGATGCTGTTTGCCTTTGAATAGCAGTTGCTGGAGCACAGAAGTGGAGCAGGCTGCTACTGCCGAAAAGCCCTATGTCCTACAGACATCTAGTTGGCTGTTGTAAGAACAGAGCATTGTAATAGACTTTGGTTAATCCAGCAGGACTCTTCTGAAGTTCTTCAAACCTCTGCTACATTATATTTAGTCCAGCATCCTGTCTCCAATGAAGGCTAAATGATGCCTATGGAAAACATAAACATAAGGCATGAAAGAGGTCCTTCTTCCCAAGCAATTAGTTGCCTCTGATTCAGGATACACACACACACACACACACACACACATATACACACGTGTGTGTGTGTGTGTATACATACATACATATATATATATATATATATATATATATATATATATATATACACACACATACATACGCACACACACACACATACATACACAGTATACCGTATTTTTCCGTCAATAAGATGCCCCCATGTACAAGACGATCCCCACTTTTCCAACCCAAAACTAAGAAATCAATATTTTAAAGATAGTGCAGAACACATTTTTATTTAGTAATTAGTTAACATTTACTTGATACACTCGGTGGGAGGAGGTCCAAACCGTTTCTCTGCAGCTCTATTTCCAGGCTCTTTTGCATAACTGATTACATTCAAGCACGAGTGAAACTGCCGATAGCTTGTCTCTGCAAACAGCCTTCCTCTAATTGGTTTGTTCAGCATCAGCTGACGTCAGTTACATAAGGCTCGTGATTGGAGGAAGTCTGTTTGCAGACTGAAGCTATTTCACTCATGATTGGGGGCTAGCAATAGGAGGAAGCCTCTTTGCAGAGACAAAGTATGGGCAGTTTTGCAACTGCGCGGTTCTCTCCTTGGCTGACTTCCTTGAATAAGACGTCCTTCAATTTTTAGGGTAAGGATTTTAGAAAAAAGTATCGTCTTATAGTTGGAAAAATACAGTATATCCTCTTTAACTATGCCATCTCCTGCTTCCCAACATTTCTTTCCTCCTTTCCTTCTCCTGAGTTCTTGATTGTTTCTTGATTAGAAGAAGAAACAAGAAGAGAGCTGCAGGTGATGATTGTTATGGCAAGAGAAAATTAGAGAAGAAAGTCTTCCAACTGGCCCTGGAAAGCCATATTTGTCAGATAAACTCCCAGATGTTTCATAACATCAGAATAATATCAGTATCCTGAGAAGTGTCTGTATTTATTATGTCATATCAATGTAATATATTTTATGAAATAAACAGACCTGTGCAAGTCAACTCTGATATATTTCTAACTAAAGATTCAAGAGTCAAAGAGTACATGATTCAAGTTTGCAATTTGAATTTCAAAGGCAAGCCAGTTGATGCCATTTTGATATTTGATATCCAGTTTAAAAAATGACTATGGTCTATAATGGGAAGACATCAAAGTGCCTGCAACTGAATTGTGTTTTGGCACAAACAGATAAAATGGTAGTGATAATAGCCCCTTTAGGGGATATTAACCCTGCCAAATTTCAGATGAATAAGTAAAATGATTTCAGTGCACTAAAATATTTGGACTCCCTAGAAAGTTTGATTCATCATTAGCAGGACTAGATTTTCTCTGGACTGTGGCTTGCTGACTATATTCTGTGTTTAGCTAGTAGAGGAAACAGAAACTGTTCAGCACAGTGGGACACATGACACAAGTTACAGAGAAAGAGCTGGCTGGCACAGGAAAAAGTGGCATTTATAGCTTTGTTATCCTCTACTTCTGAAAACAATACATGTTTGGGCCAGTGCCTGTTACAGACCTTGGGAACAGTAACTCATGCCTTATCATCTCTAAATTGGACTACTGCAGTACATTTTACATGAGGCTGCCTTTGAAGACTGCTTTGAAATTATAGGTTGTGCAAAATGTAGTGGTTTGCCTGTTAGCAGATGGGAGCTTTACAACCACAATAACACTTAGTTCTGTGGGCCAGGCATGCAGAGTATTTCTGAGTTTGGTGTGGATTATTAGTTTTAGCCAAGAAAGCTCTTCATGGCTTGGCTCCCAGGCATCTTCAGGACTGCCTCCTTCAAATATAACTGGGTCATCCTGTACACTCATTTTATGAAGGGATGCTTAAGGGTCTCTCTGTCTGAGACACTGAGAGGGGACAGAGAGGTAATACTTCTCTGTTGCAGTCCCTTCACTATGGAATAGCCTCTCCCACAAAAGGTTCAGTTAGCACTTATCATAACACATCCTTCAGGAAAGCCTTCTTTGATCTATAATAGTTACCAATGGGACTGGACATCAGTAGGTATTTCTATTGCTATATTACTGAATTTGTTTCTGTTGTTGTGCTTTGATGGTTTTTCTGTGAGCAGCTGGCAGTGTTTTGCAGTGTGTACAATAGAAATATGGTAAATAACAACAACAATAGCAACAGCATGATACTCCATTCAGTGTGGAGAGGCTGAAACCTGCCCTAAAATGCAGAATTTAAAAGTAAGGTTTAACCAAAGATTATGTTCTGAGGTCATCAGATCTGAGCTCATACTCAAACTCCAGAGCAACTCCTAGTAATATGGGCAGGACCAGCTCAGAAGTGTAACAAAGTTAAGGCTTGCATGAGGCTACATAAAAAAACCTTGAGAACTGAGAAAATGAATAACCATTGTTAGTACTGTCTACCCTACCCTTGCTCTGATAGGCAGAAAGCTTAATGAGATGATGAATCTCATTGGCTAGCTGTTCATATCAATGTGAGAGATCACATCACTACATTCTGTGCCCACCCATCATTCCCTGTATATGGAAGTGAAGTTGCAAGGTGTTTTTGTATGTAATACTTCCAAGATCAGTCAAAGAGCTGTTGAATTTGTAAGCCCTTTGAGGGGTTATGAAATGCTCCATAATTACTTGATTTGATTTGCTGCTTTGAAGCAGCGCCCCATTTTGATTCACAAATCTACTTTGATGAGGAGCTTCGATTTAAGCTTAATTGAATTCAATCTCCTCTTTGAGGTTTTCCACAGCCCTAGAAAGAAATGCCTTCTGTATAAAACATGAATAAAAGAACAACTGTTGCATCGCTGAAAGTGCTGCATTCATATATATGCATGTTAATATTAATGTATGATGCTGATGAATTGTTCATTCATTTTATTGTAATTTTTGTTATTTCTTATAATATTTTTCAAATCCCAGTTTCTGTTGAACTTTCAGTTATCAATTAAATTTTCACAAATAACTAGCAAGAAAATTATTAAAAGCAAAGTTTAGAAGACTGAAATGCCATAAAAATGGGATCTTGCCCGTTAGCACTGACTTGATAAATATCTGGATAGAAATGAATCAAGTCCTACCAAAACCCAATTTTTAATCCTACTGAAAGAAGTTTAAATTCTCATTTTAAGACTAATAAATTATACTCCGAGATTACCATTGATGAAGCTGCTATGAATAAATATATTGAAAAGTTGGTTATCAAAGAATTTAATGATCAACATAGGCAAATACTAAGTACACCTATAATTGTCCAATAAATAAACAATAAAATAAATCAAATTAGGAAAAGCACCAGATCCAGATGGGTAGATAGCTCAATATTGCAAAGAATGCAATGAATGACATTAAAGAAACAAAGACGATATGGAAAGAGGCAAACATTACTTTGATTTACAAGGGAAAGAATGATCCAGAGAAACCACAGTCATGTAGACCAATTTCCTTGCTGAACGTAGACTACAAGATTTTTACAAGCTGATAGCTTGAAGAAATGTGTTTGATATTATATGTACTGACTAAGCTGGTTTTATCCAAAACAGAAATATCAGGGACAACAGTAAATTTATAATTAATGTAATAGAACATATAAACCAAAAAAAAAAAAAGGAAGAAAGCTGCACTAATTTTTTAGACATGGAAAAAGCCTCTGATAATTTGCAGTGGCAATTCCTGCTGGCCGTATTGAACAAAATGAACTCCAGAGAAGAGTTTCAAGCTTGAATTAAAAATATATACCAACAGCAAAAAGCAAAGATTGTAGCTAATGGAGCACTTTCTGCAGTTTTCCAAATCAGGACAGGTACAAGGCAAGGATGTCCACTTTTTCCCTTACTATTCATCATCACATTAGAAATACTGGCAGAAAAAGTTCTAAGTGATAAACAAATAACAGGTCTCAAAATTCATGGAGAGGAATACAAGCTCAAATGTTATGGAGATGATGTATTAACCATCACAGAACCATAAAAGGTAATAAAACAGTTAATGAAAACAATTAATAGTTTTGGAGAATTCTTTAGATATAAAAATCAATGTTTAAAATCAATGTTTAAAATAATCACAAGATATTTAATGCAAGGAGAGATCACTCTTCTGCAGGAAGAATCTGGCTGTCAGATATCTCACTCAGTGAAATACCTTGGTTTGCATCTTACAGACAACAATCAAGAAATATATCAAAATAACCATGTTAAATTACGACAAGAAATCAAAAGAGATCTGGAAAGACGGAGGAATCTAAAGCTATCTTGGTTAGGAACAATTGCAATTATCAAAATAAATGTATTACCCAAGATAAACTATGTATTCATGGTGCAAATCAGAACCATAAATAATTAAAATACAAACATACATTAAAAATGGCCTAACCCTCCCCCCCCCCATATATTTTAGCCCTGACACCTTCAAGATGCTGGAGGGGGGGAGCCAGAACCCATCACCCCACCAGCCATCTCCACAGATGTGAGCCCCCATCTGGCCCCCAGGCCTTCTGGCAAAGCCAGGATTTAACCTCTTTTCTGAAGGCCATGAGGGAGGGGGCACACCGGACCTCAGGAGGCAAGATGTTCCATAGGGCGGGAGCCACAGCAGAAAAGGCCCTCTGCCTAGACCCCACCAATCGAAATTCCTTGACCGGTGGGGTCTGCAACCTGCCCCTTCTGCTGGACTGAGTGGGGTGGGCTGAGATAACCGGGGCGAGACGGTTCCTCAGATAACCTGGTCCTGTGCCATGAAGGGCTTTAAAGGTGATAACTAACACCTTGAATTGGACCCAGAAACAAACTGGCAACCAGTGCAGCTCATGCAACAGCGGTGTTATATGTGCCCTCCTAGGTTCTGGATACTCTTTAAGGGTAGCCCCATGTAGACCACATTACAGTAGTCCAACCCGGAGGTGACCAGGGCATGAGTGACCATGTGGAGGGCCTCCTGATCCAGGAAGGGGCGTAACTGCTTCTGCAAAAAGTTGGTTGTCATGGATAACAGAGTTGATAAATTTCCCAAATAGTAGAATGGCAATATTGGAAGAAGCCTGATTAGCCAATGTACTTCATATATATTTATGGTACAGAGACACAAAGTTAAAATGTAAAGGACATACAATTAGACAAAGTTGATAAAAAAATATGGAATTCTACAAAGAGAATAAGAAGCTAACAATTTCACCTCTACCTTCTCCTGTAAATGCTTTCCGTGTTGGAGATAATTATAGTAAGAAAAATGTAATTACATATGCAGACATGGCAGACTCTATGAATAAATTAAAGACACAGCAAGAACTACTGTACTCAGTAAACGCTGGAATATACCATGGTTGATGTAGTTATAAATTGCTGGAAGGATAAAATCAGGTCTCAAGAATGAAGGAGGTATATTAAGAAAAAAGAGTTTGAAATTCTCATACAAAAACCATTTATTAGGGTGCATATATACACTCTTACTCAGATATGACACAGAGACAGAACAAACAAAAAACTGCATGATAAAATGGATGCAAACTTTTAAAGAAATAGTCACAACAATACAATGGGAAGAATTATGGACTAAAACTGTAAAATTTACACCAAGCTATAACTTAAAATAAATTGGTACAAAATGTTCTACAGATGGTATACAACTCCATCAATAATATCCAAGATAAACAAATCATACAGTAATAAATGTTGGAAATGCCACAAAACAGAAGGAATGTTTTACCACATGTGGTAAACATGTTAAAAAAAAAAACCTCAGAAATACTGGAAAGATATACATAGTACAATGCAGAAAATGTTGGAATTTAAATGTGAAATGAATCCACAATTTTTCCTACTTGGTATAATCCCAGAAAAAAATCAACAAGAAATATCACAATTTAATGAGATACATGCTCACAGCAGCAAGAATAAATTTTGTCCAATACTGGAAGAAAGATATAATTCTGACAATATTTGACTGGGAATTTAAACTTGGAGATATGCAGCAATGGCAAAATTAACAGTATATATTCACAACAAAAGTTTAACCAGATTTAAGCAAGAATGATTCCCATACATACAATACATCACGCAGCATGGCAAATATAAACATTTACAGTCTGGCTTCTAAGTGGCCCCAAATGTTTATAAATATTATAAATTAGCAGAAGCACAAAAAGGGAGAAGTTAAAAACTGAATTGCCTTTTTCTCTTTCTTTCCTCCTTCCTTCCCTCCCTCCCTCCCTCCCTCCTTCCTTCCTTGACATTTTAACTGTTGTCAAATTTGCTTTATTTTCTTTTTTTCCTTTTTCAACATGCACAAACAACATTAAGAAACATTACAGAGAAGACCTTAATATTAAGTAATCAGCCTAAGACCAAAACCTTTATTGTACAACAAATACTTTGATGTAATCTGCAGCAGTTTTTTAATGCTATATTTGATTCTGGATGAAATAATTTTACACTCATTAACTTTGACATTTTAAATCATAATTAATATTGATATACTATTTCTTTCTTTTTTTACCTTCAATGGTCTAAGCTATCTAAACATTAGAGTGTTAATCTTTAATCAATACTGTACAAATACCATTGTATTGAAACAATATAATGCATTCTGTACATTTCACAACAATATAGTAAAAAAAAATACTATAAAAAAAGACTGATAAATCAACTGTAAAAAAGTAGAGAGATGAATACCAATGTCTATGGATTATTTAATTAAAAAAATAACCTATATTCTTTTGGTCCCCAAGAGACCAAGCAGATGGAAAAGAAAGAACTGTGTTGTGTATATACTTTATTCAAAGCTAGGTCCAAATGCCTTTCAAGGGCAAGTCTGTCAGGGAAATGTAGTGATAAAAATAACATCTTCACAAGGCTTCAGAAGATATAAGCAAATAATCTTAATAGCTGTCTGTCCTCTATAATGGGAATCTGGGGAGTATCCAACATAAGCATGCTAGCACTCTTGTAATTATGGAATGGTTACAGTACAGTATTGACTTAATGCTTCTGATATTTCCTTCTGGGCCTTAGGACACCTACCAGCTTGTGCAGACACAGTTCTTTACATAGAGGCTATATGGATATTACGATTAAAATGTTTGGCCCTTAAAGTTCTTAAGAAAGATCTCGGTTTGACTTGATTATTCTGATCATTTGGTCACTTTTTTTTTTTTAATGACTAGAGGGGAATTAAGTCTTAGATATATGATTTTTGGCCTTTAGAATTTGTATGCAAATTTTCAAACGCACATTTTATTATTTACGGATTAAAGCCTTAAAGCCTCTTCGCTCATATAGTTTCCAGTAATTGCAAACAGCTGCACCTGGGTTTCTCATTTCTCTATATAATTAATGGATTTTTTTAAAAAACTAACAGCTTGACTCTACCCATACTTTGAATGCCATTGTTACAGTAGCATGTGTGTTACTGTTGTTGTTTTTTTTAAGAGTGTTTTAGCTTGGCTGATACTCCAAGTTTTATTTATTTATTTTTCATCTGTAGCACAGAGCTACTTGGCTGTGAAACTTGTATATAAGTGAGTAGCTGCAGTGAAGTTGATGCAAGGCAGAAAAAGTTAAAGATGTAAACAGATGAATTATAGCATGCAGAAAATAGCTTCCTTGGAGATGGTAGGTAAATAGAGGGAGAAATTGTGGGAAGAGATAGAAAGCTCTTCCTAGACTGCTTGATGTCCAGATTATAGCTTTAACAGTCCCAGATCTTCAAAGTCACACAGTGAGAGGAGAGAATAGAATGGAGGAAAAGAAATGATTTTGTGGGGAGAGTTAACTCAGAACCATAAAACAGCCTCAAGATGGGGTGTATTCAGAAAGAAAAAGGAAAGAAGAAAATGCATTTGGAATCAATACAATGACAGAAAAAACTACTCATTATAAAAAAAAAACAAGAGGGAGAGAGGAGATATCCTTCTGTTTTTATTCAACCTTAGGGATCAAAACATTTTATTATTGTACCAGCTTTTTGGTCTTGAGTCCATTGGATACATAATTTATACAACTTGCAGATTTAAGCATTATAGGAATAGGAATTTGGGGGTTCTTTTGCATGGCAATTTTTTTTTTTGAAGGCAAGATAAAGGCAACTTTTCTTGGTTTTATTTTCTAGAACAGGGTTTTTCGAACTTTTTCAGGCCACAGAACTTGTTAGTTAAAAGAAAATTCCTGGGATCCAAAAGGCAAAACTCTAGTGGTAGAAAATAGGCTGCATCTGACAGAACCTGGGGGGTGGGGTGGGGTGGGGTGGGGGGATTCTCTAAGTGTCTCATGGAACTTTGGGGTTCCACAGAACTCAGTCTGAAAAACCGTGTTCTGAAGCACAGAATTAAACAAGTGAAAAATGAACAGAATTCCAATGAAATGTGTTTTATTATTAAAATAATTACAACTATAAGCCAATCTCCCTGGATATAAGTATATAAATTGAGATTGTTTTCCATCTGTCCATTGTGTGGGATGCTCCATGCATGTTAAACCCAATTATTAGGCAAAAAAAATCTCTACAGATGAAGTGAATGGGGCTATAACCTATTTAGGTATGTAAATGTACCTGGAATTCACTGAGGTGGAACACTTGATTACATTATTCTTAAATATTAAGGTCTTCCTTGATCTGGGCTTGACACCTACACAGCCATGTAGCCAGTGGTTTGCCCCTGTTTACTTCTAGGACTTTTCCCCCAACTTCATAATGTAGCCTACAGCACTAGGATTCCCTCATAGTTACCAATCCAAGGGCTAATCCTTTTCAAGATAAGACACATTTAGCTGTCTGTTCTGACTGTTACGAATCTTTACCTTGCAAGCATTACACAGTCTATTTATTTTAGTTGGGAGTGAAATCTAATTTCCAGGCTAGTCCAAAGTAGATCTCAGAAGAGTTGTAACAATTGCCATTTCTGCTCATTTAAAAAGATATTTTTAAATGGCAGGACTGAGCACAATTAAGGCAGAGGGCATAGAGATGTCAACAAAAGATGAGGACAGAAAGAGGGACTGAAAAAGTGGACAAAAAGTTTGCAAAAGCAAAACTCCCACTGAGCAAGATGTAGTATAGATTGGTCTTGATCTGAAAAAAGTGATATCTAAGGAGTATTTCATATATTTATATCACATAATATCACTGTGCATATTCTCTTTATACAAGCTTTTTTGTGTGGGTAATATGACTACTTTAGCAGTTTGTCTGTGGCACACAATAAAGTAACACATTTTGTCTCTATGTATTTAGACTAAATGAACACACATTTGCATAAACTTTTGTAAAGCAACAGTTGGACTGATGAGTTTTTAATCTAGTTTACCAGATGTATATACTGTATAAAATGTATGTTGTTCTGAATATCAAAGAAACTTATTAATCATTTTTTTAAAAGAATGAAATCTGAACACAATTTATATGATCGGAGCATATAAGCCTGCTATGAAGCAGCATACAGAATTTCCATCAAGGAATGGGTGATCAGATTATACAGTATTGATGAGGTTTTTTTTAGGTCAAAAGAGAGGGATAGGGGGAGATAAAGTAGAAACTTAATATAAACACATGAACCTTACCAGAGGGATATTATTAAGGTTGCAGCCAGAATAAGAAATATTGACTTGTTTTCTAGAATGCTTGGGGTTCAAAGAAAAATGGAATAACTAAGAAACTATAGCAACACACTTTATGTTTTCTCCAACCTGGCTTTCTCCTGGAATACAGAATACCCAGAAGCAATAAAATTTAGCCAAACATCTGGAAATTTGTTGTTCAACTAATCTAGAATGCAGATGTTGCATGGCTGGCTGGGGAATTCTGGGACTTGAAGTCCATACATCTTAAAGTTGCTGAGGTTGAGGAACCCTGCCTTACATGGAAACAGAAGCTTCTTCAACCCCTTCTGAACTTTTTGCTGAAAAAAGAAAAAAAAACTGAACTGGTGGTTTATGGATTTGATGATTAGAAATGATAAATTATGGAAAGAAGAAAATTATGATGTAACCTTAGAGAGAGAGGGGGGAAACTTATGACTTTTGTAGAAATTGTACTTATAACTTCTGTTAAGAAGATTGGAAGCCACTTCTTTTTCTTTTTCTTTATTTCTTTTACATTTTCTTATTGCTCTTCCCTATTCATTTTCTCTTACATTCAAAATTTGCATTGTTTTTATTCTGTTGAAAACTTCTTTAATAAAAATTAATTTTACACACATACAGGTACACACACACACACACAAGATTCTTCCAGCCTCACAGACAACCTTGGAAGAAAAGATGCTCAACTGAATTCTTTTCGGGATCTGATCTGCTAGGATCCCTTTCTGACCTACAGTATTCACATAAATATCACTTTCTTCTTGCTTTCTGAGAGAACGATATATTTTGTATTATCAAAATGTCTTTATTGTTTTACTGTAAGAATCAGGGGGGTTTTTTATGCCTGAGACTAATGAAGTACTTGTTCTTGGCTTACTTCTACTTGGTTTTTGAAAGTAAGAGACATGATTATGTACTTATATTTAGACTTAAATGTTGAAAAGATTTTTTTTAAAAATGTAGCAGCTCATTTTTAAAAGCAAAAATCTCTTGTGCATTTGAAAAACAATCTCTCTTAAATATTTGCCTATTCTGAGCTCTTGCTAAATTAGTTTGTTGGGCTGTGGCTTTAGAGAGAAAGGAAGCTGAAGCCATTTAAGCTTAGAAATACTAAAGGTTATATTTTGCTTTCTTTGTAAAAGAATGAGTAATATCGGCTTTGTTTGTAGACCACATATGGCTACCCGTACATTCTATGAGAAGGTAGCCAACATCATATTTGATTTATTTCTATGTGTACATAAAGAAGAGCTTCTCAGCACAGTGTAATAGAGGAATTCCTTGAATAAAGGCTGTCTGTTAAGGAAGAGATTAAGTGAATTTATTCAGTGGGCATAAACCAGAGTGTGTTTTCACACTTTTTCCCACACAGGCCTGACATTTTGAACTTAGTGCAACATTTCAACACATTCAGTTCCACAAGGTGCAGAACACTTTCTCACCAGGAGAGCTGAACTCCTGGCTTTGAAAAAACTAAAGTCACTGTATGGGACAATGGGAATACGAAAACCCTTGGAATAGAGTGTCCTTGAATTTCAAGCATTGCTTCCTCCAGTTACACCCAAATGGTGGCCTTTGATACTTCCCAAGTTAAAGGTTAAAGGATAAGAAAGGCCAAAGCTCTTCCATCAGCTCTTCTACCTGCTTGCAGATATTGGTTTATGGTGTGGCCAAACATTCAGATAAATACACAGGCTCAGTTGCATTTGTGCATGAATGCCATGTAATTTATTTATTTATTTATTTATTTATTAATTAGATTTCTCTCCCGCCCATCTCCCCTACAATATACTCTGTAATACCAGAGTTAGCAGGCTATGTATGGACTGTTCAGGCAATGCTGTCAGATTTCCATTGGAAGGAGTTTGTTTTATCCCTGTGGATCTTTCTTTTGTGAATTGTACATTGATAGTGAACCAAAAATCTGAAAATCAAACATTCAAATCAGGTAGCTCAATGCAGATATTGGCTAGAAGGAATAATATACTTGGTTACCTGCAGTAGATTTGAAATCATTAAAAAGATCAGAGTGACGGCTGTTTTATGCATTTTTTGAGCTTATTAAATATATCCAACCAGCATTTCATTCGACTGTATTTTAAATATATGTTTTAGGTCAAGCACAAACCTGAAATAAATAATTTGAAATGAATAAATCCTGTAATTTCCTGTAAAGTGGCATTTAAGCTTCTTGGTGAGGGTGCTCAAAATGTGCAAGTTCTCTGTGATTGTTTGAAAGGTGTGTCCTCTTTAACTACTTATAGAAAGTAAGGGGAAAAACAGCAAAACCATCATTCTTTGTCTTACATACAAAATTACTCTGCATTATTTCATCTGTAACTACTTCTCTTACAATAAAGTAGATAGGAAAGTATTGAAGTTTCATTCTAAAACTAATAAACTTTCATATTTATCTATTCAACTAGAGGAAATATTCTGATTACAATTTACATACATAGACAAGATGTGGCAATATTCAATTTCATTTTTCTCACAAAGCAAAATAGATTCATTGTGAAGGGTCTGGCCACTTTGGGTATAAAATATAAATCAGTGACAATTTTGAATCACAGATGTGAATTTGAAATGCTATTCAGTTAATTAAAAACACTGGAGGGCAAACCAAGTTGGGTTGGTTTGGGGTGTGGAAGTTAGGAGGGCCCCCAAATTCTAGCCAGCTAAGCCTGAAGTAGTAGTATACTATTTTAAATACAGTGGTACCTCAAGATACGAATTTAATCCGTTCCGTGACACTGATTGCAAGTCGAATTGGTCGCATCCTGAAGCAAATTTTCCCATAGGGTTCAATGTACATAAGGTTAATCCGTTCCGCCCTCCGAATTTGGTCGCACCACGAGGCAAATTTCCCCATAAGGTTCAATGTAAATACGGCTAATCCGCCCTCCGAATTTGGTCGCTCCACGAGGCAAATTTCCCCATAAAGTTCAATGTGTCAACCGGCCTTGCACAGCTAGGAAATTCCCCAGGCGCGCTTTAGTCAGTTTCACCACTCAAGCCCTAGCGCAGAAAGAGGAAGTGCTAATGAAATCTGAGCGCACGGGGGAAAGGCTTTTGTCGCGCGCGCACAGCCGGGAGCAGGAGCTTCCCCCCCCCCCGCGCTGATTCCTCTTCCTCAAATCTTTCCTTTGTCCATAGCCCTTGGCGTAGTGATTGCTTTCCTTGGGCTTTTGTCATGCACACAGCTGGGAGCGGGAGCTTTCCCGTGTGCGCAGGCGCGCGCGCTAATTGCTCTTCTTCAATTCCGCAGCTCTTTCCTTTGTCCATAGTGCTGGTGGCCCTCTGGCGTTAACAGATTAGTGAAGAGGCGCCAGGTGGCCCTTTCATTAGCACTTCCTCTTTCTGCGCTAGCGCTCGAGCAGTGAAACTGACTAAAACACGCCTGGGGAATTTCCTAGCCTTGCAAGCCATCTGACACATTGAACATTATGGGGAAATTTGCCTCATGGAGCAAGCCTCCTTGCTACCGCGATCTCGCCCACAGGAAGCCGCGACCACGTGGCAGCAGGGCAAATGGCCGTGGATCCGGTTCGTAGCTTGAGGCGGAGTTCGCATGTCGAGGTAAATTTTTGCGGCCGGAGCTGGTCGTATCTCGAAATTTTCGCAAGGTGGGACGTTCGTATCTTGAGGTACCACTGTATTTGTCTAGTCTATTTATGAAAACAAGGATTGAGGCAGGTTTTATCTTCTGGTGGAACATTTCATTTGAGAAACTGATAAAAAAAATGTAGTTAGGAGGAAATTTGGACAAACTTTTCTGAACCACTATGCTGACATCTTCATTCATAGGAGCTTTCATAATATACCCAGCATTTTGCACTGGGAATAAACAATTTAGTGATATTTAGATCTCTACAATTCTTGTAATTTCTAAACAGTTATTTTGTTGTTGTTGTTGTTGAGTTGTTAAGTCATGTCCAACTCTTCATGACTCCATGAATCATATCGCGCCAGGCCTTCCTGTCCTTCACTGCGTCCCTGAGTTTGCTCAGTTTCATGCTCATTGCTTCAGTGATGCTATCTAACCATCTCATCCTCTGCCGTCCTCTTCTCCTTTTGCCTTCAATCTTTCCCAGCATCAGGGTCTTTTCCAAAGAGTCCTCTCTTCGCATTAGGTGACCAAAGTGTCTGAGCTTGAGCTTCATTATCAATCCTTCCAATGAGCAGTCAGCAGTCACAGTTATTTATTTATTATTACATTTGTATGCTGCCCATCTCCCCCTTAACGGGTGACTCTTATTTAGTTGATTGAAGCTCATAGGAATGGTTATCCTAAATGTTTGGGGACTATAAAGTTTCCTAAATCTTTTTCATACTATATGTGGAACAGAAGAACTTAATTTCTCCAAAACAGATTTTAGAAGAACTGAGTGAAACCATCAGAAATATTAGGGTACAGAAGTAGACCATGGGTCTCTTTAATTCTCCATTTGGGGTGAGAAATGTTTTGGTGGTTGAACATAATACTTACTTGTTTTGAGAAGTAAGGATTATGGGTGGAACAATGATCCAAAGTGGTGGGTATACATTATACATATATGGATGCCTGGGATTTTCTCTTTTTTCCTGGATTTTGGAGGGAGGGCTCATTTTGCTTTTTTGGGAGGGGAGAAGGGTGGTCCTTGTTTTGACTGTGTTATGCCTATTTTAGGCTTTTTACTAACATTTCTCTCTCAAAATAGGGGGAAACTGCTGCTAAACCTCAGCAAACACAGAGTCCAAAAAGAGGTGAGGGTGGTTGGGAGTTATATGTTGCTTAGAAGTCACTGGTTGCCCACTCCAGTTTATGGTGATTTGCAACAGATCTCTGGGATTTTCAGGCAATAGACTGTCAGCCCTTCAGGGTAGACAACAGCAGGAAACAGACTCTACAGGAGTCTACTGCACTTTATTGAGTTAGGCTATAACAAAATCTTGCAAGCCTAATTGTGCTTTCTGGCTTATGTCTCCATGAATCAGAGAGAAGCCTGCCTGAATGTCTTCTGAATACTGTTTTGTTTCCTGGGATTTAATTATTTCACAGTAATAGTGCCCATTCTTTAACAAAAAATAGAGTTGCTTTGGAGCAATCTTATATTGTATTCAGTAGCCCTATCTTGCTGGCAGACATCCATGGCCAATATGTCCAAGAATTTTGCCATGAAATAAAGGGAATGATCTTGGTGTGACCACTTGAAGTTATTTATTCAGCAGAGCCTTCTTTTTCCAATATTGCTCCCAGATGCCTTCACAAATGAGACATGCATGACTCCATATAGCAAAGTCACTTTGCAGATACTCAAGTAGAAAAATTACTCTGCAGTAAAACTTTCACTGAAATATATCTTTTGCTGATTTCCTGTATTAACACAAGGACTTTTAATTTATAGAACATATGAGACTGTCATGGCAGGAGGCTGATTATTTTTTTTGTATTCTGTCTTCTTCTAAATGAATTCCTGTGATGATTTGGAAGACTACAGCTCTACAATGAAAGTGATATATAGAAAACATTGCACAGAAAAGCAAAGACAGATTAGAAAGTTAACATTCTTTCTGGAATTGTTGAGAATAAGGCTGTTTTCAAATATAATGCAGCCGGTGTCATCTAGGCATATCCTCACAATTCAATTATTCTCAACTCAAGAATATAGGTCCCTGTATGTACAAGATCAGAAGATTTATTTTGTGATGTTGAATCATGTCATCATGTTGTAAGGATCGCTGCATTCAATGCTGAATAAAAACCCCGTGAGACATGGGCTCGGATGAAAGTTATTTTACTCGGGTGTAATGTGTAATGGTTACAGACAAAGCCAGGATTGGCTTGGCATGTTCCTTGCAGTGTGTATATGGGATTTCCCCCCTTAACCCCACAGTACCCTTGGCTTCCACCTCTGCCCATACTTGGCTCGCCCTTCCGTCGTCAAGCTCCCCTTCCCTTCTTCTAATGGTAGATTCAGCTTGCTTCCTTTGTCTTGTAATCACTGTGCTTGTGGAGCTTTTCTTCTGTGGGTAAAACCAGAGGTTTTTAATTGGTTGTAGATCGTTGCTGGATTGCCAAGTTCCTTGAATATTGTGGTTGCCATTGCCTGGGGCGTTTGGGGAAGCCGGCTGTGTAACAAAGTATCTGTTTCCCCTTTGTTCTTGCCCCGGGTTAATTGCCGCCACCTGCCGGCAATTGACTTGCGGTTGCCTGTTTACCTTTCCTGGCCACCTATGCCTGAGGTGGTGAAACTGAAACAGTGCCGCTGCTTGGCCATGCTGGGCTGAATATGACACATGTCTCTTCATAAATTCCTTCCTTCCCATTTAAATCATAAATTGGATGTATCCTATGCTGAAAAAAAAAATGGACATAATTAAAACATTTTGAACCAATTTGTTTCTGGTAACTTTTATTCTGTAGATGCTCCTATACCTTACATATTGGCCTACTGAAAACAGTAATGTGTTAATGTGTTAATTATTGTATTAGAAGACAAGCTTGAAAGCATATCTCAAGAATAGGAATGGATATGAATGCCAGCTTACAAAGGAATGATATGTTTAATTTTTTTGTAATATACTATATAGCTGACTGCAGATGGATTGAAAATACAGTACAGCATATGGTATTTTGAAAAACTTGAGGAAACCTTGAAGTAGTGATCATGTGACATGAATAATCTCAGAAAACAATTTAAGGCAGTGAGCATTAAATCACCTTAGTAGCTCTTTTGCTTTGTCTCTTTGACGAATTATTCTAATTAGAGTAGAATTACATATAGAGGCTAGGTCTTTTGACTTTGTGAATATATTTCTGAGTTATCTTAGAATTTTTAAGATTACAAATTAACTGTGGGGTCAAATACAAATTGGCCACATCCAAACTGGGTGGCTGATTACAGCTTCCTTGTCATCCCTCCCCAGAGTATAGGGCTAGCAGATCTGGACTGCAAAAACTTGGATGACCAGTAGAGTTTTTATTACTTTTCAGCCATCTAGTTATTTTCCAGATGTTTGCAATCAAGATCTAATAGTCCTACTACAGAAATTTGTTCAGTACTTGCTACCCAGAAGGTTGACAGTGATACAAAGGAGGAAGAATGCCATTCGAAATCCAGTGAAAGCATTCTCAGCAAATAGTGACTGTTGACCTGATGAGCTTCAAAAACACGGTGAAGCAACATTCAAAATATTCCCATGAAAGCAAAGTAGGAGTGTTCTGTCCACTTAAGATGCATGCGGATCTTTGTTTTGGGCATGTTTTACAAAGTAACCATCTTGGTTGTCTGATTTTTGTCAAGTCAAAGATACAGGGCTGTATATTGCATGCAATGTATGTTATGTGCTTCTGCTCCTACGCTTGTCAAGCTCTAAATCCTAATCAAACAGCATAGAACAGCTATAGCCACGCATAGCTGTTCCATTGGTCAAAAAGAAAAGTAAAAATATGAAATGCCAAACAATTCAAGAAGCTTTCACCAGTGGGATTTGATATTTTATAGTGTTATGAAAATATGTGTGCTTTCTTTTCTTCCTTGCTTCCTAATTGTTTCTAGTTTCTGATTTCTAAGATGAATTTGTCTAAAGTGCATGTGATGAAATGACTCACATCAACAGATGCCTCAGTCATAGGCATACTTTTATAGTGATGGAAAGCAGTTAAAAAGGGTTATGGTCCTTGTGTGAAAGTGTGTATTTTTTTAAAAAAAACAACCCAAGAATAAAATAAATAAAACTTTCAGGTTTTATGAACACCTCAATGAGCTAAGAGGATATTGATGTTGCCCTGGATTTAAGCTGCTTCAGAGTTTAAAAATACTCCTTTGATGTGTCATGCATATTCATGAGTTCATAGACAAATGCAGCAGTAAAATCACATTACTTTCTCTGCCTGCCTTGATAGTATGATTTGCTGACAATTGCCTTCCTACCTGACCATAAAGTATCTAGCATAATTTTAACATTGTATGCATAATAAATCATAATTGAGCTCCTGTACAATTCCCTCTGTGAGGAAGGCAACAGCTCCTCCCTGGCTATTTCTTGCCAACATGTTTTCAACTTCATTTACATTTAGAATATCTCACCACACATACTCTTGGGCTAGTTTGATCAAAGAATCAGAAATCTTCCTTAGTAAAGCAGAATATACTCTGCCTGATGTCACATTATTTTTTAATAAAGAAAGATGTCCCATGTATGTTCATTGCAGTGCAGTGGTATATTCTACATGGGTTGTGTCCTGTAATAATATTATTTTGATAACTGTAAACAAACCAACATAGCACAAAAAGAGATATTAATAACATGTGTACATGGGTTTTTAAAAACCAAATTATTGTTCCATGTGATTTTGAACAGGAGTTCTGGGCACTCTGAAAAATCTGTTTATTTAACTGACATAGTTGGAATAAAAGGTGGCAGAGCCTGTTAATCGTAGCATGCCCAATATGCTATGTTAGGGTGCTATGGATTTTGGGTACCACAAGGGTCAAACAGGAATGCAGTAAAACAAATGCAGTGGAATATTGCAGTAAGAATGGGATTGGAAACTTTCACTGGCACACGCATACATAAATATATATAACAATTTTTGTGGCACCTTAAAGCCAAACAGATTCCAAACCCTTGGAATCCATCATGAGATGAAACCGAGCTGGGCATAATTAAAAGAGCTGTGCAGATCTCTGAAGGAGTGGTTCACTTTGTTGGAGCTTCAGTCAAAGCACTACTCTGAAGCAAGAGCATGAAGCAGTGTTCCACTTTAGAGTGGGCCAATTTTGTTCCTTTGCTTCAGTCAGTCGCAAGCCTCTGTTAGAGAAGCGACAGAAGTGTATTTGTCTAACTTTGATGATTCATCTGAGAGATAGTGATTGGCCCAAAGTCATCCAGTGGACTTCCGTGACAGGACATGGACTTGAAACCAGATCATTCCAGTTGTATTCTAAAGAGTGGGCAGCATCTCTGACAGCATCTATGGTGATCTACTGAGACATCTCCATATGTCTCTCTGGGTTGATATATTTCCCCTCACCAACATTGCCACTGTTCATTTGCTTGACTTCCCCACTGAAATCTGCTCTCTATAACTGGCCAAAGGGAAAGTATAAGGCATTTCCCTCCCCTCTTTTGGAGTTTCCATGATCAGAGAGGGCAAATGAAAAGGCAACAACATAGAGGAAGAGAGGCAGACAGAGAAGGCTTGGGAAACTGGTGATGAGCATCTTCCAGGTGTTTGCCAGTCTAAGTGGGAAAGAGAAGAACGAAAAGGGACAGTCTTGAAAGGACCATTTCAAAGTGGAAATAAAAACAAACGGATTAACTCAGATTCAGTTATGTTCATCTGGAAGGAGGTAAGAAGTTTATAGATCCATCAGAAGGTAAAAGAATTAGTCCTTAATGCTTTACGGCCACTATCTAACCTGAAGATAACATATTCTATAGTATTTGACATATAAATGCCAAATATTTTCATGCTCATTACTGCTTGCTGCTGGCACCATTATCATCCACACCAACTGTCTCATGATACATTGCAAGGCTCTTCTACATCTCCTGTATGTTAAATCTTGACATTTTTTAAAAAAGGGAATACATTGTCTCTCCCCTAGATCTGATTATTTTAATAGGATGGTAGTAATTTAAAGATCTCAAGTAATATTTCCTATCTGAACAAACAATTATAAATGAGCAACAAGCATTCTAGTTCCACGCGCATGTGTTTGTATTTATGCTTAGTGATTTCCTACTTAAGATCTATCTACAGAACAAGCTAGAAGAAGTAATTCATTCTCAAGAAGGAAAACAGACACAGATGGAAAATGGAATGCCAAAGCACTGAGATAGGACTGAGAAAGAAAGAGAAAAAGAGGAGCATCAACTGGAGGAATTTTGTTGGTTTGGTCACATTCATCATTTGTTACAGGTTTGAATTTTGTGATGGCAGCAAATTGGCAATGCACATAAATCAACGGGTGGAGCACCTGTTTGTTTATTAAGAAACAGACTATTTACAAACTGCACCTTAGGGTTTCAGTATTTCATGAGTTATATTTACAGTGTGTTTGTATTACAAATATCCTATTTCCTTAAGCTGTTCTTCTGTTACTTTAGGGATTCTACTTTTCTTCAATGCTGCATTTCTTACGCTGTTTATCTCTGTTTGTTCTTCTTACTTTTGTTTTTCCTAGTCTATTAACAAGGTGATTGTTTTGTTTACAGTTATCCCCTTCTGTTTTGCATAGAAACACTCTCTTAACTTTCAGTTAGCTGGGTAGGTTTTGCTCTCTCCCCACCACCCATCAGATTTCAGCTCCCTTTACAGTGACAGACATTTGCCAGTTGCTCTCTTTTCTGTTGTCCTCAGCCCTACTCTTAACTTCTCTTTGGGACCTTCAGCTCCTGTATTTCTGAATAGCTATAGGCCTCTTTTTGGAAGTCTTTGAATCTTCTTTTCAGGCTTTAAATCCTTCTCTCTTCCAACCCACAGACATAGTGCAGTGCAAGCAATTTCACACTGTACAACAAACCTCTTCTTCCATTTGTACTCCAAACAGCTGCTAGAAATCTCCTAATAGCATTGTGCCCCTTTTAAAACCTTCTTAGTTCTACTTCTCATCTTATATAAAGGCAAAATGTCTTTGTACAGTTAGACAGGATTGACATGACAGGGAAAAACTCCTAGGACTGATGAGCATCCTGTCAAACCTCCCAAGTGATTGACACATTGACCCCCAAACAGATGATTCTTGTGAACATGTAGCCCTTTACAGAAAAACAGTTGCCTGCCATTGTAGTAGATGAGGCTGCATCTGACTGGCATAACAGCTTTCCCCAACCTTTATGCCTTTCAGATGTGTGAACTTCAGCTCTCAGAATCCACTGGCTTCCATCTGTATCATCACTGCATTAGGTCCTGATAGATATGTGTCAATATTATTCAAACCAAGCATGAACATAAAAAAATCAGATGGCAGGGCTAGGCTAGAACCCTGTCCCTTAATTATATATATCATTTTGTATTTATTTGTATTGTCTTATTTGTTACATGTATTACTCTGTTTAGGAGGCTTTGAAATAAATTGAAACAAAAATAATATTCAGGCTTTTTAATTGTCACCTACGGTCTGAAGTGGTATAATCCAGACACAGATTTCTGTCTCAATGTGAATTAGTCCTGTAATCATTAAAATAACTATCCAGCATCATTGGGAGTTTGGGCAGGGGCCAGATAAATAAATAGATAGGAATAGCTAATTAGTGGGTGATTTTGGCACTCCTCAGAGATTCAAATCCTTTCTTATATTGTTAAAATAAGTCAATGTATTTTGTTTTTATGGCTAATTTCTTATCAATGATATACTGAGCACCAACTACAAGCTTGGTAAGTCCTTTGTCCACTTACTGATATTATTATATTTATATTAAAAGAAAATCCCACAAGTGAATAACAAGAGGAGGAGGAGGAGGAGATGACTGTTGGCCATAGGGAAAGGAAAGTGATAGGTCTTACCTATGTTCCTTCCCTAATCTCAGACTGTAATGATTTTTGAGAAGAATAATTTTCCAAGATTATTGCAATAGGAAGAAGCTTGGTAATTAACTCAACTAATTGGAAAGAGAAGCTTACCCATTTTTGCTATGCTTTGTTGATTTTTCATCTTTTTGAATGCATTGCTATAAACGCATAGCTGGAATTTGTCAAAGTTCTGCCAAGACAAAATGGCTTGGTTTACTGTTAATCCAAAGGGTATGGGCAATTATAATGGCACAAGCCATAAACATTGTCATATTTTTTTGTTTTATGCTCACTGATTAAAAAAATTCTGTTATTATTCACTTTGTCACTTTGTGTGACATGGGCGGCTATATAAATACGATAAATAAATAAATAATCCTGTAAATGATTAGAAATTAAAGAACTCACAAGTATTGAATGCCCAAAAGCAAAAACTTGAATAATTCATCCCCATTCTTTCTTTCTTTTCTTTTTTAGAAATCTTGATGTTCATTCATAAAGTGTAATAAAAACCAATACATAAGCTTTCAGTGAAGAGGAACTTTTCCCTGCTAACTCAGGCATTGGGAACTGGTTCAATGCTGGAGCTTCTCCAAAGGGGCTTTAGATTATATGGATCCAAAGCTATGGGCATTTGCCTGAAGAAAGCTCTATTTTGAGATCTTCCTCTATTAAAGGATTTATTTATGCCACTTCTGTCTTATCACTGTGGAAACTCATTCGACAATATTCTGTGCTTCTCCCAAATAAATCAACAAAGACTTCTAGGAATATCGCAAAACTGTGCAATTGCCATTGTAGTCCGTTGTGAGATGGTTTAGACTTGTATTCTGGATAACGGCATTTACTTTTTTAAAAAAAACTACTGAATATAACAACCAATATAAGTATGAAAATATGTTATTGGTTATTAATTATGAAGTATAGTGCATACCATCAGGTTTTTATAGTTCTTTAAATTATGCTACCATGTTTAAGACTGAAATAAAATCTATCTAATCAACATGAATAACTCAGCTTTTGAATGCCTATGCTCTGTTGGTTAAGTGAAAAGGCTGCCAGAGTTAGAACCAAACCTTGTGTGACCTTACAGAGTCCAGGTTCCTAGCATCAACTCTGATGAAAGGATTACTTCAGTTTATTGGGAAGAATGTAATATTTTTTAATTATTCTTCAGGGGGTTTGGTGGTTTTTTCCCCACCTGTGGAAGTCATCCTTTCCTGAGCTCAGATTATGCGTGAACGTTTCTTCTGTTCTGGGAGTAAATATATTGAATAGTAACCAATATTCATTGGTTAAGAGTCAAGGTAAAGCAAGACAAGAAGAATTTTGTTATAATCTTTTGTTGGGTACATGAGCTAGTGATAATCAAGCACTTTAATATGAAAAGTATCCATGCACTAATTGCAAGCACTAAACCCCTTCAGGCATTTTCAATGTTTGCCTTAAAACCATGGAACTCTTAGAAAAGACCCTATAAAATCTGAATCAGAACAATTTTTCTGAAGTAATATTTATTCAAGGTCACCTTAGCAGAACCTGATTAGCTTTTGCATTATTAATCTGGCTTTTTAAATGTTGTTAGCTAGTCTGAGTTCTAACAGGACCAATTTAAAATCAAATAGATAAAATGAAGTATCTTGCTAGATTTATTTACATATTCTGCTTACTAGAATGCATCTAGATCATATAAATGTATGTGCCTGTTACATTATGTTTAACAAATGAGACACTATTGGGGGAAAAAAAAACCTGAACAGCTCCTCTTTTGAGTTTCCCTCAATATTTTGCAGGGTTTTTTTTTGTTTTTTTTTTTTGTTATTTTCTTATATGAGAAGTAAGAAGAAAGAATTCAATTCATGGCATGATATTTTGAGTAGCAGCTTCCACTAGAACAAGCTACTTCATCTGGGCTTCATCTTAGTAATCACAAATAACTATATTTTCTTCCCTGAATGCCTTTCAGGAATTCTAGGCCATTTCATTCCTCACATATAATTACTACATATTCTTCTAAAATATATTTTTATGATTATATCATAATTTAGTTTACCTGCCTTCTTAGTGGCATATGGTTGTTCTACAAGTTCTCCATTAAGCTGGGCCTTAGGCTTATTACAGCCTTGGCTTTCCATTAGAATATCATGTATATTTTGGATTTGTGTTTTGTTCATTAGCTTTTAATAAGTGACATTTTTCTCCCTTAATACATTTTTGTGTATTTCACAGTGGACATTTTTCTTGCTCATGTGTTTAATGTGATATTTTATCTCGAGATGATATAAGATGACTGGAACATTTGGACAGGTTTAGACAAACAAATGTTAAAGTTACTAGCCTGTCCCCCAGCCTCTTAGTCAATAAATTGAAATTATACTCATTGGCATTTCAAATAGATTAAAAATGCAATTTGTTAGTCAAGTCAGTGACCTCAAAGTCACAATAGAAGTCACTAAGATCCCTATAATCTTTTCAAAGCAAAGGGAAAGCTGCTCAGAGCACTTACTGACTGACAGTTAATTTGCAGAACATAAAAAAAGAAATGTATACATATGGGGAGGGGTGTCTTATGCATGTGTATATATAACAAATATATAACAAAAATGTATGCATGTGTGTATGTGTGTAGAACAAACAACCATATTTCATTTTAATCCATATGTAGTCTACATCTGTAAGCAACTCATTCACAAGTCACAAGGAATATCAGGTCTTCAGTCCATTGAGTAATTGGGATCATAAATTTATATTTCCAGTTTTGAAGAAGAAGCCTCTATATCAATAAAATGATGCAGAGAATCTATTTCCATTGTTCAGCCATAAATTCCCAAGAGATAGGTATTTAATTCAAAAGGGCATGGACTTCCAAAAATATTAAAACATGTTTCCAAGTCAAGTTAATATAGGTAGTGACTTCTTTCCAGAATATTGAAAAAATGTGTATTTGAAGCAAGCATTATTCTCATTGTACCTCCAACTACAGGATGATTTACTGATTCTTTTTCTGCTAAAACAATTGGTCCAATAAGCTTGAAATATTTCAGAAATCTAAGATTACAAAGTTAATACAATCTCATAGAGAGAAAAATAGTGTGAGAAAAATGTATTTGTGGATTCTCTGCATCATTCTTATTGATATAGAGGCTTCTTCTTCAAAACTAGACATATAAATTTATGACCCCAATTACTCAATGGACTGAAGACCTGATATTCCTTGCAACTTGTGAATGGGTTGCTTACAGATGTAACTACTTATGGATATCCTTTTTCTTTATTGCCACTGAATTTCCTCTTTTTTATTCATAAGTGCTACCAGTGGACAACAAAAAACAAATGGCATTTATCCATTAATTTAGGAAAGAATAAAACTCATCATTATTGTACAATAATTGATCAAATAATTCAATAATAAAAGATGTCAAATATGTCCAAGATATAAAACAGTTTTGCTTTGGCTTTTTTTAAAGTCAATGTAAAGGTCTAAATTACCCCATAACGTCAATTTAGCATGGGGGGGGGGGGGGGAGAGACACTTTTTAGAAATATTATACCACAATATATGAACTAATGTAATAGTGACAGAAGTTATGTCATATATATATTATTTTGAATGGAAAACAATTAACCTAGGGTGACATATATAAAGATCCCAAGAAGGGACTTTAGTCTTAGTCAGAGAATATCTGCAATGATATTATTGAAGATTTGCAAAATCAAAACTATATCTTTCACTGATAACTGATTCTCTTTCAAGAATACATTTGGAACTGAAGATTCCTATAGAAATTTATGGAAGAATGTACTCAGGTTTCAAAAACATTTTCCATGGATGGATGGATAGGAATTCCGCACAAAACATAGAATATTCTGGGAATCACATTCATTTTGAGTATGTTTACCCTACCTCAAATAAATGAGTCCCTTTATCAATATCCAAAAAAATCTTGTTTTAAATGTTAGGGCTTATATAAAGACTCAGTTCATAAGTTAAAATGCCATTTCATTTCCTCAAAATGTCAGTATCCTATAGCAAGAACACTTCAAACCCAGCCTTGACTAATACATTTTGGAACAGCAACTCTCAGAATTCCCAGCAGAGTAGCCAATAAAACTTATGAGAAGTGTGTTCTCAATGCATTCAGAAGCATCAGGTTTAAGAAAGAGATTTATAACGTATTCGATAAGTAATGTATTTGACCACAACTTTAGTAATAAAACTGGAAATACTTCTGAAGTATCCTGTGACTAGCATATCTTCTAACTAACATATTAAGCATGGAGTAAGAAAGTAGCACACCTCTATAAACAGAGCTCAACAAGCTGTAATCACTGCCAGAATTAAAAAAGGTTCTGCAGAAAGGTTAAAATTGAAACAGTAAGGTGCAGAGACAATGAACAAAGGTATTGACATTGATCATCTTTAACATACATGTGTATAGACACACAGAGACAGTTTCTGATTTTAAATTTGTCATTTGTGGTGGCATTATATTATTAAAATAAAGTTTTAGGTTCAAGAGTTTAATAAATAAAAATATTAATTTTGAATTAATTCTGATTCTTTAGTCATTCCTGCCTCTAATTTGTGATGAAAGTCTAAAATGCTTACATTAAGGATTTGGTGATATGCTTGTTTTGTTCTGGCAGCACAAAAAACTGCCTTGGATGAATTGACTGAATTAGTATTTGCATCTGATTGCCAAACTCAGATTGACTCATTTATTCATAGTTCATGCTTATTTCTTAATATGCACACTAAAGTTTCAGTATAGCATTTCTACAATCAACATAGATGTATATTCTATAGGAATTTTTCCTATTTATAATATAAAAACATGTCTTAACCTATAGCAATATCATTTCATAAATATATTATGCTTCCAGGTCTTTTTAATGTAAGGCTTCGTTCGGTTTGGTTCAGTTGTATTACACTTTTACAAGGAGATTCCCTTCCCCAGGGAATATCATTAAAAATATCAAGAAGGAGACCATGAAAATAAATATTTGATATTTCAATAGTGCAGCTCTGAAATCTGATTCCCTTCTTTGAGATAAGTTGTGCAATGCTGGTAAGTCTCCATCACTTTAACAATGGCACAAATTATGCTTCTTTGTAAAAATAGTAGAAAAAATATTGAAGCGTGCTGCTCAAAGATGTAATATTTACCAAAAGAAACTAGAATTTCTCAAAATTAAAAAGCTTGAGATGGGAAATGTTTGTTCCTGGATGAGCATTAGGGAGAAATATCCTCCGACTACTGATGAGCGTGAGAGGTTTCTAAAGGCAACAGAACTTCAGAATTTGCTTCTGGGCTAAAACAGTTCTTTTCATTCAGCTCCAGGCAACAAATATACTAGTAGTATTTTGACAAATATTTTCTTGGAGGCATTGGTTTACTGCTGTCACTTCAGATTAATAGTCTGTTGGCCAAACTGATTCTCCTTAATTAAGAAATAATAATTCAACTTTCTCCAAGCATCTTCTTCTTGGACTTTATTGTTCTGATTTAATTCTTGAGTGGAAGTATGCCCATATGTTCATCCCTACACTGAAGAAATTATGTTCTGTTACATGTAAATATGAGACATCTCTCACAGTTCAAGCCAAGATGTAGGTTCATGTCTCTTAGTAAACACCATGAAAAAGCTGTCAAACTAAGGATAGTTTGTTTGGAGCTTTTGTATCTCCTATGTACAGCATAATGGAAGTTTAACAGCTGGGGAAAGAGAAGAGCTAAGATGAATGCAGGCTATGAGACAATAATAATTAGAAGTAAAAGCAGACTTAGCAATCCTCACATTTTGGATTCTCAGTGCTAGCGGAAGACCTCCAAAGGATGGCAGAGCTGATGGACGCTTCCCATGAATGGCAAGAAAATTGGTAGTAGCAAAAAGTCTCCTCCAGAAAATAATCATGAAGCTACCACCGACTTCAATAACTCCCTTTGTCTACTTTGATCTTGTTAGAGAGCATACAAGCATGAGAAGCACCTATCATTTAGATGCTGACAATGACACTCCAAATGGAACCCTGAGATGCTGAAGTTTGCCCTTCAGCTACCTTGCAAATGCCTATTACTCCCGCACTTTTTCAAAAACAAAAACACTGTTTTTGAAATTCATATTGCTTATAGTGTCTAATTCTACACCTCATCATAACATTATCATTATCCAATATTTCTTAAACGTTTTCCCCCATTGTCAAAAAGACTGGATCCTTGACTTTTATGAAACTTGAAGGTAAGCTATGAGCTGTTACAGATGAAATATGAACTCCAGCTACTGTTTAATTTTTCCTCTCCCTTCACTGTTTTCTGACAGCAACAATTCTACCTGGCTGCAGCTGAGAAAGAAATAAGATAGTTCCAACCTCCTATTTCACTTCTGTGAATAGGGATTTTATTTTCTATCTCAAGCATACCCTGATCAGAGAAGCTTTTTCTGCAAATATGCTCATTTCTCATTAAATTGGCTCACATGAATACATTTGCTTACATGAGAAGTTACTTGCAAGAAAAATGCCCATGGCCACTGACATTATCACCAGGGTTTTTAAAATGCACAGCAGTTGCAGAAACACGAGGAGATATGCACATCTAGAGTTTGTGCCCTTGAAAAGGTGATTTAAGTGGGCAGATCTTTAGCAAGGAAATGGTTAACAAATTCTGTTTCCCCCATCTCTCTAGGTTGGCTTACTTTGCTTAACTTTAAATCACTCTTTTGCATTATTAAAAACTCAGAAAAACACAATAAAATAGAATCAGATAGGGTGTGTAGACTGGATCAGTGTTAATGAATACAATACTTAAATTGACACCACTATTAGAAATGCTGTTGTATAAATGTGACTTTTTATTATTTGGAGAACCTAATTTAGCCACAAGATGGAATATCTAGTTGAAAAATAAAATGAAGTAACAGTTACCCCTTCCTTCCTACATTATATGTAGGTTATCATTAGACAAAGAACAGCTATATATTTCATGAAATCTAGTAGGGCCAATTGCAGGGCAGAGAAGTATATAAACATAGTGAATAAAACTGAACAGCCCATTAAAGCATATAGCTATTGCTAACATGGATATATGACTCTTTAAATCTTTCCTACGCTCTTTTTTCCATTTAGAAATTTTAAAACAGAACCGCATTGACCATCCATAAATATCCAGTGAACTTAGGGAAAAGGACAAGCTTAACACAACCAATGGGTTAGAAGAAAGTCTCCCCCCCACTCCTCTGCCCCGCATCCCCATTGACTGGGAATATGCTCTTTTGCAGTTCTTCCATTTAGCCTATTGAAATTCATCCTGAGAATGCTGCAGTCTGACCATGAAATAGAGTTCAATGGTGTGGCATGTTAATTGATATATTTTGTCTCCTGCGCTAGTATTTACTAAATCTCTAGAGATGAGCACAGTTGTGTGACTTCTTTTAAAAGGCTACCTATACTACAAGTCAGCAACCAATTAGTGGCTTCAGTTCAAATAAGGCTTGAAATACATGTTTCAGACCATGCACTTTTAACCTTCTTTGTACCATACTTTAGCAAACCTATGATGCTGCAGGGACAGTATCAGCTCTCAGCAATTTCTCTACTCAAGCAGAGACCTGTAACCTTATGCATTCTTCTCTTAATAATCTTCCATGCCAAAGGATTCTTTACCTATTCCTCATCAGCTTTCATCCTCCTTTCCATTTCAGCTTTTTACTGGATCCTGCCTATGATTTATGTCTTAACCATCTTCCAAGCCTTCTACCTTTTTTAACTACTAATTTTTTCAGCAGCCTTCCAAAGAATCATGACACATATTACTTTAATTACAAAATTTGCTCATAGTCCTATTCCTTTGCTTGGAGAAAATGTGTGGAGTAAAGATACAGATCAAAGCCCCATTCAATCCCACCAAAATTAGAAAGGAGGGCCAGCTGAGCACTAGTTAATTATCAAAAAATGTAGTTTGATCCTAACACTTCCTTATTTCCCTTCCAATAACATGCCATCCCCCTTGGCCTTATGAGCTATGAGGTTTCATTAGATTTTACCTTTAATCATCTTCTTTTTGCCTCAACTCCTTTTCTCATTATTCCATTCCCTTTATTATTTATACTCACCCTCTTTACAGCAGTCCTTGAATCAAATTGTGCAAATTTCATAATTTAGGAAGGAATGGTCTAATGGCTTATTATAGATCCTCTCCCCATTTATATAGTATCAGGAGCACACTGCCAAATTTTGCAAAAAAAAAAAAAAAAAAAGCCATTTTTTCATAGCACCGTTTTTATAAAGCTCGACACACCGATTTTGTCCTTTAAACTCTTCCCAGACCAAACACACAAGCCAAAACCTTATCTACTTTTGTAATATCTCAAAGCATAGCTGTAGCCTCTGACTACAAAAACATTACTTGCACCTAATTTAGGAGGGACTAGGACGCGGTGGCGCAGCGGCTTAATGACGCTGAAAGTGCCGGCCAGAAATGGCTGAAAGCTTCAGCGGTTCGAGTCCAGCCTCGCGTTAACAAGGTGAGCTCTTGTTTCTATACCCGCAGCTTCTGCCAACTCAGCAGATCGAAAACATACGTGAGTAGATAAATGAGGACTCTCACTCCGGTGGGAGGAAAAATGCTGGCAACGGCTCAACAGAGAGACGGGACAAGTTGCCGGTAAAAGCGCGAAAACCGCGCTCGTCCGAAAAAGGGGCGCGAAGCAACGGAAATCCCGCCTCCTGTGCTGCCAGCTGGGCTGACGCTCTAGGAATTAGGCTCTGGCAAAGTCTAATTCCGAAATTAGAAAGATGCAATTGCCTTGAAAACCGCTAGGGGGCGGTCACTGCAGGGTCAGTAATGACTGTTAAGCAGATTAAAAAAAAAAAAAAAGGAACATATATTCTTCCTTAAACTGGCATGTCTGACTTCTATAGACCAAATCGAACAAGACAGCGGAATTCATTCTATTGCTTCCTGTGTTTTTCTTTAGTACAGGTCTATAGATAACAAGTGGATCTAGGTCTGGAGCTACTGGTACACTCTGTCTCCTTTCTTAAATTATACTCCTGAAATAATAATTAAAAAAAAAATCTGGGAGAAATTCAACTGGAATTGTTGTAGTTTTTGAAGATTGGTCCTCTGTTGAGTTCTGCACTCACATTCTAACTGTGGATATCTTGTGTACTTGGCTCTAACTGATGAATCTTGGATTCCCAATGAAATACAAAGTACATTCCGTGATTTAAAAGTTTATCAATCCTGCCTAAAGACACTACATCCAGGAAGACTGATGAATGCTTTCTCAGATTACTGAGCAATCCAAGAGAATGATAGATAGATAAATTATTCTTCCAATGCTTTTAGAGTAGCCAAATTTCTAAAATTATGCCTGATGGGTTTGTCTGTTTGTTTATTTATTTTAAGTTTCTCCTCAGTCTACTTCTACACTCTGCAGACATACCTTTGGTCTGCCTTTTTTGTCTACTTTGCTTCTATCTCTTCTCCAAATGTCGCAGTGGGATGCAACTTGGGAAAGCCAAAATTCCCAGATGTATATGTGTATGAATTGAGGAAGTAAGAGGGAGAGAAACAAAGATATCTATCTGTGAGAGAGAAACAGGGGTGTCCATGGGCAGGAAGTTAAAAAATCAAGATAGCATCTGTGACTTCATGATCAAAGCTTGTCTCTTTCTTAAAGTATGTTGCATGTGCTACACAGACATTTTTAAAGGGTGGGCTGGGACTTGAGTTGTGCAGTTGTGGATGCCACCCTGACTTGTTGTCTTCCATAGCCACCTGTGGAGTGGAAGGCATGTGGCTTGCAACAAGGGAAAGTTGCAATGCTGCATTTTGCCCATTAACCCAAGGGCAACTTTTGCTAGAATTAGTTGATTTAATTCAGAATGGTCAGAGGAACACACAGAATAAGCAAAAGTATTCTGTGTGAATATTAGCAGCAAGAGAAAGGGCTTTTCAATATTTTGCTAGACAGACGGAACGGGTTGGGAAAGGACATGGATATCAATACTAGTCTGTATAAGCTGGATCAGTATACATCTAATATTGCTCTTAATTGTTCTAATTTGTTTTTGTTTGGAGATATACCTCCTCATCACTGGCTTCCAGTATTTAATGGCACTATATGTTTGGTGGCTGATACGAATGTCTGCATATGCGTACAATGATTCTTTCTAAAAGCAGTATCACATTGTTTGAGAGAAAACCAGTATTAACATCAATACAGTGATAGAAGATGAATGAGCTATCTTTTCCAGGCATGTTTTAGGTTTAAAATATGACAAATTTTGTCCCACAAATGACAGGCTCATGAAACTCCCTCTTGAGCACAAGCAAACTGAATTATCAATTAATTCAGGGTGTCTTCTGAAATGGGCTTCTTCTACAGCTCCAGCCTCATTTGTCAAGTGTCAGTGTTATGCAGAGGAACAGCTTGCTGGGTGCCATTCCCAGCTGAAAATCTATACATGCTGTGAACTTAAATAAATCTACCAAATAAAATAGCTTGCATTATTAGAAATAAGCTAAAATCAATATTTCTTTGAATTAATTTTATTCTTTGGAACATTTCTGAGGGGTGGAAGGCATACAGCTTATTTCAATGTTTGAATATATGTCACCATATATAATGCAACTTTTCTTTAAACACAAAGTGAGCTTCAGCAGGGACTAGAGCTTAAAAATGATCTGTTATATTACTGTTATATTTATCTAGCATTCAGATATATGTTTGCTTTAGTCAGCGTGGTGACAAAGGTCTTACAGTGGTAAAGATTAGAGTCATCATAACCTGAGAGCTCCTTTAACTCTCATCTTTCCATTGCCCAGTTGTTAGGCAGATTTTAGCAGATTTATAGCTTAATGTTTAGTGAAATAGCCATACATAAATTCACTGGCGATTTCAGAGAATTGGGAGCAGTCATTATTTTTGTACAAGAAAGCCAGGGCTCTTTGTGTTTTCTTTCTTCTCACACACTCACTGCCATTTGGGGCTCTCTGCAATGGCTGTTTCTTTTCGGTATTATTTCCTGAATATAGGGGGGTCCAGGAAACATTACCAAGAAGTTGCACAGTCAGCTTGTACAGTTTCAGAAGTCAGTTGGACTCTGTTCTTGCTAGCATTTCCCCTAGATGGATGCCTAGGATGAAACGAACAACCAAACCAAACCAAACCAAACAAAAACAGAAACAAAAAACAAAAAAAAAACATACCTCCAATATGCTCCCAGCAGGATCTATGGGAACATTTAAATTCCTAATCATAACTAAAACATTACTGCTGGAGTAAATTGATGGACTTGGCACTGAAAGCTACTTGTTAGCCTATTATCAGTCAGCATAATGTTTCACAATAAAGATTCTATTGACTCAGTGCCCTCTATACAAGAGTGCCAGTGAATGCTATGATATGTAAGGATGCACAGATGTGGGGTGTACTAACCACATATTTCCAACCATCTTGTAAAAAGAATTGCTGTTCAAAAATGTTATATTTCCCTTGCATCTTCCATAATGACTTGTTGAACAGAATTATGAAATGATTGCAGAATATGCAGGTCATTCAGAATTCTCTTGCTCTATAGAACATGTTTCGAAAGCAGATACCTTATAAGGATTATTTATTGGTAGGAAAAGGATGATCAAAAGACATTCTCTTGGACCTTTCAGAATCAAGCTGGGTAAACAGTTTTAAGGAAGAGCATTCAGCAAGTACAGGTGTTTTGAATAATTGCTTTACTGCCTTTTAGCCAATTGATACCTAATTTTAATGGATTAGATAAAACATATAGTCCTAATACTAAACCCTAATTATAGATGTTGCTAATTAAATAAGGAGTGAAAAGATTTATTGTTTAATTAAAAAGACTATAAGTCATAGAGAGAAAGGCACACCTGTTATATTTTCTTTTTTAATCTTCCACATAATAATATACAAAAGACAACTACAGTAGCTTCAAAATTCAAACAAGTCACTCTCTGCCTGGAGCTAAATTGTGAAAATTAAAATGATAAAAATGGCAGACTTAACTTAACTTTATAAATAAAATGCATTTTCCTAGTACATAAAAATATAGTACAACCAATTCATAATTTGGATTTTAAAAAATCGAATAGAATTTTAATTCATTTATTTTCATCACTTTGCTTCAATAATATATTTCTCAGATCAAGTATGTGGATGATTTTGTGGGCGTATATGTATCAACATGAACATTCTTTTGCTTCATCACATGATCAATTTATCCAATATCTCTTGCCCCCCCAGAAGAGAAGTGACTCTCCATATAGCTATCTTTTGCTTTGATGCTGCCCTCAAAATTAATTTTCTGAAGAATTTTTAAAGGATAAAATGTTGCTCTGAAAGTTACAATATTAATCTTCTTCCTTCTGTCTCACATACATTCATTTCTTCCTACTTAGGACATCACTCAAAGCAATGAGATTGCAATGATTTTTCATTCCATTGCTCATGCATTCATGTGCTTGTTAATTTGAACTTTTATGTGAGATGGGTGGCTTTATAAATATGATAAATAAACAAACAAACAAACAAACAAATAAATAAAAATCTGCATATATTTAACATAGCTAGATAGATAATCAGTTTGATGTAGTGGTTCTGGACTAGAAACTAGAAGACTGTGAATTGTAATCCTCCCTTAGGCATGAAAGCCTCCAGGGCGACTTTGGACCAATTACTGTATTTTTCCGACAATAAGACGCCCCCGTGTACAAGACGACCCCCATTTTTCCAACCCCAAATTAAGAAATCAATATTTTAAAGATAGTGCAGAACACATTTTTATTTAGTAATTAGTTAACATTTACCTGCTACACTCAGTGGGAGAAGGTCCAAACCGTCTCTCTGCAGCTCTATTTCCAGGCTCTTTTGCATAACTGATTACATTCAAGCATGAGTGAAACTGCCGATAGCTTGTCTCTGCAGACAGCCTTCCTCTAATTGGTTTGTTCAGCATCAGCTGATGTCAGTTACATAAGGCTCGTGATTGGAGGAAGTCTGTTTGGGAGACAAGCTATTTCACTCGTGATTGGAGGCTAGCAATAGGAGGAAGCCTCTCTGCAGAAACAAAGTATGGGCAGTTTTGCAACCGCGCGATTCTCGGCTGACTTCCTTGAATAAGACGCCCTTCAATTTTTAGGGTAAGGATTTTAGAAAAAAGTATCGTCTTATAGTCGGAAAAATACGGTACTTTCTCTCAGGTCAATCTACCTCATAGGGTTGCTGTTGTGGGGAAAATAGGAAGTGGGAACATTACGTACTCCACCTTGAGTTGTACAAATAAAGGTGGGATATAAATCTAATATAAAGAAAATTAAGAAATATAGATATACAGGCATAGATATCTCAATCCAGTGTAACTGTGTCTGAGTTTGAAAGTCTGAGCTATCAGCAACGATCTTGTCTCCTGCTCCATCTGTGGTATCAGCTGTGCACTATAGCTTCTAACACAGTGCCTACATTCCATTATTTGTTGGAATCCATGAGGAAAACCTGTAATATATCTCTATCGAAAGCTCCAGAATAGTTTTCAAGTGGACATTTCTGGGATATTTCAAACATGGACTAAAAAACTGGAATTTCTGACATCAATGGCTTCATGACTTTAAAAATGTTCAAATGGTATCTACAGATTTGAAATTAAGGCTGATTATCAGAAAATTGTATTTACAGTGTACTGGATTCCCCAATGATGTATTTGAAAGGACGGGGATCATATTTTTTTATGCTGGAGGTGTAAAAAATTTGAGGGCTCACTATGCCCTCACTATGATTGGTCATGTGATATTTAGTATCTTTTTGGTATAGTGTATTATTGTATATAAGCAGATTTATAGGAAAATCTTTAAATGTTGAAGATTTTAATGCAGTGTTGAATTATGTACCAAAGCTTTAGAATTTGACTGTTTATCAGGAATTATGGTTGTATCAAGCATGGGGGGTGGCTAAAAGAATTATATTAAGAAATTGGACAAGTGATATTATTCCAGATGTCAATGAATGGTATCAGAAATGGGTGATCTATACATCTGGAAAAGGCAATATTTTCTACTAAACAAATGATGCAGCAATATGTGTTACTATGGCAGAACTTTTGTGATATCTTAACATTTTGAATTGTTCATATTATAATAGTGAATTCATTGGTAAACCAGTGACTATTGATAATTATAAAATATAACATTGATTTTTTCATTTTTTTTTCTACTTAATTTGTATTTTTAGTTTGTACTTTCAATCTTTTTATAAAATATTTTTCTTTAAGCTTAAAGATTGTTTGTTAAAAGAAAAATTAAAAAGCACAGTGCCCACATTGCAGTGAAGAAAATGCAGCAGTTCATTATTTTAAAAGTACAGTGTTCTACCCTTAGTCTGAGATGTAACTTTAAAAGGCAAGGCTATTTTATTAGGATTCTGAGACATATATCACGACTTAAACGTATCCAAGGTTGGCTCAGGGGAAACTACAAGCTGACCACCCTATACATGAAAGAAGGCGTTTGAATGTTATTTCATTAGAGGTGGTGAAGAAAAGAAAAGAAATAAAAGGAGACATAATACAAAATTAAGGTGAGAATTCAAAAATTATACAGCAAATAGTTGGTCCAATGTCTTTCAGGTCTTTGAAAAATTTCTTCCCAGAACCAAGAAATGACTGGAATCCATTTACGTATTCATTCAAATGGAGAAACTGAGGATCTTGCAATTGGTCTTGTAGCTGGCAAGGCTAATACAAATCCATCTGCAGGTTTGTGGATGGAGTAAGGGCCAACAATGTAATTGCTTTGATTAAAATTTAGCCTGATGAAGAATTCTAATAAATTAGAAAGCTTGTGTAGAACATTAAGACCAGCTGAGATGTTGTTCTCAAGTAAGTACTATTCTCTACACTTTGGAATTTTCTTCTAATAGACCAACACAACTATTTATATGGATTCTTCCATGGAAGGTAACTGATGTAATCTATATGACAATTACATTGTCTTCCACATAATTTCTGATAGTTAAATCCTTTGAACAGATTTAATCAATTATTCCTTAAGGAGAGATACAAGACTTGAAAGACATGTGGCTAATACATTATTTTTCTTTGCAGTCTTGGGACTTCTCTCTCTCACAGAATTTCCCAGAGCCAATCCTAGCCAGTTCAGTGCTCAAATTCATTTTATTTTAAATGGATTACTAGACTAATGTCAATATTTTTGAGTTAAAACCTAGCTCAATTGAGTTTCTCTCAAATATCCCTTTAGAAATGCAATTTTGAACCCACTGCCATGATCCTGAAAAAAAAAAAAAAAACTTCTCCACAACATAGAGCAATAGTTAAATCCCATTGCAATTTCTTTTCAATATCTGGTTTTCAAGCTGGGAACCCCCTTCTCAATAATTGTGAGAAAGGGGGTGCTACCTCCTCCCCCCATCCTGATGTTGCTCCAGACAGCACATTTGTTTTTTTGTGCCATCAGTTTGTTGCTATTCTGTGTTCCAGAATGGCAAACTGTCTCAATTTCTTTAGGGATCACTTCTCGGCCTTTTGGATAAGATCAAGTGTAATTGGTTTAGGGCAATTGTGTATGATTCAGTCTTGCTTTGCACTAACTTACACCTTGTAACTCCCTGCTTCCCTCCCTATAACTACTTAACAGGATTCTGATGCTATATATGCTCTATATTATGTGTTACCATATATAATCTTGTTCTCAAGGACGTGTGATAGCTATTTTCTTAATAAATCAAAATCTGCATAAAATCCAGATCCACAGTTAAAGACCATCTTAATCTTCTTAGCTACAAATCCAGTCTAGGACTAGGTTTCTATCTGGCATTTATGTTGGGAACAACTCATCTCATCGCAAGAGGTAAAATTAATATAATCATTGCTTTAGATCATGGTCATTAACATGTGGTTGAACTGCAGTGACATTAGCAATTAGTTCTGCTGAAGTATGAATTTCCATACTGTAATGAGATTCTCACCCTTCTACTTTCTCTTAATTTGTTAAACATTTCACTTTCTGATATAACCTAAAGCTATTTGGAGTATTATTTGCAATAAAAATGAAAGGTTTCTCTCCTGATATTTCTGTGAAGCCATGTAGTGATTCATTTCTTCCATATATCAAAGGCTGGAATAGATCAAAGAAAAACAATATAAGAAATGATTCACTGTCTCTTTGTATCTGACATGGAGATATTGATACATGGTTCTTTAAGAGGAAAAAATGTACAATTCATCCACGTATCTGGCATACTGCTCTTGTTTCCATACTGTCACTGATGATAATTTCTGAACTATCTTCAGACCCAGAAAGAACCACATGTACATGTAGTATGATTTGAGATATGATTCAGATTGATGCACAGGCTTTATTCCTCCCACAAGTGATATGACTTGGTCAATGGAACCAATCAGTATTTGGGGAGGAGTTTCCGTGTGACTACCAAGCCCTTGATAAGGAGGTTTACAATAAAAAGTGTTCCATTTTCACCATTACTTCTATACTTCTTCTTACTGAAAGCCTAGACATGCAAACCAGTCAGCTGAGTTAGTGTAACCTTGTGCATGATTAGCTCTGTCTAGGGACTGTAGGAGGACAGCTGTGTTAATCTATGGTGGCAAAAAATCTGAAGGAATCTGGTAGGTCTTCTAATCTGTTTAGAGGACTTAATTTAATCCCAAGGATTTTCTTGACTGTGTTAATATGTAATTCTCAGAACATATTAATCCCTTGTATTTAACCAATTAAGTGTGTTGGGGGAACAATTCCACCCTGTATTACAACTAATAATTGTAGCTGCTGCCAGCAGAAATTCTTAAGCATGATTCATCTACATGAGTTATACTTACGGTATCCTGGCCAATATTAGATATGAAATTTTAATATCTCTGATGTAGCTGTATGAAGTTAATCATTACATTATATTGTAAAAATAGGGCTGGGGGAAACAATAAAAAGAGCTATCACCTTCCTGTCAATTTTTATGAGTTCTCTGAATGAATCTGGTTGGCCATGTTAAGATACAGAACACTAGACAGATTAGTCATTGGTCTGATCCAACAGGGCTTTTATAGCAATAATGACCCAGCTTTCTTTTATATAGCAATAATTAAACAGATTTCCTTTTGACTTTTCTTGTTTGGATGCTGTATTTCATTAATAACAGAGATCAGAACAGTTAAAGCATTTATTTTTCTAGTGGTAATGTCCAACTGAGAAAGGACATCAAGAAAGAGTGAAAAAAATAAAAATAAATAAAAATAATGTTAAGTAAGATTGAGTGCAGTAGAAAGAAAAGACAATGGATAAAATGGATGAATTGGATGAAAAAGTTTATAGGAATGCATTACAGAAATGTGCTACAAGTTGTTACTAGAGATGAAATGAGATGGTGAGTATTTGACTATGGAGTCTCCAGGAATTGAACTTCATTCAAAAAGCGTCTAGGTATATTTTTCAGTCCCCATCCCCCCTTTGTCCCATTGCCCTCTGGTGCTAAGGCATGTACACTCAGGCAAGCCACAATGATGTCAGCATGATTACATGATTCACTATGTAATTGTGCAAATGTCACAACTATGTACTTTTGTCATGATATCTGACCTAAGTACATAAGTCATACTGTCTCATAACATGATATACAGTACAGTGGTACCTTGGGTTACGAACGCCCCTCCTTACGAATTTTTCGCGATACGATCAGCTCCGGCCCCAAAAATTTACCTCGCCGTGCGACCTCCGCCCCGCGCTATGAACCGGATCTGCGGCCATTTGCCCTGCTGCCACGTGGTCGCGGCTTCCTGTGGGCGAGATCGTGGTAGCAAGGAGACGTTCAGTGAGGCTTGTGGTGTGTTTTGTGGCATTTGGAAGGTTTTTGGTGTGCTTGTCAGCATGGCTCCAAAGAAAATGCAGAGCCGTATGTATTTACATTGAACTTATGGGGAAATTTGCCTTGCAGTGCGACCAAATTCGGAGGGCGGAACGGATTAACCGTATTTACATTGAACCTTATGGGAAAATTTGCCTCGTGGTGCGACCAAATCGAGTTGCGATCAGAGTCACGGAACGGATTAAATTCGTAACGCGAGGTACCACTGTATATATGTTCTCAAATTACTGTCTTATGGGAACATGTGCCTTTCCTTTCTGCTTCTCCAAAATGTGTGTGTACCCTCTATTTCTTCCTGTTTCCATCTCCCTTTTCAAGGCAAAAAAGGCTTAGCATGTAATACAGTATATCTACTTTTCCTCTGAAAACTGCATTGCACAGACACTTCCATCGCTAGCATCAAGGACTGTTCGCTACTGTTGCCTGGAATGCACCTTATTCGTTTAAATGTGTCTCCCCACTGACTGCAACTTCCCCAGTGAAGGCCACTTTTTCTTCCGTTGCTATTTCCTACTACCCTTTTCCCATTCTGGGCTTCATGAACATTTTTCATGTTTTCAGTTTTGTCTCTCAGTGCCCTTATGGTTTTTAGGGCAATTTGCCCATTGAACTATATTTTCCCAATGAATGCAACTTTCCCTTTTACAATTATTCCCCATTAACTCTTCCACAACTGAGGGCTTCGTGAATGTTTTTGCATGTTTTCATTGTGTAAAATTGAACTCCTTTCTCTGAGATGTGGGTGTTTGCCATTTTTTGAGGTTCCTATTTACCCCAGACTTAATAGTTATAATTAAAAGATCTAGCTTATGTACTGGTCTGTGCTGGATGACCTCTGTGTAACAACATTTAAATGACTATATGTTTTAATAAAACTCCAAAGAGTAATTTGGAAAACTGAAAATGAGTGGAGTTAACACCTTTATGTGGTTTTTATTCACAAGGGTTATCCATTTGGTTTTTCTTTTTTTAATTTTCAGGTAGCTTCCCAAGTAAAAAATGGAACCAACATATGAATTGTTAAGGAAAACTGTATGGATAATGGAAATATCAATATAAAATCAATACAGTAGCTTAGAAAATAAAATATGGTTTCAGCCTTAGCTTCAAGCCCAGGGAGCAACGATGCAATTACTTACTGGCTCTTTATCCTGATTATAGGAATCCATCTTCAACTAAAATAAAGAATTGCTCCCATCCCATTTTTTTCTAAATGTTTTTCCTTTTCAATCCAGATAATTTTGCATTCTCCAGAGGTGTCCTCATACTCTGTTACATGTAGATGGCAAATGCCATTCTAAAAAACGAAGAAAGCATCTATCTTGTTAAAAATGTGACTCTTTTTTAAAAAAGTATTTTTTGAGAAGTTTTATATGGGAAAATTCTGAAAAGAATAAAAAGGGACTGAAAAGTCAAAGATAGAGCAAAGGGGAAAAAGAAAAGAAAACATACTTTTCCAGGTTTCATCTAGTAGTAGCTTTGAAGCAGGAGAGTGACAGGCTGAAGCCTAAAATTGCATCTCAAATTAGGCCTGAATGGAGAAAACCTAATGACTTAATTTTGGATAACTGACTGATGGGGTTTCATGCCCTATTCCTTTTTTACATGTTTTAATAGTAAACCTTAAATTAAATAGTTGGATGAATTATTCCTATAGCTTTCTTCCCTTATCCCTTTCTTATTAGTACTTATCCACAACACATGAAAGTAAAATAAAAACTTTCATTAGCATTCTTATTCATTTTTAAGACCCTAATGTTTTTATTGTGCAGTTGGATGTAAAAAAAAAAAAAAATCTATGCACAAGAAGGCACCAAAAAAAAAAAAAAAACCCTTTTAAAAATTCATTTTCCCAGAAAAACCAACCTTATGCAATACACTGAGCAGCATTTACTGAGTGCATTAGGAATTTTGCTCTCAGTCACTCTGAAATTTAAGAATTTAAAGGAGTAGAAAAATAAGGCCACAACCTTAGTAATAGAACTGTAAAGGAACAAGGCATATTAGAAACCTAAACTCACCCTTTACTATTTGAAGAATAGAATACTGCTGTCCCAAGGAGGCTATTATGTCAGACATGGACATTCCTGGGTAACCCAGGTCTTCTCCATCTAGATATACATACCACCCATCCTATATAAGGCTAATAACAGTGAAATGTTTCCCAGCTGTCAGTCTAAGACAGGTATTCAGATTAGGCTCCCCGACTCAAGGATTTAAGTATTGTACATATGTAGTTGTCACCATATTTGCCTTTCTAATCAGTTCAGTAACCAACTTAATGGAGATGAACCAAAATTTACCCTAATCCTTTGTACCACAGGTTAAGCTTCAGGTATTTCCATTAGGCCTCCAATATTTCAACAAGACCCTCAAACTGAAGCAGAAATATTTATCTTCTATAGTCAAAGTGCTTTGGGGTATTTTAAATCTTATGCCTTCATGAACAATTGTTATATAATTTTATTAATTTGTATATTGTACATTGCCTAGAGGGCTAGTCTGAGTGAGACAATAAATAAATAAATAAATGGATAAACATTCCTATTCCATGAGTAGACTTCACCCACCACAGAAAACCACTTGCAGTCTTTGGAAATGGAGACGCATATAAGCCAAATAAATTCCAGAAAACATTTCAGTCAGTAAAGCAACAGCCCTTCATAGAAAAAATGCCATTTTTCCAAAGCAAATCCAAAAGCTGCTGAATTTACTTTCATTATTGAAAATTGAAATTGAAATTATTGTTACTTATGCCTTCACTGAAATTATTGTTACTATCATTAAATTAGCATTGTATATCACCTTTCTGATACATCTGCAAAAAGAGAAAAAGACTTGAAGCACATGACCATCTCCAGCTCCAAATATGGTTACAATCTTCGGCATAATACAGGTGAAACTCGAAAAATTAGAATATCGTGCAAATGTTCATTTATGTCAGTATGGCAACTCAAAAGGTGAAACCAATATATGAGATAGATGCATTACATGCAAAGTGAGATATGTCAAGCCTTACTTTGGTATAATTGTGATGATTATGGCTATAGGCCTACCACCTTCTTAATAACCTTCCCCAGAAAGGGAAGGTTGGAGATTGGACAAAAATTGTCCATCACTGCTGAGTTCAGTGATGTTCTCTTGTATATACTGAATGCAAAGCATCACAACATATCCAAAGCCATATATGAAGTCTTGGAAAGGAGAAATAATTATGGTTGGTGGTACAAGGCTTCTAAGGAAAGGTCTGATAATCTGATCAGGCAGAGGGATCTATGATGGAGGAAAAGGGAGGAGAGAACGGAAAGAAAAGGGGTTATAATTATTAGCACAGCAACATTACAGCTTGCCAGTGTTTTGCAAGTTTCAGGATTGTAAAAGCACTTTTAGACAAGCAAATAACCTTTTCCTCCCCTGACGTTGGTGAGACTGCCCACCTTTAAAATGAAACCCAGATTTCAAGCATTACATAGAAGATGGCTGATCTTTTCTATTCAAAATCTGGTTTTAAATTAGGAAGTATGCATGCTTATTTCCAGTTAAGCAGTTTTATCTCATAAGGTTTTATTGTTCTATCCCTGTTTCATTTGATACATAGATTAAAATCTGATTATGAAAAGTCAGGGCATATTTATTTATTGCCCAACCTGGAACCCAGTGAAATCATTTTTTTTAATTCATGGTGGGAGTTTGCACAAATCAGTTTTATCATTTCAGGGTGTCATGTTATTGCAGTTTGAGAACCCATGCTCTAAGTAATTAAACTGGAGAGGGTGCTGTTGTAGCACATAAATATCCAGTTGACAACCCCCTCCACCTAAGTACCTATTCAGCCGTGTAGTCTTTCCTTAACGCTGCCACAAATCAGCTTTTCTGCTGAGTGTTTCCTTTTCCTCTTACTACTTGCAGAGTTTTTCCTATGCTAAATTAGTATTTAACTTGTTATCTGGTGAAATACTGCTTTCATAAACAGGCAGAATTTATTGTCTCAAGCTAAGTGGACAATGAAAGGGGAAATATTTGCTTTTTGCATTCAAATAGAAGTTCTTATACATATACTTCTAATGCATTTTTATGAGTTACAAAGACACAAGGACCTTTAAATCCAGGAAAGGAAAGGAAAGGAAAGGAAAGGAATTTCCTTATCTACTCCTACCCTTGCCTGAATTCACCTGGCTCTTACAATTGGCCTTTGTTATTTGGCTGGAAGTAGCTTCTTTCTCTCCTAAAAGATTTTTTCTGTGCTTATGTTAAAAATATTTACCAAAAGTTCAACCCCCTTTGCATCTCTCCCTTAAACTTCTAAACTCACTCTTGCCTACTAGGATTTTAACTCTTTTAGGACAGCAACCGATTTACAAAAAATCTACATTGCAATGGTGTAACCATTTACACACTGTTGTTCAAGCTGGATACGTTTGTTCTTGCATTTCTTACCTGTTATAAATGTAAGTATCTCTGGTGGCGTGATCATTTTTTACCAGCCTAAGCCACCCTGCAAAGAACTTTGTAACATTAATATAAACCATTAACACAAAAGCCTTGGAAGAAATGCTGTCCCCAGTCATGCAACTTCTTTGGTACTATCAATGACACTGAAGAAGGTAGCCAAACATTTTATTCAGATCAATCAAATTTCATCCCAGAATGCACAGCAGTAAAGCAGCAGGTCACCGCTGATGACTAGAGAGTGAGTACTCCATGGACTGGCCCGTTATTATGCAGGAAGTGCAAAAATTAACAGTTGCTCCATCTAACTCCTCAATCTTGGGGGAGTGGGGGAGGAATGGCTATCAAGTGCCCAGAAATGGAAGAGAGGAGATGGCAGATGGTAACATCAAGGTGGCGATCATTATGAGGAGATAGGGGTGGACCACTCTTGGAAGGCTTCTCGGATGCCTTATAATGATGTCACATTCTGGACCCCTGTACTCAGCCTCAAGACCTAGTCTCCATTGCTTTGGAGGTTCCAGACTTTGGCTGCTGCTACTAAATGCAAAGTCATCCTATAATAAACCTTACCTTACCATTTAATCTTGGATAAGAGGGCCAACCTGGTATGCATTACTGAAACCTGATTGGCTGCAGGGGGAATCCCCTCTTGGAAATATGCCCTTCTTTGTTTTGAATGTAGCACCAGTCATGATTCCAGAGTAGAGGTGGCAGTGTGGCTGTTGTCATCTGAAAGTCTCTGGTGGCCTTCAGGGGCACTGCCCTCAGACATAGCTGAACGTGAAGCCTTGTACTGAATTTGGGATGAAAGATCAGTTGGGACTGCTGCTAACTTACCTACATCCCTGTGGCATAGCAGCATCCCTGCCTGAGTTTCTTAAATGGGTGGCTGAGTTGGCAGTGGAGTTCCCTAAACTGATGGTTCTGGGGGAGCCTTCTCTCTGGGCCTGGAGTCAGAGGTGGCTAGGGAGATCATAGACGTTATGGAATCCATGGACTTGATCCATCTTATTGGGATCCAACTTATAGCAGAGGTCATATGTGAGATCTGCTTTTTATGTTGTGAGTTGGGGTTGGGGGATGTTAACATCAGTCCTTGTCATGAACAGATCACTCCCTCCTGTCTCTGGAATTTTCTGTAACCAACCACTGCTGCAGGGAGGCCTATTTGATTGGCCTGCCCCAGGAGGATCCAATAGGTTTTCAAAGGAAACTTGTGGTTATTCCCAAAGCTCTGGAGCTTGGTTCAGCTAATGCCTTAGCTGCAGCTTAGAATAAGTATGTGATTAGGGCATTGGATCATATTGAGCCTGTGCAAATTGTGACTGTGGGTCATACAGAGTCCCCCCCACCCCACTTCTCTGGTTTACAGAACAGTTCCAGAAGATGAAACAACACAAAATATGCCTGGAATACTGCTGGAAGAAAACAAAGAGTGAATCTGACTGACACGGGTAAGAGATTTTATTAAGACTTACTTTGTGGTGATAAGAGTGGTGAAGCCAGTTTACTTCTCCACTCTTATTGTATCCACAGATAGTCAGCAAGTGGCCCTCTTTTTGGGTGACTAGGTCCTTCTTGGAAAGAAAGGGTCTGGGAAGTCCCTGCAGGGCTGCTATGAGGACTATTCTAGGCATATGTCAGGTAAAGTTGCTTGGATTCACCCTGAGCTAGATTGCACTGGGGAGGTCCTATGGAAGTGACTGAACCATGATCTTGCTTGGTTATCTGAAAAGAGTTTTAGCTGGCTAGTCCTGAGGAAGTGGACAGGATCTTTGATGCTGCGAATTTTGCCACTTGTGTTCTGGAGCCATGCTTCTCCTGGCTTGTTAAGGCCTTCTGGGTTGTGGCATGTGGTTGCATCTGAGCGGTGGCTAATGCCCCTTTGCTGGAGGGGTTGGTTCCACCTGCTTTGAAGGAAGTGGTGGTCTGCTTCTTCCATAAGAGGACATCTGAATATGACAATGTTGGACAAATTTCACCTAATCTCCAGTCTTCCCTTTTAGAGAAAGCTGTTGAAAAGATGGTAGGCATTTAGCTCTGGAGGAAGCAGATTATCTGGACCCTTCATTTGAAGTTCAGGTCAGTTTATAGTACCAAGGTGGCACTGGTTGGACTTGTGGATGATCTCTGGAGGGCTTTCGATGAGGGTGGTATACTTGTTCTGGCCCTCCTGGATCTCGCAGTGGCTTTCAATACCATCAACCTTGGTATTCTTTTGGACCATCTTAATGGATTGGCAGTGGGAATGCTGTTCTGCAATGGTTCTTTTCCTCTGCAGCTGGTTACTCCTGATTGGACTACTGCAATGAACTCCACATGGGGCTGTCCTTGAAGATCATCTGAAAATTTCAGCTGCTTCGGAATGCAGCTGTGCATGCAGTTCAGGGTGCTCCAAGATTTGCTCATGTTATATTCTTCCTGCATGAGCAGCACAGGCTCCCGGTTACCTTCTGGGTGTAATTTAAAGTGCTGGTTATCAACCTTAAAGCCCTGAATGGCCCAGGTCAAATTATTTGTGGGGCAACTGCTACCTGAAGGTATCTGCTCATTCCAGCAGATCTGACAGGATGTTCATGCTCCAGGTTCCATCTATCAAAAAATGTCATCTGAGGAAACCTAGGAAACATGCCTTCTCTGTAGCAGCACCTACCCTATGAAACAATGACCGCTTTGAGATCCAGAGAGCCCCGACCCTCTTGGCATTCTGGAAGGCTCTGAAGAGTCTCTCTTCCTCCAAGTACTGGACCAGGAGCCTAGCACAAGTGCAGTGGGTGTGAGGCGGTTGTGGTGCCTTGGGTAGAGTGTGTTCATCTTTAATTTATGGGGTTTGTGTTTGTATATTTTAATATGTTTCTATTGGTTTGATTACTGTTAGCCGCCTAGGGTTATATTATAAAAGATGGGTGGCCATATACAATTTTACAATAAATTAAACAACAACAACCACATCCTCCTGGCCTCAGCCTCCGAATTTCATGTTAGGGAATTATAAGTAATGCTCCCAAGTAGTTCATATTGAATGAATCAGTTTTAGGAGGTGATCCTGAAGGTACCTCAGTGCCAAGTCGTATAGGACTTATAGGCTTAAACCAGCACTTTAAATTGCACCAAAAACTTATCGGTAGCTAATGTGGGGCCAGCAGAAGAAATGTAATCATTTGTGTGGTTTAGTGCCAGGCTTCTGTCCACTGCACTCTGAACCAACCACAATTTCTGAATGGTCTTTAAAGGCGGTGCCATGTAAAGTGCATTGCAGTAGCCTAACCGGGTAGTGATGAGATCTTGTGCTATTATTGTAAAGTTCTCCTGCTTCAGGTTGCCCAGCACACAGCTGGGCAAAGACATACTTAGCCATGGCTTCCACATGCCTATTGAACAGTAGCCATGACTCCAGGAGACCCCCCCCCCCCGCCCGCCCGCCAAGTCAAGGACCTGCTCACCTCAGAAATATTGCCATCTCCTGGAGATAGCAGGGCAACTAATTGAGCGAACTGCAATTACATCCTGTTTTGGGTCAACGTTAGCCTGTTTCTTTCCATTATAAGAGTTATATAGCTGCTCATATTGTTGAAGATGAAGTTGTCCTTTGTATAAGGACAACTTTGTTGCTTTTGCCTTAGAGGGCTTGATCTAGTTATTGTTTAATGGTACTTTTCAGAAGGGAGAATCCAGGACTTTTTCTTCAAGGAAAACTACCACAGGTAGTCTATTACATTTAGTTTCTCATGTTTGAAACTAAAGGGTGGATTTAAAAAATCAGTTTTTTCACTTAAAGAAATGTAACACATATGTTATGCCATAAAATATATTGATTTTTTTTTTGTGCAACCTCTTTGTTTTTAAAACAGATTAATATGAAGACAGAATGAAGCATATATATAAATGAGTACATATGAAGCTGACATGGATCTAAAACGATCACATTGTAAAATGACAAGAATAATACTAGAAAGGAGTAAGAACCATACTCCTTTTTCTATTTTCCTAGATTCTGCTTGAACTGATCCAGGAAAGGAAAGCCCTTCACCTCTCTAGTAAAGTTATTCTGCTATTAACCTGTTCTTACCATTAGAACTTTTTTCAATAAAATTAAGCTGGGGTTTGTTTTCTTGTAACTTTCTTGAAAGGTTGTTCTTCTGTGATGTGCATTCAGGGATGATAGAAAAAGAAAATGCTCTTTTTCAGGATGAGGATGTACCTTTTGATACTTGGAAGCAGGCTAATCAATTGTCTTTTCCCAAAGCTATATATGCCCAGTTTTACCAGTTTTTCGGGTTAAGACTTAAGTTTTCAGTCCCCTGATCTTTTCATTGACTTTCTTTGCACCTGTCCCACTTTATCTGAATTCTTCTTACAAAATGCCCAGAACTGGATACAGTATTTAGGTTGGTAACACCTCATCCTACTTGACTAGGGCATCTCTTGATAAGACTGCGTGATATTGAATAGTGAGAAGTCTGCCTACTCATTTCCTCCAGTTCACTTCTCCATGTTCTTAATGTAACAATGCAGGAATGCCTTCCTCGTAACTGAGAAACTCATATAGTATGCATTTTCATGCACTATAATTTTCTCTTGAGCACAAGGTCTTGAGAGGAAAATTAGATATTTAGGAAAATGTGTATGAGAGAAAATCTTGTTTCCAAGGCACTCAGTATATACATTTTCATGAGAGAATCTCCTATACATTTGACAGGATTTTTTTTTAAGACCCACATGTTCCATGTAATAAACAATAAAAACCTCATCTTTCTTTTTAGGAAAAAAATGTCATTCAGGCATTTAATTAAAACTTCAAAAATAGATTAATTGTAATTGAAAACATAACAAATATAGTTTGGGCTAAGGGAATCTAAATTAACATAGTTAATGAAATTACTTTACTTCTTTTGCTTTGTCAGGAAACTAAATCCCTTCCACAGCTCTCTCCACTTGAAAAACAAATAATCTACTAAAGGAAATGATCTGCTTTTTTCACCCTGGGACTGCAAAAGCTATTAAGGCAAATTCAAGCAAACTACATCCTTGCTATTTTAGAAGTGAACTTTTAACACCTTTGCAAATGTGATTTTGCTTTGGAAAATTAGTGCTTGTTCTTTTGTATGCTACAGAGATTTTAACTGTTTAAAACAGAAATAGGGATATTATGATTAAAAAAAACCCTTCTAGCTATTTCATAGTCTTTTTTTAAAGAAAAGATTTTAACTAAACTTGCTACATTTGTCAAAAGCTGTTTCAGACACAATCCAGAATAAGGCACTAGATAATTAATATGGAATTTTTATTGTGTAGACTGTCATTCATATTTAAATGTCTTTACACAGGAAAAATTCCATATTGCTCATCAACACTGTCTAGTTCATTTTCTTTTTTTCCCCATTTAAAAAAAGCATCTCTGATTTTCATCTAAGCATGACAATAAGTTGGATTTAACAGATGAATTTTATATTTCAATAATGAATGCTTGAGAGAATCCTTACTGCAAATATTAGTTACCTTTTCACCTAGTGCAAGTGAAATGCAGCTTCTAAATTTCCAGTTTGACAATAATTGGTATTATTTGTTAAGTCTTATAAACAAAATTGTCAGAACAGATGGTTGTAGAGAATTGTTTGCATTTTTTTTTTCATCTATAAGATGTTTAAAGGATATTTTTCCAGTGCTGTTTAAACTTGAAAAATGCTGACTTGCTTACACCATTCATAGGTCTTTGACTAGAAGCTCCTTCTGTTCTCCTGAAATGACTATAAGATATAAATATTTTTTTCACATAGTTATTTCAGGAAATATCGGAGAGAGAAAAAACTTATCTTCAATGTTTCCATAATGTAACACCAAGATTTCTGAAAGCTTTAAAAAAATATAGACTTAGAAGGCATCATTTAAGCCATCAAGCCCAACCTCCAGCTCAGTGTGGGCATCCACATTAGAGCATTCCTGACAAATGGCTCTCCAGGCTGTGCTTGAACACATCCAGAGGAGTTTACCACCTCACTCAGCAATTAGCTTTGCCATCAAATTGCTCTTATCATTAGGGAGCTCTTCCTAACATTCAGTCAGATTCTGTCTTCTCTTTGTGTGTGTGTGCTGAACTCCAGGTTGATAGAGAAAAGATTCTGACTTCGTTGTGCATGACATTCTTTCAGGTACTTAAAGTTTTATCATATCCTCCTCGACTGGCTCATTTTCTCCCTGTAAGGTTTGGTTTCCAATATCCTGATCATCATATTTCCCCTTCTTTGAACCTTTGCTAATTATTCTGAATCCTTTTTTAAACAGAATAATAGAGTATGGCCCTAGATTTGGATGTAGTATTTAAGGAGGCATATGAACAGTGCCTAATATCATGGACAATTACTTCCTGTGAATTAGAAGTTGTATATCTAATCATGCAGTCTAAACTGCATTCACATTTTTAGCAGCCATGTCACATTGCTGACTCATATTCAGCTGATGATCAGCTACATTTCTAGCATTTTTTTCACATATACTATTACCAAGATAATCACCATATAGGTGATTTCTTTTTCCTAAGTGATGAACTCTGTATTTATCACTACTAACTTTTATTCTGTTTCTTTTTGGCCCACTTCTCTAGCATGTTATGATATTTTTAAATTTTGTTTCTATTTTCCAGATTTTTATTTATACCACCAGTTTAGTATCATCTGCAGATCGAACAAGAATTCTCTTCACTTCTTCTTCTATATCATTTATTAAAATACTGAAGAAGGATCAGGATTGAACCATTTGACAGATGCCTTTGATGAGGAACCACTGATAAGCAATTTTAATACATTTGTCAAACTAGCAGAATCTCCATCTAACATACATTAAGTGAGTGCAAATAATTGAATAATCACTTTGTTCCAATCAAGACTTCAGCTAAACCACCTTGGAATATGACTCTGCAAGTGAAACACCAGCCTAAGAGATATGCCATCCATCCCATATTTAATTAGCTTGCTAATAAGAATAGCATGGGGTGGTCTGTCAAATGCTTCACTGAAATAAAGTTAAATTATATCTACAAAATAACCACAATCTACTAAAATGCAAGATCAGATAATTACATACAACTTGTCTGGCAAGATTTGTTCCTGATAAATCTATACTGGCTCCTAATAATCACTGCATTGTTTACTCATCAACTGCTTTGTTGAGAGTTGTAGAGAATTTGGCAACATGAAAGTTTTTAAAAAATTATTATTGTTGTTGTTGTTGTTGTTGATCTGCTCTACAATGTTCTGTTAGTGATGTCAGACTGACTGGTGTATAGATACCTGCATCTTGCTTTCTCCTTTTCTAAATACAAGGGAAAAATAGGTCATCCTCCAATTATTTGGTACTTCACACATCTTTCAGATTCTCATAAAATATAAGAGAAATTTCTCAAAGACTGGGAAAGTTAACTCTCCCATCAGTATTAGTTCATGCTAATGAACTAATATTTAAAATATTTGAAATTTGCTTTTGTAAAACATCGTATCTTCTTCATTGGCTATCAGTAGTAGACACTAACAACAACATTGCTTTTATTTCTTTTAACTCAATGGTGCCAAGGCAGTTTCCCTTGGAATTCTATGCAGGGTAAATATTTTTAATATGCAGTGAAAATCCTTTTCCTTTTTCTACTCCATCTGGACAATTTAGGTCCTTCAGCTATTGTATTATAATTCTGAATATTATTCCACCTGGATTCAGTTTTATCTATTTGCACCCCAGTAATAAAAGTTCCCCCTTCATGGATCAGTGCCTTGTCGTGGCGAAGGGGCTTATGTAACTCAGTGAAGCCATGAGCTATACCGTGCAGGGCCACCCAAGACGGACAGGTCATGACAGAGAGTTCTGACAAAATGTGGTCCACTGGAGAAGGAAATGGCAACCCACTCCAGTATCCTTGCCAAGAAAACCCCATGGACAATGCTAAAAGGCTAAAAGATATGACGCCGGAAGATGAGCCCCTCAGGTCGGAAGGTGTCCAATATGCTACTGGGGAAGAGCGGAGGGCAATTCCAAGTAGCTCCAGAAAGAGTGAAGCGGCTGGGCCAAAGCCGAAAGGACGTTCAGCTGTGGATGTATCTGGAAGCGAAAAGAAGGTCCGATGCTGTAAAGAACAATATTGTATAGGTACGTGGAATGTAAGATCCATGAACCAAGGCAAGCTGGATGTGGTCAAACATGAGATGACAAGATTGAACGTCGACATCTTGGGAATCAGCGAATTGAAATGGACGGGAATGGGTGAATTTAATTCAGGTGACCACTATATCTACTACTGTGGGCAAGAAACCCTTAGAAGAAATGGAGTTGCACTCATAGTCAATAAAAGAGTGGGAAAGGCAGTAATGGGGTACAACCTCAAAAACGACAGAATGATCTCAGTGCGTATCCAAGGAAAACCATTCAACATCACGGTAATCCAAGTCTATGCCCCAACCACGGATGCCGAAGAAGCTGAAGTTGACCGGTTCTATGAAGACCTACAAGACCTTCTAGAACTAGCACCAAAAAAAGATGTCCTTTTCATCATAGGGGATTGGAATGCTAAAGTAGGAAGTCAAGGAGTAATCGGAATAACAGGCAAGTTTGGCCTTGGAGTACAAAATGAAGCAGGGCAAAGGCTAATAGAGTTCTGTCAAGAGAACAAGCTAGTCATAGCAAACACTCTTTTCCAACAACACAAGAGACGACTCTACACATGGACATCACCAGACGGTCAATACCGAAACCAGATTGATTACATACTTTGCAGCCAAAGATGGAGAAGCTCTATACAGACGGCAAAAACAAGACCAGGAGCTGACTGTGGCTCAGATCATGAGCTTCTTACTGCAAAATTTAGGCTTAAATTGAAGAATGTAGGGAAAACCACTAGACCACTCAGGTATGACTTAGATCATATTCCATGTGAGTACACAGTGAAGGTGATGAATAGATTTAGAGGATTAGATTTGGTAGACAGAGTGCCTGAAGAACTATGGACGGAGGTCTGTAACATTGTACGAGAGGCAGCAACTAAAACCATCCCAAAGAAAAAGAAATGCAAGAAAGCAAAATGGCTGTCTGATGAGGCTTTACAAATAGCTGTGGAAAGAAGGAATGCAAAAAGCAAGGGTGAAAGGGAAAGATATAAGCAACTGAATGCAGATTTCCAGAGAATAGCAAGGAGAGATAAGAAGGCCTTCTTAAATGAACAATGCAAAGAAATTGAAGAAAACAATAGAATGGGGAAGACTAGAGATCTCTTCAAGAAAATTGGAGATATCAAAGGAACGTTTAGTGCAAAGATGGGCATGATAAAGGACAAAAAAGGCAGGGACTTAACAGAAGCAGAAGAGATTAAGAAGAGGTGGCAAGAATACACAGAAGAACTATACAAGAAAGATCTTAATGTCCCGGACATCCATGCTGGTGTGGTCACTGACCCTGAGCCAGACATCCTAGAGAGTGAAGTCAAGTGGGCCTTAGGAAGCATTGCTAACAACAAAGCTAGTGGAGATGACAGTATTCCAGCTGAGGTATTTAAAATACTAAAAGAGGATGCTGTTAAAGTGCTGCACTCAATATGCCAGCAAGTTTGGAAAACGCAACAGTGGCCACGGGATTGGAAAAGGTCAGTTTACGTTCCAATTCCAAAGAAGGGCAATGCCAAAGAATGCTCAAACTATCGCACAATTGCACTCATTTCACATGCTAGCAAGGTTATGCTCAAAATCCTACAAGCTAGGCTTCAGCAGTACGTGAACCGAGAACTACCGGATGTACAAGCTGGGTTTCGAAGAGGCAGAGGAACTAGAGATCAAATTGCCAACATTCGCTGGATCATGGAGAAAGCACGAGAGTTCCAGAAAAGCATCTACTTCTGCTTCATTGACTATGCAAAAGCCTTTGATTGTGTGGATCACAACAAACTGTGGCAAATTCTTAAAGAGATGGGGATACCAGACCACCTTACCTGTCTCCTGAGAAATCTGTATGCGGGCCAAGAAGCAACAGTTAGAACCGGTCATGGAACAACCGATTGGTTCAAAATAGGGAAAGGAGTACGACAAGGCTGTATACTGTCACCCTGCTTATTTAACCTATATGCAGAGTACATCATGAGAAATGCCAGGCTGGAAGAATCACAAGCCGGAATTAAGATTGCAGGGAGAAACATCAAGAACCTCAGATATGCAGACGATACCACCCTAATGGCAGAAAGTGAAGAAGAACTAAAGAGCCTCTTGATGAGGGTGAAAGAGGGGAGTGCGAAAGCTGGCTTGAAACTCAACATTAAAAAAACTAAGATCATGGCATCTGGACCCATCAATCCCTGGCAAATAGAAGGGGTAGAAATGGAAGCAGTAACAGACTTCATTTATTTGGGCTCCAAGATCACTGCAGACGGAGACTGCAGCCATGAAATTAAAAGACGCTTGCTCCTTGGGAGGAAAGCTATGGCAAACCTAGATAGCATATTAAAAAGCAGAGACGTCACCTTGCCGACAAAGATCCGCATAGTCAAAGCTATGGTTTTTCCAGTAGTAATGTATGGCTGTGAGAGCTGGACCATAAAGAAGGCTGAACGCCGAAGAATTGATGCCTTTGAACTGTGGTGCTGGAGAAGACTCCTAAGAGTCCCCTGGACTGCTAGGAGGTCAAACCAGTCAATCTTAAAGGAAATCAACTCTGATTGCTCATTGGAAGGATTGATAATGAAGCTCAAGCTCAGATACTTTGGTCACCTAATGCGAAGAGAGGACTCTTTGGAAAAGACCCTGATGCTGGGAAAGATGGAAGGCAAAAGGAGAAGAGGACGGCAGAGGATGAGATGGCTAGATAGCATCACTGAAGCAATGAGCATGAAATTGAGCAAACTCAGGGAGGCAGTGAAAGATAGGAAGGCCTGGCACAATATGGTTCATGGGGTCACAAAGAGTCGGACACGACTTAACGACTAAACAACAACAACAACAATAAAAGTTCAGGCTCCCAAACTTTGAGCATTAGTACATACACAGTGGAGACTGTGAATTTATGAGATAATTTCTTCCTAATTGTTGACTGAGTGATTTAATAAACTTCTGCAAATCCTTCACTCCTGCATTGCAAAATTTCTTATCTGAACTTCTTAGTTTTGAGTTTCTGTCTCCAAAACCACAGTATTCTGTTTAAAGCCCTAATGATCCAGTTTGACATGCAAAGCTCTCAAATCTACTGCCAGAGGAATTTGTGATAAAATTTAGATCTTCTATATCCCTATCTGGTAAAACCCAATTTCCATATACAGAGATTACTTTTGTATTCAGGTCAAAAGAGAGATCAGATTTAGATGCAACTTTAGAAGTTTTATCCCTCTCCTCCTTTTAATGGGTTTTAAAGCTATATTGCCTGGTGAAGAGTAGTTAGAAGTTCAAAAGCTGGGAACTTAAAATTGCCCACTAAAACATATTGCCTTAGCTTGGATTCTTTTTTGTCCCCCCCTCCCCCACACCAACTTTCCATGGCCAGCAAATCTAGTTTTGTTTTTACTGAATGATTTAATAACATATTCCTATTTACCAGCAGACAAACTTAGAAATTGCTTTTAATTTTACAGCTGCAAGGAGTCCAAAGTGCCCTAAAGGAACATGGAAATAAAAACGTAAACTAGGGACAAGCCAAAGATAAATGTGTATCAAGTGTGCCTGCAGATTGTGGTTTAGCTGACTATTTCATTTTCAATGGTTCCACTGGAAAGCTCCAGCCTGTTTTTTATCTTCTGGTGTATTCTTTGGAGGAGCACAACACGAAAGAAAATCCCAAGAGGATCTCTACTGTATGTGCTGTATTGTACAGAGCTGTTCTACCTCCCTCCATTGTTACAGCCAGTGTTCTGTGATTGCCCACATTTATATACTACCATAGAAAAACGTTTACAATAAATTATTTTACTTAGCAAAACAAATCAGTTTAAAAAAATAGCCACTGAGATAAATATAAGTAAAACTGGCTAACAGTAAGGGCCGAATTCAACTCCAAATGACTAATTTTAAACTCAGTTCAATCCATGTGTTTCACTTTGAAATAAATGATTTTTCAAAGTCCTAAATGAGTGCCTGGCAGCACCAACATTACAGAAGAAAAGGTAGATATAATATTAATGAAATCAGTATGTCCCACTTCCTGACTGATCCTAATCTATTTTAGTCCCTTTTTCTGGTCTTTGTGAGCCATACCCTGATTCTCTTTCAGCCAGGTACCATGCAAATTATTACTGTAGAATAATTTCATATAGAACAGTTTTATAGAGAATTGAATATGTCTATGGGGGAGGGGAGAGCAGGTAGATATGTAATTAAAAGAATACATCTCATTTTTACGACATTAGGGTGGCTGACATACAGCAAGAAACTATGAGTGACAAATAGATCAAATTGATCTATGTTTGAGGAGAAAGGGGAGCCACCCAGCTAGACAAAATTGACATAATTTTAGAACTTTTGAAATCACATTTGATGCAGTCAATAAGCAATGCTTAGTGGGAACAATTGGTAGAGCAAGATGTTCTTGATTGAGGGGCCCTTGTTATGAAAGCTCCTGATTTTCACGATGAGCTTAAGCATCTTCACTATATTTCACCAACTAATCAAGTTGCCTCTCTTCATTCAGGCCCTTGGCTTATGATGATGATTTTTAATGTTTTTTTGGGGGGGAGGTTGTTGTTGGTCTGTGTTTCAATTTTCGTTACCTTGTATTTTATTCTGGTTTAATGATCACTTGCTATATATGAAATGTATAAGTTAAGAAAAACAATGCATTCATAGACATCAGAGTACCCTCTTTGACCAAGTACAGCCGCAGGAATAGATACGATGATGTCAGGATTAGCCCATGAAACTCCAGGAGACAGTACAGATTCTATCCAGCAAGGTTTATTGGCTTCATTCCTGTTACAGAAATCTTCTCAGAGTGAAAGCAATTCCCAGAGTCACCCCACAAACATCCTGCATTCCTCAGGGAGGTGCCAGTCTCATTCTCTTATCTCTTCCTCTTTGTGCTGGGGATAAGAGTACGTGCTTAACCCCTTTCGCTCTAGTTCTCACAGATGACATCCAGACATAGGTTGGAGGGAAAGAGGAATACAGTAGATAATGGACTATAATCTTTTTAAAAAAAAGCCAAAGAGAACCACATAGAAAATGAGTATCAGTGTCCCTATCAAAAGACTCATCCACATATTCTCCTAACTCTGACTTCATGATGTTTCATTAACTATTCTTTAAGCACTCATGTACTCATGATGCTGCCTTCCTCTGATCCCCTGCCCTAGGGGATTTTTTCCCAACTTCTCTCAACACAAGCATTACTACATGCATGATTGTCACTTTGGTTGTGATTGTGGGTGATCCTAATCAGGGACTACCCTTTGTCTAGCTTTTATGGACTACTTTCAGCTGCAGTTTACATGCCTACACTTTTCAGCCCTGGCAAATACCTGGGGTTTTAATCCTCAAAACTGAAAAGTGGATCACTACACAAAATGAGAAAGCATAGTTAAATGATTCCATGAAAAAGTTGACTATTTATAGTCAACACATACATGAACCTAGAGAAAAACCTAACTCTCTCATGCTTGTTCCTTGCTGCAAAGTGACCAGTGCTACAGATTTTGACAGCTGCTCTACTAGCAGGAGTGGAAGAGGGGATAAGTTGCAATGCCAGCGCTGGGGGATAATAGGAGAATCAAGGATTCCACTTGACAACACTTCTCAATAGCAAACTAGTCATCTGCTTTAGATAGAACAAGAAATATATTGAATGTGTGAGTTAAAGAGATAGTTAGACAGAATGAGTTAGAATAAAATGAGTGAACAAGAGTGTCAAAAAGACAGAATGAGAGCAAATAAGCAGGAGAGTGTGAGAGACAGAGAGGGGGAAAGACTAAGTGAAAAAGCAAGTGAAAAAGAGATTACCTATAGGGTGGGTGGGTGCAATGTGTCAGAATCCTCGCAAGATTTTAGAATAGATTATTATATAGCTAGTTAAAAAAAAAAAATGGGTTATTTTTTCCATGCTGCGGTTCTGCCATTGTAAAAGGGGAGGGGGAGCAGGAAGGAGAAACCGTTTGAAGCAGATGGCTCCTTATCACAGGCTCTGGAATGTTCAAGGCTATGCCAGCGAGGGAATCAGAAGACAAGAACTAAGGGCGATGGAAGGGAGGGGGGGAGTAAGAAGGGCAATGTAAGGGGGGGAAAGAAAGAAAAACAGTTTCTGGCGCGCTTTTGCTCAGTCTCAGCAGTGCTTTGGATCTGTACACTTATTCTTAATAAATGAACTTTCTTTTGAATCAATATTGGTTGCAAGGAAAGTTACTGGATTTAAGATCAACAGGTGGCAGTTCGTTACACAATGCCTAATCCGTGGAGTGAGTGAGAGCTTCCTGATAAAGCAGCAAAGGCTGATGTTCTCCTCACTCATCTTCCCCACCCCCCAGCATGAACTAGGTTCCAACAGATGGTTGAACCCATGGGTATAGTCATTGGACAAACCTCATCTTCTCTCCCAGCCCCAATCATACCTCACATTAGAAAGAGCATTTGGAAACACCACCAGTAAATGCACGAATTGTTTTCCTTAACTTGCCCAACTTGGTCAGGACTCACCAGCAGTTGGCTGGAGCAGAATAGAGATCAACTGTTGGAACAGAGCAAATTATATTGGCATATTGTACTGTTATCTCACAGACTGGAAGGGAGGAAGCTAAAGCGGTTTTCTGGATGTGTCCTAGTACTGGTTGTGTGCTACACTGAAATGGTCTTTTTAGAAGTAAATGTAAATGTATTAAGTTGGAATTTTCTCAGCAATAAAGTGTGGGATTATAGCCTAAAACACTGTTGGTATCATTCACTAAACCACTGCTAAGATAAGAAAGGCTTGTTAGTTTTATCTTCATAAGGTTGATAAGGTATATAAGATGTCTGCTGCTGAATTTGCATTTAAATTATTTGTATAATATAATATTTTTGTGTGGAAATTAATTTTCATGGTTCTTTTATCATGGCATAACTAAGCATTATCATAAATCTATTTTTTCTATGGCTGATCTATCAAGTGATAAATACTTAGAAAAAGGAAAAACTCATTTGTTTCTGTACTAATTGTTATATATTAACAGTTCTATACTTCATTATAAAAGACATTTATTTATCAAAGCTCAAAATATAGGAATGAAAACACTGAGCTATATTTTAAAAATTCCAGCAGATAGAATCATTTTCTCAATTAGCAGGCAATGAAGATGTCTAATGGATTCAGAACAAAAACAAAATTCTACTTATATTATCATCAGAACTGCAGCTTTCTTACAGACTAGCTCTGGGGAGATAGCAATAGGCTTTTGTTGGAATTACTGAAAATATAAAGTATGTACCATATAAAGGAAAGTTAAAAAAAAAAAAGTGAACCAGCTGATTTACCTGGTTTGAAATGGTTTTAACAACCCTCAATCCACAATATTCGCATTTCTGTTATTTTGGCGGCTGAAATATATATTTCTTGTGCCATATCAGAAACACCATTTCACTTTTTTTAAAAAAAATGTATTGATAACCTTGATATTTTGAATATATTTCTTGCATACATATATACACTCCCTCCGCCCCCCACACACCTTAAACTATTCCCTTTCAGGTAAGCAGTGCTCTAGAAAAAAACAGAAAATAAGTAATAAATAGTAAGCAAAAAGAAATAAAGGCATGACATAAGAGATAAAAGGGGGAGAAAAGAAAACATAGCTATGGCTAGTTTATACCAACACACTTCATCTCCACATGCCTTTCTATCCTTGTTTTCATCATGAACATATACCATTCATCCAGCCAATGCCTTTTCTTCTTTTAACTTATTTTGTCACTGCTTTTGAACAACTCATCAGCTCCATACATGTACAACGACTTTCTTCTTCTTACCCTTCCTCTTAACCCATTCACTCTTCCTTCTTAAATTTGTTTTGCAGTTCAATCTCTAGTCATTCATTCTATATGTCCAAACCACTTCAACATACTGTTTTTCTACTAGTCACTCACTTTTGTATTCAGTTCACATTCATTCAGCATCCATTCAGTCTTGAGTCTATCACTTCTTGACTTGTTCCTCACAACCACATATTAGTCACTGCTTTTATACCAATACTATTCATTTACTTTTCCTTCAAGTAAATGTTACCAGGATACACAAATGTAATTTCTTGTTCTATTTTTCATCATATATGCATAAATTATAATTGTTCACCCCTTTCCTCTGTCAAACCACCTTAGTCTTTGATACATTTATTTTTAAATCCATATGACTTGTTGCATCATATCACCACTTGTATAAAAAAGACATGCACTGTTCCTAATACACTTCTAATATCATCATGAATACGCTTGTCCATAAATACAACCGAAGAGATATTATGCATCCTTCCCTTATGTCCCATTCATGGAATCAATATATCAGACACAGATATAATGTTTGCAACATACTAAACAAGTTGGAGTTCCATATTTTACAATTTCAATAGTTATACCTTCTACACCTGCAACCTTAACCTTTTTCAACATTCTCTCAAGTATACCTTCTTTTTCACCAATGATTTTTGTTGGATACTTAAATTTTTATCCCTCATTTCTATCCCAATTCAGTTCAATTCCATTTTTTTGACATACAGTGGAACCTCGGTTCATGAATTTAATTCGTTCCGCGACTCTGGTCGCGACCCGAAATGGTTGCGACCGGAATCAAATTTTCCCATAAGGTTCAATGTAAATACAGTTAATCCGTTCCGACCCCAAATTTGGTCGCCAACCGATTTCTGGTCATGACCCGAGTCAAATTTCCCCATAAGGTTCAATGTAAATACGGTTAATCTGTTCTGAACCATGTGTTTTTTTTTAAAAACCGCAAAAATATGACACAAAGTACAGCACGAAGAGAGAGAAAGCTAACCTTGCTCGGGAGGGAAAATGACCGCGGTTCCTGCTTGGAGGGAGAGTCCCCTCCCTACAGGAAGTCGCGACCATGTGACACGGGAGGGAAAATGGCCACGGTTCCTGCTTGGAGGGAGAGTCCCCCCCTACAGGAAGTCACGACCACATGACACGGGAGAGAAAATGGCCGCGGTTCCTGCTTGGAGGGAGAGTCCCCTCCCTACAGGAAGTCGCGACCACGTGACACGGGAAGGAAAATGGCTGCAGATCCTGTTCGTCACCCGATCCGGTGTTCGTGACTGGAGGTAAATTTTTGCGGCCGGAGCTGGTCGTGACCCGAATTGTTCATGAACAGATGCGTTCGTGAACCGAGGTTCCACTGTATCTCTATTACCTCCATATAAATCATTAAAATACTCCTTCCAGCACTCTTTGGTTGTTCCCTTGGTTCTTGCTCTTCTCATCCACCCAGGGACAACAACCTTACTGGCATCTATCTGTGCTGCCTCTTCCTTTTAAGGATTGTTCCTTCTTCACTGCTTCCTGACCTTGATTTGTCCTTTTCTTTCTTAGATGTTTGCATACATGGATGCCTTCATACTCCTTTCCCCTGTTGTAACACTAACAGAGATCCTTTGTTTTGTTTTCGTCCCTCCTCCTTCCTCGTAGTACCATTAATGCTCTGATAACAGAGTAAAGCAAAGCCAACAGGTTATTCTGTTATTCCTTTGTTTCATTGTGACTCCACAGAAACAAAAGGAACAAAGAACTGATGGAATTGGTTCATAGATGCAGAGAAATAGCATTCATTTGAAACTTTGTAGTGGCATTCCAATGTGCTCATGCTGAAAGTTACATAAAAAAGATAGGAAAGGAATCCAGTGGGCACAGGTTGCAACAAAAAGGAGAATATGCTTTGCCCACCTTGGCAAAAACTGAAAGGATGCCCTCTGGGTGATATAAGGACGGAGTGGAGGTATGCTGGCAGAAGAGATGGAGGAAACATGGTAGCTAAGAGACTTTATAGTCTTTATGGACCATCATTATATTAACTGGAAGAACATAAAAAAAGGATGGTTGTTGAGCAGTAGAGAACATAGCAGACCAGCAGTTCAAGATGAAATGTCCACACAGGGCTGCTTGAAGATGGAGGGTATGCCAGATGTTGTAGCCAGTATTATCTGGGCATGAAGTGTAGTACATCAACTGATCAGAAAGGTTTCAAATGGGTCAGGATTGAAAACAGTACTTTTAATGGAGGTTCAGCACAGAGCTGAAGGATGCAGTTGCAGTGGGACAGGAATGGGTGGAGGACAATATTGTCCATTCCTGCACTTAAGAAATGATGGGCGGCCTATATCGGTAATGGGGCAAGTAGAAAGTGCAGATTTGACTTATGTCTGGATCCAACCATGAATGAAAGTTAACTCATGTCTCCCCAATTTGAAGCTTTTCCCTACCTTCAATAAAGAACTTGCTTGGCTTATTTTTTCACTAATTCACAATATCAAAGTTATCATAACCTCATCTGAAGCTAATGAAAGTCAACTTTGTTTAGATTTAATGTTTATTTATTATTTATTTAAATAATTTTAACTTTTGTACACCAACCTACAGGCTTTCAAATGAAAAGTGATTTTAAAATAAACTTGTATATACAGTACTGTGCAAAAGTTTTAGGCAGATGTGAAAAAATGCTGTAAAGTAAGAATGCTTTCAAAAATGTATATTGTAATTGTTTATGTTTATCAATTTACAAAATGCAAAGTGAGCAAACAGAAGAGAAATCCAAATCAAATCAGTATTTGGTGTGACCACCCTGTGACTTCAAAACAGGATCAATTCTTCTAGGTACATTTGCATACAGTTTTTGAAGGAACTCGGCAGGTAGGTTGTTCAAACATCTCGGAGAACTAACCACGGATCTCCTGTGGATGTAGGCTGCCTCAAATCCTTCTGTCTCTTCCTATAATCCCAGACAGACTCGATGATGTTGAGATCAGGGTTCTGTGGGGGCCAAACCATCACTTCCAGGACTCCTTGTTCTTCTTTACACTGAAGATAGTTCTTCATGACATTGGTTGTATGTTTGGGGTTGTTGTCCTGCTGTAGAATAAATTTGGGGCCAATCACATGCCTCCCTGATGGATAAGTATCTGCCTGTATTTCTCAGCATTGAGGACACCATTGATCCTGACCAAATCTCCAACTCCATTTGCAGAAATGCAGCCCCAGACTTGCAAGGAACCTCCACCATGCTTCACTGTTGCCTGCAGACCCTCATTCTTGTACCGCTCTCCAGCACTTTGGTGAACAAACTGCCTCCTGCTACAGCCAAATCTTTCAGATTTTGACTCATCAGTCCAGAGCACCTGCTGCCATTTTTTTGCACCCCAGTTCCTATCTTTTCATGCATAGTTGAGTCGCTTAGCCTTGTTTCCATGTCGGAGGTATGGCTTTTTGGCTGCAATTCTTCCATGAAGATCTCTTCTGGCCAGACTTCTCCAGGCAGTAGATGGGTGTACCTGAGTCCCACTGGTTTCTGCCAGTTTTGTGCTGATGTCACTGCTGGACATCTTCCAGTGTCAAAGGAAAGTAAGCATGATGTGTCTTTCATCTGCTGCATTAAGTTTTCTTGGCTGACCACTGCATCTACAGTCCTCAATGTTGCCTGTTTCTTTGTGCTTCTTCAAAAGAGCTTGAACAGCACATCTTGAAAGCCCAGTCTGCTTTGAAATGTTTGCCTGGGAGAGACCTTGCTGATGCAGTCTAACTACCTTGTGTCTTGTTACTGTGCTCAGTCTTGCTATGGTGTATGACCTACAACATGAAGCTGTCTTCCACAACCTCACCTTAGTAGCAGAGTTTGGCTGTTCCTCACCCAGTTTTAAGCCTCCTACACAGTTGTTTCTGTTTCCGTTAATGACTGTGTTTCAACCTACATATGAAATTGATGATCATTAGCACCTGCTTGGTATAATTGGTTAATCATACACCTGACTCTAATCCTACAAGATCCCTGACTTTGTGCAAGTGTACAAAGTGTGCAAGTGTAAGAATTGATGCTGGTTTGAAGCCACAGAGTAGTCACACCAAATATTGATTTGATTTAGATTTCTCTTCTGTTTGCTAACTTTGCATTTTGTAAATTGATAAACATAAACAATTACAATATATATTTTTGAAAGCATTCTTACTTTACAGCATTTTTTCACATCTGCCTAAAACTTTTGCACAGTACTGTATTTACTTACGTCCTAAGCAGCTAAAATAATGCTGTTGCCATGAGATACATACTGTCATATTTCTAAATTTAGCCATATTGTACATCGCTATTGTATTAATTATGATATCTCCCAAATTACCTTCTCCTTCAGTGAAACCTGAATCTGAAAATATTTGGCAAAGGAGGTAAATATGTATTTATTTATCCAGACTCTATTATAATAACTGATTGATAAGGTTTCCTCCTTGCTCTTTATTTAATCAGATTGCCTTTTGCATTCATTAAGGCTGCAACCTAATAACTACTTAATTGGGAGGAAACCTAACTGAACCCACTAGAACGTATTTCTGACAAGAGATATTCAGACCTAGAGCGCATGTTAGAAATGTTTAGCTGATTTTTATTTGTACTTTACTTTATTTTAAAATTCCATCCGTTGTAATTTTTGTAGCATAGTGTGTGCTTGTGAACCGAAAAATGATGAAAATATAATTTCTAAAATAATAAGAAATATAAATACATAACAGAGGAAGGTTATCACATTTTGTATTTGAGAGATCAAGTCTGACTTTCACCCCAGTGTTCAACCTACTAGTACCCCAAGAATCTCTGACATCAACACTTTCATCTAGTTCATTCTTTTAATGTCAAAGTCAGTATCACTGCTTTAAATCTATTCAGTACGCCTCTTCATTTGCTTCTACATCCTGATCAATAGAAATTCTGTATACTATATTATGAACCTGAAAATGGGCTCATTACACTGGAAAATGTTTCCAAGTCAGGCATTTCCCTTGTGTAAAAATAGATTGAGACTATTTTCTTGTGGAAATGGGCTCATTTTTAAATCAAACCTATGCTTTTCATTGACAAATGAGTTGTATGTATCGATTTATTCTTACAACTTCATGTGCCACATCATATAAGTAGCAATTTTAGTAGAGGAAAGTGTTTTTATTTTCAGTTTCCATATTGATGAACTGAACTTCAGTAATTGAAGGCAAGATATGTAATATTCTTTTGACTGATTTTGTAAATGATGATCTAAAATAACAAACTAATGGTAACAGGGAAGGAAAATAAATCTCAAAGGGGAATTTATTTAAGACTATCTATGCTGCAAAAATCTAGATGACCACAACTTAGGGTTCTCTGTACCTCTTTGTTGCAATCTAGTTGTGGTACTAGAGTGGTCTTTTTTTAAGATTTAAACACCAGAATTTTTATAAATGTATGTATTTATATATTTCTTTTCATTGTTGAAAAATATATGAATGCAAATTATGTCCTGGTTTATCCAAAAGAACATACAAAAGTAACTGCAAAGTTGATAAAAACAAGAGGAAGCTTGAGAAATCAAGGGTCAAATAATGGAGATGTTAGAAAAATCGTGTGGGAAAGTATGAGAGAATCCAGAATCTTCTGACAAACCCTCCCAGCACACTAAGGGAGGATACTGATTCAATGCAGGCAGCAGTAGATGGAAGAGTTAATTATTACAGAGACATCATAAATCAGTCTGGCCAGTAATTAGTGAGAACAGATGGGGAGAGCTGGACTGGAGGAGGAAGGAAGATAAAAGCAGCAAAGGCACAGGAGTGAAAGACAATGTACAGTAGCAGAAAGAATCTCAGACAGCAAGATTAATGACTACAGAGAAATTCAAAAATAAACCTTGCAACAGGACAGTGAAGGAAGGAGAAACAGAGAACAAACATACCAAGAGCCTTAAGGCAGGTAGCTCAAAGAAAAAAAACAGAGCTACCAGGGCCCTGCACCTCTGAATTCCTTCAAGGTAGGAAGATCATTGGTACTAGATAGCTGATGACTATTTTCTGAGAAGTATTGCCAACAGAACAATTATAATCAGTCTATAAGGAGAAGCCAAACAGCTTGCCCTGAAACTTATGAGTGAAAAGTGGTAGAAAAGGAATAGCTTTCAGCTTTCCATGGGTTAAAACATCCAGGAGCCAAGGCACTCTTTGGGAATGTGACCTTGATGTTTAGGACCAATCCTATGCTATGTCCCCTCTTTGGCCAGTCATTGAACCTTAGGTGGCCCTGGTCTCCAGATGTTGCTACTTAAAATTAGGTCAGCCTGTAATAAGGCCTCCTCATTTATAATTTAACCATTGATGAGCTGGTATGTATCACCAAGATCTGACAGGGTACAGGAAGGAGAGGATCCCTCTCTTGAAAATATATCCAGCTAGGTTTCAGGGTATGACTTCACCAGGCAGATTCTTGTGGCTTTCAGGGTCACTGGTCTGCAGATAACCAGATGTGAGACATTGTGCCCTTGAGCTCTGGGAGTCAGATGAGATTGCTATGTTCTTCCAGTTCCCTTCTGGATAGTTGCTTCCCTATCTGAATTGGTGGATGTGGTAGCCAGGTTGACAGTGGAGTTCTTCAGACTTATGATCTTGGATGATTTCAATCTGATTTCCTTGAGTATGGAGTCTGAAGTTCCTTGGGAATTTATGGTCACAATGGCAACCATGGACCTGTCCTAGATCATCAAGGGCCTAATGTACATGGAGAGTCACATACACTACTCTAGATTTTAATCCACCAGAGTCTACTGGAGTGAGTGGTTATAACAAATTTAAAATTATCATCATCATCTTCAGGAGGAAGTGACATGGTCTGGAATTGGAAGATGTTATCATTAGTGCCTTATAATGGACAGATCACTTCCTGTTAGCCTTGTGGTTCTCTGTGGCTATCCTCCCACTGCAGAGAAGAAGGGAAGGTTTGATCACTCCTCCCCAGGTGCATGGTGGACCCTGTAAGATTTCAGAGGGAGCTTGGGGGTAGTCACTGGTGCATGTTCAACAGAGGCCTTGATTGCTGCTTGGAATTAGGGGGCAATGAGGACGTTGGATTGCACCTGTGCAGATTCTTGCTGCTTGTGGATCCCAGAGAGCCCTCTAGGTTTTGGAAGCGCTCTGAGAGATGAAATGGCAGAAAAGATGCCTAAGTGCTGCTGGTGGAAGATAAGAAGTGAATCTTACCAAGCACAGGAAAAAAGTGTGGAGTTCTTGGGGTTCTCTGAGCTTGGTTGTTTTCTTGCAAACATTTCGTTACTGGGTTAGGTTACATCATCAGTGCTAGAATGGAATGGGGTTTGCTCTCTGTTTATATACTCTGGCATGCCCTGCCAGTGCTGGTGTGGGTGTGGGTTTTGTTTTATTTTTTTCCCTCTGGTAGTTCCTTGATTAGGGTATTGTTTACTGCTTGATTGTATGTCTGGTGGTAATCTTGGTGTTAGTCTCTGCTTATTTGGGTGATGATTGCTGGTGAGGAGATGTTCTGGTCTTTTGTTTTCCTTTCTATTGTCTCTTTTGAATAGTGTGTAGATGTTGTTTTGTCAGGATTTTCTCATGGGAAGAAATTTCATCTCGTTATCTGTACAACAACTTGTTATGTCTAGCATATGTAGCTTATGTAAACAAAACAACTTGTGACTATGTGTTGTGCACGTATACTGCTATCTACTGCCACCTATTGGCATGTGTATACTAGTTATTCAGTGGGGGGGTACATGCTGGAAATATAATGGGAGGGCTAGATGCCCAGCCTGTCAGTCGTGTATAGCTTTATCTATCATGTAGTTAGGTTTTGTGGGTTATGTAGTTGTAACTAATAACCAAGTAGTGTACCTCTTCTCTAAGAGTTTTTAGCTAGAGACTTTGTTATGGATAAGTTTTGGATGCTAAGTTTTATGAGAATAAGTTTTTATTGTTATTTCCTATATTTTGTATGCAACTTGTATTTTATGAAGTTTTGCATTTTTATCAATAAAAACCAGTTAGTATATATTTTCTGACTGGATTTTCTTTGGAGAGCAAAATATGGACATTGCATTTTGCAAGCTCTCATGCTGATGTGTGATATTCCTGAGAGCAGAGTGTTTTGGAAGCTTTGCTGTGCTCTGCACAACAGGTTATGGGCCCAGAGGGGACGCAGGACCCAGAGCCCAGGACCCAGAGCCCAGGACCCAGGACTGAGGCCAGTAGTTCCAGGACGGATCCCAGGTGTGAGGTTCCAGGAATGCTGTCCAAGGCGTGAAGCCAGGAGTGATGGAAGCAAGGACTGAAATTCCTGAGTGAAGGGTGATGTATGGATTTATTACCCTGCCTGTGACTGTTTCGTTTGAGGTTTGGATTTTTTCTCTGTGGTTGAGTGCCTGTTTTAAGTGAAATATGGCAGCAGCTCCACCTGCAGCGGTGAGCCTTCCATTTGAAAGATTGAATTCAAAGAATTACCAGACATGGAATATCAGTCTACATGGGGCTAATCTTGAAAACCATGCAGAAGCTGTAATCCGGTCCAGTTTTGCAACTGGCCCAGAACACACTGAAGTGAACCCATGTAACACCACTACTCCGTGAGCCACACAGGTTCTTGGTAGGCTTCCAGGTACAATTCAAGGTATTGGTTATCACCTATAAAGCCTTACAGGGCTAGGTATTTGCAGGACTGCTTATCTGCAGCTATTTCTGCCCTGTATTATGAATTGGAGAGCCTAATAAATATCATAAATAAATAAGAATTGCTGTAGAACCTGGGAGCAAAGAACCTCAGCCTTGGGAGATAAATTTGGCTTTGAAATGTTGTGAAATAACATGGACTGCTAACCACCAAAGAGTATGATTATGAGCTCCCAATCTTTCCGTGGTTGTTTTGAAAGAGGCAGAGGATGTGTCAGCAAAAGAATCCCATCTGACTTAACAGAGACCTCCACCACTGGAGCCTTTAAGATTTATAGAACCCTGTAAGAGCAGGAAGAGAGAAATTTGCATCTCATCCCCTGCCAGTTTAAAAAAAGAATTATTTCCCGTTGTAACCAATGGGAGGGAAATAATTTGTGTGAATTCCTAAGCAGGTATGTGTTACACAACGCTTTTATATAGTGCTGTCTGCAGGGGGTTGGGGCAAGGTGGCAGAGTGAATTCAACAGTATTGCAACGCATGCCCTGCAGTGTCACTTCATACCTTTTCCAAGGGTGTGTTGATGTTGCATGCATGCCACAAAAGTGTACAGTTTTTGTTGCAACACTGCAACACCGCTTTTGTCATTCTGATGACAATGGTGAGTTCTTGTGGATCCTGCTCCTTTGGGAGCTGACTGCCTCATGCCTATAGGTATCCTTGCTAGCTGACCCATCTGCTTGCCTCCTTGCCTTCATTTCAAAGTTGGAAAGAACTGGACTAAGAGGATGGGGATAGGGCCACTGGTGGTATTCCAGAGTTGAATTTCTTCCTTTCTGACTTTTCAGGGTTAAAACTGAATAATCTGCTGGTGCCGATGAAGCAGCAGAATTCTGAAGTCACCCACTCCTGTGGTGCCTGTTTGGTCCAGCCTGAGAGAATTCCCTTCTCTTGTGATATCCCCAAGGCATGAGTGGGATGGCTGACCCACCAAATGGAAGGCTTTCTCTCCAGCAGTATGTTCAGCCCTCACCTTTCTGCAATTTTCAGAAACAAGTTAAAACTGTAATATTTCAACATGCTTTTGGTCCCATGCTTTTGTAGCTAATTTTTGTTTTTGATATTGATTTGGATTTAGTTAGTCATTCCGTTTTTATTTTTGTTATATATGTTCCAGAGTCCTTTGGGATTGGGACAGGTGATAAATACGTTAAGTAAATAAATATTTACTAAATCAATTCTATTGTATGTAATGGGTCATATTTCCTAGTTCACAGGATTTAGTGTTACACTGTCAGGAAAGGCACTTCCAATTACAAATGCAACATGTTAGCATTGTTTACTACTGATATGGTGAACATTCCTGTTTCCCTAAATGTGCACTATTCCAGTCCTATACAAAAAAAAAAAAAGGAGCATTTTATTTAGCAAAATATTTGTCTATTTGTCTTCAGCTTAAAACTGAAATTAGTTAGGATTTTAAAATTCTGCAAAAACAAAGTTTATTTGGATTTCAAATTCAGCATAATGTGTTATCACAGTTTTAGCCATTTTGTGCCTAGTTGGTATATGCAGAGCACAGCAGAAGTTGGAAACAGAATTTAAAAGGTCTGGTGTGCCAAGAACTGGGCTGGTATTGGCATGCTAGGGCCCACCAAGTTTGATGCTGATTATTACAGTATTCTATCTTTTTTTAAAAAAAATCATTTATTGCTTCCATTGATTTATGTCCTATCTTTTTTCCCAGATAACAATCAAAGGTCATCTGGCAGACATCAACAAGGTTATAGATGCTCATTTTAAATTTGAAAACAAGCCATTTCTACAAATAAACTGTTTATTTGGCGTCAAGCAAGCAGAAGACAGCTCCAGTCTGTTCTCATCATGATGATCCCATGATGTAAAATTAATGATAAAACTGCCTGTGGCTCCAAACTGGCAAACCTTCTTTTGTTTGTTTTCTGTAACACACCAGGCTTGCACCCTTATAAACAGGAAATGAAGGGGAGGAGAGAATAGAAAATCCAGCTATATACCTCATGTGGCCAGCTAAAGGGGAAGGCGGGATAAAAATATTGAACTGATGGTCTAAAACAGGGCTTCCTGAATGGTATCCTTCTGATGTCTTTGGACGACTAAGATTTCTAGAATACTCAGTTGGCTATTGTAACAGGAAATTCTGGGTGTCATGATCCCAACATACCTGTAGGATATTTGGTTGGAGAGGTTGGTCTGAAATTATTTAGCTGCACCATCAAAGTTTGCAAAGTGTGTGTGTGAGAGAGAGAGTGAGTGTTAGAGATCTTGGAGACATTGTTGAAAGTCTGTAAAAGATTTTCTAAAAAAAATAAGCTAAACACTGCCAGAAAATATTCTGACAGTTTCATAAATTATTCTGAAGCAGTTTTTTTAGCTGATAATATTTGGAGAAATATTTGGCTGAGAAAGAAAACTACTGTGTTTTGACTGTGGGTGATCAACTGAGCCTCAAGGTGGTTTAGCAAAAGCAATAATATAATTTGCCCCAGTAAGCCCATAGATTTTAAACATGAAAATTCATTGCTTCCTTTATCCAACCCCTCCAGCAAATTTCAGATGTATGTGGTTTTATGAAATGTCTCAATAGCAAATGTTTGTGTAGTTAGTAATTAATCAGTTGCCCTATTCTATTCTGAATATGTGACATTTAAGTGCTGAAGAAACAATTTCTATAAACATATGCAAAATACTATTTTTCTTGCTCTATGTATGTGAATTTATATAACAAACAACAATAATGGAAATTTCATCTGAATTTCATATGAAATATAAGGGCGGAGAAAATCAAACCATATGCCTGTGATGTATCTAAATCATTCATTTGTGAAAGTCATTGAATCCATTTGTGGTACATCCAGGTGTTAACTTTCCATTAGGGATTATAGTGCCTTTGCAAATTACAGGCACGCTGAATCATCCTTGTGACACAGTGAGGCCAGGGAAACAAGGAAAGCCAGGCTACACTCTGTGTTAGGGGCTGTGTCCATAACAGATGTTTTGCGATGAAAATGCTCTGTCTGCCATGTGGATTACTAGATGGGCCATTGCTTGGAAGATGGGAGAAGACATCTCTTTCAAGGTGCTATTTCAGCAGTTAATGTCATGAATGACAGAGGTTATTCCAGGGTCCAAGTTTTAATACCATGAAATGATTCAGGTAGCTCAGTCAAGCTTGTTCTTATGCTTCAGATACTGAATGGTAATTTCTGAAATATGCTCATAATGTATTTTTAAGATCCATATAAATTTCCATAGGAGACATGGATGCAGTTGTTATAATATGCCACTCTGTAACTGCTTGAGGGTTTAAAATCATGTGCAGCATAATTAGCAAACTTCATTTGCAGCTTCTCTTTACAGAATAGAAAGGTCTGTGACAGGTAGAGGTGCAGGGATATCAACAAAAGTGGCAGGGATGAAATGTTTAGTCCATACGCATAAGGGCTCAGCCTCCGAGCCTAATAAAACATAGTCTTAAATTGCACAGAAAGTTGTATTCATACTTAGTGAACATGAATCTATCCTTCAGAGTTCTTAGCTGAAGGTAGAAAAGTTGGGGAGGCTAAAAGATGGGCTAGCTAGGATGCAGAGATATTGGGAACAGGATGTTGCAAATGTTGTCCCATCATGTGCATGTTTTCAAGTGTCTACATTTTCAAATGAATGCCTTAAGCAGTCTGTGGCCAATGGAGCTTAAAATAAAGTTGCTCTTGACTCCTGGGAACTGTATATATGTAGTTTTCTTGGTGGAATGGTTTGCCATTGCTTTTCCCCCCTTTATTACTTTCAGTCTGGTGTACAATCCTGAAATCCTTAAGTAGTGCATCATCCAAGAGCTAACTAAGGTTGACCCTGCTTAGCTTCTAATATCAGGTGCTACCATCTGCCATGGCCAATGGGGCTTGCATTCATATAAATCGTGGAGGCCTGCAGTTGTAGAAGCATACAGCCTTAGTAGTTCCTGGAGATTTCCCATCAAACTAATCAACAGTCCTGACCCTTTTGAGCCTTTTTAGAACGAGCCAGTTGGCTAGATGCTAGCACATGCAACCGTAATGCAAGCTTGCTTTGCTCTGTTGGGCCAAAATCTCACTGAATAAAAGCACTTTCTTTTCTTTACAAACTGCTTGGCTTCAGTCTGGTTTTCTGTGCAACATACTCAGAAATAAACTTGCAATAAGTACAAACAGGTTCTGCCCCTCTTTGAGGCAGCATCTTGATTCACAGTTTGGAACAGAGAAGAGAAGAAGTTACACTAAAGCAGAAGGCAACAAATAGGACAGCATTTTTTCAGGCCCACATGTGAAACTGGAGAGCAATGCAGTAAGGCATATTATAAATTTATTTCTGAAAAGGTTGTGGAAGAAAGAAACCTATTCACTGGCAGTCTGAAGGAAATTAGTTTATGGTTATTGTTCTAGCAAGACTCTATATTCCCCTATCACACTTGGAGGTTTTTTTTTTTATTATAGCACAAACCATCACATATCAAAGAAGGCAATCTGAACATTCTCCATTATATTTTTAGTTCTGTCGTCTATTGTGAGAAGAGTTAAGATTATGTTTCTTTAAGACCAAGGGGAAGCATGTTGGTAGTTGCAGACTGCGTGAAGCTAAAGTTGTTACTTAGCTAGGCAAGGTTTGATTTATTTCTTTCTATATGACCTGCCAGAGATAAATTCAGTTACTCTCTGTATTGTTATCAGTAAGTGTGTGTTCATAGACTGCAGTGTCCTGTAATCTACAGTGTAAATTATTCAATAGATTTTAAAAATGTTTCTTGATTGTTAAATAGTAGAGGCTATTAGAAGTCAAAAAAAGGCAATAAGGCACATTCTCTAGAAAATTGTTTCAGTTGTATATTGCATGCTCTGGACAGAATATTGTGGGGAATCTAAACCCCCTTCAGAAACAGTTCCACTTCTCACTAAAGATATAAGTGGAGTCATGCCAACTACCTGTTTTCCTAATGTTAGCGTGCCCCTGGCACCACTTTCTTTGACCTTGACATTCTGGTATTTATTTTAATGTTCTTGTATTGCTTTCTGAGCAAATAGTATGTACGTACTGTGGATTGACACATTGCTATATTATTCCTATCAACTGCTGATTATATGAACATCAGTGATGTACTTGGTCTAATGTGGAGGCTGGCAGAAACATTTCCTTTCAATTTCTTTACTTGTCCATTAAAAAATATTAAAGGTCTTCCCCCACATTGCTAATAGCCTAATTAATTTGGTGGGTGTTTTTTTTTTTTTTGCCTAGAGGTCGAAGCATTAGCTTGCTATAATCATGGGTGGTAATCACTTCATAACTGCTATGACAACCATGGTCTGCTCAACATGTTAGAGGTCCAGCACATGCAGCTGGTCACACACAAAATTAAAAAGGCCATTATAATAAAAATGGATAAAATAGTTATTAGCAACTGCGCTGAATGCGGTGAACCATGAAAATTATGCTTTCACCATCAAGTAAAAGAACAAAAGTGGTGAAAGAGCAGGATGGGGAAAAAAGTTTCTGCTTCCAGATATCCTGAAAAGTTCTAGGCATTAAAAATAGAGTTCTTCTGGTTGGCTTTATTAAGTTATTCCTCCCCCTTACTTTTCTTTTTCAGTGAGAAAAGTTTCCAGGGAACTAATTCTCCCCCAGACATTGCTTCAAATACGATAGTTTCCCCTCCCCATGAAGTTTCAGTCATATGATTGCTCAATGAACAGAATAGAGGACTTTTGTCTGAGTTCTAGTCATGACATTTGAAGGGCACATTACAAGACCTAAGTCTACTGAAAATAATGGCATCTAATCTTTAAAAAAGATGGGGAAAGTTGGTCACATCATCTTTAATGAGATTTTTCCCCAATCTGAACATTCTGAGAATTCACTTTCAAAATTTGTTAACAGTCCTATCTTTCAGAGAGGAATGTTCCTATGAGAATTTCTTTGTTTGTGCTTATTACAAGGAGGAGATTAGAGCCTGGTCTTATACAGTTTTAACACATAAAAAGGAGAAATGTGTTTGTTCCAGTTAATCTTGATAAGTTTTCTTACAAGGCACAACACTGCCCCTAATGTGCTCGATTCATGCTAGTCTCTTTGAAGAAACAGTACAATGTTACCCTCTGTCTCGTTTAAGAAAGAAGAGGCCATAATTCTAACATAGCTGGCAGCTTTTATGCTTCAAGATCCCTGTAATTCAGCTGGCTTTTCTAATAGGGTTATATTTCATAGATGTTGAATATACCCTTTATGCTTGTGTTGCTCCACAGAGAACATATAGATCAGAATAATGTTGTTTATTGCATAAGGTATGCTGGTGGTGTTGCCCATTCTTTTCAGAACATTATTGTACTGAGATTTGAATAAGTACAGCATTCATCCATGCTGAGGGATGTAAATGAAATGAAGATCACTAGTATTCAGATTCAAGAGTGCCGTCCATTGCCTATGATAATTGCCCTAGTGTGCTTCAGATTTGAATAATATGAATCACATATATATGATGCGTTAAAATTTTATGTTTAGTGGGCTGGATAGAATAATGGCTCAAGAATGCAAAACTGCAGAAATCATTAAAAAAATATTTCCTCTTCCATAACTAGATGTTGAATTATTACAAAATAATGATTATTTGTGCTTAAAAATTTCAAACATAACCATCATAAAATATATAGTTTTTGTATAGTTCTGGAAAAAGTTTTAAATTACTATGAGAAATGTAATTTAAAAATTATTCAACATTTTTTTTCAATAAAAAAAGATGTATATATATATATATATATATATATATATATATATATATATATAACTGTGTGTGAAAAGACCATCTGTTGAATAACTGCCGATCACAAGGATTGCTGATTCTCCTGAAGCCTGCTAGTTGCCCATTATGAGTGGGTAACTGCTTCCTGCTGAAGAAGCACAAGGGTTGCTGGAGAGACTAGGAATAAGACAAGACAGCCAGTTTGCAGGAAGCGGAGTCACTGAATGTTCTCACAGAGAGACTTCTAAGTCTACAGTGTATACTTGGCTAACATAAGAGATTAAAAAGGAGAGTTAAACCAACAAATAGAACCTTTCTATTGTTTTAAAAACAGACATGAATGATCAGTACTCTACAGTCATGATCTGTGATGCTTGTGGTAAATTAGTATTCCTGCTTGAAAACAAGCTAACATATACTTGTAGGCGCTGCAGGCTTGTGGTGGTGCTTGAAGAAGTACATGGATTGGGACAATAAATGGCCACGCTTCAGCTCATGTGAAAGAATGGAGATTTATTAGGCCAAAGAAATGAGGTTCCTCAACAGGAAGCTGAGAGAAGAAGCAACCATCCATAAAAAGGAAATTCAAAGAAAGGAGAAAGCCCAGTGGATGAGAATGCCAATTAGAAACAAGCAATGTAGAAGACATTCTGCACTACTGGAACTCAGAAATAGCTTTGGAACCCTTACAAAAGAAACAGGCCCTGAGGCTTCAAGTGAAGAAAAAGAAGCACAGCTGAACAGGAAACAGGATGGTAGATCCTGAAGGCCAGAGAGAATACAGCTATACCCAGCAAGAACAGGGAAAGAATTGTGGCAGTTGATGATTAATTAATAGAAGAACAAATTCAGTACATTCAGACTGAGTCTATCAGCTTGTGAAGTGTGCTGCCTGCCAGGAGCATGGACCAGGAATATAATATAACTAATTTACTGGAAAATATCTGTTTCTGCTACACTGTGCATGGAGAAACAATACTGCCAAAATAATTTTAAGCATCTCACCATGGATGTTGATGATCTAGCAAGGAAACTCATGAACCTGGGGACTTGGGTAGTATTCTTGTTCACGGAAGAAGATTGGGAAGTGAAAGAATATTGCAGGTGGAATGGCCAGCTGTACAAATAATATTGACAGCAGAAATTTTATTTCTGGGACCATCATATGTATGAATGCACTGCTTGGACAAGATTGGTTGCACTCCTGAGGACTAGTAAAAATATATATATATATGTTGGCCAGAACATGGCAAATACAGGATGGCATTTAACTGAATCCTGACATGATTGGTGATGAAATCTCTGAAGTGAGAGATGTACATTTGTGTACTGTAGAAGGAGGTAGAATGTGGCTATAATTAGGCTTATTAAACCAGTCAATAAAACATTAGGAAGAACATTGGCTCATAAATTTCATGGCATTTGTTGTATATGTATAACATTAGAGCATGGCAAATAGACAAGATAAGCTCAGAGTATTAAAGGAAGCTAAATATGATTTAATAGATAATAATGGACATATGGAATATGACAAAAAAGGATACAGTTTGTTCAAAGGAATAGAAGCAATAGTAAAAAAGAAGTTGCACCATATTTCATAAGTGTCCACACCTGCTACAAAATCCAAATGAATGATCTTGTTAATATGGTAGACAGAATCTGTGTTTATAAGTGGATAAATAAAAAAGCAACACTGATGTATACAGTTGCCCACTGAAATAAAGAAAATATGCAAATGATCCTTTTCAAAGGCAAGCTATAGATTATTCAAAGGGTTAATGCTAGTTTTCCTTTTAATTTCAAAAGGTCATTTGGGGAGATACAGACAAATTAGCGTGTAGTACAAAGAAGATAAAAAGTACTCTGCTGGGTCAGACCAAGTCCTATCTAATGAAGCATTCTGTTCCCACAGTAGCCAACTTGGTGACGCTGTGAAGCCCACAACAAGACATGACTGCTATTGCTTTACCTAGAAAGTAAAACAGGGAGATAGCATCATGAATAGCCATAATTCCTTCAGATACTCTTTCATTATGTCTTCACATGGGTAACTACATGCAACCATTCTGGTAGAATAGTTTTATCAAATATAGCAGTTTGGAATCATATTTTAATTTTACCTCAGTGGGCTGGATCCAGACTTATTCATGCTTATGTTGAATCTAAGTTACATCTGACAACATGTTCTATAGATTTCAGTAAGTTTCTATTAAGCATGATCCAAGTTTTTATCCAGTCTGAGCCATGTACAGTAGCCCAAACCTCAATGGCCAGCTTTTCCCCTATTGTTTCATCTCTAACACCATTCATGCTTCCACACAAACCCTGACATGAAACATAAAGGAAAACAATGGAAAACAATACAATTTACAATAAATCTAAGCTTCCTCAAAGAGCAACAGTTCAGTTTAAGCATCTTCCTTCATTCTGACTTAATTTGGTCAGAAAAATGGAGGAAAAAGAATAAAGGTCAGACCTTAAATTGTAAAGTGTAAATTAAAGCTATTGTAGGCACAATTAATTTATGCTAGTAGTGTTGGAAGGCAATTTGCTCTGCCAGATAGAAGGCATAAAATTAACTTGCATCACTGCTCAATGTATCAGACTATCCCATTTGACCTTGTTATTGATGAACTGCAGTGCATGTTTATGTCAAGTAAAATCTTAATCTACGAACACCCTGGTGGGAGAAATATATAGATTAGGTTGTCTCTGACTTATTGAAATGTATCTGTTCATGAAAACACATGTATATAACAATTTCATCCTGGAGCTTAGGACCAAAATTTGTGTAACAGAGAACCTATAAAAATGAAGTTACTATTGCACAGCAAAATCTCAGCAAGAAATCAGATTTCAGAGGAACTGTTCTACTCAGTTATATTTTATTTCCTCTATTCTATAATGTTGGTTGAGATAAACTACTAGTAGAAAGTCCACAGTACTGTAGCATTACTAGAAGTTTTAAGTTTTGGATTATCACTCAGAATTGTTTTCAGTGCTCTTCTCTACATAGATACAGAATATGAGCATTTTCACTAGTTCATAAGATAACTGTGGTGACTATGGTTACCTAACCTTGATCTAAAAGGGGAATATATATATTTGTGTGTGTGTGTGTGTGTGTGTGTGTGTTGCCAGATGATTTTGCCTGTGAACAGTTGTTTCACAGCACTATTATTACTGCAATTTTCTTTGGCCTTTTCATAATTTAGTACAATTTACTGAATTCTTTCCCATGTTTCATTCATTCACTTCTGCCAATGCAAAGAACTCAAAAGTTTACAATTAGGTACACAGGGCACAGCTTCAGTGTTATGTGATTGATTAAACAGTGTGATTATCTGGATAACGTTTCCAGTATACACTTACAGGTGAAACTCAAAAAATTAGAATATCGTGCAAATGTTCATTTACGTCAGTATGGCAACTCAAAAGGTGAAACCAATATATGAGATAGACGCATTACATGCAAAGCGAGATATGTCAAGCCTTACTTTGGTATAATTGTGATGATTATGACATACAGCTCATGAAAACCCCAAATTCACACTCTCAGAAAATTAGAATAGTGTGAAAAGGGTCAATATTCTAGGCTCAAAGTGTCCCACTCTAATCAGCTAATGAATCCATAACACCTGCAAAGGGTTCCTGAGCCTTTAAATGGTCTCTCAGGCTGGTTCAGTAGGAATCACAAGCATGGGAAAGACTGCTGACCAGACAGTTGTGCAGAAAACCATCACTGACACTCTCCATAAGGAGGGAAAGCCCCAAAAGGTAATTGCAAAAGAAGTTGGATGTTCCCAAAGTGCTGTATCAAAGCACATCAATAGAAGGTTCTGTGGAAGGGAAAAGTGTGGTAGAAAAAGGTGCACAAGCAGCAGGGATGACCGCAGCCTGGAGAGGATTGTCAGGAAAAGGCCATTCAAAAGTGTTGGGGACTTTCACCAGGAGTGGACTGAGGCTGGAGTTAGTGCATCAAGAGGCACCACACACAGACGGATCCTGGACATGGGCTTCAAATGTCGTATTCCTCTTGTCAAGCCGCTCCTGAACAACAAACAACGTCAGAAGCGTCTTACCTGGGCTACAGAAAAAAAAAAAAGAACTGGTCTGTTGCCCAGTGGTCCAAAGTCCTCTTTTCTGATGAGAGCAACTTTTGCATCTCATTTGGGAACCAAGGACCCAGCGTCTGGAGGAAGAATGGAGAGGCACACAATGCACGATGCTTGAAGTCCAGTGTGAAGTTTCCACAGTCTGTGTTGATTTGGGGAGCAACACCTGCTGGTGTTGCTCCACTGTGCTTCATTAAGTCCAGGGTCAGGAGCTTTTGGAGCACTTCAGGAGATTTTGGAGCACTTCATGCTTCCTTCCGCAGACGAGCTTTATGGGGATGCTGACTTCATTTTCCAGCAGGACTTGGCACCTGCCCACACTGCCAAAAGTACCAAAACCTGGTTCAGTGACCATGGGATTACTGTGCTTGATTGGCCAGCAAACTCGCCTGACCTGAACCCCATAGAGAATCTATGGGGCATTGCCAAGAGAAAGATGAGGGACATGAGACCGAACAATGCAGCGGAGCTGAAGGCCGCTATTGAAGCATCCTGGTCTTCCATAACACCTCAGCAGTGCCACAGGCTGATAGCATCCATGCCATGCCACATTGCGGCAGTCATTGCTGCAAAAGGGGCCCAAACCAAGTACTGAGTACATATGCATGCTTATACTTTGCAGAGGTCCGATATTGTTCTATTTCCAATCCTTGTGTTATTGATGTCATGTAATATTCTCATTTTCTGAGATTGTGAATTTGGGGTTTTCATAAGCTGTACGCCATAATCATCACAATTATACCAAAGTAAGGCTTGACATATCTCACTTTGCATGTAATGCGTCTATCTCATATATTGGTTTCACCTTTTGAGTTGCCATACTGACATAAATGAACATTTGCATGATATTCTAATTTTCTGAGTTTCACCTGTATGTTTTGATCTGTTTATGCAGTTTCAGCCTGGAAGCACTGAACTTTAAACTAAGTTCTCCAGCCAACTAAAAGACAGTCTTTATCTTTTGTTTAAAAAAAGAAACAGATTTGCAAAGATGTACTATCATCTAATCTGTAAATATAAAATAAGATCCAAACACACACCCACACCCACACCCACAGCCCACACATAAACACAGCTTCTATGTGGCTGTCCCTAATTCTTTACTTCCTAATGCTAAATTATCAGTGATACTTTATTATTACTTCATTCATGGTGGGGACAAATAAAATAAATAAATTAAATAAATAAATAAATCTGTCAATTATCTTGATGCTTTGGCAGATAATGTCAGGTTTCTGCTCTGAAGAAGAATCACAAGGTAATGCTCCACCATATTCTCTTTTCATTACAAAAGTGCCTAGATGCAGCCACTATAGACCCCCTGCCACCATATCAATAATTTTGTTATGACTTTGGAGGAGATGGGTGCTTTGTTACTGGCTGGATGAGGTAGCAATGTGGCACCTGAGATTTTGGTTTAATTTTTAACTGTTTAATTTTTGATGAATGGGGAGGTACACCATGGTTTTATCAGGTGTTAATTTCACAAGTGATGACACCTAAGATATTTGTGCTGTATGATTATAAGTATTGATTCTTTTAGCCTGTTGGCCCCCTCCTGTCTCCATAACTTTGATTCCTGCACAAGAGCATCTTATGAAATAAAATTCTCACTTTCAGCAAAAATCACTATTTCCTATGCTTGAAACACCCATCCATTTTCTGGATCTGCCAGTCCTGAATACCCATAGTATGCCCACTATTTTGACAGATTTATATGCCTATGAACATTATATTTATTTTATATATTTAACTGTATGACCTCTTTGTACATGCAAATTCAAGGTTTGGTTACTTTTTTTTTAAAAAAAATCTGTGTCTCCATGAGTATTTAAATAATACTAGTCTGATTTTCACTGAGGCCACTATTTAAAAAGTGATTGTTCAGTTATAAGTATTTGTCACTTTGAAATATTTTGGAGTGTGGCTTCTGCTTCCAAGGTAAATTTCAATGTTTTCAAAATATCAACATATCATTACATTATCACTCATCACAATATTTTCCCGTCACTCAATTTTCCAAATTTCTGTTAGTGTAACATTTATTTTTGGTTACATTATCTTGTGATATAGATCATCTGGAGGTGACAAAACATTTGATAAGTTGCGAGTGTCTAAGCCCAAATTCATATTAAATGAAATATAAAACTGCATAAAAATATTTAAATCAGTTTATCAGAGAATAAGCCTGCATAGAGGAGGTTTGCTTTACATTATCATATACATATCAAATTATCCCAAAACTATTATTATCCACCCTCTAAAGTCTCAAGTATATATTTAGCAATAGAAATGCATTATGTGCTGGCTTCATGAAGTGGTTGTCTTTAAAATGAACAAATGAGAGTTCTCACAGCAATTAATCCTACCGGAATTCTTAGGTCTGCCATTATACATTTTTCCCCTGAAAATCTTATGGATTGTGGTATTCTCAGTAATTAAGTGGAAAATATCTTATCCACTAAGTTGCATTTTGTTCCTATTAGAACTGTTATGGGAAAAATGCCCACTTAAATAAGGAACCAAAGTGTTTGGAGATAGATGTACTAGGTACTTTTTATTGGCATGAACAACTACAGTGATCACTGGGTTCCTGGCTAAAAGAATGCAAAACAATCCTGAACTAAGCAAGGCTACTTGTTATATACCATGAAGAATGCTGTAAAGTAATACAAAGAAAAATAATATAAATCATAGTGTGGATCAGTGTTTCTCAACTTTAAGATACGTGGACTTCAACTCCCAGAATTCCCCAGCCAGCATACGGTTCTCTTATGTGTGTGATGAAGAATTCTCTATCCTGCTATCAAAGTGAGTCTTTTTTTATGAATATTATCTGGATGTCCAAAATTAATCCAATTAATTTGACAAATTAATTGGACCTTATAATGGCCTCCACAGGGCCTCTTCCAAGTGTTGCCTCTGGAGCTGAACAGGCTTAAGCAAGATGTTTTCTGGGTGCCACCCATATTCTGGGTATTGTACCCTCTGTTTCTTTCTCTCAGTCTTTTTTCCAGGGGGGAACAGCATGAGCAGGAAAACTGAGAGGTGAATTTAGGGTGAGCTATGCTCCAGTGCTCCAGCCCTAGAAACACCACTGCTATTCTATTTCTGATAATATCATCAAAGAATGACTAGGCCTATTAGCCTTTCACCACTATTTTTGCTAATATATCAAAACTGAGAGAAGAAATCAGGAGAGCCTGTGGGAAATACATGGCTTCCAGATGAAACTGATGCTATTCTGTAAAACGAGCATAGAATCATAGACTGGGAAAGGAAGTTGAGGAGCATCTAATCTAATCTCCTGCTTAATGCAGGATTTTAAATAGTCACTGAACATTTGCTTAAGCATCCATAGTGAAGATAGTGACATAGTATTCTAAAGCCTTGGTTGCACTGTTCAACAGCTCGTACTCTTAGAAAGCTTATTTGGATGTTTAGCTGCTTCTCTGACATTTTTCTCAATTAGTTTGAGTCCTGCCCTCTGGAGCAAAGTGTTCTATTTTCTGTATCACATCCATTCAGATATATAAAGATCCTTATCATGTCTCCTCTTAACCTTCTATTCTCTGGGTTAAATCTGCTCAGTTCTTTCAAATATTTCTGGTAGGGCTCCAACTTTTTAATGTTCTATTTGCCCTCTTCTGGACATGCTCCAGTGTATCAATCCCTTTTTAAAAACATGAATATTGTGTCATATGTATTATCAGCGTGAGACACTTCCCTACTTCTGGAACATTGTAGAATGTTTGTCAGTTGTTGGAATGAGAAAGCTTGAGATATGAATGTGGAATTGATATACAGCACTATTGCCTAGAGCTTATAGTATTCAAACCTGAAAATATTATACTGTAAGATTATCTGTAGTAACAACAGAGGCCCTTAAAAGTTTTCTAATAGTACATTTTATTGCAAAGTTGTATAACAGCAATGTTATGTGACACTAAAGGAATTTACTTTTGCACTGGCAGAGATTTTTAATTCATAATGGAAATGTATGCATGAATGGAGAAAGAAGGTTATCAGAATGAATATTTCTGAAGTTTTCTAAATGGACAAACCCTTATGATTTCTATCCTGCTAATATTATTTTACGAAGCAAAATGGGTTTAGGGTTTTCAGAATTTGCAAAAGGACAAGGAACAGGTCTACATTGTAAAAAAACAACCACAACTATGAAGTCCAGTTACCACCAGATTATGATTCCAGTTTTTTGAAGGCCTGTATTTATATAAATTTAATATTTATATAATATAATATTTATATTAATATAAATTAAATTTATATTAATTTATTCAATTTCATAATATTCTTGCTTCCTCCTTTCATGGAGGAAGTGCTGTGTCTGAACTATAAAACAGGAAGAGTAAAATAGAATAAAACAGAATTTTTATTATGGTCACTGACCAGAATTGCAAACAGAAACACATCAAAAATAAAAATAAAGTAAAAACAAAACAAAATAAAATATTATAATTGATGGATTCATCATTGGACAAAGTATGCCTAATTTTACAGGCAGGATAACAAAATTTAGCTATGTTCAAGGAAGAGTAAAGTGTTTTGTGAAAGGTCACAATGAGTTGTGAGAAAAAATACACAAAAACTACATGTCTTTCCCCCCTTCGGTCATGCTGGATAAGAATTAAATGAGTTGGAGACCAAACTTAAGGTTGCTTAAGAATAATGTACAGATATCTAACTAGTGCATTTAGATGAGAGAAAAAAGTAATGTATGGTTTTCTGAAGAAAATATTATTTTTAAAACATTTTACAACAATGGACACATTCACATAGCCCCCAAACCCACAGAAACATTTTTGAATCACTCTGCTTAAGTCCTCATTCCACAAACTCTCTCTCAGATGAAAAGCATTCCCTCTAGCTGACCAGCATGGAAGCGTAGCCAGACAGTGGCACATCTCTTGCCCTCAATCTTACTTGCTGCATTTGTTTTTGTGGTGGATTAAAAAAAAAAAAAGTAAGTCAGCCACCTTGATGGAGGGCTCAATTGAAGAGCCAGCTCAAGGATACCATAGCAGTCAAATGTTTTGTAGGTACATGGAGAAGAAAGAGCAAGGAGCCAGGAACTCGAGTGACTTGGGAGTTCCTGCCAAACAGAAAACTCCTCCTCTCCCAGAACTGAACTCCTCTAATGTTATAAACTGGCAACTGGAATGTGTATTGTATATTTCAGCCAAGCCAGAAGTAAGTCACTTCTGCTGCCCAGTGGTAACAATGCATGAATCATGCAGCACCACCATAAAATAACTATATGGAAGTGACCTGTAAAAGCAGGAAATCTGGAAATCAAATAAATCAAAACATTGATACATTTATTTATCTAACTTTAAATTTTAAAAAAATGGAATTTTGTTTTGGTTTTTTTAATATACCATTTTGTTTTAAAATGTAGACATGCAATTTTGTAGACTAATTTATGCAAAAGCAAGTTAGAATTTTCAATCTATTGATCAGTCAGTGTATAATACTATCTATATGATTAAAAGGTAAAATTTCAATAGGAAAAAATATCTTGAAATCTCCTGTAAAACTGATTGGCAGACCATTCAGCTTTTGACTGTCCAAAGTAAAACATCAAGAAGTATAAATCAGTAGCACAAATGTTGCAGCAAAATTCTTTACAAATCCTTTTTTTAAAATGAAAGGATGATTTTGGTAGGCACTAGAGTTGGACTGGGAAGCTACAAGAGAGTATGTGGGCGAATATAATCTTGTTGTTTTCAACTTGATAATCTGACAACTAAAATTTACTAGAGATCATGAAGAATTCACTCCAGTTCTATGACAGTGTAGCAATTTACATAGCATTACCCAGAAGGCTTCATATTGTGATTTTGCTTGGAAAACAGATTTAATTGCTGAGCTACATTAACGTGTCTCTTTAAATTGAGCAAATCTAATTAGCTCACATGAAAGATATGCCATATCTGGTGCAGCAAAGCTAATGCAATTAAGATCTGTTGGATATAAACACAGGTTGACTAGTGGGCAAGTTCAGTGGTCACTAGAGAGTGGTTAGTCTTGCAGGTGTATTTTTCATGGTGTTTGAGATATTTGTTGTTAGCACTGCTTATGGTAATAAGTGATATTATCTTAAAGACCATCATAATTCATGTGCCATCAGGTATTGTAGGCTGGACGCCAATTCATCAGATGCATGAACTAGCTATATTTGCTTGAGCACAAAGAATATAGCCAGGTGACATCAAAGACAACATATAGAAGAGTTAGACATGTGATGCAGACTGGAATAGTTATTCATGCAGTTTTAGTTCCTATAGCAGAAACCATGGCCATTTCCCTTCTCATCTTGTATGGATCAACTGGTATTTCCTAGTGCATATTCTGATTAGAACTTCCTAGTCCACACCGAAATTTAAAAATTAGTATCAGTAGTTTGGTACTGGAAGCTCTACAGTCCCAAAGGAGAGGAACGAAACAGCAGAGTACACTGTGTATTCACTGTCAATATAAGTGGTAAAAGTTATCATGAAAAAGAACCTACCAAATTAATGAGGATGAGAAATAATGTCTAAATAATAATATATTTCTTACTCAGTTGTGTTATAACAATGAATGATTGAGCCTTTCTTTCTTTCTTTCTTTCTTTCTTTCTTTCTTTCTTTCTTTCTTTCTTTCTTTCTTTCTTTCTTTCTCCACACATGTCTTAAACAGATGGCAAGTGTGAGATTTAAAAAATCTGAATAAAGGAGAAAATTCAATGGAGAACCTCCTTTATCCCATTTCAGGCCCAATCATTAGTTAAGATATTTTATAAATGCACACTTCATAATGATATCAAAGCTCCTGGTGAGAAAATAAGCCTGAAAAAGACACATAAAATGACTCCATTATAGCTACTACATTCAACATGCCCACAACAACCAAAGGAAAAGAAAAATGAAACCTAACACTTATTACTACGAACGCTCATTCCCTTCAGGGCCTTATTAACACCTCTATACATCAACCTTACACGTTAGCATGAAATTTATTTCAAAGGCATCGCAAAGTATAATGATCATTATATACTAGCTAAAAGGAGACAACAATTCACATCTCAGGTAAAATGTAAAAAATATACAGCTACAATAGCCAGACTTGTGAAAAAGCACTCTAAATATCTTGCAGACTGGTTTTTCTTTCTTCCTTCTCATTTGGCACGTACCATTTGTTTCTTTCAAAGGGAATCTGAAACAGCACACCTGCTGTTTGGATAATTACTAATAATGACTTATCTGAATAAGCTGTTACTTCCAATAGTGTCTTACAAACATATTTACTTTTTCCATACACATGTACCCTCCAAAATCAACTAATAGCCACTACAATAATAATAAATTAATAGGGATTGTTGTTTTAAGAATTCTTAACATAGATGAAAGGGTCTGGGTAAGATAAAAACTCATCCAAATATGCTTCTGTGATTATATACACAACCATTCAGCAGAGAACAAGCCTCCACAAACATTCATTCAAGCGAACTGTATGTGGGCTATGCCAAGTCTTACATTAGTCTTCTGCAATTTAGTGCACTCCAGGTGTGTCAGAATTTCCATCATCTGTAGCCAATGACAATGCTAGTTGGGAATTCTCCTTTCTTTATGATCTGTCAAAGAAAAAAAATCCATTCAACAATATTTTATAAATATACAAAATACTCTTATTTCTTAAATGCATACCCTTATTCCTTAAATGCTAGGCATCTGAATTATTCCAATAATCAAAAGCTTGCTTTTCAGAGAAGAAATTGTACATATCAATGCTAAGGCTCATAAGATAAATGCAATTAAATGCTGAACAGCAATCACAAAAGCTACACGGAGTTTTTCTTACAAAGTCATAAGGAGGGAACTAGAAAATGGGTATTTTTTTCAGTCAAAATAAAATTTATTAAATATTAAAATAATTCTGGGTGTTATTATGATATAGGCCTCTGCTTTTCTTTTTTGACAAACTGCAGAAATTAAAGTAAAATTTAGTAAGTATCAATGGAAAATAGGATAATTTCACAGTAAACTCTTTTATTCCTATGTTTTCACATTACTATTATTGGTATGTCTGTGTGACATGGTTGTAACCATTCTCTAATTGGCAGCGTTTAATCCTGCAAAGGCAACTGACCGTGAAATGGGAAGATGGACAATTTTTGTTGATTTCCTTCTTCTGAACCATTTCCAGTACTACAGACTATAAGAAGAAAATAAACATTATTCCCTTCCCTGTTCCATTGCTGACAGCTTTCACTAGATCAAACAGCCTTCTCAATCCAATAAGAGAAAGGTCAATTAAAATATTGCCCCTCCCCCCCCAAAAAATGGAGCCATAGGGTGAAGATCCTTTTTACACAAGGACATCTGCACTGGGAGATATGAATATATTTTTTAAATACATGTTTAGCAGCATCTATTACTGTATGATGTTATTAGTTTTTCTTAGGATTGTTTGTCAAGACTGGAAAAATATTATCCTCTATTTTTGAATTTCATGTTGTGAATTATGTTTGAATATACTTTCAACATAATTAAAAAAAATCTATTTTGTTTCCTAATCTCTTATCCCTTCGATGTTTAAGCTAATATTTTAAAAACAAAATTGGATTTGAACTCCAGAAATAACTTGTTATTATAACATAACCTCTTGTTACCCAGGACATGAGTTTGTGTTATCAGTTGACTCAGTCGATCGTGTTACATTACTGCAGTTTAATTTTACCCACAGCTGAAAAAGTAAATGAAATTTAGAATGTGTACTTTAAAATAAAAAAGAGGATTAATTTAACAAACTGATTAAAAATTTATCATAAATTTTTTTTTTTACATTCTGTACTGTTAGTTGCTGAAAAAATTAGTAATTTTGTGTTTAGAAGACATATATACACGCTTTAGATTTTTCTAACTGGGCTAAGCATTCAGTTCACCTATTGGATTATGACCATCTTTTCATTCACCTTTTCTGTCACATAACTTATTCTTATGAAGAATAGGCAATATGACTTGAAGGAAAGGAGAGGATAAGGATTGGCAGTTGGCAATACAAGCTAATCTTGTAACAAATTATTAAACACAGCTATCGATCCCAGGAATCTCTTGTTTTCATGGAGGGTATTGTGATGGCCTTGGATGGACACATAACTTTGCTAAAAGAAGAATGAAAGGTTCAATATTTTTGAATCATATTGAGCATCTTCCATTCTGCAACAGCTCACAACAACTACAGTATAACAAATGCTGCTGGAAAGTATTGTAAGCAATTACTATGACTGCCGCCTAGAATTCACTGAAATACTGGAAATAGGCACCCAGGGCAGCAGTATCTGATGATGGGTGATGGGTCCTTAGCAATTGTCCAAGAATGTATCTTGCTCATGTCTAGCAAAACTACTACTATTTGTTGTTATTGTTGTTACTAAGCAACTATGCAAATAAATAATGGAAATATAGACAAAGGTTCAGGCAAATATTTTCATACAAATCTGTCGATCGAAAAATCAGAAAAGGTGCTACCAGACTCCTCCTGATTTTTTTTTTTTTTTTCAATAGGAGGCTAATCCAAACTTAAATGGGATGAAAACAACACTGACAGGATATGCTATCCCTACTGCTATCTTCTTTTTGGACAACACAGTTTAAATGGAAGAAGTATGAGTCTGAGTTGGTGATAAATACATTTTCTCATCTCTCTGGGATTAGAGGAAAAAAGCTCTTGCTTGGAGGTCAGTCGATTTAGTTTTAAACAATCTTAGAGCATCTCTCATTTCCAAGCAATTGCAGTCATCCTCTGCTGGTAGGATAGACTTTTTCATCTGCTAATTTGCACCTAATTCTGATGCTTTCAGGACCGATCCTGATTTCCAGGATTTGTTTCCCTTAATTATTTCCATTTGCTAAGATTCCATTATAGTCAACTGTCAAGTGCAGATAAGTAAAGATGTTGTGGTCTGATGATTAAGAAAAAGAGCATGACTTATGTGGACTTATATGTACAGCACAGCACCTGGCAATCAGTGTGGAATCTTTCTTTTAGCTGGGTCAATTCCTGTACCTTGTCCTCAAAAGGTCATAGCCTTTTATCAAAGCACCATTCAGCAAAGTGACTCCAGTTTCTACAGTCTAAAGACTTATCTTTGTAAAACCAAAGCCTGCAAGAGTGGTGCATTAATTCTGCATATTTTTGTTAGTATATTTTATACATCTTAAGATAGAGATTTGATTCAGAAACTTGGAGGATTCTTCCCATGCAATTTTTAATAAAAAAAAAAAGTTAAAGTTGAAACATTTTTGTGATTGATTTTTGTTAAGATTTTATAGTTTTTTTTTTTAAATCTTTGAGATCCTGGGACAGATCCTGAACCCCATAAAAGTGCCAAGCTTTTTTCTCTTTTTTTAATTAAACAGTTCCTGTTTGGTTTAGTTCATGTGTAAAACACAGAGAAAACCTTTTTATGCATTCAAAAATGTCAACTGAGGTTTCTCTGAAACCTGAAAACAAACAAAATCCTTTTTTTTTTTTTCCATAGCAAGTGGGCCGCCACTGTAGCTTCTCCAAATCAATACGGTATATAGAACAACATATTAGCTGTGATAATGAGAGCAAATCATCTCTACGAATGCACCACTTCCCTCTGTTAGTATCATTAATAGGTATCTGTAGGAGGACTCGGTTTAACTGAAGCAAATATCTAAATTTAAGCCTGTCAGGCCTTTTGGCATCTGCCTAAAACAGAAAGTTTTAGGCAGTTTTCTGGCATGATCCTCCCAGTCTCTTTAGCAAGCTTTATTGAGAAGAAACAATTTCCTATATAGGAGTGATAAATACAGCAGGGATTTTTTTGACTTCCATTCAAACTGCTTTCCTGTGAATTAGACAAAGGCAATGAGTAACAGAAGAACTTGCAGGTGATTATTTCCTAAATCTTTATCTGCCTGGGAACCAATTCTTATACCAGCTATTATTCTTTGAGGTAGGGACTATTGAAGTAGAGATGTCCATGTATGTCTAACTCCCTTTTTCTCTGCATTTCCATTTTTACACATTTACCTTCTTGTCCCTCTTCTTTAGGACTTTATTTTCCTTCTTTTTTGTTGTCATATCTCACTTCTTTGAACTGGCCTTGACCCTGCTTGCTTTGGTAATTTTGCACGCATCCATCAAAAAGCTTCATCCAATCTTCTTCGTTGCATGTTATTTAGTTTTTTGAAACAGAAATGACTATCTGAGCAATCCAAAAGAATCATTAGCTACAGAATTCTACAAGCTGACCAGATTTCTTTGAGGATAGAATTTGATGTTCTGCTACCAGCTCTGGAGCAGACTCTCTTCTCTCTGCCAGCCTATCTTCTTATGATCAAATGAGAAAGTAAAGGTATTAACTATATTAGAGGTAGCTAGAACATTTAGGTAACTCAAATCCTAGTCATTTGGATTTCTTACTGAGGGTCTAGTAATCAGCAGTGTGTCAGTTCTCACTTTCTTAGTTGTGTTGCTGCTCTGCTGGAGGCTTGCAGTCCTGGGGTCATTCTCACAGAATAAAAGGTTTATTCTTGAGTCTACCTCCCATCATCTCTATACTACCATAGCTTAGCACTGGAGACATGCACCAGTTGAAAAGGGAGCAACAAAGGTCATTAAGATCTTCAAACAAGCTGTAATCAGAATATGGCATGGAGCATAGATAATTTCAAGTTAGCTTAGCACTGTATTGGAAAAAAATCTGGCTTCATGTAGCTCACTAATTCATAACTAAATAAACATCGTAGTAAGGTTATCAGATCTGGGTTGTTTTAGAAAGTCCTACTTAACCAATTTTTAAGACTTAATGTTTGATTTCCAAACATTATATTTAAATATCCCAAATATTTAAACAAACACCTGACATAGATTAAAAATATATCTAAACATACTGCTGCAAGTGCCAGAGCAGAAGGTAACAGTTTTATCTGTTTTCACAGTCTGCCCAATTTTCTGATCAGTTTATGGTATAGACGTGGCTTTGAAGACAAGGTAACTGTGGCACTATGCTAGAAGTCAAAATAGCAGTGAGGTGCAGAGAAATCATAGCGTTTCCTATCCAAATTGTCTGGGATTACATAATGATAAATTATTCCGCTTTGTCCATTCCTTTCTGATTGTTATTCAGTGAACATTTGAAGAAAATGACCCAGATGGAACAGGCTTCCACAAGATGAATCTTGCTCTACTGACCATACAGAGTTCCTTAAGAAGATCAGCAACCATGTAGGGGATGATGTTGAAGATTTTATGTACATTATGCACTAGATACTTATATTTCAGAACAGCTTTGGACAGACTACCTCATCAAATTGTTTTTAGTAAATTTAGGAATCATGGAATTATGAATCATGGAATCATGTACAGGTCATTATATGAATTATTTATTTTTATTATTTTTATTATTATCAAACTTGTATGCCGCCCATCTCCCCCAACAGGAGAATTAGTAAACTGTTTAAAGGACAAGAAGTTAGGAAGAAATGAACAGATCCCATCAGTGGGAAGGGAGGGAGGGAGGGAGGGAGGGAGGGAGGGAGGGAGGAAGGAAGGAAGGAAGGAAGGAAGGAAGGAAGGAAGGAAGGAAGGAAGGAAGGAAGGAAGGAAGGAAAAATAGTTCTCTAAACATCTGTTTTTAGAACAAATATTATTCAATTTACTCATAAATGATTTGGAGTTGAAGTTAGCTAAAATATGTTGATTTTTTTAAAAAAATGTTGAAAATCCAAGTGGATCTTTTAGGTAAAATGAATATCCAGATGATCTTCCATATAAGTTTAAACTGATGGTCACCTAGTCAAAAAAATAACAATAACATATACACCGTATCTAAACCTGCAGTAAAAAATTATGGAATACATCTTATATGGCAATTCATTGAAAATTTAATTTAGCATGTGATAAAAAAGGTGTTGTCCATGTTATGTATTATTAAAAATGTTACTGAAAAGTTAATCAATTCACATTTAGAACACGTTAGTTGTCTTGTATCAAACTATTTTTAAAAAAAAAAATCTCTCATTGGAAATATACAGTAAATGGCAATCAAAATTATTTGAAGTATTAGGATACCTTTAGTTAGAAGCAAATGAAGAATTTCCTTTTTTCTTGTCTTTTTTCTTTTTCTTTTTCTTTTTCCTTTTTTTTTTTTTTTTTTGAGTTTTGGGAGAATAGTGTAGATTGACGGAATGGTGGCTGCTATTATCCATGGAAGTTATCATTTTAACATAACATACATTTAACATAACATCTAACCCATTAAGTTAGGTTGGCTTTACTTTTAGGAGATTTTACTAGTGTGTTGTTGTGAGCCAGTATGACAGTACGCTCTCACATGTTCTGAGACAAACCACCTGATACCAAATCTGGTGGTTACCAAAATAAGGTCAGTCTGACTGAGGTGACTGCTGATTACAGTGCTAGCAGGATGTCAGCCTTCCAAGGTAGACCTCACAGGAAACATGACCAGATAAGCTAATTCTACTTTATTGTGAGGCTACATTAACAGAATCTTGCAAGTCTGAAAGTACAATTCTCCTGCCGTCACCTTTACAGCCCAATAACTTAGGGACGGTACCTCCTGAGCCTCTTGCTCCACCCACTATGCAGCTGTGAGCTGTGGGCTATGTCCTTCTTATCTGACTGTTCCCTAGGGAGCATCTCTTCACCCAGTCTCCCAAGGTCATTTCCACATATCATTACACAGAATGACCATAGTTAATCTGAGCTGAGATACCTGTACAGTACATTACTGAATCTGATCCTCCTCATCTTCCCTATTACCCTTGTTGTTTTGTACAAGTTTCCTTTCCTTTTTAATTCCAAAAGGTGAATGTTTCCTTTTCATTTTGACAGGGCCACCACAGTGCCATATGCGGTACAATGTGATACAAATTAAAGGGTGAGATAAAGCTATCCACTTTTCCTACTGTAAAGGGCAATGTGTTCTAAATGACCCTGAAGTGCCCTAGAATTCAGGCTCTACATCTTCAGAGCATAGCTCTAGGGAATACTTTACTGAGCTACAGTCAAAGCTCTGACTCATTATGAGACATAGTCTTGTATTCGACTCTTCACATTGTCAGAAATACTACTTTAATATTAATTTATTTCTGATGCAAATCAAGCTCTATATTGGAAACTTTGGGTAAAAAAATCTACTTCAGCCAAATCTACATTTTTTCAGTTTCATCTTCTGTCCTGAAAACCATCTACCTCCTTTTAATTGCCAATATGATGTGGCTAATTAGAATAATGTTTTTCCCCTGAATACTCTCCCAGTAATTTCTTCTATCACTAGGGCAAATAAAGTCAAGCTAGAACAGGCTTGTAGTGAGAAAGCAGAGGATGAGATGAAGTATTCAGCAGCCACTCCCTTGTTCACTGCAGATTGTTACCTTCCAAAGCCTTTTTATAGAAAAGAAGTAATGGCTGCCATTGCAGGTGTTTGCTAAATCTGAAGTATCATTTATTTTTCCTTTTTAAGTAGATTTATTTATTTATTTATTTATTTATTTGACTTGTCCCCGCCCATCTCCCCACAGTGCTTCCCTTCCATTAGGCAGCAGAACACTAAATGCTGACACTGTGTTGTATGTGACACATGACTTGCTTTGAGATTCTTACGTATAATGGTGGGTACTGATTTATCAACAGAGGTGAAGTAAGATTAAACTTCCAATCTGATTGCTTTTTGCCTAGAAAAATCAGGCAGCTGAAAGAAGGGATATTTTCACTGCCTTGGCCTCTTCATATTTACAGTTTGTAGTACATAGGGATTCACATTCCTTTAAAACTAATTATTACTGGGATGACAATTGTTATCTTTCTCTACATTTTGTTAGGTAGAGGCTACAAAGTTCCTTTCATGATTCTTTTCAAGCGACTCTTTCCTTTGGCAAACTACCTGCTGCTATCAAACTGCATCAACAGACCTCTCAGCTCTGAAAAGATGGGTCAAAAGCCCTGTCTTGTTCAAACTGTCTTCAGCACAACGTTTCTTACAGAACAGCAGAGTGGCAGTTCTGCTTGTTAGACAATTCCAGGAATTATTGTCAAGTTGTTGGCTCTATTCCCAACTCATTATCTTTGATAGTCTTTCAAGTGTCAGAATTAAAAAGCTGAGGTAGCTTGTTGGGCACTTAAGAGAGGGGCTGGTGGTTGTCCCTAAAAACAAAAGAAAAGAACCCTTGAAATAATTAGAGATAGCTGAAAATGATAATTTGTGCTTCAGACCCTAATCATTTACAGGCACATTGAGATGCCATTGGTAACTATAGGAAGTAAAGACCTACACAAGACAATACTCAGCCATGGGTGGGTGATCTCACAATTTCTCCTTTATCTGGAAAGACTGTGCAGGCCAGAATTCACCATTTGGCCTCTGATCTCTGCTGCAATGCTGTCCCCACTCCTTCAGGGACATCTAGTCTGCCAAAAGTCCTCACCTGGAAGCACTTTGGACAGCTGCTTCTTGTGAGTAGACTGCAGGAACTGAGGCTTTTGCAGTCTGCTCAGGAGTTGAATGGCTGGGAGTCAAGGGATTTCAATGAAGCTCACAGTTGTAAAGCAGCCTATATGGACATACACTTCACACAAGGCTCATTTTCTTAAACACTTTTGGATGCAATTAATTTTCCAGCTAAAAATAGATTTTCTGAGCGGCAGGATATGAGAATTCCACCTGGTGAGTCAACATTCTTTCTAGATTAAAAAGGGAAAAATGGGGGGGGGGGGGAGGTTTTAAGGATTTTTAAAATGTTGGCAAAAAGTTTAACAAGGAGTGAATGTAAGAAAATTTAAAACAGCTTAAAGGGATAGTTATTTTGAAAGATTGATTGATTGATTGATTGATTATTTATTTATTTATTTAGGTGAAAATGCTTTTGAACAAATTGGAATTAAAATAGACAAATGAACCAGACCTTTGTAGGAATCTGACCATGAGAAGGGGGATACCTTAGGACTGTGAGCTCAAGCACCTGCTCTTTAGGCCCATGCCCCTCCTGGCTTGTGAATGCAGCCTGGGGGCTGTTGTGTGAGTGGGTTCTAGTGGTGGTTAATTCTTCTCTGAGTGAGGGGGTTCCTTCACCTCTTAAGGAGGCCTTGGTTTGCCCCCTACTCAAGAAGCCATCACTGGACCCCATGATACTGGACAATATTTGTCCAGTATCCAACCTCCCCTTTTTGGGGAAGGTGATTGAGAAGGTGGTTGTGTAATAGCTTCAGAGGACCTTGGATGAAATGGGTTATCTGGATCCTTTTCAGTAAGGATTCAGACCAGGGTATGGGATGTGGTTAATTCTTCTTTGAGTGAAGGGGTTATTCCTTCACTTCTTAAGGAGGTCTTGGTTCAACCTCTCCTCAAGAAGCCATTGCTGGGCCCCATGATACTAGGCAATTTTTGTCAACAGTACTTGACAATACTCAACAATTTTCATATAGTATCCAACCTCCCCTTTTGGGGGAAGGTGATTGAGAAGGTGGTTGCATAACAGCTTCAGAAGACCTTGGGTGAAGTGAATTATCTGGATTCTTTTCAGTTAGGATTCAGACTAGGCTATTGATTGCACTTTTGAATGATCTCTGGCATGGGCAGGATGGGAGTTGTGCATCCATTGTTGCCTTACTTGACCTCTCAGTGATTTTGATACCATCAACCATGTTATTGGTCAGAAGATAGCATAGTGTTGTGCTGGCTCACCTCCTTTCTCCAGGGTCGATTCCAGCTAGTGGGGATTGGGGAGGAGAGATCCTGCCCTTGGCCCCTACTGTGTGGGGTGCTGCAGGGTTCAGTGCCTTCTCCTCTCCTATTCAACATCTACATGAGACCGCTAGGTGAGCTCATCCATCACCGTGGGGTGAAAGATCATCAGTATGCTGATGATACTCAATTATACATTTATGTTCCTGGTGAATTAAGCAATGCTGGGGATGTCTTATCCTGGTGTCTGGAGGCTGTGAGGGTCTGGATGGAGAACAACAGGCTTCAGCTGAACCCTGGCAAGACTGAGTGGCTTGTGGTTTTGGGGCCCTCTGGTTCTAGGATTATACCATCTTTGGTGCTGGATAGGGTTGTACTGCCCCAAACAGACCCAGTGCACAATCTGGGAGTCCTCCTGGACTCACAACTCCTGTTCAATGAGCAGGTGGCAATCGTGGCCAGGAGGGTTTAAGCACAACTTTGTATAGTGCACCAGTTGCTCCTGTTCCAAGATCGAAGGGCCCTACTCATATCACTCATGCCCTAGTCACCTCCTGGTTGGACTGTTGTAATACGCTCTACATGGAGCTGCCCTTGAAGAGTATTTGGGAACTTCAGCTGCTGCAAAATGCAGCAGTGCAAGCATTTATGTGTATTTTTGGTAGAACTCATGTTATACCTCTGCTTCACAAGCGGCATTGGTAACCAGTTTGTTTCCGGGTCCAATTCAAGGCACTGGTGTTGACTTTTAAAGTGCTACATGACATGTGACTGGGTTATCTGAGGGACTGCCTCTCCCTGATTACATCGGCCCGTCCCACCAGATCCAGCAGGCAGGATGTGTTATGGGTTCTGTCGTCTAATCAGCTACATTTGGTGGGCAGTAGGTGGTGGGCCTTTACTGCTGTAATGCCTGGGTTGTAGGATATCCTAACCCCCCCCCCCCCGAAGTGATACTGGCTCCATCACTTTTGTTTTTCTGAAGGTCCCTCAAGACCTGATTGTGCCATCAGGCTTGGTGATTCCAGGGGACTGGTGAACTCTGTTATAATTAACTCCCCTTCACCCACTACTTCCTTTTCTTAGCTTTGTTTTTTATAGTTTTAAATGTTTTTTATTAGTAGTATTAGTATTAATAAGAATAATAATAAATGTTATTGTTTTAGGTATTTATTAACTGTTTTAGCTTTGTTGTATACCACCCATAGTCACTTGTGTGAGATGGGCAGCTATTTAAATTTGACAAATAAATAAGAATGGTTTGGGACGCAAGTAAAGCTTTTATTAGAGGTTGTTTTATACAATATAATAGTGAACTCAAATCCTCTGTATATATTAAGTCTCTGCCTTGGTGGTGAAGGGACAATTGAATATATGGCTCATGGTTCGCTGCATTGTCCTTTTTGTAAAGACACATGTTTACATTTTATAAATCCTCTTTTAACTGAATTTTCAAGCACTTTCTTTGAATGTGCCAATTTCTCTTTTTCTATCTGTAAAATTTGCTGTGACCTACTTGTATCAACCAAAGACTTATTTCTGTTTTACGTATTACTCTATACTTCAAAACTTTTATTTTGCTTTTAGTGGAATTCTGGTCAATGGCCGAAATAAAATCTGTAAAGTCTGTACATAGCAGTCTCAATGTATACAGTCTAGCCACAGTTTTTAAATCAAACTGAAAACTATGAAACTGTGTTCAAGAAAATATTTTCCACTTTCTATCAGGATTTGTAGAATTAATTGAAAGTTAAACTGATATAATTTCAAAAGCTGTCAGAAATTGTAATAAATCTTAATGACCAAACTTTAAAAAAATAAATTTGACAAAATGTAAGAAAGCAGAGACTATCAAGCATGAAAAAAAACAACAACAGGTATGAGGAATTCTTTATTTTTCTAGTATTGATAGAAATTATGGATAGGGAAAGCCAGCATAATAAAATATTAAAGATAAAAATCTGATTCCATATCTATGAAAATAAGGGTAGTGAAAATAAGTTTGTCCAGACAATTAAAATGTATTTATTAAAAAAGATTAATTAATTCCAACCGTAGCTTTCTATAGTCATGATGGTGGTGGTGTTACACACACTGCTCCCAGATTCGGCTTATGGTCACTCACTTACACACTCATAGCCTGTTGAGGCATGCAGATCTTGTCAGCCCCCCTTGCTTTCTACCTGGGTTTTCCAGATAGGTGCGGCTGGAGCAGACAGACACACAGCCCTGGTCAACAGCGGGGAAATAACTGGGGATACACACAAATCACTTTCAACCGAACACTGAGGCACAAGAGGTTCTTTGTAATACACGGAGACCCAGTGAATTTAAAGTAACAGCAAAACTTTACTGGTTGCAAGGTACATTTGCTCTTTCTCATACACACACACACGTGCTCATCCACACTTACCCACATCCTTCCCAACTAGGCTGCCAGGCACTAGCTAGAGGGACGAAAGCTGCCAAGTATGGATCCAAAGGTGACTCAGATGACTCAGCTCAGACAACTCAGACCAGACAACTCAGAGTGGGCGGGCCCTGGGACCCCTTTTATCCCCCAAAGTCCTTGCTTTGTTGATTCACAAGTCTGGCAGTTGTTGATGGGATTGGGGTTTCCATGTGCTCAGGCCCAACTTTTTTTCTGGTCCTTTGTTTTTTTCCTTAATGACTTGCTTCCTTCTTATCTACCTCCCTGAAGGGATCCCATAGATAAGTTTCCTGGCTTTTGTCCTCTCTGCTTACGTGCCTGCTTCATCTTTAGGTTATGGCAGCTTCAGCCTAGTCTCACAGTGGGAGTGTATTAAATACAAATATTTACTTTGCCCAAAAGTCTGTTGCTTCAATATTGAGTATTCAGTATTGAGTCCAGGTTAAAAGGTACACAGAAAACTGGGAATTCTTAAAATTCAAGCAAGCATAGAACTAAAGAAAGGAGCCTAAATGCTTGACCCCAGTGGAAGATGTAAAAGCAATGCTAAGTTTAGGCATAAAAATAAATAAATGAGTATATAAAATGCATAAATATTATTTCTATTAGTATTACTTTTCTAATACAGTTCTACTTGTCCCTTGGTATCTTCCACCCGTAGTCCGTTTCCAAAGAGGTAAAATTGCTTTATTGTCTCTGATGAAGTAAATATTATATATGACCATGGATTATCAAGGACCATAAACTTTTAAAAGCTGGCATTAATCAGACAAAACAATAAAGGGAAGATTTGTAAGTAGCATTTGGATAGATCTCAATTTGGATCTTAGAATAGGGTAAAGATCGACAGAAGCTTGAGTGACATGGAAAATTACTTTCTTCTCTTTCTCCTAAAAATGAAATTGTAGCATTTCTAGGTACATTTTTTAAAGTTATGCAAGCTAACAATCATCAATAATAAGTCCTCCTGAATGAATATCTAATTGTATGCATGACTACTGAGAATAAAGTCACAATGAGTTTAGTTAGGCTTATTTTCAAATATGTGCAGATAGGACTGCAAAACTGCAGCCTAAACTAATCTTATCTAGGAATAAGCCACATAACTCTATTTACAAGCAGTCATCTACAACATGCACACTTACAGTGCTATTCCTAATATGCATCTTAGATGTTGTATTTTCAAACTCATCTGAAACTCTGAATATTTTTAGTCATGTTTATTGCAGAGAACGAGGATGGCCACATTTCAGAAAACTATAACTTTTAACTCTCTGGAGGCCTAAGTGTACAACCACTGTTCAATCAAAATTTCCAGGCAAAATGAGAAAAGAGGGATGGGATGATTAGTAAAGGAGAAACTGCTATTTTCAAAACTACATAATCTTAAATTTCCTATTTTTATTTTTAGATTTTGTACACATATATACGTACAAAATCCCATTCTTAGGGCAATTCCACATGACAGCCTTAAGCTGCTTATATCCCATGCTGATCGTAACTCAAGGTAACCTGAACCTGTAACCTGAACATATGAGAGCTACAGTCAGTGTAGAATTATACCATAGAGGGCCCGTGTTCTCTCTGCACATGTTCAGTGCCTCTCAGAAACTTTGCCATTTGGGGAGGCAAAGTCTGAGAGAACTTCTACTCAAGTTCAATCGACACTTGTAGCATATTCCTTGTAATCATAGATCCTGGTGAAGCAGTCTTTCTCTCCACACTTTTAAGAGATAAATCAGTTATGTGGGAAGAAATGGCCATGGAATACTGATCTAAAATATATGTCTATACTGTTAGTTGTAGTCTAATATATTTTATGTTGCTGTATGGCTTCTATGGTTCTGTTATATATTTTATGGTTATTGGTTAATGGAGTGTTAGCTGTTTTAGGCACTTTCTGAAAGGGAGAATATAAATCTTTGAAATAAATAATACTGGCTCACATTGCTTAAGAGTTGCCCCAGGATGGGGAAACAGGAGGCAGGCAGGACTGCACTGAAAGTTCTGTCAAGCTGCCCAGCAGTTATTAAAGAAGGCATTGCATCAAAATAGTCACTTGAATTTTCACACCCCAGTGCTGTCAAAGCAGTCTAAGAGCTTGCGTAATTCTTTGGAAATCGAGACTAGATTCTCTTTTTCATCCTTACTTCCTTATAAGAATCCCCAATTTCTTCTGTTCAGGTCTTATTCCACTGTCCCAAATGTATGTTTTTGTACGTGCAAGCATCCTGAAAGAATGATGTTTGAATGACACTTTCTCAAATGTTTCCTGTTTTGAACACAATGTGACAAAATATATCCTTTTTCACATGACATTTTGTCAGATATAGGCATTTTTGAGGCCAAATTTTGAACTGAGAAATATTTTGAGCTGGATGCTAGTGGATTTCAGTGATTATGTATTCCATCTGAATCATGTAAGATTCCTAGATGGGTTCCTTTAAAATCCTGAATTCACTTATAATGATTTTGCTTTTCCAACAGTCTACCAAAATTTGAAGAGAATGAAAATTAAAAAAGAAAAAAAAAAGCCCTCCACTTCTTATGTCTGATCCACTAAAGATGATAGTCTTTATAGGCATTCTGATAATATGCCATAGGAAAATCTCTCTGCAGACAAAATTCTGAGGAGTGCAGCAATTAAGGAGCTGTGACAGTTGTGAGGCTGTAAGATGACAAGAAGAGTGTTGGCAGTATTCTCCTAGTAATCATTACAGCTCGATAAAAGAGAGCAAAAACTGTAAAGTGAATAGCTAGCAACCAGAATAATGAACATAGAAAGGACCATGTCACATTCTGTTGTATGCATCCTCCTCAGAGTATGTCTTTTCATATATATATTAAATAGAGTTACACTTTATATTGCAAAATGCAGATTTTTTTTTTTTTCTTCTTCTGTCATGGTTCATTGTACCTTTATGGCTTTATGAGATATTTTCAGGGGGGTTAGAATGCCTGCATTCGGAGCACACGTCTATAAACCTGAACCCATTTGTTTTTTCAACTACTGCAGAAGAGGAATGTACTGTTTAATGTTTTCCATCTTAGTGTGACAGTAAGGTTAATTTCATTTAATGAAATCCACTGCTGGAATTATTCAGGGAATTGTTTCCCACTTCACATCAGTCTCTCCCAAATATTATATCTGAGTTTTCTCTTGTCTTTTAAATGGAGAGTTTCTTCTCTCAAATCGCTAATACATTCTAATATGAAAGAGAATGTATGTTTGTGTTCTGGAAAGTTTTCCTATACATTTATACACTTTACTCCTCCAAATGATCACTAATTTAATAGTTATGTTCTCATATTCAGTCATTCCTCTCCCATTGTTTATCTGACATTTCTCTAAAGCTCATATTGTTCATATGCCTAAATGGTGAACAGAACTATTAATTAAATGAATATGCAGATATTTATGGTGCATTCTGAGATAGATGCAGGAATGCCCGTATTTTAAAGCATCCTGCAAAAATTATTTCTGGACTTCCTATGAAGCATATCATGAAAGAATAACAGGTATAGTGAGAGCTGGAAACAAGTCCTACAGTTTATCTGAAAGACAAGACAGGTGGCCTTCTGGAACTGGTCATAGCATGGAAAGGTTGATTTAAAAAAGAAGGGGAAAAATATTGAGAGAGGAAGAATGTGGGATGAAAAAGGAATAGAGGAAGAAAGAGAGAGGAAAGAAAGTTGTGTAGAAAAGACAGAGAAAGAAAGAGTGAGTAGTAAAGGGGCAGCATTGATGGAACATTCACCTGAGGAACACTTAGTTCATGAGCATTTATCAGAGAAGAAATAATTAGTTATTGCAAGTCCCCAGACCAGGACCAGTCCTTGCCTGTGGCTTAAATACTTTTAGGCAACAGCTTATAGAGAGATAAACCTAGGAAGAGAGACCAGGCTGCAGTTTCCTCATTCCCTGAATTGAAGTGCATAAAATGAGCATAACACAATCTAGAGAAGCTCCAGATCAATGGATATGGCAGTAGAACTCTATTTCTACAAAGGAACCATCTGAACCAATGAAGTAACTAGAAGAGCATTTGATGAACAAATACTTACAGAGGAATGTGACTTTGAAAGAATAATATATTTTACTTCATTCCCTTAGAAATGGCTTGATTCTAAACATCTTTATGCCATCAGCTAGATAATAATCAGTAAACCCATTTTAAATAGTAAATTGGTCAGCTATTATATGACATCTAAAGATTTTGCCAGAAAACTAATAGTTTTGAGAATCATTTGGTTACAGCAAGCTTCACATATGTACTGAATAGCATATTTTCACAGAACTGTTTGGAAATAGGGTTACTTATCACTCCATTCAGACAATATAATGAATCAATCTGGTTTAATAGACAAATTGAACAAGAATCAGCTGTTTGGAAAACTTTGAAGAAAAGTGGGAAGTTTCTAGATGTGGCTGAAGCAGAGAAAGAAGTTCAAAACCTGTCACTATCTAATAGAAGAAAAACAGAGTGGATGTCAGCCCTTCAAGATAGACAGGACTAGGAAACCAAAGTCATGCAGCCAATATTATTTTTATTATAAGATTAATGAAACAGAATCTTGCAAGTCTGAATGCCCTTCCTTCCTCCCTTTATCTTTGTGAAAACTAGGCAGATCTTGTCTGAAATGTTTTCCCAGGTTACAGTTCTATCCTAGACTCAGGTTTCTTTTATCTGACTATTGTGTTGGTAGCAGCTTTTCCTACTAATGGGAATTTGTAGGGTCCTTAGAATACAACTAATGGGAAAACTAAAGCAGTAGCAGGGGCACAGTCCCTGAAATTACACAAATTTGAAACATTTGGAACATAGGATGGTTGGCAAAAACACTGCAATGTTATGGCTATTGCAAGTATCAGTTCAGAGGTTCACTATGAAGGATAAATCCATTGAATCTCCAAATCAGAAAGTCAGCTTGATTAGCTGCATTGCTGGATGCCTCTAGGTTGGTTCATAGACTTCAGATGCCTCTGTACATATACAGACATGGTATTTCCCCAAATGATTTGGAAATCCAAACTTAATTGATGCAATCTAATGATTTATATTAACTGAATCAATTTTACTGAATTGAGCTCATAATTACAATTGAATTTGCAATTATTCATTCATGCTTCTAAGATATAAATATTTCTATAAGAAATGAACTCTTTTGCTAGAGTCAGCTATCTTCCTAACTCTTTCACTTCTGTCACTCCAGAATCCATTTTCCCTAGAATGCCAGACCACTTTATTTGGCTTATAATTCTAATTTATGTTTTAGTTCTCCTTTCCCTCCAGCACTTGTACGTTATATTCTGGTTTTTGCAGGGGAGGGTGGTTGTTTTACCCCTGCTTATAGACTTCCATATGGGCTTCTATTATTCCATATTGTATTCTATTGTTCTATTCTATTCTATTGACAGCAAAATTCTAGCATCCTTAAGCAAGATAAAGTGCAACATTGTCTTTCCATCCTTGTATCTATGCCATGTATGACAACTTTCTGTTTCTTTATTAACTGTTATTTGCACTTCCAAATCATGGGCACGCTGAAAAAGAAATGATAGATATTTACATACAATTGGAGCATGAGAGCATGAGCATGAGAAAAGAATATGAAAGGAAGAAGAAAACCACTGCTGATGGCTATTTTTTGTTCCCCTACTGAGATTCAATCAGGATGGGTTTAACATTTGAAATGTTCAATTTCAGCAATCCATTAATATGTGACATTCCAGTGATGTCCAGCAGCCATAAAAATATGGAAACAAAAGCTTCTTCTGGCTACTGGTCAATGTTAGAGGAGACAGCAAGAGCAATATGAAGCAGCTTTACTTTACTCTTTGAAGCTTCCTGAAGAACCTTCAAAGGGGTTCTTCACTTGAAGTATCCTTGAATGAAAGTCATACCCTTCAAAACATTGCATGTGCCTAAAGTAAACATGATGTATTCTCAAATTACAAGAAACCAATTTTCAGAGTCAAGGATGGATATCTTAAATTACATTTGTGTATTACAAGATGGAATTCACATTGTAAGTGGATGCTTTCAATGTTCACTAATAAAATTAAAATGAGGGGGCTCTCTCCATCATATCTTTTGTGCATTCAGGGATAGAGGCATTCTAAACAGCTTGCTGCACATCACTGTTATTGATCACTTTCCATGGAAGGCTTGCCAAAACCTAAACTCACATTTAGAAAACTGTTCATCTACTATATGGCTTCTCCTGATGACTTCCCATCCTGTTTGATTGCTATTATGTTCTGATGCTCATACTTATAGAGGTATGAAGACGTGATGCCTTGAGAGAGGGTAAGTTTACTCCTGCCCCCAAACCACAGCCACACCGAGAACATATATGTATGATGGAGAACTTTTATGTCTTTTCTCTTGGCTTCTCAGAAAAATGTGATTGGTTGTTGAACTAGGGACAGAGCAGAGATTTACTCAGTCTAAGATTTTAATATTAATTCATCCACATAAATCCAATATATTTGTAATATATTTGCATATGAAAATCTTCCTTCCTTCCTTCCTTCCTTCCTTCCTTCCTTCCTTCCTTCCTTCCTTCCTTCCTTCCTTCCTTCCTTCCTTCCTTCCTTCTTCCCTTCTTTCATTAGACTCTGTTTGGCTTAAAATATAACACAATGCTAAAACAGTTTAAAACATAAGCAAAACAAGACAGCCCTGAATAAAAACAACCACAGTCATAGAAACACAATAGTCCCCCTACCCAATGCATTAGACCCAGGCCTGGGAACAAAGCCAGGTTTTAAGGCTTTGTTCAGAATCGCAGGAGAGTAGGCACTGTCCATATCTCTGGGGGGGATGCTGTTCCAGAGGGTGGGGGCAGAGACTGAGAAGGCATGCTTCCTTGGTTCCACAGGATGGCAGTGTTTAATAGAAGAGACCTGGGCACATTCACTCTGCCCAAATGTACTAGGCAGGCAGAAACAATTGGAGATAGGTGGTCCCCTCAGATAATCAGGCCTGTGCCACAAAAGGTTTTAAAGGTATTGATTAGCACCAGCACCTTGAATTGCACTTGGAAGCCAACTAGAACCAATGCAGCTTGCATAGCAGCAGTGACACAGAGGCACAACAAGAAGTGCCTGTTACTGGCTTTTGGGTTTTGAACTAATTGTAGCTTCCAGATGTCTTCAAGGGCAGCCCCATGTAGAGCACATTGCAATAGTCCAATCATGAAGTGACCATGGTGTGAGTAACTGTCTGAAGGTTCTCCTATTGAGAAAAGGGTTCAGCTGGTGCACAGGATGAACTTCTCTAAAGGCCCTCCTAGCCACAGCTACCATCTGCTCTTTGTGTAGTAGCTGCAAGCCCAGGAGAACCCCCAAGTTGCTCATCAGTCTGGAATGGGAAAGTGCAACCCCATCTAGGACCAACAGTGGCAACATTTTTCAGAATGTTATGATGAAACTCACAGGAGAGATCCAAGGAATATTAAGAAATATTGCTAGGAATACTAAGGAAATGTTTGCAGAAGAATGTGTACAGTAGCTGAAAGTTTGCTTACAAAATGCATATAAATGGAAAAGGATGTAAAAAATATAAGGATATAATCTTGAAAATATATGGGAATTTTCAAACAGGTGTTTTGCCTTTTTTTTTTTTTTTTGCCGGTATAGCACAGTCTTCTGTTAACTCTGGGAGATGCAACTGGATTTGTTTGTCTTGCTGCACCCACTAAACACAGTTCTGGTTTAGAATTCTCTGACATTCTCAATCTCTTAAACAAGTTTATTAACAGGTTCACTTGATTTCACAGTTTATCTACAACCACGCAGTAAGTGCCTATTCTGGCACTAAGTATATTTCTAAATCTGTCTCCACCATTCTTCCACCTATATCTCCCTCTCCTCCAATTCTGTTGCTTTCTGAAAACTGGGAGGTAGTGCCCTATGTTGTCATACTTGATAGGCAGTTCCCCCACCCAATCATCACAGCAAATGTGATGACCAAACAGACATACATGAGTGAAATCAGAATAGATAATTTACCTGTCTTAATGGAATATATGAATCTTTGTATTGATCTAACAAACTGTTATTAAGGTTCAGTAGGAGAATACTGTGTGTGAAACTCTGAGGTAATGTGTTGGGTTAGGTATGATAAATAATTTAGACTATTTTGGTCTGGGGATTATTTTTTCCCCCTCATATGTTGCTCACAAGGACTTCAAGAGGCACGGGGATGATGTTTGTGCCTGGAATTTTAAGGCCAGTGTTTCTACATTGAGGGAATAAGGGATTGGAGAGATAAATAGTATTATTATTTATTGGGGGGAAAATAGAAAATAGTGTGGCAGTGTCCAGTGCTTTGCTGTCACATTTAAGGAGTGCAAACTTGGAGGCATTCTGAAGTTGCTGTTAAGGGGCTGGAACCTGCCCTTAGAGTATATAAATATAGGGTAATATAAAGTGTAATTTTTTTCTATCATCCACAGCCTAAGAAGTCTGCAAGGCTGAATGATTTATTCAGTCAATATGTCAGTCAAATTCTATTGACAAACAAGTTGGAATGCTTTGCCTTAGGGTAGTTCCCCCCCCCCCCCCACTGTTTAGCTCAAATCAAATCAATTTTACTAGTGTTGGTATATGTGGAGTTGTAGGTGGCAGTTATGGCTATGACCTAAAAAGTCACCATAAGCATGTGAAAGAGCGTAGGCATTTTCCTTTCTTGAAGCTGTTCATGATGCACTGAGGGCAGCATTAGAAATGGTGCTGAATTTTTAGGTCAGTATTGGATACAAGCAGCACTCTGTGAAAGTTAAATGAAACAAAGCATAAGTTCTTTATTATGCTGGTACTTCTAATGTTTTGCTATTCAGCTCTTTAGATCAGCGTTTTTATCTTCATTAAAGGCTGGGGTGTGTTGTGGAGGGGGCAGGTTTCACATTTATTTTTATGATGGTAACTTTTAAGCCCCTCATAACATATGCTCTGATTTTAAAAAAAAATGCGATATGACTGTGTGATATGTGTGAATGTGCATGTGTGAAACTGGCATCATTTTCCAAAAAGGAATGGTGAGTATTGTAGATCAATAAAGTGCTAAAGATAGTTTATAACATTAATGGAATTATTGCATTAAGCTATTATTATAACTTTTTTGCAGCATATTGTATGTTTTTGCCTGTTTACAAAAGTTGTAAACAGAGTGAATGCAAGATTGAATCCATTTTTCTGTGGGAAACAAAATAGTACATTGTTTATAGAATCAAAGAAAATAATAAAATGAATAAATGATCAATCAAAGTTCTAATTATTAGCCACATCACTCATGATCTTTCATTACTGTACGATTTTATGAGTAGAATGTACCTTTTTGAAATATAATTATGTTTATTTGGTGCAAAACATTGAATTTACATGTTATTGCTGTTATTATACCATCATGTATTCATTCATGTGTGAGGCTGCTATAGAAATAGCACTGACATTGTATTGAATCCAGTGCTATATTTCCATCATGGAAGAAGTTTCTGCATCCAGAATGACATACCCACAAAACCTGACTTGGATATTCCATGAGTGCTTCAGGGGACATTCACACAATGTTGGGGAGGGGCTGGGGTGAAGCTGCTGGGAAAGAAATTCCTGCTGAGAGAATAGGAAAAATATTGATACTTTTAAACTTGAGTGTTGGAGAAGACTCCTGAGAATACCATGGACAGCCAAGAGAACAAACAAATGGATCATTGAACAAATCAACCCAGAGTTCTCACTCGAGGCACAAAATGACCAGGCTCAAATTATCCTACTTTGGATACATTATGTGATGACCCAGCTCTCTGGAAAAGGGTCTAATGGTGGAAAAGGTGGAAGGAAAGTGAAGAAGACAGCCAGCAGGAAGATGGATAGACTCAGTTACAGTAGCAATGAGTGCACAAAATCATCATCATCATCATCATCAGTCCTATCTCTTCAGCTACTGTGAAGAAATAGAGGCTGGGCCATGCAAATTCTATTCCCATGCTTATCTGCTCTTCTCACCTTGGGACAAATCTTTGCCATCTTCCAGAATCAAAATGAGCATTGAATGTTCTAGTTATAAAGTCTGATTCAATGGGAAGCAGAGAATTGCTTTAGAGACCAAAGGAACATCAGAAAAGGAGATGTTGTTGCAATTTATTCTCAAATTCTTAAAAACATTTATGAAATTGTATTACTGCCCTAAGAAAAAGAAATACTACAATCTACTGTACATCATAAAAGTGTACTTCACTTGAAAAAAGATTTACAGAAAAGAAGCAGATAATTTACAATTGGTGTAAATTATAGAAACAATTTTTGTCACCATTAACATCTTTTTTTAATAAAAAAGGAGGAAAAATGAGAAAAGAAAGTGAATTCTCTTTTTATTCATGGAAACAATGATGAGAAATACAACTATTTTATGCTTTCTCAGAAACTCAGAAGGAATTTTCTTCAATGCATATGAGAGAGTGCATCTCTAATTGATATTGATAATGTTTATAACTATGAAAAATAGTGTAGAAGTAACCCTTTTCATATTGTAAAAATATGCAGTGCTGAAAAGTCTTGATTGACATGAAACTTTCTGCACGTGATTCAAAGTAAATACCTCTCTCCTATTCCATCACAGGCCTTTATTTGATATGGAGATTGAAAGAACAGTATAGCAAACTTTTATGGGTAACAGTCTCATTGTTATTACATGTGTAACAGGCATTTTGCATGTAAATTGCTATCCCCTCCCCAAGAGTTAGAGAGTGGGAATCATGTTTCATGGTTCATGATGATATAAATTTTATCCAACGGTAAAGAATCTTGACAATCTAATTTTATCCAACAGCAAAGAATCTTGATAATCTAAAATCCTAGGAAGATGAGTAAGTACAAAATTGAATACAAAATTTTCCTTCTTTCAGTTTCTACCTTTTGTGCTGATGGAGAAGCAAGTATCTGCATTGTTAACTGAACATCAGATTAAGTGGACTGATGTATTTTTTTAAAACTAGTTTTGCAGCTAAAATGGGACACACAATTGCCATCACCAATACAACAACAAATCTGTTTTATTTTTTAAATTCAATATGCCAAATGGGTGCTTATCCTTAGAATGGTTGTGCCCCTCTATAACTTGCTGAAAATGTGAGACAAAGTGTTTTTTCTACTAAAGCTTGCTCAGTGTTTTTATGCTATTCCTTAGGTTGATGATGATGATGGTCCAAATGGTTAATTTTCTAAGTATCACTATTCTATATTACTATTCCAGTAGTATTCAATAATACTATTTTGCAGTATACAGTAGTTTACTAACGGAAATAAAATAGATACTATGTTTCAGGTTATTGAAAAAATCTAGGTGATATATATATAGCAATTGTGATGAAAATAGGACACACACACACACATACGGAGTAAATGAATTAAAATGTTGTTTAGGTGTAAATAAAATCTGTCAGATATTGTCACTTCACAGTTGGACTATTGCAATTTGCCTTGCATGGGGCCACCCTTGAAAACCATCCAGATGTTTAGGTTCAGTACACTGCTGCCTAGATAGCTATGGGTGCATCTGAATTTGCCTTTGTAACACCATTACCTTGAGAGTTGCATTGGTTGCCACTCAGCTTCCAATGCAATTTAAGGTGATGGTGATTCCTTTAAAGCCTTCAGTGGTTCAGGGATTGGTTACCTTCAAGATCATCTACTCTGAAATGAATTTACCTATCTAGTGAGATGAGTGAGAGGCAAGATGAGTATCCCATCCCATATGATGATTTCCCTGCAGAGACTCTGAAGTCAAGCCTTCTCAATGGTGATCCTCCCTTCTGTGGGACAGCTTGCTATCATACAGGCAGATCACCTGATGGGTTTCATAGGAGGTGAAAACAAGTTTCTTTGACAGAGTATTTTGGGGAACATTATGTTTTGGGGGAATGGAGTGGCACAGACAGGCATATAGATGGTAGGTAGGTAGGTAGGTAGGTAGGTAGGTAGGTAGATAGATAGATAGATAGATAGATAGATAGATAGATAGATAGATAAAAAGTACACAACTTGGCTATATTTAAATTAATTTCTTTCTAGTCCTACCCCCAATAGTTTAACCACATAGTGCCTTGTGGGAATACATAAAATCATGACATTGAGAAGCTGGAGACATTTGGTTGCATCTCTCATAAACTTGTTTAGCTAGCAATGTCTCGCTTTCCATAGGGCATTTCAGATGATTGCAGAACATTATTTGGATCATTTTGCGTGACAAAAAGCGGGCCTTTACTAATGCATATTACTTGAAATGAATTAATATTTTCCCCATAGGGAAATATTACATTTTAACTTTGGATACTAGGATAATACATGCAGTTTAAATAAACAGAAGGGTTTTTTTTTTCTAATTTGAAACTATATTTTTATAAAGCATGGCAGATCTGCAGAATTATGGTGGACCTCTGAAGCTAAATAATGTCATTACAATTATTTCAAAGATTGACAATAATAACCAAAGCAAACAATAGTGATTCTTCTATCAGATGAAACAGTGTCAAGTAAAAAAGGCATCAGATTTAAAAATAATTTTGGTTTTATGAATTTCTGTCCAAATCAATTTCACTGTTTTATATGAAAACATAATACCAGTGCATTTATATGTATTAGAAATTGTTTAGCAACTACAGACATAAATATATCCACACTGAGCAATAAATTGCCCTAATTATCATTCATCACCACAGTTAGATAGAAAAGGCTAACTATCCACCATTCCATTCAGTATCAGGACATGTAAAACAAGATTTTTTGAAAAACCTTATTATAAAAGTAGAACACTGACAGATTCAGGAATAATTTCATATTTGTGTATCTCTGTATTTTCTATAGACATGTGTAGCAAATGATTTTCATTAGTCTTAAAACATACAGCAATAACAATGTGTTTTTTTCCCTTGATCACTGGCACATATGCTCTATCTTCTGTGAGTGGAGTAAGAAAGACAAATGAAAATGACAAACAATACATGTTCTTACCACTGTTGTGAAGGTAATCACAATACTGAAAAAAAGAAAACCTTGCAGATCCTTATGGATTAACACTGCATTGCTACTAACAAGGTGACAAAGAAAGAGCTGAAAATAATCACTGCTTTCTCTAGATATGAAGAACCTGAACCCACAATGAATTGTTATGCACCCATATTCAAATCCCCATTCAGTTACAGATCTTACTGATCACTTTGGGACAGCCCAATTTACCTCACATGGGGATCGCTTTAAGAATAAAAACAAGTATAAAACATCTTTTATCTAAGGAGTACCTTGAAATCCTTAGATAAAAGGCAGAATATGAATATACTAAATAGATAAGTTGTTATTTTGAATGGTTTATATTTGAAAACTGATTGGGTATAGAGGTTAAAGCTACTGAATTAGAAACTAGGAGACCATGAATCCTAGTTCTGCCTTAGGCACAAAGCCAGCTGGGTGACTGAGGGCCAGTTACTCTTTCTCAGCCCTAGGAAGAAGGCAAGGGCAAACATTTCTGAAAAACCTTGCCAAGAAAACAGCAAGGACTTGTCAGGCAGTCACCAGGAGTCAAGACTAACTTAAAGGCGTGCACACACACACATTATTTATTGAACAATTTTCTTGTTATTTTACTCCTCCAAAGAATGGTTTCCCTCCCAAAACACTTTAAAAATGGTATTTACAGAATGTTGTTGCTTAAAAATATTGCAGAACTGAGCCCCATAAAGACTAATTATTGCTATAAGTCTGTAGAGATCATTAAGTGTAAATAAGTGTTACATGCATAAGTTCCATCCTTATTAACCTGTGAACACTTGAATTGGAGACAGTGACTCAGAAAACAGATAGGAAATAGAACATATTCACAGCATTTAACCAGGTAGCAAATGACCTGTAGGTAGTAATCTGATCTAAGAAACTAATCCCTGAAAACTCATAAATCCTGATGTTTCAATTATCTGTACCATATCTCCAGAGACTTTCACTTTTCTGATATTTTTGTTTAGGAAATTACTTTCTTCTTGGTTGGTGCTATTTTTTTGTCAGGATGCAGGTTGCCCACTTAGCCTATTTCCACAAAGCTATAAACTAAATTCATTTAACCTGGCTATGATGAATTTACATCATATTTGTTTCAATAGATATATTCCAAGTATAACTAAGACTGCACTCTTATCTTCTCTGGAAGAAACAACTTTCTTGGGACAAGATACAAGAAGATGCCTGGAGGCTTGGAGCATTGAGTTGGTTATCACCCACTCATCTTGTGATGGCCTCAGAGGCTGTCTCTTTCTGGGACCATACACTGCTCAAAAAGCTTCAAGAGAAGGTATGATCAAAGACTCAGCTAGGCCTAAGGATTTACTGGATCCTACGCCCACAACTCTCTGCCACAGACTCAAATGCAGCAGAAATTCACTCGTGTGAATTCTAGTTCTTGACAAGAGAGAGAAGATTGGGACTTATTTCCACTTTGTTAACTATAACCAGTTTGACATTTTGTATAGTTGGAAGTCTCAAGAAAAAAGCTTGCTTATAAATCTGGATACAACCCATGTGCTCTGTATTTCCCACATATTCTCTTTTATAATGCCAACTTTCGTAAATAAATGAAAAACTCCCTTTTTGCAGTCTAGCTGTCATCTGCAGTTTTGCAGCAGTATATGATAGTTATAATTTTATTATGTAGAAGTCAGTCAGTTAATATAACAAAACTATTGTATAGAACACAAATTCTTCTCAGAAGAATAATCAAATTGCCCATGCATGATTTGGGCATTTGTTTCTGTAACTTTTACTGCCTGGAAAGTAACCAACCATTTGTCAAACGCAAGGCTATCTCCATCAGGTCTCAACTCTTACACAAATTAATCATTATTTGGCTGGAATATTTAAAACATATTTTTTTCAGCATATAAATAAACTAGCCCTAATTAAGAGCAATAGCCCAAGACAGAATTATGGAATTATTCCTCTATTTCATATACATTATCACAGGAACTGTCATTTCAGCATCTCCGATTTTGTAGAAGTTGCATGGTTAAGCCACCTTTCTCAAGGAAATCAATTACTTGTTCAATTTTTGAAGCTTATTTTTATATTTCCCAAAACAATATTTTGGTTATATTGAAATGACATCCATTGACCAGGAATATTAATGATTCTTTAGACATTCCCAGGGCCTGATTCTTTGAAATGTGTTCAGGAATTCCTTACAAACTGCAGCATAATTAAAGACTGGGACCTTCCTTACTATTGTTTAGTTTGATATGTCTCTGATACAAGAAAGTTCACACATATTTGCTGGAGGTCAATCTATTGTTGAGACTAGAGTTTTTTATTCACTTCCAATGTATCCCTTTCTAATGAGACAGCCCATCAGAACAGTCATGTTGACAGTAAGAGTAATAGCTTTACAAAAGCAGTAACCTGTTGTCACATAATACTATATTGAAAAATGAACACATTGGTTTGGGGCACATCTTTTTATTGAGCGAATAGAGTCCATGATGGAAGATATGGATGAGAGAAATACATTCCTAATCGCTAAATGCTTGGATAAAAGTGGCCAATTAATCTCTGTCTCTTGGAAACGACAGCTGGAATTAGCTCTCTGAAAACTGGGAAGTTCACACAAAACTTAGTTTATTAGTGCTCTGCACCTCTCTAGATCAGCTCAAAAATTTCACTTATTTTCAGTTGATACTGAGAAACCCTAAAGCATGCATTTTCATGCAGAGGCATTGGGAGGATTGAAATATGGCATGCAGCTGGATACACGTTTCTGTTGAGAACTTAAAAATCAAAAGCAGCATGCACATGAGTATGAGGGAACAAAAGAGACAGTGAAGGAACAGGCTGATTAAAACACTCATTCCCCCCCTCCTTGGGGGGAAAAAGTTCTTACGGTAAAAGATTTCAAGCCAATGTAGTTAGAAAAAATGATTAGGCAGATATAAAAACTTGAACCTGCTCTCTATTATTTTGTTCCAAATTGCCTATGGTTACTTATGGTTTGAAAACAGACAGAAAAAACATACATTGAATAGCATATCATTTCAGTTTAGATCTGAGTTCCATCTGGATTGGTTTATCATTGATGTGGTAGATGAGGTTAATCAGAACATATTTAAATAGAGAAATTGCAAAAGTTAGCCATCAAGAAAGCTTAACTGAAGTTGCACCTGTCCAAACCAGACTGCAACTATTATTAGGATGCATGGATTCTTTTCAGCTTCTTTTTGGTAGCCAAGCCTAAATATGACTACTGGCACAGTTCCATGCATGTCTATTCAGAAAATAGTCATACTGAATCTAGTGGGCTGTATATTAAGATGGGAAATATTTAATCTATTCCACAGTTTACATTTGTTGGACTAATATGCAAATATAATGAAGTTAGCCTTTGGTTTGCATATCTCTACCATATATTCATTGCAGTTTTTATTTTAAAAACATACGTCTGCATCCAAATTTATATTAGGGAGGTTGCATTTGCAAATTCATCTATTTTTTTAAAAAAAATTGTGAATGTTCCTAAATTTCAAAAAGAAAAGATTTGCAGGTTGAAACAGAAATTGAACAGGGACTTACTGGGGAGAAATGACATACTGAATATGGCTCCATTTTTGTGGACCCGACACTCTTGGTAATTAGAGAAGCTGACAATTGGACTAACTCTTCAGAATCACCTCCAGATAAGGAGATGACAGGATCATCTCTTTACAGAGGCTCCCTACAAAGAGATTGCAAACTAGCCACCTCCAGTGGGTGGAGCACTCTAGGAGTCAAGGGAAAACATCAAACCCAAGCTGCGGTGTGGAGCCTTCAAAAGGACACTAGCTTTGTTTTCACTTCCTCTTTTAACTAACATTGTAAACTGTCTATTCGTGATTTACTAGGTAAGTAAAAACCTCCTGAAAGGCAAGTGACTGTACACTAGGAGAATTTCCTTCTGTCCTGGGAGAAAGAAGATTAAAATTTAAAGATCCAAAAGAAATATTTTAACATTTGGAAACAGCAAAAGAGAATTAAGAATGTTGATTGGGCACAGTTAAGAGGCTAGATGGATTTGAAACAACTTTTTAAAGGATTGTTTTAAATGTCTAAGAAAATACAGTAAGTGATTTTAGATTTAACTACAAGAAAATCTGTCCTGGGAAAGTTTTGCTTCTGAAAATAAACACCAGATAAGACTGGACTTTGAAGGTTAACTAGAGAGCAATTAAAGGAAATATATCTTTTAGCACAATGGAGGAGTATCCTTCTTTCAGAGAAGAATTGTTAGCTGTTTGGAATCAGTGTGTCCAGGAACTTTTTAAAAATTGGGACTAACAGAGTTTGTAGGAAAGAATGATAAGATAGTACTAACTGGGGCTTTATATGGAGAAGAGATTGAAGAGTGAGCCTTTCAAAAAGATGAAAAAAGAATTTAAAGTGGATTTATCAGATCAGAGTTATTGTCTATGTTTTGATTTTGGATTGTTAATATTGAATTTTTTTTTCTGACCAAACTGTAAGACAATGATTTATACCTATAAAAGTGTTTTATTTGGTTTAGTTTAAAATACACATGTATTTTAATAATATATTAAATATTATTAAATACATAATAATAACATTGGTCTTTCATATGTTCAAGGAGAGAGATCTTTTATGTTTTATTTTTTAGAAAAAATTTAGAAGTTAAAATGCAAAATAGACCTATTTGTTTAAGCTTAAAATATATAGTTCATTATCACTGGCAGTCTTAATGCTTTTGCTGATTAGATTGATTGTTGAATTTTTTAAAATAATTTGGTTATTGTTTAGGAATGAGGAAGAAGATGAATAGGACTTTTTCTGTAATATGAGAGAAGGTGTTAAGTTATTGTTAATGCATATACTTGTTTGGGGGGGGGGGGAGTCATCTTTTCCCTTCCTTCCTTCCTTCCTTCCTTCCTTCCTTCCTTCCTTCCTTCCTTCCTTCTTTTTGTCTGTAGGTCTTCTAGTTTTGTATTAGCTTTTATATATATAAACTTTAATAAAAATATTATGGAAAAAAAAAAGAAACAGTAATTGAACAGAAGAGTCATGTGAACCTGACACAAATCAAAGTTAAAAACTGATTTTCAAAGTAAGTTTATATAACCTTGAAGACTTATCTTTATCATTCAACATTTGATAATTGATTCAGTACTTAATCCACTGCCTGGAATAGAAGAGACTGTGGGAAAAAATAGCCTTGTTTTTAATGCAGAACTGATATGTATACCTTAATGTCTGTTGACTTCTACGGAGCCACAGACAAGGCAAATGACACCCATTTAATACATTCCTACCCTCATTGCTATTTGGCACACAGGGCTATTAATTAAATGCAGTAACTATTCAGTATAACCAGAAGCAGAAGAGCATTAAAGGAAATAAGGAAAAAGTCTGTGCTTACAGTATACAGTATGTTTTGCCAATTTGTTTTAATGATTAAGCTCACAAAATACTTACTTTGAAGGTTTTCTTTAATGAGCACCTTGGTGTTTTGTTGCATGTCTCTCTTTTACATCTCAAAACAGCATTATTGTATTAAGTTCCCTTGGCATTTCATGCACTAAACACCAGTTTGCTGATCTTATTTCTTCTTTTGCTTTTGATTTATCAATCAACTTTCTTAGATGCAGAGAAGGCCTTTGACAATTTGAACTGGGCTTTCTTGTTCAAAATTTTGGAAGATATGAACTTTAGAGGGAGCTTTATAAAATGGGCAAGATTGATTTACACTTCACAGAAAGCACAAATAATTGTTAATGGAGATCTATCAAAACCTTGTGAGATACAAAAAGGAACAAAACAGGGATGCCCACTGCCTCTTCTCTTGTTTTATATTAGTCCTTGAAATACTGAATAGAGATATAAGACAAGATGAGAGGATTCTGGGAGTAAAGACTAAAAAAAAAAAAAACTTGTAAGTTAAGGGCTTTTGTGGATGACTTGTTTTTGGTTCTGGAGGACCCACTAAAGGGAATAGAGATATTAATGGGTAAATTTAAAACAAATGGTGCATTAGCAGGTTTCAAGGTTAATAAAGAGAAGACAAATGTGAAAATGTGAAAATAGAAGATCAAACAGAATTGATGAATAAAATCAGTTTTAAGTTTGAGAAGAAGGTAAAATATTTGGGTATCACTATGACAAATATGAATGGTATGTTATTTCAAAATAACTATGTTAAGACATGGAATGAAGTTTAAAAAGATATGTTAAGATGGCAGAAATTACAACTGTCATTGCTGGGGACAATTTCTGTGATAAAAATGAATGTCTTGCCTAGAATGATGCTTTTGTTTCAGACAATACCTCTTTTGACAACTGATGCACCATTTAAATAGAGGCAGAAGGATATATCTCAATTTGTGTGGCAAGGGAAAAAACCACAAGTTAAATATAAGGTGTTACAAGATGCAAAGGAAAGAGGAGGATTGGGTTTATTTGATTTGAAATTGTATTTTGCAGCTCGCTATTTCGTTTGGATGAAAGTGTGGGTGTTACTGAGAAATAGAAGGCTTTTGGAGTTAGAAGGACATGACCTGAGATTTGGGTGGTACAGATATTTATGGTATGATAAAGTCAAGGTTAATGTGGATTTAAAAAATCATTGTTAGACATGCCATATTGAGAATATGGAATAGACACAAACTGGGTTGTGACCAAAAACACCTTTGTGGATCTCAGCACAAAAAGCATTTTACAGAGGAGAAATAATAAGCAAACAGAAATGGCTAACTTATCATGAGATACTAGAATGTAAAATAAAATCAAGAGAAGAACTAGTGGCAAGGAATATAGTTATCAACAGTTCTCTTATTTACAATTATTAGAAAGATTTAAAGTAGACAAAACAATTTATGGTACTGAACATTGCAAGACTGATTTTGAAACAGAACTGTGTACAAATAATGAACATGTAATTGCTAAAATGTATAAACTTTTATTGAAATTTGAAACAGAAGAAGAAAAAATGAAATAAGGTATGATAAAGTGGGCTAAAACGTTTGGTTATAATATACAGATGGAACAATGGAAAAATGTGGTTGAAAGGATTGAAATTTACACTATGTTATAATCTTAAAGAGAATTTTTATAAAATGATGCATTGTTGGTATATTTCCCCAGAGAAATGGTCTAGAATGTATAAAGGCACTTCAAATCTATGTTGGAAATGTGAACAAGAAAGGACATTTTATCATGTCTGGTGGACATGTAAAAAAAGCTAGAAAATTCTGGATTCAAATACATACACTGATTCAGATGATTTTAAAGATTAATATACAATTGAGACCAGGGGATTTTATTTTGGGATTGATGGACAAACAGCTGGAAAAAAGTTGTGGAACTTTGTTTTTGTACATGATAACTGCAGCAAGATTATTGTATGCACAAAGATGGAAAGATTTGTCATTACCCACAATGGAGGAATGGTTGGTGAAGATATTGGAACTTGCTGAGAGGCCAAACTGATTTCTTTGATCAGAGAAATGACAATATCTACATTTATCACTGACTGGAAATCCTTATAGACTTTTGCGTGAAACAGAAAAATGAACTTATGATTTATAGTTTTGATGATTAGACAGAATAGATTATAGAAAGAAGAGAGTTATGTTGTAACCATAGAGTAAGAGGTAAATTTATAATTGTACTTAAAAGTGCTGTAAAGAAGATCAGAAGCTACTTATTTCTATCTTTTTCCTTTCCTTTCTATTCTTCTTTTACTTTTTCCTTTCTTGTACTTTTAGCTTTCTTTCTGATTTTTCTTTTTCTTTTCTTTTTCTTACTTTGTATTAGTTTGTATTAGCTTTTATCTTCCTTTAAAAATCTTTATAAAAATTATATATATATATATATAATTTTAGTATCTATCTATATATATAACTAACATTCCAACATCTTCACCCTTTTTTTCACCCATAACTGAAACCAATGAATTGGTATACGCTATAGCTGCTGTAATCCTGGAAATGCTTGGCTACACAATCAAGAAGAACAGCAGTACATACCCACCCTGGAAAATGAGATTGGAGGCTAAGATCAAGGCAACTTGGGGGGGGGAGGAGTTAGTCAGCTGGTGCAACTACAGAAGGGTGTGGAGATTAAGGATAAGACTTGGCTACTGAAAAAATATATGGGCCTGACTCCATCTGAAGCCCTAGAGACTACTAAACAAAGGCTCACAGCACTGGCTGCCAGGCTAAGGAGATACACTAGAGAAGCAGAGGCCAAGAAGATAAATGCCCTGTTCTCCAAAGAACCATCCAAAGTGTACTCCCAACTGCAGTGCAACCACACAGTAACAGCTGAGCCACCAGCAGTGGAAACTGAACAGTACTGGAAAAACATATGGGAGAAAGAGAAGACACATAATACCAGTGCAAAGTGGCTGCAGGACCTGAAAGCAGACCACAGCAATTTCCCAGAACTGAAACCAGTCACCATCACAGTAGCAGACATCCAACAGCGGGTCACGAACATGAAAAGCTGGACAGCACCTGGCCCAGACATGATCCACACCTACTGGTTAAAGAAACTAACAGCAGTGCATGAACACCTAGCAGCATAGATGAAACAACTGCTAGCAGCAGGCTCCCACCCAGACTGGCTAACACAAGGACAGTGCTGATCATGAAAGATCCTCACAAGGGAACAGCACCATCCAACTACCAGCCAATAACCTGCCTCCCCACAACATGGAAAGCTCTATCAGGCATCCTAGCTGCCAAGCTATAAGACTATATGGGCTGCGGTTTTGCTCCGCACATGGAGGGCCGCTCATGAGAAGGCCGAAATAACAAAGGAGACTCCACGCAGGTTCTTCCTCGGGTGAGCAGCCCCCAGCCTGAGCCGGGAACTTTCTTTTATTGAGTTTTACAGGTCATCCCATACGAGAAGTAAGCACCAATGCAAAACAATAGCATCACATGGTAAGATTGGCTTTGGGCCAATTAGGTGAGACCCCGCAGGGTCCTCAGGTTACTTGCCTTATATGGAAATCTTCTAGGGGCTCACCAGAATGCATGATGTCTGCTTCTTCCTGGTACGTGTTTCAATCCTAGCAGGACCTGCACGCACCGAAAATACTGCAACATCTCCTCCTTTTGTTTTTTATTGGAGGGCTATTTTTCGTCGTCACTGCTCATGCAGAAGTCGGGCTTCATGAAGCCTACTTCCTGAGGAATGAGCTTATATGAGATTTCCTTTTCCCACAAGGCATTGACCTGCGCCACCGCCCTTTTCTCTGCAAGCAAAGCCAAGCTGTTGGAAATGGTGCGAACAAAAATGGGTAACACACATGGCAATATAAGACATCCCAGTGCAATCATGCCAATTAGGGCAACAATGGCTTGTAAACCGGGTAGTTTTGGAAACCAAGAACCAAACATTTCTTTAAAACTAAACCCGTCCCAGGTTTGGACTGGGACGTGGGCAATCCTGACCATTTTGTCAGTTATTTCTTTTACAACTTTTCCACTATCGTCAATCTCAATACAACAGTTGGTAAGGTTAAATTTTCCACACACTCCTCCCTCTTGGGCCAAAAGATAGTCAAGTGCCAGGCGATTCTGCATGATATACGTACGGGACTTAATGCTTTCTTTAGCCAATTGTTGTAATGCCTGGGCTGTCTCATTGGTGATGATTTCTACGACGGCCTGTAGTCGAATCAAGCGGTTCAGCATATAGATTGGGGTCCTGTAGCCCCAGGATCCATCTTGGGCCCATGAGGCAGGGTCGTAATAGTGAATAATTCGTTCGGGGGGCCACTCATTATCTTTCCACTGGCCGATCTGAATATTAGATCGCCTTTTACGAGCAGGCACAAGGTCGTCATATACTGGGACCCCTAACTGTTGTTTTGCGCGAAGAGGGAGGAGGAAAAATCCCGGGCGTATGGTACCCAGCAAACAAGCACCGTACCATGACCCAGGTAGTTTGTTGTAGGCAGTGTTCCCACAAATCCAATAGAGTCCATCAGGTGTAGTCCACTCGTTGTCTTCTTCTGGTTTTAACAGAAAAGACATAGCGGAAATGGTGGCCAAGGCTGATTGCCCTGTATGGTTAAATGAACCATACCAAGAGTTATTGTTCCAGATACCCAGACAAGTAAGGGTGCCAACATGAGTTCGATTGTGGGTCTGGTTGCGTTGGAAGCACTCATTTCCAATAATGATATTGGATAGGGTCCAGACCTCTTTTCCTGGATGTTTGTAGGTAAAGTTGGCTTCGTGTTGGGCAACTTCGGTATAATTTGCTTCCTGTGCTAACCATGGCCATTGATCTCCCATGTTGGTACCCCCACACACAAAGCAATTGGTCAAATTAAATTCTTGGGCAATGGTGCCTGTTAATTCAATGAACATATTGTGAGTTTTTGGGGGGATGGGAAATTGATTGATTTTTTCCATTTCCTCAAAAAATGAAGTATAGACTGATATGGCATTTCTTTGAACGGATTCTGTTTTTACCTGAATAATGAGATATCCATAGGGGTCGTTCCCGCGCCCGTCTATCCCCAAACCAATCAGATAATATTTGACAGTGGGGCTAGAGGCAGGATGGGCTGATAGACAAATAGGGTTACAATGTCCAGTGACACAATCAGTAGTCGTGGACGCAAGGGTGATATTAATGCCCTCGGGTCCTGGCCAACTAGAAGTCTGGCCCAGTGTCCCAGAATACCAATAGTCATAGGCATCTTGGAAGGAAACTTGTCCGGTGCTCTGAATTTTTCGCCTCTGAAAAAGATACTTTTGGTTCTGCATGTATTCTCTCTCCCAATGCTGAGAGCCACATGTGGTCCATGCGCGCCCATTATGCCCCTGGCCGGAGGCTATAGCCTTACAAGCATCAAAACAAACTGAGACGGAACCACCCCCCCTGGTTGAATTGTGGGCGAGGTACCCACCCCTATTTTGGCTAGTCTGGAACGCAACAGCACCATCCCCTCCTTTGTATCCATAAACGTAAATGGAAGCGGTTATGGGCCCCAATGCTTGAGGCAAATAACATTGAATCCCTTGGTTAGTATGGCATTGACGATATAGGGTATTGTTATATACGCATAGGGGGAGAGAATGGTTAAAACAATCAGGTTTAAGGCTATAATAAACAAGAGTTTGAGATTTTTTGTATCCTGTTCTGGTCGTTTGCAGGCATCCTTGGCATGTAGGCGATGATCTGTCCTGGTTCGCTCTCCTGAGACGAAAGCGGCGTTGTTGTGGGCGGTCATAGGCTAGCGGCCACGCAGGAACGGGGGGTTTTTGCCAACTGGTCTTAGAATAAACATTTGAAGCACGCCACACAAATGAATTGTTACTGAAACCTTGACATACATATTGGCCCGTTGTTTGATTTGTCAACTTAAAGCTGATAACAATTAAGCAAGGAAAGTGATGGTATTGTATGTCATATGTGCGGTCTGAGCGGAGTGGAACACCTTGTTTTGTCCAAACAAAGGGACAATAGTTTTGAGAGTCATCCCCACATAAAATGGAAACATCGTCACCCATCTGACGATATTGATTGAGAGAGATCCAGAAGGATTTGGCCGCGGCGGTCGTCACATGTTGATTGAGAAATAAGGGTGGATGAGCCAAAGTTAATGCAGAAACCAGGAGGAAAAGGACCTGGACAGAGCTGACAAGGCGGGAGATCGTCATGGCTTCGGGTGAAAGGGGCGAACACAGCGTCCGGGGACCCACAGTACCTTATCAGGTAGTTGTATTGCGGCGTATCCCCGGCCCCAGGTGATTAGGTCTGCAGGGCCTTTCCAGACAGGATCTGGCAAACACCGATAATAAACCTTCGGCTTTGGACTATCTGTAGGCTGAGATGGAGAAAAATGTCGCTCTGCGGCAGTCGTGAGGGGTTGTCCAGAAAGGTTGAGAAAATTCAGAGTAAATAGGCAGAGGTTTAAAATGTTTTGGATCGGTGGGAGACCGGGGGGGTGTTTCCCCTGCTTTGTATGTCGGTCAAGAGCATGTTTTAAGGTCTGATTAGCACGCTCAACAAGGGCCTGCCCTTGACAGTTGTAGGGGATGCCAAATTTGTGGACAATACTCCACCGCTTACAGAATGCAGCCATGGCGGTGCTAGTATAGGCAGGCCCATTGTCCGTTTTTAACTCAACTGGGCGTCCCACCGAAGCAAAGGTCCGAATGCAATGATTGATGACATGTTTGACAGTTTCGCCTCTCTGTGGGGTAGCCATAATAAACCCCGAGAAGGTGTCAACCGTAACATGTAAATATTTCCAAGGGGCAAAGGGAGGATATTGCGTGACATCCATTTGCCAAATTTGACAGGCTTGGAGGCCTCGGGGGTTGACGCCCAGGGGAATGGCCGCCGCTTGCAAGCTGCAAGTGGGACATTGTTGCCTGATGGCCGCTGCCTCTGCGGCAGTGAGGCCAAACTGTTTTATGAGAGCCTTAGAGTTTTGGTGAAAATAAGAATGACTCTCCCAGGCATCAACGGAGCACACATTTGGCGTCCCCGCGGCCGCCTGATCGGCAACCGAATTTCCCTCTTGGAGAAAACCAGGGAAGGGTTGATGGCTTCGGATGTGTGCAACAAAGAATGGCTGATGTCTGGCGGCTATGTGTTTTTGAATGCAGGAAAACAAAAAGAAAAGTTCTGACTCTATGGCTGGAGACAGATAAGAATTAAAAACGGTGGAAACGATGTGAGTGACATATAAGCTGTCTAAAATAAGATTAAAAGGCACATCAGATAAAAGCTGGAGGGCCAATATGGCAGCAGCCAGTTCAGCGCGCTGTGCTGACTTTTGAGGTGGGGTGGTCTGTGAATGCCACTGGCCGTTCTCCTGCCAAGCACAAGCTCCACGGCTCTTACTGCCGTCAGCAAAAACAGTAATAGCTGAAGGAATGGGGCCCAAAGACAAAGGGGAACAAAAGGAGAGAGGGATGGTTCGGACTAATTGAAATCGGGTGTCGGCCGGAGGGTGACAAGAAACCTCTCCGGGCCAATCTGCTAAAGAAAATTGTAAGTCCTGAGAGACTTGGAATAAGGACTCCCAGATTTGGAGTGAGAATGGAATATAAAGAGTTATAATTTCCATTCCGAGTAAAGCTTTCGATCTCTGTCGAAGTTTGACAATTAGTTGGGCAATTTGGGATGGTTTGGAGGTAATGGAGCATCGTGGAGTGTGAGGCAGATGAATCCACTCCAGAACATATACCTTCTGAGCCTTTTGAAAGAGGGCTGCTGTGAAAAGTTTTGGGGTGTTTAGGATCACTGCTGAGAGTGGAATGTTTTCTTGCATTCTATCTACCCAAACCTTTGACATGGCATGTTCTATCTCTCTAATAGCTTTTAACTGGGGTTCCTGTAACGTGACCTTGTCACCGGGGCTTGCTCCCAAAGTAAGAGCATGAAAAAGCGGCGAAAGGGTGGCGGTAGTCAGAGATAAGTATGGTCGGGCCCAATTAATGGTGCCCAGATATTGTTGAAGTTGCACTAAAGTGGGCTGAGGAGGCAAGCATAAAGATGGCAAGGAAGGAGAGGCTGTAGACAACAACATTTTGTGACCCAGGTAGGAAAAGGGGGAAAGCAATTGCACCTTTTCCGGGGCTATATAAAGGCCGCCTCTGGATAAGAGGGTCTGCAAATGAGGAAAGGTGGCAAAAACAGTTCCCGGTGGTCCGGGTGCTGCCACCAAAATATCATCCATGTAATGATAAACTAAAAACTTTGAATAAAATTCTCGATATGGCTGTAGAATGTTGTGCACATAATATTGGCACATTGTGGGGCTATTAAGCATCCCCTGTGGCAAAACCTTCCATTGATATCGTTCTGCCGGTCTAGCATTGTTAAATGCAGGCAAAGTAAAGGCAAAAAGAGCACAATCTTGTTCGTGGAGGGGAATAGAAAAAAAACAGTCTTGTAAATCGATGATCATAAGATCAAAGGTTCGTGGGATGATGTTAGGGTTTGGCAGCCCACATTGTAATGTTCCCATGGGCCACAAGATGGCGTTGACGGCCCTCAAGTCATGTAATAAGCGCCACTTTCCTGATTTTTTCTTAATTACAAAAACAGGGGTATTATAGGGACTCAATGAGGGCTCGATGTGTCCCTTTGCTAATTGTTCCTGAACCAGAAGCGATAGGGCTAAATGTTTTTCTTGGGTGAGAGGCCACTGATCTATCCAAACCGGAGTTTCAGTTTTTAAGCGGAGGCGAAGGGCTTTGAGGTTTGCTGCCATGAGTTATTGCAAGGTGAGCTTGGTGTGAAATTGTGACATCAAATCTCTTCCCCACAGATTAGTGTGAAGGGGAAGGATGAGCGGTTGGAAATAGGCTGTGCCAGTCACGTCCGGGGAGGTACCTGTCAGCCGGTGCTTACTGCGGACTGCGTTCTGAATGCCCCCCACTCCTCGGACCGCAGGTGCGCTCTCAGTCGGCCACTCGTCCGGCCACTCAGCGGCTCGGATGACACTCACGTCCGCCCCTGTATCCAAAAGACCCAGAAAGGTGGTCTTGTTGATTTGGAAAGTGAGAAGCGGGCGATTTTGTGCCACTGGCTGTTCTACCACTAGGGCATCAGGGGTATAAGAGTGTGGAGTGGGAATCGGAATGGCAGTAGCGACCAACTCCCCTGCCTCAAACCGAGTTGGCGTATTGCCGATGGCCACCATGGCTATTGATAAGAGATCCTCTGAATCCCGTAAAAAGGGGGAGGCCATGACACCGCGAGCCATGAGGTCACGTATCGGAAAGACTAGAAATGGAGTGTGTGGAGGCAGGGGCGCGGCTGTGACGAGGCGTGTCGGCAAAAAGTAAACAGTCCGAGGAATGGAAAGCTCTACAGCCTCAGAGGTAACTAGGCGGACGTGTGATTCATTAACAGCCTTTGGGGTGGGGCTGGCTGTACGCCCCGCCTCTAGTTTCCCTGGGCCTGTGAAAGGTTGGATTTACACTGGTTAGCCCAGTGGAATCCTTTTTTACAACGAGGGCAGACCGTTTTTGGTCTGTTCTCTCCAGGGGGTCGTTGCCCTCCCCCTTTCAGGCGGCATTGTGCTTTAAAATGACCAGGCTTGCCGCAGTTAAAGCAATTGCCTTGAGGCTTTTTTGGCACGACAGTTTGCAGCGCCATGGCCAAGGTCTCCATGTTATAGGAGTTAGTACCTACAATACGGCAGGCTTTCAAATAATCGGCCAATGAAACATCTAATTTACTGAGCAGGGGCTGGAGGATGCGTTTGCAGTCTTCATTTGCATTTTCATAGGCCAACCTAAGTATCAGCTCATTGCGGGCTTCTGCATTGGAGATTTGCCGAGTAACCGCCTTCTGAAGTTCCTCAACGAAGTCCGCAAAAGGCTGATTGGGACCCTGATGTATTTTTGAGAAAGAGCCAGTAGGGGTCCCCATGGTGTCATCAACCTTCTCTAGTGCCTTTAAGGCTGCTAGGCTGATATGCGCAAAAAGCGGTCGGGGCAAAAGAGCTTGAACTGTCATGTCAGAAAAGGGGCCCGCGCCAAAAATGTGATCGGGAGTGACATTCCCCCCCAGGCGGCGGGCAGTTGCCTCCGCCTCTCTACGGAAATCTGATTCCCAAACCACAAATTGGGGCCCTGTCAATATCATCCTAAGAAGATCTTTCCAATCCTGGGATAACATGAAAAAAGATCTTGCGATGGACTGTAACAGACCCTTAACGTACGGAGCTTGTATGCCATACATTGAAGTTGCTTGCTTTGTGTCTCTGATTATTTTTAACAGAAGTGCCTCTAATCGGGGAACTGTATTACCGGCACCGTCAGAGACATATTCCACAGGACAGAGAGACAAATGTTCAAGCTCCTCTGAATCCAGAATACCTTCACGATGACCTTGTGATATGGCTTGCGCAACTGCCCCCATCGGTGAGGGATTGTTTTGTCCCGCAGGGGGTGCGCTCGGTGTTGGTGAGCTAGCTGAGAGGGAAAAAACCGTATTTGGTGGTGGCTCCCCTACAGGTTCTTTGGACTGAGGTTCTTTGGGCTGATACTGCGGTGGCAAGTCCACTTGGCTAGCGTCCTTAAAGGCACTTTCATGAATTTTTAAACATTCTGTGACAATACGCCATATGGCTAATACTTTGGCAGGGGCTCTAGGCTGTTCATGGAAATAGGTGCCCAATCGCATCCATGTAGAAACCTTAATCGAGCCTCTTTCCGGGTAAGCCGGACATTGGGTACAAATATAATTTAGCAAAATGATCAATTCCTTTTTTGAGGGCAATGGGATAATTTTTCCCTGATTTTTCAAAATCACAATAGAGCTCTTGGTTAGTTCCCCTAATTCTTCCAGGTGTGCTACCTGTGCTTTGGAGAACTTTCCGCCCATACTCACCTGAAGGGAGGGTCCTCAAAATGAAGGATCCTGGGGGGGAGGGTAGGCGCTGATCCGCGACGTCCCCTGGGTTGCAACTGGCTCGTCCGGCCGATGAGATGAGCGGTCCAAAACGTATTCGTCTTCCTTTTTGCGAATCACGTCGGGGTCACCATATGCGGTTTTGCTCCGCACATGGAGGGCCGCTCATGAGAAGGCCGAAATAACAAAGGAGACTCCACGCAGGTTCTTCCTCGGGTGAGCAGCCCCCAGCCTGAGCCGGGAACTTTCTTTTATTGAGTTTTACAGGTCATCCCATACGAGAAGTAAGCACCAATGCAAAACAATAGCATCACATGGTAAGATTGGCTTTGGGCCAATTAGGTGAGACCCCGCAGGGTCCTCAGGTTACTTGCCTTATATGGAAATCTTCTAGGGGCTCACCAGAATGCATGATGTCTGCTTCTTCCTGGTACGTGTTTCAATCCTAGCAGGACCTGCACGCACCGAAAATACTGCAACAATGGGCCAGTACATAAGCACAGCTCAGAAGGGCATTGGGAACAACACCAGAGGCTCAAAACACCAGTTACTCATAGATAGAGCAGTTGCCTGAGACTCAAGGTCTAGACAGACCAATCTGAGCACAGCCTGGATTGACTACAGGAAAGCCCATGACTCAATGCCACACACATGGATCGGTGAATGCCTGGTGCTATACAAAGTCAACAGGACACTAAGGACCTTCCTCAAGAACTCAATGGGACTGTGGAAGACAACACTGGAAGTCAACTCAAGATAGCTCACACAAGTGGCCATCAAGTGCAGCATATACCAAGGTGATGCACTGTCCCCACTGCTGTTCTGCATAGGCTTAAACCCCCTCAGCCAGATAATCTAAAGGACTGGATATGGGTACAAGTTCAAGAGTGGAGTCACCATCAGCCACCTCCTCTACATGGATGACGTCAAGCTGTATGCTAAGTGTGAATGAGACATCGACTCACTGATCCACCTGACACGGATCTACAGCGAGGACATTGGGATGTCATTCAGACTGGAGAAGTGTGGCAGGATGATAGGCAAGAGAGGGAAGGTAGTTAAAACCGATGGAGTGGAACTACCAGTGGGCCACATAGCAGACATAGAGACCAGCTATAGATACCTTGGTGTCCCACAGTCACGTGAGAACCATGATGTGGAGGCAAGGAAGACAGCAACATCCAAGTACCACCAAAGGATAAGACAGGTCCTGAAGAGCAGCTCAGTGGGAAGAACAAGATCCATGCCATCAACATGTACGCCCGGCCAGTCATCAGATACCCTGCCGGTATAGTGAGCTGGCCAAAGGAAGACATGGAGGCCGCCGATGTGAAGACCTGGAAGCTCCTCACTATGTATTGAGGTTTTCACCTCAAGTCCAACACCCAGAGATCGTACACCAGCTGCAAAGAGAGTGGGCGGGGTCTGATGGGTGTCAAAGGGAGCATGGCTCCAACAGATCCCAGGAACAACATCTGAGCTCTCTGTCCAGAAGAGTGCAGTGCTAGGAACAGCTAAGATACTGCGCAGAGCCCTCAAACTCCCAGGCCTCTGGTAGAGGACCCGAGATTTTGGAAGACACGTACCACCAAAAGGGTGCCAGGGGAATTTTTATATATATGATTTATCAATCAACTTTCCAAATGAACTTTCCTCAAGGAGACTTGCAATTATTAAAAAGAAAACGAAAAACAATAATTAAAAATTCAACAGAAATCATCTTTTAGAATTCATTTCCTAAAATGATTCAATTACAGGAGAGAATGAGAATTCCAGCTATTTCATTCTGCTATAAAGGAAATGTATTCAATTGCTGTTTCGCTTTCCAGTCTCAGGAAATAAAAGATGTGCTAGCACCATGGATAGATTCTGGTGTTCTTGCACTTATATCTGATATGCCCAAGGATTGTGTGTCAATTACCAGTTTCCATTGTCCAGTTATCTGTCCAGTAGTTTATAGTGTTTTTGGCTTCTCACCATTCTGTGGCCTTTTTCAGACTGAAAAATATGAACAGCCATGGAAACCTCAGAATGATGGAAAGATATAGAGCAGAAAACAATGCACCCAAACAATCACCTTCCTTCACATTTCAACAATGAAAATCATCTAAAAGAGTAAAATTTGAAAGAAATTCTTAAGCACTCTGAGAATAAGACAGAAATGCAGAATCCTCTTTCCTTGGAGAAGAACAGTTTTGAGAAATTGTAAGAAATATTTTAGCAATGCCAAAGAACTTTGGCAATTTGTTATGGGCCCCTGGCATGGGCAGCAATCCAAGATAAGGAGGTATCTAAATTGAATGTAAGGAGGATACAGGATGTACTTGTGGTCCTATTTCTAACAGTTCATTAAAAAAAAAAAACCACTACACATAAAAATTGTACACGATTTTCATTCTGTAGGTACTTTTTCCCAATTGCATGTTTGCAAGCAAGTTTACATAATAGAATAGGGTTTGTATGCATGTTTGTATACCTATGTATAAGGGTTGAATGAAAAATGATGCTTCTGATATTATATGTGGCCATCAGATGGCAGTACTGACATACTAGAAGCTCTGATGGGTTCTTCAGCATCTGTTCTTTCACTTCAGCTGGCAGGAAGCTGCTGTGAGAAAAGGCTGTGATGTTATTGTTTGTGAAATAGAAGACTGCAGTGAGTACTTGTCAGTGTGCTTCAGCAAAAATGTGGGTCACAGTATTGATGTTCTTTAATATCAGAAGGTTTGGTGGAAGATGGGTTCTTTGCATACTGATGGCAGTGATGAAAGCTTCAAGAGTTGAAATTTGGCAGAAATTGTTGTTGCGCTACAAAAATGAAAGTGAGGAATTTCTTCAGAGCATCGTGACAGCTGACAAAACATTGGCTTATCATTACGACAGAGAAATGAAGCTTCAGTCCACGGAATATCAATACAAAACTGCACCTGCAAAAAAAGATTTGAAAACCCAGGGTTCAGCAGGTAAACTCATGGTTACAGGTTTTTTTGGAATGCAGATGGTGTTATTCACATGGATTTCCTGGACCTGGCACCACAATTAACTCAGAGCATAATACTGCAATACTGAAAAGATTGGGGGAAAATCTGATTAAGCAGAGCTCAGAAGTACAAAAAGGAAGTATTGCTGTAATTTAACAATGCTAGGCCACCCACCTCACAGCTACTCAAGAGGTCACTGCAAAGTTGGATTTCACCATCTTACCCATCTGCCATACCGTCCAGACCTGGCACCATGCAATTCCACTTTTGTGGGGATCTATTTAAGTTAAATGAAGAAGTGGAAAGGACTATTAGAACCTGGCTGAAGATACAAAATATGGGGTTCTTTTATGATGGCTTTGAGAAGCTTGTCTATGTTGGCAGAAGTGTATAGTGAATGGTGCTGATTCACTACAGAAAATACAGATGACCAAAGAGCTCATTTCAAGGATTATTTTCATGTTTAAATTATTAAAATATCCTTATTTAAACAAGTTATGGAGCTGATGGCATTACTTTTCATTCAATCCTGGTACACATACGCACACACACACACACTCACTCACCCACACACATACACACAGAGAGAGGGAGAGAGAGAGAGAGAGAGAGAATGATCCCACTACATACATACACACAGTCATTGTAGTATCATTCAAATGTGAACGCCTGGAGCAAGGAAGAAGGCAGCCCAGCTCAGAATATAATTCAATTTGAGAAAGTATTTTGGGAAGAAAAGAAAGCCACTTTCTAATAGAGCATAGAGGTGAGTATTACAATTTGATTAGATTCATAGCCTGAACCAGGTATCTCTGATTTTGTTAACATAATATCATACCATGCAAATTCAATCCATCTTTTCTTGGAAATAAACCTCATTAAAACTTACTTATGTATAAGTAAGCTTAGAACATTAACTTTAAGCAGAAATTTAAAATGTTTTTTTCAACACATTTATTAAATTTGCATATTGCCTGACTCTCCGCAACTATGGATGGTTCTCAGAGTAAAAACACAGAAAAATAATAGTAAAATGGCACTAAAGACAAAAGGAACAAAAGATGCCAAAACTGGGCAACAAGAGACACGCCCACATGACTCGGAAGGCCTGCATGAAGATCTTCAAGGCTCTCTGAAACACCAGTAGGGTGGGAACCATCTGGATCTCAGGGGCAATCTCATTCCAGAGGGCAGATGCTAGGACAGACAAGGTGTACTTCTGATGTCCCAATAGATGGTATTGTTTAATTGAAGAAACCAAGAGCACGCCAATTCTGTGGATCAAAGGGCTTTATAGGTAACAACCAACACCTTGAATCACACCAGTACAATGTAATGTTGTAATTAGAACATTGTATTTATGTATTGGGGGGGGGGGGAGATGTTTATGTGCCTATCTTGAAGTAATACACATATACAGTATAAATGAGCTGTTGTACTTTGCAAAAATAAAGGATCATGCCACATACTTCAATTTTGCTTCAATCTTAAAATAAAATAAGTATAGAAAAAAAAAAAGATAGGTAAGCCCTCATCAATGAACTGCCAACCACTGTGGATTACAGTTTTGTTTAAAAGGGGCTTAACAACTGTCCATTTACCAAAACAGGTTTGGAATAACAATGACTGATTATTGATTTTAACTGTTTTATTATGTTTTAAGCACTATGCTCAAATTCACAGCCTTTCTATTCCCTTTCAGAATTACTTATAATGAAGTTTAACACAAGTGCTCAATGGTTTTGTTTTGGCTAAGTTTTTCTTTAAGAAGAAAAGATGCTCAACATTCAGTTGCTCTTGACTGAAGAAAATAATGATGGTAACTCTTTAAAAACAGGACTTAGGAACTGTTTGTATAGCATTCTATCAATCAGGGATTTTTAAAACACACAATGAGAGATGGGAGGAAAGTCTGATGCCTGAATGATTTTTCATTTTTCTTGTTTACCTTGTTAGTTGGGACCTGTCTTTGAGCCAAAAAATCCTGATGAATCTGCTGTACATTCATGTTTTGTAACAATGTGAATCTATTGTCTAAACAAGTTTTGAAGCCAGGAAAAGAGGTAGGTAAAATATCACTTAGGCTGGTATATTGCACACAAATAATTTGACTCAGCTCCGATCCTGTTACAATTAATTTAATTGCAACATTTGGGTTTTAGGTAATTTATTTATTTCCTGAGCTTGTGAGCCATTTCAGTTGCTGATGATTGTAAGCAGCGTATGTACCCAACATTTTTAAATCAGGTTAGAACATAAGAAAGCAAAAGTAAAATAAAAACCATACCCATGTGTGTGTGTTTCCACACTTACACACACACACATATAAACCAACAAACACCAGGAACACAAAAAAGCCCATAGGAAAAAGCATTGTGACATACCAGTTGCCAAGGCCTGTTGGAATAGCCAAGTTGCAATGGCCTTCCTAAAAAACAATCAGATACAGCCATCAACTCTCCAGGGAAGTCTGTTCCTTATTGATGGGGATGGGGATGGGGTGGGATGGGGCAGGCAGCAATTGAGAAGGCTTCTCTTTGCGATTCCTAGAGGTAATAGTCCCTGAGCAAGGGTTTATGTATCCCATGTAGACCACCTTGCAATAGCTGAAGCAAGAGGTGACTAAGGCCTGGGTGACATAAGGAGAGCCTCCCACCGTTGTTTTTTGCTTTTCTTTTCTTAAGCTTTCACATGTTAAGACGATGGATTGAAATACAATCACTTGGCATGATTCATACAATACAGTATGTTATGCCACAATCAAACAATATTATGGTTAAGCCACTCATGTGGGCTTTGCAACTATTTATGTATGTATTCCTCAAAGCTAAATATCATAATAAAACTTAAAACAAATGCCAATTATTTGTGTGGGAATAGTTTAAGAGGCCAGGTGAGAACTTTAAACGTCTACAAGCCAGTGAACAATGATTCCTACTTGTTTCCAGATAGTGATTGTTTAAACTTTTATTGTAATAAACTTGGGGGGGGGGGGGAAGGGAGTTGCAAGAAGGTGAAGATGCTAAAGTTGACTGTGCTGTGGGAGTTACTCTGACTTCATTTCTGAGCTTGTCCTTCATTCCTCCAAGGGATTCTCTCATTTTAGTTCTCCAGAAAATAGCATAATACAATCAACTTATCTTCATACATATCATCCTTTACAATTTTCATCTATGTTCATTATGAGAACTTTTATGTCTCTTCTTTGGTTTTTAACCATTTGCTTTTCTGCCTTAAATGGCTGGTGCTTTACCCTATTTAATATAATTGCCATTAATAAATTGTCCTCTCATATTTGATGCAGAATCCGTCAAGCAAGTCATCTATCAGCTCTGAGTGCAGAAGAACTTATATCAATCTCTATTTTCTCAGTTATCTCTTAGTAAGTAATAATTAATTTGATCAAAATGCATGCTTTTTTTTCATGTTAGAATGAAAGATAACAATACCCTACTAAAAACAGTGCAAGAAGTTAAACCAAGACATTCTATATAAGTTTACTTCCAAGTAAACTACTGAATTTTTTGTATTCAATATACTCATTGCATTCGTTGTACTCGACTTTCCCAGTAAAACTGTGAACATATATTAGAATTACTGAAAGAATTACTGAATAATCAACAGTGTTTTTATTTTTACTGATTAGTGTAATGAGGAGGGAATGAGGGTAAGTAATTATATTGCTTTCCAGTCCACATCAAAATATTTAAATCATTGTTGTCTGTTTATCATTACAATAATAAAGAAGATGATAAACATCATGATCTAAACTATTCATATTATATTATGCAATTACATTATTGACATTTAAATCATTTTACTCAATATGAAAAAAAAATGAACTGGTGACTTACAGAGTCTTCTAACAGCCATCTAGTCATTGTGCCAAAACAATTGTAATGAGGACAGCCTTCATATCACTTCTGTGATGGCTAGATGCCATTAGGAAGACACTCTAAGTTACTAGCGGTGAAATGACCTAGGACTGTGCAAAGCTTCAGATGGGAAATTTACTTTGTCAAAACTTCAATTGATTTATCAGTGCAGATTTGCAGATCAAAGCAACATATCAAATTGGGTGGTTCTAAAGGGCTTTATAAATTTGATGGCTTTTTGGCTGCTTCTGAGATTTCAACAGGCATCGTGCAAGGTTGTAACTTCCATTCCATATATGGAAAATGAAATGTGGGTGTTGAATAGCGGGATGTTCTTTCGGACATTGAGACAAGCCAATGAATTTCATCACCTTAATGCCTATCAGAGCTTTGAGGATGGAAATTATTTTATTTCATTTTGCTTGCCTTCTCTTTTTTCATTCCACCAGTTAAGATTGCTTGCTCTGCAGCTCATTCTGTTTTTCAATTCGGTAAAAATATTTAAATCTTAATAATATATAGTACATTATGAATAAAGATAGACAGATAGATAACTAGTTTTATTTAGCATTGCTTTACTGTTGCTTTTTGTTCATTTGTTCTTATGTGTGATTCTACCATTTTGCAAAACCAGAATCTGTGTGTGTGTGTGTGTGTGTGTATATAGGGATGTGTGTGTATACAAACACATATTAAAAGAACAAAGGCAGAATACAATAGAGTAGTATATTTACATTCCTAAAAAGGGAAAAGATGATCTACATAGGACCGACAGTCTGGTGTAGTGGTTAAGGCATCAAGCTAGAAACCAGGAGACTGTGAGTTCTAGTCCCATCTTATATACAAAACCAGCTGGATGACCTTGGGCTGGTCACGCTCTCAGCCCTAGGAAGGAGGCAGTGGCGAAGCACTTCTGAAAATACTGCCAAAAACCTGTACGGACTAGTCCAGGCAGTTGCCAGGAGTTAACACTGACTCAGATACACACACACACACACACACACACAGAGAGAGAGAGAGAGAGAGGGAGAGAGAGAGAGAGAAACCACTGATTGTTACAAGTATGCCCCTTATTCAAAACCTGACCAACAAATTAATCTCTAAATTGCTATGGGATGTATGGGGAAGGATATTCCCAGCTTCACTATTAATATAGATAAATTCTTTAACTGTAGTAAAGAAAACTTTACTAATAATTAATATTTCTGCTCTCACTCACACGATTGTTTAAAAATTCAGTCAAAGCCAAATTCCCTGTCCCATCATACCATTGACTAAAAATCCTGCGTTGTTCATAACAGGGTTGTAACTTGATGATTGGTTATAGAAAAGTCAAGAACTGTAATGGTATGTGGGAATGACCTTGGAAGACAGGTGGAAAAGCTGCATGTTGCTGCATAGCTATGGGTTGAGGCAAATTCTGTCCCAGCTGTTGTGTTAGTTGTATTATAGTATTCTGCAAATTGGCAACTTGTGCATCAACCTGCTGCTAGTGTTGCAACAATGTCACTGCTAGGTGCTAGGTGGATAGAGGAGTCCCCTGGGGATTAAAGGCCATTCCTAAAACTCCAAGGGAGATCTGTCTTTCTTTGGAAAACAGTAGGAGACTTGCAAGATAGTCCAGACAAGAAGCACACCCAGAAGTACTAGCTCTAACTTTATTGTAAGATTACATTAACAGAATCAAGTCTGAAAGTACATTCTCCCTCTCACCATTACAGTCCAAGAAACTAGGAAGGGTCCCTTCTGAGATGTTTGCCATGCCCACATTTATTCTGCACACTCAGCTGCCGTTTGTGTGACCATCGTCTAGTATGCGGCTCTTCCCCCTGTCTCCCAAGGTCATTCGCACATACCATTACAAGAACTCTTTACTTATTGAGCAAATATACAAGTAATCAAATATTGATAATAGGGCCAACGGGGGGGTGGGGGTTGAGTTATCTCTTTCTGAGTGACCCTACTACACTCATGAAAAATTACAATCTGGAAAATTTTAGTGGTTGAACTTTGTCACCATTTGTGGTAGTAGGTATCAATCTTCCTGCATAAATTTCTATTCCTCTGATAGATATATTGCATACTCACTGGGGTCAAATGCCACCGGTGAATTGCTTTAAAATTAATTTTACTAGTTCTGACAGAAATAGTTTTAAGGTACTGAATGGCCCATAACCTATTCCAGGTACTATTATCAATATCATTCTCCCAAATCTTCTTTAAACTCAGTAAAATCCTAGCCTCTGAGGAACTTATACATATATAAATATTTGAAACCAAAACTTTCCCATTCACTTCATATGTAAAAATGAATTTCTCTGTCATTGTTAACTATCTATTCACATACGATTTGACCCATATTTTTTTTTAACCCCAAAATGAATTATTTCATGGATCTGAAGTCAACTGTAATTAACTCCTTACAGATATTTAATTATTTGCTCCCCCGTTTATGGTTGTCTTTTACTATATACAGTAGATTCTTTCATTTATAAAGACCTGCTCTATTTCAGTCTTTAAATTGAGCACTTTATCCTTATCAAAAAATAAAGGCTAGTAAATAAACTGGATCAATGGAAAATGATTTCGACACAGCTGAGTCCTTCTTCTAAGCTATAATCGAATAGATGTCTAAAGAAACATATTCTCCACTTTATCCTCTACCTGTGTCTGGCTTAAAACTTAAAAAGTGTAATGTTCTTACAAATGCTGTCTTTTCTTCATCAATGTTCACAGCAATCCAAATTTTTTGGATCATTACAATAATGCTCACCATTGATCTGAACTGAAAGCCTCAAGTTGGACACACAGGCCCCCTCATTCACATGTTTATAGTTAACAATTTTCCTGAGCTGTGATTTCCTGTCCCCATGTCCAAAATATTCAATATTTTTCAGGCACATTTTGCAGTTAATTTCTGAAATATTGATTAGTTAACCCTTGAAATAGATATATGAGTCTTGGGAGAGTATTCATTATAATGGCAGCCATCCTCTCCAGCCACAACAATTTTAACCTTATTATTAAGGTTATTCTTTTAATCTCTGTTAAGATCATTAGAGATTTTTTTAAATCAATGAGTAGTTAATTTTAAAAGTCTTATCAGTAGCTTTAAGAAATTTCATTCCCAAATAGGATATAGAAATTCTACAGTCATCAGAATGGTAAAGGTCTGTAATTTTCTTTTTTGGTTACTAAACAGATGATTTGCAAATGTATCTAAAGGCTCACATGAGAACCAAAACATCAATTATATATAAAACCTAAATTACATTTTTTTTCTCTGTTAGTAAGAGAGTTAGTCAGCAAGTATATTGTTAGCAAATGGGACAATTTTATACTGTGTAATTCCCTGAATATTATGTTTACAAAGGGTTCAGTTGCAAACCTGAACAGTAAAGGTGATAATGCAAAATCCTGATTGATGGCTGTTTGCACTGAACCCCTTTGTTATAAATTTTAATTCTGGTTATATAATACATGAATCAATTTCTCTGGCATCTGTTGAGTTGCAGCTAATTCTTTCAATACCTCCATACCATCACGTCAAAGGCTTTAGTAGCATCCAGCAACATCAGGACAGAGGATATTTTATATTTTTGGCAAAATATATGTGCCATTAAATGCCCTCCTAATAGAATTTGCTATTTGCCAAGATTGATCTGAATGTATGCAGCATGAAGATATACATCTCATTTTCCTTGCAAGAATGCTAGTGAGAATCTTAATTACTATAAGTGGGCTTAAGGGAGTTAATAGTTAAAAGAAAAAAAAAACTATTCAAGATTGTTTCTAGTAACTCGGGATAGTATTTCCTTTTAAGATATTTTAAAATAATGTTAGCATATAAGGGGTAAGAAGGTATCCATAAAATAGTTATAAAATTTCCCAGTGATTTCAATCTTTCCTGAAGATTTATTACTATTTGTATGTTTTATTGTCTCTTTAATTGGTATCTCACTAATAGGCTTGTTGAACTCCTCCCTATGCCCTAAAGTGTAGATTTTAATGCTGACATTTTGTCACTGCTCTCATACCCTCTTCCATATATTATTAAAACCCTATTTGTTTGACCTAATCTACTATTTGTCTCTATGATCTCTGTTTTCTAGTTACTTTATTCATTCCCTTTTATTTCTCTTCCCTCTAATCCTTCCTATTCCTATCCTACAACAAATAAAAAACACATTGTTCTGTTTTCTGCTACTTATCTGTCTATCGGGAAGCAGAAGGGCTTTCTATTGGAAAGATCATTGCAATGAGGAAGGAAGAGCTACTGGCAGAGGAAGAGGATATCATAATGAGGGGATGTAATAAAAAATTCTCCCCTGAGATTTGGGCAGGCCCAACCCTGTTAGTCATTTATAGAGCCAGGAAGGCCCGGCTTTTCTCCCGCCTGGGCCAGGATGGTAATACAGTTCATTCTGCTATAGTTCATGTTTGATTTGGTTTTCCTTTTTAGACTTTTTTATTAATGTATGCCACCCAGAGTCATAGATTATGAATTAGGTAGCTTTATACATTCCATAAGTAAACAAACAAGCAGTCAAACCATTCCCTTCTGAGTTGTCCATCAGCAAGCTGCAATGTTCTCCTTCCATTCATCCTGAGCCTTGCAATGTATTTGAAGAGGAAGACAAAAGGTGAAAAATCCCCTCAACAGAGTAAAATAATCAAAGGTTAGGAGAGATGCTGGCATAAGCTGATAAAAAGCGCTTCGCATCTAATGGAGATAATTGCTCCTGAGTGTGCTATGTTCTCGTGCAATATCTTCAGTCAAACAATGATGCTCTTCTTGTTCACTGTAAGCAGGGAGTGATTAAGCAAGAAATTGCTGGTAGCAAAGCTGTGCACATCCTTGTACTTCATGTTTGAGATTTGGAGCAGCAGAAGTGGAGGTCATGCATATATTTCCCTCAAAGGATTTTGGTGCAAATTCAGAAGACAAGCCATCAATGGGCACTTCTCTATGCCAAAATGGGTCCCACACCACATGTGAGCTGAAGCATGCAATGAACCATATTGTAGAGAAATACCTGCAGGGCTGGATAAGCTCCCCGTGATTCCATAGTAACAAACAATAATACCAATATTTGATACTGCTGGTTTGCTGATTCACTTGACCTGATTGTTTGAGATGCCTTTGAGGAACCAGGATATTTGAGGACTGTTAGCATCTAGCACTTTGTTTGCCTTCAAGTCAGGGTTGACTCCTGGTGATTTTGCCTGAACTAGTCCGTGTAGTTTTTTTGGCAATGTTTTGGGAAGCGATTTGCCATTGCCTCCTTCCTAGGGCTGAGAGAGAATGACTGGCCCAAAGTCACCCAGTTGTCTTTGTGCCCATCTAGCACTTTAGAACACTCATTTTTGAACCATGTAGCAACATTGCAACAATTTTGACACCAGCTTCTGGTTATGAGAGAAGCAGGGAGTGGTGGGACTCTTATTGCACTGACATTTCAAGGATTTAGTGATTCAGCAAAACTCCATGTAACTGAGCTCAAGTGGCTAGATTAGCAATCCACAAGTGGCTTTGATTGGAGTGACTGGTGTCAGTGAGACACTCTACAGTCAGGATTGGGACACAATATCCTAGCCTGTGCTGGTCTTCAGGCCATTTCCTGAGGCCACCAACATTGTAACACTGGCACCATCCTCCTCAGCCACAATTTTTTTTTTTTTTTGTGAAGCCTTCCACTGATGTATGGAGAGTTTCCGTATGGAAAAGCCGCTGATCGCACCCATGCTGAGGTGGCTGAAGGAAGGAACTGGGAGTCAGCTGCAACCAATGTTGAGGGAGAGGTTATATACATTAATATTAATGTATGGCCTCATTTGAAATGGAGTATGTATAAGTGCAGCTCTGAAGTTCTGAAGGTCTCTGAAGCAATAGGAAGATGAAATAGTCAGGATCACAGGGGAAGTCAAAGGACTGGCAGCAGGCAAAGGAGAAGAAAACCAGCACCACTTTTATAAGGTCACAGTCCTGGCAGGGACTATTCAGACTGAACTCTCAGAAGCTGTCAAGGGCAAGTAGGGTTCTTTTGCAGCAGCAATTTACAAATTTACTCCACCAACCCCACATTGAAGGAGAGGTGAGGCATCCCTGGTTGGAATTCAGGACACCCAAGTAAGGAAGGCACACAATACATAAGCCACCATTGCCACCTCCCTATCATAAGACATGGAGAATGCATCCATCGATTCCTTGGAGTGCTGGGCAGCCAAAAGCCATACAGAGAGAGAAAGTATTCCACAGGGCAGGCAATATTGTAATACTCCATTACTCTCTGGAATCTGGATTGCTGGTGCTGCTGCAGTTCTCAAAAACAAACTTCCAATCTGGGGAGGGGGGAACCTCAGCTTGGATCTGCAGACTGATTTTGTTCATTAAACAAGACTCAATATGTTTTTAAAAGTTAAAGACAGAAAAACAAAAGAGTATTCTTTGCATGTCTGGGGCAGGGATAAAATTCTTAACATTGAGTGAATGATTGGCCCCATGTGTATATTATTGTTGACAAGCAAGAAAGGGAGTATGGTGTGTGAACTGTGAATGTTTCTTAATCGCTGATGCTAATGATTTACTTTCTTTTAAGTAGGATCAGGGCAATGGTTCTCAGGTCTCCCAATCTGCTAAAGTTAGGAAAGGGTTTTGTCAAGAATGTTGCTTTTGAAGCCAAACACTTTTGCTTGGGAATGAGAGGCCATGGCCTGACTAAAGTTACTTTACTCCTTAGAACAAGAATTCATAGTTATCTCCTCTGTGCCAGTCTCCTTCTATCAGTTTCCTCCAGTCTGCCTCTCTCTGTGTACACAGTGCCACAATGACTCAGGAGGGCTGTTGGCTGCAATAGTCTAGTAACTGAGTGCATATAATAATTTCTGCTCCTCAGATGTGAGCCTGCCCAATCCTTCTCCACCGGGGTCATATTTTTTCAACTCTGATAGACTGGTGCAACTTTTGTCTGTGCCAACTTCCCTCTGCCAGCTTCTCCTGACTGCCTCTCTCTGTGCCCACAGTGCCACCTGCTCTTCAAATGCCAGCTTGCCAACCTTGCTGCCTGCCAAGTGTTCTCCACCTGGGCACCTTATTTCAACTCTGATAGACAACTACTTCTCCCTATGCCATTCTGTCCAAGTGCCAAAGTCTGCTAGCCTGTTAGAACAGCTGGCATTTATCTGCATTTTGCCAATATTGTTACAAGGGGGATAAGTCCTCTCAGGGCAACCCTTCAAATCACTAATTCTGAATACTGCCAGCAAGCCACAACCACTGAGTTGAAGTTTAAATTACTGCTGGCCAAGCTTGAAGAGGGCATGCCTAGAATGGCATTCCAAAAAAATAAGTGCTCCAAGGATGGTAGGGAAGACTAATTTTATCTTTAAAATGTTGGTTTGGAGAACCCTAGCAGTTGCACCTTCCTAAGGAGCCATGCAAAGGGCTGCCAGCCTGCTCATCCAAGTCACAATCCAATTCAGGATTGGCTTGGGGTACCTTTGAATTTCAACCAACAAGAACTGAATGGGCAAACACACAGTTAGGTCTATGAATGGGTGGGAATTGCTGAGTATTTGCTAATGCAAACGTCTGCAAGCAAACAACCCAGCTCAGAGAGCACCAAGGACTCCACAATTTGCTAATTGTTTTATTGATTATTTGTCTCTCCAAATGTGTATTGCTAAACAAGGCTAGAAATGGGATGGTAGCAAAGCTGATGTTGATTTGGGTTTCATTCACTTTTTCAGGCTCTTGGCTTCTTTAACATGGCCAACCACAAGTTTTAACTTTTTTCTCTTTTGTGTTACACTTTCATGCTGCTCCTGCCAACACCAGTGGGAATTCAATCCAGCCCTCAGCACTCTGAAACTAGGCTCAAGGCTAATCAGGTCATGAGAGGAGGAGGAGGGGATGAAAATGTTTCTCTCTCCCTGAACTGAATGTGTACCATGCTTTCTCCATCAGGCTGCTTTTATATTAGCTGCAAGTTGGAGTGAGGGAAGGAGGCAAGTTATAAATGCCACTTGTTCTTTTTCTCTGTAATTTGACTAGCTCTATGGTTCTGTATCTTACTTTGCCACACTGCTTCTACTGCTTTGGTCAATTCATGTAGGATATTACCAGCAAGCAAAAATACTAATAGCATTGAAGAGGTCTTAGAAGGGTCTAAGCTTGCCCAGCTACTCACCTAGCACCCTAGAAATTAGGTGCTAAGTGATTAGGGACAGCAAGGGCCTGCCCCAATAGGACAAGTGAGTTTTCATTCTCCAGAATCTTGCCCAGAAGAGATCACATGTTGCCAATGTTCCCTGCCCAGCCTGGCACCTTATTAAGGACAGTGATGAGGGAATCATTCCTGAGAGTGACAAGCTGTCAAGCAGCTATGCCAACTCTCTTGGCATACCAGAAAACCAGCAATGAAGGGCAGCAAAACACCATGTTGTGGCACCCCAGAAAAACAAGTAGAAAGTAAGAACTTATTTTTGAAAAGTACTGCTGAAAGTTTGGATTTGAAAACAGTTTAGAACATTTGGATTTTTAAGTTGGAGAAGGGTACTGCATTGATTCAGTCAATTTCTCTACAGACTATATTTGTATTGGGTAATTTGGAGGCTTCTTGTGTGTCCCACCTCTGCTGTATCTTCCATAAAATAAGTTCAGGGGAATATTTTTTATAAAATGCAGTAAAATCCTTGAATCTATCTGGGTGAAAATTTGGCAGGGTTAAATTCCTTCCAAGAATTACCACCTCTGTATTAGTGAATTAAATTATGCCATCTTTGACTCTTGAATCTCCAATATGAATCAAGACATATCTTATTAGCATTGTCCAGACTTCTAAATATGACAAAACATGACAAAATGCTTGTTCAATTGCAGAAAAAAGAAGATACGTTCTCAGGCCACTGTGGAACTGACAGAAAATGGGTGTCTTTCCAAACTTGATATTTTTTTCTTTTCTTTTTTTGTGATCTTAGAAATATGGAATAGCCATTTTCATTACCTTCTTTTTATTTCCAAACAGCAGGTATTTAGTGCAAAAAAATACAAGCATATGGGAAAAAATTAGACTTCCAGAACAGAATTAATATGGGAAATAATGCCCATCCAAATGGTAACCAATATAGCAGGTGACAACATCTTATGAACTAATCTTGCATTTTGAGCCTCACATCTCTGACAATTTGCTGAATCCAGCAATTGGTTCCTGAAAGGATGGATATGTGTCCATGGATATACAACTGTAATTTTATATATATATATATATATATATATATATATATATATATATATATATATTATCACTATAAAGCTCTGATACAGAATGGTTCAAATGGCATTCCAGATATAGAAAGGCTTCCAAAGGCATTCCATTTCAAATTTCATGCCTTCCTATACTGTTAAAAATTTTAATGTCATATAAAGAATGCAATTGCTGCCATATAAAGAATGCAATTGCTATAGACATACACATCTCCTTGAAGACTTAATCCTCTAGGTTCACCCTGTTCAGAACAGTCCCCAGAAGAAAATTATCTTCTACCAGGTTCTTGACAGTTAATGACCATCAAGAATAAACTCTTCCACAGTCAGGATGGGGAAAATTTGGAACAGTATTTCTACTGTGAAAGCACTGCTGCTTCCTTAGCAAGCCACTATCTTGAAAAAAACCCCTTATATTATGCCATTGGTAATATATGGTGGGAGAGTAATTCCATGTTTACCAATGTAATGACCAGCTTGGGTAACCAATTTGCAGAGTGCTAAGTATGCTGATTCCAAGCTGTCCCAGGAGAAGAAGTTTCCAATGTTAACCAGGAGTAGGTTTATACAATAAGCCAACTGTTCATTTGCATTATTAAAAACATGATTAATTTTATTGTTAATTCCTAAAATTTACATTTATTTATTGGGCTTATAGGCCACTCCAGTTAGCCACTCAGTTGTACTGAACAATGTACAACTTCCCAGTATGTAATTGAGATTAAAAACAAACAGCGTAAACCAAATAAGAAACAAGATTTTCACTGAACAGAGGTGGAGCTGTCTCCCCCTATAGCATCTCATGTAAGAGTTCTTCTCCAGCTAGTAATAAATGGAAGAAATAGTCTCTGGATGGAGATTGAGTTTCTTCATTAGAAATTCATCTATAGATTGCTATCCTAATGGTTCTCTTAGGAGCACTGGAACAATTATCTCTTCATTATCACCCAGTTGATAGTATGTGGGGAAAATTTGTTGGGTCCTGAAGGCGCCACTGGATCATATATTGTCCTTTTGCTTACTCCCCCCACATTGGTTCAAGTGATAGCTTGTATTCCTGACTAATGAATTAGAATATATTCCCTAGAAATAGATGAATTTTAGCATACATTAAAAAAAATTGCCGCAAAGAAGAAATTTCAAGCACACTTTTCCCATACAAAAGAGTGGGAACATTATTATTATATTTTTAGCCTGCCTTTTTTTCTTCAACATCCACAGATTAAGTTTACACTTTATATGCTATATGTTTTATATATTATATTTTATATGTTTATGTTTATATACTATATGTTATGTGTTAACTTTAAATGGCCACATTCCCATTATGGTTGGACCGAATCCTTTGGAACAACAGTTCTACTACAGAAATCCAATTCTCCTTGAATCAAATAGGTTTAGGCTGCTGCACACTTATTTATGTAATGGATTGATAGGGCCACCCAGCTCAAAGAGCGTGACTCTGGGCAGCAAACAGCAAAAAAATAAACAGTAAACAAAAAGAACCACAGAGCATTAAAAACAATCTTGAGAGTGATATGATGACTGTCATAATGAAGCAGTTTGTCCAATTGAAGTAGAATCCCACAGTATTAGCTCTAGCTAATGAGTACTGTAAAACAGAGGTCTCAAACTGAAGTCCTCACAAGCCCCAAAGGAGGACTAATTCATTAGCCTGGGGGTCACAGTACTGAAGCCTTTATGTATATTAAGACATAAATCCCTAGCAAATTAAAGAATCACAGTATGCCATTAGTCAGAATTTTAAATAATAACAACAACAATAATACCTCTAACAACTTCACTGTAAAATAGATCTACTTGTGGTGTACTGTAGAGCTATTTAACTTTTGCCATTTAGCTGATGTTTTTTTTTTTCCACTAACACAAATACCAAAATTTGGTTTTATTACTGAAATGATATCTAATATACTTTTAAAAAGCCTATCTTAGATGATATAACCTAGGAAGACATTCCACTAGTAGCCACCCCAATCCTGTTTTCCACTCTTTTGCCCAGGGCAGAGGTCTCATTTGCTTTCATGCTTAGTGGGATGTCTTTGCCTAGCAGAAAGACCCCCATGATGGGATAACTAAAGCCTACTCCTTGAATTCCTCCTCCCTCCTCCCTAAGTCTCCCTAAGGCCAGACACCCTCCCCCCACCAGCTTCTTTTTTCTAGCCAAGCCTCCCCTCTCCATTGCCCCTGCTTGAAGAACCTGGTCTCACCTCAGAACTGATTAACACAGCAGTCAGAGATTCCTGGAGAACAGGGCTGCTTGGGTTAGAGTACTGAATCTGCAGCCTGGCCAACCTGGTTTCATGGTTCTGAAAAGATCTGCTGAAGCAAGCAGAGGTAAGTCATTAGACTGCTGTCCTCATGTCGCTCCTCTTTCTAGAGTGCACAAAGACCTAGTCCTGTCTTTGATGAGCAGCATCCTTAGAACCTACAAATGATTGCTGTGGGCTACAGAAAATGTCTTATCCTGTGAGTTTGATATCTCTGTCATAAAGATTCCAGATTAGACTTGGAGCCTCAAAACTTTCTGCTTGCCATTAGCCTGTCTTTGACTTGGTTTATTGACCTTTGACTTCACTAATCTGTTCTTCTTTCAGATAATCATAACTCACATATTTGTTCTTGCTATTTCAGCATAGCATGCAAGGACTATGCATTCTTCACAATGACAAAAATGACATTTGACATAAATGGAGCTCTCCCTGTGGAATTATTTCTGAATTCTGAAATCAAATGCATATTCCTTTAGAGCTATTCTGACATGAGCACATTTGTCAGTACTGCAAAACTCTAAACATTATTATGGTTGGTCACATGGTCAGCCAGTTGTTGTTGTTATTCAAGAATACTGTCATATTTTCAATGTTATTTTTTCACATGGCAATTATTTATTTATCCTCTGATGAAACAAGTGTAGTACTATAAATATACACAAATAAATTGACTTTCAGAATGATAGTAATACAGTGGAAATATTTTTTTATCCCATCAAACACTTGAGTTCCTATTCATTTAAAATCATAAATTATACATTACTTGAGAAGCAACATTATTTTTCCTTTATAGTATATTTCACTGGGGAAAGCATGGGATATCTAAGTATTTTCTCAGCAGTATAAATGATCTTTTTGAATTTTTTTAGTGTTACAGATAAGTTCAAAGTAACCCATTATTTGTAGTAATAATTTATACAGCTTGTCACCATTGATTTATACAGAGTAAGAATTACCAGTGAGACAATTACACAGAGACTATGATGTTTCAACTTCATTTCCATATATGGAGAACAATGCTGGAATATATACATTTGAATGGAATCATGACATTGACATGAGCAGCTGGTCACAATGACACTTATGATATAATTAAATATTCTTTCCAATTAGAGCTCTTTTGGGATGGCAAGTGTAAGATGACTTTGGGCTTCACTCACCTTCCCAGCTCTCAACTTCTTTAATAGGGCCAGTGATAAACCTTAACTTTTCTCTTTTGTGCTAATGGAATGTTCAACTGGCCCTGCTAGTGCAATGGGGATTTCATCTCCGCTTTCAGCTTGTAAGTAAGATGACTTTAGTTTTAAATTCTGCACATTTGGGGCAGCTCTAAGACTCTTGGTAATGAGTTAATGTATGGCAAGATAACAGCGATCTAAAAATACGGGTAGGATGACAATGCTACAAATGCCTCTTTCTCTGTGGCTTGCTTACTTCTGTCACTCTGTACCTCATTATTCACTTTTGTTTCTGCTACCTGACTTAACAAACATTGAATATTGCCATCAAGCTTGTCTAACAAAGCTGCCAATAGTTTCAATACAAATTAAAAATAAGAAGAGATAAGGGATATCATCTTCATAAGGAGGAATAGTTTCACTTGTAATACCCCTAGCTGAGGAAGTAGATTACCTTATATTGATTCAATTGATATAAATGGAAATAAATCTATATTTTGGCAAAACCTGTTTTAGAAATTTCTATCACATCCAAAAAGCTCAGTGCTGCAAATTTCAATTTTTCTGAATAAATTTCAATTAATACCGAATTGTATCAATTACTTGATGAGCCCCCAATTTTCTTCCTGATTCTTGTACCCACAAATTCATAAGATCATTAAATAAGTACTCAGCATTTGGTGGTCCTAATCCTTCAGAGATGCACCCTTCCATTTCACCAAAGAGAAAATCAGGAAGTGACAGGAATTGCTTAGGCTTAGTTTAAATATTAAAAAAACAAACAGTCTTTGGAAAAAGCAAGAAAATGGTATAGATTACCTAGGAAAGTTATGCCATCCTTATCTCTGGAGATTTTAATGTCTGCCAACAATGTTTCATCATTCAGTTTAAACTTGGTGTCCCTGAGGTTGCAGTACTATGAAGTTAGAACTTACTGCTATTATTGGACTCTGTTATTTCATGGCTAAATCCTAATGACCTCTATATGTTTATAGTATGTGCCTTTTAGAGGACTTAGGTGAATGTAATTTTTAAAAGCTTATTTTTCTTTTAGATTTTAAGGCAAAGGTGGAGAACCTGTGTGCCCACCTGCTATTCCCATTGGTAAGGAATGTGGTGAACTTTACCTCAGTAATGTCTGGAGGACTACTTTTGAACCTAAATATAAATTATCTGGAGGCTGTTGCACCAATTACTCATAAAACAATATTTTTTATTGATTAAAATGCAATGTGCTATGCCAGAGTGGCTATCAGAGGTGTATAGCTGAGACCCTAATGCTTTGTGTGACACCCACCCCCAAATATTGTGTAGCTGTCAGCCACTAACAGTTGCAATTCATTTGTAATATTTTATGTAATAGAAGGGGAACATTTGTTTACATATATGGGGACAAGTACTCTTAAATGTATTTAATTGATCAAATTTAATTTAAATAGAAATTAAGTTAAATGTACTTTTTCCAGCCCTACCTAGCTCTTTGTTGGACCCCTGCTTACTTTCAGCAATATGGCTCTTGGCATGCTATTCAAAGGCCAAGTATGGTGCTCCTCTTGAAAAACAAGGAATTTGGGCAGGAGGGGGAGGGATGTTATACTTCAGAAGGAACGCTATTTCCATGTAATTTAGCTAGGCTGCAGAGCAGGAAATACCGCATGGTATAATCAGCAAGTCTCATTAAGAAATAATGCTATACAAAATAATGATGCTATAATGTTTCCTTAAGTTTTAATCCTATAGGAGAAAGATTGAAAGACATGAAATCCTATTGATTTAAAGGCTGTTCTATGCAAGGCCAGGATTAATTACATCAATTATTTCTATACTTTGGGTGCTAAAGCCATATCTTCAATTTCCTCAGTATCATTAGTCAGTGATCTGAGTTTCAATGAATCAAATTAACATGATAGATTTGCACAAAGCTGCAGAATGAATACAGGGAACTAAGTATTCTTTCTAAAACAAGTAATTTAGCAAAAATACAGACAAATTGGACAGTCATTATTAATAATTCGTTCATTTGATTATTGCTGGTGTTTGAAGGTAGTAATTTGAGGATAGCGATCAGGATATTGGACTAGGAAGTTTTATAACAATAATAAGTTTAGTATTTTGATGTCCCTAAAACAATAATAAGTTTAGTACTGGGATATTCCTTGTAATGACTTAAACTTGGATAGATATCCACATTTTTAGTGACTAGGACTATTCCTGTGTCACTCTAAAGAAATCCAGGGCAAATTCTGCATTTGAATGCATGTTTTATTGTTCCCACCCAACAGAATGTTTGAAAGAAATTGAGTAAATAGGATTAGGAATCTGTCTTTCTGCATGTCTGTCCATCAACAGGATTAACATTTGGAATGGAACAGGAGCAAATGTGTGGTGGAAGAAGATGGCAGAAGAATACAGAGTTCAAAAATGGGCAGATCCAGCTGGGAGCGACGGAGAAAAAAAATCTGGATCAGATTCCCCCAGCGTATCCTTATGAGAGAGGCTGCAGGGTAGCAGCTTGAAATGCTATCAACTGCTCCACTCTTAAGTTCCCTCTCTGCTTCTTCCTGGTTGTATGGCCCAGAGTAGGGCATGTGCAGCCCACCCTGCACTTCCTGATGGGCACAAAGACCCAGACCCAACCCAAGGTGGGCAGAGACAAAAATGCAGAGGCAACACCGATATATACTTTTAATCAGAACCTAACACAGACATGCAGACAGATACACACACAGATGCACACCCTGATTAATTCCTGGAGAGAAAATTCAGAGAGAGACAAAAGCAACATGACACATTACTTTATGACACAGATGAAAATCCAGACACCTTCTATAGCCGCCCAGAGTCCCCTATTGTGGGGGAGATGGGCAGGGGAGAAATCCAATAAATAATAATAATAATAATAATAATAATAATAATAATAATAGCCATTGCTCAGAAAAGAATTGGAAAGAATTTCAGAAGTCATGTTCTGCATGCTTTCCCCACATTGTCCTCTATTACAATATCTAGATACAGTTAAACCCAGGAGAGGTTTATTGTTGGACATTGACTTTTTATATGAGATGCCAATAACACAATGAGATAGTTTATGATTGGATGTAAAATAATTAGTATGAAGTCCTATTAAATTATATTTTAAAACATTCATCAATCAAAAACATGGTCATAATCATATTCTGGTGCAAAAATATTAAATAGGATTCGCTATGCAATTACATATTTAAAAATCCCTTTGCTGGTTTAATTTGCTTTGCTTTCATATCAGCTGCTTCTAATCTCTTTTGCCTCCAGCACTGGCTGGCCAAAGCTCCTGACCAGTGCATCTGGGACAGGCAAGCCAATGGGCAAAAGTGAACAAAATCCTTGGCCAATGCATCCAGAGGAGATTTAACAGTGGGTGCTGGTGGGAGTGAATGGGCAGAACTGCTTTCCAGGAAAACCACCTGCTCATCTCCTCTGGCATCATTGTCCAAAGCTCCTGGGTAGTATGCCTCAAGGGCCACAAGCCAGTAGAAGTCCATCTGGCAGGCAAATAGGCCCGTGGCCAGTGTGTCCTGCCTGCTTACCTTTATCCAGCTTTGGCAGACAAAACCTGCTGGCCAACACATCCTGGCTTGTCTCCTCAGGATACATTGATGAAGACCTTTGGCCAGCCACTGCTGGAGAAATGCAAGAAGGCAGAGCAGAACACCTGGCCAGGAGTTTCTTCAGCATCACCTGCCTGTCCCTTCTGGCACCCACTGGCCAAAGCTCCTTGCCAGTACATCCAAGAGGTGAGCCTGCATTCACTGGCTGGGAGATTTTGCTGGGTGCTAGAACAGACAGGTGGCTGGCAGGATAGTATTGCCTGTTTACTGCCCCCACCACCACCACCACACACATATTTCTCTGAGGATCTTTACTGAAGAGATCTCTATGCTTTGCAATGCAACTTTGCAGGGTTTCAGTCTTTCAGAATTTGCACAGCACCAATACTGTATTCATCCTAACATGGAGAAAGCCAAAATAATACATATAAATGGAATATATCAGTGCTTTTCCCCCCAAACAAAAGAGACTAAATCAAAAAAAAGTATAGTTTTCATTGCCGATCATTTTTTGTTGCAGCCCTGCTGAGCGAAGGAAGAGAGAAAATTATTTAAGACACTGCATGCACATGTCAACTTGCAAGGAAATAGTTGCTTCAGGCTTTCCAGTTATTAACTCCTTGCATCTAGATGGCAAGCCATAGGGCTGCTTGTTTTATATCCTCTTTGATGGTCTCATATATATCTCTGTAAATATGTCACTGCAAACTATGGATAAGATGAATTTGTTAGAATAAGGAATCACAAAATACATTATTTTTTCTTAATTATATCAAAAAAAAACCCTGAAACACTGGAAGATCCTTTGGACAAACTCATTGTAAAAAAATAATTGGGAATTTTGTTTGCAGAAACAAATCTGGCTACTGAAGCATTATGCTGGGCTTTATGACAAATATCCCAAAGAGTGTTTTATGCACAAATGAGTTTATCTTCTAATTCATACCATTTTTTCCAACAAAAATGTATTGGAATATAAAACAGATTTTTTCTTCTACATTGCTTTTGGATTGAAGGATATATTTAATAAGAAGTTCTCTGTGACCCTGACATGGGTTAAAGTAAGGCTAGTTTTAACTGCTCAGTGTCCATTGATATTTTTCAACCATTTTGTGTAGGGATGACAGTGGATGAAAATTTCCTTTGATTCATTTAAAAAAAAAGACTGAATTTTAATTTTTTTTACATATAAATAGCACAACTTTAAGAGGAAAAGAATAACTCTGAATGCTAGAGATAGCTAAACCAGAGAGGTTTGTCAGTTTAGGCAGAGGGCTTTACATCTGCAGGGGTGATAAGTTTGTGCTTCATTGTCGTATAATCAACCATATTGCGTGTTGGCAATATGCTTTATGCTAAACAATATGCTTTATCCTAAACAGCAATGTGGTTGCTAGTATTGCTGTTTTTATGTTAGAAATAGTACCTATTGAGTTTAACTATTATAAATTTTGCTTGGCTTATTTTTTAAAAAACCTTACAAAATTTGCATTTTTAAAAAATAAAATGAAGGGAAGACACAGAGATTGAAATAATTAGAATTTTTGAATCAGTAAAACTTACACATTTGTCTAGCTCTGCCTCAGTGATTTAGAGGAATTATTATCCCACTCAAGTGTCCTCTGCATATCTGAAAATGACAAGAAATTACTTGATGCAGTTTTGTTACTGAAACTTCTCGCCCTTTAAATAGGCTGGATTGGAGACTTCTATATACAGTGATGTCATCAAAGAAACAGGTATCAGAGGTAATAAATATAAAAAAGGAATTATATATGATCAACTAATTGTCAGGCTAAGCACAGGAGCTTATTCTACAAGCTTATTCATCTTTAAATATAAAAATACTTTGAAGGACAATTTTAATGTAGGCAGTAATGGAATTAATTAGCATGGAGCTTGTTGCTTTGAACAACTTAAATGCAACTTCAAAACCATGCCCATTTTTAAGAAATAACATGTATAGTAGGGGCATATCAAAAGAATATTGCTGTGTCCTTAAGAATATTACTTAGGACTAATGCTTATGTAGAGATTAAAGTAACACAATGTGTAACAACAGCTTATAACCTCCCCGCACCCCAAGTATGTCTCAGATCATTATTTTTCTCCACCAAGAACAGGGATAGGCAACACATCCATATGCATAAAACCCGGTGGTGTGTGGGAGGAAAGCAGGAAAATGTAATTTTGAGCCACCGTATGACAAATAAACAGAAACTGTAATGCAAGTCCTAAAAAAAGAACTTACTTGTTGATTTATTTAAACCCCCCCCCCCCCCAAACAACTTCAGAAAATGCTGGCTCTGACAAAGCCACACAGATCAACCCGGCTACTATTTCCCTTAGACCCTCAATAAACTTGGCATTTGGTCCAAACAACTAAAACTTGTTGGTCTGATTTAGAAGAGTATTCTAAGCAAAAATTATCGCTGGTCAGTATAGTCATTTTATGTAATTTAACTTTTTAGAAAAGTGACTGAAGTAATTGTTCTATGAGATATTTTATATGAGACCTAATCAGATGAACCCCTTCATGGATCACTGCCTTGTCGTGGCGAAGGGGCTTGTGTAACTCAGTGAAGCCATGAGCTATACCGTGCAGGGCCACCCAAGACGGACAGGTCATGACAGAGAGTTCTGACAAAATGTGGTCCACTGGAGAAGGAAATGGCAACCCACTCCAGTATCCTTGCCAAGAAAACCCCATGGACAATGTCAAAAGGCTAAAAGATATGACGCCGGAAGATGAGCCCCTCAGGTCGGAAGGTGTCCAATATGCTACTGGGGAAGAGCGGAGGGCAATTCCAAGTAGCTCCAGAAAGAGTGAAGTGGCTGGGCCAAAGCCAAAAGGACGTTCAGCTGTGGATGTATCTGGAAGCGAAAAGAAGGTCCGATGCTGTAAAGAACAATATTGTATAGGTACGTGGAATGTAAGATCCATGAACCAAGGCAAGCTGGATGTGGTCAAACATGAGATGACAAGATTGAACGTCGACATCTTGGGAATCAGCGAATTGAAATGGACGGGAATGGGTGAATTTAATTCAGGTGACCACTATATCTACTACTGTGGGCAAGAAACCCTTAGAAGAAATGGAGTTGCACTCATAGTCAATAAGAGAGTGGGAAAGGCAGTAATGGGGTACAACCTCAAAAACGACAGAATGATCTCAGTGCGTATCCAAGGCAAACCATTCAACATCACGGTAATCCAAGTCTATGCCCCAACCACTGATGCCGAAGAAGCTGAAGTTGACCGGTTCTATGAAGACCTACAAGACCTTCTAGAACTAGCACCAAAAAAAGATGTCCTTTTCATCATAGGGGATTGGAATGCTAAAGTAGGAAGTCAAGGAGTAATCGGAATAACAGGCAAGTTTGGCCTTGGAGTACAAAATGAAGCAGGGCAAAGGCTAATAGAGTTCTGTCAAGAGAACAAGCTAGTCATAGCAAACACTCTTTTCCAACAACACAAGAGACGACTCTACACATGGACATCACCAGACGGTCAATACCGAAACCAGATTGATTACATACTTTGCAGCCAAAGATGGAGAAGCTCTATACAGACGGCAAAAACAAGACCAGGAGCTGCCTGTGGCTCAGATCATGAGCTTCTTACTGCAAAATTTAGGCTTAAATTGAAGAATGTAGGGAAAACCACTAGACCACTCAGGTATGACTTAGATCATATTCCATGTGAGTACACAGTGAAGGTGATGAATAGATTTAGAGGATTAGATTTGGTAGACAGAGTGCCTGAAGAACTATGGACGGAGGTCTGTAACATTGTATGAGAGGCAGCAACTAAAACCATCCCAAAGAAAAAGAAATGCAAGAAAGCAAAATGGCTGTCTGATGAGGCTTTACAAATAGCTGTGGAAAGAAGGAATGCGAAAAGCAAGGGTGAAAGGGAAAGATATAAGCAACTGAATGCAGATTTCCAGAGAATAGCAAGGAGAGATAAGAAGGCCTTCTTAAATGAACAATGCAAAGAAATGGAAGAAAACAATAGAATGGGGAAGACTAGAGATCTCTTCAAGAAAATTGGAGATATCAAAGGAATGTTTAGTGCAAAGATGGGCATGATAAAGGACAAAAAAGGCAGGGACCTAACAGAAGCAGAAGAGATTAAGAAGAGGTGGCAAGAATACACAGAAGAACTATACAAGAAAGATCTTAATGTCCCTGATGTCCATGCTGGTGTGGTCACTGACCCTGAGCCAGACATCCTAGAGAGTGAAGTCAAGTGGGCCTTAGGAAGCATTGCTAACAACAAAGCTAGTGGAGATGACAGTATTCCAGCTGAGTTATTTAAAATACTAAAAGACGATGCTGTTAAAGTGCTGCACTCAATATGCCAGCAAGTTTGGAAAACGCAACAGTGGCCACGGGATTGGAAAAGGTCAGTTTACGTTCCAATTCCAAAGAAGGGCAATGCCAAAGAATGCTCAAACTATCACACAATTGCACTCATTTCACATGCTAGCAAGGTTATGCTCAAAATCCTACAAGCTAGGCTTCAGCAGTACGTGAACCGAGAACTACCGGATGTACAAGCTGGGTTTCAAAGAGGCAGAGGAACTAGAGATCAAATTGCCAACGTTCGCTGGATCATGGAGAAAGCACGAGAGTTCCAGAAAAGCATCTACTTCTGCTTCATTGACTATGCAAAAGCCTTTGATTGTGTGGATCACAACAAACTGTGGCAAATTCTTAAAGAGATGGGGATACCAGACCACCTTACCTGTCTCCTGAGAAATCTGTATGCAGGCCAAGAAGCAACAGTTAGAACCGGTCATGGAACAACCGACTGGTTCAAAATAGGAAAGGAGTACGACAAGGCTGTATACTGTCACCCTGCTTATTTAACCTATATGCAGAGTACATCATGAGAAATGCCAGGCTGGAAGAATCACAAGCCGGAATTAAGATTGCAGGGAGAAATATCAATAACCTCAGATATGCAGACGATACCACCCTAATGGCAGAAAGTGAAGAAGAACTGAAGAGCCTCTTGATGAGGGTGAAAGAGGAGAGTGCGAAAGCTGGCTTGAAACTCAACATTAAAAAAACTAAGATCATGGCATCTGGACCCATCAATCCCTGGCAAATAGAAGGGGTAGAAATGGAAGCAGTAACAGACTTCATTTATTTGGGCTCCAAGATCACTGCAGACAGAGACTGCAGCCATGAAATTAAAAGATGCTTGCTCCTTGGGAGGAAAGCTATGGCAAACCTAGATAGCATATTAAAAAGCAGAGACGTCACCTTGCCGACAAAGATCCACATAGTCAAAGCTATGGTTTTTCCAGTAGTAATGTATGGCTGTGAGAGCTGGACCATAAAGAAGGCTGAACACCGAAGAATTGATGCCTTTGAACTGTGGTGCTGGAGAAGACTCTTAAGAGTCCCCTGGACTGCTAGGAGGTCAAACCAGTCAATCTTAAAGGAAATCAACTCTGATTGCTCATTGGAAGGATTGATAATGAAGCTCAAGCTCAGATACTTTGGTCACCTAATGCGAAGAGAGGACTCTTTGGAAAAGACCCTGATGCTGGGAAAGATGGAAGGCAAAAGGAGAAGAGGACGGCAGAGGATGAGATGGCTAGATAGCATCACTGAAGCAATGAGCATGAAATTGAGCAAACTCAGGGAGGCAGTGAAAGATAGGAAGGCCTGGCACAATATGGTTCATGGGGTCACGAAGAGTCGGACACGACTTAACGACTGAACAACAACAACAACAACAAATCAGATGAAACAATGTCAAAGGGGATAAGGAAATTAATATTTTTAAAATGAAGATTATCAAAAATATTCTTGGTTTTAAATACAGGTTCCTGTTAAGTACAACTGTCTTTACAAGAGTAAAATAAAGATTTATTAAGGGTTGTAATTGTTTGGAGATCACAAAAATATGGGTGAGGGAGAGAGTATGAAATGGAAATTAAATGTGATTCAATCAGCTCAATCTGAGTTCAGTGTATTGCGTTTTCTGGCAATATTTAACAAGAAATAGGACATGAAATGTTATAGGGTAAACTTTTTTGTTTCCCCCAGAAAATATGCATTTGAATAGAAGTTGAATGATAAATCTTACCCTGGTTAGGATTATCTACCTGATCCCTAAATAAAACAATATTGAGATAAAATATGTTTAATTAGTTTAATCAAAGGCACCGACTGTCTTTATGCAAAGAAAAAAATTGCAATGGAATATTTTTCATTTTCTTTTTTATTCAAAAAGTGAAATAAAAGCATAAACAGTAAAGATAAAAGGATAAATTGACACATTTTCTCTTTTCCAGTTGAAATGCAAAATTATGGCCAGCAGACCTTCAAGCTGATATCCAATAAGTCAAGTACAATACTCCCTTTGTTTTCAATCGGGGTCTGCCTGGAATTTAATAATAGGCCATTTATCAAAACTATACTTGCTTCCAGTTATATAGCAGGTGGCTTGCGTACAGCTTGGTAGATCACACTATGAAAGTTTAATATGAAAAAAGAGCAGATCCACATATTTTTTCATATAACAGGCACCAGCAAAAAAAAAAAAAGGTTTGTTATTTCTACAAGACTCAGCAAACCAACTTCCCACTCATATATATAGCTATTCCTCTCAGATTTTCTAACAGGGAAGGTTAAGGGGACTATACTGGGAACTACACTCAATACTAGTTTAAGCATCTGAATTCCTTGACATCTTGTGTGGTTCATTGTGAACAGATCTTCCATACATGCTGTCCTTTTTCAACCCCCACCCCCTTGGAAACTAATTAATAGATTAAATACTTAATGCTAAAAATATTGAATTCCAATAAAAATGTCAAACAACCCAGTTTCTTTTTTAAATTTAATTTTAATTTACAATAAGCTAAAATACATTTATCAATGCATTATTATTATTATTATTTTAGATTTTTTTATCCTGCCTTTCTTATTTTTATAAATAACTCAAGGCAGCGAACATACCTGATACTCCTTCCTCCTCCTATTTTCCCCACACCAACAACCCTGTGAAGTGAGTTGGGCTGAGAGAGAGTGACTGGCCCAAATTCACCCAGCCATCTTTCATAACTAAGGTGAGACTAGAACTCAGTCTCCTGGCTTCTACCCTGGTGCCTTAACCACTAGACCAAGCTGGCTATTATTTTGCTATGGACTACTCCTGTTGAGAGCAATTGTTCAGATACAGGCAAGTCTTTTGCTATGTACCTACAGTGAACCTGGAACCTTTCTGTTTGTTCTACTTCTAGATATTGTTCCTTTCTAAAAGTTCTTTTTAAACTAAAACACTTATGAAAACATTTTGATAGTGCTTATGAACACTGAAAATGCCTCCCCAAGAATGTTGACAAAATGAAATACCACAAAAGCAAACAATGGTATTATTTAAATGAAGCAAAATAATGTTCAATCTCAGATTAAAAATCATCAAAGTGAAGGCAACACACACACAAAGATTACTAATCCACTTAAAAGTCAAATGGGAGGGCTAGAATAACTACGGTCAGATAACATGGGTCTGAGATCAGACAGGTCCTTTCAGTAATTACCAGGGGTGGCTGTGGGATATGGTTAAAAAAAAAAAGCAGGATGGCAGCCACAATCAAAGTATCACCCATTTTTTGGTGCACCTTGCAGACACCCCGGGTGCCGAGTGTCCCTTCAAAGAGAAACAGCCAGCAGTCACTCCATGGGCACACAGCTGGGAAGGAAAGACATCAGGTTTGAAAACTGGGGACACTAAGAGAGAGAGAGAGAGTTTGAGGCTTCAGATTGACAATTATTGATGTTTTAAAATCTAATTAGAGGTCCCCTTGTATCTATAATAAACTTAACTTATCAAAGAGCTATGACCTTGAATCTCTGTCTATTAGCTTCAAGGGTAAATAATGGTCTGGATGAAGTATTGAGTATTCTGTACCTTGGGAAGGAATTCCATAAATGGATTACTAAGATTAAAACAAAAAAGAAAGGTTTTTATTCCTTAACAAGAATAACAAAAGCTTCCTCTTACCTTGACTTTCTAATCTTGAATTCTTTCACTTAATTACAGTTTAGTTCCTTTCAAATACTGCTGCATTGATGCTAGCAGCTTAGACATTCAGACAGATTTATAAATTTGTGCAATCCATATTTTTTTTGAAGTAATTGGAAAGAAAGTCTAGTCTTCTGAGATTATATAGGAAAATGCTATCTTTTCTATGGAGCATAATTGACATGGTTTCTCACAATAACCAACAATGAAATAAGAATAGAGATAAATAGGCAGTAATAAACTTGATGTAATACCGACAAGAAAGATTTGTTGTTCTGAATGGGCTATTATCATTCTTTTATCTTGTAGAAAATAGATGGCTTACATAAGCTGAAAATCTCATCTCATCTTGTAAATATTAATGGGCCACAACCAACCTAAACCAATGATCATAAGAACACAATTAAACAGCAAGTGGCTGAAGAAATAAACTGTATACAACTGGAAAGAAATAAAATGGGTAGATGCATTTTTTTATTACTAGAATTACACTTTTTTCCTTTGCTTTATATATTAACTGCTTGCATTTGTATCCATTTATAAAATCCAAGATCTCATTGCTGAATCAGGACAAACAAACTCTAGACTAAAGGCTAGGTGAAATAGACTACACAATAAAAATCTACTTTAAAAATAAGTCAGTATATAAAATTAAAGTAGTTTTAGCTCTCCTGTGGAGTTGATTTACTGATCTGGTCTGCCTAGTGGGGCTGGCAATACTACTGAGCATGAAATTCCCTGGATCACTTGTGAGACTTGGGGATCATGGGGACCGTGCTTCAATGTTTCATTCTAACCTTAGTGAACAGTTGCAATGGGGGAAGAAAGGTTGTACCAATGACTGACTACGACTACTTGTGAGGTGCCAGAGGGATTGGTCTTTTTCCTTGCTAATTAACATCTATATGCTGAGAGATGTCATATTGTGGTTTGGAATGTGATGCCATCAATATGCTGATGACACTGAGCTTTATTTTGCCACTCTGAGTCCAGACGATGTTCTCAAAGTCTCGTCCCAGGGTCTGAAGGCTTGGTGTCTGTATGAAACGAAGCAGGCTAAAGTTGAAACCATGCAAGATGGAGATACTGTTTTTCATCAGAGTCCTCTATCAGTGCCAGCGTTGCCTCATAAAGGGATGGCACTGCCCCTAAAGCTTGGAACTTGGAAGTCCTCCTGGACTCATGGCTTCTGCTGGATGGTTGGGTCAAGGCTGAATCCTGAAGGGCCTTTGTACAGCTACAACTGGGGCACCAGCTGCAGCCCATACTGGAGTAGAAAGATCTGCTTCATGCCTTATCATCACATAATTTTGCAAAGTGTTCTACATTAGGCTGCCTTTGAAAACTACTTGAAAACTGTGCTTGGTGCAAAATGCAGCACCCAGCTTATTTACCAGCAATTACACCTGATCATATTACACCTATTTATTCTGCACCTCTGCATTGGTTACTGATAGGTACTATGTGCAATCCAATGTGCTAATTTTGACTTACACAAGGCTTTGCACTTAGATATACTGTATGTATACCACCTACTCCAAATGGTTTCAGTCCATCCAAGGTGGTCATTTCAAGGGTATTTTTTCACATGTCCCACTTCTGTGAGATGCAAGGGGGACCAGAAATGCTACTTTTCCATCATGGTGCTTTGAACAGAACTTCCTCAAAAAGTTAGGATAGCCATCTCTGTGACAGCCCTCCAGAAACTTTTAAAGACCAAAATTTCCAGATGGCTTCTGGAGAGTGTTGGTATCACTATCTGGATATGCACTTATTATTAGGCATTATAAATACTGTTTTGACTTTGCTTGCATTGTGTTACTTTCTTATAGTGGAAGTTAATGGGACTTTTAATATGTTGTAACATTTATTTGCATGTCTTTATTTGGTAATATAAAACAATGATAGTGATATGATAATGATTGATAATAATGATGATGACAAGGAGAAGGAGGAGGAGGAGGAGGAGGAGGAGGAAGGAGAAGGAGAAGGAGAAGGAGAAGGAGAAGAAGGAGAAGGAGAAGGAGAAGGAGAGACAGCAGCAGCAGCAACAACACGGTCAGAAGAGGCTTTCAATGATAAAAAGATAGTACATTTTTCATAACTGCCTCATTTCCACTGACAACTGTTGCTTTTTCATCAAATTCATTTTGTACAACTATTGTAGACCACACAAATTGCAGAAAACAGGCCCTTAAACAACTTCCCAATAACATGAAAAGAATTGTTAAAATAAATTGGTTACTGACCCCATGTCAGTCACTCCATGGGGAAGCAAACTACTTTGTGATTTGCTCAGTTCTGAATATATTTTTGTTCAGGTGAAGGAACAATAATGAAACCAGGGATATCCTGAAATGTATAATGGTAGTCAGCATTCTTGCTTCTAAGTTCATGTGGAACATTGCAGACCTTACAGCTATAGAAGGAGTGACAGCTTTTATTCCAGAATGCAGTTCATTAACCCATTTTTGTAAAAGGTTACAAAATACAAATCCCACACTTCAACTGTTCTTTAATAGATTAAATGAGAAACAACTTGCTTTATATAAATCGTTTGAGATCAGATTATAACTCAGGGGTATATCCCTTTTTTCTTTTTCCCCATATAAAATTGCATGTAGAGAAAATGTAAGAATTCCATCCTTCAGTGAGCCCCAAATTGTAATGATATCTGAAAACTCTTGGTCTAGCAAAACTATGTTGTATACCACCAGGACTGCTTGATAAACATCCACATGAAAATAGGGGAACAATTGTCAAGATATTTAAGGATATGGTATACACCATGATAACTTGGTATTATCACTTGAAGTTAAGTATTAGTTATAGCAACGATATGATCTGTATAATGCCATTTTAATGTAGGAATAAAAAGTAGAAAGTTTAACCTATCCAAATCAAGGGGCAGAATATACTGCAAGCATCACTCAACTACATATATGGATAACAAAGTATAAGTCTGAGTACATGGACAGGAACCAGATAAGTAACAAGGCTGGGAAAGAGAGATCGTAGAACAAAGAGAGCTGTCAGGTTGAACGTCAATAAGATTCTGTACCACGCTATTGTGAGAAATAGATAAAATATGGGGTGTCAACAAGAAAGATCTTGATACGTTGTGAGCTAAACGTGACAAAATGCAACATTCTTCCACAGATGAAACAAGTTTCTTACAATAAAGACTTGTGATACTTATAAAAACAGTTATCTCAGGTGGCAAACAAGAACAAGTTTCTCACCACAGGAAACAGAGATTTTCTCAAAAGTTCTTCCGGAACATTAAAAAAAAAAAAAAAGGACAATTTCCCAGGGATGGATGGATGGACGGACGGACGGACAGACAGATATATAGATAGATATAAAGACAGCCACAGAAATAAAAATTTGGATATGACCAAGCTACGGGAGAATATCAAGGTAGCTGTGCACAGCAAAACTCCCACCTTTTCTTCCCCCAAAACTGCCGTCTTAGGCATATGTATGTATGTTTGGATCACAACTTCAATAATGCATTAGTAGTTTCCTCTGTGTCTTATTCAGGAACAGTAAAATAGTGTTATACTATATCTGGATGTTGATCTGATGTTTGGACTCAAAATACATTTGTGTCAATCATGTAGGCAGAACTGATCATTGTGCTCTCTTTGGAGAATAAAATTAGTTAAAGTTGTGCCTCAACAGCATGTTGCTCAGAGTCACTGCTGTGAGATGGGTGGCCATATGAATCATTTATATAAATAAACACTATATACCTATATGCCAACAAAAAAGGCATGGATTCAATATGATCCATGCATCTCTATTAATGGCACTGCTTTGTGCTACTGTTGGTACCCTAAATTATGTTTGTGAGCTTAAATTAGCTGTTCTGAAAGGACATCATCTGATGAATGAGATAAAAATGTTTATAGAAATCTTCCTCAATTCCACTCTAAGATTGACACAAACTGATAGCCATTTTTGGATGAGAAAAGTTTTTTTTTTTTGACAGTGTTAGAATTCAAAGCCCTCCTCTAGTAAATCAGTTATTACAAATGGCTCAACAAGGACCATCATTGTGGCTTGCCACTTTTGAACTAGAGATCTTTGATTTACTCTGCCAAGGGTTCAAATATTCATATGTACTCCCCCCATTGTAAAGCAATCCATATGCACTTGATCTGTAGCTTCTTTATCAAGCATAAACTGACTATTTTCATGCAAATATCACCATTTTACTAAATAACTCAGAACTGATTCTCTAGACTTTGATACTCATTTACCATTTTGTTAAGGATGCCATACATATTTATACTGAAAGCTTCTGATGTTTTTTGTCATTTCACTTTATTTATGGCCCTTTATTCACTGTTCTGTATAAATGTTTATTCAGATTTTACATTTTAAAGCTTTTTTACGTGCTACTAAAAATGATTCTATTATTATATGAAAACAAACTGTGTCTTCCCCAAATATTGTAATTTGCTATAAATCTGAGATATTTGTAAAAAAAATTGGTGTGCAATTAACAATATACAAGTAAGGTGTGTCAGAATCATATAAAAAGCATTAAGTGCATGTATATGTCCACTTCGAATCACAACTCCTTTATTTGGCAAGGTTACTCATTTTCTGTATATAAAATGAATTGAATAACAGGTCATAAAGTAGTTTCTCAGGGAGGGCAATTTCAACAATGAAGAATAAAAAATGAATACAATGGATAGTTTGTTAATATTTGCAGAGGTCAAGTACAAAAGAAAACAATGCCGTCTCATTCTTTTCCAAAATAATAAAATAGCAGCAGCAGAAAAAGAGTAAAATGCATGTGCAAAGCTGATAAGTTAATCTCTAGAAGAAACTTTGCCAAATTTCAATTGCACTGCAACTATGGTTAAGGGTTTAAACCTGCCCCTTTCCTGGAGAGACAGGGGGCAGTGAAAAAAAAAAATCCCCCCTCCCCAATGTTCATATAGCCCGTGAAAATACACAATGATAAAAATGAAAATTCAGTCATTTTTAGTACTATATGGAGACACAACACCTGAGACCTAGGGTGTCTCAGCCACACTACATTTTCTTTACCAAATTAGAGCTTTCTATATGAATGAATTGGCTATAACACTGAGATCACTCTTCTGTAAGACTTGTTTATGCCCATGGAGAGCCTAGCTTGCTCCATGCTTGATTGTAGAAATGCCTTTAACCTACCAAAGCATGAGGCTGAACTTTCTGACATAGAGAATATTATGGGAAGAGCCAGAACTCTTTTTATCAGCTTCAACAAGTCTGGCACTAACTGTCTTAGGTGATTCTGTTTATGTCCTGAAAAATAAATGTTTACCCCAGTTTTACTAGCAGATACAGTGTGGACAGATAAAGGATACCAGTTAGAATACCAATGAATGTTAAACTTCTCCAGTGGTTTTCTTTTTTCCAGTTGGAGAAGCCCATCTGGACAATGGCTTCTGTGGTGAAGGGAAATCCTGAGCCCCCTTGTGAGTAAGCCACATCAGCAAGGAATGAGTGTTTTCAGACTCAATGCTTCATGAGCATAGAAGCTACTCCATTGAAGGAGCAGAGATGGGGTTAGAAGGAGATCACCATCACCACTCTACCTAACCCATATCAGGCCTGTATAAACAAATGCCCCCATCTTTCTATGCTGTCTAGCCTTGACTCAAGTTATTCTATCTATCTATCTATCTATCTATCTATCTATCTATCTATCTATCTATCATCTATCATATTTATATAGCCGCCCATCTTACATAAAAGTGACTCTGGGCAGTGTATGGCACTTAACTGAAAATAATAAATACATAAAAATAGTCACAACTAAAAAATAATTATAAAAAGACACAAAACAGAGAGCATGATATTAACCACAATAAGGGAGCCATTGCAAAATCTCCCCAGTCCCCTGGGACACCCAGGCCTGATGGCATAGCCAGGTTTTGAGAGGGACTGGAGCTAATCTCACTTTGGGGAGAGAATATTCCATAAAATGGGTGCCACAGCAGAAAAGGCCTGCCTCCTTGGACCTGTTAAATGTAATTCCCTGGTAGACAGGACCGACAACATGTCTTCTCTGCCTGTCAGGTCTAGCCCAAGGAACTCCAAGAGACAATGCAAAATCAGTTCAGCTATGTTTATTAGCTACAACTTCTAGCAAGAATTTTCCCAGACTGAAACCCTATCTCCCAAGTCAGCCATCCACAACAGTGTGAATTCCTCAGGGAGGTGCCAGTCTCATCCTCTTGTAGTTCCCACACTCTTGCGGCGAGCTAAGAAAATGCTTATCTCCCTGAGCCTGGCCTTCATAATTCCATTCCACCACACTGCCTGTGGGGTAGGCTGTCAGGATTAGCCCATGAAACTCCAGGAGACAGTACAGATTCAATCCAGCAAGGTTTATTGGCTTCACTCCCATTACAGAAATCTTCTCAGAGTGAAAGCAATTCCCAGAGTCACCCCACAAACATCCTGCATTCCTTAGGGAGCTGCCAGTCTCATTCTCTTATCTCTTCCTCTTTGTTCTGGGGATAAGAGTACGTGCTTAACCCCTTTCGCTCTAGTTCTCACATAGGCAGATGTAACTGGGGAGAGGTGCTGTGCAAAGGTCCTCCTAGCCACGAATGCCACCTGCTCTTTGAGCAGGAGTCATGAGTCCAGGAGGACCCCCAAATTGCACACAAGGTCTGCCTGGGGCAGTGCCACCCCATCCAGCACCAAAGATGGCATAGTTCTACAACCAGGAGGCCCCAAAACCCAAAGCCACTCAATCTTGCCAGGGTTCAGCTGAAGCTTGTTTTTCTCCATCCAGACCCTCACAGTCTCCAGGTACTAGGATAAGACATTCATAACATTGCTTAATTTGCCAGGGGTAGAGATATGTAATTGGGTATAATCAGCAAACTCATGATACCTTACCCCATGGCAATGGATGAGCTCACCCAATGGTCTCATGTAGATGTTAAATAGGAGTGGGGAGAGTACCGAACCCTGCGGCATCCCACATAACAGGGGTCAAGGGTGGGATCCTTCCTCCCCAACCACCACCAACTGGAATCGGCCCTGGAGGAAGAAGGTGAACAAGCATGGCATTATGCCACCCATCCCAAATCCTCTGAGTCCTGAAAAAGGGAACGTTAAATACTGGACAGAAATTGTCCAGTATAGTGGGGGCCAGCGATGGCTTCTTGAGGGGGCAAACTAAAGCCTACTTAAGAAGTGAAGGAACAACCCCTTCATTTAAGGAAGCATTAACCATCGCTAGAACCCACTCACACAACACCCCCTGGACAGCTTTAACCAGCCAGGAGGGGCATGGATCTAAAGAGCAGGTGGCTAAGCTCACAGTCCTAAGGACCCTGTCCACTTCCTCAGGTCCAACAGGTTCAAACTGTTCCCAGATAACAGGGCAAGACTTCTCCCTAGGCATCTCCACCAGACCTGCAGCAAAGCCAGCATCCAACTGAGAATGAATCTGAGTGATTTTATCCAACAGATGCTGGGAAAATTTCTCTGCACATCCCTGCAGAAGGTTCTCTGAGCCATCCTTACCCAGGAGGGTTCGTGTCACCTGAAACAGGGCCGTGGGGTGGCTGTCTGAGCACGCAATAAGAGCGGAGGAGTAACGATGCTTTGCCATCCTTATCACCACTAGGTAGGCCTTAATAGCAGCACTAAACCATGTTTGGTTGAGTTAATCCCTCATCTAGTGCCAGCAATGGTCTAGACATCTCTTTTCTTGCTGCTTCTCCCTAAGCTTTTCCATAAACCATGGAAACTGCCAGGATCCCTGAGAGAAGAGAGGTCACATGGTACAATCTGATCCAAAGCATCAGCCACCCCCTTATTCCAAATGGCGACCAAGGCTTCAGAAAGGCCGTGCAGCAGACCACAGGAATAACCCCCAGCTCCCTCTGGAAGTTATTGCTCAGGCAGAGAAGAGAGCTAGCTCTTCTTTCTCTAGCTGGGAAGTCAGGAGAGAAGAGAGGGAGATAAATACTACACAAGTAAGGAGCTGCCACATATCCACAACTGAGGCTTATCCAGGTTGTTGGAGAGAAAGCAGGAAAACAAACCTCAAATTGCTGCCGCCAGATCAGCAATCAGTTAGGCATTTTATTTTGAATGTTACTATGAGTTGTTACTTTGTTTAAGCTCCAAAGAGTCTGTTTTTCTTTTTAAAACCCTGTCCCAGAATGCTCCAGGGACTGGGAAAACAACTTTACCAGCTTCTCTACACCTTTGGAGAGTCCAGGGTTTGCTTTCTGTTCCATGGCAATCAGCTCCCCACCTTTCTGTCTACAAAGATCTCTGCCAGAGTTTCATATGTATCTTATCTCTTGAAGGGTTTGGAAGATTAATCTGATTGCTGAGAAGCAATGCTGCAATAAAGTTTGCTCACTTTTAAATCATAGCTATATTTGTTCCCAAGTAGCAAGATATATGTCTGTTCCTGGCTTTCATTTCATAGCCTCACCCAAAGCTTGAGCCTGGAGGATTCTCCTTTCTTATTCATATTCCCAGTTGAGCAATGTGGACGGTATATCCTGGACTGGAAATACTGGCAGCTTTTTCTTCTCAGTGACAGAGGATTCACACCCTGGAGTCAACTTAGCCCTGAGACTGCTCTTTGCTTTCTTATAAAAAAAAGTTCCATAGTGTTGGGAAGATTGGGTTCCCAAGGCTTGCTGTCTTTGGAGTGGGGGGGGGGGATTATTGAACTTGTCTTCTTTGGGCAACACTTGGATTAAAAATAATTGCTTCACAATGAAGAATTAATTCATAGGTTAAAATGGTAAATGTACTGCCAGTTTTTATTACAACAATAAAACCAGATACCATGGTACACATGTTGATTTCATGTATATTTATGTAATTGCATGCAAAAAATATATAGAATTACTAAGTCTGTGTGGATCGTATCTGAGTTGCCTCTGGAAATGCTCTACCTCTACAAAGTATGAAGGCAAATGCGATCCAACTCAGTTGGCTGCCTGGATTCTTTAGGGTGACTTCTGCTCATGCACATGATCAGAAGCTACTTTTAATAGTTCAAAGTGAGGGTGGGTAGAACACTCCTTAGATTCAATTCCACTGCACAAATATAGTACTCTAGTGAAGCTGCAATCAAAGCAAAATGCCCCTTCAAAGATGTAGATGCTATAACAATTACCACATCTGTAGCTCTCTGACACTATATTGCCATGTTTGTGAGGACCAGAGAATCTTCTTTAATGGAGCAGAATAGCTGCTTTGCTATCCTTTTCTCCTTTCTTCATTCTTTCTTTTCCTTTCCTTCCAGTACTACCACTGTCCTGTATTTAGAAGCACTCTACCTTTAGAAAGGCTGTCTAGCTGGCATGTATTGTGAAATAAGGCATTGTAGCAGCTGGAGTGTCATATCATGATAATCTGAATTATTCCAATCAATTAGGGACTACTTTAGGGGATATTTAGCTGATAAAGACACTGGCACAATGAAAGCATAAAACATCCTACTACAATTGTCTATGGCAGCAATCTTGAATGGGCTGATAAATTGCATTTTTTTATTTTATTTTTTGTTAAATGTATATTCCACTTTTCTGCACTTATAAGCACTCAAGACAACATCATTCCACTCTAATCAGAGTGCATTGCTTCACTGGCAATGTTTTAAACTTCATCCGTGCCACAAGAAACCAGACTTTTGTCCTGCAATGTGGCAACAACTGTGCCTCTGATTTCAAAACACAAGCAAAACCTAAAATGAATTCTTCTGATCATAAATAATCTCCTATTTCCTGCCAGGTAAATGTGGATGGTGATGATGACATAACTGGTTTGTAAGTTCATATAGAGATATTTAAGTGGGAAACTAAGGGAATTAAGTAGGGCATTAGAAGGGAAAGAAAGATAGTTTAAAAAGGGAGTGAAGAAGCAGAAGCAGAGAAAGTAGCCCAGAAAAGGAATTGATGGTTCCCTTTAATCCTGGCATCCCTTACTTCACACTTTAAGCAAAACTGATTTGGGAAATAAAAGTGGTGTGAGTGGCATGCACACAGGAATGAAAGAAATGGAAAGGGAGGGATATCACACCTTTTCTTGTTTTAGTGAAAACTGATTTTTATTACGAAACTTTGATGCAACGCTATCCATTGGTATATAACCAAGAAAGAATTGAATTGCTGATAAATAAATTAATACTATTTTCTAGCACTAAAAGGGCATGCTCCCTAAAAGCTAAAGAAGCTATAACAATTATTCCATTATATTTGATACTTACATGCAATTTTGGGATACATAATAAAGATAATGAGTAGAAAGACCTTCTGACACATTGACAGCAGACAGTTTCGAATAACCTCTAGTAATTTACGAAGCGCAACATCAAGTGCAGACTAAATATTACGTAAGTGGTACCTCGGTTCACGAACGCTTCTGTTCATGAACAATTCGGTTCACTAACAGCTCCGGTCGCAAAATTTTGCCTCCGTTCGTGAACTCCGCATCGGGTGATGAACAGGATCTGCGGCCATTTTCCCTCCCATGACACGTGGTCGCGGCTTCCTGTAGGGAGGGGGACTCTCCCTCCAAGCAGTAACCGCCTCCCCACCCGCCTTCCTGTCCTCCACGCCAGAAGTCGCGTCGAGCAAGGTCAGCTTTCTCTCTTCGTACTGTACTTTGTGTCATATTTTTGCGGTTTAAAAAAAAACACACATATGGTTCAGAACGGATTAACCATAATTACATTGAACTTTATAGGGAAATTTGATTCGGACGCGATCAAAAATCGGTTGGCGACCAAATTCGTAGGGGTCAGAACGGATTAACCGTATTTACATTGAACCTTATGGGAAAATTTGATTCGGTTCACAACCAATTCGGTTCGCGACCAGAGTCATGGAACGAATTAAGTTCGTGAACCGAGGTACCACTGTACCTAGTGAGACAATAATAGAATTAAGGCAGTAATTATGAAAATGATTTACAGTAATGCAATGACTTATTCTTTTTAAAAAAAGAATCAAGTTTAGCACTATCTTTTTTGCTTTAAAATGTTTGGGGATACATTTTATAGCCTTAGAATAGTACATAATTTTGAACAAAAAATAAATTATTTCCTGACTCTTTTAAAAATAGTCTTTAGAAGCTGCACATTTATCCTTAATTTATGAAGGATTCTAATAACAGTGAAGCTGGCCAGTTCTAGATTTCCCACTGATTCCTCTTGACCTTCAGTCAGAGAAGATAATTCTAGGTAGCTAAAATACAGAAAAGCAGAAGGCATTCCTCATACTGATTTTTTACTTCACTTTTACTCCTCTCCTGCTTCTTGCTGCCTTCTATGCTATTCCAAAACATCGAGTCAGTGAGGTCGCAAGGGGGAGTAGGAGGAAACTACACCACTTAAAATATTCAGAGCAACCACTAGCTAACAAAGACAGTATAAAGCTAGATTGGTTCCCAGTCTGAGTGGGAATAAAGCAGCTATATGTATTATTTTAAAAATAAAAAATACAAAGTTAATAGAATTTACTTCAGTGTGATTATTTAACTTTCATAGAACCATAGAATGTAAGAACCTTCTGCCCAATGCAGGAATCTACCACTTTATCTCATCTTGCACTGAAGGAGGTTGGGGGGGGGGGGGTGAGTAGGAGAGAAACAAGCTGCTTTTCAATATGCATAGATCTTCTATAAGGACAGAAACAAACAATATCATTGATCAGTTGATATTAAACACTTGCCCCTTGATTATTGATCAACTTTTGTGATAATTATTTACTGAGCACAAGGCAGGGATTATAGAAATGTTAAATATAAATTTGGAAGAGGGTAGAAGGAAAAGAAGACAGGCTCTAAACAGATTCTGAAAGACATTATTGGATTTTTCAGAAGAGCACTGACATATTTCAGTAATTCCCAAGTAATCTACAGTTGTGAAAGCATACTGTATAGGTAAATCCAAAATTTTGACCAAAAACAAAGTTATGAGAAGAAAATCTCATGGGCACGAATCTTGTAGACAGGAACTACATAAACATGTCACATAATGTGAAGGATATCATGTAAATAGTTAACGTATGCTGTGTAATGTAGAATTTCTATACATCAGCTATTAATAAAGTTAACATCCAGGTAGGTTGATGTCAGTTAGAGGGGGAGTTTTGGACAATTGAAGTTTGGAGAAAATATTTCTAAAGTAGTCAAAGAAAGAGGTCTCTTCACCATCAGGATAGCACCTGGTGAATTCGGGAAACAAGAGGATTAGGTAAAGAAACACAGCATTTTAGTTTTCTGAATTTATTAGATTTCACAGCAGCTATCAGCGCTACTATATCTGAACTGCAAAGCTCTGGGTTTAGCTTTTTCAGTATCTTTTTCATTGTCATACCATGTTTGTCTGGATTTCTGCAACCAGCATCATATACAATAATTACTCTTTGAATGTGACATTATTTGCTGTGATCTAAACAGTAAATACTGCTTTAGAAATTTGGAAACGCTATTGTTTAAAGCCCACAAAGCTATTTATTCTCGCTCCAACAAAAATTATATTGGTAGGCCAAGTTAAAGAATAATTGAAGAAGAAAGTTCAAGCAATAAGAGGGAAGGGGAAAGCTTAGCAGAGCAGCTATATGTACTAACACGCTAGGGATGCATACTGGATTCATCTGAATCCAGAGTCAGGTTTGTGGCTTTCCAAGCCAAGGAGGATTGCATGAACATACTAGAAAACTGAGGCCGATATAGAAGCAAGATGTGATTTGCCTAATGACCAGGGTTATCATATTTATCTCCCCAAAACAGGATATTCTGGAAAGGGTAGTATAATTGTTTTGGTGTCTACCAACTGATATTGTGTTAAGATGTTGCATATAGTGTATATACACATTACTGTGATGGAATGGTTTGGTGAAGGCCGCGCTCGGGGAGATAAGCATTTCCTTAGCCCCCAGCGGGAGCGTGGGAAGGTTAAGAGGATGAGACTGGCACCACCCTAAGGAATTCGCGGTGTTTGCTTGCTGGCTTGGGAAGTTTAGATTCAGTCTGGCGAGATTGATGTCAGGTTCAGCCCAAAGAACTCCACGAGACAGTACAGGTCTAGTTCGGTAGCTTTTATTAGCTTTCAACCACAAGACAGAATCTCGCCAGACTGAATCTAAACTTCCCAAGCCAGCAAGCAAACACCGCGAATTCCTTAGGGTGGTGCCAGTCTCATCCTCTTAACCTTCCCATGCTCCTGCTGGGGCCTAAGGAAATGCTTATCTCCCCGAGCGCAGCCTTCACCAAACTGTTCCATCACAATTACTAAAGCATAAGCATGTAGAATGAGAATATACAACATGAGTATATCATAATCAATGTATTGCATTATATTACAATTGAGTTGGCAATGGGGGAACCTTGTGTGTCACCTCTAATTAGAAGTTCTCAACATGTGTCTCACAATCTCCTGAGATTTGCAAGCAGATTTGCAAGCAGGCTTGTGGATCACAACACCACTGTGCCTGGAGATGGTCAATATTCACTGAATAGCAGGCACTGGACAGGACCATGTGTGGGATCCATCTAAGGCTCTCCTTCAACAGCTTTTGCATATTACATATTTTTCATTGCACTTGCACTCCAGTGTGTTTGTTTATTTACAGGATTTATATGGCTGCCTATCTCATATAATTATTCTAGCTTTGGCTTTAGTTTTGGCTTCCAGCCTATCCTATTAGCATCCTCCTCAAATTAATAAAATCCTCAAGTGTTGTCAGCCAATCTTTGGGAACAACAATGTTTGGGCAGATTAGCTATTAGTGTACAGAAGACAATCCCTCTCAATCCCTTTGATCATGCAAAATTGCATTGGTTACTCCATTAGCTTGGCCCAAATGAATAAAAAGGCTTCTATAAAAAGGAAATCATCAAACCCTTATCTACACCCAGATGTAATTCACCCAGGATCAGAAAGCCTAAGATGAACATTATTGTTTTCTCCATGTAAACTCTTCATTCTCCACAAAAGCCACTGGCAGAAAATCTGGCTAATTGCTGGAACTGGCAGGACTGCCTACCAATATGTACTTGCCTTTTCCTAGATTGGGGCCTTTTGTGCTGGCAACCTTTGAAAAACAACCCTATATTCAAGAACAGAACTGTGCACTGGAGGTAACTTATGGTTTGGCTGTTGGACCGTCAAATCAGCATTACAATTAAATTGTAGCACTTTGAAATGTGCTTTATCCTTCCTACTGAATGCAGCGAGTAAACAAGCTTAGGACTGTTCTGTGCCCCTTATATTTTATTTTGGAAGCAGAGCAAGGAAGGGTCAGTTTCTGCTACTTTTTAATGGGGGACTCCCATTTAATAATTTGCACATAACACTATGAATCCATTAGAAACTGTTTGTATTTGTATGTTTGAACTCCCTCTGCTAATTGCCTACATCTGAGGCTGTCCATCTCAATTTGGTTAAAAGAAAAAGTGCAAAAAGTCAACGTGTTCCATTAAGCGGATTTCACATTTATTCCTTCAGATAAGTTGTTTCATTATTCAGGGAAATAGACAGCTCTACATTATCAGCTCTCCTGATTAATGGAACAGTTTGATTCAAGGAAATAAATATGAAACTCTCATTAATAACTTTTGAGCTTGTATAAAATGTGTGCTCTGTCTAGAGACAGGCAGTGCTGTAAGTATCAAGTGGGAAGATAGTGATGATATTCTATTGATTTAATTAAATCCTAACAGCCCTTTTTAACCAGTGTTCATAAGCAAAACTGAAGATAACTACTAAAACGATTTGAATTATACTGCTGCAGTGTAATGAAAGTATGAAATTATTACTGACTTCAAGACCCTCTAGACCCTTGTATCAGAGAGGAATCAATATAGCATAATCAAACTCTCCTGGAAATTCCAATTTAAGAAGCAATAACTTTTTGGATTTTCAAAGGCAAAATATTTGCTTTAGTATCAGATCATAAAATAAGAAAGTTGGAGGAGTCTTCTCTGTTTAATCCACAATAAATCTTTGCAGCTTCTGTTGCAGCTAGCCAGGAAATTTAAGCTAATATTGAAAATGGAAAAAGTATGGCACGAGGAAAATTCAATATAAGCATATAGGCAGCTTGGCAAGTTTACCAATGGGAAATTCCAATTTATAATGACATGGTTAAAATCAAAAGCCTGAGCAGGATTAAGTATATTCTATAAATCTATGGTTTTCTGGTTTACTGAATTAACCCAGTTGCCTGAGTTTTCATAGTTCACTGCACCATACACTAATCGCATGGCTATTTTTACTCATGGAGTATGGAGTCACACACTCACCAGTTACCATTTTAACCTAACGTGTGTGAATTCAGCCACAGTTTCCCACCACATGGATAATCTACACTAGGGAGAATGTTTTGGCTGCAACTATAGAAGGCACATAATACTTAAATTAGCACCCTGTTGCAAAAATTGGCATATGAACTTCCTTAAGTAGAATCAAGCTAAGTTGATTGGTTAATAAGTCTCATGCAAACTTAAAAAATAAAAAGCTGTGACCTACTTAAATGCATTTATTGTCGCTCATTTTCCCTCCGGGTATGGGGACAAATATCTCCTTTCCTTAATGAGCTCAGTGTGAATTTTTTCATCAGCTGTTGCTCCTTTAATTTCTTTGACTAAATTTATATTATCTATGTATATGGGGATGTGAACATTCTTATCCTAGAATGCTTTAGGTGACTTCAATTAGAGGCTAGTGAATTTTACCTTACAATTAAGAAAATAATTAAAAAGAAAATTGGAAAGCACAGCAAGGGAGAACAACATGGTATAAGGAATCTTAGCATGGCCTCTGAAAAAAAAGTATATCTGTTGAAATTCTTTGAAAAGAGGCTTAAAAATGAGAAGCGGGCCAGTATATTGCTAAGCCTTCAAGTTTTTCACCAGAGTCTTCTGAATAAGTATTCATGAAAGATGGTAAAGTAAAACTGAGTATCCGAAGGCTATACAAGATACAGAAACCTGATTTTTTTTTTTTTTTTTGGTAGTACTCAGTTAAGGAAAGTGTTTGGATAAATGACAGTTGCTAGGAAAAAAAAAAAGATTTATGAAGTATCTTCAGGATTTGACAATACAAGCTAGACCATATTGTTCAATTAATTTAGAGGCCTCCAGGCAAAATGTGTTAAGCTTAGTGCACTCATCTGATCAAGCTGTAGAATTTCCTGAAGTACAGTTTATACAAAATTGCTTTCCTAGACTTTCACTGTTATGACAAAAACCCTGTATTGCCTTGCTAATTTCACAGATATTGCTTAGGATGTAGTTTAAGCCACCTCCAAGGCTCTACATGGTAAAATATAAGCTTTGAAATAAATGAATACAATAAAAATATTTGTCATAGAGTGAATTACTTTCCTCAAATAATTAACATCATGGCTGCAAAAATTATCTAGAAAGAAGTGTATGTGTGTGTGTTTCTGATAGAAAAATGCTAACTAAACAATGAACAATAAATCATTATAGCGCCTGGCATAGAGAACCAACACAGATGTACAATCGGTGTCTGGGGAATATATCCTGTTTGCTTCTAGGGCCAAAGTAAGTGGTACTTACATTTCTTATTTAATATCTTCTTTAAATATGAACTGATAATTCAATTTTATTTATTTATGGCCAAAAGGCCCAAAAGCAAGTCACCAGTATAATCTAAACTTGGCATTAGATAAAACAATTTAACAAATAAAATATTTAATAAATATTACATAATACAGTTAAACCCAACCCAACTATTGATTTCTTACTAAAAATCTTGTTTTTATAGCCATAGTTAAAAATCTGGCTGTTGCCACTGTAATCTCAGGATTTTTTTCTGCAAGTAAAATGTTTATATACTCAGAAGTATCTCTTCCTGGTTTAGATTTTAAAACAGGCCAGATAACGTCCTGCTGAAGAATTATAAAATTCACAATACAGTAAAATATGATCCACCATTTCATGAGCAGTACGGTTACAGGGACAAAATCTTTGAGAGATGGGAATTTTTTGAAATATACCATACAGCATATTTGATAGCAACACATTTAATCTGGCTTTTGAAAAGTCTATTCTGTATTTATTTAAATATAAGCTATTCAGATATTTAGGGACCTGAAAAATATATCTGTAGTTAATTCCAAAAGTTACAGGTAAATACCCTGACTCGTCCGCCCCCCTGCCCCAGCTGCAACTGCCCAAGCACTCAGCAGTCTTGGAGTGTCAATGGTCAGCATTCTGGGAGTTGAAGTGCTCAGATCTGGAAAGTGCACTGGTTGAGACATGCTGCTCGGACATATGCATATCTACGGGAAAAGTTGACATGTCATGGGGTAGGGCTTCCCAGTGTGGTGCGTCCACCCAACCTAGTGAGCCACAAACTTGCCAATAACATTTTAGTCTACTATTGAATGAGGTAGTGTGGGAGGGTATGCTGACAAGCCCTTCCCATATGACATGTTCACTCACAATCTTATTCCCATCTTCCATGCCTTCTGCACTGATAGCCTGTCCAAGTATAGTAGGTTCACTTTGACTCATAGTATCCTCAGCTCTGCAGTTACTATAGGACTCTGTGCATCACAAACACTCAGAAAACTGGTTTCATTGAGAAAACCATGCTTAAGCTAACATGGGTAAATGTGTTATAGGAAAATAACAAATATTTTATAGCATAATGTGTGCTTACTATATACATTAAGTAGTAACAGTGTAACACATATCTAATGAACATTTGCATTTTAATGGGAAAAGATTATTGTTGAAAGTGAATCCTAGTTTGCTGAATTAATCAATTTTGCAGGTATAGGGTTGCTATAAATTTATACTTAAAAAGGTAATTGAATATATTATCCAATAAGTAATAACAGAAAATGAGATGGGGATGAGCAATAGGTACAATGAATTGAGGTAAAAGTCATGTGGCTTGAATTTTAATATTAGGTAATCCAACTCTTGCAGCAGAAAACAATTGTTTGTGCTTTCCTGAATTCTGAAATATATTTTCCACCCAAAATATATGAAGGGAACATTACATAGTAAATGTATATAACAGAATAACTTGCTTTAACAACACTATATATGAACATTCATATAAATAGAGAGGTTCTTAATGCCAAACCATGCCGTGTTGGTCTAGATCCTGAAATCTAGGAAGTCCTGAAATGACCTCCAGGTGTAAAACAGAGGACAAATGCTTTTAAAATGTTCCACAGCCAGTCAACCAGTTCTGACTGAAGCAGCTCAGCAGCCTAATGTTTAAAAACATGTCAAAAGCACATGGACAAATCAGATGCTTCCTTCGGTAGGCTGCAAATATCTGTATGAATCAAAGAGTTAGCATTCTTTGGCAGTTGAGATTTTTGCAGCCTAATCTGGTACTCTTGGAGCATTATAGCTGATGAGGGTGTTGCAGTAGTGACACAGTTAGGTTTATTACTGGTTTATCGACCTCTTTGACTGCACAGCCAAAAAGGCATCATCTGATTAATTTTACTGCTTCCTCTTTGTGGAAAAATTTCATTAGGGCTACCAGGTCTAGGCTGCTAAATCTGGATGACCAGAAAGTGGCAGCAAGGAGTAATTTTTCAGTATTTTGGACAACAGATCTGGTTCAATCGTAATTTCAAACCCTTTGTGGCCCAATTAAAATCATTTTTCCAGGATTTGTCTGTCAGCAAGTGCTTCTTTGAGTTCTTGTAATCTTATGCTTGTGTCACCAATGGTAGGATCTAGGCAGCCTGTCTTCTATTATCCTCTTTATCAATCATCCTCAATTTTCCCAAGCATCAGAATATTATCCAGTGACTGTTGCCTTCTCATTAGGTGTGTAAAATATCAAAACTGTAGCTTCATTGTTAGTGCTTCCAGAAAGTAGTCTGGTTTTATTTTATCTAGTACTGAATGATTTGTTCTTCTTGTGGGCCAGGGTATTGTCAAGAATTCTCTTTAGCGTTACTTAGTTCAAAAATATTTTGTCTTCTTTCAGCCTTTCTGATGATCCAGTTTTTCCAGCCATTTGTTACAACAGTGAAGACCAAAGTGTTTGATTTAAAATAGGTGTTGTAAGGCGCATTACAGACTGGTTTTTAACATGACAATCCTACAGGTTAACTAGTTTGCTATTGAAAAATGGAAGGGAAGAAGAAGCTGAAGGAGAAGTGGTCTGGGCTATCATTGGCAGTTTGTGGGGTAGCCTATTTAATATTGGAATAGCCAGGGGAAATGGTCTACCAGAGAGCAGCATTTCCATGATCTCATTGCATACCAAACTCCATACAAAATAGTGCCTTGCATTAGGTGGGTATGCAGACTTTTTTTTAAACGCAAACTAATGAAACAGGAGGGAATTAACTTTCATTTGCAAAATTCCAAAGAATATAGAAAGGAAAAGGGACAGAGTCATCCATTTCTAATATTTACTTAGTAGCTGTAGTCATTCACCATTCTTAAAATAGCTTCTCAAAATGTAATGGAAGAGAATACTTTCCAATTAGGAGAACAGATGACTTCTGCTGTTGTGTCAATATAGAATCAATAACTGTTATCGCTAGTTGAAAAGCCCAACTGCATTAGGGGGTTATACCTTTCTATTTCTGCCTGCTGCACACACTGGGGGAGACTGCCACTGTTGCTGACTTCTTTGGGTTTAACTAATGAATAGCCTACCTCCTTAGTCTACCAATTCATGTTATCTTTCACTCTTAACATATGATCTGTTTTCTATCTCTCTTAGCTTTATTTAGCTTTCTATCTATCTCTAGTCTAGCACTGCCTGTGTTGAAGTCCCATATCCTTTCTACCAACTTTCTTGATATGGTTATCTGGCATAATTCTCTGTTTTATGGTTAAACACATCTGTAAGTTGTAGCCAGTTCCAGTATTGCTGCTGTGGGCATGACTCATTGGCTACAGTGCTAGCCTCCACAATAGGTGCACACTTTCTCTCTCTGCCTTTCTGCTGCCTTAACTCCAGTCCTGTGCACAACTGAATGGCGGCTGGCAGTTGTCTGTTTTTGCTCCACACTGTCTTTGGCCTTCCTTATAACAATTGCTTGGCACTCAGGGCAGGAGAAGGAAGGATTAACCTCTCTCTTCTTGCCTCGTCCCTTCCTGGGACCCAGCCCATCTCTGCCAAGTTTATGCTTCTCTGCTGAACTTTTCTTGGTGCCACTTGGCCTTACAGCTGGATGATGAGGACCAAAGTCATCCATCTTCCCATTGGCTTCCTCAAGCTATCTGCTGGCTGGCATTCAAGACTGCACCTCTGCAAGGGAGGCATATATTCTGAAAAGAAAAAAAAAAACATATTTATAAGATGACCAGAATGTATGAGAAAGAATACAAGTCACTTTGTTGCCTCAGTCATCTTTTAACACAGGTCCAAGTTCATCTTCAGCCATGGAAATTCTTATTTTCCAAAATGGCAAGATTATGGTCATGCTCTAGAATTCTTCAGAGGAATTGTTTAAGAATGAAGAAGTAACATTAGTCTTGGTTCAGCATTTTCCAAGGCCTAGTTGAAGAACATTTTTTTTTATTTGGGTGGATTAAAAATAGCACTAAGATATTAGGAAGAATCTGAAGAAGAATTTCAAGGATGCTAATAGACTCATTTAAAACAAAGAAATATTTTTGTTCCTGAAGTATGTTCTAATGCTTTATAATGTTATATATTCTGAACAACCATAGCATCTAATTCACACTCCAGCAACTAGGATTCCCATTACAAAACTGTTGGAATATTTGTTAACACTGAAGAAAACCAAATGAACATTCAGATACTTTTTCAAAGCAATGTAGCAAATACAAGTGAGAGTGACATTTAAGCAGATCCTATTGAAGACTTTGACAGATCAATTTTCATTTTGTGATATAGAGTGCAGAGCCTCTTTTCTATTTTATTATTATTATTTGCCTTGTTTTCTTCCCTCCTTCAATACTTGCTCATGTTTCAAAGAAATCTTTCCAAAGCCCTGAATAGTATAGAGACAGTGCAATTTAGCTGCCATGGTGCAATCTCTGAAAATTCAGCGCATACGATCGAGAGCATTTTCACACATGACATGTAAAGTACCACTGAACTTCTCTTGTACCATTTGTGAGAGCAAGTCAGTGTTCTTTATTCAGTATATATCACGTAAAAAAAAAAAAATTCAAAATCTAATGATTGTACAGCTTTTTCATTGTGCAGCCATTTGGGAAAATGTCTTGAATTTTAAAGGCAAACAACTACACGGTGAACTATTACGTCGTGTAACTCACAAAGTAGCAGCGGTGGTGGGATCTGTTAAAATGTTTCTGTGAGTTGTGCCTGCCACTTCTGAATTGCAGAAGTGATTTGCATACGATTCCAGCTGAGAGTAATAAAGACAATCACAGAGCAGGTTCCAAACTAATAGACCTCCAGCACATAGGTAGATTCAGTAGATGTTTTATAGCCACATGAATATTTCAATAAATGTTTAGGAAACCTTGGGTATTGTTAGCCACTAAAAAAGCCGCTATTAAGGCTGAAAACCTCTGTACGCTAATCACTAATCCTGAATATATTGGAATTTACTTATGAATAACCCTGAATCATGTGTAGTTAAAAAGGTCCCTGCAAAAACAAGCATGATCATCAGGTATACTGGATTGCACATATTTACTCATATATATGTATATATACTTGCAATGGGGATATCCCAGCAGAATCTTATAAGGTGCATTAAACAATTATTTGTTATATTTAAAAATTATTAGTTACAGATGTATAATTCCCACTGGATACTGTAATCCATTAAATTGTGCCATAACTCAATAAATTTGTGGAATTATAATTTTCTAACAAGAATTTGGGGGACGCGGCGGCCCAGCGGCTTAATGACACTGAAAGTTGCCGGCCAGAAATGGTCGACACTTCAGCGGTTCGAGCCCAGCTCCGCACAGCAGAGCGAGCTCCTGCTTCCTCCCCAGTTCCTGTCAACCCAACAGTTTGAAAACTTACGTAAGTAGATAAATGGGTACTCTCACTCTGGTGGCAGGAAAAATGCTGGCGGTGCCTTGCAAAAGGAGTCGGGAGCAGTTGCCGGTAGCGCAGAAGCCGCGCTCGCCTGAAAAAGGTGCGAAGCAATGGAAACCCCACCTCCTGCGCTTGCCAGCTGGGTTCTGCTCTAGGAAGGAGGCATTGGCAAACCACTTCCAAAACACCTTGCCTTGAAAACTGCAAGGATTCGTCCAAAGCAGTCACCGCAGAGTCGGTAACGACTGAGTGCGGATAAAAAAAAACAACAAGAATTTACTAGTTCTCTCATTACTAGTTTTACCTATCAGTTTATGAGTAGAATAGCCTGATTAAAGGACAGCCAGGAGATAATATGTTCACAAGCATCCCATATGATGTTCATCAGCATTTCATGGGCAATGTCCTTTCTTCCCTTTGTCCTATTCTGAAAAGTAGGAGGATCTACATTTTTGTAAAGTGGCCAACACTAGCACTGTGGGATCCAATCCAATGACATCCACATTCTATACAGCATAGAGGCTTTAGCCTTTTCAAGTATTCACCTGAACATATGGAGAGAGTCATACTGGATGGAAATGGGATGATGTATGCAGTTCATTCTCCTACTCTATCTGACCTCTAACTTTGCAGGTGGAAAGTCTGAAGGAGAACTGTTCTGGACATAAACAGTGTTCTCCATGCAAACTGAAAACCTAATGAATTAGGATCTCATACAGTGTAGGAACCCTGGAGGTTGGAAGTTGGACAGAGAAAGGAGTAGATGTCTGAACTTCCCCTATGGCATGGCAGGAAATATCTCTCTAGAAATTTAACCAGCACTAATGAGCAAACAGCAAAAGAATGAAAGACAAGATTCAGATTTTGCTTTTATTGAAAATACAAGAATCCCTAAAAATGAAGATCAGCTATTGCAGAATCAGACAATCAAGTTCATGATTTATAATAGTCTCAGGGTGTTTCTCTCTCTCCTGCTCCTATGGATAATGCCCTTTGGCCATTCATTTCTTGGCCCTTGATATAGAGGGCTATGAAAATGTGTATTGATAATGATCCTGTCTGGTCTCAGGCTCTTTGATTCTGGCCTGGCCAGCTTCAGCACTCATAGTGGACCCAGCATACAAGCTCCAATCTCTATTCAACTGGAAGGCTTCTACATTTTCCTGTTGTATAATTTGTGACATGTTGCAGATACAGAGCAATCAATGAGCACTTCTTGCTTGCTCCAGTCAATGAATTAGTCATTAAGTGTGGCCAGTCCCAGCTGAAGAGTGCAATTCATGTCAAATAAATATATTGGATCCAGCCAGCAAAAAATGAAAATACATTATGTATTCTAAATTTCTTTGATTGGTATTAAGTTAGTATGGGAATAAGAGATAATATATTTACTTTAAATATTGCCACTGTGACTGAAAGGCATGATCACCCTAGAACGTTTCTGTAGAAACAGAAAAAAAAATGTGAAGAATCCTTCTACAACCCTTCTGCATGTGGACGTTTGTAAAGGGCTTCAATTTGAAATGTATGCTCCCGATTCTGAACAACCTATTGCACTGTTTAGATGCTCCTCATTCACTGTCAGTTTTCCCATAGCTACAATTTAGCTGAAAAAAAAAAAGACTTTTCTTAAGCTAATTAGATCCACAGTTTAACAACAACAACAATAATACTTTGATTTTGATAATCTTCCGTTTTGCTCAGGCTATGTTCATGAGTGCTGAGAACCAGGAATAAAGAGGCCACTTAAACATGGACACCCAATGTAACTCCAAGTAGATTTGCCTCCTCATTCGCTAATCTTTGCAGAATATATATACAGTGTGTCTGTGGTTAATGAATTGGCATTCCACCTTTCACTTTAGCTTCCGTCTTTCTGTACAAGATCTAGTTGGGCACATGGCACATGTTTTTTCTACAGGCCTAGCTGTAAGAAACTCAGTAAGGTATTTGATAAGTGTTTACTCTTTGCTGAGGTCACATTTGACATAGTAATTCTGAAAGTAGGGATCTGAAGTGGTGAAAAACACAGAGAGGAAATCTTTCTCCAAGAAAAGATTTTCCTACTTTGCCTTGGTTTTCAGAAAAGAGAAAAAAAAATAGACTGATTATACTTAAGCCTTTGGTTTTGCCTAAAGTTCTTTCCAGGTACCCTAGCTACTATTTTCATTTATAATTAAGATTATAATTTGAGCCATGTTTAACTGGTTTATGGATTGTGAAACTTTTTAACTTTGATTTGCATATGCTCCTAAACTGCTTTTATTTGCTAGAAGGATGCCTATAAATATTTTTTCAATCATTTCTAGATCTATTTTCTTTCCCCAACTTTGCACAGTTATAAAGGAAAGCATCAAGGAAGTATGAGAGAACGCAGAATTAGCTGTTGGCAAGTCTGAATACAATCTATATTTGAGAAGCATAGATTTTAGCAAGAAATTCCACAAAGGAAAATTGTTGAATATATGTAGAGAATTGTATAAGAACTAACTCTCCCTTCTCTTCTTCTGGCTGAACATGAGCTTGTAAGAACACATTTGAGCGTGTGGAGATTTCATCCTAATGGACACCATCAGGCTAAATTCCACAGAGTCTGCTTTGAAATATACCCCTAATTGACATTGTCAACACTACACATTTGAACTCTGAGTGGGTCAAAAAGTGGGTCAGCCCAAGAGTCTTTTTGCAGATTTAATGAGCAATTTTTCACTTATTTTGAGGGCACAAAGGCATATTTGAAAAACCAGGCCAGGCTAAATCAAAACTGACATTTGGTCAGTTTCTGCCCATATAGTGGCCATTAAAGAAGCTTTCTGCAGCACTCTAATCCATGTAGTAAAGTATGCAGTACTTACAGGGCAAACCACAAAACAGAACAATTTATGTTCTATCAAAACGCTAGCATTCTTCGGTAATGGGGGTACTTGCAAAATTAGATACTGCATGCAGGGAAACCATAATAATAAAAAGACACATTTATTTAAATGGTATCTATTTCAGTAGTATCAGGAAAAAATATATTAAATGTGCTATTAATCAGTCAGTGATTGTGCAAGTGGGGGTAACCCAAACATAACAACCTATACAGTCAATTGTCAGATCATCGGTTATCTTTACTCTTTTGTTGTAGACTATTTTCTATACAGTAATGGGCTCCCTAGTGAAAAGGTATTAAATTAAATAGTGAGCAACAAATTACTAATTTCTCTAAGACGAACTGACAATCAGCAGCTTTCCCCAAGCCGGTGCCCTCAAGATATACCATATTACATTTTCCATCAACTTACCCATCTGGGGAAGTGATGAGAAACAGATAGTGATTAGTGATTAGGACAGGTGCCCTGGTCAAAGATGACAATCATGATCGTGATCATGAACATGATCATGATCACGATCACGATCATGATATTTCCATGGCTGTTGATCTCACATATGTGGCTTACAATAGAATAGATAAAATACAGAATATAAAGAATAAAACACATAGCAGCCAGGCATCATCCAGGCAACTATCAACACAGCCAGAAGTCAGGCTTTGTCACAAACCAGGGCCGCAGGCTCAGGCACAAACCAAGTTTTCAAGGCTTATAGAAGGCCAGCAGGGACAGGGGCAATCTAAGCCCCAGGGGGTTGATGTTCCAAAGGGTGGGTGCCATGGCAGAAAAGGCTTTCCTTCTGGACCTCACCAGCTGACATTCCTTCACTGATGGTATCCAAAGCATGCCCTTCCTGCCAGATTGGTAGGACAGGTAGAGATAATTGGGCAGATATGGTCCTATAATAGCCCAGTGCCAAGCCATGAGGGGCTTTGAGGGTGACAACCAGCACCTTGAATTGCACCCGGAAGCAAACCAGAAGCCAATGCAGCTTGCAGAGCAGTGGTGCACATAAACTGAGTAGCCAGCACCATTAACTGTCAGTTAATTGACTATGGAGTCCCTGTTGTTGTTCCCACAAGGAGTCAGTTGTATCTGGAGGATTCTTATGAGCAATATGACACCAGAGTTGGGAAGATCCAAATGTTATACGTAGGATGAAGCCGGAGGAACTCCTAATTGCTCCCACCTCTGAGCAGCCCTCAGTATTACTCTTTTAAATTTGTCACAGATAGGCAGTGATATTGTTAGGTTCAGCCCAAGAATCACCATGAGACAGTCCAGATATCAGTTCAGCTTCTTTATTAGCTTGCACCTAATAGACAGAATCTCGCCAGACTAATTCTAATCCCCAACAACAGCAACTATAACCATCGTGCCCTTAGGGAGGGGCCAGGCTCTTTCTCTTGACTTTCTCACAGTCCACTTGGGGGCTGAGGAAATGCTTTCCTTGGAATGTCACTCCCCCTCCCTGTAACCTTGAAGCTCCATTCCAGAATCCTCCCCGCTCATGCCTTCCATCACAGGTGTTGTTTACATTTTTCCTGATGCATATCTCCTACTTCTCTTTTGAACATTGAGATATGATGATATGATATGATATGATATGATATGATATGATATGATATGATATGATATGATATGATATGATACGATATGATACGATATGATACAATATGATACAATATGATACAATATGATACAATATGATAGATGAGAGAATGTTCTCAGCGGCAACTGTAAGGTTCCAGACAGAAAATGAAACATAATAAAAACTACAAAACAATAAGCTGTGTCTAAATAATTTTCATCTTACTCCCTGGGCCCATCAAATGATCCACCTCCCTTTTCTTCCAGGAATCCGTAAAAAGAGTACCATCTGTCTGACACACCCTGTCTTGCTTACTCAGGTCAAGCCATAAGATATAAGTAAGGAAGTCTAAGAATAGGATAGAAAGTCCTAGGTCTGATTAGCCAAATTTCAATGGCAATTTGGATTGTATAATCCCTAAAAAGTAGTACTTATATCATTCCCTGATGTGCTGATTACAGTAACAGTCAATGATCTTCACAACTGCAGTGCAAATGTCTGCTCTGGGGAGCTTCCTTGTGGATACAAAGGCTTCTACTTGAGCCAAAACCTTGCAGGAATTAGAAATCCACAGATTCAGAATTGTATATTCTTTTACTGTATTCCCTTTTCAGCAGAAGTTGCCTCATTCACTTCTCCTATAGTTAATATAGCTTATCTAGTTTTAGATGGAACAGACTAATAGAGAGAACTTTTAAAACACGTTTTCACTTTTTTAGGGCATGTTTTCACATAGAGAGAAAAGAGATATATGCACTTCCTATAGCTGCTAGACTGCCAGCTAGTAATTAAAATATTGTGAAATGTCTACAGTTCAGTAACTGAATACATGCTTGGCATTCAAAGATCATAGGCTTGAATGTTAACATCTCCTGTCAAAAGAGATACGAGATCAGGTTATGATGAAGTTGATGTCTGATCTTATGTAACAATAGAGTCTTAGATATTGATTCACTGCACATCTGTAATGATTACACTCTTTTGTGTATTTTTTTTCTTACGAAGGTATGAAATATTTTTAGTACTAATTATATGAAGGAAAGGGAAAGTATCATCTTTATTAAATTCAAAACTTCACAAAAGTAGTGCATTGGACTTGATAAAATACAAATGCTAACAGAGAGAATGCAAAAGTCAAGGGATATCCTAAGGTACTGGGAATCCTAAAGCAAAGGTTCAAAACTGGCAATGGATTGATACATATGAAATTGAAGGAAGAGCTGGTAGAGAACAATACCCAAGGAAAAAGCAGAGAAGACAGGGAATGAACAAAACAGCTGGAAAAAAGAGAGCTCTACATAGAATGCTACCTTTCAAAAATGATCAGATTTATAGTTTATGTAGTCCCTGATTGCCAATTTTGACTGGCAACATTCTTTTAAGGTTACTGAACCTGAGATCTTCAAGAAAATTACATAGTTTATCAGTGATGTCACCTGTTTTGAAAAATCTCACATTAATGATATTTGGAAAAGAAAAGGAACAGAGAAGTAGGGCAAAGAGAAGCTAAAAAGCACTGTAGGCTGGATTGCCTATATATATATATAGGATGCTAAAAAGGCTTGTTGTTTCCTTTTTTTTTTAATGGATGAATCTATAATTTAAAATATTTTGGTATTGCCACTGATACAAAAAGAACAAAATGCTTTTTGTACTGATACAAAAAGAACAACATTCAGTAAAACATAATTTTACTAAAAACCTTAAAAATTGTTCACAGTGAATGTTTAGGTCTAATCATCCAGCATAAAATGTCTCCCTCCAAATTTAAGTGTTAAATCATGATTAAGAATTAATACTGTACATTGGATTCTTCGTCATTAAATTTTAACCAAAGCTTGACTGTAGTACAATAGAATGAAGCTTTTTATCTCATGTCAATTAAGGTTGTAGTTGTCTGAATGGACTGTATTTTCTGAATTGTCAAAATGAGAGAGAGAAGGAGAAACCAGGTTTTGTTTGGCTTCATTCATTGACTTTCACAGTATCTGGCTCTCAGCTCTATTCTACATTAAAGTGATGTGCTTTTTCATGAATCATTTATTCACATAAATTCCAAATAGTTTAGCTCTTGTCTCATTCATTAGGCAGATTATACAGATAGATTGTTACCTTGAGCCAATAATCTTTCTTATTTTTTTTTCTTCCAGTGTTCTAAATTGTTTCTCTGGCATTCCTTGTCTAAACAACACCTCTTGCTCTGCCTTCTTTAATAAAGCTTAGTGATTGCTGGTATCTCATCCTCAGGATGCTTGACAGGGCAAGCAATTCTAATACTCATTTAGTCTTTCAGTTATCACAGTTTTAAAAACCATACAGTCTCTGTGATTAATCAAATGTGCATGAAAGAAAAAAGATTTTTGAAACCTATGAGTATACCGTAAAAGAAACTGATCTACAAAGCATTTTGGCCTATGTGGCAAAGTTAATTATTTATGTGAATATACCTTAATGCGGGATGAATGGACGTATTTTATGTAACCCTTGCTCATTTTTTCAGGGTAAAATCACACAAATCTTATGTTCATTTAATCTGTATCAGTTTTATCCTGTAACCTCGAGGCATTATCTCAGGCTGATTAACATTATATTAGCTGGATTCATAAATTCCACTAAGACATTGTTTGCTTTCACCCTGGTTTGTGAACAAGCTAAAATCGCTAGTTCAAACAAGCCAATTAGCTAATTCAGAACCAAACAATTTAAATTATATTTAGTACAATGCATAAACCAGGCCACTGTGTAATGCTGCCTTAAATGTTGGTGCACTTGTTCTCAGTTACTTAATATTATTAAATACCAACCTGACTGGAGAATTATTGTATTTATATTAATTGTATTTATAATTACTCTGCTATGGAGCACAGCCTCTACATACATTTGAGATTCATGAATTATACCACAAAAACAAAGGGGAATAGTCACCACCTCTAACCCCAAATCCTCTGTGCACCAACCCCACAGAGTGGGAAAGAAGACTAGCACAAGTCTAGTGAATACACAATAGCTATTTGGTTTCTTGTGTGAATCTAAAAGTATAGTATAGACTAGTAGGCTAGACTTCTGCAGACAGATAGATATTAATGGGGAATCACATTCTATGGGGTTAGGACACAAGAATGAATAACTACAATTTTGGGGGGAATTGTAAAATTGTAAATTGTAAACATTTCATATCCATTTTTGTTCATGAATGCCTTCAAGAACCTGTAGCTGAGCATTAACATATAGTAGAACATATTTAGCAACATAATACTATTATATTCATGATATGCATGGGAAAATATGGACAGATTCTAGATCACTTAATCCACTTTTTTTCCTTTATTCCAAATTATATAGTTCCATTATCTCATCAACAGATCATAAAATAGATTCTTTTTTTTAGTTCTCATAGGACCAATTTCTGACCCCATTTTATTTGTTTTCTCTTCAAGGAATTGAGATAACAATTAAATCTATAAAAACAGGGAAACATCAATTGTTTCTCTCATTTTCATTGAGGCAAATATTATAATCCTTCCTAAACTAAGCAATGATCTTACTAGCTGCTCCAAAGACTTATTTCTGAATACAGATGCTAAGATTTTAACAGCTACCATGACCGGTAAATTGCAACTTGTTCTTCAAACTACTCTGTAGAAAATTTAGGCTGGATTTATATAGGAAATTATATTACGATAATATTAAATTTTTAATTGAGATCATTCCTGTGACTCAAAATGGGCATAATCCTGCAACTATTATTTGTTGAGCTACTGAGAAAGTATTTAATATTTCTTGGAATTTTTCAGCAAGTGCTGATTTATGGGCATTCTCAAAGGTTTACAACCTGGATTCATATGTTTTATTTAACTCCTAAATCATGATAGCTTTTAATGATGTGCCATCACTTTGGTTAGAGTTATATCACAGTACCTGTCAAAGATGCCTTCTTTCTCCTTTTCTTTTTTAAAGTTAGCTTTAGAACCTCTTGATTATGCTATTAAAAGTTGGAAAAAGACATTAAATGGATATCACTGGAGAGGACTATGAGAATATAAGATGTTACTATGTGCGTGATATGTTTTATAGATAAACCAGAAAGTTCCATTCCTAATCTCATTTCGCTGGTATGCAAGTTTGGCATCCTGTCTATTTTAGAATAATAATAAAAAAAATTGATGCCACTGAGTCCAAGGAATAATTTTAATTTTATAATAATATTAATTTAAAAATAATTAATATCAATAATTTGATATGATTGGGATTGAGTTTTAAGTAACATTCTGATGTTGATGTAAAGATTCCTGAGAAGCTCAACTCACAGATGTGAATTCGTCCCTATTTAAATTTTAAAAAAAAAAAAAGTAGATGATTTAATATTCCTTTTTAGATTTGGGACTAGATTTGGGATAGATATAAGAGCAACATGGATGATCAGGTGACAAGAAATGAAGCCCTGTGAAGAGAGAAAAAAGAGCCAGTTTGGTATAGCAGTTAAGTACAGGACATTTGGAAAAAATAACTAATTCAACAAGTTGTAATAATTCATAAATGGAGGAGTGGCAAAATGAGTTACTCATTATTCCTAAATCTCCATATGAACAAGTGAAAGCATGACCATGCAACTCAAAAACAATGTCCTAAAATTTCAAGGCTTTACAGTCTATGGAAAATGAAATGCAACTGAGGCTAAACATCCAACCATCTATTTTAATATTCTCTATAGCTGTACTTGCCAACATCAGAAAAGCTGATTCTTCAAATAGTTTCCATTTTTTAGAGATTTTAAAATTCGCTCTGAAGAAGAAAATTTGTAACATTCTCAACATGGGATCATTTTTAGACCTATGTAAAACACCTTCATATTAAATAAATGAAAACAAATGCAAAGAATAAACCATTAACCTATAAACCTCAGTACAGTTATATCCGCTTCATGGATCACTGCCTTGACCCTGATGCTGAGAAAGACTGAAGGGGATGGCAGGAGGTGAGATGCTTAGATAGCATCACCGAAGCAATGAACATGAAATTGAGCAAACTCCAGAAGTCAGTGAAGGACAGGAAGTTCTGGTGCGATATGGTTCATGGGGTCACAAAGAGTCAGACACAACTTAACGACTGAACAACAAACAACAACAACAGTTATATGTTTCTTTTTATTTGTATCAAAGTTGGGTTTAATTACACATGCAAAATAGTGCAACAGCACAACAAAGAAAATGTACTGTTCTGACTTTTTAAAGTTGCATATTGGATTATATCCATGCAGCACTAATAGATCCAAAGGAGGCATATGAACAGAGCACTGCTGAGACATAAATATTTAAATACAAGTGCCCTCTAAAAATATTTTTCCATATCTAGAATAAAAGGATTTTTTGCTGAGAATCTGTAGACATAAATTATCAATGAGGCATCAGTTTCAATATAAAACTTTGCTATAATTTACAGAATTTAATAATTATGACATTTGAAATATAGGCCAGATATTTGGATATCTCTGACAGCAATATAAAGGATTCTAAGCATCTATATTATATGTATTCTTCAGTAGTCCCTATACAGTGCACGGCTTATCGTTCTGGACAGTAAGAATCCAGCCGCAAAGAGTGTAGTGCAATGGTTATTTTGGCTATCAAATTCCAAGTAAAAAGAAATCAAGATAGTTGCTGACTGGGTACCCTCTATTTGGAAGCAAAATTAAACTTCTAACCAACAGCTCAAGTAAATCATAGTATTCATTCTGACTGATAGGCTGCTGTATCCCATGGAACTTAAGGATATAACAATGGCAGTGTTGTGCACACAGAATAAGGAACAGCTAAAAATGGAGTTGGCTTTTAAAGAGCCTTTTCTACAGTAACATTTAATGTTTCTATAAAAATTACCAGGACATCATAGTGTCTTTAAGTTTTCCAGAACAAAAAGACTTTGTGGTGTAAGTGCTGCTAATAAATGCGCACCCTACTACTAAGTAATGTCAACTTAAATTGTGTCTCTGCACTCTTTACATTTATGAGCACAGTTGCTGTGTAGGGAAGTAATACGCTGTTCAGCAATATCCTCACACGCGCTAGTTAGAGTAGCTACTTCTCGGGCCATAATTTTAGCACTTCAGGAACTTATAAGCACCATTGTCACATGCGATAGTGCTTTTAGCGGCTAAATATCACTCACACATACTGCTTAATGTTACCAATGCTTAACTGTGTTTTATATTAAACATAAAATATTGCTTGCAGAGATTCAGTAGAGAAATTCTAATAGTAATCACCAGAGTAATAATTCATGAATATAGGAATGACAAGGGTGATTACAGTTTCACAATAGCAAAATAAAACTATATGAGTGCCCCCAAAAGGAATATTCCAAGTGGGAATCAAGTACCCAATTATCTTGGTGAATTAAAGCATGTGAAGGAAGCATTGCTAGGCAAAGTTATCAATCACTTTGTTGGGATTAGAGAGATGTCATCTGAATCTTTAGTCACCATTTGACCTTGTCACCATATTCACATTTTTGATATCTCAAAGATCAAGATATTTAGCAGACATTTGTTAGATGCCATTAAGTTAGAGCTGGGGACTTGGTCAGCATGACTGTATGAGAATTGAACTGTGCACCCTTCACAACTATTTTGAAAGAAATGCTTTGTATTTCACACAGCATAAGCCAGCATATCACTGCTTTTTATTAAAGCAGTTTTCAGCTTGAAAAAGATAGATGGCTTTCTTGAACAGCATGGCAGTGCTAAACTTGAGCTTGTGTTGGGTCCAATCCCAGATATCCAATAGATGGCAGAAGAGACATGCAAAACTCTTAACTTTTTCTCCCATCTAGTGGTTATCCAGATTTTTGCAGCCCAGATTTAGTGACCCTAAAGATAAATATTGATAGATGGGTATTTAAAGCTATACTGAAATGATTATCTACAAAAGGAGTACTGCTTGGCCCCAAAGATTACATTTCCTCTCAGGACGCTCCTGTGCATCAATAAGTGGGCCACTCTTTCATTCTGCTTCTCATGTATGAAGCATCCATGGATTTGTCTCTCTGTGCAAAGGAGAAGGGAATGTCCTTTTTTTGCTGTTAGACATGCAAGTAATCTCTCCGTATATCATCAGACTGCTTCATGTTCCTTGTGCACAAAGAAAGGAGCAGCCTGTTTTCCCAGGTTCTGAGGCTTACGGGAGGACAGAGCCTCCCATATAGGCTTTGACATCTACCCACTGTTCTCATCTCTGATCTAGGGTTACTACAGTACAGATTCCATTTTGCAATCTATCTGAACTTTATAGTCAACTATATTTAGCAAAATTATATGAGCATCATTATGGGCAATGTCAATATTATATTATCTGTGATCACTAGGTCATTGTTTGATTTAACCGTGGTTTGTTGATTAAATGTAATAGGTCAGTTGGTAAATAATGCTAAGCCGAAATCATACAAATCACATTATGACTTAACACAATATATGAATATATTGTATGAGTTCTTCAGACTTCTTATCTCCTTCACAATCAGCTGCCCTAGTTTTTAACACTGATTGTACCTTAATTGCTTTTGTTGCTTTCCAAATGTGCAATGTATTCTTGGAGATTTCTCCAAAATTCCTAGGAAAGGAAGGCAGGAGTTGGGTGTGTGTGTGTGTGTGTGTGTGTGTGTGTGTACACACACACACACACACAAATAACAAGTATTTCTTGTAAAAATTAATGGTCCCCTTGCCTTCTGATTCTTAACCTTTGATAATGGGTGCAATGTGTTGTCACATGGAAGAGTCATCATCAAGATAATATTGTGGCTGGGGTTACAACAAAAACTAGAGAACATCAGACATACAAAAGAATGGTAAATCTTAAAGTCTTAAGGAAAAAAGCATGACACAAAATGAGAGCAGTTAAAAATAGATTTTGGGCTGATGTAGTATTTTCCATCTTTTGTCAGTTCAATTCTTAACTTTTGCATTACACATATCTATTTGGCCTCCTTTTTGGGAATTGGATACTGATAGAAATCTGCTTTGCTGTCTTCTAGGCGTTTTCAGAAGAAAATGATTTCATTATAAGTAACAAGTTTCCATAGCTATAGCCATTGTCCACACTTCATTGCTTGTGAAATTTAATGATGTCTCCTTTGTCAAGTTTTCCTATTTCTTCAGAAACTGGGCAGCAGATTTACAAATACTCCAAATGTACCATAGATCAAAATTCTTCTTAAAATATCCTAAAGTAAGTATTATTTTGATTATCAATTTGGACTGCATACAGTTAAGATAATCCTGGGCAAAACATCTTTTCTTTTAATTAAAATCAATTTTAAAGGTTCATGTAAGAATGAAACATACTTCCACTTAATTCGAATGCAAAGCCATACCTTCAGGTTGTTGTGGTTTAAATGTTAATATAAAGTCCAAGTCTTCCTTGCATTCACTTAGAGCACATTAGTTTCCTTTTTATGGATTTGATTTGAATAGTTACACATTTTTGGTTTATATTGTCAAATATGGCATATACAGTCCACAGGCACCAGGGTAGCTGTAACACCATAAAAAGATACTTTAAAAAACCCCACCATATTATCACATTTGATATGATCTCAGTAAGAATCCCAAAGTCATCTAAGATTTCACGTGTCTTCATACAATTTTGCGTAGATGAAGTAATCTGATTTTTTACATTCAATCTGTGACAGAGTCTTGGGTAAAGTAATCTCTCCTCCTAGGTAGAAGACAGCAAGACAAGGACCAACAGGTTGAAATTAAATTGAAAAAAAAGGATTCAAGTTGAACATTAGGAAGAATTTGCTGATGTTAAGAGCTATTAAGCAGCCAACAGCCTACCAAAAAAAGTAGAACACTCTGCTCAGCCGCCTGTTGGAGATGATCTAGTGCAGGGCTTTCCAAACGATGTCAGGGCATGGAACCTATTAGTTAAAAAGAAAAAAATTCCAGAGCTCTTGATCACGAGGCAAAGCACTAATGATCAAAAAGTGGAAATAAAATGAAAAACAACCTGTTTATTGTAAGAAGAGCTGCTATAAAAAATAAATGGCCACAAAATCTTTCGGAACGTTGGCTCAAAAACTGTTAAAGCTGTTAAGCTTTATCCAAGTTATAGAATCTGAAGTGTGTGCGTGGGTCTGTGTGTGTGTATACAAATTATAATCTGTTTCTGTTTAAATGTACATCCTGATTATCTGGTTAGTTTACCCAGCTGTCCAAACTGACAGCTATAACTTGAAACTTTAATTTGAAAATCTACCTTTACTAATATTCACATTCCCCTTGAAGGGGATATTCAGCTTTTACATATCCCTGATTTATCAACATATGGTTCCATATTTCTGCTCAAGTATGTATCGATTTTGAACCTTTATGTGGTAATCCATCTAAAAAATTATTCCTTTTATGCTAAATGACTAATACCCAAACCCAAAGACCATATATTTAAAATGCGTTCCTACTTCTTTTTGATAAACTGATTTTCAAAGCCAATGTTGGAATACTCTGCAGGCTCTTGAGATCATTTGTTCTCTGTGCATTCCTTTGACAAGGGAACACTATGCCAAGTAAATCCAATTTCCTCTCTTCTAATGTTCCTCTAAATGGTTATAATTTTCTGTTCACGTCCTTTTCATTGATTCAATTCCAAAAACATCTTTGAAGACAGTATGGGGCTTTAGGATATTAAGGCTTTCTAGTGTAATAAAAGGATGGGGAGGGTAAATGGGCCACTATTTTCAGCATCTTCAGAATGTATTTCCTTCTCATGACAGCTTCACACTTGTTTCTTTGTGGCTAGGCTTGCAGAAATACTAATATTATTGGGAGTCTATGTCAGATTGCCCAGGCACAAGAGCAGAATTAAGTCTTCACATGTGGTAAAACATTTCTGATGGGGGGAAAAACTGTTCACTCTACATATGAGTAACCCAACATTCCCAATTTCACACTTTTGAAATAAAACACCATCCAAAATATCGTAATGTACATTTCTTTGCATTCTGTGATGGTAGTCTCTAACGAGAAATGCTCTATAAATATATGTGTTTATAAAAAATAAAATGCAAAAATGAGCTGACTTATCTAAAGCTTCTTGCAAAAATGCAGCTATCAGCAACAAACACATACACAAATGTATATTAGGAGGAAGGTAAATTGAAAATGCATGGAAATTTTCATTCAAGCTGTTAAATGATAAATCACCCAAAATAAAGGGATTGGTAAGAATATGGGATAAAATAAAGAGAAATGCTTGGGTACATTCCTTAGTAGCTGTATATATAATATGGCTTAGCAAGTTCATTCCCCTTGCTTTCTCAAATGCTTCTATTTCATTGAATTGATTGTTGTCACTATGTCCCAACAGATTAAACTATGGGTAAAATTCTGGCTTTTTGAAACAAGCAAACCTATTGATTCTGTTGTATAAGAACTATAAAGTATAATTAACAGAAATTAGATCTTATAGCTACAAATAACAGACTAAATAAATAATATTGGAACAAATACCTCCAGTAGTGTCACAGCTGTATTAAAGGAGGGATGGGGAAAGACATGAATCCAACACAAAAGTTCCAGATTAATTTCTGTGGGTCCCATAAAGTTCTATAAAAAGAGACAATGATATTTCCCATGAAACTGAGCATTTGGGAAGTGTAAATCTTTTTTTGAGTTTCCACTCCTAAATAAATTTTGCTTCTTGGTCAATATTTAGAAGACAAAAAGAAAATAAATCATTTTTCTTTGTTTTAATCATATAGGAATACTGCCATAACCTTACATTTTACACAAATGTCTATGTCTTCTACCACACTTAGAGAATAATAGGAAAAAATCAGAAACTCACACAGCAAAAGTGAGCCATCCTAGGCAAATCTCAGAAGGAAATTAGATAATCTCATTATAGGAACTATAAGACACGTTTAATATTCAACAAAGAGCAACTGCATTCAGGAATGTTGTGCTTTTTCTATTGATCAAACAAAAGATACTAAAGTCAAGAGTAGAGCTTCTGTAGCTGATTTTACTGAAACTTCTAGAAGAACTAAGTCCAGTGGGTCTGCAAGATTTACAACATATGCAGGCAGGCAGGGTGCTTGCAGGGTATGATTAAAAAAGTCAAGATGGCAGCCAAAATGATGCAGTCAAAGCTCCAGCTGTTTTTTATGTGCATCACATAAAAATAAGAGGAGTTTCTATTGCATTGTCATGGCCATCATCTTTGATCATACCCTATGGAAACCCTGGCAGGCAGGCCAAGATAACTGAGCAACAATGCAGGATCACAGGCATGCTTAATCAACCAATAAAAATAATAACCAAATACACTATTCTCTCAGAAACCCATAGTTCTCTCAATAATTGATGATACTAAATTCCCTCCATCCTACCATACTGTCCATGTTAGTAGTTTCTTTTTGATTTATATATTTACATCTTTCTGCCTGCCTGCCTGCCTGCCTGCCTGCCTGCCTGCCTGCCTGCCTGCCTACCTGCCTGCCTGCCTTCTGGAATCCTAGTCTTATGAGTCAGTTTTTCTTTAGCTAATGCTTGGAGAGAAGAAGACTCTTGTCTTTTCATTCTTTCTAATATGGCTTTATGACAATATGCCTGATTGGTTGCAGTAGAAAGGATTGGACTGATTTCAGCAAGTGATATGGAAGAAAAGGTAGCAATTGTTTTCTGACCACACACCTGTCTAAAGGACCACCAGCTTCATTTCATTTGTTCATATCAAAGCATGGCTCTCATTCATACAAGTAAAAATGTATATACCAATGTCTGTTGCAATATCTCTGTATGGGGACTCTGGGAAAGAGAGGGGTAGGATACCAGTTCTTCTATTCCAAAAGATGCATACACTGTCTTTCCTATGTAGTATGGATATGTATTGATTGATTTTTAATCTATATTTTCAATTGCAGTATAATCCAAAATGGCATACGAAAAGATATAAAAACCATAAAACTGCATTATTTCAAAACCATAATGTTACAACATAATAGCAAGCATATTATAATACAACCTATGCAACAAGAAAAGAGCCAGATATATAGCAGCATAAAAATGAACATACAGTATTCAGGATTTTTAGAAATATAATTTCCTTGGCTTAATAGGTTCTCCAGCATTCATACCCATGCACTGTAGGCAGATTTCCTCAAAGGGTAAGACAATGAGTAGAACCAGTAGAAGAATATGGGCACTTTGTGGGCCTGAAGAAAAGGGATGGCTTATCACTCAGTAAATGAAAAATTGTTACTCAAACCCAAAGTAAACCCATCCTAAAATTCATTATCGTGAACAGTCCCCAAAATCAAGGCTCTTTGCATAACAACGACATAATTATGCATTCACACAACCTGATGCCTGAATGCTTGACAATAAGTCCTAGAATAATAATAAGCCTGCTTAGGGCTGCAGTCTTAAAGGCCATGGGATATTTTATCATTTCCTATATTGCAGAGCTTCTATATTCTACCTACATGTATAAAAAACCTTAAGACATTTATTTTTCAGTCCTGCAGTTTCATGTCACTGAATTGCTTAGAAATCGTTTATTTCAGTGAAAGTTGCTGGTAAGCAGAGTGTTCATGCCTTGGCATAAATGGGAACAGCTTTAACTGCAAATGAAGCAAAACACATAAGTGGCATAGAGACCCTACACTACTTCAGAAGCCTCTTAAAAGCTAACTGCAATATTCAATTCGCATCTTATTGTCCAAATGCAGAGCACAAAAGTATTTGTATTCATCTTCAGCCAGCAAGAAATTACTTCCTTCAGTTGTTGGGTCGTTCTTTTTTTTTAAGAATCGAGAAGAATGTTGTGTCTTCATTCCTTCTTATAATTGCATCCATGATTACTTATGGAATCGGAAGTAAAGTGGTGTTTGTTTTGTTTTCTTATGTTTGGTTTGGTTAAGAAATCCTCTTGTCTGTGAAAAGTCGCTTCTCTTAGAAGAGAATAATTATTCTCTTAGAAGAGAATATATACAGTAGCTACCTCTAAAAAGGAGTTCAAAGAAACTGAATCTGCAAGAGGTACTGCTATTATTAGTTATATTTAAAACAACAGTATACCTTTCATTAAAATGGAACCTATATATAAAGGTTATGATTTGGGGGCAGTACTAAAAGTATATTCTTTCTCCTGTCACTGTCTATAGAGCTAAAGGATTTAATTGAGTAGCTCCAAGTGGAAGATGGTTTCTTGAGAATGCTGTCTACCAGCTAAGGCCAATATGCTCACTGTGGCCTTATCTGGAGAGGCAAACCTTTGCCATAGTGATCTATGTGTTAGAGAGAGCCAGATAAAATTACCTTAATACCCTAAATGGGAAGCTATCTTTTCTAATCATCCAGTAGCTTCCATTGGTCCAGAATAATGGTTTAAGTGCTAGCCAGGGGTGTCTGCAGCAAAGGTCACTGATTTCAAAATAGCAGGCATGACCAAGTGAGCCAAGTGCCAGAGCTTTTTCTGTGCATGCAATGTGTGCACTGTTAGAAGAGGAGGGGACTTTGATCTCCTAATCACATCTATCATTCTGAAGCAATGACTTCCATTGTCGATGTGCCTGGTGCTAGCAGATGTAAATCAATCAGATCATGCATCATTTATTAGGCTCCAGCTAATAGATGGAGCACCAGATTTCCAGGAGTTGAGTTAAAGTAACATTTTACTTCATGCTTGGCCTTTGATATTTATTCCCAGAAAATTTGGACAATTTGGACTGGTCCAGGAAAAGAGAAATGTGCAGAGGGCATTAGAAAATTCTAAAATGCATGTTGAATCAAAGACATCTTCTGATTTGATTATAGGTCTCAGTGTTAAGACCCATAATCTCAACCTCAAGAGCAGACACACATATAGAATTAATACAAGGACTATTAGTGCAGTGGATACCAACAGAATGTGCAAAGGACCCACATACAAAGCAAATATAAGAAGTATGGGCCAGCTTGAACAATACCTATTTTTTCCTTCTGTTTTGATTGTCCCATTGTTGTTGTCTTAGTGTTTGTCCCACATGGTCAAGGGTCCTCTTGTTTTTGCACTGTACCTACCTACTTCTTACAGAGAAGCTATCAATGTATGATGCAACAAAGGTTTTTGTTTTTCAGTTAGCTTATTGCAAAGCCTGATGCTGAGAGAGAGTAACTGGCCCAAGGTCACCTAGCTGGCTTCCATGCCTAAGGGAAGGCTAAATTGGGTTTCCCCACTCTTAGTCCAGCATCTTAATCACTACACCATGCTAAATCTCCTATTTTGAATGTCCTATTGAGGCTATATTCAATTATAATGCCCCATCTTAAAATAGCATCTTTCTGGACAGATTGCATATATCTGGGAAAGTGGTGCCCAATCCAGGAACTCTTGGATAAAGTCATTTTTTAAGGAATAATTTCAATCTTGTTTCAGGGTCAGATTTAGTGCAGAAATGACCTCAAGATGTTTATAGGGTGGTCTTTGCAATCATGGCATCCTTCTTGGCCAATTGCCTCCACTGAGAATAGGGAGCTCTATTTTATACTAGCTGACCAATTCCAGAAGGTGGTGCTGAAGGATTAACATTCTGCTCTGTAGCAGCTTAGCAGCATGAGGGCTCAAGTCCATAAGGGCTCAGTTTTATCCCTCATACTATTAAACATCTACTTGAATCCACTGGACAAGACCTACCAAGATATGAACTGAGCTGTGATCAATATGCAGATAACATAGAACTTTACTTTTCGTCTAGCCAAGGTGCGGTAATCAATGTCCTAAACTGGTGCCTGAAGACAGTAATGCTCAATTACCTTGATTATAAACCTCAGGCAGAAAAGATGAAGATACAATTGGTGGATGGGCTGTTTGACCAGATGGGAGAGGGTCAACCTTTCCTGGAGTATATAAGGTTTCAGTATGGTGCTGGAGTCATCATTCTCACTGTAGGAACAGGTGATTTGCTGCTGTTAAGTTAGGCTGCATATTAAACTAATGCAAGTACATGTGCTTATTAAAATCAATCAGTGTAAAGTTTAAGTTTACTGGATTAAAGTTTACTATTTCTTTTGTCATACTGATGGAAATGATTTAGATTTTATCATGCTGTTCCAAAAAGATTCATAATTTGGGGTTTTAGAGTCAGTAAATGCCATAGTAATACCAGTCAGTTTACATTTATATTCAGTTCCAATTTCAGCATCCCTTTTCATCACTTTCAAAAAGTAAGATAAATATGAAATTGATTATTCTATTCATATGAATTAATATAAAACAGTCTTATTCCACATTACTTCATATGTAAATTGATTGCTTTCTCCTTTTCTTACAGGGAAATATGATTGAGAATGTTGGAATATTAGGGAGATATGAAAGAACCCTTATAAAAATGTCCATAACTAACACTAAATGTTTTATAGATATAGGGAGAGAGAGAGAGAGAGAGAGAGAGAGAATGTTTCAATTTCTCAACATTTTTTTTAGCAATAGGACTTAATAGATGTGAAACAAAGGAATTACAATTAGGGAGTTTGCATTTAATTAGGAAAACTGGAATATATACTAATTCTTCATTAATTTTCAAAAATGCTTACAAGTCAAAGTAGAAAAGTAAGATAAAAATGGAGGAATTGCCTTGCATTTTCCTCTCAAAATGAAAATGAACTTTCAAATATTCTATTAAAGTTATTGAAGTTGTTCAAAAGACCAAAATATATAGTTCCATCTTGAGAGAAAGAACAGAAAATGATTTATCTTGCAGACAAGGTAGATAATAGGTGGGCTTTATCTCACCTTTTTCCAACTCTATCTAGAATAAAGAAATCTTTATTTCTTTCGTTCACAAACTTAGAGAAGAGGACAAATTTGCCAGTATGTCTTAACTTTGAAAGATCTGCTACTACCACGCTCATCTCTGATCTCAAGGTAGAGTTCACTAGTCATTGGGTGAATAGTAGAATGGCAAGAATTTGATTAGCACATTTGCTTTAATTCTGATGAAATCCACACATATGTTGGCCAGACCTTTCCACTTCTGTAGCTGATACTAATGTCTAATTATTAAGAGAATTCCAGATTAGATACCATTTTGCCTATTAGGAATATTGACAGATTATAGAACAGGAGAGCAGGACCTTCCAACAGACCAGAAAAAAGAAAAGTAAGAAGACAGCAAGTTATACTGAAGAGAATATATACATAGAACTATACTATCAGGCTGAAGTTCTATATCCCTTATCAAGGAGTTATTCCCACAGAATCCAGTGGCAATTGTTTCTCAGTAGATGTGGAAAGGACTGTGCTATGTGTTACTAACTGCTCTTTCCTTTAAAGGCTAAACTCCAGCACAATTTTTCTTAACAACAGCTATCACCTTAAAAGACTAAATACATAATTTTGTGTTTGCTTATCGATGTACATGGGAAGATTTGTTACTATACTAGACAACCCATGACCTGTTGTGTCATTGTTTCAGAGTTATTTCCTTACCTAAACAGAGAAACAGAATGACCAAGGGCAAAAAAGCAGTGGGAGTGGGAGTAACTTATGACCTACTGCCAGCTTTCCTACTGACATCAGAAATCCTTCCTTCCTTCCTTCCCTCCCTCCCTTCCTTTCCACATATAATATAGGCTTGTGCTGCTGCCATCTTTCCACTTGACTTTGCTGTTTGCCCTCCCCTCATGACCCTCAGGAGAGCCCCTGGGAGGCCACCTCCTTCTCCTCCTTGGCTGACCTGTGGAACTGCCTGCCACTTTGCTGGGGGGAGGTGGAACAAAGGGAGTCATGGACCATGAGGAAAATTATACCTCTGCTCCTCATTCTGGGGTGTCCCCAAGGGCCCCCTCCCTTGAGGGAGGAAGAGGGCTCACCTACAGCCAGCCCTACCTCATCAGCAGGCATCCAAGTCACTCCCGCATCCTTCCTTCAATGACCACCACTGTTTAGAAATTTAAAATTTCAGCCTTGGTTCTAGAGCAGCCAATCACTGCTTGCCCATCGGGCCTTGCTGTCAATCAATTGGGTGCAGGGGACAGACGGAGGTGGGAAAGAGGCCAGGAATATGCCCATGATGAACATGTTACCTGGCTGATGGTGGCGGTGCAGAGGCGCAGCAGTGTTGAGGTGGCCACAAATTTCCCAAATTTCAATCTCACAGGAATAATGGGTCCTAGATTTTGGATGCATTCTGTAAATTAGCCCATTTGAAATACATTGGTTCAAAAATTATTGCTCTATGATTCATCGTTTTGCCTAGCTGAAGGTTACAGACACAAGAATTTTAATAATATATACTGTAGATGTATATATTACATTGCAGTGTGTGCATGTGTGAGATGTAGCATAAATGTGGACAGAAAAAATCTTGCAATTTCCAAACACATACAGATACACACACATACCAGGGGGTGGGAGGATGTCTTTTTGGTATTAAGCTTAAACTCTTTTCATTGAAACACTTAAAGACACATTCAAAATCTCTATCTCATTATGTTTTTGCATATTTTGCATGAATATTTTAGTGTGTCAAACTTCCTTTAGAAGAATATCATATAATCAGATTTCATGAAAAACAGAAATGCCCAAATTGGGCAGATTCATATAATCATGCTAATTTGTATACAGACAAGTGTCTGCCAGTATCAGATTTTGATAATAGCCAGAGTATACAGAAGGTCTACTCAGCTGTTGTTCAACTGTCCCAGCGGCATAATGATTTATTGTCAGATGGGGGTAGGGAGAAACAGTAATTCAGCACTATGAACATGGATAAATATATAAGGATAAATTCCAGACTTTAAGAGCTAAGAATAGTATGTACCCTCTTTTGATGGACAAATCTGTGATTTTAATTTTCTTTCTATTTCAGGTTTTAAAATCTCAGATTTTTCCATATTATTTATGAAAGTGTGACAACCAATTTTGAAGGTTCTTATAAGCTAAACAAAACTCTTAGTCTTCCCTTGTGGCAATTCAATGGGTGAAGGACCACAAGTTCTTCACTGCTGCTATAACATGCATTAACTATAATTGACATTTGGCATTGCACTCTCTTGTGATCACATGAAAGAAGATAGCCTGGGTCCCCTAGCATACTGTTAATCCCAGCACTACCACCCATTCGGATCTGCCTGATTGATTCTACAAGTACAACCTCTGAATGAAGAGGGCAATTGCTTTCTTCTGTGATCACAAGTGACAAGTAATAAACTTTTTGCTACATGGCTTTATATCTGACTCAGCCTTTTCCAATCTAGGTATCCAATCGATGTGCGGTCCTTAACTCCTAGAATTCTTAAACATAGCTAATCTAGCATGAAAACTCTGGGAATTAGTAATGCATCTGGAGGGTCTAGACAATCAGTCAATAAGTGCTGTAAGTTTATGTTATTATATAATGGTAAGTTAAACTTTATACTCACGCTATATTGATTTTATTTCTTTGTTTTCTCAACTGACAGCCTGTCTATCAGAACCCAATGCATGCCATACATTAAGTTCTTTGGAATTCTGGATGCATAACTGCTGGTTTAAAGGTTGCCACAGTTCTTTCCCTATCACACCCACCTGAAATACATGCTGTACATTTAATATTTGTCACATAACATAGACAGAAACTTTTATAGTTGGTTTTACATTTTATCTGAAAGGATAAACAAGTGATAATTAAATCCTTGTTTATTCCAGGCCTGGAAAAGAAAAGAAAAAGGGGCGGGGGGGGGGGGGAAGAGTTTTTGCATTGTCTAAGTAAGAAGAGGTAATATAATAGCTGTGAATTGATTAGGTGAAAAAATATAATGCCACAGATGTACTGAGTGATATGAATTACCTTTCCAGGGGGCCAATTTGCTTCACAAGAGTTTATCCATGGTTGTGTGTGCACATATGCTATGAAGATTCAGTTTAATTCTGTTGAAAGTTTGCTTATGCTTACCCCCTTCCCCCCACCAAAAGGCAGAGGACCAAAGGCTATGCAAATGATTTTGTATCAGTTTAGATGTAACTAACCATAGAACTTAGAAACATGGTTTTCAGAATGTGCCTTTGTTCTTCAATTATTAAATCTCTCAAGATCATGACCATAAGCACCCATAACTAAACACAACGACACAAACATAAAAAAGTGAATGTTGTGATGTCAGGACACCTAACCCATTGGATGCAAATACAGAGGGGCGGGGGGATATTTGTACTGTGATGTCATCATGCATGTTCATCACTTGTTCCACATTCTCCCTCACCTCACAGGATGCTAATGATCACAATTATATTTGTTATTGACCTTTTGTTTATTGTTTGGTCATGTTTTTGAAACAGAATGCTTCAAGAGAAAATCCTTTTCAGTCATTCCTCATTTCACAGTTTGACATCCATTCTTCAACTTTTCCAGTTTGTGGAAATATAATCAAAGTCATAAACAAGTGGATGATACTGGTAATCAGATATATTGGGAGTATAGCAAATTCGACACATCTTGAATTGGATAATTTAGATTGGAAAACCCCAAAACTGATGACAATGCATCATACATTGCATCCAGAAAGTGATGTTGGTTGATTATATTTAGCATAAAAATTTGAGATTGTGGTTTACTGCAGGTCAAACAGATAGTTGAACAAGAAAAATGTGGCTTAAATAATTACTCAAGGTAAACAAAGACAAAATGCTCATAACAATTTGCATAGAAAACAGCCTTAAAGCAGCAGAAGCAAAAAAATGACTATAAAAGTGAATTGTTCTAAAAGTATTTAGAAAATTGGAGAAGTACATGGCCAAAACATAAAAGAAACAGAAAGTTAAGTGGGCAAGACCAGGAACTGGCAATGCTTAAAAGTGGCATCAAAAAGGAAATGATTATTTGTTGCAGCTCAAGAAGAAGTGTTACAAATAAGCATGATGACATCAAAAATTCAACATGTACAAAATAGCAGCAAATGCAGATTTTGTAAAGAAAAAGATCACATAATTAGTGGAGGCAAAAAATTGCTCAGACTGACTATAAACAATGTCATGATAACCATCTGTGTCAAATTTATTTTTATAAAATTATAATTACAGAATTATAATTTCCAAGTTTCCAAATGTAGTATAACTACAACATTGAAAAAAGTTGTTGAAAATGATAATGTTAAAATTTTATGGGATTTTTGCATCAAAACTGATCATCGTCTAGAACATGCCAGATATAACAATAATTAAAAAGAAAATACTAATGTTTGTAGATGTGGCAATATCTAGGGAGAGCAGAAGGAAAAAGAACCAAAAAAATTTAGAAAATATAGAGATCTAATGATTGAAATCTGTAAATTATGAGGGGAAATGCAAAGTCATTCCTATACTTCATGATGCATTAGGCAGGTTAAACAACATTTTACAAATTACATATTTCTGTTATATCAACTGTGGATTTATTAAAAAAAAACCCTCACCTTGCTGGGCATGTTATTTCTTACAGTGTTTCCAAAGAACATCAGTCAAAAATGTGATTCTTTTGGTTCATTTTGTACACTAAATAGAAACTTCATGTAATAATATGCCTTTATCAAGGCATGGCACAAAACACATCACACACATAATAATTACAGTTTAATTCAATAAAACTAGCTCAGAACTTAACAGTAAACAAATATTAACCCTGAAGCAGCCATCACCACAACAATATATTTAACACAATATCCTGGGACAGGATATATCTAGCCATGATAATTTAAAACAAGTATTAACATAGAAGTGTCAGCTAAATGCGAGTAGGGTGGAACAGCCAGACCCTATGGCAACCCATTAATCAAAATATAGGTCTTTACCTCCCTCTTAAAGGCCATCAAATTTCCACAGATGTGAAGACCTCTACAAGGAAGCTGATTCCACAGATGCAGAGCCAGGTTCCTAACAGTTTGGAAGTGAGGAATTGAAAGAAAGCCCTGTTCAGAAAAATGTGAAGAACGAGCATGATTGCAGATAGAAATAGGGGTAAGCAAGTTTTTTGGGGGGTTAGGAGGGAGACCAGAGACCTCTAAACACAAGCACCAGTAGTTTAAAATAGGGTCTGGCTTAAATAAGTAGCAGTGAAGAGCCCTGCTTTGAATTGAGGCACAAATATGATGTGGAAGGTCCAAAAGAGCTCAAAAAATACTGTGGACTAAGATCAGGGTTTGCAAAGAGGAACTGGAAACACTTGCCAGGAGACAACTATAATAATCTGGACTTTAAACACAAAAGGCAAGCACCAGTAACGCTGCAGTCTGTTCCATCCCAAATCCCTGCAAATTTGAGATCCTGCAAATATTAATGAAATTAAAATTAGCAACCTTAGCTGTAAAATCAATAAATGGGCACAAAGGCAGCTGATCAATTAATCTTCCTCAACTCATTCAAGGATGGAAAGAATGATTGGGACAAAACAGAAGAATCTCAGTCTTGTTCATGTTCAGCTATCCTGTTTCAGTGTGGGGTATCATCTTTTCCTTATTTTTTTCTTTCCAGCATTTTCCTACAGGTGCAGCGTCCGCTTTTTAGATCAACCAAATGTTGATCTGTGGTTGTGACAGGAATTGACCGACTGGCTTGTCGCACAAGCCTGACATCATGGGCTGAGAGAGAGTGACTGGCCCAAAGTCACCCAGCTGGCTTTCATGCCTAAGGTGGGACTAGAACTCACAGTCTCCTGCTTTCTACCCTGACACCTTAACTACTAGACCAAACTGGCTCACATGGTATTGTCTTTTCCTATTTATAGATAAATTACCTGCTCTATATTGGATAAAAACAACTATTGGACTAGGTCGGGGTTGAAAACATGTGATCGTCCAAATGTTTAATGTCTGTGATCTCCAGCCAGTATAGTCAATAATGATTGATAATGAGAAATAAAGGTAAACGCTATTGAGGACCACACATTGCTCATTCCTGGCCTAGGATAATTGTGTGTTAATATGGGCCCCATTTTTAAGTAATAGGTCTGTGAGCTAACAAAATGTCCTAGTCAAAATCAAAAGCTGTATCCAGCTGGGATATTTTTGCAATAGCATCATGTTGGCCTGAGGAATCAGGAGATATGAGAAAGACCATCCAGTAGCATATCAATAGCCTTCCAATAGGTCCATTGGGTTTTGCTGAATGATATACTGTACATTTTGCTAACTCTGTTCATGTATTTGGGTAAGCCTCTGTAGACTTGAAGTGGGGAAGAACACATAGAGGTCCTACACCCAACTCCCCAAAAATCTACAAATGCCATTTGTGATCTTTGAATGAAGCACCCAGAGATTTGTAAGTGAAGGCTAGAAATGGAGTGTCATGATAGATAGCATGGAGACAGGGATTGCTTTCATGTTCTTCCATGTTACAACTACTTATAGTGAGCTGAATGCATAAGTAGCGTTTCTGTTCATACTGCCTGATTGTCATTGTTTTATTTGTTTACCTAATACTTGTCCATCTGTGACCCTGTGACTTCCCCAATTCTTTAGCAGTATCTCTAGTTTCATTTTTCTGTTTCTTTCATTTCTAGCATATTAACCAATAGACCAAGATGAATAGCATCTGAGAGGCAATAAGTGACTCACTGATGGTACACAACCGTTTGATGTGATAATTTAATAATAGTGCATTAGGAAAGCTTAAGTGCTGTTGCATAATTAACATTAGAAGCATATATTGAAAGAGAAAATTAAACTGTAAACATGTAAGCAATTTCATATCCCAATTCTCAAAGGAATAAAAAGGGACAACAGTAAATCCCTATGAAAAAAAATGTTGGTGATGAAGTAAAATGATTTCAATTGTCATTCTTGCATCCCCTGTGAGTTTCTGTACTTAATACACTAGACTTTCCTGGTTAGCAGTATCTTTTATATCATGACGCCTATTCGTTTTTTGACAAATACAATTTTACGGTTGTTTCCTGAATAGTTTGGCTGTTATAATCAGATAGTAATATAGTAATATGGAAAGTAAAGATAGCTGCTTTCCATATTACTAATGCAAGGGGAAAAGCAAGATCCATTGTTAGGTGCTAACGAAATGCCACAAGATGTACATAAGTGTTTGTATTACATATGCAGTCCAGAACATAGGAAACTGGGAAATAAGCAAGCCCACCGCCTATAACTCAGCCAGACACGAGATTCAGTCTGATGATGGAGACCACAGATTGCATTAATCACAATAAAAATACATGCTATATTTAATATGTGGCACGCCGCTGATCCTTATTTTTAGTCCGGGAAGTATCTGGAGACATAATTCAGTTCACACCTCTTAGATGTTCCCTTTCCCAGCTGTTTTATTTCCAAATATTTTTAAAAAATGATTACGATATTAAATCTATATTAAAAAGAAGAAAATCCATGACATTTGTTTTCTACCTAGCCAGAAACCCCCAAAGCATTACAGTTGGCCTCTAAAAAAATTTGGAGGAGCAGGGAAAAGCAGACATTTCATCTTTTTCCTATGAAGTTAAGTGTTAACTGATACTTCAAACAGTTACTGTTCGACCTGTTGACCTGTTCATATAGTCTGCAAATGCCATCTTCAGACACAGTCTACATTATAAGCCATATTGCCACATCTAGAGTAATTTTTCAACTCTTTGTTTCTACTCCCCCCCCTTTCTTTTTATTAATTTGTGTGCTGACAATATCTTAAAAGTTTGTACACTCTTGTTTTGCCATTTTGGTTGGTTCTAATAAAGCAAATGGGTTATACATCATGCAGCATTGGCTTATTAAATGTGATGGCTTATCAGATAATGGTGTGCATCAAAAAGAATAATGATTCTCCGATTGTAAATTTCCACAAAGCTCTGCAGAATACAGCATTGCCCTATGCACAGTGTTATGTACTCTTTTCGGTTTCCTCTGCTTCTGAGAATTTGCCACCTCTCTTGTAGGTGTGATTTCCCAAGACGATTTGAGATATTGGACTTGATGCTCATTATCACCTGTTAATTACCTACTGTGAATTATCTGTGACTTGATAATGACACATTGTAAAATGTCGATTGCAGTTTCTTATAGCATACCTAGGTAGCAGTGTGAAAGCTTTGATGTGCTCATCACCTACATGCAATACATTTGAAAAGAAAGCTTGATATCAGCTATATGTTCCTATAACTGGACTGTTTCAGCTATAATTACTTCCCTTTCTTGCGGTCTGGCTTCATGGCTTAAAATAAGCGTGATCAAACTTTTCTTTAGAAGAAAAAAAAAAGGCTTTAAATGCAATTCGATCTATGGTTATTCAGAAGTAAATTGTACTGCATTCAACTGGTTATCAGATTAATTTCTATACTTCATTAATTTCTTTTGCATTCTTATGTTGTTATATAGTTCCATGGAGTAGATGCAATTCTTATAAGGGATGTTGCCAAGAGATTGGTTAAAAGAGACCTTTGGTGGGAAGAGATCAGTAAGGGAATTTTTGGGAGGAAAAAGATGTGGAGGGAAAAAGTGCTTCTACATGTATATAACCATTCCTGAGATGGAGGATTTAATCTGCACTATGATTAGCGAAGCAGACTTTTAACTGTAACAAAAAGGAGATTTAGTTAAGAAACACCTGAGGCAGAGGCAATGCCTAATACCAGTTAACTATGTCCTACCAGGAGATTAAGTCAGCAAGTACTTCATTTATGCTTATTTGAGACCAAAGGGAGAAAGAATCATCTCACACCAGCAATCTCACAGTGAGCAGGCTGAGTGATAGACAAAGAAAAGACAAAGAGTAAACCCTTAGCTCTCAGTCTACACTTCACTGACCCTTGCAGTCAGTTGTTCATGAAGTGGTAGTCAGTGACACTTCCTACAAAGCAAACTAGAAAGAGATCAAGAGAAAAACAAAACTGGAAAGACAGCAACAGAGGAGGAAGAATTTTAGGAAAGGAAAAAATTCAGAGGAAGATATAAAGGAGTCCAACCTGGGACTAAGATCAAGCCATTCACTTTCTTGCATCTTCACTTGAATTGATAGTCTTCTGCCCTCTATTACAGAGCATCAATTGTTTCTTTAGGGAATCTCTATTCATGGAGGGACTAAAAATCTTCTGCCCACCAACTGGGCACAATCAATTGCCCATTCTCTGGATTTATCACTATCATCAAGGGACTAGTAATCTTCTGCCTACCGACTGTGGACTTCCTGCCCTTTGGGATTAACTCCTATTCAAACACACTCTGTATTTCATCATGCATGGCTATGGCAAATATATATCCTCATGACACCCTTCATGTTCCTTAAGTAAGCTGTAAGCATAAGAACTAATAATCTGACCACGTTTGCTCTTTATTATTTTTGCTAAAAATGTAGGAGATCATGAGATATAGGACTTAGGTATTGTTTCTTCTACTTGAAGCACAGCAAATAGTTACAAAATTCCACATGCTAACTTCAAGGGCAGAGAAAGGAAACAGAAAAGCAAGATTTGGACAAAAGGCCTTTAAATTATTTCTGGTATTTAAACTATAGACATGTTAAATTACCATCATCTGTTGTCACTTAATATTTTGCTGATCTCTTAGAGGTAAAATAAGGTGGAAATGGGGTGTTGGGGAAAGCAGAAATGAACAGGACAGTCCATCCTGAAAGGAAGCCTAATTTTTTCACCTCATTTTGTGGGCATCTTTCATTTCTCAGCTCACTTCTCTCACTGAATTTGGTAGATTGGCTTGTGCTTGCCTTTGCAGGGGTGACTGATGATCTTGGGATCCTTTTGGACTCATGTCTTCTTCCTGAACAGCAGGTAGAAGCCATAGTCAAGGCAGCATTTGCATAACACTTTATGGTATGCCAGTTGTGGCCATCTTGGATCAGGACACTTTGCTGATGATCACTCATGCCTTGGTCATCTCACAATTGGGCTATCACAATATACTTTACATGATGCTGTCCTTTAAGACTAGAAGCTTCAGCTGATCCAGAGAGAAGTGGCTAGAGTAATAATGAGTTCCATTTGGTTTGTATGCATGACACTACTACTTCAGGAGCTTTACTGGCTGTCCTTAGGCTTCCAAGTAATGGTTGTTATCTTTAAAGCATTTAAAGACCTGGATATCCTCAGAACTACCTTCTATAGTTGGCAAAATTGAGTAAAGAAGACTTGCTGGGGTTTCCAGCCACTAGGAATTATCAATATCAGGGACCCTGAAAATGACCCTTTGCTGTGACAGCCCCCCTCCTATGAAATGGCATATCTCCAGAGGCAAGAGTGACTTCTTCCTTGATGGTGTTTCAGAGAACAATTAAGACCTGGCTCTTCTGGATGTCCTTGAGTATAATATTCTAATGCTTCCTAAAAACAGACTGGAAGTGTCAGAGATTAGGAATGTTTTTATCATGTTTGTTGGTTTATTTCACTTTTGTTTTAATTTTCCTTTGCCACTGAAATGATGTTGGTCTTAACTGTATTTTTAATCTGATTACTGTGTTGGAAATGTGTACTGCTTAATTGTTTTTAATTAGGGCAGCATATAAGCCTAAATAAATAAATAAATCCATCCTTGAGAGTAAACGTATATTTTAAATGGCATTAAAATATTCAGCTTAAAATATTCTAGCAAAATTAAGGAATTGCCTGTATTTCAGTTCTGCAAAGGAATGTCACAAATAATAGTTATTTCATAATCTTCTTGGCCCACTTTTTACACTTTTTCATCTATCCATAGAAATAAAGTCCAGTTAATAGAATCTTAATCTGCAATAAATCTATTAATTTCAGCAGACACATTTTTGGTCACAGTATTTTAACCAATGTCAAGTCTTATTTCAATATTTTAGGTTTCACTCCCAATTGCTGCAATATTGTCTTCACAAGACAAAAAACAATGGAGAAAAAATATAGTTTGATTTAGGATGCAGTGAGAAGACAGTAGATCAGGGGAGTATTCCAATGAACACATTGCCCCAAGGCATCTCAGAACCTTAAAAGATCTCTAATGGAGCTTGTGACAGTTCCTGTATAAGCTCCATTGATTCATGGATTGCCATTATCATTTCAGGTCTTGAGACAATTGCTTTATTGAATCCCTAATTTTAGGCTCAAATCATGAGTTTGAGGTATAATTATTTAGTCTCGATTGTTTACCCTTGTACACAGCTGACCTAGTGGTCAGCTTGTTAAAGCACTGAAGATGTCAATCTTTATACCTGGACCTGGCATTAAATCATAGCTCTCCAGAGCCTTAACCCATTGTTTTGCACTTGTCTTAATTTGGGAAAGGACTCTTCTATGCAACTCAGATAGATTAGAATCTTAACTGCAAACAAGAATGAAATCTTAAATATTCTATATGTTTATATAACAGTTTTCTTTAGCCTGACAACTTTTGGTTCCCGCCTTACTAGTCTGAGACATTACAGGAGATATAAAATTTTATTCCCTAATTTAAAATATGTTGTGCCCCTCTCAAATTCTATCAAACACTAAAACCAGACTAATATCAGAAAATTGAATTAATCTGAATTAAGATGTATTGGAACAGTTTTTGAGAAAAAACAACAACATACTTGACGACTAACATGTGGGCTGTTTCTTTCACAAGGTGACCTGTTTATCTCATATATTTTGTATAAATAAAGCTCTCCTATTATACAAATGGTATAACAGGTTCTGTTTTGTTCTTTATTTTAATTTTGTATTTGTCTTTGGCCATAATTCATAACTTCTTTCTTTTCGTTTAGAACTCAGGAACGCTGCAATTTATTCTTTCATAAAATATCTCATAAAGTAATGTCTGTTAGAAAATCCTATAAAAATTGTTTACTGTTATGGTTTGCATTGGCTTCAATTACAGTTATAGGTAGTCCCCATTCTAAGAATGAGTTCCATTCCCATGGTCTGTTCTTAAGTCAAATTGGTATGTAAGCCAGAACAGTATTATTGCATAATACTGTATAAGTAGTATTGTGTAATTAACTTGAACCATTGTGTACTTAACTCAAATCATTGTGTACTTAACTCAAATTTTGCTGCAATAGGCTCTGCCCTTAATTATGGGTCATCCATGAACCGGGTGTTCTTAACTTGGGGACTACCTGTATCTTGAAAGTATGCCATGTGATATGAAGTCAATAGTGACTGCTTTATAAGGTCCATTCCTTTGAATACTAATTTTCTTACAATGAAATGTTAAACCTGTATGTATCATCCAAGAGATAAATTATGTACCTGGAAAACAAGAAAAAAATGAAGAAAGCTTTTACATGCTGTTGACTGTTCCTGTTAACTGGAGGATGAAACCATCCACGATGTTCTCATTGTAAAAGCATAGTCAATAGTGACAGTTGTGAAAAGTTTGCTTTCTTCTTTGCTTGTTTCTGCTAGTGATTAGAACAAGTTGTTCGCTGCAGCTCATTTGTGCCTGTCTACCTCCTTGTGACTTTGATGCGAACTTCAGCCTCTCTCATCTATCTGTAGTCTTCAGTGCTGTCAGCAAGCAACCGATTTGACTATCACAATGCTATTCCTAGTTGTCACTAGAAGCAGCAAAAGAAACAAGGAGAGGCAGGGAAAATGGTCAAGAGTAAACCTCTGCAGTGATCATCTGAGGAATAACTCAAGCATAATGGTCAGTAATTGCAGATTTGCAGGAATGCTTTCTCCCAGAATCAGTCACGTGGACGATATAACAGAGAAGTGAAAAAGAGCACTGGACATTTTAGCGACAACAAATGCTGGCACAGAAAGTCAGACATCTACACACAAGAAAACCATGGAATAATTGGAATGATTCCATGGACACTATCTGTGTTTAGATATTTTGTGAAAATGGATGTGCCTAATATTAAAGTAGACGGAAGGCTGCCACTAAGGATCTTTTTAAAGGTAGAGATAATAAAGCTGGTTTAAAATAACAGTAACAGATTAAAAATATCTCACCACAAATATGCTATTTAGATTTTGAGTGAGTTTGCATTAGGCCTGTGCCAAGTGATTTTGTTCAGTTCCACAAAGAGATTTGCCCTGGGAAGCCACTGGCATTCTCTTTATTGATGTGATCAGGTAACATGATTAGTCCTGTAAGCACAATTCTCATCACCTCAAACTGCTGCGGGCTAGTGCAAGGGAGAAGGCTCCTCTCAGCCTTTCCAGCCTGGCACTGGCAACAGTTCTTCCAGGCTGGGTGACTTCAGTGGATCTGCCAGAGTCAGCAGGTGCCAAAGTTGCCCAGCTGTCAGGCCTAGCCCAAGGAACTCCAAGAGACCATGTAAATTCAGTCCAGCTATGTTTATTAGCTACAACCTCTAGCAAGAATCTTCCCAGACTGAAACCCCAGCTCCCAAGTAACGCCAGCCACAACATTGTGAATTCCTCAGGAGGGTGCCAGTCTCATCCTCTTGTATCTCCCACGCTCTTCAGGAGATGTAAGAAAATGTTTTTCGCTCTGAGCCTGGCCTTCATAATTCCATTCCATCACACCAGCCTAAAAAGCCTCTGGCATTCTCTGAGGAGCTCCAGGCTTGATGGTTTTGATGGGTGCTATGAGCTTACCTGCAGCTGCCTGGTTTTGGGGCAGAATACCAGAGGGGGTAAACTCTTTCAAGGTCAAGACCCCGCCAAATTTCAGCTGAATACTAGACCTGGTGGTTTTATTAGAAGACTGGCAAAAACTGTTTCATTATTAGCTCTTACTAGAATAAGGAGGCCAAACCTTTCTGAAACTACAGTCCTATGCTACAGGGGCATCCCATCTTATGTTTCCAGCAGTACATTTTGAAGCTGGTGCAGCTATTTTCTGACTTTTTCTTTGTATGGGCATTAACTATCCCATACACTGAAGCAAGCAGAAACCAAAACCCATCAGGTTCCAGACTAAGCTTTTACTCTGAAACTTATTTTCTGCTGTGTGACTTATTCATGGAATACCCTGGTCCTCAGTAATCACTCCAAGTGGGACTGAGAAGAAGTATATTGTTAGACCTTAACCTAATACTTCAAGACTGGTGGAGCTACCCCCCTTCATTAATGAGGTTGACACCACTACATGAATTCAACCATGTCACCTCCCAGGTGACCTTCACTAGCCAGGAGGGAGAAGGATCTAACAGGTAGCTGGGTTAGCAGTTCAAAGGATACAGTCCACATTGTCAGGAATGAGAGGATCAAACTCTTTCCAACTAATCAAGAAAGGCCAGCCTTTCATCACTTGTTAGCAAGAAATAGAGGAAACTCTTATGTTTTTGCTGCCATTTAATGGTTATCTGCATTTTTCCAGTCCAAATCTGGCAGCTCTAAAGCATGGAGGGAAGAAAACCTTGAGGGCCAGAGGTAAATGAGAAGAACCTCACCAATTTGAGTTTTAGGAAACAATTAGCCATGGCCACAATCACAGCCATTCTGTGAATAGGGTTCCCTCCCCAATACATCTATTTTGTGACAGTGACAGAAGAAGTTGCTAAAATTCCCAAAATACCCAGTGGTCCCAAAAGTTTCCAACTTTACGTCTCTGAAAAGAAAGATTAACAAAAGAGAGTAGTAGAGAAATATAAAATAAGATTGTTCTACTGATTTTTATTTCTGTGAATATCTCTGTAGCTCCAGTTCCACCCTGCTGACAATCATGTTCTGACTATTTACAGAAAGCCAATTTTTAACTGAATGATTTCTAGTCCATAATACACCACCTTATCTGATAGTCCTTATGAATGCAATAGGTCTAATTCTAAATAGACACATATAGGTCTACAATACAAGATATCCTGATGAGAAATATTTTAAGTTATGCATCCTTTATGTTAAGAACTTGAAATTGGAGTTGTTTGTTCTTACTTCCATTCTATAAAACATAAATCTCACTCCCAAGCAAGTATAGCCCTGAACCAGTGTTGTCCAAACTTGGCCACTTTAAGATGAGTGGACTTCAACTCCCAGAATTCCCCAGTCCACTCATCTTAAAGTGGCCAAGTTTGGACAACACTGCCCTAAACATTATGGTGATGGTGTTACTAAACAGCATCTCACCCATACCAAAATATGGGTGATATAAGATGCTAGCAACAATGCATTTTTCCTCTTGTGATTTGTAGGCTGCAAGTACCATTGTATTTTGGGGGGCAATACAAATGAGCTGCTCCTCTCATCTGATTTCTTGAGCCCATCCTTCCCATCCTACCTCTGACAAAATGTTCATGTAAGTTGTTATGCATTGTTGTCAGTGACATTGATTAATTGTGCAATTAGTGTAATAATAAAGAAAGAAGATGTGCAGGACAATAAATGTATTAGGTGCGTGTATGTGTGTGTGTGTGTGTGTATACACACACACGCATATGATTTCTAACAGAAGGATATCAAAAGCAGGGCAGATCAATAAAAGTCAGGAGAAATTTTGTTCTTCACTCAAAATGTATCAAAGACAAAAGTATGAAATTCAAGACCTCTACGAGTCTTTCACCACTATCTTTCTAACATTACTGTGATGAAATCCAGCATAATAACAGCAATAATAATAAAGCAATTGATCTAGTTTGAAGATAAGCATTCTGTTGAAGGTAGATCTCCCTCCCTCCCTCCCTTTAAATTTTCGTTTGCTCTGATTGATTGATGTGTAGGAAGAATAAACAGGCGCTAACTAGCGGGGCTTAGCAGGGAACTCCTTAACATGTTTGCCCTCTAAGTCAGGAGTATGTTCTTGGCTAACCTGAGAGCCACAGAATGGAACTAAAAGAAGACAAAGGCCTTCTACTAGTGATTCCTTAAGTACCAGAATGAAGACAAATGGGTAGCATTGTGCAGTTGTGATCTGCAATATTTAAGGTATATTTCGGTTCCTGCTTAAGGACAAACTGGCATATCTTTACACCAAGGACAGGCATATAGTCATTTCTAAAAAAAAAAAAAGAGTCAGCAAAATGGAGCAGCTAGTTGCCACACTTCAGCTGAGTGGGGGACAAATTAAGGAAAGGAAACCAAGTGGTGAATTCACTCCTCCTACTGAGTGTCATCAAATGTTCTCCTTAATATGTAGTGGGGCAGGGTTGGGACAATGTAGGCAGATGTTTTGAACAAGTTGGATGACTAATGGATCACAGGCATAGAGGTGCTCTGTGTCTATGACTTGTCAATCAGGCTATTTCAGAACAAAGGTATAGAGGTGTTTTGAAAGAGCACTAAGTGTGTGTCCAAAAATAGCTCAGCTAACAGACATGAAGGACAGCTGTGGGATGAAGAGGTAGGAGCTTATTCTACTTGTGACCCATCAGTCTATTTCTGAAGAAGGATTTCTGAAAGGTCACACCAAGGTAGTATGATGGGAGTCTGGAGAGATAATAATGGGGATAAAATGAATGCACTGCAAAAGAATGGAAGGGGCAAGAGGAAAAAGAGGAAGAATGGATAATATTTTTTGGAGGTGGCATCCATATAAATTGTGGTGAGGAAATTGTGTCTAGGAAAAGACCACAAGCAGAAGAAAAAGGGTAATGGAGAAAACCAGCTGAAAAAATCTTGTACAAATTGGTGCATAAAATTCAGGGAACGGTTATATAAACAGCTAACTGAACAATTCTCTGTTATTAGTAAAAAGATCCACCATGCTATTAGATCACAAGAAGGCTGTTAGAAAGAAATTCCAAGGACTATACTAGAAATTTGTAACACCAGCCCTTTCTGCTCAATAAAATTTGCTAAAGAGCAAGACTGACTTATCTATTAGACGTAATAGGCACAGTGCCTAGGGCTCATGAAAATGTTTTATTTTTTTTAATCAGAAATAATAAAAATGAAGTATTGTAGAAATTATTTATTTTCATGCCTTGCCTTTCAGTCATGAACATAGACACAATAAATAGAATACAGATAAAATATAATTCAGATTAAAAGCTCAGTCATGTATTAAATACCACCAAGTTAATTTAATATTATTTTTATGGTGAGAGGGGCCCATGAAGGCAAAATGCTCAGAGCCCACAAAAGTCGTAATGTGGCCCTGCTAAGGAAACTCTGTGAGGATCATGCTTGGGAGGAATCATTTTCAGTTTTAGGCTGCTGACAAAGGGTCTGAATATTGCATGTATGGAAACTGTGCAAGGGGGACATGGAAACTGAAGAGCAGCCAAGACGTGAACACTGCAAGAACAGAGAAGCATTCTGACTCACGCATGCAAAAAAGCACTGTAGTGCCCTGCAAATTAGAGTGGGTGGAGGAAAAGAAAGAGGAACAGCCCAGGAGAATGGGAAACCTAGTAGTCTCCACACAAAGGTTCCGTGCCTCTCAGTAACCCTGAAGCACCTTGGATTCCTGGGTCCAAGTTCCAAACACAAAGGTCAGAGCAAGGCTCCCTCCTCCCCCTCCCCACCACCTGAAAGCAAACTGGGAAATGATCTGATGTAATCCAAAAGAGTGCTCCAGCAGAGATGCATTACGGTTCTCCTGGGAAGCAGCATGCTTGGATCTTGAGAGAGGCTGAAAAGAGAGAAGAAGAATCACAGAATCTGATTTTTGTCCTTTTGTTAAAAGTTATAAATCTGAGGCAGTCATAACACAGAAGCTTGTTTAAATCTTGTGCAGTTATCTTCTTTTATTTTCTTTCTTTTTTTAACACTTGGTTGGGGGGGGGGGGAAGTATTATCCATAGGAGAAATGCCACCTCAGACAAAGCTAAAATCCTTCCAATTAACTCAAGTAATTAGACTCTGAAATATCTCCAGTGAACTTTTCATACTCACTTTAAAAGAAAATAGGAATGCATTGATGCTCAGAAAGGTATGAAAAAGATATTGTCCAATAAAGATAGTTCAGGAAAGACATCTCTATGGACCTCTGTGGGAGGAACAGAATATTACTTCAGTGAATGCCATATGGCATAGCAGAAAGAACTGTACTGTAAATTACATTGCTCTATTTCAATGTGTCATACCTATATTTCATTTGAATAGAGTCTTTGGAAATCTAAAAAGTATAATTCTTACAGTACATCCTAACTCCTTAAAAGAGATAAGGATCTGATGAAATTTCATTACTACAGCACATAAAGTTACTCTATAAAATTGCCATAAAATTGCTCTAGGAGAGTCCCCACTAGGATTCTGGAACCTGGAATAAGGTTCAGAAATCAAGCAATTAAGATGGGGATGGTGAGGACCTAACTTTGGAATTAATAGATCCAGACCCATTTATTTTCTGCAATACCAGCTCTGCCCACATGGAACTGATGTAGTAATTCCTTTCTTCCTGTATTTTCTTTGGGAGGGGGACATTTAAAATACAAACCTGTGCCAGACTGCAATGTCTAGGAAATATTCATACATATACCAGCTAGTAGCCTGACCAGCCAAATAGACCTTAGATACAATAGTAGATATGCTATCCCATTCCTCTCTAGTCTCATTTTGGATAGCTTTCTTCATACTTATTTACACAGAATTCGACAAAAACATTAATCCTATAGCTCTGGAATTCTTTGTGTTTCTAAAGTACAGCTGACAGCAAGTAGTGAATAGTACTTAAATTAATTCCAGGTTTTTAAGAATTGATCATCATGGAAATCAACAAGAAAACTTACTTTCCTCCATTTATCTGCTAGTTAGTTTGGTGGCACTGAATCATGCTCAGCTCCTTTGCATGGTCAAATGTCTGCCATCTCAAATTGTTTCTAGTAATAATTTATTGACATGCTACAACTCCAGGTTCTTTTGGTCCTCCAACTTTGCATGCCAAACGCCTATTACTAGTATTATAATCTTCTTAATTTAGTGAATTATTTAGTAATTTAGCACCTCTTGAAATTTGCCATAGAATTCCTCAATTTCTTCCAGTACTACATCTGTAGTAGATGAATAGACTTGCATAACATTGATCTTCACTGGATATCCACTAATTCTAATAGATATGATTCTTCCATTTATTAAATTATAGCTGACTACATACTCAGCAATGTCCTTTTAAGTATCATTGCCACCTCATTACTTTTATGTTCTCATTTCCTGAATAATGTATCATGTAATCATCTGATTTTAAAGTGCTTCATTCTGGTCATCTAAGTTCAGTTATTCCTTAAACACCCAGTTTAGTATGCTTCATTTCCACTTTGACAGTTTGAACTATACCTTGAGGCTTGTTTCTCATATTCCATGTTTCAGTTGTATGTGTCCTTGTAAGACAAGGAATGACTATTTCAGGACTGACATCTACAATGACCAGGCTCCATTACAGCTTTAGACTGTTCAATAGTGAAAATTCAACATTCTTCTACAATAACTAGAGGAATAACTTCCGATCTGGATTCCCATTATCTAGCACCCAAACTTGTCTAAATGTTTCAGCAATGCCCATTCCATTTTTTTGCTGCTAATACAGAAGTGGTTTAGTATTGCCTTCTTCCATGTTTAATTTTGGAGTTTCTTCCCAAGCGACTTGGCTTCCCACATGCCTACAGAGTCTTACTAGTCCTCACCCCTACTGTAGATTACTCTTACTATCACCCTTCCAGTCTTATCATATTGTGACCATAACAGAAACTCAAACTCTTGCCAGCATCACTTTAAGGTCACTGAAGCTATTGAATCCTCCCACCAGATCAAGGTAGTAATTGCCTGGGAAGCATTTTTATTTATTAATACTTCTAGGTGCTAGCCTGTCTCATTGATTATGCATGGAATAAAAAGTACACCATAGAGCATTATTTTGTGTCAGCTGTGCCTACAGAAGTCTGATCCCATCCATCAGCCAAAAGTTATATCTGAAAACCTCAGCAAGTTATAGCAAAAGCCTCCTCCTCCTTCTCATTGATGATTAGGATGATATTAACCTTTTATGAGATCTTCTTATACAAATTGATTGCCATTTAGAACACAGCACACCAGATATAACTATAATTAAAAAGAAAAAAGTAATTTCTGTAGATGCGGCAAAACCTGAGGACAGCAGAACTGAGAAAAGAGAATTGGAACAAAATATAAAATATAGAGTTCTAACAATCAAAATAGGTAGATCATGCAAAAGATCTTGCAAAATCATCCCTATAGCTATTAGTACATTAGGTAGAATAATAAATAGAGTTATTAATTTTTTACAAGAACTGTGTATTTTGGTTATATCAGCTGAGGATTTGTAAAAAAAACACTTTGCTGGGCACATGCTATATTACATGGATAATTCCTAGGTGAAACATTACTTGGATATTCTATAGGTTTTTGGCTGGAACTTGGATTTCCAAAGAACATTAGTCAAAATGTAATTCTTTTTGTTTGGTTTTTGTACTATATTATTCTTTGATGAATAAAAATATCATCATCATCACCATCATCATCATCAGTCAATTGTAAAAGATAGCTTTACTTGGAACAGCTTATATCCTGCAACGATACCTTTAACACCATCAAACAAAAACATCTGCCTATCCCAGGTCCTTGGGAAGGACTGAATATGTGGACAACAATGCCAAATCCAGTCTAAACATCTGTCTGACTGTTAATAAGTCAGCCAGATGTTAACCATAATAATAAGTACTAAGAGATAGCTTCATGAATCAAGCACATATTAACTGCCTTGAACCTTCACTAGAACATTGACTAAATTTGAACTTAAGTTATGGCACTTGGAAAAAAAAAATCTGAAAAATGTTTGTTTATTTATTTATTTGATTTATATAGCTGCCCATCTCACTTTTACGTGATTGGCATATATATATGCATATATGTGCTTCCCACATTGGTATGGTAATTTCTTAAGAAATCCTACCTAAACAGATTTATAAAAGAATACAAAGTATGGATAACTAAAAATAGGAGCACAGGTGTTATGCTTGTATATATTCTTACTTTTCTTACTATCAGGACACAATCCCAGGAATAGGTACAATGTATAATCACATCTCAGAATTGCAGTAAAAATGGAATAAACTGTACTTTTGGTTAATAGTTTGGTGTTTTCAAACTAATAAGGAACACCAACACAGGTTAATTATGCTATACTTAGGTTATAGATATTTTATCTCTGTCTGCACCTATTCCAGTGTAAATTCAGAAATATTTAAAAATAAAATCCTTAAAGCACTATTAACAAATTCCATTAAATACAGAAACATAAACACTGGTGATATGTTTAGCTCTTAATGTCAGCTATAATAACTATATTTTGAAAGTTCAATGGTATTTTCCTCTTGCACCCAGGGAATTGAGGCAGATACATTCTGAGTTTCTTTCTGATGTTTTCTTCATTTTCTGGGCTTCTTTGTGGCTCTCCACAATTAAAAGAATAGTAATGACAAAACAAACCATACAAGAACTTGTAGGTTACAACTCTTCTTGAGAAGAGTTTATATTTAGAACAAGAAAAACAAGACTATAAATCAAAATCAATAGCTTGTACACTGAGTTGATAATCAAGGAGTTTGTTTCTTCAGGGCCATGAAGTATAATCAAGTCTTTGGTGGTCCAACAATGGTACAGATTCAATTGCTAGCTTTGTTGAATGGAGATAATTGAATGCAAATGAGATAACCTTTAGTAGAAGTTCTATTACAATAATGGTATCTCTATATAGATATATCATTAATATAAGTTATATTTACAAGTGATTGATTATGTGCCATCAAGTTGGTTTTGACTCTTAGCAACTACATAGAAAGATTTTCTCCAGGATGAACTGTCCCCAATCTGGGCTTTCAGGTCTTACAGTGGTGCACTCATCACCTCTGTAAATGAGTCAATCCAGTTTACTGATGGTCATTCTCTTTTATTTTTCTTTCTACCCTTCATAGCATTATAGACTTCTTCAGAGACCTAGGTCTTTGCATAATGTGTCCAAAAATATTTACAAATTACATTACTGATTATTTCACAAATGCCAATACCAAACATCAGAATATGATGGATGTGTCCATTTTTTCATGCATCTGGGTGTGGAATTTATTATTGTGTAACCAAATCAGAGGAAAGCTTGAACAGGTCTGAAGTCTTCTGGCATCAGTGCACTTCTAATCATAAAACTGCATGTACTGTATGCATAAAATTGCAGGTATTCCATTCCCACAAATTTTAGTGCTTCCTTTGGAAAGAAATACTCTTATGAGAGATTTAATAGCTTCACTACATGTTTTTCATTAGCTCAACAACCTCCAGAAAGACATGAAAAAATATGTGCTTGTTTCATTGTATCTCTATCCAATATAAAATTATATAATGAGCCCCATACATAAGAGTTAAAAGGCACTTTAATGGCCATTAATTATTACTTTCCAAACCTCTGAAAATAATAAGTTTGTGAACAGATCTACAGAAAGTTTAATAAGTATAAAAAGGACTCTGTCCAATTGAATACCTTTTTTTCCACCTTGTCTTAATTATAAAGAGACACCATTAGAAATCATTACAAGTACTTAATTTTAAGTTCTGTCATTCTATCTAATGCTATTGGGATTAACACTAGTAATTAAACTCCCAGATGTAGAAAGGTCAAGTCTTGCTTCTAACATCCTTTGGTTACTTATGTATGGCATCTGAGCAGCACATCAAAGATAATTAAGAAATACAAGCTGTTTTTCCTAAGGGTGAAGTATAAGGACATCCAGTCATTTTTCAAAAATGAGAAACTGCTACAAAGCTTAAAAGTGCCATCTTATGCATAATATTCATCTGTAAAGCAATTTAGGTCCAGTGAGGTTTATTCCCTTCTAAACATATTTGAGATTGTAACATATAAGTATTAGACTGTATGTCTGAGTGCGGTTCAGTCAGATCCATGGTTGCCATAATCCAGGGGGAATATGCCATGGATATTATGTGAGGCTGTGTTTTATTTTCATGAATAGCAGATAAATATTTTCATTTATAAATGTTTTATGTATATTATCAATCTTTTTAGACTTCCACCAATTTGTTGAAAGATCATACAGAAAGTAAATTTAGCTCAATAATTGCTCTATGATGGATCCCAGGTGCTGGCTAGACTCAAGAAGTTGTAAATGCACACACTTTCATGATTGTCTCTAAAAATACTGATTATAAAATATTTTGGTGTGATCCAGATATACAATAGAGGCTTGTGGCATTAGCTTAGTTGATCATGACTACTTCTTGGAATCTCAATAATATATGCAAAATGTAAATGATTTTTATTTGTGCCTAATAAAGACAAAGTTCAAGGGAGATGAATGAAATATTGTCATCTTATAGATGACAGGGAGATCTCTCTCTCTCTCTCTCTCTCCCTCCCTCCCTCCCTCCCTCCTTCCCTGGTTTGTTACAGACCAAATCCCACTAAATTTATTGGGACTTGTAAGTAAATATGCTTGTCATACATTCCATATGACCAAATGTATTATTGATCTAAACAGTATTACAGTATGGTTCACATCAAATATAAAAATATTATCTCACGTGAATGGTAATACTGTATGACAAAATAACTTTTACCCAAAGGAATGCTATTCCTTTATCTTGCAAGTTGCTTGCATAGCAGTCATTGAGATTCATGCATCTGAAGAACCATCCATGGAGAATGGCATGGGCCTTAAGGTTGTATCTTCATAATGGAAAACCATATTGGTATCCCATAAGTCATTCCAAAAAAGCCATATTGTAGAAAGCAGAAACAATATGTGTGAGAAACAAATATAGGCAAAACAATACCTCTATTGATCACCTATCTTTTAAGTCTGACATAGCAGTTTTTCAGAAAGAAGTCCATGGAACCTATCTAACAATAGTTTATCTACTGTCAAACTATCAGATAATAGTTTGGTGTAGTGGTAAAGGCACCAGGCTAGAAAGCAGGAAACTGAGTTCTAGTCTTGCCTTAGGCATGAAAGCCAGCTGGGTGACTTTGGGCCAGTCACTCTCTCAGCCCAACCCACCTCACAGGGTGTTGTGGGAAAAATAGGAGGAAGGAGTATTAGGTATGTTTGCTGCCCAAGTTATTTATAAAAATGATGTAGGTGGGATAAAAAAAAAATAAAAAATAGTGCTATAGATTGTAGATTATGAGAAATAATTTAACTTTTCAACTCCATATAATTTCTTCTTCTTTGTAGACTCGCTTTCTTTTTCTTTTATTATAGAATTGTTGAGTTAATCTTATTTCTTTATTGCAAGATATAATATACATATTGCCAGAATTTTCCAAAAGGGATTGTGCACCTCTCATTAAGGTGTTTTTGTTGTTGTTGTTGTTGTTGTTGTTTTACTGTAGCTCTCATAATGAAACATCTGAAATAACTGAAGTAATCATTATTTTTTTACCAATTCAAATCTTTTGAATTCTCATTTGGAATTTTGGAAATTTATTCTTATAGGTTGGAAGGAAGGAAATTAAATTAATTCTATATGAAATTTGTTTCAGGATTTTCTAGCTACTGAAGGGGGAAAAAAGAAAGGATACAGGATTTTAGCTCAATGTTCATTTTTTCTTCCTAGCCTGATATTAAATGCAAATGCTATTATACTTATTATAAATCACTTTTCACTGATTTATAATAAATAGCAAAAAGAATCTAGATGGAGTGAAATAAATATGAATGATAAAGAATTGAAATGCAAATCTCAAAGAGGTTCAAGTGAGCTGATTGTTACCATTTAAAATCTTAAAAATGAATTATGTAGCCTCCCCCCATAAAGATAAGCAAACTGATTAGGCAATAAGATTTTGTAGGGAATGGGATAAAATTTTAGTACATCCTGCAAAGTTTCTTCTTCACTTGCCCCTAATTACAACACAAGCATATCCCAACAACCACTTTCATGGTCTCATTGCCTGCCCATACCTGGGGCAGCTTTCTTAAAGTCATCCTTAGCAATTCCAGTGTTAAAGTACTGTTTTTCCTTTTTTCCCAACACAAGTTTTCCTGTGGAGATGATCTGGCAGGGTTTATTGATTTATTTGGCCACTCATGCAGCTGGGATCTGGATCTGGTCAGCAATATTGACCACTTTAGATTGCTACAAGCACACAGTCTCCTCTTCAGTTGCTGGATACTGCCCTCCAGGGTCATTTTAACTCAGGCTGCAGGAGACACCTGGCTTCTACAAGACATCTACCCAGATCATACCTGACCTGGACTTTCCACATATTTTGTCAGATGTTATGCAAACTTTATAAACAGTTTGGTTCTGTTTTCAAGAGGAACTAAATCTCTTTTTGAAACAGTGCTCTTTCGAAAGAGTGCTACTCCTATGATGCACAAAAGGGAAGAGATTTGGGTTCTACCAGTCCTGTTTCAGTTAGGTCTGATACAGATTTCCTGCTGCTTCTGTCAGGTCATCTTTTGATTGTTCTTACTTCTTTCATTATTTCTGATCATGAACACCTGAGCTCAACTGTTACCCCAATTAGTCAATGATTCCAGAACCACTCCCAAGCATCTACAGTTCCTTTGGCTGTTTGTGCTTACTTATGCTTACTTATGTCACCCTTGGTGATAGGACAGGACCATTTTGGCTGCCTTAGTGGCACCAGGAGCCATGGTGATGGTTGTTGTTGTTATTACATGTGGACATTCATGTGAATCCAGAGCGTGTATCTAGTGTGTGTGTTCTTTATGGCCATCCAGTGGCTACTTTTTGATACTTTCATTCATAAGGTCAACATTAGATTCCTTGGTCACTTGTTAACTGCACAGCCATTCCTTTGCAGGACTCTTCAGGGAAGAAGCTCAATCATTATTGATTGCTTCCTTCCTCTTCAACTTGTGCCCCCTTTACACTTTTTACATATCAGCAAGACTGACAGTGCTATTTCCGAGTACTGGTTTAGCTCTTTTTCAAATAACTATGTCCAAAAATAGTCTGACTGACAGGTAGCAGGAACAGAGAAGGGGTTGTGAGCCTGTGGGCATAATTTTAAAATTATGTACTGAATATGTGTACAAGACCACAATAATTTGACTAGCCTGAATTTGTCATCCATCAAATATATTCAGTTTGGTTGCCCACATTTGTCTGTACTTCACAATCTGCTAGTCCCATTTAACACAAAAAGTTATGATCCTTTTCCCCCCCTCACATCAGAGATCCAATTAAATGTGGTATATAGTATAGTGATCAGGTTATTATTAGACTTAGTTGTGGGAATAACCCAGGCTCAAATACCAACTAATCAGGGAAAATCACTCAATGGACCTAGGCACATCAGTTAACCTTCTCAGCTTAATCTAATTTAGAAAGACATTGTGCCAAAAGGAAAAACAAGCCATTATTGCTGTTAGTTTCTGAAGGAAAGATATGATACAAATATAATACTTTTTAAAAAGTAGATGAAATTGTTTAGTATAGGCAACTTCAGTATTCCACACTGATTTCCTTTTTTTTTTTTTTTTTATTGTTTTGGTGACAACACAAGCAAGAATATCAAAGGTAAAGATACGGATTTCTGATAAGGGAGAATAGTACTGCTTTTGTTATAACCTTGGGAGAAGGTGAATCTGTTCTGAGCTTGCAAGAAACAAACCAACCTACATACAACATGACTGCAGTTATAACTGAATATGCTAAACAATCATAATGTGATTGTTTACTATTGAGAAGCTTTCCACTGCTTGGGCGAGTTTCTTGCTTGTGATAAATGCCACTCCATTTTCTGGGTGTCATGTCCTGAGTAATAGATAGTGAATTCCTCAGACTGGAAATAGCCATTGTCTATTGAGTGTAGCTCACTGACACCAAGAAGGTTGATTTTTGATGTGGCCATCTTGCATTTGATGATATCTAATTTACCTTGGCTCATTCCTTGGACATTCTACATTGCTGTCTGATGTGTCTTCATGCAGCACAGACTCTTGCTTTCACCAATGGCTGTATCAGCAGCTGGGATTCCTGCTGGATTTACCCCAGGCACGTCATTAATGTCTTGACTACTCACTGTAGGTCCTTGTTCTTCCCCAATAGCTTGTTAGGTACCTTCTAGCCTGGGCAGTCTTACCATTGGGCACCATATCTGCATCAGTTGGGAGCCTTTCCATAACATTTTCTTGGTGAGGTTTTTACAAGGTAGGTCGCCAGGTCTTTCCTCAACCCTTCCCATTTACCCAGGCTAGGGACTGGCATGCAAGTGCATGGCTGGGTTACCTAGCTAGGTACATCCTATAAATAGGAGAGTTTTTTAAATCATGTGATTTGTTTTGGAAGAAAGGCAGAAGGGAATGACTTCAGATTAACAATCTCTTAGACAAAGAACAGAGTGAAAGGCAAAGAAGAAATACAGAATAAATCCATAACTGTCATATATATGTCATTACTTCTTTGTCATCAGTAAGTCATGAGGTGTTAAAGAAGCAGTACTATTGGATTTAGACCTTCAACAGTTTCTGTAGTCAGAGATCTTCCTTGACAGAAAAGTGACTCTTCCTGAAATTAATATGTAACAAAACAAGAGCATACAGAATTGAGGGAAGTAAACAGCCTGCCATTTTGCAGGCCAACTTGTCCCTTACCAAACAGAAGGGTGGAATTGTCTCCCTAGTCCTCTTGGATGAAAGCAGTTTTAACTGAAATATTGTTAAGTAACTCTGGTCAGTTTTATTCCTGCTTGCTTAACTGGGTTAGTGTACAAAGTTGAAAGAGATACAAGGAAGGAAAGACAAGAATAGTTGCCCAGTCATAGCAGCAGAATCAATCTCAGGGCTTTTTATGGATTGAGAGTTGAGCTGAGAGTTGAGAAAAGAAAGGCTGGTCATTTGAAAATGCCATAAGGATTAAGATAATATTCTGCAGTCAAAGCATATCTAGTTTAACTGGGCCCACTGGCCTAAATCAAGGATCTTTGAACTGCCTTTCTTTTGACTCATAATCTTCAAGCATTTGAACATTCCTTTAACTTCAAAGCATGAAAAAGTGCAAATAGAGTCGCGGCCAATTAAACATGAATCTAACCCCAGTGTGAGATGAGGAAGGCCATCTGTTTGTCTGGCTTAAACTGCTTTGATTGATTCTTTCTTGACTACAATAACAATTCTTCCTTCAGAAGGCAGATCCAGCTACTGTCACAAAAACTTAGTGATATCTGGATTAGGCTATTAGAACATACACTATATGGGGCTGCTTTTGAAGATTATGGAGCCTACAACCAGTAAAAAATGCTACTCCTATAATGTTATTAGTATCTATTTCCATGGTGTATGTATTAATCAATTATCTTTCTGATAACATATTTTCAAGGAGTTGAATAAAATCTTTAAAGCCTTTAATGCTTTGGCTCAATGATGTTTGTTGTAAGCTGATTTCTAGACTGAAGATTCTAGCTTACATAGACTAGTGTGAGCGTGCTTTGGGTAAAACCAGGCTTTGGTTGCACCAACATGTGCTGACAGTGATTGGTGTTGCCATTATTATTATTAAGGCAGCCTGCATATAGCATGGATATGAATAAGTCTACACATTCTAGCTACCTTACTCTCCAGTGACATGTGATCATAGAAGAACCTGGGAAAAGTTTTGGGTTTAAAAAAATGTGCAACATCCTGAATGAATGTGAACCAGCCTGACCAGGTGGGGGAGATTATTGAATTATGTGACATGAATGAGAATGAGATGACAGAATATAAAAATAATAATATGCCTGGGGCCATTAAGAGGCCCCGAAATGAATGACAATAGTGATCATTTGGTGAATATCTGCTTAGAAAATGGTATCTTCCTTTCAAGTACCTGGTTAAAGGCTCTCTATTCATACCTACATATGGCAAAAAATGAATAACAAAACATGATTGATATGATTGTTAATGATGAAAGTCTGGGAGCATTAGTGAGGGATATAAAGGCAATGAGAGGTTCTGAAACTGAGGCAGACCACTTTTCAGGAGTGCCAAAAGTGGAACTTAGGGGAAAAATGACAGAAAAGAAAATAAAGGGAAAATTGAATGACTGCAGGAAGAGAAAGTATAAGTCCTGTATGAAAAATGCTGCTTAGAACAGTGAGAGAGAAAAAATGTTTCAGGGGGCTTCAGGAATGTGTGGAGTTATTCTAAGATATGATGATTTGATTTATTGTTGCCATCTTTTTATTTTCATTGTATTCTTGCAATGTTCTTATGCTTCTATTTTTATATGAGTCTGCTTTTATATAAATTTCTATTTGAGCTGCCAAGAGTCATTTTGATTGCAGTGGCATAGAAATAAGTTAAATAAATAAATAAATGTATGAAAATGGTACGAAGATATTATATTAATAGGAAGTAAAATTTAAAAAATGTAGTCAAAGAAAGAAGATAATGGTTAAAGTTAAAAGAGGCAGAGAAAATGCAGGGCAATTTTTCATAATGTTGGAAGTGAAAAAAGCTATATTAGGATCCTCTAGCAGAATGTAGAATTTAAAATAAAGATGATGGAATGATTGAGGGAAAACTGAAGAGAAGTATGAGAATGACTATTTTAATTATTTGTATGGGAATGACAGTGTTTGGGTGAAGAATATAATTGAAATGAATTCTACAAATGTTAATGTCCAAAATAAAAATGATGAAAAACAGTAATATAAGCTGTTGAAACAGTTGAAAAGTAGAAGGCTGCACATGTAGACTGTGTAAGTAGAGAAATGTTAAAATATGGGTGCGATTTGTTTCAGGAATGTCTGGGTTAGTTTTTTTTTAATACGTGTGTGAATGTTATTGCAAAACTACAGAATGAGTAGTTAACATGTGCCTAGAAAGTTGTTCTGTTCTGACTGAAAGGGTGGGATAGGAGACAATGAACAAAATTTAAAAAGTGCAGTGTTGGTTTATGCTGGAAAGACCATTTTCAGGAGATAATTGAGAAATGTATGATTTGTGAGAAAGTTTACTGTACAGCTGTCGATTCAGAAAATTATGCATTGTAAGTGAATAGGCTTAAATTATAAATCATTTTGCAGAAATATTGAACTTAATTTTATTGAATGTGATAAGAGGGGTATATGATGGAAGTAAAGTATATATGAGAATGAATTGAATGCTTAGGAAAGGGTTCAACAATGAGCAGGGAATAAAACAAAGAAGTATGATATCCCCTTGGTTGTTTAATATTTATAGACAAATATAGAAGGAATGTTTGTGTTGGTTTGGATGCCAATATTTTTGTACTTTTGTATGCAGACAGTGGTATATTGTTTGGCTAAAAAGCTGAATCATGTGCAATGAATTGATTGTATGATGCAATAGGAAGAAGAGATCTGAAAACGAATGTATCAAAGGTGGTTATACTTGGGAGAGAAAACGGAGTGAATGATTGCAAGTTATTTACAAAAAGCAAGAAAACTAAAGCAAGTTGATGAGGGTTTATATTTTGTTCAAACCTTTACTGAAAAGACTGAAAAATAGAGGGAGAAGTTTTAGGATATACAAATGCTATTAGAACCAGTATGTGGTCTGTTGCAAGAAATGAATGCTTGTCAAAAGAATTATAAATGATTGTGTATGGGAGATTTCTTCTGCCCTCTGTTTTATGGAAGTAAGAGTTGGGTAAGTCAGGAAAACAATAAAAAAGGTTGGGTGAAGTAGGAATTGGTTGCTTAAGAATATGTGTGATAAAACAAGAGATAGGAGCAAAACTGAATGGATGTTAAAAGAATGTGGGTTGAATACAAAAGTGACTGATCAGAACCAAACAAATAGGTTGAGGCGCTTTGTCATATAGGTAGAACGAATGAGGACCAGATCACAAAGCATATATGAAGGAAAAGTGAATGATCTGAGAAGAAAGAGAAGACCAGTGAAGCCATTGTTTAATGTGAAAAAATAATAACGTTAAGACTTGAATGGCCAATCCTATGCAACATCACCTATGGCTTCCCACCAGTAGATAATGCTGCACAGGAGGGGAAGGGATGGCAGGAAATCCACCAATCATTGTACTAAAATTATCTTGCCTTAAATTGCAGGAACACTATCAGCATCCCTGCTGAGGCACGGTATAAGAAAGCTGTGAGGGTAGCATAGTATACTTTCCCTCCAACTCAAGGGTGGGAGGAAATCACATCAATGTGGTTGTAGGGAAGGGTTCAGTATGTACTACATGTCCTAGTATTTGGGCTACAATACAGAAAGCAGTTGCACTGTAACTATACTATTGAATATTTTGAATATTTTCTATCAAGCAGTCATGTTGATATACATTCTTATAGAATCTCAGAGGAGTTGCTTTTTGGCTTAAGAAGAATGGAATGGTGCGTGTGGCAGTCTAGATGAATTATTTGCACTAATATTAACATAATTTTTTTTAAAAAAATCTGAAGAACCTTTTTCTTTGAAAATCTCAGTTTGTAAACACATACTGAGCTACAAAGCGTCAAAACCTTAAAAGAAAGAGATCCTTCACATTATTATTTTAGTTTAGTAAACGCCCACTAAAAATGCACCACAGGGAACCATTTGTTTTAAAAAGGCAGAGGTAAATGACATCAGATTTTCTCATTTACTGTGCATCTTAAGGAATGTGTCCCATAGCTTAGTATTGGCATTTGGTATTGGCACTGTGAAGTTGAAAAGCCATGACTGGCTTATTGCTATGTAAAAAGCCATCATTTCTCTTCCCAGTAATAGAAACATTGGGTGATACCAAAAGCTGTATGAATACAATGCAGGCATTTGCTAACTCAGATCTGCATTGTCTGACTGATTCTTTTTTTCATCCTGCAGTTCACATTACACATAATTACACCTAAAGAAAATCAAATAAGAACAAATCAAATAAGAACAAATAAGTATGAAAATCAATTTGCAGAGCTAGCTAGTCTGTCTGCTGCTGATACTGGAAACTGTGAAACACCTAACACCTTTATTAATGGCATGAGAGTCCAGGCTGAGGGGAAAAATACCAGAAGGAAAATGAAAAGACTTTAAAAAAATCACAATGGTAGAGTATAGAGCTATTGGGTTATAAGGGATGCTGACAAGCAATTCCACTAAAACTTGTGCACACTGCTATCCAATTGACTGTTTGCTGGGCTCCCACTGTTTAGAATTGTAAACTCTAAGAAGAGGGTGGGTGTATAATTGTTGCTGAAATACACCCCTAACTATAATTTGAGAAACTGCCACATTTAATATACCTGAAATCACCGCCCCCACTTCCTCTTTTCAAACCACACCTTAGAGGGGCAAAGAAACTGAAGGCTGTATTCTGTGTTCAAGAAACAGTCTTCCCTGGAGATTTCTATGTGAACTCTCCCCAACCTTTTGGAATTTTACTTGAAGCAAATTGTTGCACAGTGCCTCCAACCAGCAGGGAGCAGGAAGTCCTAGTAGATGAATTCTCTCCCTTATCTCTGAGAAATCCTAAAATCGAAGGGTTGGTTGTGAACAGTCAAGAAGCAAAAGCTACAGTATACCAATATACCAATAGTTAGGTTCATCCTCCGTTGGCCAAGAGGCTGCCGATTGAGACTCCTAATTCTCTTGTGGCCCCTGGGTAGCCCCTCCCATTTGTCACAGAGGGAAGAAACCCCTGCTGAGCCATCTATTGCAGGGAGAAAAGCTTTCTGCCATCTCTTCTTTTGCTTATTCATGAGCCATCTTTCCTTCCATCAGTTCAGGAGAGAAGGTGTTTGAGTTTGGTGTCCTTAGCTCCCGATCTCTTCAGGTTGCCTCTTTTAGGCTTGCTTTCTTTTACTTCTTTCACCTAGCCTTGATACGATTTCTCAGACTGGACCTCTCCACCTTTCTCCTCCCTGTGTGTCCCTTCTTGTCTATTCAGTGTTCACTCATTTTTAGAGCTCTTCTAAGTTTTGTTTCTTCTTGATTTCTTGGGACAACCCTTCCCTGGCTGAAGGTCCTTAACTCTGACTCTGTCTACCTGCAGCAGTTTATATCTTTTCTTACTCTTTATTCATTCTGCTACAAACTCCAGAGGTTATACCCAGCTGCCTGATTCCTACCACCACCATCAACCTCTAGTTGCAGACTTCTGAAACCAGATTTTAACATTATTGTTTACTCCTAGCAAATTCCTACCCATTTGTGCCCAACTACTGATTCCTCCCAAATGTTATTGCAACTTTTAGGTTGCATGCATTATAATCTCAAAGTACTAATTAAACATGGCTTTCTGGTATTTAGGTCACTCTTGATGACTGCAATATGATCATGCCTAAGAGCACCATTAAAGTTCATCTATGTTTCCTTATTAGAAAAACAATTGAACAATATCCATAGGTGGTAAGAAAGGTCAAATCCTGCTGAAGGAGTACTAGTCTGATGAATTCTTGCTACTAAAAAGGTAATTCCTTTTTCTAGTCCAATGAAATCTGAACTAAACACAGGCACAGAAAGAAGTATTGCTGCCATACCTAGAATAATTTTTTTTTTTAAAAGCTAGAGGAGATATAGACTAGGCTACTGGACTTTGTTTTAGAGGTAGCAGCTAACTCTGCTAACAGTTAAAGCACTACCAGTCAATTCTGGCAAATTTTGGGCTGTGTACAAGCAGAACAAAGCCTAGTTTTATCACAAGCATGCTCACGCTTTTCTAAACTCTCTCCTATGGAGATGACCTGGTAAGCGACATGCTGTTCTCTCCATCCCACCAACCAGAAGGAACATTCAGTGTATTGACACACACTCTGGACAATTGAGGAAGTTGTGGCTGGATGGAGCTGATGGAAAAAGAAAGAGGGGTGAATAATTTAAACAACAAAAGGCAGTGCATGAAATGATGGATGGATATAATGGAATATCAGGGAGGGAACAGCTCTGGATTATTTTAGTTACCGCAGATTCTTATTTCTTTTCAAATGCTGTTCACTAAGAGGTGCAGAGACCATTCACTCTGCTTCATGACCTGGATTCAGTTTGTAAATGGTGAAATCTACTTAGAGCCTTTTCTGAAAGCAGGATTATCTGATTCAGTTCCCAGATCAGAAGCTCTGCCCTCCAATTATTTACTATGAGAAAAAACTTCATAGCTATAATTTTTGTTTGCTTGTTTATCAGTACAGAATGGCAGTCATGGGAAAGTTATATGGGGAGGAAACAAGTCAACTTTCACAGCTGATTTCACAGCACAGAGGTTTTCAACCTACATGCCTTTTAAATCTGCTTTTAAACTGCCCCTAACATCTTTTTTCTTTTTTTGTCATTAGAACACAATGAATTTCAGAGGGAAGCTAGGTCACTTGTCACTTTGAAAGAAGGAAGTGTCACACAAGTTCGCAGAAATTGGTGTTGGTTTTTTCAAGCTAGACTCCTTTAAATCTAATTTTTAGAAGGTGCCCATTTTTTGTTTGTTTTGTACTGCTTTGCTTTGAGACACAGTGTAATGACAAGTGTAAAGAAAATGGATCTTATGGTGAAGAAAATCTGTGGCAACTTTCAGACAAATAGGAAAAGAGTGGGGTTTTTTTGGTGCAAAGTGGAAGTAGTGGTGATAAAGAATAACCATGCCCCTTGCTGAGTATGGTGGAACTCAATGTTGGAGTGAATAGCTGAAAAATGTGAGAGATTAACAGCCTTTGGAAGACAGGCAGGCAGGCAGTTATCCGTACATTGCACAAATTATCATCATACAATGGTTATGATAAGGTAACTATAAAGCCATGAGATGCACCAAATCATTAAACTAAGGATCTCTGTCATATATTCCCTCCATCCCTGCCAAGAGGCTGTGACAGGGGCAACTGAAGGTGGTCTGATTGAAAGGATCACTCTGATTTGACAGCAGATTTATCAGTTACTAAATCCAATCTTCCTTCTCCTCCTATCCTGATATTTTGTCTAAAATATCTCTTTTTTGCCTTTTTTCTGCTGCCAAGAGACTGCCAGTTGCATATAATACAGAACAAGGCAGGTTACACTCATTTGTTCTGCCTCAGCTAAATAAAACTCTGTTACAAATCACTTCAGTCTGCCCCAAATTCAGTTTCCCCACTTCTATAACACTGCCTTATTAATCACAGTTGCACACCCATGCTGTCTGAGAAACAGTATAGTATGTTAACTACCCAACATGATATAATAAAATGTGATTATATGTGGAGTAATAAGTGCTATCTTCTTGCACTCATCAAATACTATCAAATGCACTATGCCGGTAGTTTTCAAGTAGATATTCTGGGGAATTCAGGATTATTCAGATGTTCATTAGAGATTACTTAACGAGAAGAACAGAGGCACAAAATTTAATCTCCCATTATGAGAACATGGAGCCACAGGAAATGTTAGGTGTATTCTAGTTCCAGGAGAGATCTATGTGAATTGAACGTACATGTCCCAGGTTCCTTTGTAGTGTACAAAGATTTAGATGTTCCTTGAAAGAGGTTGAAGTTTCCCCTGGAGAGAGTGAGCGAGTGAGCCGGAGAGAGAGAATTGCACAGTAGCTATCAGCATTGTTAAATAATGAATGAAACAGTTTGATCATACTATGAAGATATTCCCAGAAGAACAATACTTGAGATTGCCTAAAATGCTCATATTTTGAATTAATTAAGAGCCACAAAATGAGAAAGAAGGGTAGAGGAACCTTCTTTCCTTTTCTTATTCTTACCCTTCTCTCTCTCATAATTCTGCATTTCACTTCTATTACACATCTATATGTCTCTTCCACTGTGCTTTTGGGAATACTCTCAACTGACAATAACAGATCAGCTAGATTTTCATTAAAAGTAAATGTAAAAGAGGAAAACTGTATTTGATCAGACTCTTGATTTCTACCAGCAATCTCTCAGGTAATAATAAGTGGTTGTCAAGTTTCCTTTGACTTTGCTGAATCCTTCTTACTTCCTTCATCATGTTCTTGAGGCTTGAGTATGAATGATACTATTCAAATACCAGTATTAAAATCAGAATTGTTAGGATATAATAACTAACATTCTATAGCTTTGTAGAGTTCCAAAAATCTATTAAGGGAACATGAGACAACAAGGTAGGTGATTTTGTATTTAATAAAATGTAGCACAGGGAATTTGCCATTATCGTCACAGAATTGAATACTGCTTTCTCCAAAGATGTGATGATGCTCATTCCTTTAAAAGAGACATGATAAAACATTAGACCTTTTTATCCCATTGTGGACAAAAATGTTTTAAAAATGTCAATGGTGATTTAGTTCCAAGTGCTTCTGAATCATCCAAATTATCTTCTACCATTTCAATATTGTGTCCAGCCTGATTAAAGATAAATTGCTTTCACTGCCCTAATCTTTACTCGTTGAGAGGCAGAGTATAAAAGTGACCAGTGGCATATTTTCCAGAAAAAAAAATATCCAAGTTTATAAAATAAAATTGATAATATAAGTAACATCTCCAACATCTATTTTGTATGTGTGATTTCATCAGGGCTACTAGATGTTAGTTTGAAAAACATGGAAACCCTCTAGATGACAGCAAACGGCTTCTCTACTGCCATCTAGCAGTCACCAAATCTGATTTTTGCAGCCCAAATCTAATATCCTTAGGTTGCATTTGATATGATTTTTTTTTAATTACATTTTCTGTAAAATAATTAAAAAATTCATGATTAAAATTAAGGCTGTATAAATCAGCTCCAATCCAATTTGATTTAGTTCAGATCATTGATTTGAACTGATTCAGAAAATTAATTCAGTTTGGAAATTTGATCAAACTGGCTTTTAATCAACAATCTGAATCAAAGCTTTGAAAAACTCAAAATAAGATATTATTTTAAAATGCTTCTGAAGTTAATCAGGCAAAAACATAGTACAAAAATGCTATATGTGCTGTAAAGATTCCAGTAAAGAAATAGAATGTCTTCATTTTAATGCAGACACTGGGTTTCGCAAGCATGAACCACCAACAAATAGAACAATTTCTAGCCATCTCCCCTTTTGTCTGCCTTATAACTGTTAGCTAAAATGTAGAGAAACTACATTGCCTGTTGTTTAGTATGCTGTATGCAGATATTACCAGTAGTACTCTCCAGAATGATCAAAACATATTACTTTGGGGATCCAGGTAGATATCATTCATTATATTGAGTCCATATCCATAAATCAATCTTCTGGAAACTAGATATTTAGATTACAACTGGGGAAGATGCGCAAATGACAAATCATTTAAAACATAAGTGGAATGGCTGTCCAACCAAGGGAATGTGGGAATAAGCAGTTTGGCAGAGATTGACAAAAAGCTGCAAAATGTTTTTTATATTGAAAGAGAACTTGTAACTTAACATAAATATACAAATAAAAATCTTTGTTTTAGATTATCTAGAAATCAGGGGAAAACAAAAAAGTTATATCTGACTATAGCTTTTGGAATCTAGAAAAATAATAAAACTGAACATAGCACCTCATCTGCCCATAATGTTGACTCTTTTGAAGCCAGTATAAATAATCAGAATCAGATTTGATGATTCATGAAGCTTTCATGAAAGCTTACATTGTATAAGCTTTTATATAAAAGTTGGTAACGTATCAACATTTATATAGAAAGTTTATAACATATCTCTACCAAGCCAGCTCTTCTAACAACTCTCTGAAACTCTTTGTTAAGTTTCTTCCTGAGATTTTTGTTGACTTTGGCTTCTCTTCTTGGCAATTTTCATGGTTTGTTTTGACATCCAGTTTGCCTTCTTCTGTTTCTTTATCTTTGGCAGTCTCTACACATTCATCCTTAACAACTTCTTTAAGTTCATTCCACAGTTCTTCTGGTTCTTTATCAATGAAGTTAAGGCTTTAAAGCAATTTCTGATGTTCTCCTTGAAAGTGGTAGGTATATGATGAAGATCATATTGTGGAAACTGGTTGGCTTTCTTCTTTAGTTTAACTTAGAACTTGCACATGAGCAATTTGTGATCAGTTCCACAGTCTTTGGTGCTGTAACTGAGTTCTTGTACCTCCTTTCAGCAACAATATAGTTAATTTGATTTCTGTCTGGTGATGTCCAAGTATATAGGCATTGTTTTGATTGAAAATGATATTAGCAATGAAGAAATCATTAGAGTGGCAGATTGACAAGTCAGTCTTCTGCTTCATTTTGATTTCCTAAGCCATACAATCCAACTAAATTTTCTCCTTTAATGTTTCTAATTTTGGATTCCAATATATGAACACTTGCATGTTCTGTCGATTTCAGACCAAACTTGATCATAACATCCATTAACCTCCTCTTCATTTGCATCAATGGTTAGAGCATAAACTTGGATGATTGTCATATTAAATGTTTGTTCACAAAATTTAATTGACATTATTCAGTCGTTGATTTCACTGTAGCCAAGTACTGTTCTTGCTAACTACAAAAGCAATGCTGTTCCTCCTTGCTTTTCATGTCCTAAGTAGTAAACAGTGTGATCTTCTGACTGAAAGTGCCAATCCCAGTCGTTTCAAGTAGCTGGTGCCTAAGATGTCGATGTGAAGTTGATTAATTCCATCTTTTGCTGTGGTGAGCTTTCCTGTGCTCATGCTTTTTATGTTCCATGTTCCCACTGTAATTCTGTCTTTAAGGTTCAGGTTGTCTTTTTCTGTATGGTAACATCAGCAACTAGACATCCCAAAGGCTTTAAGCTAGCCATTAGTACCATTACTACCACAAAAGATCCTCAGTTCTTATTCAGTAGCATGTTGAGTGCCATCTGACCTGAGGGGCTCATCATCTACCACTATATTGTTAATTATTTTGTATTTTCTATCCAAGTGGGTGTTTTGGTAAAAATACAGGAGTGCTTTCCACTGCCTTCCCCTCAGCAGTATGAACTGATGACTTTGTCACTCCCTCCAGCATTTTCCTATATTGCTGCTGCCCAACGTGACTGCTGGACAGCTGGGATGACTTTCACATCTTGGTTGACCCCGCTGGGAATATATGCTAATTCGTCTCAGGAACACCCCCCTCCCACTCTGGCTACAGGACTTCCTGTTTGGGATGCCATGGTGAGTGCACATCGTGATTAAAAGCCTTTCAAACTTCTGTATTATCGGACTATGTGGATAGGGACTTTCATCATTCAGTAAATAAAACTTTTCATTACACATTATTTTCTTTTTAACAAGCTTTTGGATTGGCAACTAGACCTAAGTGTCAACAGTTGCCTCAATTTCATCTATGCCACTATCTGCCAGGTCAGGCAAGATGGTTGAGGAGGATTCTTCTGCTACTTTACTAAAAGAGATCCTGGCTGAGGTACAACTTTTGAAGCCAATGCAACAAGCTCTGGCAGAGCTTAAGCTGATTTAAAAACGATGCAAGAAAGAATGGCTCACTATGAGGACTGTTTAAATGCTCAGGAGACTATAACTCAAGCCATTCATAATATTTTGGATAAATGAATTACTTATCTGGAGTCACAATTGCATAGGAAAAACCTACGTATGATTGGTATTGAAACCCCCCAAATCAATCAAACCTGGCTGAATTTATGGAATGTTTTTTCAAAAAGTTCCTTTCTTTGGGAACGGACTTTCCAGTCGAGATTGATCATGTGATTAAAATTCCTGTACTGAGAAAGAAGACTGGAACTAGTTCCAGTATTATTATGGAGCAATTCCTCTGTGTTACTACAAGAGAAGAGATTTTACCTATTGGTAGAATCAGGAATCAGTAAAGTTTCCTTTGAAGTGGGGCTCTAGTCAAAGCAAAATATCAATTTATCCTGATTTCACCAAAGAGGTTTCAGAACAAAGAAAGCAGTTTACAAAATCTCGTAGACTTGCAAGTTCAATACAACTCCAATATTTCATGCATTTCCCAGCCACACTTTGCATCAACCATCAAAATCAGTTCCATAGATTTGATAATCTCTTGAACACAGGGGCCTTTATCTTATCCTTAAAATCTGCAGATGGACAAGCTTGACTGTGTTTTATTCTATGGAACCTGCCGTGGGTGAAATTGGAGTTTGCCTACAGTAAAAGCCTCAGATTAAAGGTCTATATGCAATTCCCCCCCCCCCCCAACTCCAACTCTTGTTTGTTTTGCTTATTCCTAGAGATAACATGTCTGGGCATACTGCCAATTCTATTGTTTATATTTCAACATGCAGCCCTGTTTTCTTTTTTTCTTTTTTTTTCCAATTAGTAATGTTTGAAACAGTTCTGTAATTTTCAGTGAAAGAAGAGAGATGAAATCACCATGGCATCCCCTTTGGGAAGTCATTAACTTCTGTGATTTTTTTTTTTCCCCTATATCTTTTTCTTACTTTTTTCTTCAAGATTCCTTTTAATTTTTTTGATGTCCCTGTTTATTTTTTCATTTTTATGCACATAATTGTGTTTTTATTTTTTTTAAGTATAGGTTCTATATATATACATAAAATAATGGTATTTGAAGTTTAAATTGAGTCTTTATGGAGATTGTACAACTTTGAGCAATACTAGAAAATATGTTAAATATTTATTATTATTAACTAGAAAATATGTTAAATAGTTTATTATTAGATATTTGTTAAATGGTACAGGTCATAAAATGAATTGGTATTGGGAGAATATTGATAAGTGGGCCAAAAGAAAAGTTATGGATGAAGTTAGTTTAAATGTAGAAGGGTTATGAGAATCCAATGAACAAAATATAATCTTAGCATATTTAAAATCATTAAGGGCAGATATTGCTTATCTGCAAGAGACTCATTTAATGGAACAGGATAAATCTCTTTTAATGAAAGATTGGGTGGGGTAAGTTTACCTTACAGATACTTTGATGAAAGCTAAAGGTGTATGTGGAAGAACAGGCTGTGGAGAAAAAATTTCAGGCACCTGTGCTGCCTCCCTCCCCTCCTATATGAGCCTTCTCCCCTGTGTCAGCACGGCAGAGGTGCCAATAAAGCTGTAACCTTGAAGAGATGGGGGAGATTTCACAGCAGCCACACCCAAATGAAAGCAGGTGTTGAAGGTCCAAAGGAGAAGAAAGAAGTTATAGCAGCCAAGCAAGACAAAGCACAATGAAAAAAAAAAGGTGCAAGAGGTTGCAAGCTGGCCATTAAAAGAAAAAGAGGAAGAAATCCCAGAGAGAGAGAGAGAGAGAGAGAGAGACAGACAGACAGACAGACAGACAGACAGACAGACTTGGGTCTGTAAGAGTGAGACACTGTTGCATAGTAGCAATAGTAGTAGTAAAAGAGCAACAGAAATAGTATATTGATCAGCCTCTTGGATTTTTTTCTTGTTTGGTAATGTTTTGTATAGTTTTTATGTTTTATATATTTATTGTTTTAATGGATTTTGTGAGCCACCCAGAGTCCCCCATTAGGGGGAGATGGGTGGAAATAAATAAATAAATAAATAAATAAATATTAGTAACAGTAGTGGTAGAATATAGCTTAGCAGTAGAAGTAATTGTATAGTGTATAGCAATAGCAATAGAATAGAATGTGGAAAAATTGTTTAGCAAATACAGCATAGGTTAAGGTAATAGTTATAGAATGAACTCACATAAACATATGTTTGTACATATCACTTTTATATCTTGGATAGAGTTGTAAATAACAAAATCCTCCCTAACCCTTACAGGGGGACGTAAAAAACCAAGTGCCTAGGGTCCAGTGCGTTTTGGTGCTTTTGAGTCTATGCTAATCAAAATTGGGTACTGTTTGGTGAAAAAAAAAAAAAAGAAGAACCCATCACAGTGTGGTCATTCTGGTTTAAAAAGGATTCCCAATGGATGTACAGCAAGTTATTACTGATGTAAACAGGCATTATTTAATTTTGTGTGCCAAAATAACCAATACTTCCATAGCTATGGTTATGTCAGGCTTAGCCCAGGGAACTCCAGAAGACCATGTCAATTCAGTCCAGCAATGTTTATTAGCTACAACCTCCAGCAAGAATCTTCCCCGATTGAAACCCAGCTCCCAAGTAACGCCAGCCACAACACAGTGAATTCCTCACGGAGGTGCCAGCCTCATCCTCTTATCTCTCCCCCACTCCTCAGGAGCTGAAAGAACATGTTTTCTTCCCTGAGTCTGGCCTCCATAATTCCATTCCATCACAGGTTAATGTTTATGGACCAAATTTAGATTCTCCTATCATGTTTTATGAATGTTTTCAGCACGTGAATGAGTGTATTTATGTTAAACTGATAATAGGAAATTTTAATGAAATATTGAATCCTGAGTTTGATAGAAATACACTGGCACGAAAAAAACAATCATTAGCAAGGGAAACAATTAATTGAAGAGCTGAATTTAGTAGACCCCTGGCGTTGTATCCAGCTAAAAGAGAATATGCATTTTATTCAAATGTACATCAGAATTTTTTTAGGCTTGATTATTTTTTAATATCAACATTGTATCACCAAATTCAAGAATGTCACATTGATGTTTATCTATCTGATCATAGTGCAATTATTCTGAAATGTGTGTTTCAGAAACCGATCATAGTATCAAAAAATTGGTATCTTAATGTTTCCTCATTGAATGATAAAGAATTTGTACAACAAATGCAGGTAAAGGCTTTATAATATTTTGATTTGAATTCAGAAACATCCGAATTTTTGAATGGGAAGCATACAAAGCGTACATTCAAGGTAGAATTATTGGTTATGTATCACATAAAAATAAAATTAAAAATAAAAGGGAAAATAATTTGAAAAAGGAATTGAAACATCTATGGACACAGGGAGATCTACAGAGTAGTACACAATTCAGTTGAACATAAATTGGTTTTATTTGCAGATGACATTCTTTTGTTTATTTGTAAACCTCATACTACTATTCCAGAGTTGATGCAAATGATAGATAGTAAAATAGAAGGATACCCTATTAATTGGTCCAAATTGGAATTGATGTAAATAGGTGAAAACCTGCTTACCAGTTCATTTAAGGAATATCATTTCTGTATTTGTACCAAATCTATTAAATCTGTAGGTATCTGTAAATCCGTAGGTTTATTAAAAATCTATTAAATCCATAGGTATCTGTAAATCCATAGGTATGTCTATACCAAACTATATACTGAGTTATATATAGCTCAGTTAGCAACATGTAATGTAAATAAAATATGTAGAGAGGTTTCTTCAGATATCAATAGATGGGAGTCATTAAACCTCACTCTTTGGGGAAGGGTGAACACTCTCAATATTATTCCCAGATTGATTTATATTCTGAGAGGAATTCCACTTTTTATATCTGGAAAATATTTTCCGAAAATAAATTCTTGTTCAGAAAATTTCTATAGGGTCCTTCAATTCTGAGAATATCTTTACAGAAAATGCAATTATCAATTAAAGAGGGAGGATTTGGTCTTCCAAATCTGGAGCTATATCATCATGCTTACCTACTGTCAAGTATTAAATACTGGAAGCCAACAAAGTGTTAATTTTCTGATTTGGGCAACTTTGGAATATACATACATAGCATCTTTGGTCGGATGGTGTCAGGTTCAGCCCAAGAAACTCAGCGGGACGATTCAGGAACAGTTCAGTTGCTTTATTAGCTTACACCTACAAGACAGAATCTTGCCAGACTAACTCTAACCCCCAACAACAACAACTAAACACTCTGAATTCCTTAGGGTGGTGTGAGTCTCATCCTCTTAGTTTTCACACGCTCAGGCTGTGGGCTGAGAAGATGCTTGAGATTCCTCTCCCCCTCCCTATGTCCTTGGACCTCCTCGCTCAAATCTTCCATCACAGATGGACAGTATTAGGATCAAAATACAGTAAAACTGATATCTCTGGAAACAATTTCGTCAATTAGAAAGCTATGGAATGTAGTGTCTAATAAAAAAAATATTTGAACCTTTTTCCCATACCAAATTGACTCTATGGGGAGACCCAACTTTAAATATTGGGGAAAAGATGGTGATATGGAAACATTGAATGGAAGTGACTTTGGACCAACTGATAGATGATAAAGATGATTTTTTAACGTATGCTGTGTTATATTAGAACTTATTAAATCCTTTAAAACTAAAAAACTATTAGTTTGTATAGATATTTGTTATCAATAAATCAATTTGATATGCAGATGCTAAGGGATGAGTGGAATAAAGAATTAGAGGTTTCTATATTGCCTAGACAATGGGAGAGTGGTTTAACTTCTATACCAAGAGTGTCATTGGATCTTAAATTACAACAAAAAATATTTAGAACTTATTGGACTCCATTATGTTTGTATAGAAAAGGATTGTCAAAAACAGCATTTTGTTGTAGATGTAATAGGGGTAATGCTTCTTTAAGACATATGTTTCTACAGTGTCCTATACTTATCAAGTTTTGGGAGAAAGTAGTAGACTATATAAATATGTGTGTGCGACAAAAGCTAAAATTTTCAGAGGATAATATTCTTTTGAACGATATACCTAGTACATGGAACTTGACAACTGGACAATGTAAATGGATTCTCCGTGCCCTTACTATTGCCAAAAGACTGATATTGCAACATGGGAAAGATAAATGTATGGCCCCATTTAGTCAATGGATTGAAGACCTGATTACACTTCCTACTTATGAGCGGATTGCATATAGATGTAGACTTTGTATGGACAAGTATAATGAAATATGGGACATACACTTTTTATGGATAACTATAATGAAATACACTGGGTTAAAAAAAACAGGATAGTCATATAACTCTATTAGAAATATATATGTACTTGAATAACATTTGTATTAGATAAGCATATATAGAATTGGAACTGTGTACTATTATGATATATTGACCTTTTTTGTACTTTTTCACTTTTATGTTAAAGCACTTTCATGCATTTTTCCTTTTTTTTTTTTGTAATAAAAAAAGTAATTAAAAAATTACCTGCCCCTCCCCCTGCCACAATGAGGCAGCACAGCAGGGCTTGTGTGGGGAAGGGGCAGATAATGACACTACAAAGACTGCTAAAATTGTATTCTATGCTTTATCTAAATATTGATCAAGACTTTATAGAAGAATTATTGTGCTTCCTTGAATCAACAGCATAAGCAATAAAATATGAAATAAATAAAAATCTAGTTTACTAAAGATGCTACTTTAATTTATAATCTTGAATCCTTATGTTAGTAAAATGATTTGCCTAACAGTAAGTCCCAGTGAATTTAAGTGGATTTACTCTGGAGTAGACTGATGTAGAATTGTACACTAAACGAGTTTAAAATTGCACTCATGTCTAATGGATTTCCACTGTAGGAACTTTAGGGGCCTAAATAAAATAAGTACTGCATGTAATAGGGACTCATATAAATATATGAGGCAAAAGGGAAATTGAGCAGAAAAGGATCAAACAATATGCTTCAACCACTTCTTGTGGTAAGAAGTCACTCTTCTTGTTTCTGAGAGATTATTTGTTATTACGTAATTTGGTATGCTTGAGATACAATTTCCCCCAAACATATTTAATTATTTAAGTAATAGAGATGGAGGACACATTTGCCACAGACTGCCTACCCACTGAACCCAACCTTCACCTCCAAATAATTCAAATTGAAGGACTCAAGAAACAGATTGCTCGTCTCCTTTATTTCTCAAACTCTCAGTTCCTGCTGGACAAAGGCTAGTAAATATATGAGCATGATCATTTATTTGGGTTGGGCATATTTTTCAAACTTTAGTAAAAGCACCCAATTGCACTTCCAGTTTCAGAGAATGACCACAAATCAGGCATTTCCAGTCCCTTGATGTCTGTAAATACATTCAGAAATCTAAAAATCTATATAGGCATTACCATAAAATGATTGCCATCTTAAGGCAGCTTAGTCATAAAGGACAAATAGCCAACTACAAAGCAGAACCTGGGTTTCAGCTTAAGCCACTATGACCATGAAGTGTTCCTATCAGTTCCACCAAGCTGGGCTAAATTCCCTAGAACAACGCTTTGATCCAGGATATTTGAGCAATAATCCAGCAGAAGCCCAAGTATGGCAATCCAAAAGTAGCAAGTTGGTACACAGCTATTTGAATGGATCAGAGCAGGATGTTCTATAGTAGCAGAAGAAGAGGTAGGTTTTGGCTGATCAAACTTTGTCAGCTTTGAAAGATTTATAGTTGCTGCAGGAAAGGAAATTTATAATTCAATGATCTACTAGGCTTGGATCCTTGGATAAAATTTCCTTCTTCTTCTCAAACTAACACAAGCCAGCTGGGCTGGGGTTTAGAAAGGAGATCCATTTCATCCTTGCTTCATGGTCCTCTCAGGATGATTCTGCAATTTATGAAAATTAGTTTTTTTTAATCTAAATTCCATAGATTCTACAGATACCTCTGTGAGACTGAAATCCTCCTCCTTCTTTCTGGTTAGGAATTAGCCCCACCAAAGTTTCTGGAATATATTTTTGAATAGATACACACAGAATTGTTTATCAGTCCCACTGAATTTTATGAGACTTACTTCTGAGGCTAGCTAGCTAGCTATCATCTAAGATACCTCTGCAGCATGTATAAATAAACAGATTGGGATTATATGTAGGATGTTTGGGTTTGGCTGTTTAATTTAAGGCCAATATATGCCAACTATTTAGGAGATAAATGACAAAATCAAGGTTCTGCAAAACCTTTTGGATCCAGGCTATGTAGGCAAAGTGAAAACATATGATCTCAGAGATGAAAACAGGCAGTCCCTAAAAACCTAATTATATGGGTGTTAAGTTTAGAAATTCACCATTAAGATTTTTATTTCACTTTTAGAAAACAACATATTGACTAATTTACACTGTGTGGTTGAGCTTCTGCTCCTCTGCTAATAGTAGTCATAGATTATAAAGAGTAACGCTAGATGGTTATTTTGTTGTATATGCTTTGCCCTCAGAGAAAATGTATGCTATTTTTTCTTACCTGGGTATTTTCTTATTACAAAAATAATTACAATATAATGCAGTCTGCACTCCTATCCCAAACCAGAAAGAAGGTAAGACCAGGCACTCTATAGATCAAGAAAAATAACAATGATCTACTGCTGATTTCTGTGGCTTCAAGTCATTAAGCAGGCACGCCTGCTGTAATAGTGATTAGTATGAATCATCACAAGAAATTCTACTTTCATGGTTACTGAATCTCTTACAACAGGCTTCCTCAGCATATGAGACTCTTCTTACGGTAAAGTTCTGTGCCCTATCAGAGTATATAGATGAATGATACCAGGAAGGTCCATTTTGTTTAACTGTTCCACTTTTAGAGATAGAGTTTTCATCTGATAAAGTTAAATGTATTTTTTTTAATTAAAAATCTATAGGAAAGATCCAGGAGACAGGTGGTATATACCCTTTATAAATGAGAGAGAGAGAGAGTCATACATACGCACATACATACTACTCTGACTTGATTTGGTTTAGCATCGGGCTGAGCATGAAACTGAATAGCAAAATATCCAAAATTGCAGCTATGACGAGATGTGGTAGAATTCTTTTTATTCTAAGCAATGTGCTGATTCCCATTAAAAAGAAACTAGAATATGGCAAGAGAGAGACTGGGAAAGACAGATGCTTTGCTATCTTTATATTGGCCAGGCCTGATGAAATCCCTGACCCAATGCTAGCATTTTAATAGAACTGAAGCCTGTTTAAAACCTAATGACTTGATAGAGGAGGTGGAATATGTTTTCTCACTTTTCTCTCTTCTTTCAAAATAATTTTATACTATAACGTATTATAGATATATCCTGGGGCATATATGAAGTGGATAATGCAAGATGTTATGTACATTGCATTTATTTTTCCTTATAACTTGAAGATTCTTGATAGTCATGACATTTTCTGGGTCATATTTAAGACAGGCCAGTGGGATACTGAAATCAATATGAAAGAGTGGATGATGGATTTCAACAGGCAACCAAACATGTCAAAGCATGTATCTTCCAGTCAGCTGTAAAATGATGATACCCCTCCAAAAAACAATTTTACAACAAAGTCAGGAAAATGTTAAGCAACACTCAACAATCATTGCTAACAGCCTTGACAGATAGAAAAATACATTCTTCTTGCATTTATTTTCAAAGTAAGCTTTCTCCTTGGTGCAGGAAATGAATGTACTGACATATAGCAAATTTAACATGCATAACCAATCTGTTCCCAAAATCAATGCCAGATTTTAATGCAAGACTACTAATGTATGTAACGTGTTTCTTTTGAAAGAAGGCCCAATTGTAGTTTATTAACATTCATAATACCTTCAAATAATGTCTTTGAATTAACTTAGCACTAGCGTATTATTCTTTTATTAGTGAAAAGAAGTCTTTTTTTAGTTAAAAGATTATGCTAGCACTAGATCTGATTAGGAATATTTAGGGTAATGTTGGATTCTCGAGCAAACAGGATGCTTTTATCCTAACCTTACAATGGGAAGTATCCTTTGGACTTCTGACATTCTATTGTATCAATGTTTAATATTTTAATTTAATAATGCATAAAAGATCTTTTTCCAAAGAAAGAATAACTAGAAATTAGAATTTTTCTTTTGAAAATACTGCTATTTTAATCCAAGTGATCAATTGTGTATCTTGCTTTTTTTAAAAAATGTGGACTGTTTTCACAACAATAGTCAGTCAACTCTTGTGTCTGCTTCTTTCTTTCCCTCGTCCATCGACAGACTTGACAGCCTAGATTTATGTTATTTCATTTATTTCCTAATTCCAACAATCCACTTCAATCCAGCCTCTTCAGATCTATAAACACTGTAATCTGTAGATCACATGACTTGTCATATTTTTATGGTGAAATTTGAAAAGTGTGTCATTGCTCGCATATGTTCTTGAAAATAAAGACTTGTTGGAAAAATATTGTGATTGAAAACCTTGTCTTTCTAATGCTGGAAAAAGCAATTTCATATACATGTAGGCCTAAGTACTTTTTTTTGTTTTTGCAGTTTTTTGCTGTAATTTTTGTTGCGGCTGCCAAGGATGTTAAACAGTCAATGTGTCCTCCTTTTCACCCATTTGTCCTCCTTTCCAACTGGCCATGTGCCCTTTTGCCTGTTCAGATATCTGGTAACCATATTTATGAGTTTATTCAGTGGAAACTCTTCTGTCGTATGGCTATGGCACTGCTACTTTCTACTCTTCAGAAATATATGCTAAAACACAATTTTGTGATTGAAAAAGCATTAAAAAATCTTTGTCCTGATAAAAAAAAAACTGTGTTTGAACCTAAATGCATAGCCATCTGAAAAAATACAACGAAGCATTATTGCTAAGTCTTCATTTACTCTTCTCCCATTGCCACATTTTCTTTCATTATGTGCTCTCAAGGCATCATTAGAATGATGGGCAATGATGATTTAAGCAATTAGGATAGGTAATATAAAGAACATTTCTTTCCTAGGCTGTTTTTGTAGAAATGTCTCCAAGTGTTTCTCTGTTCTGGCTGTAGCAGATTCAAATAGAAATGCTTCAGCATTGTTCTGTCTGTGCCATGTTACTAACCTGAACTCCATCTTGCTTGTTTCGTTTGAACCTGTGGACAAATGCCAAAAGTATGTATCTTGATTAGTCTATATCTAACCAATCCATGAAAACTCTTTTTTCTTGCCTTTGCAAGATCTTTCTCTCTGCCATCTGAGCAAGTTTTATGCATGCATAGCTAGATGTTCATAAAGAAGATCATTTGGATTTTTTTTTTTTAAATTGAGAAGCAAGCAGGAAATATGACTTTTCCTCCCCACTCTTCATCCATCAGTTTATCTGCTGTGAACACAATACAAGCAGTTTGTAAGCAAAGCAATCTAATTGCATAGGAATGGAGAAAGCAGCCTTGAGATATAGCCTTGAGAATTTGGTCAGTGTTTTGTAGCTGATCTTCGAAAGAACTGGAATTGATGTTGGGAATGTCAAATCAGCCCCTGGTAAAGTAGGAGATTACTAGGCCACTCACTGTCCTGAATTACCTCTATGGAGAATAATAAACAAATAAAAGAATTAGAATGCTGTAGAGAAAATTGGAGGGTCTGGAAAAACTAGAAATTAGAAGACCATGAGTTCTAGTTCTTCCTTAGGCATGAAAGTTGGCTGGGTGACTTTGGGCCAGTCACTTTTTGTCAGCCCAACCCACCTCACAAGATTCTTGTTGTGGGGGAATAGAAGGTTGGAGTATTAGGTGCATTATGTACAAAATAAAATACAGGAAATGAATAATAATAACAACAGGAATAACAATCTAAAAGAAAGATAAGTAGATCCTACAGCTGGATCACTTTCCTGGAGGAGGGTCTTCAGGTACAGGAAGAAATGCAACAGAAAGTGGCAATTGAAATAAACAAAGTATTCTGATATTGCTGAAACTCGCTTACGTGGAAAGATTCCTAGAAATGAAGATAGCATTATATTGGTAGTGTGCTATAGTAAGGATCATAGTTCACTTTTAAACAAATGTTGCACTTCTTAATTTTATTCATTCATGGGGACAGTTTTAAGTGTTGACTCAAAGTAACAAATTCTAGAGCTAATTACCCACTGATTCTTTGACTGCACACCAGATCTATGAAGATTCTTTCTCCATTTTATTGCTCATGGACTTCCCAGCATGAACAGTAATTGTATATTTGCCTCCTATGACTTCACTTTCTTTTTTAAGCTAATGATTACCATCTGTTAAACATCCAAACATTGTTCTCCACCCCCACCCCTAAGGGTAGTAAGAAAATACAAAGACACAAACTTTAATTAATTTATTTTTTTCTGAAAATAAGTTTGATATGACCATAATGCAAATTTTCCACCCATAGGATTGATCTCAGCTTCTGGTTCTCAGGCTCCATGTCAGCAAAACACTTACCATTTGCCAGGAAAAATTGCTGAGGAAACAGTAAAGGTCCAATCCAATGAGCCATTTAATATTGTCTTTCTAGTGTTACTGCTCTGTCTCTTAATCCATCATTTTTGAAATGACAAGGCTGCTCACTATTTAATCCATTATATGTAATACCAAAGAACAATTTTCACAAATCAATCTGTACTTAACTATACAAATTCAGATGAAAATAAAAATATAGCAAAATTAGGAAATAGATATTGCAAACCATTCTTGAGGCAAACTTGAATGTTTACCTTTTATTTCCTTTTCCCACTTTAAATCCCATTTTCCTTTTCAATGTATTCAAGAGAGAGGAGGAGATTGATTTGAAGATACAGAAACAGATCAATATTCCCAAGGCAAAAAGTATGCATTCTATGTCTGTTCACCCAAATAGTTCAAAGACTATTTCTAATTGCTTTGAACTGTAGCCTAAATCTAAAACATAATGATATTGGAGATTTGTACACACTAGTTTGCCAAATTATCGTAGATTGTGATGACAATAGAGTTTCTTAAAACTCAGCACAGACATAGGAACAGTTTTTATCACTGAAAGAAATGCATTTACACATGCCATATAAGGACGGAGCCTCTGACAGAAGTGAAGGTTGTTCTATTCAAAGTAGACCCCTGGCATCAGTGAAAGGACAGTTACAAGCCAAATCAATTAAATTTCAATACGTGAAGTTTATACAGCTTAATAAATGGCAAAAGAGAATCCTTGCTACATTAAGAATATAAATAAATTGTGGGAGAAAAAAGGGAGAAAGCCAGTTAAGTGGATGGAAGAATAACAGTAGTAATAATATTGTAAAACTTTTTACAATAAAATAATTGTAACTTTTAAATAATTTAACTTTTAAAATAAAAGTTAAAAACAGTATAAAATAGCAATCACACTGAAAAAGTATAAAGGAAGAGTAATAAAGTAAAATAAAAGAGGACCCATTCATTCATCTTTCATAGATAAATGTAACTTACAGAGTGTAAGCATGACCACAGAAATGGCCCACTTACAAGTACTGTCAGATACCATTCTGCCAATCTCAATAAGGACCTTTCCTGATCTTAGTGATAGATCAAGTCTATAATGGCAAGGCAGTTTGTCAGATATCTTGATCTCAAGTTCTGTTGGGCCATATTCATAAAAAAGCAAAAAACAAATTACCTGAACTTGGCAGCCTGTACAGTTGCTTCAAGAGAAAATAGTATAACCAGCCAAATGCCCCACCTCACAAATCTGATCCCCATGTTCTGGAATAAGCACACTGGAAACAGATAAAACATCAAATTCCTCTTTGCAGAAACCATAATTCATCCTCATCTACCCCATCACTGCAGCCAGAAATTGGTTAAGAACATGTACAGCCTGTCCTGATTAGGAGTATATGGAAAGCGAAGCTAAGTACCATCAAGAGACTAATGATATCTTCCCCCCAAACTTCTAACTATTGCCCTAACAGTTTTGCATATCATTGGAAACAAGAAAGAATCTTATAGTAGCTTATAGCATAGTTTCCAGAAAGCCAAGACACAACCCCCCCAATGCCATTATCTAAGACTGTTCCTATAAATAAGAGTAGCACCACTACAACATAGTGCTTTAAATTCCCATCTCATAGAGACAACCCAGAAGGATATCATTATCAACAATATCAAAAACCTCAGTCAAGCAGGATCAACAGAAACAAACTTCCTGTCTTCCACAGAAGAGCATCACACAGGGTGATCATGGCTGATTATATTCCCAAACCAGGATAGAATTAAGTCTGAAAAAAATCATGATAATTGGTGTCCTCCAGAACTGCAGCTGCACATGTATCACCTGACCTTGCTCCCAGACAGCAATAAGGCTACTTATTACTGGATTATAGATGGCAGGATCTACTGGACTGATGGCACTACTTCATCTACGCTTCTTGGATCCACCATTCTGTTATCCTGAGTGAACCATGACAAGCAAGGTTCAGCAGAGCATGTGGTAAGCCTGTGACCTCCTAAGGCCTCACAACAGACCAAATAGTACGTTGGATAGCTCAGTATGTATTGTATCATAAGCAACATTCAAGTTGGTATGAAGGGAATTTTATCCTCAAAGTGAAATTCTGTTACACTAGATCTTTGAGGGTTTCAGCTAGAATGCCAAACTCTGGGCAATGAAACAGAACCTTTGACTGAGCCAGCAGGAGGAGAGACTTACAAAGAGAAAGATAAAGCAGCTTAAGAAGAATTTGAAAAAGCAACACAGAGATTTGGAAGAGGAGAAAGAGGTGGCAGTGATAATGGAGGGTAAGATCTAACTGGATTTGGAGCCAAGATACAGCTAGCTCTATTCTGTGATGTTTATTATAGTTCTAAACTGTTCTATAGCAAAAGTTCTCTGGGTATATTACAAAGTAAGATAAGATAAGTCAATAAACACAATACAAAATAATAGAATGAAGCAACTTTTGGGGGAGCAGGAGTGGCATAACATACCAACATATTGTTAGTTAGATAAATATTGACTGTTCCTCCCAGGAAACTGACCATTTGGACATCTTGCTAATTTTTTTTTTTTTTTTAAATCAGTGGGCAATGAATATTATAAACTTTGACCTGAGAAAGAGCTTAGCACTTGTTACTCTTTGTCAAGCATCAAAATGTCCTTTTATCATACAGGGATAATTCTAGGAATCGGAAATAGCAATCCTGCAAAACAACATTTAAATGAGTAAAATACAATAATTGCTTCTTTCAAACAGCCAAAAGGGAGACTTTGAAAAAGAGAGACAATGATCAAGCCTGTAAGTAGATTCAGCACATCCTGTTTTCAAGTAATACCACTGGAAGAGATGAAGGCCTGCTGCCATGCAGCTTCGTTATTACTAATGAGCCTAAAGTAAAGCTACAATTTGTGTAGGTTGGCTAATTTCTCAAACATGGAAGAGTTACATCTTTAAAGTTTTCCTATTGTTATTCCATGACTCCTTCAGAAATGCTTTCCTTTCAGCAAGTCCTGCTGGCTGTCACTATGATTTAAAGCCTTCTATGGAAACTCTCACACAGAGTATGGCTGCCTAAATTACTTTGAACCTAATTTTAGATAAACTGCTATAGCAAGTGTTGAATAAATGCATGAGTAAGCAAAGAAAAAGAAAACAGAGATTTAACATTTGTGACTGGTGTTATTTTCCTGGAGTATTTGAATAGAAGTATTTAAATTTGTTAATTACGTGCCACATGCATACACACATAAAATCATCTTCAAGTTATATTCATCTTCTTTCTAAAAAGCCTGTTGGTGTGTTCCTATTTGATAACTTCAAGTGCTGATCAGCACTTCTTGTATTTTCCAGGAAGATTTTACCATATCGGTAGGAATTTGAATTCCCAAGCATGGTAATCTGAGGAAGCAAAATGTACTATATAAAGTTAAACACTTCTAATTGGGTACAAAGCTAAATTACATGATCCAAAATTTTTGAATTTGTTATAATTTAATTAAATGATTAGATTAATTGATTGATTTTAAAAATTATATGCTGCTAATTTCCATTTGTGACTCTAGGTGGCTAATAAATCTTAATATGCAACAAAACAATTTAAACCCAGCTAATGTCCCTTAAAATATACTCTTTAAAAAGAAAGGTTTAAATCAATTTCTAAAGTGCACTAAGGAAGAGGGCAGCTTCAGCTCCAGCAAAATCTGTAAATAATGCACCATTAAATAAATTAGAATGTGGGGTGGACTGCATGGACATATTGTCCTGTAAGTAATCTGGAACCAAACCATGTACGGCTTTACTTTATGCACTGTAATTAGTGGCTTGAATTAAGATGAAAAAAATACTGACAACCAGTGAAGCTTTTTCAACATAAAGGTAATGCAGTAACACTGGAAGCACCATGCTACACATTCTAGGCTGATTTCCAGGCTGTCTTCAACAACCACCCCACAAAGAACCACAAAGAAAGTTCCATCTATATATTACTAAAACTCTTGTATCTGTAAACTACAGCTGGGCAAAATGGTGTGTCATAGGGCAACACTTTTTGAACCAAGGTACCTCAAATGGGTTCATGTACAGAATGCATCCAAAATCTGGGACCCATTACTCTTGTGGGAATGAAATTTGGGAAATTTGTGGCTGTTTCAGTACTACTGTGCTGCTGCACCGCCATGGTCAGCCCAGGTCACATGATCATCATGGATGTATCTCCAATCTGTTCCGCACCTCCCTCTGCCCCTGTGCCCAATCACCTGGTGGCAAGGCCTGACAGGCGAGTGGTGATTGGCTGCTTTGGAAATGAGGCAGAAATTTGAAATCTCTTAATAGCTGTGGGAGTTGAGGGAAGGATGAGGGAGCAACTTGAATGCCTGCTGGTGAGGTAGGGCTGTCTGGGTGGGCACCACTGGTCAACAGCTGAGCCCTATTCCTCCCTCAAGGGAGCGGGCCCTTTGGAACATGCCAGGATGGGGAGTGGGGGTGCAATTTTCCTCATGGTTTATGATTCCCTTTGTTCCACCTCCCCCCAGCAAAGTGGCAGGCAGTTCTGTGGCTCAGCTGAGGAGGAGGAGGAGGCGGCAGCTTCACCAGGGCTCTCCTGAGGGTTGTGAGGGGATGAGAAATGGTGCAAGCCTATATGGAAGGAAGGAAGGAAGGAAGGAAGGAAGGAAGGAAGGAAGGAAGGAAGGAAGGAAGGAAGGAAGGAAGATTTCTGACACATCCTGCCAGCTTCCCACAACAAAGTCAATGGGGAAGCTGGCAGCAAGTCATAAATCACCCCCACTCCTACTGCTTTTTTGCCCTTGGTCATTCTGTTTCTCTGTTTAGGTAAGGAAATATCTCTGAAATGATGACCCAAAGGGTCATTGGTTATCTAGTAACATTTAAAACTTGAGTCTACCAAGTCCTGAATCTGTTCTCTAGGAAGGGTGCAGCACATATTTTGCAAACCCTGAAGTTCAACCTTACCCAGATTCAACTCTAGTTTGTCCCCTTCTTGAGACCGCAGTCACCTCTGAACTTATGTTATTATTTCCAATAGCTTAATTAGGTTAATAAATAACATAGAAAATAACATGGATCCTAGCAAGACCCTACAGGGTAATTCTCAAGGGACAAGCAAAATTTTTCAAGTGCCATCTCTGATACCTTGAGAGAAAGATATCAAACCAGCACAAGGCAGTATCTTTGAACTTCCAAGTCTTTAGAAAAAGACAATAATCAATGGTATCATAGTTAGAGGTGCGGTTGTATGTACCTTTTCTTTTGCTGATCACTGGTGGCATTAAGAGTAGAGATAAGCAACCAACAGACTCCTTTGTTTCTTTCTTTGTCTTTCCTCTGATTGGAAGACTGATATTTTTAAACTCTCCCTTTCAGTCTGCTTCCTTCATGAAGCATAGAACAATTATTTTGTCTGCTTTCCCCATTGTAAGGACAGAAAATTCCAAGAGGGAGACTCTGTTGAAACATTTAATTCCTTAATAAGCCTTATTTTCTTTTTGGACTTTAAGTATTTCTCTGTAGATACTCTTATGAATTTTGTTCTAATTTGACAGGTATCCTTTGTTAAATGTGGAGTCCAGTGAATGAACTGGAAGATTCCAGCTAGGGCTAACTCAAAATGTTCCTATTCAAAAGCCATCAAAATCCAGAAGTAACAAGAAGTTGCACTTCCCATATCTCTTTTTTGGTACAGATCTTACATCAGAGCAACTATGGCTGCACCTGTGATAAAAACAGGTTTAAACCCTTGAAGGAAAGTTGCTGGCAATGATTCTCTATCATGCTCAGTTGGGCTTTTCCCTGATTCTGCTCCCTTGGAGCATGTCCAGTCCAAATGCCAGCTTGTGTCTTGAGGCTTGAAGTGTGGGTGGTGAGAGTAGAAGCTATAATATGGGCATCTATAGTCAGTTCTAGATTGAGTCCCTCCAATTTGGGAAAATAAATTCCAATCTACAGGAGTAGTCATTTGTGGTAAAATTGGCATCCTTACAGTTTCTTCCTCAAACCTACTCTCCTACTTTTTCTCATTGTGCTACAAGAAACTAATTCTGCTCATAAACAATGAATATTGGACCTACAATAACAAGCTGATTTAAGTAGGGGCACCAGATTCCCCTTTTGCCAATTTTCACAGGTATGAAATATAATCTGCAGCATTTTTCAGGATTATTTTACACCTCTAGTATTCCCCCAAATTTGAAGAGGTTTTTCGTTAGTGTACTATAATGGCCTACTTTTGGCTGTTTGGAGGAAGCTACAGGGAGATCCCATGCCAAACAATTATGTTCTTGTGGGCCTGGGCAAGTTAAGTCTATCTAGCATGTTCTTCTTCAGGGTTAATGTTATAGAGATATTCAGAGTGCTGTTGTTTCCCTAATACTCACAAGAGTAGCAAGATGCACAGCTCAAGAGTATGTCCATTTATCACTCTTGGGCTATAATCTCTCTATAACACAAAGTCACCATGTTTTGTGGGTGACTGTGTAAAATTCATGAAGAATTGGATGTTAGCAAGAGCCAGTAGATCAGATGAGGACTATTCCTATTTTTTTTTTACACATGCATAGTGCAGTTGTTTAATTTTAGTTATTTTGTCATTTTATTATTCAGTTTTATATCCTATATTATATTTCAATTCATAGTTTGTATAGTTTTAGTATTAATATAAATCAGCATTTCTGCACAGTATACATACATACATACATACATACATACATATTTGTGTTAGAATGTCATAGCTCTTGTTTGTAATGTTAGCTCTTAAGTGTCTTTCAAATTTTATAACTCATAGCTTTGATTCTTATTATCGGAATGGCTATAATTTGTACCACTTTTATGTTAACTTATGCTGGTCAATGTTCAAATATTGACTGAAGATATAATGGAATTTTATTTTTGAGAGATTCATCCTCTAGAAATTTGTCTATTCCTCTTTTAATGTTATTCAAACAATTTCAAAAGATAAATATACATTAATGAAAAAAGTACTTTCCCTTAATACCAGGGACATCTTCAGGTGGTCAAAAAGGTCAAGATGGTGGTTATGACCCCATGATCAAAGCACCAATCTTTATTTTTTTAGGTGTGTCATATACATGGAAAGTGTAAAAAAAGAATCAGGGCTTCAATTGCAGGGTTGGGGCCACCATCTTGACTTTTTTGAGCCCCATCCCACCAATGCCCCTGTTCATGCTGACCCAAACTTCTAGATCAGGTGTGCAGTACTATTGAAGGCAACCCAGAATTTGGGGGGGGGGGGTATGTTAACTCCCCATTAAGACAGGTTCAAAGTTCAAAAAGATCTTGATAGTCTTGAAAACTGGGGCCTATTCAACAAAATGTTGTTCAGTGGTACACTTAAAGTTTTGCACTTAGGCAGGAAAAAACAGACAAACAGGTACAAGATAGGTGGTAGCTGGCTTGGCAGTATTACTGTGAGAAGGATTTGGGTGTCCTGGTAGATCACAGATTAAGCATGGGCCAGCAGTGTGCTGAAGCTACCAGAAAAGCCAATGCAATCCTGGGCTGCATCAACAGAGGTATAATGTCAAGATCAGGGGAATTGATTGTTCCATTCTATGCTGCACTGCTCAGACTGCATCTGGAATGCTGTGTTCAGTTTTGGTTGCCACAACACAAGAATACTGAGAAACTGGAAAGAGCAACAAATACAGTAAGTGGCTTGAAGGCTAAATCCTCTGAAGCATGATTAAAAGCATGGATATGTTTAGCTGAAAGAAAAGAAGGCTAAGAGGAGATACAACAGAAATCTTCCAATACTTGAAGGGCTGTCATTTATTATTCTCCATAATGCACAAGGGTAAAGAAGAACCAATAGGTGGAAGCTTTATAAAGAGATCCAATCTCAAAATAAGGAGGACTTTCTTGACCATAAGAGCTATTAGGCAATGGAACAGGTTGCCTCCTGGAGCTGTGGGTACATCACTGGAGGTTTCCAAACAAAGGTTGGACAGCCATTTGGTCTGAGAATGCCTGCTTAGGCAGAGGAGGTAGATGAAAGGACCTCCAATATCTCTTCTAACCCTATTCTTCTATTATTTCTGTGTCAAGCATTGTCCTTGCCCTTGATGAGGTATGCAGGAGGCCATGCTTCAAAAAGTTATGGATGGGGCAGGACAAAAGGTAATTTGATTTTACTCCACTTACATTTGATGAAAATTAAATATAGTTAATATGATTCATCTTACCCACTCACGTATTTAATAATTTTCCCTTCTGCCACATTAAAAAATAGAATTTAGTAACAACTTGGTGATCTGCAGCTTAGTAGACAACAATTTAATGATCTCTGAGGGCTGCACCCAAGACTTTCACAGATTGTGTTCTTTTATTTTAGAATCAGGAGGGAGGAAAAACTATTTTCATCCACTTTCTCTACAACATGATTAATTTATAACAATCTATAAATTGCTATCATCTCCCGTTTATCAAAGCAAATCTAAAAAGTACTGGGGTTTTTTTTCCCCCAAGGATGATTATAATTCAAATCTGTAACTTTATTAAATAAAAGCTCATTACAGGATTATTCTACTGATTTATAGAACAATTATAGCCATGTATCTCTATTTCACTTCATTAAACAGCTAAAAGCAAAACCCACTGGGAATTTCTTTCTTGCAGTCCTGGTTGAGATACATGGCAAAACATTAGTAGTGCCCTTGCACTTCAGTGATGTACTAACACCTAAAAGCAAGAAGTTCTAATGCATTGTGAATTGTTGCTATCAAAATAAGACACTGGCTATTCAGTAAACTAAACAAGAGGGTCCTTCTATGTGGGAGTGTTATTTATGACATGTTGAAGTAAAATCTATTGTTGTCTAAAAGTCAAGGGAAGGGTATTAATTCTAGTATCTAAAATGTGATAATGCATGTAACTAGTGAACTTGCAATAGCAGATGGTAATTCCTACACATATTAGTTCCTTGTCTGTGGCCTGCTGTTCATGCGCAGTAATTACCATGTATATGTTGGAGATGCTGACATCCATCAAAAATCAACTTTATTAACTCATTTGTAATGCTGTGCAAACATTACTTAATTTTGGAGACAATAATAGCATTAGAATAGTTGTCCCTCTACAGGTATCAGATATGTAGAAATGTCAGGTGGTATTCTCAGCTTCAGTGGTAGGAGAAAATAAGAAGGAGCACTAGCTGTGCTTTGAGTTTCATGTGCTCTGAAGGACTAGAACCTACAAAAACAGTAAGTCAAAATAAACTCAGTTCTTCCTTCTTTTCTGCACAAGACAATTGTCTTTAAGAGATTCCTGAAATACAGAAACCAGCTTCAATTATCTTTAAGAAAAATAGCTCAGATGGTTGAGCGCCTGAAACTGGAGTATTCTTATGTTGTCTCTTTCAATTAAACTCCAGCAATCTGGCACATATACAAGTCAAATCAGTGAAGCACGTGAGGCATCTTGCTGCCGTAGCTGTAAAATGCAAAGCAGAGGAAGAGATTACTGTCTATTTTAGCCCTTTACGGTTCAGAAAAATCCAAGCTACAGTAATCACTGCTACAGGCTGATAGCACTGGGAAAATACTTTGGATGAGAAATATTTCTCTTTGTCTCTTTCTCTCATTCTCTTTCCAGTGCTCAGATCTGCCACAAATGGTACCCACATCTGATGTCGTGATATAGTTTGGGTTCAAGTGTCAGCTGTTAAATTACTGACAAATCCTGCTGTATTACTAATAAAGATGCTTCTTATAGGACTATAGTGCAAAATGCATGAAGACTGTTCGTATGTACATGGACCTTTGTGCGATTATCAGGAAAGAGAAAACATTCTTTTTCTCTTGTTCCCATTCCCCGTGGGCAAGTTCAGGTGTCATAAATCATGATTTATAAAATGAGGGGAAAATGTTGTGTTTGTATGTTGTCTCTTAGTCTCCACATTCCTTCTCTTGGCTTTGATGCAGAGAGCTCCTAGTTTCCTTAAATCAAAGCACCCTGTTAAATCTATAAGTGAAAACTCTGGTTTAATGCTGGTTAGGATATTAAATCAGGATTGGATTCCAGACCAACTCAAGTGTTTTTTCAAGATTACAGTCTGATATATATTTTCCCATTTGGCCTTTCGTTAGACTCTTGCAAGGTGACTTTCATTTGCCTCAGTGAAGGTTTTGCATTGCAAGAGATGATGTGATTCTCTTCATCAAAGCCAAAAGGCAATATGATTTGCCTTGACAGATCACTCTGGATTATCTCTTACTTTCTCAGTCACTTGGAAAAGCAGGAAGAGATTCTGCAGAGACACTTTTCCAGAGATAAACATTCTAAGAGGGGATTGTGGAGAGACTCTTTTTAGCATTCCCTGGCATTTGAAAAAGCTTTTGTGAGGGAAATGGAAGGGTTGCTGTGGAGCGGGGCAAAGGGGAGCAATGTGGCTGCTTCCCTTTGCTCTTGGAAATGGGGAGGCCATGTTGCCTTAGGAAGCAACTTTGAGGAAAACTTCATTCAGAGTGAAAGCACCTCCTGGAAGGCTTGCACTGCTGTATTATTCACTTCTCTAGTCAACTATCACTTTCCCCAATGTTTTGATACCTCCACAAAAGGATTCTGTACCAGTCTGAAAACAACTCTAGACCTCTGTGATCCCACAACATCACCTGTGTTCAAGAACTGAGCTGATTTTAAGCTCAGTGATATATTTGAAACCACAATAAACCACAGAATCTTTCTTTTGCACCAAACTTGCTGATTTCCCCAGGGAACTCCCATCTTATCCCATCTTCTTTTCCTGACCTCAAGACAACCATTACTTTTTCTTCTTGCACGAACTTCAGTTTAGAATATATATCCTTTTCAAGACAGTCAACTAAGGGGGAAAAATACTTTCTAATAAGAGTAGGAAAGCAAATGTTTCTTATCAATTTCTTCCTTCCTCACTTCACCTAGTTACTCCATGCATGTAGGGAAGAGCAAACAATGAAAACAATCTGGATCAATGCCATTTGCATTCACACATGCCTGCCACAGTAGCAATACACAAGTTTGAAGCTATTATGAAAAGTGCCTGGCTTAAGCAGAAGCAGAAGATAGGCTGGTCAGTCTTCCTCATAGCAAGCGCTCTGATTCCCCACCCCCTGCCACACACACACACACACAGACACACACACACACAGACACCAGCCAGACAAATGTCACAACTGAAGCAGTTTATAAATTTTAGTTTCTTTCCTTTTTTTGCTAATTGTCGTTGTTCCTCCAGGAACTGTAGTAGTTCAGGGAAAGGAAACAGATTTTTTTTTCTTTTTGTACTATCCTATTGGCACTATTACCTAATCTGTTACTAGCATTTCAAGATCAGCAGAAATGGAGACAGTCACTGGTCAGCTTCAAATTGCTTTTAAAGGAATGAAAATAAGAGTACTTTAGGTACCCACTGTGTAGTCAAATTTGTAAGGCTATTACTAATTCGTAAGGCTGAGGAGTCAATTTAATGATCAACTTATTTGAACAGAAGATGACATTCCAAAAATCCTGAAATCATTCATTATGAACATATTAATTGTTGAAAGGAAAGTATGTGCTCAGAACTGGGAAGATACTTATAGTCTATCAATAAGGAGCTGGTTAGTGCTTAGAGATTGAAGTTATCGATAAATTAACAGACCTTAGATGTAAGAGGACAGATAGTAAACAGACACTAGTTGAGAAACTAATTTGTTTTAGATTATTGGAAGTTTCACTACGGCAGTGCAATACTCAATAACAACTTTTGTATGAACAATGCAATTAAAAAAAAACTACAATGAACAGATCATCAATTTTATATCTGAGCTTTTACACAGAGAAAGACAGAAGAGAGTCATAACATCTAACGCATTTTTCCTCTTGTTATCTCTTTTTAGTGTTCTTGAAGTGTTTTTTCATTGGAGAAAAAAGAATAAAAGAACATGTGGAAAAATATCTAAACGCAGTTGCATAAGAACTTTGTACTGCTTGCTCTTCTGCACATATTCTACTTTGTCAATCAAGACATCACCAGAAACTTTTCATTGCCAGAGTTCAACCCAATTTTATAACATTATAGCAAGTTCACAGAAAGAACTTTTCAAATCAATGAATATTGTTGACTGGTTGCAGTAAAAAGCCATACGAGGAATATGTTTTTTCAGTTGGGATCAGCAACCAACTAGCAATCATTCAAGTCTTGTAAGCAAAGATAACTTTGGTAAGACATTACCAATTCCATCTTGGTTTAGGCATCAAAGGATATAATCTACTCCTTTCATTATGAAGCAAATTAGGAGATTTTGGCACAAACCCAAGGCATCTAACTTGAAAGCTCTGTGATATGAAAAGACATCCAGGCTGGTCATAATCATTCACTACTAAATCTGATGATGAAATGTGTGTCATGATGCCACAGTGCAAACCCTGCCATTTAGAACTCTTGTCCTGACATCTAATGCAATTATGCAAGTCATGGCATTTGCATTATGACATCACAGTGCATGTTGTGTCACTTGACACTCACCCATTTGGCAAAGTGAGGTGGCTGCTACAAGGAGAAGATGCTGAAAGGACAAGAATCAATATGAGGTCTTGGAAGACAGAGTAGGGTTTACCAAATGGCTTTCTCTGCAGGCCTAAATTAGTCTGCTGTTCCACCACTGGTCCTGAAGTAGAAGTTCACTTCTAACTTTGTTGGTTTGTGAACATGGATTTGGGAGAATTGCACTCTTATCCTTAGGCAGCAGAAGTCCTTAGGCCATCAGTGGGAAAGGGTTTCACCAGAAAGGGAGAAGAGGAGTAACCAGCAAATGCTGAAATTTTAAAACAGTCGAATGCAGGAACTATATTCATCCCGCATATGAGAGCATTGTATGGTACTGTTATATGTGCCATTCACCCCAGATCTTTACAGAATGATGTTTACACAATATACATCTAACTGAAGGTATGCAGAACAAAACTCTGTATTAAGTTGTATGGTGCTTGAATAAATTTGTGAAGAAGTCGGTGGGGTGTGTGTGTGAGAAAACACCTTTGTCCTAATCATAATTTGAGTATAACACAGCCACCATATGTAATATACCAAAATATCACATGGGATGCTTTCAAGCATCACTCTGAAAAGAAGAGTGGTCTCTAAAGCAGTTAAGTAGGGGTTCCCAACTCTGCATTTGGTTTTTGAGTGACTTGCCAGACCTGCACAAATCCTAAATCTGATTTAATTTATTTGTACATTTAAATTTAATTGAAATTATATAAATATTGTTAATATGATATTTCCTATATATTTGATAGCTCCCTTTTGCAAACTCCCATCTCAGATAACAATTTGAGAACAATTTTGGGAGGTGTGTTGGCTGCATTCAAAGCTTTTGGAGATCATTGTGGCTGTGCGGCTTCAGGTTATGCATCTTCTGTAGAACAAAAAGCTAAGTGCTTCTGAGGATGGGATTATTAGACATACTGTAATTGTTGTGGCACAATGGTACTCATGCCACTATTCTAGAGCTGATTCTACAACATGTAAACCAATATCTATTGTTTCAAAATATGTAGAAGCAGGTGCAGCTATTCCAAATTAGTCCCCAATTGTTCTCTTTGACAATCTGATATGTGTCATGATTAGCAAACAATATAAAGTTCAACATAGTGACTGAATAACATTGGATTATGTATGAGTGGTTCAACATCTGAAAACCATTCATCTACTACTTATACTATTTATTAAAAATATTATAATTAGAAAAATTGGGACCTTAGAAGCAGAGACATATAAAAGGTTGTCTTTTATATTCATAGCATTTTACAAACATGATCTTGTGACAGCCTGTGGAATTTAATTCTGTACCTTCTCTAAAACTTCCTGAATAAAACAGTGATAAATATAAAGGCCAATAAAAGTAGTGGCCACATGGAATTCATTTGTGTGAAACATTACATGGTATCCTATGGTTCTCTCTTTCTCTTTCTCTCTCGTCTTTTGCAGGAAACATGCACTGGATCATTGTCAGTGCCAGCCATATTTTCCCTCAGTTTGCAAAATCCAGACCTGCTTCCAAATATCCAAGAAAAAGCCCTCATCAGAGAACAATATAGTTACACTACGCACTACGTGACTAGACCATGCTGTCATATTTGGAATTTATTGCACAGACTTGATTTCAGAACAAAAGTTAAGACTTTTGAGTCAGAAACTGGCCTGATCAGAGATGGAGAAAAATAGAAAAGGAGGAACTCAATCAATAAACTGAAATAAAAATGTAAGCCTTCTTCTTTTGTTCTGGAGACTGTGGAAGCAGGCATAGCTATTAGAAGTTAATCCCCAATTGTTCTCCTCTTTGACAGTCTGATATGTGCAAGGATTTAGACTGCAGAGAATGAAAATGTCACACTTATACCTTTAGGCTTGTTCCCATCTGGGTGAGTTTGATGTGATTTGATCGCTCAGAAGGCTGATTTAGAATGATCGTAGTCATGTTCAATACTTGACCTTCCAAGGATTGTTTGCAGCCTGAAAAACACAAAACACTCTTACTATAGCCTATTCTCTCCTCTTTCCAATGCTGTTGTCTATCACCTTGGCACATAATTTGAAAAAGAAGGAAAGGAAGGAAGGAAGGAAGGAAGGAAGGAAGGAAGGAAGGAAGGAAGGAAGGAAGGAAGGAAGGAAGGAAGGAAGGAAGGAAGGAAGGAAGGAAGAAGAGAAAATAAACAGATACAAGGAATGTTAATAAAGATAGATAGGTAAAATTTATACTGTTTATTTTTTTAAAAAACTTCCTTACTTTCCACACAGTTTACAGTACTTTGCACACAGGATAATAATTTTCAGATTAGCAAAAGTGATGTTATTCTCTATGCTTTAATTCTAACAAGCATGCTGTTCCAAACATACCCCTGCAAAGACACAAGCACATGTCACTTTCCAGAGTCATTAAGGCTGTGATATCATTTCTCACAGTGGCAGCTCCTCATATCAAACCTTAATGTGCAACAAACTTTGATTAGAAAGGTGGTCTGGATAATGTAATTTGAACATGGAGGGATAAGCAAACCCAGACTAGTCTCTTTCTTAAACTCAATGAGACGTAAGAAAGAGAGAGCCCGTGAGGCTGTACAGCATCCTAACAGCTGACAAAGGAAGAAAGAGAAAGTATGTGCGGTGCTTCCAATTGTCTGACTGTGCTTTGGGGAGGTGACATTTCTATATTTGTCTTGGGCTACATCTTTCTGTCTTATTAACAGGACTGGCTCCAGGATGAAGGAAAGAAGCCACATCAGACAGCCCAGCTCAGCTCTTCCCTGTCTTCTCTGCCTGTTGTTTATTCCTGCCATACGTAGTGTCAGATGAGACTGCTTTCTGAGTGAAGAGAAAGAAGACAGCAGTGCTGCTGTGAGATTTCAGAAACTGCCATTATAACAGAGTGCCTGAGACCAACTTTGAGTCCTTGCAATTACCCTGTGGGCATTTCTTTCATTTCTCCAAACCTCAGTAAATAAAACTATAATTATAACAACAACAACAACATCACAAATCACAATACAACAATACGAATCTAGGCATCACAAAACCAAAATGCATAGCAATAAGCATAAGACATGTAAGTCACAGAAACTGAAAGAATAAGAATGGTAAAACATTTTGCTCGATCTTTGATATGAAACATTTCAAAGGTCCAAAAACTGGAAACAAATCATTGTTTGAATTGAAAATTGAATCATTGAAAAGATAGCAAACTGAACATCAGGTGAGCTTCCTTGGGAAGGACATTCCAGAGCCAAAGGAAGATTTTTTCTGTTGTTTGCTTATTGATTTATTAGGTATTTGTGAATTTGAGGCAGTCTGAAGCACTATGATTTGTCTCACAATGAACCCTTGAGTTAGACTGGGCTGAAAGAAAGAGATTGGCTCAAAATCAACCCATGGTAAGTCAGGTACAGGATCCCTTTCACCCTTATCCAATAATAACCTAACTTGAATCACTGTGCCATGCTGTGAGCCAAAAAATGAGGGCATACTTGAAGAAGGACTTCTGCAGATAATCTTAAGACACAGGTAAACACTAAAAGGCAAGGATAGAGCACTTATCAGAATACCACAAATGGCCACCCAGTTCTGCTGCTGGAGAAAATGTTCAGCTGATTCTTGAAAGAAAAGACATAATGATAATGTTCATGCAACATGTTAAGTCATAATCTGTTTCATTGTGGCTTGTTGGCTAAACAATAATAGATAGGGATCAAACAACAAGCTAAACCCATAAATGAATCACATTTTGACAGTGTGTTGTATGAAAACAAGTAGTATCAAGGGCATACAATCTCAACATAGGAGAAGGGGAGTGAAGATAAGTTCACTAGGTCTGCCTCCCCCTATCACCATCTTTTCATATCGTATATATTGAAGGATCTAAATAAGATATAAGGCCTTCAAGGATAAAGGAATCTACATGGCACACTGTCACTTTCTTGACTCCTTTTGTGCTTCTAGTAGAAAGTGACAGTGTTCCATGAAAGCTTCCTCATCTCTACTCCTCTTCCTAACAAGTAAAACATGTTTTAATTGCCTAAATTAGGCAATTAAGGGGACTAAAGGTTAACAGAAAATTGCTAATGGTGCAGGACTTTCTTGGAACAGGTGTATTCACAATGTCCTATTTGTTCAGCAAAGTACAAGATTGTAAAATCTAAACTTAAATCTTAAACTGGAAATTATATGACATTGGTCCCCAAACTATGAAATGATAGGTCTTTAAAAAGTAAACAGAAAGTATAAAAAAACAAGAAAAGGATTCCATATAACTTTAAAATATGTCCTTTGCCATAATACTGCTAAATAAAATGGCACTATTTACCTGTAGATATACATCTCCTGTTATTTATGACATCACCATTTTGGATTGCCTGAATTAATATTATTGTGGGGGGATGTTTAATAGGTGAATAACAAAACTATGAGCTGAACCTGATAATCTTCGGGCCCCTCTAGCTTTATAATTCCCGTATATAAGTTTCTTTAATATGGCAAGGCTTGGCCATTGTCAACCCCCATACAACTTAATTGGCCTCTTCTTCCAGAAGAAGAAATGCATAATTATTGGGGAAACTTAATTAGGAGAAATCATTTTTCTTTAAGTTAAGAAGTTCAGTATAGTTAATTGAATTAGGATCCTTTTTAAAAAATATATTATTTTCTATTCCTTCTGTATTGTAAATTGAAATCCTGAGTCTAAGCCCTTGAATACAGTATATATTTTCATGAAGCAGAAAGGATCACACTCTTTCTGGAGTCAGTATAAATAATGCCAAGATTTTGGAAATAAAATAGACATGGAGAAAGGTAGTGACCTTCCTGATATATTACAAGCTTGCTTACTGCAGGTGTTCATTTTTGCAAGTTTGCATTCAGATGAGATTTTCTGTTTGTCTCAGATTTTTGTTCCATTATTTCATTTCTGAGAAATTAAAAGTATAGCCAATCCATCCTCTTCTTAACTTTTTGAGTTGATTTTAAGGTGATTATCAGATAAGCCTTTACCTGGGATGGAGTAGGGATTTGGGAGTCATCTCTTGGTTAGCTTTGTTGGGACCTTTTTCATCTATTTTAATAATAATTTGGGTCACTTTCAATTTTAGTCTATGATTGGGGGAGTATACAGATATTGTATAAGAATGAATGAATGAATGAATGAATGATGCTTTGATTTACAGGTAGTCCTCAACTTACATCTATTCATTCAATGACCGTTCAAAGTTACAGCAGTGCTGAAAAAAATAGATGTGCAATCTGTCCTCGAAGCTCTGGCCATTGCACCATCCCATGGTCATGTGAATGCAATCTGGGTACTCAGGTGCTTGGCTTATGATTACAACATTGCAGGGAGCTGTGGCCACGTGATCACCATTTGTGACCTTGCCTGCCAGCTTCCCACAAGCAAAGTTAACGGGGAAGCCAGCAGAGAAGGTCACAAGTCGCTCCAGTAAATCACTCCTGCTTTCTCTCCTGCTTGCATCATCCCTCCTGCCCATGTGTGGCCTGCACTGGCCCTCCCCCGGTCTCCCCCAACTCATACTTGGCCTGTGTCAGCCCTCCCCAGGCTTCCTGTGGCCTGTACCACCCTTCCTTCAGCCTCCCCCATCCTCCCATGGCACTCCCGCACTCCTAACCTGGGACTCGCACCTCTTCCCACTTAACAACCCATGCATTTTGTGGTTATGATGGCAATCCCAGTCCCAATTGCTGTAACTATCTGTATGTTAAAATAACTGCAGTACAAATAGGAAATTAACTTCTTGACCTTCTTCCATGCAATTTGGGAAGATCAGCATTAAATTATCAGATAATTATAATCAATTCAGACTTAATAATAACCTCTTTGGCAAGCACAGATATATCAAAATCTATAGAAAATCCTGGGTGCTCCCATTTGCCATTTGTTTACAATGCCATTTGTTTATAATGATAGTCCAACCACTATCATATATTTGCATAGAGAAACATAAATGAAATTTGACTAGTCACAGTGTTCTACATCAGTAAGAAAGCAATTATTATGAAATAAGAGAGGGATTTTAATAGTCTCTCAAGGCATGTGTAGATGTTTTCCTTTTTTTTTTTGCCTTCATCTGGGTCTGTCTCCTTAACCTATAGTTGATGGACACACAGAAAAGCCATTGTGTTGCAAATCAAAAATGTGCTTAAAGAACATATAAGGAGCTTGTGGAAAGGCTGAGGACCTATACTGGCCTGATTACCAAAACCACCTACGTGTGTTTTATGTCTTGCATATCAAGATAATAAAAATGCCAAATGTATCCCTATGAAACTTTCCTTTTCCACAGATTTGTACATCAGCTAAAGAATCAGGAAATGATGAAACTGCAGTCAGTATGCAGGTACAAAACGATGCACTTATATAAATAGGTCCATGATACTCACCGTATTAGACCCAATGTATCAAGCTAGGACAATGTGACTAGTCTTGCACAACTTTTTATGGATGAATATGACATGAGACTTTTAGTATCATCATTATTAAACCTTCCTAAATCAAGCAAACTCTTCCCATGGGTATGCAGGAGTGACACATATACAGACACTACTTTTCTGTCTTGCTTTTGAGGGCTTGAAAGCGTGATAGAAATTTCACTCTTTGCTTGCTCTCTTCTCCTGGATGTTATATTTTCTCACATATATGTCCTTATCACCATTTTTATTTAGACTTCTTGTAAATAATCTTCATCTATTTAGACTGGTCTGTTAGGTCTTTCTCCGTGATGTCGTCAAGAGGACATATATTTATAAAGGGAAAAGAGGACTGAGTCTTCTGCGTACCCTTCTCATAGGTAATCAGTTTATGCCAGAGCCATCCCATGAAGTCAGTGGGATGATTCTACAAAGTGTGAGCATGGTCCAAATGACACCCCTCAATGGTACATCCAGTAAACTGCTAGCTTTATACTTATAGGATGATAGCAGCCTGCAAGGTAAAGGGAAAAATATTCCAATAATTAGGCTATGATTAAACATGTTACAGATTTTGGGACCAAAGAGGAGGCAGCAAGTCAGTTAAAGAAGGAAATGGGACCATTACAGAAGAGATTCCTGAGTCCAGGGAAGGTCAGAAGCATGAGAAAAAGATGCAAGTAACTCCACCTTAATTATACCAGGTATACATTGTATGGGAGAATTACTTTGGTAGGCTTTCATGATCCTGTTACTTTACCTTACTAGCAATAAAGACCTTTCCAAGAAATCCACAGAGTTATGGTTTCCTGAGTTTGCCAAACTCTCAGAGCTAACAGGAAAGGGAAGATTAAGAAAGTTGCAGAATCTAAACAAAAGGATTTGAAAGGCAGATTTGTCTTTCTCCCCCTCTTTGAATATTTTGACTTTGTGCCCAGATGTATTAAAAAAAAAAATTAAAGAATTATACTGAAGGCTGAAGAGCAATTGCAGTTCAGTTATAGCTTAAAGAAGTTCAGGTGCATGAGATTTCCTCAAGGCTACCTGCAGGGAAGAAGACAGTGGCTGTGTGTAAACTATGTAGCATCTACAAAGGGATTCTTGGGGTTTTTATCATTCTCATAAGTGTCATTCCCTAAAGATAGGAATTAGGATGGTAGACCTGGAGGTACTAGTACTAAAACCAAGTTGTGCCAAACAATGTGTCAAGAAAATCAACTTTTCAAAACAGTAAGAAAATGAAAACTGTTTACAGCAGCTTGAATTAGGGGGCTGAGTAAGACATAAATTACACACACATGTATATAATGTTCCTAAACTATTCTGCTCCATAAAAACAATTGTCAAAATTAGCATTTAAAACATCACAGCTATGAAAGTAAAAATCACATGCTTTTTCATTTAAATGTACACTTCTTTGAATTCCCCCAAAGGAAGCGCTTCTGATTCTTTGGGCTCAGAATTAGAAAAACAGATTTCTTTCCTGCATCAGAAGTTGGTGGATCTATTATGCACAAGCACATTTATTTGTAAACCTCTCTAAGGGCATTTGACAACTGACTGATGGTAAATAAACATTGTAAGCTGCATAGGGACAGGAGTTGCAGTCTGAAAGAACACAGAGCCATTGAAACATAATTGTGTAGGTGTGATGGAATGGAATTATGAAGGCCAAGCTCAGGGAGATAAGCATTTTCTTAGCTCACCAGAACCGCGTGGGAGGAACAAAAGGATGAGACTGGCACCTCCCTGAGGAATTCACACTGTTGTGGCTGGAGGACTTTGGGAACTGGGGTTTTAGTCTGGGAAGATTCTTGCTAGAGGTTGTAGCTTCTTGCTAGAGGTTGTAGCTAAAAAACATAGCTGGACTGAATTTGTATGGTCTCTTGGAGTTCCTTGGGCTAGGCCTGACAGTAGGGACATTTATTCTACATTCATATCCAATCACTTCTGATGCAGCATCAGGATTATGTTTGTATGTTCAGTAGATTAATTCACTGAATCATCTTATAGAATATATGTTACTGATCATCAATAACGAGGCTGAGCTCCCATGAATCCATCTATCATCTCTCTCTCTCTCTCTCTCTCCTTTCAGTTCAATTCAGTGCAAAAATTATAGAATGTTCCTTGGTATAAAACCAACCATCCAATCAATCATAGAAGAAAAGTGGGAAGGGAACGGGGGAAAAAAATACTAATTGAATGTCCACACATTTGATAAATGCAGGGAAGATTTTGTAAAGCTTCCAGATGTTTACCATGTCTTCTGAACTGCAGAACTGTGGTACGCACACTTAACACTATTTTTGATGGTGTGCCTTGTCTGTTAATTAAGATAAATTTATACAGAAGTCATGGTGAATAAATAATCTGAAAAGACCATTTTTCACCTGACATAATTGTGAAATTATGCAATATGAATTGAAAACCTTCCTTAACCTAAGGGAGCAAATCTGCAGATAGAATAGACGTGAACCTTGGAGCTAAAAGAAAGTGAGAGCTGCCAGAGACTTTTAAATCATAATAACAGATTAATCAGGGGTAGCAAGTGATAATTATATTCTTTTCTAAATGCCTTAATATTGGGAGGGATTTCTTTCATTTTCACTGTAGTGGGCTTAGCTAAAGTTTTGGGGCTTCAGTGTGAGATTCTGTAATATGTGGCCTACTCTAGAAACTTTGGCTCATGATTCATAGCTTCTACCATTAGGAAGTCTATAATCATACACTATTTTATTTCTCAATAGCTTGAACTCTATTCTGTCACTGTCCTCTTTCTTTCTATTTGAGAAAATAGAAAGCATACTTTAAGCCAAAGAGGGTATATTAAAGGTCAGCTGCTCTTGTCCCTTGTGATCTAAAGTTGGAGGAAAATATCTGCTATTCTAAAAGAAACAGAACATGGGAAACAGTGGCTATACCATATGCTGTCCTTGGTTGTAGCAGCTGGCATTTTTAACGTTTACTCAGTGGCATTTATGTTGCACACAAACATTACCTTGCCAAAATAAAAAGATAATGGGCATTTTCAGGACATGGAAATAGTGGTGTCCTTTGTCACAAACTCAAGAGAAAGAGCAAGAAATGAAGAGCGGGAGAAAGTGTATATTTGCTGTCAGAATTAGTTCTATTTCAACTGAATTTCATCAGAAATAAATAAAACATTCTTAAGATATGAATTAGAAAACAAAGATAAAATAGCAATTATATTCTTGAACATTCTCAAAGCAGAATGAAGTCTCCAGCTGAAACCAATGGTGGAGAATGCATCTACATCGGTTCAAGATGTAGATGTAGAGCTGAGTTTGGGGTATGCCTGGGGGCCAGGGAAAGCCTTGAGTGCTGTATATCCAAAGCCTCTCCCAATATGTTTAGGACTCCTCTTTTCCCATTTCCTACAGCATGACTCTAGCACAGGAAAAGGAAGGAAGGAATTTCCCCAGGAGAAGTGGGGAAATGCTCTCTTCCCCAGGGAGAGAACATACAGGGTTGCATTTCTTTCCCTGGGGTCAAAACTCCCTGCTTTTGGAAAAATGGAGACTCAAACACCTAGGACTGCAACCTAAAGACTTTACATCATCACAGTCAAGCTAATTATTTATCCCTTGTGATCTAAAGTTGTGATCTAAAGTTCACAAGGGAGAAATTTGCACTCAGGCAAACCTCCACCAAAGAACAACTATTCTTTCTACATGAATGCCTAAGACAGCATACCCTGCCCACCAGCGTCAGATAAAAACCCCCAATACACAGCACAGCTGGATGGAAAATAGCACAACAAAATGGCCACAAAATGGTAAGACTAATGATCATGGATGCACACCACAGGCTTAACAAGTACCAGCATACAATAGACAACCTCAAGGAACAACTAGAACTGACCATTATCCCAGAGCATACTAAGATACTGACTGCCACCATCCAGAACACATCTCAAAGACAAGGGGAGAAAAGAAAAACAAAACTTCAAACTAAACTACTCAAATTAAACCCCAGAAACAAAGAAGTACCCGAACCAGAATGGGAATTCAACACGTCCAGCCGGCCACTATCCACTGCAGAACACAATATCCTCCAGAAAGGCCTCAACCATAACATGGACAATGCTAATCAACTAGAATTCTGTGCAGCCCTAGGAGCAGCATTCAAAGCTACAGGACTTAACCCAGAGACCCAAGAAAACATAAGGCAGACAATCATACCACAGATCAGAAGAACACGGCATCAACACCAACTTAAAGCAGAGGAGAGAGCAGCCCTCAATGGCCTAAGGAAGGACCAAACCATCATTATCCTCCCAGCAGACAAAGGCCAAACCATAGTTATTATGGATAAATCACAATACCTGCAAACAGCCAAAAAGTTATTAGAGGACAAAGAAACCTACATCCCAGTTAACACCAACCCAATACAGAAACTAGACAACCTAATCAAAAGAACCCTCAATGACCTAACTAAGAAAGGCCAGATCACAAAGGAAGAACAGTGGCGGATGAAAAGCAGTGGACCCATCCCCCCACACTTCTATGGACGACCAAAAATACACAAGCCTGACATGCCACTCCGACCAACTGTATCTTTACCAGGGACTCCAACATACAACCTAGCAAAAGAACCGACACAAAAGCTTGGACATCTCACAGAGAAGAGTGAATATTCTATCAACCACTCACTACAATGCCTCCAGAAAATCAAAGATGTACACATAGATGAAAATGAAATTATGGTCTCATTTGTTACGTCCATAAACCCAGAACTACTGAAAGAATCCATAGCAGCTGTACTACACAACACACCCAACCCAAACAAATACACTCAGATTGAAATACCCAGAATCATGGACCTCATCAACCTCTGCCTCACTACCTATTTTCAGTTTGATGGATATATATACCAACAAATCAGAGGCACACCCACTGTCAGGACTCATAGCAGAGATTGCAATGCAACGCCTAGAAGTTATAGCACTTCCACACATACAACCTAAAGTATGGATCCGGTATGTAGATGAAACCTTTGTTATAATAAAAAAGGAACAACTAGAGAAGACACATGAAACCATCAACAACATCTTCAAAGGAATAAAATTCACCAGAGAGGAAGAAAACAACAACACGCTACCCTTCCTGCATATCCTCATCAGCAGAGGAAACAACAGTAAATTAGAAACCCAAGTTTATCAGAAGACAACCCACACTAATCAAGTACTCCATTACCAAAGTAACAACCCAACCTCCCTCAAGAGGAGCTGTGTCAGAACATTATTCAAACCAGCACAAATGCACTGCAGCAACCCAGAACAGCATAAAAAAGAAAAAGACCACCTATACAACATCTTCCAACAAAAGGGACATCCACGTAACTTGCCTGGCCACTCAACCTGCTACAACACAACCAACACAAGCTATGAAAAGGATAACACTGCCATACAGGCCTGGGGCAGAGAGGGAGGATACCGGAAATGGGGTTGGCTGGCCCCTTAGTGGCCTGATGTGGCCCTATTGGCCTCTTGGAGTTTTTAGCTTTTTATCTCTATCTTATTTTTGTAAATTTTTAGTTTTTATAACTTTTATAACTTTTAAACCTTTTATAATTTAATTATGTATTTTGATTTTAGTGGTTGTAAGCCTCCCAGAGTCCCCTGTTGTAGGGGAGATGGGCAGGGACAAATCAAATAAATAAATTAAAATAAAATAAATACATCAGAAATGTCTCAGACACTACCAACAGACTATTACAACCACATGGCATTTCCGTAGCACACAAACCAACTAAAGCCCTCCAAAACATCTTAAGCAAACCAAAAGACCCAGTAGTCCAATAAGAAAAAACAGGAGTCATCTACAACATAGAGTGTAAGGACTATAACAACCACTATGTAGGACAGACAGGCAGAAGGCTAGCAGAGCACATCCATGAACACCAACTAGCAGAAGACATGATGAAAACTCCTTAATTTCACAACACATGGACAGACTTAACCATAGTTTCAGCTGGGAAACTGTCAGCATCTTAAACCAAGCTAAATCCAAAAATGCAAGGGAATTCCTGGAAGCTTGGTATTCAGACAAGGCAGCCATCAACAGGCACATAACATCTATACACTATTCAAAAGAGACAATAAAAAGGAAAACAAAAGACCAGAACATCTCCTCACCAGCAATCATCACCCACATAAGCAGAGATTAACACCAAGATTATCACCAGACATACAATCAGCAGTAAACAATACCCTAATCAAGGAACTACCAGAGGGAAAAAATAAAATAAAACAAAACCCACACCCCCACCAACACTGGCAGGGCATGCCACTGTATATAAACAGAGAGCAAACCCCACTCCCTTCTAGCCCTGAAGATGTTACCTAGCCGGATAATGAAACATTTGCAAGAAAAGAATCAAGCTCAGTGAACCCCAAGGACTCCACAAGCTAATTATCTTAAATAGTTGTTGTTCATTCACTCAACTTCCCCATTAGCTATCTCAAAAAAGCCAAGATACAAAGATCCAAGCCACTCCCTGCACCTTCTTATAATACTAAGGCCATCCAAGTAATACAAAAATATCTGAAAACCATTTCAGACATAGTCACAAAGGAATATAGAATTTCAGCAGAGAATGTATGACTCCTTATCAGGGGCTGCATAACTTTTCAGTAGCAAGTCTTGTCACTAGAGTTATACTTAGATTTTAACGTAGCAACTAGAGCTATCCTTATAATGTATTTTTTAAATTTTTCTTTTTTTATAAAATAAATTCCGCAGGCCTTCTTTTCATTCCCATACACTTTCTTAATGCATCAGCACTTGAAACAAATATCTCTCATCACATCAGCTTTCTCTCTGTGCAACCTCTGATCCACTGACAAAAGCTTTTTACCAAATAAAGAGCATTTTCTTGACTATTTCAAAATCCTGCCAATCAGACTGCCATGTCTTGCCCCCTGTTTTGTTGAAGCTTAGCCCTTAGTGGACCTCAAAGTACTTGTCTCATCCAAGATACAAGAATTACCAAGAGCTGTTGAGGCAGAGGAAGAATCCTATACAGCTTTTATGGTGTTGACTGGGGAAAAAACTAGGGAAACTGTCCCTGGTCTAAGGAAAAAGCTATCGAGAGCTTATAAAAGCATGGAAGACCTTCTAATATATTAGGCTGCATTTTGATTCCTTATTTAATTCTAAGATTAACAAAGCTACCTTTTATAATGCCCTCAACAAGTTTCAGATGTGTGGCTGGGGAATTCTGAAGTCCACACATCTTAAAGCTGCTGAAGTTGAGAAACTCTGCCCTAGACAGAGGTCTTAATGTTTTTTTCTCCAATAAACGTGACTCTAGCAGTGATTCTGATCTCATCCTATAAGAAGGAACCTTTAGTTTTTCTGTATGGTACACAATATGTTTGTTACTGTTATTTCAGCTTAACAGCTCTCATGTCCACCTCCAACTTTGGCAAAAAAAAAAAGAAAATGGAAACTTATCAGCCCTGGCAAGAAGTTGAGAAATATACCCTGTGTTTCTCTTCTCATTTACAAGGAACAACTTCTCAGACCTTTTCTTAATGCCATCCGTTGTATACATTGCTGCAGGCTTTTCAGTTCCTTGCTATGCTTTGACTGGATACACTATTTGATATGTTTTCTCTGTATGTTGAAATTTTCTGGATAGGATTTTGTTTTGTTTCTTTTTGGTAGGTTGTTTTTTGCTTTTTTCAACCCTAAATCCATTGTGGCTTATGCTGTTTTTTGTGGTTGTTGTTAGCACACATAATTACATTATGACTGTTGGAAATAAAGATGCACTCTTTATAGGGTGTTAATAGCACTAGATATAATTTCTGTCCTTTTTACAGGTTCACTGATGTATCCCTTACATCAGATTGTATGCCTGTACAACTGGATATTTCTGTTATATTCTCCTCTGCAAGAGCATTTTGCTCATGTTGTGTCCCTTGGTGTTCTTGAAGTTGTATAACAAATATTAATGAAGTCCAACTGAAATCTTAATAGCATAGTTTTCTCCATACACCTAAACTTAATATCTGGCCAATGACATTGAAACAAAATGTATATAAAGATTTTTAAAGTTAATTTAATTCTTTCCTTGTTAAAAAAAAAAAAAAAAGGGAAGCAGATATGGTGTTGGAAATTGACTGTTTTTTTCTTTCAATTTTGTTTTGACCTATGGGATATAAATTACTTAAGCTTAATACTAATAATGATAGCAGCACCAAATCAGTGGTACTTACTCCTAACTCATAAAGCATTATCATTGCAGACATTGGGCAATATGCTGTTAGCTTCTAATACAACTGATAATGCCTTTTTCCCTCCAATAGTTTATTTTAATAGAAGGATTCCCATTTTCTATTAATGAATGAAACATGAAAATAATAATAATAATTATTATTATTATTATTATTATGGAATCTAACTAATGAAAAACAATGACCAGAGAATCTGAATTTAGTTCTTTAGCTTTTTTCTTTGTGGATCAGAATTCATAGAAACTCTAAAGTGAAGTCAGAGAAGAAAACTCAGGCAGGTACTTTCCCATCTCACAATAAAGTTCTTATTGTAGCAGAACGAATGAAAAATTGGGCTAATATAATAAGTCTACCCCACAAACCTGGAATTGTCCAGTGAACAGTAGTTACTATAATTTATTATTTCTATTAAATCTTGTAAATGCCTTAACCGAACATTCATCTTTCCTAGCTGTTATTCACAGCTTCAATATCTTAATGAGGAAAAGGGAAGCCTCTGAAAGGGCAAGAAACTTTAAAACCTGTTGAAGATGTGCTGCCAGGGAATTAAGTAATATAATAGCACATTATTATTTTTACCCAAATATGTATTCGTTATACTAATATTCTCTTCCTCCTTTATGGTAATCTAAACAGTATGCTTGAGATTCCCATGGAAATATGGATTGGGCACATTAAGGCATCCTGTTTCAGCTTATTTTCACTGATGCCATAGCATCAGATGTCATGGACCAGTCACCATTATTTTAAATGTAACAATTTAGTTATTTCTCCGATTATACTTAAGTAGCACACAGTTATAAAAAAACATGTAAGAAATACAATCTCAGGAAAGCCTAATAGTTTATTACTGTTGTGCCAAACAGCAAAATAAACAATGCCTTGAATAGTTCTTAGTAGAGCTCTGCGGAGACCACCCAACCTAATTCAAGGCTGGATTTGAGGGCATTGCCCATTTACTCATTCAAAGCACCCCCATCCCTTCTTGTGTCAACAACAAAACCAGTGCTGTCACATATTTGATGCTCAAGATAGTGAACAGCATCTTGGATCTGTATCATCTTTTGTGAGTAGATATCAAATTATACTGTCCTCACTACTAGCAAATAAAGCTGCATTTTTCATAGCTATAGCTTTGATCCCGCTGCCAGCTCCCCACCCCCACCCCAGCTTTGTTATCTTCTTAATAAGTCAGCATACTAGCATAAAATCATCCAGAATAAAGCTGCTGCAACACTGGCTGGCTTGATTTGCTCCATGACCACACAATTACTCAATTTGCCCTTGGCTTCCTTTGGCAGGCTTTTCTGCCATTCTTCTCACACTTGGCATGAATATATTTTATAGATCCAAGACTTCAGGTTGGGCTGTGGATTTGTATTGAATTTGGATTTCCAGAATGTTCATAAACCTGATGAAGACATGTTTTTCATTTACACCCTGGAATTCTGTTAACCTGTACTATGTTTTCTTCATCACTGTGTCATAGATTGTTTGTTAAACTGCTATTTCAAATGTGGCAGAAGAATAATGAATCATCTGATTCTGCTCCAAGTGAGTATGCATAAGATCTGGTGATAAAATCAGTTACTAAGTGGATGATATTTTCATAACGCTGATTTGATTAGCCAACTCTGTGAAAGTATTAAGAGACGTTTCTGAAATATTAGTTCACCATGTTATCAGTGTTCACCTTTCATTCATAAGTTCAAATGATGGATTGGTTTGAAAGCAACATTTATTAAACAGAGGGGAAAGTTTGTCTGTTTGTTTGTTTATTAGACATTATAGGCACCCACTCCAAAAGACGCTTTTCCTCCAGAGCTTTTACCTAAGAACTCTAAGGCTAAAATCCCATATTGGAGTTCTCAAACTGTGGATTGTAATTATCTGGAGGTGGGGGGTTGCAGGCAAATTTAAGAAAGGTTGCACTTGCTTCTACTCCATCTGGCCCTTACGTTGGTCTTAAGGTTGAAGTTTACATGAGAAATAGTAATGGTAAGAACTGTTAATTAGGAAGAGGCATCAAATGGATCTTATGCAGGCAGTTAATTTATTTTCATAAGACAAAAATCTTACATAGCAGTCATCCTTTCTTCATTCAGCCATCACTCAAAGTCCACTTAACTCCCATGAATGGGAACCGTTTATTTATTTATTTACTTATTTGTCACATTTGTATATCATGCCTTTCTGGCAGAGCCAAGTCATAGTGGTTAACAAAGCAACAATCAATATCTATAAAATCTAAGCAAAAATATCCAGCAACATTGTGATTACATAACTTTATAACATAATAATGGTCTATAAAATTATTATTATGTAATTATCATAAATATTTTAAAAACATATAAAAATACAGGCATCAGCTTAAAATCCAGACAACAGACTAAAACCATCCTACATTTACTACAGGGGGAAAGTTAAGGTAAACAAATACAATGTCAGTTTTTTAAAACAAAGTAGCCCCCCCCCCCCCAAAAAAGGACCCATTGAACCATTAGGCAGAGAGAATTATAGAATGCTGGGACCCTCACTGAGATAGTTGATGGTGGGTGTCCCTCCATGACTGAACATAGACCAGGCCTTTGACCGAAATCCTAACTCCAAGGATACAACCCATGGGGCAGTCATCTCTTTAAGAAGGCAAGCTGTATGGGGATTTATATGCAACAGGGTTGCATTTTGAATTGCATCTTGAATTTAACTAGAAATCTCTTGAGAGCCAGGGTAGCTCAACCAAAACAGGTGTCACGTGCTGTGCCCGGAAGCTGACAAAAATCTGGCTGCCACATTCTGAACTTTTTGCAATTTCTAAATCTCCTTTAAGGGCATCCTCCCATAGAGCACATTGCAATAGTCTAAATTGGAAGTAAGTGATCCATGGACAACGGTAGCCACTTTAGACCTCTTGAAAAAGGGTGCATTGACAGATCCCATCCATTAAACACCTAAACCACAGTGCTGACTTGAGCAGAGTTTAAAAGCATTTACCTGTCGACTTGCTTATTCATGGTAAAATTTTCCTCATCTAGAGCAGAAAGAAATTTAGTCATCTGGATGAGATCTCTCTCAATCACCAGGGCTCCTGATTTGTCCAGATTTAGTTTTAATCTGTTACATTTTGTCCAATCCATAATCTGGTCCAGGCAAGAGCCAACGAGGGAGCCCAGCACATCTAATGAAAAAGGAATGGTGTGGCAACAATGGAGGCTGTGCTAGGAAGCATCTGAGCATTGGTTCTCTGGGTGAACATTAACTTGATATACAGGCAGTCCCCACATTAAGAACATCTGACTTATGGACAACTCATACTTAAAAACAGACTGCCATAAAGCCTATTATATTAAAGCAGTTTGTCAGCTTGAGGAAGGAGAATGCTGTCTGCCATTTTAAGTCAGATTACAAATGCCCCTTCCAGTATGCAAGATGTTTTAGTGTATTTGGAAGTGTTTCATATGCATAGAAAGGTAAAATATATAATATATACTAAGACAATATATTATATATAATATATTATAAAATATATAATATATACTAAGACAGCATTTGACTAACTGATGCTAAATAACTGTTCTGACTTACCTACACATTTGACTTAGAGACAGACTTAGGAACAGATCTCCTGTATTGTTTATATTCCATCTTGCAAGGTTTGGGGGCTGAAGGATAGGTAGCAGCATTTAATTAAATAGGGTACTTATCCTTTCCTGATAAACCACATATGAAAATATATGATAGCTAATTTTTTTTTAATTTGATTAAGTTAAAACTGCTAGCACATGAGAAATTCCTGGTGAATTGGGACTAAAATTAATATTCCCCACTTCCCAAAGCATATTAAAATCTATCCACAGTGTTAATCTGATATCCACTAAATTCTATACATTTTGACCAATCATCAGGATAATTTTCATCTTTTTACTTTTAGTTTTTAAGAGTTCAAATGTTACATTCTACTCTTGTTTAGCTTAAAAAAAATAGTGCACGTTAGCCATATGGAAACTTCCACTTTTTAAAAAAACTGAGCATATTCCCTTTATTTCCCTTTCTCGCATGGATGACAATAGATTTTTGTATCCAACTGTGATAATGTCCTTTGATCTGAACATACACATCTCAGTATGAATATAACAACAGGCAACTGACATCTTGACAGTCTCCTTATTTCTCATAAAAAGCAGAAACAAAAGCATACTTACAGAACTTTGGGTTAACTGAAGAGACAAAAACATGTTCTGAATAGCCAGGTTTTAATACACCTGTTAAAGTTAATACATTTGTCAGGCACCATCTGTTGAAAAGGTTGTTTCCCTCCCCTTCTGCCCTACCACTTTCAACTTTATACTTCAACTAAGGGAAACAAATAACAAGTTAACATCTTCAAATATATAACAACTTTGGGGGAGGGGAGGAATTCATTCTGATTGCTGTTTCATGAAGGCTGAGATTTTTAAAACAATGGATTATTCTCTTGAAGAGTAGTTCCTACTGTTTTTGCAATATTCCAATGAATCATGTTACATTATTTGTAGCAACATATAAACACTATGACAAAACGTAAATTACTTTTAGAAGTGGTTAAATATTTTCCAGCCAGAATTGCTAAAAAGTTGAAAAAACCTTATTAAATTAGCTCTGTCCTTTCTTCTCTTTCATAACACGATTGGCATCAATACATCCCTCATTGTGATGATTTTTTAAAAAGAAAATCCTTCCCACACCTAATACAGTCAAGCTAAATTTTACTACCTTGCTATTTGATACAATGAAAAAGATCATTATTTCGACCCTCCAGAGTGATGGAATTTCATACAAAAGGACAATTTCTTTCATAAAATATGCATTTTATATCCCCATTCATCACTGCATCCAATCTCTCTCTCTGTTCTATTAGGTAATTCAGATGCATTTACACTGGGTGCTTGTTATCAAAAGACAATGACATGTTCTTGAGCTTATTTCTTTATAAAAATGCGCCAACTGTACACGGCTAGAATAGATGTTCTACTCCTCAATAGAAGAAAAGATAAGTTAAAACCACAGGTATCTGTTACCTGCACCAAGTAACATGTAAGTACATATAAGTCAGGCATGAACACCAAGAACAGAAACACCCCTTCAAAGAAAGCAAAAACCAACAAAGCTTCAAGAGATTGGGAGAAAAGGGGCAGGAATCTCTTTTGTAGCTCCTTTTTAGAGGCAAGAGCTAAGTAAAAAGAGAAGTTATTGCAACAAACAAGCAATAAAATGCTTTAAAATCTTCCCCACCTTTATTTCAGAAGCAACACTATTTCTTTCCCTTCAGGGGGGTCCACAAGGTATGGTCCAAAAAGTCAAGGTGATAGCCACAATGGTGCAATGAAAACATCACCCGTCTTTTTATGTGTGTTGCACACCCAACTCAGGCAGAGCTTTGATTGCACCATCATGGCCATCATCTTGACTTTTTGGACCACACCCTGCAGACATTCCTGTCTCCTTTAGGGGAAAAGATACGGTAATCCAGGAGATCACAGATCTTAAACCTACGTAAACTATTAAGAGTGCATGAGAACTGGCCACCAGAAACTGAGTGCTGAGTATAAGAATGCTGACACCTTTTCAGAGGCAAGCAGGGTGAGCTGGAAGGATCAAAGCATGTGTCTCTCTTGGGCAGCTAATTGGCTGGGTTCCATCCTCTCTTAAAAGGGGCCTTGCATCTTCCCTTCCTGGGAGGACATTTCATCAAGTCCTCTCTCTTACCTCTCTTCAGCTGTTGGGGGCAGATCATTAGTAGAGAGTCAAGGAACATAAATCAGAAAGGAGATTTTTCTTTCTAATAAAAAGCAGCCATAGGAGACTCAACAGGGGATTGGTTAGTGGGCTTAGTTGACTCTAAGATAATTCCTTAACTTCTTTTCCATCCATGGAAAAAGGGTTCTTAGGACCCATATCATTTCACAAATATATGGAAAAGGACCTGAAGGGAGAGTGACATGGAAGAGTATAACCAGAGGAGTGAGAGTTGCATAGACACTTCAAACTCCTATTTTTGCTTTCTTAAAAGACAGTCTCCTGCAGCTGCTTTTGGCTGTGAAGCATCTAATCTGGCCCTCATGATTTCACCCACTTAGAGTTTAGCAAAAGCTAAGCTATGCAGGAATAGAATAAAAGAAAAATAAAATTCAACCTATGGAGTTCACAGTTGCCTTATTCTGTTCCTGGGGTTTGAGTTGTTGTTGTTGTTGTTGTTGTTTTGTATTGCTGATTACCCTTATTTCATGCAAATAATTTAATTCTTCCTTTCTGAATTGGATTGCAACTGTATGCTGATACCTTATTTAAACATTAGTTTTCCTACTTACTATACCATGAAAAGCAGAAATGTTCATTTGTCTCAAAAAATGCAGTACAGATACAGTTATTTACTTTATGAAATTATAACCTAAGACAAGAATGGATATATTTTTGCAATGAAGAAGTTGAAGGTTGGGAAGTATATAGAGATATTCTGTGAAAGTGTGCACGCCTTTGAATCAGTCTTGACTCCAGGCAATTAGATGGACAGATCCACTCAGTTTTATTAACAACATTTTTGCAAGTGGTTTGCTCTTGTCTTCTACGTAGAGCTGAGATAAAATGAGTGGCCCAAAATCACCCAGACGGCTTTGAGTCTAAGGCAGGAACATAACTCGCAGCCTTCTGGTTTCTATCCTGGTGCCTTTAATCATTACACCAAACTGGCTTTAAACATATACATATGCAGATATCAAACATTATTTGGAAGTTCATTTTGGCCCTACCTGTATATTGTCAGTTCTGTCAGTTATTAACTCCAAGAATTATTAAATCCATACCAGTTCCATTTTTGATCTTGTGTGCTTTTTGGATATTGTAAATAGTGAAAAAGCACTGATATATAACTCTATATTTTCTCTTAATTCTGTTAAAGACTAATTTTATTGCAGCATATAATCTTATATACAACACACTAATCTTTTGATTTTGATTATTAGAAAATTAAAATATATGTAATATGAGGAAATACCTAGGGAACAGAATCTTTCACAATGTAAAAGATACATATGAAGGTTTCATGAGTTCCTACGATAGTAATTTAAATGACAAATCCAATTAAGAAATGCAAATCGTTTATGTAAAAAAACTGAAATTATAGCATTCAATCACAATTGTAAGAATAAAAATAACTTTCAGTCGTGAATATTTTATGTTAAAATTAAATTTTAGTTATATTTTTCTCAAAGTGAACACATTATTTAAATGAAATTCATATATTCATATTTCATTAGACTTGGGTAGAATTCTTCACTTGTCCATTGCATTCTATCTTTTATATTTAATTTTGTGAACCTATCTATTCATTATGACACAGGATTTTGATAACACCTTAAACTTCATAATCAGTTATTTGTACATCCAAAAATAATTCTTATCACAAATTCCCAAAGCTTCCATGTCCTAGTAAAGAAGTAATAATATTTACTTTTTGCCATCTCTTTTTTTATACAAGTGCTATTATATCTGATTTGATGCTTTTTATAACTTTATTTATCCACAAGTTTTAGACTCTGGGATTTAAATCTTTACTACCAGCTAAAATTCCACAGCCAGAAAGTTTAATCTTGATTGTCATGGGTCCAGTGATAATCTAGAGTGTATTCAATTCCAAAATCACTAGTTGCAATTTATGCAGCACCGATATAAGCCAAATTCAAGAAGAAATGGTATGAAGTAATGTTTCTATCAAACTGTATGGTTTAGATTGCTATTTTTGCCCAATTATAGTTACCATATTTGTTGCATAATTAATGAAGTGATGTGACTAGGACTGTGCAAAGCTTTGATATGGAGATTCAGTTTGGTGGTGATTTGATGAATCCCCAACTCAGACAGATTTTCTGAATTGTTTGGGTGATACAAGTTGAATCATTAAGTTTCATGTTTGATTATCAAATCACATCGACTCAGTTTTCCAAATCAATTTGAATTGTTGAACACTGATTTGAATTACTGATTCAAATTCAATGAATTCAGATCAGATTGGAGGTGATCTACACACTCTTACATGTAACTAATACATTTATTCTAACAAAGTTTCATTGATTGTATCTATTTCATTATGTTAGTTTTATTCTCTATATACATACCAGGGTTGGGTAACACTTCAGATTCAGTACAAAAAGATGTTTTGGAGTCCAAGGAGCAGAAATTTAGTACCTGTCTGTGACTATTTTAGACCTTTGCAACTTTTCCTAAAACTGTGTAGCTGCCCTCTGCAGCTGTTATTTCATACCAGCAAATGACACAGCTGCAGACAGATACTACATTTACAATCCTGCACTCCAAAGTACCTTACTGGAACTGAATCCAAAGTATTGTACAGTCCTAATATGTTTGGAGGCAAAGTAATTCCATACACTGAGACTGAGAGAACTGAAATGCACAAGATCTTGACAGTGATAATTAAGTCCTGACAGTGACCATTCATGAAATGACTTAGATGAACCAATAGACTCACACTATAATACAGCAAACTTTATTCAAAATGGTTCTGAATGGTCATGGATTTTCATACAAACTCTTGCTATGGCTAACTCAAACAAAATATACACCTATTTTATGCCATAAACCTAAGAGTGAGATTAAGGACATGACTGCTTTGTTTTTGCAGAAGAAAAAGGACAACACTGCCATGAATTTGTCAGGTGGTGTGATACACCATGGTTGAAAAGGTATGCCAGGCAAGTAAACAGCAAGTAAACAAATACCAGTTATTCTATCCTACCCCCAAAATTCAATTTAAGCCTTTTTTTCCAAGTTGCCTGTTTAAAAAAAATGTTCACTATTTCTAAACAGAATGTGACCTTGAGATTTCTGATTACTGCCAATTGTAGTATAAATAGTAGGGCCAAATTGCATGGGCTACTGCCACTGATTTTCACATTAATCCAGTATCAACATCTCTTCTGCAAATGGTTCTCCTTTGCCTCACAGCGAAGGAGGTAACATTTCACCTAGATGCAATAGCATCTGATTTAACCCAGCAATAAAGAAAGCAACAAATGAATGCAACACTATTATGTTTTTTCATGGTAAACAAAAAGGGGTTAATTCCCATTTAGTTTCTATATTGATTAAACATACAAAAGTGATCATCTTAGCATGCTGGCAGTGGCTGTGTGTTTAAATGCAGAAAGAAAGGAAGGAAGGAAGGAAGGAAGGAAGGAAGGAAGGAAGGAAGGAAGGAAGGAAGGAAGGAAAGAAAGAAAGAAAGAAAGAAAGAAAGAAAGAAAGAAAGAAAGAAAGAAAGAAAGACAGACAGACAGACAGACAGACAGACACCCCCACCCCCAAAAAAAACCTGACTAGGGAAAACATTATTAAATCATGGCATTAGTTTCATTTATCCATTTATGGTGCCTGAAGCAGGCCGATTCACTGTATTTCTTATCACAGACAATGCCCACACCTGCCTACTCTCCATTCTAACCTTCAAAATCTATCAGCAAATCTAAGGCTATAAGCTTTGGGCAGCAAAACTTCAGATGACCACCAAACAGTAACACAGAGTTAAGAGTTTCCTGTATCTCTTTCCTGCCATTTTTTGATTACTGAAATTTTGCAGGCCAGATCTGATAGTCCTATATTCTCAAATTCTGGTTCTAGATTAAGAAAGATTAGGATGATACTTACATTTTCACTGTGGATGAAAGGGCTTTTCCTTGTAACTTTTTGTATTAAGTCACCAACCCTGAAAAAGGAGAAACATTTCCTAAAACAGCCTTCCCTGATGGTTTCCCTTCCAAAAGTGTTAGGCAGCAATTCCCATCATCTGCAGTCAGCAGCATCATTTGTCTGCTGACCAGTGGAAGTTGTACCTCCATCCATCTGGGAGACACCAATTGAGAAGGGCTGCCTGAAGGCTTCAGTTTTCCCCAAATCTTCAGTTGTATAGCTTTCATGCAAGGCTGTTGTAGAAAACTTTCTTTCCTCAAGAGGATTTTCATCTTGGAATAGGTATTAATTAAAATCAGAGTTGATAAACTCTGGACCATAGCAAACTTCAAAACGGCCACAGACATTTCTGCAAACGTACAGTTCAGATCAGTCAGGTATAACTTCAGTGGGTTATTCAATAGGATGTTCTGGGAATGCAGACAATTGTATCTCTTTTTTCCATTCAGTTAACTATGTTTTGATTAAGACACCTGGTCATTCAAAAACATATTCAGGTTTGTCTGAATTGCATCACAGCCCTGTCTACTAAAAGGAAGTTTAATCATTTTATTCCATATCAACAGGCAACTGTAATACTTTTAAAAGAAAAAGAAAAGAAAAATGCTATTCATGCCAAATGGGCAAATTTTCTGATCACCATAAATTAGACTCATACGAATTATCATGGAGGAAAATATTACAGGTACATTTTCAAATGGAAATTTATCTTACCATTCATTCTTGATTTGTCTTGTAATCTCTGCTTATTGGTATATGTTTATTTGTCAAATAATCTATTTCAAACCAATAAAAATACTAAAATGAGTTGCATTAAGATTTAGTTGAGCGTAACTATTTCTGTAATGGATGACTAACTTGCCTCATTCATTTCAACCAGTTGACTTTGAGCATAATTAAATTCTGAATCAAGCCCACTAAGAGGAATCAAGACAATCACAACTGTTGAAAAATTAAGATATGTGATCAATAGTTCTGTAGATGAATTGTTTCTACAGAGCCAGTTGGGTGCTCTCTGAGCACAGACAAGTGAAAAATGGGCAAAAACAATAATTTTCTATGGACAATATAGCCTGCCTGCCTGTTTTTCTAGGTAAAAATCCTGCAGGCGGAGAACACAGTCTAAAAATCTATTAAGATTTGGCCTCACATTTTCCTGAATTGCATTCTTATGCAAAAAGATGTGGATGCAAATAGATACTGCTCACATTCATCCATTCATAAAGCTTGACTCTTCTGGTCTACACACCATGATGTTATCTCTAAAAGCACGTTTGTGAACTCTTTAGAATATGTAGAGGGTGGCTTTTTTCCCCGTCCCAGTACAGTTTAGGGAGCTATTGTTTGAAGGTGGAGATAAAGGTTTTCTAGGCATATACAAAAGCGATTGGATATATCTTGTGTTTGTATGAGTATGTGTACGCTTGTGTGTTTTGTAGCCAATCTGCAAATATAAGCTCTTTTTCAAAAGTATCATTAAAAAATATATATAATCTAGTTCGTTCTAGAATAGAGCAATTAAGAAATTGAAATTGGCAATTTTTCATATCTTTGTTTATCAGATGACCTAAATATTTCAGATGTTGGCGTTTTGTTTTTAAAAAATTATCTTTTGAAATTATCTTTTAAAAAAATATTTGAAGATATTGCTAAATTGCAATGGCTCATTTTGATGTAGTTTAAAGGTATGGCAAAATTTCTGCATGAGTGAAAAATAATGAAAAGCAATGGGAATGCTTTTTGCTTATGTTATGTCTGAAAACTATTATACAGCCTAGCTGGAATTTGGCTTGGTCATCATCAATGAATAGGCAGCTTATTTTCAGATAATTACTTTCTAAACTGTAAAAATGATTATTCTTAAATGGGCATAGATATCAAAATAAAGAAATTACTATAAATTCTTGTTTATTTTTCTACTTTTCGTTCTTGTATGTGGGTAAAATTATAGCTTCTAACAAATTTAAGGCTGGTAGACATGAATATCCAAATGCATTGAATATTATATATTTATTTCCAGCATCAATGTCCTGCTTTCTAGTCTGAAACCATCAGAGTGGTTAAAATTGAAACTACCACATTCTACAATAAAATTCAAGGTAGAAAACAATATAACAATAAGATCAAGTTAATAAATAATTATTAGAGCAGCTGGTGAGAAGGTAGATGGGGAAATTCAAGAACTACATGGGCAAATAGAAAGGTTTTTAATTTATGGTGGAAACACTGAAAAGAGGGCCTCATTCCATATGGTTGGGACCACTGTAGAAAGTGCTTGCCTCCATACAGAACAAATTGGATATTAGCAAACTGTGTTACAATCATCAAGACTCTCTAATCAGAATGAGTGGATTAGGAAAGATCTCAGATAGGCTGATTTTCATAACTCAATACATGTAGGGCTGTGCACTGCCATGAATCAGAACCATGAATTCAGCATTGATGGGGACAATTCATAGTTTTTACCTCATTCTTGGTGAAACAGAGGAATCTAATTTTGTGGAATCCTTGGTGCTCTCTGAACTTCATTGTTTGCTTGCAGACGTTTCATTACCCAATAGGTAACATCATCAGTGCTAGTGAGTGTGGGATTTGCTCCCTGTTTATATACAGTAGCTTGCTCTAATGACGTTACCTAGCTGAGTAATGAAATGTCTGCAAGCAAACAACCAAACCCAGAGAGCACCAAGGACTCCACAGTTCAAGTATGAGCTACATACATTCTTTTCTATTGGAGACTAATTTTCTTTGAAATTCTGTTCTTCTTTGCCTTTGCATAAAAGGTCACCTGCCCTTCTTCCTGAAATTTGCCGCAGACATTCCTTACTTTAGGTTCCACTTTCATTGTGAATTTCATTAAAATCTGTCTCAAAATAATGCAAGAATAAACTATTTATAACATAAGATTATGAAAAGAGTAGCATTTTACAGCTCTTACACTGTTTATTATGAATTTTGGCACACTTCATCTGTTAATAACAAACTAGCTTAAAATAAAATGTTGTCCTATTATACTTTTTAAAAAGTTGAGGTATTTTAAAAATCATACCTTAAAGCCCCTGCAGCATTTTTTTATGAAATTTCCTTCATAATATTCTAATTTGTTACAGTCCTGAGGTTGTTGAAATTTATTAATATTTTCACATGCTAGATAAGGAAAAGGCAGGGTTCTGGTTTATGTGGTTGGCTTTTTTCAGATACTATTACTCAGCCACTTGGTGGGTCCTAGGAAGTGGGCTTCTCTGTCATGATACCTGCCCTGTGGAACAGTTTCACAGATCTCATGATACAAACTTTAGCTATTTGTATTTGTGTTTCAATGGTGGACACAGGTACAGTAGTCATGAGGCTTACATTATGATGTCATGATACATAGTCTGTCACTTGCTCCTCTTGACACCAGTGGATGCCTATCCACATCAAAAGAAATTAAAGGAAAGAGATAAGAGTGAAGTAAAGGAAATCTGACTAAATCTAGTTTACACAAAATATGATTAACAGTAGATATCAAAACCTTTCTGTCCTTGTGAACTGTTCTTGTTTCTCCAAAGCCATGCATAATGTCATTATTTTGTTCTTTAAACTGTTCATCTTTTCTTTTTTTTTGAGGATCTCATCAGCTCGATCTAGCTTCCCTTTCCTCTCAACCCATACATTTGTTCTGACATTAAATATTCATTCATACTCTATAGGATCTTCCACTCAGTCCTGTGATGGGAAATAGGAATAACCTTGGGAAACAGAAGGAGGCGCCACAGCCAAGACAATGGTCAGATAAAAGAAATTTGAGTCTGAGTCAGAAAAGTAATTAGAGAAAGCATCTCAGACTTGACTCTCCCTAGTTCTCATGAAGACAAAGGGAGGGAAGGGAGAAGTGTATTCAGATTTGCAAGATATTACTGTAAGCTTATAATAAAAGTAGCATAAGCATTTATAACTTTGGTTTCCTAGACTGGTCTACCTCAAAGGGCTGACAAATCCATTAGAAGATTAATCCAATTTATAATGCTTTTTCATACAGGACTCACACTTGCTCTTCCTGTAGTCATTCTACTTGCATTCTGCTCTCTTTCACTTTCTTCCTTTCCTTTCATGTCCATTCTTGACACTACCAACTAATGTTTGGTCAGCAAGTTAAACCTCCAAAACCTTAACAGAACAAGACCAAATTTGTTATAGATGACACCTTAATCTAGAAGTGGCTGGTAATTCCTTTAGGCATTTGAGCCACAGAAAGTATTTAAGAATGCATCAGAGTTTTGCCATACAGAGGAGAATGGAACAGTTGAAATCTTGAACAGAAACAGCGGCAGGTACTTATCATGTAAAGAAATTTGCTATCAAAAGCTGATACAAGACAGTGCATTTTGACTACTTCATTACCATAAGACAAGACCTGCAAAAGGAAGCATATTTTGCAGTGTTAAGGGTTATCTTCCTTTCAGATACATATGGTATCACTGGATTTAACTTTGAAAAAACATTTTAAACATTTCAAAATCAAATACTTTTTTTTCCTGGCACGTTCATTTTTAAGACTTTATTAGCAACATTAAACCTCAGCAGAAATAACTTAATTAAGGAAAATCAATATAAATCACTCCAGGTAAAGACATGCTCTTTTTTAAATTCTCAGTGCCTTTATAAGTACTGATTCTTGCCAAAACATTGTTTTACAATTGAACTAAAACAATTTAAATCAAGATTTTGTAATATGTCTTCTAATTCTCCTAATTTTATATTTATTTTATTTATTTCTTCCTGCTAAAACTGGTTGTATAATCTTAAATAAATGTAATTAAAATAATATTATGTCACTGATCCATATAGTCATAGAATCATAGATTTGTAAGCTACCTCAGAGATTATCTAGTCAACACACACGTTTTCAGTGTAGGCTCCACTAGAGTTTCTCTGATAGAGGATCATCCAGCCTCTGTTTGAAGATCAGTAAAGGAGAATTCACCACTTCATATAATAACCTGTTCACTGACTGATAGATGTCTAGCCTGAACCTACTTTCTTATAGAACTGGACATAGTATTTCAAGTGAGGTCTAACCAAGGCAGAGTAGAACAGAACAATTACTTCTCATGAACTAGTCTCCATGGTATCATTTGCCTATTTAGTTGCTGCAATATACTGTCAACTCATGTTTAAGTTGTGGTCAACAAGAATACCCAGATCTTTTTTACATGTAGTTTTGTCAAATCAAGTCCCCCCACCTTTCATTTGCCTTTCATTTTTCCTACCCAGATGGAAAACTTTACATTTCTCCTTATTAAATTTCATCTTATTTATTTCAGCTCACCGCTCAAGCCTATCTAGAATGTCTTGAATCTTTTCTCTCTCTCCTCTGAAGTATTAAGTTCCTAACATTGTGTCATTTGCAACTTGATAAATGCCCTCTCAATTCCCTCTTCAAAGTCATTAATAAAGATGGTGACCCTGCAGGACCCAGGACAGAACCCTGTGGCCCTCTACTCAACATTCCCCTCCAGGTTGAATTGAAACCATTAGTAAGGACTCTGAGAGCAGTCATTGAGCCAATCATAAGCCCATCTAATAACAGTATCATCTATCTCACATTTTTTATTTTATTAAGGAGAATATTATGAGAAAATCTGTCAAAGGCTAGGCTGAAGCCCAGGTACACTATGTCTATGGCATTCCTCTGATCTAATAAGCTAGTAAGTCTATCAAATAAGAAAATAAAGTTAGTCTGGCATGACTTGTTTGCATCAGATCTATGCTGGCTCCTGCTAATAGCACACCTGTTGAAGTAGTCACAATCGTGCCATTTAATGGCACATTCAAGGACCTTGCTCAGTATAGACATCAAGGTGACAGGTCTGTGGTTTTTCTGATCCTTCTTCTAGAAGATGGGGACAACATTTGCTCTCCAGTCTTCTGGAACCTTGCCAGACCTCCAGGAGTTTTCAAAGATCATTGAGAGTAGTTCTGCAATCATCTACACTAATTTCTTTAGTACTTTGGAATATAATCCATCTAGCCTTAGATATTTAAATTATTTTAATCAGCTAAATTCTCTCTTCCCTCTCTATATCCTAAGCTGCAATTTACTCCTTCCCCTAGCGGCATAAAAGTGACCAGCTAGGGTTCCATTTTCTTTCTCAGAGAAGATAGACACAAAACAGGAATTAACTTTTGCCTTCTCAAAATCAGCAAAGTACCAAATCGACACATCCTCTTTGCCCTATGCTGTCTTTGGCTTTCCTTTTGTTTCTACCATACCCAAATAACCCTTTTTAAAACTGATTTTGACGACTTTCACAAGCCTTAGCTTATTCTGAGCTATAACTTTTCTGACACAGTTCCTATAGTTTCTGGAAATCAGGAGTCTGGTAGCACCTTTTCTAATACATTTTATTAAAGTTGGAAACAATGCTGCCAGACTCCTGATTCTTTGCTACTATAGAGTAACATGACTCTCCTCCCACACACCGGAGAGTACTTGTATTCTTCTTTGGCTTTGTGCTGCTGCTGCTGCTGCTGCTGCTGATTCTTCTTCTTCTTCTTCTTCTTCTTCTTCTTCTTCTTCTTCTTCTTCTTCTTCTTCTTCTTCTTCTTCTTCTTCTTCTTCTTCTTCTTCTTCTTCTCCTCCTCCTCCTCCTCCTCCTCCTCCTCCTCCTCCTCCGCTTCTTTTTTTCCCCTTCAGCATTTGAGAGAGCTCTGTATGAATCCATGTTGGCCTTTTTTTTATTTCTCCCATTTTTCTTCTTATAGGAATTGTCTGCAATTGCAGCTTAAATACCTTGTTCAATAGCATGTCCCAACCTTACTATATACTTTTCTCCTTCAAGATTTCAAACCATTGGATCCAGCCAATCTTCCCTTGGAATTCATCAAAATCCAATTTTGTTTGATAAAGTAGTCTTGATTTTACAAAATAGCATAGGGTAAAGCTTTCTTTGTATTCAGTTCTGAAGAAATAAGAATTACAAAAATGTGATATGGAAGAAAATAAATATGTCAAATGTTGCCATTGTTGAATGCCTGGATAATTGCAATGGTATGTGGGAATGACAAGGGGAAGAAATGCTGCCTAGGGAATGATCAGATGAAAGTGGGAGAAGCCTGCAGCTGAATAACGGGCAAAGAAAGAAACTTAAAAAGATTCCACCCTAATGTATCAGGCTGTTAAGAGTGATGGTGGGAGATCTGAATTTTCAGACTTGCAAAATTCTGTTAATGTAGCCTTACAATAAGGTAGAATTAGCTCATCTGGTCATGTTTCCTGTCTGATTTACCTGATAATACTTTATTAATCTAACTACATGGGAATCCTCCTCCACTTTGGAGTGTATCTGTTCCTTGTATTAGATATTAAAAAAAAAAAAAACTGTAAACATACACTCAGGGTTGTTTAGTCATACCTCCATGACTTCAACAAAACTGAATTTTTGGTTTATTAAAGAATTTCAACAGAAACCTATCACAAGGCAGCTTACCATGTTTTCAAATGTATATACAGTTTACATTTGAAATTGTATCAGTACGAAGTAGAAAAAATAGTCAATCTAAACTTCAAATGATGTGTAGCAGTAAGAATATTCACAGATTTCCAAATGCTAAATGAATCTCCCAAAGTGCCCTTAACTGCCAGCTAAACAAGCCAAAGAATTGCTATGGCATTCTTGGGTCAAGAGTATCCTAAGTAGATTCATATTACTTTAGTATACACAGTCTTTGCTTAATGAATGTATAGTATATCACACTAGCAGTCCTTCTTATTATTGTGTAATTTCAGGAAAATGGATGGATGGATGGATGGATGGATGGATGGACGGACAGATGGATGAATGGATAGTATTTGGTATCTCACCACTAGCTGAAAGATTTAAAAGTGGGTCACAATCCCCCCCCCAAAATAAGTTAAAAGTCTAAAATCAAGTTAAATAAATAATTGTATTTAAAACACACAAACATCATAATAAAACTGATAAAGAGGCATTTAAGGGACAGAAAGAATACTCAAGTTATAGATGCTAAGTCACTGATATGAAAATAAAATGCCAGATCTTCAGTTGGCAATGAAAGGTAGATATTGTTGGTGTGAGCTTGGCCTCCAAGATAAGGGCATGCCAAATATTGATTTGATATTATAAGAGGATTACAGATGATGAGCCATCTAATTTAGTATTACTGTAAAGTTGCTGATTCTTTCAGCTTTTATCTACAGTAGCATGAGAGCTGCTTTCAAACTGTATCTAGAATTAAAGATATGACAGTAATGTGTCAGCTGTTACATAATCTCTGAAGGAAAAGAGTTTTGCATATAGAGATTTGACCTATATTCATACATAGGAATTTCAAAACTGAAATTTGGTCCTACTATTTGCTTTTGTCTACATGCAAAAAGAAAATCAACAATTAAAAAGAATAACAATTCTGCTACTTTTTACAATGTTAGTCAAGCCTTGTTTATAGCAGCAGAGGAGAATACGATATTCAGTCACAAACCTTTTCTTATTCTTGTTTTTAAAAATTTGTTCGGTTTGGTTTATCCGGTAAAATGTCTATTTTGTTGCATATGATACAGTGGAATAATCCACATTTTCAAACGTACTGAAAAGTGGCATTTAAGAAAATACAATATACAGTATGTATTTTTCTGTTCTTCCATTTAACAATTCTTTCTCAATGTCATTCCCCCGCACAGAAAGTCCTAAACGTAAGAACAATGATATTTCTTTATACCATTATCTCTTCTGTATTTTTCATCAACCTTGATTCTTCCTCACTTATTACTTCTCTTCTCACAACTTTGTGAGAAGCTGCAGCTTTGGGAGCTGTTTAGTTTCGGAAAAAAAGACAAGAAGGGACACAAGAGAGGTTATTGTACAATTATAGATGTTCTGGAAAAAGTTTAGAAAGAGAGGATTTATTTCTTCTTTCATATAAATAGTACCAGGATGATCCAATGAAGCTTAATGGTAAGAGATGTAAAATAGTACATCTTCAAATAATGCATAATTAAGCAAAGATATGAAAAAAGACTCCACAGACCCAATTTATCACCTCTGTACCCTGAAAAACTAAATGTGTCTCAGCTTTTCTTTGGCCTCAGGAGACCTAATCATCTGAAGTTCACAATGCCCCTTCCCAGGTATACAAATTATCATCTAGCTCTACAATATCCCCAGTCCCCAAGGGGAAAAGCTCACCTTGATCCACATCAGTGACAGGAGGCTTACCCTCACATTCCGCTAACTATAGCATGAAAATGCTCAGCTAGCTGTGTTTAGAGGACATGATGTCATCATGCAGCCTTTTTTTTTTTAATCTCCAACCCACCACAAGGCAGCTTACATCCCTCTTTAAATGTTCCACTTCCGAAGTAGGGCTCTTCCTCTTGTCCCAACAGAAGTCTTGCTGTATGGACATTCTACAATAGTCAGTTGCTGGTCTGGATGATGATGCGGTCAGGGGCTGGGATCTGCAGAGCAAGCTTTGGGCACTGCTACATGCATGCTTGCCTCCTCCTCTCTGGTTACTGGCAACAGTTTGTTTGGACTGCAGGAGAAATGGGGCATCTGGCCTTTGTAGAGATATTTGCCTGGGTAACACCTGACCAGCATTTCACAAAGCACTATTTAGGCAGTACGTGGGGTTTATTTATTTATTTTTTTCTCCCTCTCACCCCTATGGGTGGTACGTGTCTTCCTCAATCTCGGGTCCTCTACCAGCGGCCTGGGAGTTTGAGGGTTCTGCGCAGTATCTTAGCTGTTCCTAGCACTGCACTCTTCTGCACAGAGAGCTCTGATGTTGTTCCTGGGATCTGTTTGAGCCATTCTCCCAGCTTAGGAGTCATGGCCCCGAGTGCTCCTACCACCACTGGGACCACTTTGGCCTTGACTTTCCACATCCTCTTGATTTCCTCCTTCAGGCCCTGGTACTTCTCCAGCTTCTCATGCTCCTTCTTCCTGATGTTGCTGTCACTTGGCACTGCTACATCTATCACCACCGCTGTCTTCTGGTCTTTGTCTACTACCACGATGTCTGGTTGATTAGCCAGTACCTGCCTGTCCGTTTGGATCTGGAAGTCCCACAGGATCTTAGCCCTGTTATTCTCCATGACCTTCTGTGGAATCTCCCATCTGGACTTGGGGGGGTCTAGCCCATACGGTGTGCAGATGTTCCTGTACACAATGCCAGCTACTTGGTTGTGCCGTTCAGTGTATGCTGTTCCTGCCTGCATCTTACACCCTGCCACTATGTGTTGGACTGTCTCTGAGGCCTCTTTGCACAATCTGCACCTTGGATCCTGTCTAGTGTGATAGACCCCTGCTTCTATGGATCTGGTGCTTAGTGCCTGTTCTTGTGCTGCTATGATCAGTGCCTCAGTGCTGTCTTTTAGTCTGGCCCTTTCCAGCCACTGATAGGATTTCCCAATGTCAGCCACCTCAGCTATCTGTCGATGGTACATCCCATGCAGGGGCTTGTCTTGCCATGGCACTTCCTCTGCTTGAACCTCCTGCCTTGTCTGCTGCTGCCTGAGGCATTCTCTCAGCAGCTCATCTTTGGGTGCCATCTTACTGATGTACTCCTGGATACTTCGGGTTTCGTCCAGGACAGTGGCTTTGACACTCATCAGGCCCCGCCCGCCCTCTTTGCGCCTGGTGTACAGTCTCTGGGTGTTGGACTTGGGGTGGAAACCTCCATACATTGTGAGGAGCTTCCGGGTCTTCACATCAGCAGCCTCCATGTCTTCCTTTGGCCAGCTCACTATACCGGCAGGGTATCTGATGACTGGCAGGGCATACATGTTGATGGCATGGATCTTGTTCTTCCCATTGAGCTGGCTCTTCAGGACCTGTCTTATCCTTTGGTGGTACTTGGATGTTGCTGTCTTTCTTGCCTCCTCCTCATGGTTCCCATGTGACTGTGGGACACCAAGGTATTTATAGCTGGTCTCTATGTCTGCTATGTGGCCCACTGGTAGTTCCACTCCATCGGTCTTAACTACCTTCCCTCTCTTTACTATTATCCTGCCACACTTCTCCAGTCCGAATGACATCCCAATGTCCTCACTGTAGATCCGTGTCAGGTGGATCAGTGAGTCGATGTCTCGTTCACTCTTAGCATACAGCTTGATGTCATCCATGTAGAGGAGGTGGCTGATGGTGACTCCACTCTTGAACTTGTACCCATATCCAGACCTTGTGATTATCTGGCTGAGGGGGTTTAAGCCTATGCAGAACAGCAGTAGGGACAGTGCATCACCTTGGTATATGCCGCACTTGATGGCCACTTGTGCGAGCTGTCTTGAGTTCACTTCCAGTGTTGTCTTCCACAGTCCCATTGAGTGCTTGAGGAAGGTCCTTAGTGTCCTGTTGACTTTGTATAGTGCCAGGCATTCACAGATCCATGTGTGCGGCATAGGCTTTCCTGTAGTCAATCCAGGCTGTGCTCAGATTGGTCTGCCTTATCAGGATTTTCTCATGGGAAGAAGGTCATCCCATTCCCTATACAAAAACAGGTGTCGAGATTATTCTATGAAGCTAATGTAAACAAAGAATCTTGTGATTCTGTTATGCTTTTTACTGCCACCTACTGTAATGTGTATGTTAGTTATTCAGTGGGGGTGTACATGCTGGCAATATAACGGGAGGGCTAAATGCCCAGCCTGTTCAGGTCAGTTTTGTCTTGTATAGTTAATCATGTAGGTTTTTATAGGTTATGTAGTCTTAACTGGTAACCAAGTAGTGTACCTCTTCTCTGAGAGCGTTTTTTTTGCTAGAGACTTTGTTGTGGATAAGTCTTGGAAGCTAAGGTGAGAAGAAGTCTTTGTTATTTCCTATATTTTGTATGCAACTTGTATTTTATGAAGTTTTGCAGTTTTATCAATAAAGACCTGTTAGTTTATATTTTCTGACTGGATTTTCTTTGGAGAAGCAAACTATGGATATTGCATTTTGCAAGCTCTCATGCTGATGTGTAATTTTCCTGAGAGCAGGATTTTTGGGACCTTTGCTGCACTCTGCACAACATGCCTAGACCTTGAGTCTTGGGCGACTGCCCTATCTATGCGTAACTGGTGTTTTGAGCCTCTGGTGTTGTTCCCAATGCCCTTCTGAGCTGTGCAAATGTACTGGCCCATATGGTCATGTAGCTTGGCAGCTATGATGCCTGATAGAACTTTCCATGTTGTGGGGAGGCAGGTTATTGGCCGGTAGTTGGATGGTGCTGTTCCTTTGTGAGGGTCTTTCATGATCAGCACTGTCCTTCCTTGTGTTAGCCAGTCTGGGTGGGAGCCTGCTGCTAGCAGTTGGTTCATCTGTGCTGCTAGGCGTTCATGCACTGCTGTTAGTTTCTTTAGCCAGTAGGTATGGATCATGTCCGGGCCAGGTGCTGTCCAGCTTTTCATGTTCTTGACCCGCTGTTGGATGTCTGCTACTGTGATGGTGACTGGTTCCTGTTCTGGGAGATTGCTGTGGTCTGCTTTCAGGTCCTGCAGCCACTTTGCACTGGTGGTATGCGTCTTCTCTTTCTCCCATATGTTCTTCCAGTACTGTTCAGTTTCCGCTGCTGGTGGCTCAGCTGCTACTCTGTGGTTGCACTGCAGTTGGGAGTACACTTTGGATGGTTCTTTGGAGAACAGGGCATTTATCTTCTTGGCCTCTGCTTCTCTAGTGTATCTCCTTAGCCTGGTAGCCAGTGCTGTGAGCCTTTGTTTAGCAGTCTCTACGGCTTCAGGTGGAGTCAGGCCCATGTCTTTTTTCAGTAGCCAAGTCTTATCCTTAATCTCCACACGCTTCTGTAGTTCCACCAGCTGACTGACTTCTCTCCGAGTTGCCTTGATCTTAGCCTCCAATCTCATTTTCCAGGGTGGGTATGTACTGCTGTTCTTCTTGATCGTGTAGCCAAGCATTTCCAGGATTTTTCAGCGGCTGTAGCATATACCAATTCATTGGTTTCAGTTATGATGGTAGTAGGGATTGTCTGGAGGGCTCTGTTGGCATCTTCTAGCATACTATCTGATGGTACTTCTCCACTGAGCCTTGGTAATCGGACTCGAGGGTTGACTATAGCTAGTTTATCCATGATCTTATGCCTCATATCAGCTGATGTGCTCTGTAATGGAAGGGGTGGCAGTGACATTCCAGCTTCAGGCGTTGGCTGCACATCTGCTTGTTCTTCCAGGTCTGCTTGAGTCTGGGTTGTAATGTGGAGTTGGTCTATCTCAAGTTGTGAGAGCAGCTTCCTCTTCACTATGTTGAAGCGCTGGGTAACTAGTTGTTTCTCAGTTAGTGTGGATGTAGGCCTTCTGTCTATCCATAGTTCCCTCATACATTTCATATATCCCCTCTCATTAGGTCTGCTGTTGTAGTAGCATTCCATCATTTCCAAGTTCTCTTGTCTCGTCCATGTATGGCTTGTTCCAGTAGCCCACTTAACATCAGATTGTCCTGGTTCCCCAACATCTGACACGGACCTTGTTAATCCGGGCGACGTCCAAGCCGACATGACTCTCTTAGTTCGTGTCACTCTCATATTTTGAGGTAGGCAGGTGAAGCGTTAGGAGGTCTTTGCCCAAGGACCCCTACTGGTAAGGTATGTACCAGCCGGGATTTGAACCCCGGTCTCCTGCATCAAAGGCGGTGTTCTAACCACTACGCTATCCAGCCACTCTGGGGTTTATGTATGTGTATATATATATATATATATACATACACACACACACACACACACACACACACACACTCACACACAGGTTCAGCAGCTTTCTGGAAGAACATTAGATTTTTTTAAAAAACATGTTTAGTGTTCTTTTGAAATAGTGGCAGACCTGTCATGAAGGAACAGAACTAGCATCTTCTCCACAGAAGGTCAGTTTAAACTGGAAAAGAAAAGAGCCAGGTTCTGCCAGGTGTGTCCTGATGGTGCTGTCCCAAATGAGCTCATTACAGGTTTTCAGCTGCTTCTGCTGACATGGGATTTCATGTCAGCCATGCTTTTCACTCTTTTTATTAGAAGGGGAGATACTGTTTTGCCAATTCCAGGGCCATTTTGCATATTCCATGGGATATTTCTGAGTACTGCTATCTACTCGTTGCTCGTACTGCCTTTTCCTTGAAGCACTGATCAATTTGGAAAAAATGGAATCTAATAGAAGAGAATATGTGTAGCTCAGGGTTGAACTGTGGAGTCCTTGGGGTTCTCTGAGCTTGGTTGTTTTCTTGCAACAACAATTTTGTTGCCTGGCTAAGTAACATCTTCAGCACTGAAGATGTTACCTAGCCGGGTAACGAAACGTTTGCAAGAAAACAACCAAGCTCAGAGAACCCCAAAGACTCCACAAAATGGAATCTTGCTAACATTGATGAAGATTTTTGCTCTTTTCTCCTTCTAGCTTAAATGATAAGTCATATGTCTTAATGAGGGATGCAGGATGATGTGGAAGGTAGTATCCACAATGCTTTTCATAATCTTTCCTTAGTGCCTGTGACCTGTTACTCAGGATGTTTCTGTACTCACGTTATTCTGATCTTCTGGCAGATTGGTAGACTGATTTCCAAAAAGAGTGTGGCTGACAAGTTGTAAAGGCAGAGAATGGGCCTGGGATGAAGTGGAAGGGATTTCTTTTGATCTACTATATGAATTCCCTCCACTGTCTCCCCTTATCCCTCCTCAACCCCACCAACCTTGCAAAAGACTGGTAGATCCATGTTCTGAACTAGTTAGAGTGGCAAGTCACCAGCATGGAGAACTTTCATGCCCAAGACTTGTCATCAGGCAACTTGAAAAGTAGCTAAGACCTTTACCTGAAGCACCTGCACACACTTACCCAAGCTTGCTCCACTGCAAGTTCAGGAGAGCCATTGATGGTAATTTTGGAGTGACACTGGGTGGGAGGGGAAGTGAAGCCAGGGGAATTCACCAATCTCTGTCACTAAATCATCTTATAATAAAGCTATAAGTGCATGACCACTCAGAAGCCTACAGTGGCAAATTAGAGTTCAGCTGTCAGACCACGGCATATTATGTCATCATACTTTTTTGCTGACTCAAGCACCGGAAGGGTGCACATTCACATGGCTGTGAAGAAGAGTTCATTGACTGCTAGCAATATATTTTGCAGACATTCTCTGATTCCATATCCCATGCTCTTTGCATAGCAGGATGCACAATTTGGATGCCCAGCCTATCCGTGGCATTCCATCTTCAGCTCTTCTGGCAAAGTGACATCAGGATACCATTCAGCAATTTTTTTGTCCCCCTCTCTCATTTGAACTTTTTAACTTAAAAGGTAACAAACGCATTTGACAAATTAATGAAGACTAAGGCTACAGGAATCATGAGAGAGATATGCTACAGAAAGATCTGAGGCAGGATCCTTCTAAAAATCAAGATGATTGCTCTCATATCCCAGCTGTGAATGTCTCAAAGGCATCAGAGTACTAAAGGAAATACGATGCTGCTCTAGATACCCTTTGGTCATGTCACGTGTATTCTGACTGCTTTCTTCAAAGTCTCTATTTCCTAGGCTGTCTAGTCCTCATTTATTATGCAAGCTCCCTGTTTCTAGAAGTTATATAAAACAATTTCCCTGTGAACATCCCATACTACCACACTGCTTAAGGATTATTATAATAAGTGACAAATGCGCTCTCTCCTTCTCTGCAATAAAATGTTCAGTTATCAGCCTTTCCAGTTCTCCTGATTATGGATCTTTCCTTGTTTTACCATATCAGCCTCAGTCAGCAGTGAGTATAATTAATTTCACTTTATTACATAGGAAGGCACAAGAACCAATTTTCTTTTCACATAGAAAACAGAGAGAAAATGCTTCAACTTTAACATAATTTAAAATCAGCAATTCTTGAACAAGGTTATTGCTTCAGCTAATTATGCATTTAACTATTATAACTGCCAATAATCAAATGCAGGTAGACATCAATGTGCCAGCTACTCTTATACAAACACTTGTCAGCATTCAATTCCATTTTAGCGTGGAATACTTATCTTGATACCTGATCATAAAATAATGAAAAGAAAATAGCCGTATTGATTCTCTGCAGGACTATTGGAAATTCTTTGACAAATATGACTATGCTGTTCGTCTAAAGATTCTTCAGCTTAAATCTAACCCTTTTCTTTAAATGTTTCCTCCTGTAATCTATCAGCATGCACCATTGCCCTAATAAGAAAATATGAACAGTTGTTGGAGGAGCATTTAAGGAATAATCTGCTTGATACTGGACAGCTTGGCACATTTGCAGATTTCTTTACACACACTTAATGGATCTGTTCCCTATTATTTGCTAATTATTTACTATTTCACATTTTATTTTCATGTGCATGAATACTTTGTACCCCAGTCTGCTTTGCAATGTCTTCACTGGATGTTTTATATTAAATGCATCAATAAAAAGTTTGCAGAATCATAATAGCTTTTCTCAAACTCTTTCTGGAAGAAGTAGCCATGGTCCTTGTGTCTTTGACAGTAAACAGTCACTAGGGATGAAAAGGATCTAAGAGAGTGATGGAGAACACCCATGAATGTTCTTTTCTTCTGACATTCTTTCATCTCAGTTTTGATTCAAAATATGCTATTGGAAATGGGAAGTTTCTTGTAGGCTTAAGTAAGCTAAAAAGGAAAAAGACCTGCAGCCTTTTTCCTGTGGAAGTAAGACAGAGAAGTTATTTATATTGGACATGGTTATTACTGTTGTTGTTGTTGTTTGAATATAGCTTATTTACAGTACCTGGCTAAGGCTCCTTGTTCCAAGGATTATTTATTGACAGTTGTCCCTAGAAATACTTGAAGACTTAATCAATCTGTAATTTTAAGTGAATTCGCCTGATTTAGACAGTCCAGGTTAATTGGATTACATACTTCTATCAGTTGAAATACAGTTCATATTTCAAAAATTATCTCAGAAATGCAGATATATTGCCCTAAAGTGTATATTTTACAGAAAAATGCATACAACATTTAATATTTAATCATGCATTTATATGCACATTTCTGCATTAAAATATGCTAATAGCAAAATGGGAGAGAAGAGACTTATCAAAAGAAAGCACCTTGCTGCTGTCCATATGTTTTAGATCACAATAATGCTGAACCAGCATGGCCTATGGTCAGGAACTATGACAAATGGATTTAGGAAGGAACACATGCAAACTGATTTAGTTTTGAATTAGTGATCATTGCTATTTAATCCCTTCTCATAAGCCAATTACTGCTGTAGATATTTCACTGAAATTTATTTATTTATTAGTATTTATGTTTTCAATTCATTATGCCAAGAGCTAGCTCCTACTTTTAGATACTACCTTTTCAGCCTTATTGTTATTATTTTCATATTATATGTTTATTTTTTAATATTGCTTCCCACTATCCCCTGCCAATGTTGCCCTTCCTCACTATGGAACTTGGAATCAGAACAACCACAGCAGGAGCAAAACTTGAATATTGGATGTTTGCTCCAAAAACAGAAGAGCTTCCAGAACAATTGACTGCAGAAGGACATGGCTTTCAATGGTTTTCATATGCGCAGTTAAAAGAAAGGTTTAATATAGGTAAAAAAGACAATTGGAATAGAAAAACACAAATAGGAATTTGAAATGGAACTATATACAAATGATGAACATGTAATAGCAAAAATGTATAAACTTTTGTTAAGATTTGAAACAGAAGAAGAAGAGGTTAAAGATTTCAGGACAAAATGAGCTACTAATCTTGGGTATAACATAGAGATGGACATTTGAGAGAGAATGTGGGTAACTGGTATTAAATTTACATTGGGTCATAATTTAAGAGATTTTTTTTTATAAAATGATGATGTATTGTTGGTATATGATGGGGGGGAGTTTGTTCTTTTCTTTCCCTCTGCCTGAGTTACTTTTAACTTTGGACTATAATATTAAAATGACAACAACAAGAAAAGCCACAAGAATAGAAAGGAGGAAAGGATCATTAGAACAACCTGCAGAGAAGGGAATGATGCCAGATTTGCTTCAGAAAATATGTAAGTTGACAGCTTTTGACAAAAGAATGAATGAAAGATTTGCAAGGATGAGAGAAGAGGTGAAAGAAGAAGTTAGGAAAGTGGAAAGTTCTGTAAAATAAATATCTGGAGAAGTAAAACAGATTAATGATAAAGGAGACATTTTAGAGAGTAATACAGAAATTATGGATAGAGAATTAGAAAGAGAACTGGATAATGTGGCCTTATTGGGATTAAGAGAGAAAGAATTCTGCTTGAGATTTAGAGCAATTCCTGAGAGCTCAGATGAAGTTATTAAAGAAAAGATTATGAAGGCTTTAGCAAACTTTTTGGATTGGGAAGAGGAGGATACTGAGGCAGAGATTGATAAAGTTTATAGAATAAATTCCAGATTTGCCAGAACAAGAACTGTCCCAAGGGATGTTTTGGTGCATTTTGTTAGGAAGAAAACAAGTTTTGTGACAGCATTTTAATACAAGATTGAAAGTTGATATTATAGATATGGTTGTTTTAAAATAAATTCCTATCGTAATTCTACATAAGAGAAAAGACTAGGTTTTTTTTCCTGAAAACTAAAACAGAAAAAGATCCCATTTAGATGAGACAAACTGAAAGGTGTGATTTTTACTTTCAAACAGCAGAGATTTCAACTGAATTTGGTTAAGAAGGGAAGAGAGTTTTTAGAAGGATTTAAAGATGGAGGAGGAGATTCAAATGAAGGTGTCACCAGAGACACAAAAACTGCAACAGATACAACAGGAAGCTGAAAGGGAAGACACTGAATTAGGTGCTACAGGCATTGACTTTTCTAAGTTCTTGGCTTGATCATGGATCATAAATGTTTAACATGGAATATAAATGGAACAAATGCTCCTCAAAATTTATAAAACTTGGGGTGAAGAATTTACATAGATAGATAGATAGATAGATAGATAGATAGATAGATAGATAATAGATAGATGATATATATTAAAAAAAAAGTTTCAGAAGCTATTTAAATAAATAAATAAATAAATAACACCAGGAAAGGTGCCTGGATCAGATGGGTTATTGGGTTTGTACTATAAATGTTTTGAAGATGAGTTTTTACCACCTCTACAAAATAAAATGGGCTTTATCTTATAGGGAGGTAAGATGCCAGAGACTTGGAAAGAGGCTAATGTAGCATTAATACCTAAAGAGGGACAAGATTTGACTTTAACAAGAAATTATAGACCAATATCATTATTGAATAATGACGATAAGTTGTTCACAATGATTTTAGTGGAAAGATTGAAAATAGTCTTACAAGAATTTATTCACAAGGATCAATGTGGGTTTTTACCAAAAAGATAGCTAAAAGACAATGTTAGAACTGTAGTGGACATATTACAATATTTGGAACAACATAATGAAAAGTAAGATGCTTTGATCTTTTTAGATGCAGACAAGGCCTTCAATAATTTGAACTGGGCTTTCCTGTTTAAAGTGTTGAAAGATATGAATTTTGGAGAGAACTTTATAAAATGGGTAAAATCAATTTATACTACACAGAAAGCACATATAATTGTTAATTGAGCTCTAACAAAACCATGTGTAATAGAAAAAGGAACAAGACAAGGCTGCCTGATATCCATTCTCCTGTTAATTTTGGTTCTTGAAATACTGAATAGAGATATAAGACAGGATGAGAGGATTGGGGGGGGGGGGTAAAGATTAAAAAAGAGACTTATGCTAAGAGCTTTTTCAGATGACTTTGTGTTGGTTTTGGAAGATCCTTTAAAGGGAATTGAAACATTAATTGGTAAATTAAAAGAATTTGGTGCATTAGCAGATTTTAAGATTAATAAACAGAAGACAAAGATGTTAATAAAAATATGAAAATACAAGATAAACAGAACTGATGAATAAAACAGGTTTTAAAATTGAGAAGAAATATTTGGGTATTACTTTGACAAATATGAATTGTATGTTATTTCAAAATAATTATGGTAAGGTATGGAATGAAGTTAAAAAAGATATGCTGAGATGGGAGAAAATACAATTGTCATTGCTGGGAAGAACCTCTGTGATTAAAATGAATGTCTTACCTAGAACTTTTCTTTTCATATAATACTTGCACCATTTAATGCACTATTTAAACAATGGCAGAAGGACATATCTAAATGTGTATGGCAAGGAAAAAAGTCATGAGTTAAATATAAGGTGTTACAAGATGCAAAGGAAAGAGGAGGATTGGGTTTACCTGATTTGAAATTATGCTTTGCTGCTTGTTGTCTAGTTTGGATGAAAGAATGGGTGTTGCTGAGAAACAGAAGGCTTTTGGAGTTAGAAGGACATGATCTGAGATTTGGGTGGCATGGATATTTGTGGTATGATAAAGCTAAAATTAATGTGGATTTTAAAAATCATTATCTTACATGTGTCATATTCAAAATATGGAATAGATACAAATCCAGATTGTGTCCGAAAACACTTTTGTGATTCTCAGCACAAGAAGCATTTTATAGATGAGAAATGATAAGTACACAAATGGTTAACCTTTCATGAGGCATTAGAGCTTTTCCAAGGGGAATGTAAAATTAAGGCAAGAGAAGATCTAGTAGCAGAGGGATATACTTGTCAATGGTTTTATTATATACAATTATTAGGAAGATTTAAAATAGATAAAAGAATGTATGGCTTTGAACAAAGTAAGGCTGAATTTGAAGTAGATTTGTGTACAAATAATGAAGATGTAACTGCTAAAATGTATAAACTTCTATTGAAATATGAAACAGAAGAAGAAGTGAAAGAATATATGATAAAATGGGCTAAAAATTTTGGTTACAATATACAAATGGAGCAATGGGAAATATGTGGTTGAAAGGACTGAAATTTACATTATATTATAATCTTAAAGAGAATTTTTGTGAAATGATGTATCATTGGTGTATGTCACCAAAGAAATTGTCTAGAATGTACAAAGGTACTTCAAATTTATGTTGGATATGTGAACATCAGGAAGGGACATTTTGCCATCTTTGGTGAACTTGTAAAAATGCCAGAAAATTTTGGATACAAATACATACACTAATTCAGAGGATGTTAAAGATTAACAAACAGTTGAAACTGGAAGCTTTTGTTTTTGGACTGATGGACAAAAAGCTGGAAAAAAGTCATGGAACTTTATTTTTATATATGACAATGACAACGAGATTATTATATGCACAAAAGTGGAAAGACCTGACATTACCCACAAGGAAGGAATGGCTGGTGAAGATGATGGAATTTGCAGACATGGCTAAATTGACTTCCTTGATTAGAAAAAAGACATTATCTATGTTTATTGCTGGCTGGAAGCCTCTTATAGACTTGCCTGAAAGAGAAAAAAAATGAACTTATGACTTACGATAAAAAGAGAGTTTCTTTTTGTAACCATAGAGTAAGAAGTAATTTTGTATTTGTAATAATACTAGCTTTAAAGGAAATCAGAAGCAACTTCTTTCTATTTCTTTCTATTTTTTCTTTTTGCGCTTTTAGCTTTTTCTTTGTTCTTTCTTTGTTCTTTTTACTTTATATTAGATCTGATTAGTTTTTATCTTCTGTTTAAAATTCACACACACACACAAGGGTATTTCAAACCAATGTTGGAAATGTGAAAAGCGTGAGGGGACATTTTATCATGCATGGTAGACTTATGAGAAAGCTAAGAAATTTTGGATCCAAATTCACACAGTGATGGAAAGAATTTTGAAGATTAACATTGTGAAGAAACCAGAATTTTTTTTATTGGGATTTATGGACAATGAGTTAAAAAAGACTCATGGTAGATTGATTTTGTATATGGTAACTGCAACAAGATTATTGTATGCATAATGATGGAATAATAATGAAATTCCCACAGTGGACAAATAGATTGTGAAAATCCTGAATTGTCAGAATTCACAGAAATCGCAAAACTGACCTGTTTGGTCAGAGAAAAAAACAACAACAAAAACTTTTCTGAAAGTCTGGAAACCTTATATGGACTTTTTCTTGACAGAAGAAAGAAATGGATTGATATTTTATGGATTTGAAGATTAAGAAAGATGGGGATTAAATGAGGGGCTGAAGGGACTTGTATAACATTTAAGAGGGAGGAGGGACAATAAGATTGTAATTATCTGTTGAAAAGAAGGCCGGAAGTCATTTCATACTTTTAGTTTTTTCTTTCCTTTTCTTGTACTTCTTTATTTCTTTCTCTTTCTCTTTTTCTTTCCTTTCTTTTTATTTTTTCTTTTGGTTTGTATTTATTTTATGAGAAAATTCTTAATAAATATAAATAAAATAAAAACAAAACCGGAGGAGCTTCCATTCGTTCAGGAGGCATGTTTGTGGAAGAAATCCTTGGAGAATTCTCAGAAATGAATGCTTTTGGGCTCCAGGTTAGTAACATCTTAGGCGGCAATGCTGTGGTAATCACTTTTCAAAGTAGATATAAATTTATGCAACTGCTTTTTGAGAAGATTAATAAAGGTCTCTTATGGATAAAATGTGTTCAGTCAAAAAATAATAATTGACACATTTCTTAAATATCCGAGAAGGTACAAAACATAAAACAAAATTTTACAGAAATAAAGGAACAGAATGTTGAGACCTGGATTAGCCGTGATATGATTTACATGATTGCTTGGTTTTTTCAAAAAATACATAGCAGCCTCAGGCTACTAGAGTTGAATCTAGACTATGCAGTGGGAGGAGTGTGGCTTAATCTCGTTCTCCTACTGCAGCCCCGCTGACCTTGAGAGCAGCTTCCACATACTCCTCTACTACTAAAGTAGAACTACTAAAGTTTTCAAGATTCTGTTATTACTTCCAGCCTTAGGTACTCATGTGTTTTTGGATTACATCTCTGATCATCTCTTTGAATAAGTCATTTGAGGATTATGAAAGCTGTAGTCCAACAGCTGGGTATCCATGTTTGTAAAAGGCTGTTTTACTGTCTTAAAAAGTTTGGATCTAACTTGATTGAGGAATGATCTCCTCATGTGTGAATTTTCCCATCACTTAAGGCCAACTAATAGGGCAATATGTTTCATATAACAAGGTATTGGTAAGAGGGCCTTTCAGTGTGATAAAACATTTCATAGGGAACTTCCTAATCTTAGAATGCATAAAATTGTCAATTTTTTTCTGTTTTACTTGCACTAGAAAACTTTTTTTTAAAGCAGGTTTTTAACTCTGTTCATTTTGATTGTGTTACCTATTGCTTATTGCACTCTTTTCCAGCCTAGACACCTTCCAGATATGCAGACTTCAACTTCCAGTATTTCCTGGGAAACATGGTCATTACTAAGAATTCTCCAACCTGAAGCCCACTCCTCTGGAAGGATTCAGGTTAAGGAAGGATGGTTTATTGAACTGTTACCTTCAGTATGTATAGTTATTGTTGCAGTACTGATTTTAAGCACCCCTTTTAAGGATCACAAAGCAGGACAAAACAGTATAATATAAATAATACTATAAATAAAGTTTTGCCTTCTGGTGGAGTAGTAGAATTCAATAAAATCAAATTTCTTCAGGGATTGCTCATATGAGTCAGAAAGGCCTTCAGATTTGTTTTTATGGCCACTGACGTACAGTAAAGCTTTGTCATGGTGAATGTGCCTGAATAATAGATATTTGGATCATCTGAGTTGGACAAAAAATAAGAAACTGCTAAGCATGTGTAGGTTGCAAGAAAAATGTACGTATACAAGCTGCTCTGAGCACAGGGTGATGAGGTCATGTGCCTCTGTGTCCTAGGCAGTGGCTCAGTCACTGGCTAGATGGCAGTGAAATTAGGAGAGAGAGTCATATTTTTCATACAATTGGGGAATCTAACACTGTTAAATTTTATTATATAAAATATCACTTTACATGTCTTACAGACATTTAAGGTTCTGATGGTGGGAAAAAAAATCTAGGTATTTTGAATATCTGGACTTTTTAAAAAACATCCCTAGAAGTAAGATATCAGTGGAGATGAAGATCAAGAATGAAGGGTTTATTATTTTTATGTCACTGCTACTTAATAGACTCTCTGCATAGATCATACATACAATCTTACGTCTTTTTAATGAAGGTGATGATATAGTTTTCTGGTTTTATGACTTGGGGTTGTGAACTATCTAAATATGAGTAATTGTTGCAATATACAAATAATGGAAAATAAGTAAATGAATATTGAAAAGTGGCTACTTCTCCCTTTAATAAGAATAATGTCTGTATATATATTACATTGGGCTTCCAAAATTTCAGTTATCAGGTGACCTCCCAAAGGTTCTTAGGTCAGTATGTTGAAGATTAATGGGCCATTGATTCTCCATTAAGAACCTATTTAAGAATGTGCATTTAATTAAAATGAGTTATTGTGCATAAGTTAAAGCCATTTTCAACATTTTTAATTTAAAGGAATTATTTTTTTACGTTACTCCTAAAAATGGTTTCTACATAAGCAAATCCTTCTACCTGTTGACATTTGAAAAATCAACCAATGTTTTCTAAAGTTCAGCCTCTATCTTCTGCATCCTACTTTTCACTGCAAGCTAATCATGAAAAAAGAGTTATACAATTCTGCAAAAGTGAGAGTGCAGGCTTCTGCTTTGTTTCTTTGTGTTAAAGGATGGCGCAACCTACCTGCATGCACAAGGAACCACAGCTTTCCAAATGTAGACATATCTATCTTTGTCCTTGCAGCTTGATGAAATCACTTCCACTTAAGACACAACCACTTTTCCAACTACTTCAACTCAAATTGGGGCCAACAAAGCTAAGTTCACACATGACCAGTAACTCAAGGTATCTGCTTTTGGCAGTTGCTTGCCTCTGTTCCAGGATTATTTCATAAGAACACACTACTAAGGAGATAAGTCACATTTTGTTGCTGCTTCTGCAATTCCCTCTATGGCAAACCCTCCACTCCCAATTTCTGATCTTTATATTGTTTACATGTTTGTTGTTTTGAACTTCTCAATCAGTCACTGACATCATAGGCAGGGAATGATCAAAGCTGCAAAGAAATCTACTAGTAGAAAGCATCTAGTAGAACACATCTGGAGGGAACATCTGGAAAGATCTCAGGGGTGTCTATAGGGTACAGTAAAAAAAGTCAACATGGCTGCTACAATGGTGCAATCGAAGTTCCACCCTTCTTTATGCACATCACAAATGTGACAAACACAAAAACCAGACAAAGCTTCAATTACACCATTGTGGCTGACATTCTGACTTTTTTTTTTTTTTACCATACCTTGTGTACACCCCTGAAGAACCTAATGCTGAAAAATGTTTCAGTACAGAGATAGCCCTGCTCTTTATTTGAGGGCCAACTCTTCACATTTTTAGAACCACATCTTGTTTCCTGGAGTTTTTGGTCTCTCCACCCATGCATGTTTTTCACATTTCAGAAGCTTTTTATTGTCCTTATTTGCCTCTCTACTTCTCTTTCTTAGCCAGTTACAAGTGTACTTCTCTTGGCATAAGCCTGACTTGGGGGAAGGGGGAGGGTAAACAGAGAGAAAAAGAGAGAATGAGAAAGAACCTGGACCAGGGAAATCATAGCAGCTTAATGATAGGATATAAGACGAAGTCAATCCATCATACAATAGGAAAGAGATGGGAGATACAATTTGCTTCAGCACCATTTCTGTCATTGTTACATGGCAGAGTACAGGCAGACAATGCAAAGCTATGCCAGCCAGCTTGCCTGCCAGCCAAGAATTACTATAATCCAATATGAAGAGGTCATAAGAACATGAATCTAATGAATCTAGGCTAATAATTACAGCTCATTAAATTACCTCTGAGATGATAGCAAGAGTCGTAATTTTTTTTTTGTAATTGATGTTGCTGACATCCTTGCACCTTTCAGGTTGTGTTAGTTATAAAACCTGCCATGTGAATGTTTAAGTTGATAAAAATGTCACAAATTAATGGAACTAGAGAGTCTCTAAATGTCATGGAGGTCTTAGAGGCAATGAGAGGTGGACCTGTTAAAACATTTGTATTGCTTAAATTGAAGCACAACATGATAGAAGGTGCCAGATCAGATGCTTCTGCTTTATGCTGTTGATTAACCAGATATTTGCTGCAATGACCGATTAAGTTTATTTTTAATGATATTTTTAAGATATAGCATTTCTATTAATTTAAATAGATTCATTAGGGATTCTTATTAACATTTTACTTGCCTTTGGGGGAAATATAGGGACAATAGAACCCTGAATAGATTTGAGACTTGCTTAACCACCTACAAGGAAACAGTCAATTAAAATCCAAATAACTTTTGGTAAATGTATATTTGCTTGAAAGGTGTAGTATTTTGCTACACCCTCTCTTGTGTAGATGTAGCTGTATCAATAAATATTGTCTTGCTCCACAAACCTATTTGTTTGTGATAGTTCAGCTAAGGGCATTCCCTTCCATGTAGAATGGTCAAACTACAGGCTAAATTGGATTAGCAGTCACTCCCTCACGCAGGGCAAGTGAGGAAGCAGTGAGAGATTTGTAGTTCTAAGAAGTTGATAAAAGTTTTCTTGCTAAATAATCGTTCTCAAAATTAAGGGAAATAGAAGCATCGACTATATACAGTATCTAATATGTGAGCCATACCAGGGATCTATGAGAGCTACCACATATTGAAATGCTCCTGCCCAAGTGTCTTGCCAGCTGAACAAAGTTGCCATTTATGAAATACAGTAAGCTGCCGAAAGGCTTGTCCTCTGTCTCTTGACTGCTCTTGTCTAATCTCTGTGAGCTGTGGGCTGACTTATAGAATGTGTCCAAAATCCGGGACCCATGACTCCCATGGCATTGAAATTTGGGGAATTTGTAGCTGCTTCAGCACTGCTGTGCTGTTGTGCTGCCATGATCAGCCCAGGTCACATGATCATCTTTCCCATCTCCCTTAGCCCCTTCTGCCCAATTGGCTGGTGGCAAGGCCTGACAGGTGAGTAGTGATTGGCTGCTTTGGAAACAAAGCAGAAATTTGAAATCTCTTAACAGCTGTGGGCATTGAGGGAAGGATGGGGGATTGATTTGGATGCCTCCTGGCAAGGTAGGGCTGGCTGTGGGACACTGGCAGTTGATGGATGAGCCCTCTTCCTCCCTCAAGGGAAGGGGCCCTTGGGGACATGCCCAAATGGGTAGCAGGGGTGCAGTTTTCCTCAGGGTCTGTGGCTCCCTTTGTTCCACCTCTGCCCAGCAAAGTGGCAGGCAATTCCACAGGTCAGTTGAGGAGGAGGAAGAGGCTTCATGGGGGCTCTCCTGAGGGTCGTGATGGGAGGGCAAATGGCACAAGCCTATATTATATGTGGGAAGGAAGGAAGGAAGGAAGGAAGGAAGGAAGGAAGGAAGGAAGGAAGGAAGGAAGGAAGGAAGGAAGGAAGGAAGGAAGGAAGGAAGGAAGGAAGATTTCTGATGCTCCCTGCCAGCTTCCCATAAGCAAAGTCAAAGGGGAAGCTGGCAGCAAGTCACAAATTGTTTACGGTCCCACTGCTTTTTTGCCCTTGGTCATTCAGTTTCTCTGTTTAGGTAAGGAAATATCTCTGAAACAATGATCCAATGAGTCATGGGTTGTCTAGCATTCAGTAAAATTCTGTTACTCCTAGAAGGAAGTGTGGAATGTAAGCTTTTCTCTCTTCTCTTCCTTTTTTTGTGTTTTGTCCTTTTGTTTGCTTGTTTGAAAGACTAAAATGTCAGGTGCTTATTCTACTTTTACAAATTCCAGTGCTACTGTGGTGACATATAGGACTCTTCATTTTTTCCTCATGACAGCATGGACATGCCACATCTTCATGATGTTGCTTGTGCCTCATCCCCAGCCCACAGCTGAGGAAACTTAAAGACTTTTTTAGCCCCTGTTCCAGGTTTGAAGTACTTTTCCTCCTCTTCTCTTGTCACAGTTTTGCCATAGATAGGATCTAACATGCTTTCTTGATGATGTGGTTGATGATGTGGTCAGAAGTTGGGATTTGCTCAACTTCTATTGGCCATTTTAGGGTCCTGTGAGCATGCTTCTGCCCATCACTCCCTTGGCATTGTCCTCTGTGGCCATTTTGGCCTGGGTTACAACAGAGACCAACACCTGGTTTCTGCAGTGGCATTTGCTTGCATCATACCTGAATGACTTCTTCCAAAATGTTCATCTGGTTGTATGCAGGCCCCTTATATACGTAGGTTTAGCACACTTTCAGGAGACTGATACCTGTTTTTTAAACACATGTTCAGTGCACTAGCATTATATTTATGCTTAATAAACAGGACTAGCTTTTCTTGAGTGCCACAGAATGTTTATTTAAACCAGGGAAAAGAGTCTTACTGTTTGGCCTGTTCCTATACTATTTTGCCTACTTCTACTACCAGGTACCACCAGACTAGATACTCACTGACAGCATCTCAATTCCCTTGTAGTTCGAGCCAGGGATAGAATTCACTTCTTACTGTCTTCCCCTGCTTCACTTTATACTCCTTCTCCATACCTGTGATCTATTAACCTGGCTATTTTTGCACACAAGGTTTATTTATTTATTTATTTATGTATACATCAAATTTGTCACTGCCCATCTTGTTAAAAAGCAACTCTGGGTGGTTTACAGAGAAGATAAAATCAATTAAAATAAAAAGGTTAGGAGTCCTTTAGAAGGGCACTGGACCCATGTTCAGAAATAGCCCAAATGACAAGTAATAAGCACAGAGCACCTCCATGCCTGCAACCAGTTAGTCAAGCAACTTGACTGGTGATGAAACCAGGTCTTCTAACAACTCACCTGTACTTGCCCATCCCAACCACACATTTAAAGAAAGCAATTGATGGTTTGCCTTGAAAGTGGGTGGGGCTCATTGGTTAAGGAAACAAAGCCAGGGAATCCACTAATCATTTTCTTTCATTTGTCCTGCCTTAAAACAGCAAGGACAGCACCACCCGCTGGCATTACTAAGGCAGAACAGGGCTCAGCAATTTAGCAGCACACTTCTCTGCAATCTTGTGGACTGAGGACAGCACTTCAATATGGCCATCTGATTGTGCTGTACTCACATATTATCGCAAAATAATTCAGGGCACAGGAGGAACTAGAAGACATGAAAGAAAATAGATAACCAGCACCTGTATACTTCTAGTAGCAATGGCAACTATCTCTGTGAAGTATGGAAGAGCTTACAAGCAGGTTTCTAGATATGTGTGTTGACAGGCAGGCAGGCAAACAGGCTTTGATAGGAAACTGAAGAAATCCCATTGCCTTTTACTGGATTCTTTAGCATAGATTACATTGGCAGAATTATCTGGATATCTTATGCTCACTTAGTAAAATCTCCTTAAAGCAGTTAAGAAAGGAAGGGAAGAAGTTCTGATACCATAATGATGTTCTTTAGATTTTAAATCTATGTTCTTAGGAAGTAGACCTTTGATTATTTGCTCGGGATCAATCCTGCCTCAGTGCTCAAAATACTTTTTCTTGTTGTTGCTGTTTTTTTTTTGTTTTTTTTTACTCAATGAGAGTGTGATTGAGTTCTGTGTTTTTAATGGACCTTGAAATTAACACAACTTTATATTCTTGTTTTTGCATTGGTATTATCGCATCATCACAAATTTTGGAGTGGTGTGTCGTTAGCTTGCTCATTTTCTATCTGCTGACTCAATAGCAACAAAAGAAAGTAGTTTTGTAGCTTTAGGTAGAACCCACTTCTTGCCTAATGATTAGCTTGGGTTTTTCTGAATTGCCTGAGAAAACTTCAGGTCTTTCAGAAATTTTCAGAGAAAACTCAAAACCAATTAACCCAAATAGTTTACCTCTAAGATCTCTCTGCTCGTCCCATTAAACTAAATGAGAAGGCCAAAACCAGTAGTAAAGAGGAATGAGTAATAGGAGCAAAAAACTTACAGTCCTCTTCACTTAGGCTGAATATTCCTAAGAAATGATTATATGAATTCTTTATCAATAGGAATAATTTTAGTTTTTAATCCCCCCCCCTCCCCCAATTATGAAGCACGGGGACACTTATGAAGCAGCCTACAAAACTTCAATGAACTTTAGTATGCTTGCCTTCATGTACACTCACAGATAATTTTAGTGAGGAGAGTAAATCTCATTGAAGATCAAGTCTTGGTGGATTCTAACTGTCCAGTTCAAAATTATTCTCTATTGCTAGTTTAAGGTTTTGAGATAGAGGTAGGGCCCTTTGGGCAGTCAAGGTCAGATTTTTTTTTGTTTAATTATTTGGAGAGGCAGCCAAAGAGCTTAACTTGTCTGTGGTGATGCCACCAAACTGGAAGTAACACAGTTATTTCTAATAATTGGGGGAGGCAGTTTTGTTTTGCCTATGATATGTTAAGCCCAAAATAGGTTTCAACTCCTTATTTGTAATTGTTTCTCAGTCATTTGCCACTAAAGTCCAGCAGCATGATGGGTGGTGGACTGAAGGCTCTAGCAACACAAAAAAGAGGTTCACAAGCCACTTTCAGTTTGCAGGTCATAATCTGTCTATACCTACTCAAGAATAACAGTAGTCAAAGACAATTACAGTTCAAACCAGGTCATTTTTTTTTATTTCAAAAAGCATGCACTGGAGTTGGGTGGCTAATACATTCAAATAAATAAATAAATAAATAAAACCTTCTGAAACTAAATATGGAAGAGGTCCAATGAAGAGAGTTATTAAATCAAGTTCAATATTCCATTATTCTATGACTGGGTTTATTATTTTTCTGTTGCTATCCAAACACACTGTTGATCTTGCTGTTCATCACCGAAGACAAATTCCTTGTATACAGGTGAAACTCGAAAAATTAGAATATCATGCAAATGTTCATTTATGTCAGTATGGCGACTCAAAAGGTGAAACCAATATATGAGATAGACGCATTACATGCAAAGTGAGATATGTCAAGCCTTACTTTGGTATAATTGTGATGATTATGGCGTACAGCTTATGAAAACCCCAAATTCACAATCTCAGAAAATTAGAATATTACATGACATCAATAACACAAGGATTGGAAATAGAACAATATCGGACCTCTGCAAAGTATAAGCATGCATATGTACTCAGTACTTGGTTTGGGCCCCTTTTGCAGCAATGACTGCCGCAATGCGGCGTGGCATGGATGCTATCAGCCTGTGGCACTGCTGAGGTGTTATGGAAGACCAGGATGCTTCAATAGCGGCCTTCAGCTCCGCTGCATTGTTCGGTCTCATGTCCCTCATCTTTCTCTTGGCAATGCCCCATAGATTCTCTATGGGATTCAGGTCAGGTGAGTTTGCTGGCCAATCAAGCACAGTAATCCCATGGTCATTGAACCAGGTTTTGGTACTTTTGGCAGTGTGGGCAGGTGCCACATCCTGCTGGAAAATGAAGTCAGCATCCCCATAAAGCTCACACTAGCCTTTACAATATGGCCTTTCCAATGATGCAGGTGTCACTGGGGAATTAAAATAAAATATGGATTGCATTTATCTCAGACACCTTTCAAATCAATGATAATGGAGTGAAGGTCAGAACATGCAACAGGTTTCACTCACAGAAACATAGAAGTTATTGCTAGATCTAGGGAAGAAAAAAAAACAGAATTATGCTTTGGGATTGTCACCCACTTATGTTCAGCATCTTGAGCACATTGTGAGTTGATTTCCTTCCTTTAATTTCACTGTTTTCACACAATGGCAATTTTCCCTCAGCTGCATCCTCCTTCCCTGCGATTCCTTTTCTCTTTGCAGGGTGTGTGTGTATGTGCCGAGAGAGAGAACAGTCCCCTGAACAAAAGCATACGCTCATCCTTGTACCAGATATAAAAGATGACAAGAAGAGAAACAGCTGGATGGTTGCAAGTGTTTTTCAGTTTCTTTTGTCAGTTTTTTTTATCCATTCACTCCAAGTATTTTCTGACACCTGCATCAGTTTCCTGTTCGCAGTTGGCAAGGGTGATGCTGTGAGTACTGATTCATTTCATTAAAAACATCAAGGTTGCACTGCAAGTTCTAGGGTAATTTCTTGTCCTCTGCTTTGAGTGTTAAAGAAAGTATGTTTAGCTCAGGGAAATGATTGCTTTTTAAAGTATGCTGATATCAAGCTGTCTAAAGGCTGCATGAAGGGTCTCTAGGCCAACAAACACGAATGCACTGAAGTTATTAAGCGACCCTGATTCATTTGCTCACATACAAAGCTCCAAATATTATACCCTCATTTTCAATGTGCATTGCTTGCAAATGGTAACACTGGAGGCCATCGGGTTGCAGATGCTGAAGCAACTAGTAGAGTTAAGGGTTACTTGCAAAATAAGCTTTGTTGAATAAACAGCCATAGATAATTAACAGCAATACTAGCAGGATATAGCAACAGTAACTTGTAGGAAATGTTACTGACTTGAGAAAAATCCAATGTATATGCAAGGACAGTATTGTGACCTGGTAAAGGATACCACCAATAAATAAGTATACTGTTAGTAGAAAGAAGTGCTCTACCAGTAGCAACTACAAAAATGTTGACATCTGGAACAGTTATAGCAGCATATGCAATGGCAGAAATACATTCATACGACAATGTAACACCAGTGCAGAAGGCCTGAAAAACCACTGCAGTATATTTTCCCAGAAAACCCATCAATGCAATGGACCAATAGCATTGATGGTCTTCAACCTTTAAGACTGATACTGCATTCTGGACCCCTGTGCTCAGCCCCAAGACCTGGGCTCTGAAGCTTCAGTAGCTCTGGACTCTGGTTGCTTCTACTTAACAGGTAACTTATTACCAGGTCAGCCTGCAGTAAAGCCTCCCTCATCCATGATGTGATTGTGGATGACAGGACTGACCTGGCCTGTATCATGAGACCTGATCGGGTGGAGGGGAGGGATCCCCTCTCTGAAATGTGCCTCATGGGCTTCAGATGTGGCACCAGCCATGACTCCAGGGCAGGGGTGGGGAGTGGTGGTTGTCATCTGGGAATCTCTGTTAGCCTTTAGGGGTACTACCCCAGACAAAGTCAGATGTGAGACTCTCTTTGTGAGGTTGGGCTATAGGTATCAGTTTGCTTGCTTACCTCCCTGCCTGCAGTATACCTCCCTTCCTTGCCTCCCTTCCTTGCCCCTCAGGTGAGATTGGCCCCCACTCTTCTGGCCTTCCAAAAGAGTGTTAAGACCTGGCTCTGCCAACTAGCTTGGGTATCTAATGGGAGTTTGCAGCACTGGAGGTGGTTGGTGGTTTGAGGATGTTCTCTCTGTCTTTTAATTTTGTATATTTTGTAAGATTTTTATTGTTTTATCGTTTTTGTTTGTGAGCCACCTAGAGTCACTTATATAGTGAGAAGGGTAGTGTACAAATTTGATTTATAAATACATACATACATACATACATACATACATACATACATAAATCCCTGCCGAAGCTCCTCAACTTTGTGGCAGGGTTGGCAGTTCCTTAGGCTGATGGTTCTGGGGAATTTCAGTCTGTCTTCTTTGGGCCCAGAAAGAGAGTGGCTTGGGAGTTCATGGCCATCATGGTAACCCTGGGCTTGATCCAACTTACTGAGGGCCCAACCTGTGAAGTTAACACATTAGATCTGGTCTTTGTCTCAGGGCAGTGGTGTTGTAATCTGAGTTTGGGGGATGTAAGCATCAGTCTCTTGCCATGGACAGATCACTCCCTTTTGGCTCTGAAGTTCTCCATGTGCACCCTCCACTGCAGAGAGGTAAGACCGATTTGATTGGCCTACCCCCAAATGATGGAAACTTTTGGGTTCCAGAAGGAGCTTGAAGTTTTTCTGGAAGCTCTGGAGCACATTTCGGCTGAGGCCGTGATCACTGCTTATAATAACCACATCTTAATAGGTGCTACCAGTATTCCTATAACTTGATTTGCTAAAGTACAATTGGAATTTCAGTTCCTGCTATAGAAATCTATATAATGCACCCTGCAGATTGTCTGATTCTGTTATTGCATTAGAAAGTAATACGAATGTGAATTCTCTGACTATCTTATTGAAGAGGTCATGAGACAGTCAAGTAGAACAAGGGCAGAGATTAAGATCCATGTTTCAGGACATGCCCAGTTTTATAAACAAAGGACTTGGGGCCAATCTTAGGCTTCTTTTTAAAATTCCACTTAGTACTACAATCCAATATTGTCCTAAACACATGTAAGCTGTCAGGATATGTGCAATCATTATTAAAAATAACAGGAGACATTGGAATGTGAGCAAAAACTAATTTACCTCCTGCCAGGTAAATAATAATGGCTTTCATGGAACAAAGAAGAGCCAATCAGGATTCACTTATTTGCAAGTATAATTTGGTTTCTTGATTTCAGGCTTCATTATTCACTACTCAGAACACAAAACAGGAAAATCGTACAAACGCCACATGAATGTTTTCAGTCTCTCATAAGTAAGGCTGCCTTTCTAGATTCTTCTACTTAATTTGCCTTGACAAAAGGAATTCTTTTCTTCTTCTTCTTCTTCTTCTTCTTCTTTTGTTAAGGTTGTTGTTCATATTTAGACCTGTGATTGGCAGAAAAAGTTCCTAGAACATTTCTTTGAATTGCCTGTTACTTGACTTTGTGGTGTACTTGGGGAAAAATATGTATTTGTAATTTATTGTAACTTGAGTCATCTTGTGCAATGGACCTGGAACAAACAAATTAAAGGCTTGGTTTTATATCTGAAAAGGTCCTGTTCAGGGAAACAAGCAAAAGAGAGCAGGGTGCCTCAACCTTGGTGACTTGAAGATGTGTGGACTTCAACTCACAGAATTCTGGGAGTTGAAATCCACACATCTTCAAGTCGCCAAGTTGAGGAACCCTTGCCTAAGGTACCAAAACAATTGGTAGATGCTATCAAACTCCTGATTTTATACATAAGGTAGCATACATCAGTAGGAGTGTGTTCCACAACTTTGGCCCTTCCATGGAAATGAAGCGTTCCTGCCGATGTTAAATGTATCTGTGATTTAACTTGCAAAAGCTGTTCATAAAACATTGATGTCCACCTATTGTAGTGAAAATTGCTGGATGACTTTTACCAGTCTTAAGGAACTTATTCCACAGAGCTTATTACTGTCTTCCTGTCCTTAAAGCCATCAAGATAAATTACATCAAGGTTTGATACTTTTGTGTCAAGGGTCTAATGAATAGCTGTTTATTTCTTTTCATAGAACCAGGCTGTGTTGAGCAAACAAAGCATTGCATGACTCACCAATTAGAAATTATGCATTTAAAAAAGCCATTTAGATAGGAGCATGTCCTTCAAGCCCTCTCTCTCTCTCTCTCTCATGCATGCACACACACAACATTTTAATCAGGAGAAAACTCCCATTAGCAGTTTTCTTCTTGATGCAAGTAACAGATAGTTGAGCGTGTAGAAATCCAGATCGTGGAACAAAGTCTTGACTGAAATGAGCCCCTTCCCCTTGGCTGCTATGTATGAAATCATCAATTTAATAGTGTCAGAGTACGCCTTGTGTAATGTGTGACTATTTCCAACCTGGTATGGTTGAGGTCTGGATCTGGACAATAAAAGAAGTTCAAGCTAAAAGCAGACAAGACTAAATTAATGTTGGTCCACAGTCTTGTAGCCCAGAGGCAGGGTTATAAAAATACATCTGTGCCATCTGCAACATTTCTCTCTTACCAGTTTCATAAAAGAAGGCTGAACCAACATTCCTTGAGATTTAGACCAAAGCATAGTTATTCATGACCTTGCTACCTCAGAGCTTAACTAGTGTAATGTGCTGTCCTCAGGGCTTCTTTTGTGACTGTTTGACATTTAACGGCTGTTTGGAAGCTGCAAATGGTACAGAAGGCAATGACCCAACAATAGAAAATGTCCTTTTAAAACACTTTATTGAGAAACTCATTTACAACAGGCAGCTCACGTCTGCTTTACCTTTACTTTTCTTTCCCACTCCTTAGCAATTACCCATATTTCTCTTGAAAACCAACACTTTTATGGATTGTTATCACACTGTCCTAAAATGTACAATGAGATGCTCTACTAACACTTCAGGGATTTCACTTTGGCATGGCAGGGAGATACATCAACATAATATTTATTATCAGAATGCTTGAATCACAAAGGATCTCTTTTTGTTCACCATGTATATAAGGAGTGGGCAATCTGCGGCCAAGGATGCCATGCAGACCTTAGTCAAATTTCAGGCACAAAAGGAGGGAAGATGCAAGAGGAAAAAAGTGGGAAGCTACAATAGCTGGAAATATGGAAGAAAGGAGGAGTTACGTACTTACTTACCTGTAGTAATGTGTATGAATAATTCAGTAAAGCTTCACATTTCCCATTTATTTTTGACAGGCTACTTTTAGCATTTATCATTTAATATAGGCTGAAGGTTGTTCCCCTTCACAACACAAAGAAGAAACATAAAAGCATCCAAGGAGAACATTTTCTTTGTTAGGCTTGTTTAGCAACTAACCGGATACTCTTACACAAATCTTCAAAGTAACAAGCTGACTATTTTTTTAAAAAATGATCTAAAGCACAAAGATGCTAACTATGTTGTATACAGAAAGACATAAATGATATCTTTGCCATGAAAGTGACAGTTAAGCTGCTGCTATATTTAGCTGCTGGTAAGGTATACAGATACAACCTAGTGAATGAAGGTATTGACATGACTCTTGCAATCCCCAGTTGACAAAGAAATAATGCAATATTTTTCTTGTAGGCTTACCTGACATAAATTAATGATTAAACACATTTTTATAAACTCTGTAAAGTATGGGATTGATTTTCATGTAATTGAAAATATTTGCTTTTAAAGATTTTTGTCCCCACCCCCCCGTATTATTTGCTTGGGTGGTGCAGGGTACAGAAATCCTAAAGATACCTGAAATTATTTGTAGTTCTTATATGAAACTTGATGGTACTTGACTATCATCCACAACATTGCACCTGCAAGGTTTACCCCGTTCGTCTCAGAGAAACTTTCGTGACACGTGTGTTCAGCAAAGAAGTTTACTCAAGCATAACGTAAGTAAGTACAGACAAAGCCAGGGTTGGCTTGGTATAGCTTACATGGTATTTTATAGCTTCCCCGTTCCTGCGCTTTACCCATTGCTTAGTTACAGATTACCCTCAGTAATCCCCCCTCACCCAAATGGCAGATTCAGTCTGGTGCTTTTGTCTTTCTGATTGCAGTCTATGGGTTGTGCTGTTGTTGCCTTTGTTGGGTTTGCCTGTTTGCGCACAAATCTGGGAGTTCTCAATGGCTCGTTGATTGCTTCACTTCCGAGCCTCTGCGCTTTGCTTTGTTTGCAGCGCCCGAGGGAAGCTGTGCGGATACAAAGTATCCCCTTGCGGTTTGAGCCACCTGTCCGTAATCAGCTCCCGGTTTCACTTCCCCTTTTTCTCTGCTCGCGCCTGGGCGGTGAAATTGACTTAGGCCAGTGTTGTCCAAACTTGGTCACTTTAAGATGAGTGGACTTCAACTCCCAGAATTCCCCAGCCAGCACTGGCTGGGGAATTCTGGGAGTTGAAGTCCACTCATTTTAAAGTGGCCAAGTTTGGACAACACTGACTTAGGCGAAGCTGAGCAGTGCCTTCGCCGTGCCGTGCCGTGCCGCGCCGGCTGAATCTGACAGCACCAACCATATATGCAATAATACAGTCTATGTAGTGAACAGCACTGTATTTTTCTTTTTTTGTTTTTTAGTTTTTAAGAGAGTGTGGCTAGGTGAACACTGTTTTACCTGCATGAATGGCAGACAGAGGTGTGGAACCCCGCCCCTTGAGGTGAGAGAGCACAGGGAAATGAGCTCTAGGCACTGAATAGAGTATGGCTCCTCTATACCCAGGAATGAGACACCTGAGGGAGGAGTTCTAAGGAGGGAAGGTCTGAGGGGTTAGAGACGGAATCAGCTTCACCTGATTGGAGGAGCCCAAGCTTGATAATGGGTGGTTGAAAATCACATGATAAGGGGGTTTGGAATGGAGGCTAATACAAGTCAGGGCTGGAGGGGGAATGTAGAACTGTAGGACAGCTAGAGAATGAGGTGAAGACTGTTATAGCACTGGGCAGATGGAGATATGATGCACACCCAACATGAGTTCAAAACAAGAAAGAATTTGTTGGTGACCAGATTCATTGCTCCCCAAGCAATTGGATATGAGACCCTTTAAGTGTCGTTAATGTGCTAATCCCCCTGCTACCAGCTAGTTCCCACCTTGAGGTCCTCAAGCCCATTTCTGGGCAGGTGATGGATTCCCCAGGCTTTGTATGCCTTGAAAATCTGGTTGGGGTGACTTGAGAGTTCCTTGCTGCCATGACAACTATAAGCCTGTCCCAAGTCAGCACCAATTCAGAGGATCTGGTTTTTGCCTCAGAGCAATTAATATATGACCTTAGAGTAGAAGATGTTAGCATCAGTCCATTGTCATTATCTTGACACCTTAAGACCAGTAGCCACTGCTGACCTTGGAGTGGTGGTGACAGACCCATTAAATTTGTCTGCCCCAGACATCTTCCTACAGGCCCTCAGGGAACTTCCCAGAGATCTAATGAGCAGCTCTATGGGGCACCTGGTTGATCTCTGGAATATAGATAGCTAGGGCAGTTGTCAGGGTTCTTCCTAGCAGCCTTTCCTAGGACACTGATCCAGGGAGGTTCTTTGATTCACTAAGCATATCCAAGAAATGAAGTGCCTAAGAAGACTCTAACAGCACACTGATGAAAGACAAGAAGTGAAGATGACCAGACATGGATACCTTTGGACATATAGCATAGCATAAGGACAATGAAACATCAGGATTTCTCTATGCATATTCCATCTGACCAGCAGCAATACTTAGGATAACCCATTCTGTTTTGGATTCTGGGATCTTGTTGACCTTTGTGGGCAGTTTGCTAGGTACTTTGATTTGAATTGCTCATATCACTCTGAGCTGGATGCCAGATGGTCAGAATCTCATGAGATGACAGAGGTAATGTCTTGCAAGACCATCCAGATTCTCTGAGCCTGAGATGCCTGACAAAGTTTACAAAGTCTTTTGTGAGATATGTTCAGCCATCTGCAAATTAGATCCTTGCTATGGATATAGGAGGTGATAATGTGCCATAATCATAGTGGACGATGCCTTCTGTCTTGAAAGAGGCAGTGGAGTGCTCCTTCCACAGAAAGTTGTCTTTGATTCGGGTCTCATAAATAGTCTTACTGTTTCTCAGAAAGGTTATTGAGAAGTTAGATAGCCTTTGTTTTGCAACAAAATTGGCCAGATAATATGTATGGCAGGGAAAATTCATAGTGAGTTTTAGAACAGATAAATTAAAAAGATTTCATGCAAACTGACAAGGTGACTATCAAGAATAATAATGCTTCTTCTTGAACATAGAAAGTAATTGTTGGGGTTTAAGCAGAAGCGAAAAATATTTATTTGTTATTAATTTATTTATGAAAATTCTATTAATTTCCATAAAGTAAATAAATAAAACCAATATTCTCTGTCCTGAGATCACTCCATCGTTTCTATAAGATTATAATTGGAGAAAATGGTGGTAATCTGTTTCTAATTTGAGGGTACATATGTCCTTCATTGAATCCAATATTCCTACTCCTTTCCATTCCTACCTTGTTGTTTATGTCAAACAGCTTTTTCCTCTTTTGGATGTAATTGTTACCGTATTATTTGCCATTGCTCCATAAAAACACATAGAACTTCATAGGTGGCTTTTAATACAACAGGGCAGTTTATATTAATCAACCCAACCCTGGATGAGAGAAATCTGCTCTGAATTATTCTGATCAGCCTAGATTTGAGTTTCATCAAGATCCAGTATACAGTTTGTGGGGAATGTACATTTATGGGAAAACTTTATTCTAAGTCTCCACAGAAGCATGAACTCCTGTGTTGAGGGTTGTGCTATCATTGAGCATAATCACTTTCACCAAATGGGATTACATCCTCACCTCGGATTATTTTTTTCTCCATCAACATAAGAATGTCCAAAGCAAGTGAGGGTGTTCTTCTTTTTAACAATTGCCTTACAGTCTTATCTAGATTTACCTAAATTTATTCAGTCTCCTATTGCTTGTGTGGGATTCCAAAATCTATGATATTAGAGTTGATGGATGAGATAATTAAGAGACTAAGGCACTGCAATGATCTCTTTCAAGAACTCTGTATAGATATTAACCAGTGAGGAAGTAGGATGGGACTTTATGAAATACCACATGATAATTCCCAGTGGCTAAAAGAACAATTTCAGCACCTCTTTCTTAAACCTGTCCTGGGAGATAACTGCAGAATCACTTCAGATGAAAGTTCTCATTCTCTGTAAATGGTGCAGGAATAGCTGTAACCAATGTTATAAAAGTTACTGATAGGTCAAGGAGAATTAAAGAAATAACTCTGCTGCTGTTCACTGTCAGATATAGTTACATTGTCAGTGTAGCTTCTACCCTGAGAATTTGGTTAGGATCTAGCTTGAGGCACAGCTTTATATTGTATTGTGTGTATTGATAAGAGAGAGGTGTGAGAAAAACTTAGCAATGATAACTTTTGCAAATGAGTCAATGAAAAATAGAGGAATTCAAGAGTTCTTAAAGTCTTAGAATATTGTCAATTTCCATAATCTTTGTTTCTATGAAAACTTAGGTAAAAACATCCCTGAAGCACAAACTCCTGCCATTGCACTCCTTAAGATGGCCAAAATTCTCCTTCCCACATTCATGTTTTTCTCAATTCTTATCCTGTGAAAATAGGGACAGATTTTCTACTAATTACAGATAGGGAGAAAAAATTCACCCAACTTTACCTACAAAATGGCCAAACGCTGGTGTTTTCTCCTTGCTTTTTCATTTTTTTTCAAATGGTTTGCAGAGACACAAGGTTCTCTCTGCAGTGCTTGTCGCTATGTTTCCAGGAATGCCTAGAGATGGATGTTGCATCAGTCCAAGGCCATTCCAGTAATCATAACCAGTGGGAAGATGTAGAGAAAGCCTTGTGCTGCTTCCTTCCAGCTCCACGAGACCATCAAACTGACTTCATAGTCATGTACAGTCGAACTTAAAAAGTTGTCTGCAGTCATCAGTCCAATTAAAGATGTTAACTAACACGTCTTTTCGGATTCAAAATTGGCTATAAAATCTACCAAACTGCAGACTGACGTACTTCTATTTGTCTGGAAGAAATAACTCTCATATCTCAAGTGTGCTTGTCTGGTAATGGATACATAAATGTTTGTCAGTTGATAAACTTAACTGATCATAAAAGAATATTCATTCTACAGAAAGTGTTAAGGAGCAAAGAGCTAATGAGAAATGGGATTTAGCAGAAAAGAAGTAGAACCACAGTTTCTTCTTCTTATCTTACCAGTAAAAAATTCTAAGAAGATAATTTTAATAAAGGAGATACTGGCTACAGTCAACCTGTCTTTGTCTCAGAGGTGAAATCTCAAAAAAGGCAAATGAGCATGAGAATAATACAAGCCCACATTAAAGTGATTTTAAATTTAAGCATAAATTTTGCTAATACCACTGAGCAAAGGGAATAATTAGAAAGGTTTCAATAATGCTAGAGATTTAATAATTAAAGGCACAAGATTAATTTCAGAGGCATCATTACCCTAAATCAAATATTAGATTTCTTGAAAATAGGATGGAACGAGGCTTAAGCCATAACCATGCCTTTTTATTCTAGTTAGGGAGGATCATTAAACACTATGGTTCTCATTTCTTTCTGCACCCTGAGGATTCACTTGCATGAATATTAAATTAATCTGTATTGGATATAAGCCCTAAAATCCCAGGGAAAGGCCCAACATTTTTGTAGTATATAAAAGTATTAATTTAATAATCTTGTCATTACTCTAAATTGAAAATAGTTAAATAAAGGTCACTTTCATTGTTAATAGAGGGACAATGTAAACATCCAAAGCAATTTTCCATCTGCTAGAACAATGCTTTCCCTTACCCCTAACATTTTTCCTACTATACATGGCTGCCTTCCTTTAGAGAAAGTAGCAGTGCTTTCAGCAACCAGAACAACAGTATAAATATGTCACACCATGCTGTCCACTGCAGATATCCCAAACTGTACAATGGAAAGATAATGAAAAGTTGACTGCGTCTTTAAATTTCTGAATTATAACAAATGTTGCATTACTAAAGGTACTCATTTTATGTAGATATTTTGGTAGTAACAGAAAAACACAATGCATTGTTAAACTTGTATTTATATTACCAAATATATTATGTGTTCTATAAATATCAGAATTTGGTAACAAATGCTTGGCCGCTGCTACTAATAATTATTTTTCTATGTCCTAATTTTAATGAATTGAAATTCATTATGAAAATCTACCTAACTCTTTTGGTGAAGAGAGTTCCTGCTTTGAAATTTTGACCACAATTATTTATATGCACAAAACTGTATCATATCATTAATGATCTGCTTGGGGAATTTATTAATGACATCCATTAGAGCCTAATATTCTCTTGCTTTCATTGTGTAGACATCTGCTCATTTTAATTTTTTTTCCTGTCTATTATTTCCTCCATCATGCTGCAATGACAATTTTAATGAAAATACATTGCAATTTTGAAAGGTTTTTTTAGGCCAGCATTTATGGCATGGCATGGACTTTTGAGCAAGTAATTACCATAGATAACATTTCTAAATCTTCAGAGATTTGGAGACAATTGTTTAATATTCTAGCTTTCATTTAGTTCCTAGTTTATGTTCAGCTGCAAAAAAACATGAAATATCCTAATGCCTAATTTTCTACATGTTGTAACTGGTTTTAGACACTGAGTTAAACTTTACTGAGTACAATTATCTCCCCAAACCATTACGAATATGACTCATTGAACCATGATACCACACCATAATAGTTAATGCTATTATTTCCCAGGAAGATCATCTCAGTGATGAAACCAGGCTATCAGATAGAAACTGCAACACAAAGGGTTTTCTGCATATTTTTGCTTCCATCCATTGATCCTCCAGATTTTTGCAGCCCAGAAGGAAGGGGGAAGATGAAGTAAAAGACCACACGCAGCAAGGCATTATGGGCACCCTGAAGTGGCACAAGCCTTATACACCCTTGAGGAGATTGCCTCATTCTGCCCCCTCAGTTGTAGAAGTCTTCCTGTCCAATATGGTGTCAATAACCTAGTGTTCATACAACTAATATTCAAAGGAGTAAGATAGTCTCTAATAGCCAACAAGTCAGCCTCAGGTAGAGCACTGAAAACTTCTGCTTAAACTTCCTGGCTGAAGATTTGTTTACCAGATTTATGTCTGTTGCCTTTGCTGAATCAGTTGCCTTGTACTCTGCTGGACTCACAATAATGTTTTCATTGCTTTACAGAGAGAGGGGGGAGAGGGGGGGAGGGAGAGAGAGAGAGAGAGAGAAAAATAAAAGGAACACAAACATAAAAAGGAGACAACAAAAACATGTTACATATAAGGCATCATTTAGTGTATTTTTAAATAATAATTAAATTTGATGTCATGCATGGAATAATATTTTGCAGTTTTTCCATTACTTTGGCAGATAAATGGTTCATAAACAGAAAGAGAACACTTATCAGCAATCCATAATTGTAAATCCGTGTGTGCGCTCCTTTCCAAACTGAAAAGCAATCTTTTTAAAGAGTGTTAAAATGTTAAAACGATGAGGAGGGGGCAGCATGATGGAAGCCCCACACCTTCTTTATGTGCTTCACAACATCATACACACTGCTTTTGTCAGAATGATGAAAGCAGTGAGAGCCTATAGATGCCCCTGGGTGGTACTAATGCATCTAGGCCAAAGTATGAATTCAAGAGGTTTTATTTGAAGGCACTGCCATTTCACAATTTAGACAATTCAAAATTCAAGTAGTTTGAAAATTTGACTGGCAACAAGCTGATCTGAAGTATTAAAATACCACACTTGTTTATGATTTAACAACAACAACCCACCCCCTTGCAATTTTCAAACTGGGATTATTCTGGAATATAAATTTGTCATAAGAATGGGGCTAAAAATGATATTTTCATCCTGGTATCTTCCACATGTACCTTGTGGTAGCCCTTAATGCTAACAATATAGCAGAACTATGGATAAATATGGATCCAAGCCATGATGACAGTATTTATTATTGTCTTTGTTAAAACCTTAGCTGAATAGATTAACAAATATAATGTGTGTACTATTATTGTATCTGATCATTCCTAAGTAACACTGTCATTTACAAGAAGAGTTGTCTTTTATATGATATTTAAATATATATTGTTTAAAGGATCCGTTTTTTATAAAATAAATGCAACTAGAGGTTGAAAAATTCCTACTTATAAATAGGCATTCTCTGAATGTATTAGTTGTTTAAGATAAGAAAGTTTAAAAAGTTAAATAAGAAAAAAAGAAACTTTTGAGTACATATGCAAGATGACCTATACCAGAATCAGACAAAGCTTTTATGATTGCCAAACAGGCATTTAATTCCCTTTATGGACTTGAAACAGGATTTCATATAAACCAAAGTTATTGGGAATAGGACAAAAGACTATATAAATTACTAGCTTCTCAGTTTGAAACCATTATTGAAATATAATATTAAATCTACTATTAATGATAACCATAGTAAAATACATCACGATTCTGACTTGATCTGTCATTATATTTTTATTTTGAATCAAATGTAACTGAGGAAAAAAATTGTTATTTTTATATAATTCTTCACTGTCAAGCTTCTTATTTAACTACACCCTTATCTTTCCAATAACAGATACCTTTAAATCTATGAATATAGGAAAATTCCCAGTTAGGTGGTCATCGTTTTGAGCAGTATAAAACATATTAAAGGTCTATACTTTGGATGGAGGTCTGTACTTGCAGAACTACCAACTCCAACCTTAATTGGCCCAACATACTACATCATCTAGAGAGAAACTCCTTATAATCTCACACTTCCAGGAGGTGAAGGGAACCAAAATTAGGAGGTGCTGCTTTTCATTGGCAGCATCAGTGTGTTGGAAAAGCCTTCAAGGGAAATCAGAGCAACCCTCTCCAGACAGTTATAAGAAGGATGTTAAAAACAGAGCTATTTCAGAGAGGGTCCTATTACAGATATGCACTGTTCCATATTTTATTTTTCCTATTTTTGCTTTATTTTACAATGTAGTATTGTGCACTGATCTTGTGATTTTATGTTTTAGTTATTCAAGTGCTACTTTAAATGTACCGTAAAAGTTTTAAAAATTTATCTTATATCATGCAAGCTGCAAGAGTCAATAGATTGCAGCAGGATATAAATGCAAGAAATAAACAAACAACGATGCTGTTTTAAATAAAGTTTTTCTAACCTCCATCACTGAGGCTTATAGACATGTGGATCTAGTAAAGATCCCACTGAGTGTCATGCAGTTGTCGGATTTTCTTGTTGAGACTAAAACCAAAATACTGACAACAACCCTGGCACATAGAATGCAAATGACAGTACCTTTGATTATACATAATCTGGTGTTATAAAAAATTGCCAAGAAGTTGATAATATATTACTGGCTTAACTTCTGGATATATATGTAGAAAAGTGGAAACCATGGAAACCAGTGGTAGTTGTTCACTGGAAGCAAAAGAGCCCTGTAATATGGTACATGAAAATTTTGAGAAAGCTCTTGCCTAAATATTGATTTCCTCTTTGCTTGGATCAGTATGGGATGATATGTTACTCCTTTGCTAGGGTTATTATTACATATGGAATTATCCCTTCAGCTATCAACTATGATTTGTTCAACAACCTGCACTTTTATTTATTTTATTTATTTATATTTCAAATTTGCCACCACCCATCTCCCTGTGGGGTGACTCTGGGCGGTTTACAGTAAAAATAGAATAAATATTGATTAAAATAGATAAATATTAATTGATTGATTAAAATATGTTAAAAACACACTTCCTTTATAATACTTCCAAGAGGCAGCTGTTAAATTGTGATTTAACACACTGCAAAAAATAGTTCACATGGATCTCAGAGTAGCTCCACACAGAAGCTTTGCCATATTTTCTTCCCATCCCAGAGCTAGCAGAAAACCACGTCACCCTAAATCTTGCTGCCCTCACTACACACCTTTCAGTGACATGCATTAAGCTAGGGATAGGCTAGTCAATTACCAGACTTTGCACTTTATCAGTCACCGTATGGGCCAACCCATTTAGAAAAGAAGGAGAAAAGCAGTTGTGAAATCCGGAATTCTGATCTCCCTTGCAGCCAAACAAGCACTTCAGAACAGATGGTGAGCTCAGGGACCAAACAGGAAGAGCCATCTGGAAAAACTGCTGCTGAGCAGATCACCATCCCCAACTGCATCATTTCAGTGCGCCTCCTCCATGCAGCATGGATTGCTCAGATCGCAGGTCTTTTGCTGTGAGCAACAGTGAAATATGGTGCTGGCATGAAGATATGTCCTCTCTATATTGTTAGCAATTGTCTTCATCCTGGGGCAAGGAAGCTGGCTGGATGTGGCCTCAGTCTCATGGAAGCACCAGTAGGAGGTCATAGACACAGACTGGACTGATTTGCATTTGTTGCTTGCTAATGAATATCACTGGGTGGCCTTGGACAAGGATTATTGTGGGAGATCGAAATGAGAACATATAAGTTGGCCTGAAATTACTAGGCGTTAGGATATAACTGTGATAAATAAATAGTAGTAATCCCAAACCACTTCTCCAAAATAGTAGCAGCAGCAGCAGCAACAAAACATTCTCCCATCCAGCATGTCTAGGTCTATATTTGAATGAAAAATACAGCATTAAAAGCGCCATGTTCTCTAATTAATAACTAGTCAGCACCTGTGAATCAGTTTCAACAATACCTTCCTTCTGATCAATAGCAGCTGACATTAAACTTCTGTCAACCACCTACTTTACCAGACTGGCTGGCACACTGCAAAAGCAATGCTTGTTCTCCCTTGGGCATTCATATTTTTAGCCTCTCCTCAGTCATCTTCACTGTCATCATTAAACTCAGATAAAGCAATATCCAATATATCAGCCCCATCAACAATGGCAGCAAGTTCCAGTAAGTAGCTGAATGAATCAAACTCAGGCAGTTGTCCTTGTCACAGAATGAAGGTAAGGACTTGTGATTGTTACTGTAATTTGCAGACATTTAACTGGATGGTTTGGGGCTTAAAGCCGAATTCATACCTGCAGAATGTTCAGTCTGGCTCTTCTTGAAAAGGTGAATTTATCCAAGTCCAAACAGCTTTACATTTGCTGGTGTTACATACCTCCCATTCCAAGTGCTGAGGAGTTCTAAAAAGGTATTGTAGGCTTGAGAGAGTTTCTTTCAGGCAGCACTGGGGAGAGGAATCACATTTTAAATATTGGCTTGGAAAAAATAAACACGCAAGTCTGTTACACAGACAGAGAGGCAGAGCACAATGTAGCAAGCAGAGCTCCTATAGCAGATATGAAATTCTCAGAAAGCAACTTGGACAACTCCCCCAAAGCTGCATCTGCAAGTTTATCAAATTTCAGCTAGGAGATCTATCTCCCTGCCATTTGTCCCCGATCCAAAAGAAACATTCAGGACAACAGATTAGGATTCAAAAGAGTGAGAGGATGGAGCTGTGATTTTATTGGTGGAAATACAGAGGAAAAGGGAATGCTGGAGGCTTATCGCATTACACGAGTTTTTTCAGGTATAAGGAGCCCTTGTAATGCCAGAGATGTGTCTCACAAAGCAGAGAGTGGTCAGACTTCAAGATTCCTTCTGCGGTGGGAGAGGGTGGCCTGCAGCTCAAGTTGAAATGGAGAGCAGCTACTAGTGACCAGAGGGAGGACCCTGCCCACAAAAACACATACTTGCTAACTGTAGTGTAGAAACTGCCTACAACAGCAAGTGACATGGCCAGACTGCTCAGCATTGCTTATGTCAGCAGAAGTTGAAAAACAATAACTTTTGAAATAGAATAAGAAAAGATGGGTGGAGCTACCTGTACAGTGGGCCAAAGAGGGTTGAGGATGATATTGTGCATCAATGGACTTGACAAATGGAGTGCCTTTGTGTTGGGGAAATTAGGACATGCGGATAAGTCTCCAATGTATAGAAATCCAGTAGAAGGTGAGATGGGCTGGCCACTTCACATTTCTTTGTTGTCTGAAGAAGATTCCACATGTTGCTGCCACATGTTGCTGCCACCACCTCCTTACTTTGAGGGGCAGGACTTTAGAAAGTCTCACTGCATCATTCATAAATGAGATTCTGATTTTGTTTACCCCATTCATCACCACCATCATAATGTCTCAGAATTCAACACCTCCATTTCCCTGAAACATCAACCGATCATATTGGATTATTAGCCAGCTTGTCTGTCAATAACAATCTACTACAACAATTTTGTTTCTTACATTAATGCCCTATCCTGCTTCAGAAAAAGTCCTCATCTAACTTAGCTGTAAAAGATGTTAATAGAATGGTGGAAATGGTCTCTAGATCAGAACTAGATAAACTGCTCTAATGAAAATTATGTAGATGAACACTTTTACATTACTCAAAGACAATTTGTTATTGAGTAATTCACAGAATGGATAGATGAATCCCCTGTTCAAATCTATTTTTGTTGAGCATTCAAGCGCAGTGGGTCTATATAAATGGTCTTCCATTCCAAGATCTTAGGAGTTAAGATATCATGATTCACTATTGCATTATGGTAGAGTCTTTCTTGTGACATGGTGTATCAATTGGAGTTAAGGGGTGATTGCTATGGAGCAGATAAAGAAGGCAGGAAATTCTCACTATGAACTATAAACATTGATGACTCAAGGAGCACCTCATTCATACCATACAAACATGGCTTGCTATCTTGGTAGTAGACATCTTCCTTAATATCAGCAGTACATGTCAGCATCAAGAGCACCTGTGCAGTCACAACAGAAATAGTGTCATAGGCAAGTTTCATAATACCTTCCTTTAGGACTCTTCCCAGAGCAAAGAGTAGGAGAAGCAAACATTTTACAACAGTTCTGTACTAACTATGAAGTGTAGGAATTATGGAAAAAGATTTATTTTTATTTTTATTTTTGCACTTTTTTCTTTTCTTTTCTTTTCTTTTTTTCTTTCTTTTCCTTTCTTTTTTGTAATCTAAATGTCACTAGAACTAAAACCTGTCCCTTAGAAGTAGAAAGCCACTGTACATACAGTAATAACCCTTATCTGTTTGCCTTCTTCCAGGGCACTAAGATCTTGATATATAGAGGAAACAAAAAATATCCATCATATTGGCCATTCGTTACTTAAAATAACACTTTAAATGCTTTTCATGTAACTGCATTTTGCCAGAGGATCAGCTGAGATCTAAGTTCTGTCCTAAATTATTTTTAGAAATCCAAGAACACTGCGTAATAGTAGGAATAGAAGCACCTGCTGCCTATAAGCCTGTTCCAAATTCCAGATACATTAAATAAATGTTCAGGTGCATGCTATCAGCTAGTCTGATGAAGTTATTATGATGTTAATATATAAAAATGTTCTATGTAGTGTATTTGCTATTGATCCCATAAAACAAATAAAACTGGAAGACTTAAACAGTCTTAAATTTGTACCACTGGCATAGAGGTTATGTGTTATATTTAGATGTCATCCCACAACCCCCCACCCACCCATGGTTATTGTCAACAAGATATAGCACAATAGACTTTCTAGGCTCTTTGTCTTTTGAAGACAAAGTTGCTTTCTTCCATACGCATTAGAAGCATCATCAGATACATATCATGTGTTATTTTTCGCTTACAACTTAAATAAGCATTATTTTATCTCAGAGCAGATTTTGCTGTTTTTATTATGTATACACATGTTAATTAAAATGCATTCCTGATCATCTACCCACATAATAAAAATAAATAGAAATTGTCACTACAGCTATGACTGAACGCATAGGAATCCAAAGGGGAGGGGAAAAGTGATAAAAAGTGTATTGCAACATTATGACACAAGCTTCATAGTACTTGCAAGCTAAATTGCAGGAATGCAAGGATGAAAGGGTGGTGCTTGTGTCATGACATCATGACACATGTCATCATTTTGACATCATCGTGATTAGGAACAGATGTCTATAAATGAAATCATATATGCATTGTAGTCTACATAAATATAACACTCAGGATAAAGTAAAGTCTTCTTTCAATGAAACTTAGCTCTGGTCAACTTGATATATCCATGTAGATTTTTGGTAACAACACAGAAGTATTTGCCACTGTCTTCTTCTAGGATGATTTTTGACTCCCCAATCTAGCCTACTGTTCTGGTATTCCCTGGTAGTCTCCCATTCGAATATTAAGCAGGGCAGGGCACAGCTAGGTTTCTTGGGCCAGATATAGTCAGACAGCCACTGCTACCTGCTGAGAATACCCTTAGGATATCTGCAATTTAAACACCTAGGAAACCCCACTTTATATCAAATAGACATAGCTTTATGGAATTTCACACTTTACATCTATTGCATTACCTTTTAGATCACTAAGAACGAGAAAGAACCAAAATCCTTCACCTAATAGTATGAGCTTCAATCCTTGTGGCATCAGCTGCTGCTATTGCAATGATGGCAAGTCAGGTCAAAAAATGCTACTCCCTCATTTCCTTGGTTTTAAAAAAGTGCTAAAACAGCATTGCAAATGCAAGAACTATTGGCATATATTATTTTTCTATGTCTCCTATTATTTGCAATGCTGCTATGACAGCATTTGAAGCACCAGACAGGGAAATCAGAAGGAAAAGGAAGATTTCCCTTCCTGTCTTTTTATCATCATATTGTGCCTAGATTGATTTACAGTTGTCTGACTGCTGCTAAATTATGCACGGGTGTTTCAATGTACTGCTCTATTCTATTATTATTGCTTTTAAAAAAAAAAAATCTTGTATATCACATATCACCTTTGGAACAGTCTTTGCACAGAAAGATGATTTGTAAATATATTCAGGAAAGATCAATAAAGCACCAATGTGCACCCTGAGTTTCTAATTCACACTAAGCTTTGCCTTACCTAGCCATAGTTTGCTAATTAAGCCACAATTTGTTGATTCACAGATTGCATTGTGCCATAAACAAGATTTACGAACCACAGTGGTTGCATTAATGGAACATGCTATGCCAAACTAAGTGATTCACATTATGGCTTACTGCAATGTGTGAACCCAGCCACAGAATCAATTATTCATTGCTGTTCTGAAAGTTTTTTTTCCTAAATGTTCTGCTGAATATTTGCTTCCTATGTGACTAGAAAAAAGAAGACTTAACTATAGGAAAACTATTATTCAGATGCTCTTCTATTGTTTTATTCAGGTGAAATGTTTGTGTGTTGATTTTGTATGTGCATTTTGTTTGAACAGACCTTTTGTATCCAAGAGATCTAGCAAATAATATTTTGGACTTTTTGGCAGCAGGGGAGAACAGTATTCTTTCTTTCTTATTCACATCTCCATTTTAGAGATGAACAACAGAAGAAGGTAGGTCAATACTCACCGATTTCAACGGGGAAGTCAGTTGTAACCTAATTAGATGCATTCTCATGAGTCTAGAAAATCCTGCAGTGTATGCAAATAATTTGTTCAATTTATGTCTGGAGACTTTAAAATATACATGACTGAACAAAAGTTTAACCTTTTATATTGCATATTAAATGGAAATAATTACGCCTTCCAGTAAATCACCATTTCTTTGTGTTTAATACAAATAATGTTTCTGGTATTCATCTCATGGATCTAACAGTTTATTTGAGCCTGTTGCTTTGCTGAGAGCATTAAAGCAGTTTGCCTGCTTTTTAGCAATTTGCACACCATAATGGATTTAGTTTAAATCACTCCACAGAAACATGAAAGGACCCAGAACTAAAAAGGAAGCTGTTGTAATGTTTTGCTATCTCACCTTATCATTTGCTAAATTGTTTATCTCAGTTACACCTCTACTTTTTCCTAGTAAGAAAACAGCATACAGAGGGACAGTAGAAGTAGTGATAGATGGAGAGTTATGATTTAAAGGATAGAAACTTATCATTAAGACAGTTGAAAAGTTGCAGGACAGTACTGTAGACTATCTTTGCCCTAACTCAGTTCAGACTATGGATTTAGCAGGATATTCAGCAGTAACTCTTTGGAAAGTCAGCTGGTCCCCAAGCATACACTGAATTCCTCCAGGAAAATGATTTTAACCTCAGAATGGCATGTCTTACTGTTGGTCACCAGAGTATGTCACCAGAGAAATTGTCTTGAATGTATACAGGCACTTCACATTTATGTTGGAAATGTGAACAACAAGAAGAGATATGTTATCATGTTTGGTGGACATGTAAAAAAGCTAGATAATTCTGGATTCAAATACATACACTGATTCAGAAGATTTTAAAGTTTAATATACAATTGAGAGATTTTTCTTTTGGGATTGATGGATAAACAGTTGGAAAAAGTCATGGAATTTTGTTTTTGTACATGATAACTGTGGTGAGATGATTTTATGCCCAAAGATGGAAAGATCTGGCATTACCTACAATGGAGGAATGGTTAATGAAGATGATGGAAATTGCTGAGATGAGTAAATTGACTTTCTTGATCAGAGAAAAGGCAATATCTACATTTATTGCTGGCTGGAAATCCCTTATAGAATTTTTGCATGAAATAGAAAACAATGAACTTATGAATTATGGTTTCGATGATTAGACAGGATAGATTATAGAGAGAAGAGAATTATGTTGTAACCATAGAGTGAGAGGTAAACTTATAATTGTACAGTACTTATAACCTCTGTAAAGATCAGAAGCTACTTTTTTGTATTCTTTTCTTTCTTTTCTATTTTTCTTTTACTTTTTTTCCCTCTTGCACTTTTAGCTTTCTTTTATTTATTTCTTTTTCTTTTCTTTTTCTTACTTTATATTAGTTTGTATTAGCTTTTATCTTCCTTTTAAAAATCTTTAATAAAATTACATAGATACTAGACAACTTGTGATCTGTTTGGTCATCATGTCAGAGATATTTCCTTATCTAAACAGAGAAACAGAATGATCAAGGGCAAAAAACCAGTGGGAGTGGGAGTAACTTGAGATTTGCTGCTGGCTTCCCCATTGATTTGCTTGTGGAAAACTGCCTGGGAGCATCAGAAATCTTTCCTTCCTTCCTTCCTTCCTTCCTTCCTTCCTTCCTTCCTTCCTTCCTTCCTTCCTTCCTTCCTTCCTTCCTTCCTTCCTTCCTCATATAATATAGGCATGCACCATTTGCCCTCCCCTCATGACCCTCAGGAAAGGTCCTGTGAAGCCTCCTCCTTCTCCTTGGCCGACCCATAGAACTGCCTGCGACTTTGCTAAGGGGAGATAGAACAAAGGGAGCTGCAGACCGTGATGAAAACTGCACCCCACTCCCCATTCCTTGGGTTTCTTTGTTCTACCTCCCCCCAGCAAAAAGTTGCAGGCACTTCTGCTGGTCAGCTGAGGAGGAGCAGGAGGGGAAGGAGAAGAGGAGGCAGCTTCACCAGGGCTCTCCTGAAGGTCGTGAGGGGAGGGCAAATGGCGCAAGCCTATATTATATGTGGAAAGGGAGGGAGGGAGGGAGGGAGGGAGGAAGGAAGGAAGGAAGGAAGGAAGGAAGGAAGGAAGGAAGGAAGGAAGGAAGGAAGGAAGGAAGGAAGGAAGGAAGGAAGATTTCTGCCAGCTTCCCACTAGCAAAGTCAGTGGGGAAGCTGGCAGCAAGTTGTAAGTTACTCACACTCACACTGCTTTTTTGCCCTTGGTCATTCAGTTTCTCTGTTTAGGTAAGGAAATATCTCTGAAACGATGACCCAAAGGGCCACCGGTTGTCTAGTTTTTAAAAAGCATGACAAACATATATTTAAGAATAAAGAGCTCTCTTATATGTATGAGAGATATTGTGAAAGTGGGTGGTGAGAGATTTGATTTATCTGAGAAGAGGCAACCCAGCGCAGATATGAAACCTTAACTGACTCACTATAAATGAGACTGGGAAGTTATTCTTGGAGATTTAAAATTCTGTTTTTCTCCTTGACTAGCATTAAAGATACCAAAAACTGTCATTCTTGCTTCCTTGGTTTTGCCAGCTGTCTGAGGCCTGCATTATCAAACTAGAACTAACTACACAAGAATCCTATTTCTCACTGTTGCTCATACATGGGCTAACGAAGGACACCTACTCAAGTAGGACATACAGGCAATAGCCTTCTGTGTTTTCCTGTTACCAATAATTCAAATGTATTATTACTTTTGAATCCACCGATGACATCTGTTTTAGCACCCACCAAGCTAACCTTGGAAAGAAGTCTTCTTGTGTTAAGTGTGATAGGTTCTGGACACAGCAATTTAAGAAAGCTGTTGATGGATACAACTGGACTGAGATACGATAAAGCTACTAAAGGGCCTGGAAAACAGCTTGGGTTAAACCGAGGGTTATTTTCATTCTGGATATATAAAATCTACTTCAGTTGAGCTCAATTCCTGTTGGCCTCAGGATTACTGAGGTAGGTGACCCAATAATCTGATAAAATATCAAATAAAGTCTCATATACCTTCAACTTTTTCCTTTATTTTTAAAATTGTTCATTTTAGTTATCATTTTTTGAACTCTTTTTTTTTTTTACTGCTTTTTTATGTATGTGTCCATGGAGGGTTTATTTGGCAATAATATTGAAGTATTTTGCTATTCCCTCCTTCTAGAAAGGTCCTACCACCCCCCAAAAAAATATGTTTTACCCTAAAGCTCTGATACTTCCAGGTGATCTCCCAATCAAGTATTAAGAAAATTTGATTTTGTTTATCTTTTTCAAATCAGCTAAGATCAGCTGGTTGCTGCAACTTAGCTGGGCTCCTTTTGGATAAATATGGAATACGATATATTCCAAAAAATATAAAATACTATATAGGTTGATAAAGTACTCGTCTGATTGACTAATATGACAGACTCTGTAAAGATATATTAAAATCAGCTCAGTTTAAATACAGGGATCTATATCTAAATAACTGTTTTAAATTCTTTTTCCTTTCCAGACATATATCCAGTAATGACATCCAACACTGTTTATCATTTATGTCACAAGGATTTTGATTCCATTCTTGATTTTGATTGGATCAATTATTTTGATATTGGAACAAATCCAAGTTTGGACACATCTTTGTTCTTTTTCAAGTTTCTCATGAACATTAGAGCCCTTCTATTTGGAAATGTGATAACATGGGAAGGTCTCCCCTCCTCCCGCTGCCCGAGTGTTCACATTCTGATATCCTTGAACCCTATAAAACAGCTCTTCTTCTTACAGTCATAAACCAGGCAGATACAACGAGGAGACAGCTGATGCTAAGACAGAAAGTGATCCAAACATAGGCTAGTAAGCTTGATGTTGAGAAAGAGATCTAGAGTTTACAAATTAGGAGTTCTTATATTGAGCTCCTAAATTCTAGACTTCAGTTACAGTCTACAACATCCTTAACATAGTAATTAGTCACGGCATTGATGGATAGTCATGTTTCCTCTTCTCTAGTCAATAGACTTCAAACAATGGCCTCATTATGGTAGGAGAATTGCACACTGAACGCTTCCCTTATGCCAAAGAACTTAAAATGCAATTTTAGCTAATATTTGTTGAATGTTCCTAGATAAATAACTACACTGTATATTAACCTGTCATTCTGTTTGAATTACCTTTCAACATTTCACCCACCATATCATCACCATAGCCTTAATTGTGCATTAAAGAATTTTGAAGGGCTTCATTTGTTAAAGCTTTATGAAAAGAGAAATAAATATAATGAAAAAGCAAATTGCAGTCTACTCCATTGCATACCTTAGGAACAGAGAGAATACTAAGGAAATACCAAATGAATGCCAGAGGAGAAAGATTTATATATAATTACAATTAATGTAATTACAATTTTACTGTTACTATGGGAACATTTGTCTGTGAAGATAAACAGAAAGTTATTCAGCTAAAAGCAATGAAGTTAGAATTTACACAGTTCTAAAATAAGATCATGATACAGCTCTCTATTGCTTATTTCTACCCATTAATAATACAATCCCATGCATGTTTACTCAGGAGTAATGGCCATGTACTCAATTCTCAGGTAAGTGAACATGGGATTGAAGCCCTGAAGAAAGTATGGTGGCATTTCCGTGAAGATATTAAAGTACCCAGAGGAAGATTTAACTCTTCCACCATAGGCTAAGTTATAAACGTACACAGAGAACAGTTGAGGATTTTACTTATAAATACTAAGAATTTATTCAGGCCAAAATAAATCAGGATATAAGCTTTGCATGGCATACCGTAGCTTGGTTGAGGAGTTCCCATGAAAAAAGATGGAACATTTCATTATTAAAGGATAAGCATAACTATATACTAATTATCAAATTTTGTGACCCTTTGATAAGAAAATTATCAGATGATAGCTGATAATTCTGAATTTGTTTTCAGGAATGCTAGTTTACAAGTAAGCTATCCATTTTTGTTATGTCTGGGCAAATTTTTCCTTGATGACAATACATTGAGAATCACATGGTAAATAGGATTGAAGCAAACTGTGGATGAGACAGAGCCCAAAGTGGGTTAACCATTTTCTATTGACACCATTTTTATAGCATACCTTCTCTTGTCCACACATCAGAAATGGCAAGAGTTAGATAGCTTTTACCAGAGATATGAACTGGTTTCTAGAGAAGGGGGTTGAAATTAGATTAAAGGCTATATGAAATAAGTTTGAAAGTTTTATGTTCCCCTAAGTCCTTATTGTCCAGCCCCACTTATACAGTTAAAGTGATGATAGGAGACATTCAGTTTCCAGTCCACTGTATCATGTAATAGATGTTAAGTAATGTAACATCTTTTCTTCACACTCCTAAGATTCTTAGGAAGTTGAACTAGGAACTTAAAACATGAACCACTAGAATGTACAGTAGATCAAAGAATGGATGAGAAGAAAGGAAAGATGTTTTAAGATGGTGGTATATTAAAAGGAACCAAAAGAGTTATGAAGAGGCAGCTGAAAAAAGGAAGAGATATAACTAGAAAATTGGAAAGTGGGGGAGGAGATTAGAGGGACTGAGGTCAGAAAATAGAATTGTTAGAATAGATTTTCCTCATTCTGGGCCAGTCCAATTGTGTGGACTTCAAATCCCTCCTATTACTGCAAATTCTGAAAGATGAACTTCACATATTTGAAAGTTACAGTTGAGAATTCAGACTGTGTATCTGTGGGTGTGTATGTGTATGTATGCACACACACACACACACACACACATTCTCACTCTGAATTCTCAACTGATATTTTCCTCCTGCCATCTCTCTCTTTTTAAAAATGTCTTTATTTATCTTTACAGGTTTTACAGAAAGAAACAGAAAAATAGAAATAGAAAAAAAATATATCGCTACCTGACTTCACAAAAAACAAAACAAACAAAGTCAGAAGAGGGAAAACCTATCTATATATGTCACATATTAATCAAATGTCAAACAGATTTCTAAATCTACCTTAGGGGAAAAATGATTAACATTACAAAATATCATAAAATCAAAAATGTATTTGATTGCTAATATTACTGTTAACGTTAATCCACACATTATCATCTTTAACACTAAAAATTCCCCATAAATCTACTTATATACATTAAATATGTTAGTTATTCATAGGACCAAACCATATGAGTTAATGACCCTTCAAATTGCCAAAAGAGAAAATCTGACATTGATTGTTTTGAATACATTCTTTGGGGTTTCCAATAAACTCTACTTAAGACCTTTTGATGACTTGGTTGTAATTTAAATTCACCAAAGCAAACATAATCTTTTTAAGACCTGCAACCATTGATGTTCCATTATCATGTGTTCCAGTTCTTTAATCCATGAGCTGTAAATGGCCTAATGTTTACTTTTAAAATGTTAATTAATTTTTGATACAAAAAGGATGTGGGTTTAATTTCAAACCTTGACTCCATCAAATATAATAAGAACTCAGGTTTCTCAGACAAAGACAAAGCATCTGGCCCCTACTGAGATGTTAAAACACGCTTGAGTTGCGTAAATTGCTATGGTTGTGAATTAGGGAGACAAAATTCCACTTGAAGTTGAGAAAAAAAAACTCTTAAAAATAGTTACTACAAAGTAATTGATTTAAAGCATGTATTCCAGATTCCACCCACAGTTTCCAACAGAACATTTGCCCCCTATTTTAGGGTAGAGTTTTTCCATAAAGTTAAATAGTCATAAGCCTGGACATCAAAACACATTCTACAACCCAAGAAGGTCCAAACGTATTTGGCTGCTCACAAACCCAGGAATGAAATACCCTTTATACTGTATATCAGCCTGAGCAATTGCTAGGACCTTAGTGGAAGTGTATTAAAACTCTCCAACACAATCCACAAAGGTTGATTTTTTTTACTAAATGAATAAAATAAAATCACATCTTTATTATGATCATAGACCACTACTAAGTGTTCATTCCACATAGAGGTAGTTAATAAATATAAGCCGAATGAAAATCTGGTAAATTAAAACCACCATCCTCCATAGTTAATCTTAATTGAGCTAATGAAATCCGAGGTGTCCTATTTTCCATATAGGTTTCCTCAATAACTTACCTATCCAAAGAATGTATTTATTTGGGATATTTGGAATTTATTTGGGATTAACATTGGAATACCACTTAATACATAAATTGATCTTGGAGTGATATTCATTTTAATAACATTAATTTTACCTCAACAACTTAATGTGATTTTGATCCATCTATTAGTACAAAAGGCAATGTAATCTAAAATTATTAACATACTAAATTCATACTTATATTCCTAAAAAACTATTTTAGGAACATTTTACAAATATGAAGTCCTAGATACTTAATATACTTACGTAATGTAATCTGTGGCAATTACAAAACCTAAATCTTATATTGTGCTATTGAAATTTCAGTGGCTAAAAGGAGTAAAAAAGACTTATCCCAATCAATCTTATATCCCGAATACTTACCGAAGTGTTGAATCACCCATATAATATTTGATAGTAAATTACTGTAATTATATAAAATTGCTAAAATATCATTAGCATATAATTTATAATCAAAGCCTACCAACATGATACCAATAATAGCACTAGATTGCCTAACAGAAATTTCTATTTCTATTCACTTCTATTAGAGTGAATTATACAAAATGTAAATAAACATGATTTGATTATTTGATGCTATTTCCTCTTTTGGTTGACTTTAAACTGTATAAAACAATCATGGTTTCTCATAGATTGTGCCTAATACACTTTGATTTCAGATATATACTTTTACTACACTTACTTATAGAGTGGTATGGAATTTTGTAGCACAAAGCCCAAAGGTTTAAAATGCTTTAAACTACATATCTTTCATTACTGAGGAAGTAATAAAGTAATGCAGTTATTTCACTCAACTCAAATCTAAGACTTTAAAAAAGTTTGTAATTGTCTATCAGCTTTTGTTAATTTCTTAAAGAAACTTCAGCCAGCTGTGTGAACACTACTGGAATGTTCAATAAAATTGGAGCTTCCTTCACTACAATTAAGGTTTAAATATAACTAGTGAATAATAACTGAAGTATGTCATTATCAGTCTGGTCATACTACAGCTTTTGGTGTGCAAACCAATATATATTCCTAAGAACTCACACAATACAGTGTAATATTTGGATGCTGGCTAGAATAAGTCTCTCTGTGGCTGTGGTCGAATGCATATAGACTTAGAATCAGATCTGCACTACAAAAGGAAGTTCAGCTAGTCAGGTATATTACCTTTCATGGAGCTTATGCCTGTTATACTGTGTGTGTGTGTTCATATTAAAAAAGACAAGGTTTAATTATTTAGAATCATAATGGCCAGGTGCTTAAAACATCCACCGGACAACATCTGGGAGACTGGAGAGGGACTAAAGAAAGAATCACAAAGTTTGATTACATTGCTCTTTGAAAAGCAGCCCTACTGACCGTTGCTGTCAGTGATTGCAGGCAGTGTAGCATGGGTCTTCAAGGGGACTGGGAGTGAGATGAAGAGCCATGCTACACTGCCTGCAATCATGCCAGCAACGGTCAGTAGGGCTGCTTCCACAGCAGTAAGCCCAGTTCCATCAAAACCTTTTGGATACTGCAATCAATGGGTTTGAATGACCATCTCACCCAACAAAATACACAAATGTGGAGCACAATTTTAAAAGAGCATGATTTGATTTATATGTGCATATGCAGATAACACAACTTTAAATAATTATTTGAAGCTTGAAGTTACTATATATATTGTCATGTCTTTTTTTTTTTTAAGTCAATAATAGATTTTGAGTGAAGAAGGACAACCCCATTTACAGAAAGAAAGCTTCAGGAAAAAAGGGAGCCGTTGCCAGTTTTTGATAGAGCATGCTATTTTGCCCTAAAATTGAATTGGTTCCAGTTTTGATGTTGGTTGCCTACACTCAAAATCTGAGAACTTTTTTTTTTTAATAGAAATGACTTGCAGAACATTATCCATGTGATATAAGCATTTGTTAGATGCTATAAAATTTAAGCACAATCCAAGGATTTGAGGACAAGCATATCAGCCCCATTCTCTCAGTAACCCTTTCCATATATAGAAAGCAAATGTTGAAGTTCGGAGCCTTTTTGAGCCATTGAAGCTCTCCATGTGTTTGGTGAGGTAAAATTTCATCTGAGTCAAATTACGTCCATGTGGTTTTCCTAGAAACAATATAGAAATGATGTGCCTCTGACTTCTTCCAGAATATTTTATCAACTATAGCTCTACTCAAGCATTAATTAAGTCCTATCCTCAATCATATGGAAAGATCTTATGGATAAATGAAACTTTCTGCTACAGTAATTTGTCTTCTACACATAAAAAGTTACTCAGATGGTATAAGGCTTGATTATACCTATTATACACTATGAAGAAGAGCAAAACCAACTGCAGAAATTAATTGCAATTGTTTATATTTTGAAATCAGCTTGTTTTCCATGAACTTTATACATTATGTGTTATTATAATTTAATCTTCATGTTTTTGAAATGTGAAAAATTACATGTAGTACTTGACAAATGTCCATTTATGGGACTTTGCTATCATGACTATTAAAAACAAACAAACCTCTCAAATCTGGAGAAAGGCTTATGTCTAAACACTGTTTAGAACACCTAACAGGCTGTTCATCTTTATTAATAAGGTGCACAAACCTTAAGTCATAACATGTCTAAATGCATATTTGCACATATTTCATGCATTCAAAGATTCATACTCCTCTGAGCATGATCTTTGGTATTCCTTTGCTCTTTCAAACTAATTGTCCTAGACTTTCCATTGCCTCCTTGTTCAAGAACATCTGATCTTCATTTGTTCTCTGCTGGTCATGCTGTGCAGGCAGATCGGAGCATCAGCTCAGAGGCCCATCTACTCCAGAATCATTTTTCCACCAATGGTCAGCATTGGATATACCTGGGAGCCACCCCAAGGAACATAAACAGAGTTCTCAAAATTTGGTATTCATAGTGTATAACTTCTAAATGAAATGGATGAAGATGTGCTGTTCAGCTAGCTACACAGAGACTTCAAGGGTACAAAATTTATCAAAGACCTGTATGCGCTTATTGAAAGCAGAGACCAGTGATTATGCAAAAATGTCCTTATTATATTATTATCTGTATAATCCACATTACTGGTTATCAAAACAGATTACAGTACAAATGTGTAAGTTAAAAAAAAGTGCACACACAAAGACTGGATTAGCAAGTCACTTCAAGGGTCTGTTTGAATTAATCCTCATGCTATGATTTTGTTTAGAAAGATGAAGCCTCTTTTACATAACAATGCTTTATTTTCTGAAGCCTGACAATTATTCATGACATTTGATCTCTTCCTTTTTAATATATACATATCTCTGTGAGGAGGAGGAGGAGGAGGAGGAGGAGGAGGAGGAGGAGGAGGAGGAGGAGGATAGAGGGATGTGGCCGTGGCAGCTCTTTGCCTTTCCAAAGTCAAGCTCTTTGCCTTGAATCCAAAGTCAAAGCAGGTAATGTAATGGCAAATTTGAAATACATTTAAGCAGGAGTTCAAGATAAATGTTTAAACAGTATTCCAGAGCAGTATTACTGAATGCAGTAAGCCTAATTTAATTAAAATATCTTCTGCACCCTTCCTTTTTAGACAGTGGTCAAGCAGAACTGCAATCTGGTTTTGGTAGCGTATAGCAAATGAGAAAATGAGATTAAATCCTACCTGAGAACAATAGGCTCAGTGAAGCACTATGTTATGTTTTGTGTAAAATAATTCATATTTATTTTGGCTGGAATGTGTCACTTCCTGTAAAATCAGTGCATTATCTCTGATTTTACCTGGATTCCATCTAGATTGGTAGGTATCTGGTGCAAACACAAACTCAGTCATGGTTATGTGATAGATGCAGGAGGCCAAAGAGGGTATATTTTATCTGACACATTAGAAATTACTTTTTAGAGCTACATGGAACTTTTGTGTCCCTCTGATTAGCAAAATAGGGGAGAAATGTCAAAATGACATCCAACGTTGTACTCTCATGAGGTTGCTAGAGTATCTGACCAGCCACCACTGTAACCAAAATGTTGGACTAAATTGGTCTTTAGTCCAAACCAGCAAGGCAAACTTCAAACTGCAAACTTCTCCAGTGCCTACATGCTGATAAAATTCAGCAGCATGGAACTATTTCTAAAATAGTAGCCATAAGGAACAAGAAAAAGAGATAAAACAGTGCCAAGTAGGAAATAATGAAAGTGAAGAATCAGGGCAGTGAGGTGAATACTATCACATCCTGCAGCAAGGAAACAAGAATGCTAATAATATTGACTGGGTCCTTTTCCTGTTTCCAGAGCATGACTTTTCTGAAGTTGGACAACCTGTGGAGCTGCAAAAAGAGCTGCTAAGGAATATGAAGGAGAGAACTCTCACAAATAAACAGCAGGAAGCTGGTGGTGAGTCACTCTAGCATGAGTGCATTAAGCGAAATCCCCTCAGGCTGCTTGTGAAGCAACATCTCCAGGGAAAGAACCATATCAGACAAAGCCATTCTGCTAATATGCAGAACAAGGCCCTATTATGATGTGTTATTATTCCTTCCCATGGTATGAAGAGACCTTACCTCGTTAGGATATGCATACTGAATATCCACAAGAGAAGCCAAACAAAAGAAGTAAAATTCAAGGCAAATATCTTTATGATTCAGATTCTTTCATTCAGCTGTTTTTGGCAATATTCCCAGAGCTCCTTGGTTTGTGCATTAGCAACTGCATATTGCATCTACTTAAAGGCCTTTTTATGTCCTGTTGTTCTTTTTACCACCTTCCTTCTGAAGCACTGTGGGAAAAACATTTATTCTCATTGCTTCCATACCTATGAATTAACTGTTGAGTAATGACAACAGATGAGTTTACTGGAAAGAAAAATATACCATTCCATCCATTAGCTGCTGGAGCATTAATTAACAATGGGAGTAAGACATCCTTGATAAATATTGTAAGTCCAAAAGCAACAGTTTGTAACATGTTACCCAAAGAGGGGAAAACTCTTACAGTGCTCCCAAGTCTGGACAATTGGAAAACCATCTTTGGTTAATAAGACTGCAGACAGATTGGCATTATAGACCAGTAGAATAGCATGCAAGCTCTTTTCATATACAATGAATAGTTATAAATTTAAGTTTTTCATTCCAAAGAGATGCATTGCAAAGCTTATTAGCACAAGTAAAACATCCTTCCTTATACCAACCACATCTTTGGGAAGATTCATGCAGTATTTTGGAGATTGCCCTGGCTACCTTCCCAAGTATATGCATGCACAAAAAATGTAAACCTTCAGTCAAGCAGGTTTAGCACTAAGAAAATAAAACCTGAGTAAACATTGTAAATTTAGGCCATATCCCCAAAGTCTGGACCTGATCAAATAACAAATTATATGCCTTTTTTAAAAATAAAACAAATTGTGTAACTTAGGTAAAATTATTTTCAGAAAACAGAAGCATGAGTCTTCATTTTGCCCTTCTGTTTTATAATTAACACTTGTTGTAATAGGTTTTTCAGATTATCAGTAGTGAAATAGTTAAACAAAATATTTACCACATGGTGAATTAGTGCCCTTAATATAGGAATTAGTTTCTGCCGGGCTATTAAATGCTTGAATTAAAGCATGTCCTATTGGAGATCATGGATTATTATAAAAACATTAGTACCTGTTGCTATCAGGTCAATAAACATTTCTTCAAAGTGTAATGTACTAAATAACCAATTGTGGTAACAAATTGCTGTACATATATATTGTCACGTCAAAGATTGTAGAAACTATGTCTGTGGGAACATTCAACAAGTGAAGTATGAGAATATTTTTTAGAAGTAATGGAGAACCTCAGTATTTATGTAATTTCAAGCAGACAATAAGAAAGACTGTATGTGCAGTAGCTGCTGTTGTTGCAGCCAAGGAATGTGTCAATTATTATGGGCTAATGATGGCCAACTCTCAACTGAGGTCTAAATAGTTCCTATTGTATTAGTCCTTGGCAGTTTACTGAGATCCTTGTCCCTAGCAAAAAGCTATCATAAGAGAATCAAGGAAAATGTAGAATATCCCTGTCTCTATATTTCAGCCCATGCTCTATAACATTCCATCCGTCTCCATTCTTTTCAAGGTGGCTTCCATCTACAATCTGACTCCAAAATTATGCTAAAACTGAATGGAAGGATGAATAAATTTGAGTTTATTAAAGATGAGTTTATGAACTTGAGTGTATATGAAATCATGGGTAGCATGTGCAGTCTTTTTCATTTTAAATAGTATTATAATTGACTGGGATCCATGATGCCTTCCAAAGAGAGGATGGTGCTTTCTTCTGTTGATTCCAATCCACAAAGTTTCATTGCTTGGGGTTCCAAATGGTCCCTGATCTTCAAGAATAATTTCAGATGAATGAGGACACAGCCATTTGTTGTGAAAAGAATGAAACTGGCATGGAATTATTTGAATCCCTTTTCTATTGTCTTGGAGAATTTTTATGATATGATTATGATTGATACATATGCAATTCAGTGTTATTCTCAGGATTCTGATGAGCATTATATAGTAGATCAATTTTCCTTATCATCAGCTGACTGCTATTTAGTTTCATTATTCTACTGTTATTTGAAATATAAACAAAGAAAGGTAATGCAGTTAACTAAGGATATTGTGTACATAATCATCTCTTAATCTCTATTTCTTTGGATATGCTACAGTTAAAGTAGGTTATCTGCCCTAGCTGAGGTTTTAAAAGATATTTCCATTCATTTAAGAAATGCACGGAGTCTTGGCAGCACCAAAGAAATAGAGACAAATAGCACCTGCTATAGTCAATAAAACAATCTGGGCTATCTGGTCATCCCAGGTCTAGATGTTCTGGAAAGCACTTCTAAATAAAAGCCCAGGAAATATCTTTTTTTTTTTTTTATCTTCTTTGTAGAAGGGTAGAACTAACAACATGAGCAGCATTCTGGACTGGAAAGCCGGCGATGGAATGCTATGATCCGGCTTATATAAGAACCTTGTGAAATCCTGACAGATTCTAAAGCACCCAAGCCTACAGGCAGCTTTCATCTGCATGACCTGCTCAGACAGCCTTTCTTTCTTAATGCTTCTTCTTAAGACAGAGCGCTTGAGCTTCAGGAATTTGGCCTTTCTGCTTGTCAGGGCAGGACTAACCAAAGTACAGCAGGATAACAGACACTGATAATTGCAGCTGGCTTGGAGAGGTCTCTCAGCTGTGAAGCTTCAGGTTGTTTTCCGTTTCTTGAGAACAGAATAAAAATCTACTCCGAAGTTTCACCCTTTTCTCATTTTGTGTATATTTGGGCTCTGCAAAGGCATTCTGGCAGGTGGGTGCCAAAAAAAGTCAAGATGGTGGGTGCAATGCATGATCAAAGCCCTGCCCCTTTTTATGGACATCCCTGCTTTCTGGGGAAAATAGGAAAGTTCAGTATCTGCCCCCATTTTTACCACTCTTTAGAGGGCAATTATTTACAGAGAGGAGTTTTTCTGTCTGCTGGTCTGGTGAAGGTTCTCTGTACAATAATAAAGGAATTCTGGAGGAATTGTGGGAACGTTTTAATTCAAATAGTGCTCCTTCAGATAAGGGGCCTTTCTGGTGCATACATTCACCTTCAGTGTGTGGAAAATAATTAGCAATATAGCATGCCCATTTGTGTTTTCCCTCCTCACAGGTAGAGATGACATATTTTTAAATGTTTCAAGTGATATCTCAAGAGTAGGAGAATAAGATCACCATATGGGATATTTTTCACCCTACTTACAAAATCTTGTGCCAAAATGAATTTAAAGTTTTTAGTATTTGACTGAAGGCATCTTGGTGATTGATTAATCTTTTACTGAAACATGCAAAGTATCATTTAGAGAGCAGAGTGACAGACTGAGGAGATGTAAGTTTGATGTTCAAGTCAGCCATAAAATTCATTTCATAATTTTGGGCCAGGAACTATCTCTCAGCCCAGCTTTCATCACAGAAATGAGGTGAAAGTGAAATACAGCAGGTGTGAGAAATGTGTGCTGGCTTGAATTCCTTGGAGAAATGATGGGAAGGAAGGAAGGAAGGAAGGAAGGAAGGAAGGAAGGAAGGAAGGAAGGAAGGAAGGAAGGAAGGAAGGCAGGCAGGCAGGCAGGCAGGCAGGCAGGCAGGCAGGCAGGAAGGAAGGAAGGAAGGAAGGAAGGGTGGATTTTTTATATTTAAGTTTTACAAATCTCCAAAGGCGAGGGTATTTATACAGCTGTTTGAGCTGAGATTGGTTAAAGATTTATATGAATTAATATAACAGTACAAAGTTACACTATGATTTGATTTAGAAGGTATGGGAAAAAACTATCAATTTTGCCCCTCTGAATATTCTCTAAGAAGTATTTGTAGTTGGTGACACATTTCCAAATCAATCAGCAGGGAATTTGCTAGCCACTAGTAGTATAATTTTGCAAATATGGAATCAATATGTGTCACTGATGTTTATGTCATTTTAAGATAATATAACATAGTGTAGTAAAATTACACTATGATTTGATTAAGACTCATGGGGCAAATTTTGTCAATTTTTCCTCCTTTGAGTATTCTTAAACTGTATTTGGACCTGGTGATCAACTTCTGAGTCAAACTGAGGGGAATTTGCTACCTACATGTGGTCTAATTTTGTAAATATATAATCAGTACATATCACTGATCGTTTATGTCATTTTAACAATAATGCTTTTTACAGAAGTTCAGAAGAAAGATTCTATCTTGAACATTGGACCCTACAGATACTTTGCTTTCTTGGTAAATTATCCGTCTTTTTTTAATGTATCTCCACAACCTGGCTTCTATTCTTCAAAATATACAAATAATGATGGAATTCTCAGAGCTTGGAGACAAACATGGATGTTTTCAAAATATTGCATAAGAAGGGCATTTTAGTGGTATCAAATGATCAGTTAACCTCCTCCTCAGTAAGCCAGAAAAAGGATTAAAGGCAATAGGGAGACCTCCCCCCACCCCCAGTAATATACTCACTGAAAAATGCTAAGGTACACACATCCAATTTAAGCTAAGGTACACACATCCAATTTCCTATATCCTGTAACTTAACCCTTTCTTTTCCTTGCAATAAACCTGCCTACTAGAATCTGTGTGGCAATCTTGCTTTCTTAGTTGTAAGCTGTTGTAAGGGATTTGACACATATTTTCTGACAAATTAAATGAAAGGCAAATTTAGTCAAATTTCTCTTAAAACAATTAGTTGGAAACCAGGACAATAAATATGTGTGTACAGGCAAGAAAGAGGATACAAAAAATCTGAATGGCATTTGTGCAGGTCCTGCTGTTCTTTCAAAATAGCAGCAGTCATTCTAGTCCCTTCTTGTAACCAAGTAACAGCCTCCTGTGCAGATCACAGAGGAGGAATTTTCTAGGAAGGATAGACATAGAAATAGGCTTTTACAAGGTAGAACCCATCCTTTAAAATTAATTTAATAATTAAGGCAAAACAAAATATCCCTCTCAGAAACCCATTTAACAGATACTTCTGGGGAAGCAATGGTTGACTGGAGATGGAGCCAATGACCATGGCAGAAAGAGGAGCCAATGAATGGATCAGCTTCTTGGAATTCAGAGCAAGGAAAAAAACAGGATAATCCATAAGTGTTCCATACGGTGGCTCCCCATGAGAAGACAATAAGACAGTGGTTTCCAGTGGGTTTTACAGCTCTGGGAGCCAGGATAAAGTCATCTCACCTAAGCCATAGTTTGGTGCCTCAAAAGAACACTGGGTTCACATACTTCCTTTCTTAGCCACTTTAGGAAATTGCTTCTTAATGGTTTTTGGGATGTTAAAAACCTTCAGAAAGGCAAGTTTCATTACACTAGGTGAATTCCCTTCCATCTTTGACAAAAGAAGTTTCATGCAAGTTTAAGGACTTTAAAAAATACATATTTTTGAATAAACAGCAAAAGGGTGACTAGAATGTTGAGTTTGGAAAGTTATAAATGAATTAAGGTGCCATGTGGACTTAAAATAAGTTTTTGAAATTAATTACAAGAATATGTCCTGTGGGTTGTTTAAATTGTGTGTGTGTGTGTGTGTGTGTGTATAAATATTTTGAAACTAACTCTAAGAAACCTTCCCATGGGAAAGTGTTGCTGATTGGAAAACAAACAAACAAACATAATAAGAGGGGACTTTGAAGGTTGACTAGAGGGAATCAGAGAGAACTAAAGATTATAATTAAAGGAGAAGAAACCAATTAATACAGAATGGAGTAACATTATTTGACTGTGGAAGAATTCAAGGATATTTGGGAACAATGCACTCAGAAATTACTCTTAAGAATGTCTGCTACTATAAAAATGGATTTAAAAGGAGTTATGGAAGAGGAACAGATTTTACTGGATAAAGCAGAGACTAAGGCTGATTTTAATGTGGATCTGAAAATGGATTTTAAAATGTCAGGCTACAAGAATGATATGGAAAATGATGCTACACTGGTTTTACAAGTGAAACTGGCTGATGTCTTAATAATTAAAGGGGATAAAATTATAAGAAATCAACTTGTGGGACACTTTTTGAAGGAATTAAAGATCAAGATCTTTAAAAGTATATCAAAGGAATACAAAGTGGGTTTATTTGATCAAGGTTAAAATATATATGTTGTTTTGGGTAACTCTTAATTTACTTTTTTTTTTAACTAGGATTGAATCACAAGGCTTTAAAGATTTGTTTATAGATAAGAGACAAGATTTGGGAAGAAGATTTTTTTTTTTTTTTTGGCTGTATTTTAGAGAAAGTGATGTAACTGTGTTAAAAGAAATCCATTCGACAGGGATGTTCTCAGTAAATTGAAAAGCAGAATAATGCATATTTGTACTTAAAATTATAACCAGAGGGGTCCCATGATAAAATGGATTCAAACACATTGCTAACGCATAGTTGATTTGTTGAATAAGCTTCACACAATGTATTATGCCATAAACCATGGTTTACAAATGGAAATGTATCTGTTCACATGACAGCAGTGGAGATATACTGTACATATTGGGTCAAACCTTATGTGTGCTTAAAATATGATTTTAACATCTATATCTTTCATTCAAACATGATATTCTATCTACTGTACTCAGTACAAGGATTTTATACAGAGGACAAGAATCCAAGTAGGTGTCTTTAAGATAAAGAATGTGTTTTATCCTACGTTTTAAGCTGAGGGTTTTTATTATTATTCAGTCAAATCATAATAATTAGGATTTCACAATTTGTGCACAAAATTCCTCAAAATACCTGTCATGAGTACAATGAAAAAGAATTATCCTGAGATTTCATAATAAATCTTATAGGCTACACAAATTAATCCCCATAATATTAAGGAAATTGCAAAGGCAGAGGCATTAAAAGTTAGAACCTTCAGTATGGCTCTGATTGAAGTTGTGTGCCACAAGATTTTCTTTGAATCACTTGAAAGAAATCAGTGGCCTTTGAATATAAACTCCTGACAGGAAACTAAGATTAAGGAAATGCCAAAGGCATCAGAAGCTAAAGCTCCTACTACAAGCCATTCTTTAAATTTTTACTTCCTGTCATAAACAGAAAGCTTCTCAAGACATGGCAACCATCCATTCTGCTAGCTATAAGCTAGCCAATAAATTGTTCAGAGAAAGAAAAGAATGCAAGTGTCTGATATGCCAAAGGGTTATAACAACACAAGAGCCCATGTCAGGCTTTAAAGGTGCCAGGGTTTCAGGCTGTTCATTTTGTACATTCCAAGGGATGTTTTCATCTGAAGAAAAATAGGAAATGAATGAGATTTACATACAAATGAAGAAGCCATACAAGGATTAGTGATTAAGCTCCATACAAATCTCAGAATTTTGCTAGGGATCTTGAACACATTTCTCACAAATAATTGAGGTGAGAAAATTTCCTCTAAAATTTCTATATGCTAACAGTGCATTTTGTGTGTGTGTGTGTGTGTGTATACACACACACACACACACACACACTCACACATACACAAACACACACACACAGGGAGCCTTTGGCCTAATTTCCAAAGCCTTCTGTAAGTAAGCAGCCCAGAATTTACAGCTTACTCAAAGGGAAACAGAAAAGATTCCCCATCTCTCTTATAAGATTGTCATCAAATGTGTTAGTTGGTACCAGACAGTTATTCAATCTGGGAATATTCTGTTCTTGCTTTTTAAAATTTAAAGAAACAGAATAAATTTTAAAATATAGAATAAAATTTAAAGAGAACAAAGCACACACACACACACAAAATAACTGGAGAGTGAATTGTTCAGTATTAACCATAGAAGTAGTTCACAGATAAGACTATACCTTTCTAAAATTACATTATATCAATTGAAATTGTTCTAGGTTGTGTTGGAGTGGTTGTAATAAAACTGGTATCAAATTGTTCCAAAATTCCTAGTGTGTCCATCAGCACAAAAAAGTTGGTAACCCATAGTTATGTAAATGTCTTTTTGTATAGAAATATTAATTATGGATGTTAGAAAATGTACTTCTTAATATTAAGAATTTGGCAACCACAAATGGTCTTGAGATGCTTTCTGTTTATGACAGGAAGTCAAAATACAGCATTCTTGACCGTTGTCTGCTGCACAGATATAAAACCTAGGAGTTGTGATCTGGGAATATTCTGTTCTTGCTTTTTAAAATTTAAAGAAACAGAATAAATTTTAAAATATAGAATAAAATTTAAAGAGAACAAAGCACACACACACACACAAAATAACTGGAGAGTGAATTGTTCAGTATTAACCATAGAAGTAGTTCACAGATAAGACTATACCTTTCTAAAATTACATTATATCAATTGAAATTGTTCTAGGTTGTGTTGGAGTGGTTGTAATAAAACTGGTATCAAATTGTTCCAAAATTCCTAGTGTGTCCATCAGCACAAAAAAGTTGGTAACCCATAGTTATGTAAATGTCTTTTTGTATAGAAATATTAATTATGGATGTTAGAAAATGTACTTCTTAATATTAAGAATTTGGCAACCACAAATGGTCTTGAGATGCTTTCTGTTTATGACAGGAAGTCAAAATACAGCATTCTTGACCGTTGTCTGCTGCACAGATATAAAACCTAGGAGTTGTAGAACTGATATTTTTCTTTCCTAAATATTCAAATACTAACTAGGAGTGCACAGATCTATCAAGTTTGATCTTATTTTCTCATTGTTCTACCCTTTGAAATTTGTATCTTATCTTACGTAAAAGTGAAAATGCACATTTTTGTGCACAATTCTCCCAACATACATATTTTACACAAATATTATTATATTTGTGTTCTCTGCTGCATTTTTTGTTATTTTATTTATGCATCTTATTTTCATTAATGTATGCAGTTTTTCTGTGTACTTTCTGCAACACACACACTTTTATTCACATGTGCTGCTTGAAAATCTACGTTGGAAATAGAAGAAAAATATACTGAAGAATCAGTGCATTCTACTCATCCTTCAATGCATGTTTATGTTTGGGAAGAGTAAATTAGGTAAATTCATCTTAAAATGCAAAATGAATGTATGTTTTCCCCATATCCTGAATATAATAGTATGTTCTGATATCCAATGAGTAGCATAAACTAACACAGTGTATTTTACCAATTATAAATCTGTCACCAGGGTAAATAATAAGATGTTCTGGGAAATTCTCTCCAAAAAATTAGCAATTGCCTATAAAATGCAAGATTGATACTCAGTTTATATGTGAGCAGAATGCAATAAAGTTTTTTAACATGATATGATCTCAGAGAGATGACTACAAAGAGAGATGAGTGAAGCAATAGAGACAGATGCATTTGATAATATCTATAACATTCAAAAGTAAAATTAGGAACAAGGCACAGTGACACAGTAATCAAGAGAAATATACCACCTCAGAGAATCAGACCAAAATGCATATAGCCTTGTCATACAGCCAGCCTCTTGAAGTCTTTAACTTAGCAGAAGTCACACAAAAGCATTCTGTAGTCAAAGACCACATACGTGCATGGATGGAACCCCAGTGGCTTGAAAAGAGGTTCCATAATTCTGCAAATTATGAAGGCAATATATGCTGAAACTGAAGATTTCCATTCCTCTGGTTGACACAAGCATATGTTCAATCACTTGAACCTTGACCAAAATAATATATTTAAAAGAGTAAACCATAGACATCCTTTGTGGAGGCAGTTGCAGAATTAGGGAAAGAAACTTAAAGGAACTTCTTTTTTCACATCTGAATTAGAGTTGGTTAATGTTCAGATATTGTTGAGCTACAACTCCCATCATCACTCCTTATTAACTGTGCTTGCTAGGATTAACAGTTGTTGAAGTTCAGTATATGCTGCTTCAGAAAGATTTATTATAGCTTTTGTTCATTTTCTAGGTCAATGGAGATTCAACTGGCTTGATCATGATGTGCCCAGATTGATTGACTTTAACTTGACTGATACACACAATTTTATAATGCTTTATAATCACCACAGTGTTTGGCCCAAACTAGGGTGTGTTTAAAAGCCAAAAATCCACCACAGAATCATTAAGATTTTTATTGGATATTACAAAGAATGGAAGAATACTCTGAAGTTCTCCCATGCCTCTGTCTGGTCATTCTTCCTCTTTGGTCAAGTTGCAGAGTTTCCCAAAACTTGCATACAAAATAGAGAGGTTGATCGAATGAGAATATGAAAGGAGATCATGAACCTCCTAGACCCTGGACTGCAGCCTGATATGTAGGATTGATCTCTACAATGGGTGAAGATACATGTTTAGAAGGGCCATATAAGGGCTAAGGAACTAAGCCAGTGCTCTTCCTACAAATCTCATTTCCTATGTATGAGCAATTCTTATTTTGGTCTGTAAATATCTCTCTTGTAAGTGTGAGTGATATTTATCTCATCTGTTGCTTGAGCTTGGATCCCATACAAAATGAACTTATTCTCACATCACACCTTTATTATTATTATTATTATTATTTTGGTGGAGGGGGGAGGGAGGCATAATATAGGGGGTCCCGCTAAAAGTTTCCATTGAAAACCTTGCCATTTCATTTTTAGCTGTCATGGAGCAACATTTACTGTTCTGCTAATTATGGACTTCTAGCAAAGTTTACCTTGGAAGAATATTAGTGTATTTCTCATTATATGGCACTTTGTCCTAATTTTTTTCTATCTGAAATACTACAGCCTAATAAACTGGCTTTTTAAAAATCAAAATGAAATTCTCCTCAGTGCAGCCAATCCTCCTTGTAATTGCTGTTTACAAAGATAGTGATTATTCCCTTGCAATCTAGTAAAACACATGCATAGACAGACAGAGTAAATGGCACACATTATTTTTTTTTCTATCTTTTGTCATCCTTTTTATGCCAGTGCATTACCACAACAGAATAGATGGACAGTGCCTTTCAGATTATATTCTATTTGATTTCCACATAGTCCTTCCTTTTCAAGCCCTAATATGTTTTCACGCTTTCCAGTTTAAACAATCATAGACTGGCAGCTACTGCTTTAACGGCAATGAGCTCCCATCAATTAGAAGAGAATTGTTGATGAGTGTATATAATGTGCAAGGATCTTCCTGAAAGAAACCCTCCTTAAAATACAGAACATTCCCAGAATGAATCAACAAGAAATACTATTGATGAGATTACCATCAAATGATAATCATTAAGAAAATTATACTAGATGCAACCTTGTGTCCCATTATGAACAAATAAATTTCTGCTGAAATCAATGGACCTTATGACTGAGTAAGAGCAGGCATTGTCTTCTGTGATTCAGTAACAATTAGTTTCTACAGCCAAGAGCTAAACTAAATGGTAAATTCTTTTGACAGAAGGCAATTTCATCTCTTTAGCATAATGAAATCCTAATGAGAGAGTGTACCAAAGGTTCTTGGAGTTGTGCAGTAATAACCTCAAATGTTTATGATTAGATATAACTTGTTCTGAAAATGAGAAAGGAAAGGAAGCTAGTATTAACATACAGTAATTCACAGGCTGATTTTGAACAGGGCTTCTTCGCCAGTATAGTCAGATATATTCAAGCCCTTCATGGTACATTTTCACCCTACCACCTACGCACATCCTGTGACTGTTCTATGATTGCATTAGAACAGTCTATGCACTTGGGGAAAAAATCACCACCTACATAATTTTGCTAGTACAAAGATACCAGGGAGGAGGAGGGGGTTATGAAAGGAGAATCAACTAACAAATAATCTAAAAGGAGAAACATGCTACATGAAACAGCCGTTGCTTTTTCCAAATGATGAGCAGCATCTTTCTACAGAAAGCTCTGAATTCTAATACAGATGTTGGAAAATCTTAGCTGTTTGTCATTGCTTATATTATATAAAAATAAAGATGTTGTGATATGCACATATGTTTTTCTCACGGATGAGTTGTAACATGGGGTTTTCATCAGAAGCAAGTTCCACTTACTTCTACTAAATAATAGGGATATCCAGAGCTTTGAAGGAGGACTTTGCCTCAGTGAAGCTTCACTCAAATCACCCCTTTGAAGTGCTTTGATACGGTGAGATGGATAAACCTTGTTTTGATGCTTTTAAGAGATAGAATGCCTTGACACATCAAGGTGGAGTGCCTCAATGAAGCATGTGGCATCATTTCACACATATTAGTAAATGAGAGCAGGATTGCAACTTCAAAGCTGTAGAAACAGTTTTCTTTGCACATTCATTTCCAATTTCATTCCCAAGGTTGGGTACTAAAAATTCTTATTAACAGAATGCCAGTATTTGTAGAAATTAAGATAATAATGTACTACCATAGATTTTCCAAAAGTAGTATGGATTTTGGAACTCCACTAGAATCAGAACTATAAGTATACTGCCTAATTATTGCAGTAGTAACTTGTTTTACTTATACCGCTCTTCCAAAATTTTTGAGTAATCATAAAACCCTTTTAGAGCTTTGGATTTTCACAGCCTTATGGTCTTTCATCTGATGTACCTTGTAATAGCAAAAGTAGCTGAGAGAGTTTCAACAATTACTACATCACTATTGGGGTAAAACATTCATATTTATTTGAGAGATGTGTAAAAGAATTCAGGCACAAAAAAAATCTGAAAAATGCTGCTGAATAAGTTACTGTATTAACTTATAATTTCTCTGAATATAACATTAACTTTGATCTGTTGATGAGCTTTTGTGGCATAATAGAATGTTTAAGAAAACTTCAGTGCTTCACAGTCATCACTGAGAGCTTAAAACTGATTAAGCTGGGATGGAATCTTCACAGGAAAAAAAGTCAAAATGTAGATGTATAGAAAAGAGGCAATGTGTGGAGATGGAAGAAAATTGATGAAAGAGAGGAGAAACCTCATATAGACTATGAAGAGGATGACATGGAGAATCATGGAAGCAAGAAAGTCCCCCAAACATTTGTAAGTTGAATTCATATATTGATTTGAACAAAGTAGCCATGTCCATGGCTGATGCTCTCTATTTTAGTAATATTTCAGATATTTATATTAAATAAAATGAGCCCATCTTTGATGCCATCCTGTTTATTTAAAAACTTCAAACTTAAATAAACCATATGTAGCTTTTTACCTTTCTGTGAGTCACTGTTGCCAAAATTTTTGCTTGTTTTGTTTCAATATGGTCTTCTCAAATTGTACATATCAGGCATCTGTCTTTATTAATATACCTTAATTAGTAGCTTGAGAAATGAGTATTAATCATATTATTTTCTTTTTTACTTCAGATACAACAATTATAGGACGAGTTAAATGATTGTAGGGAGGCATGCTGCAAAACTGAAAAGGCTTTGACAAAGTACAACTAATAATTTAAATTTTTTCACTCCCTATCTGTGACACCAGGCTTCTAAATCCCATTTTGCTTGTTTATGTATCAATGCTTATATTTTCTGCTAAATGATATGATGTGAATCATTAGTGCCCTTTTTACACTCAACCTTTTGCTCAAGATTGCTATATTCAGTTTAAAGAAGTGCCCTGAATTTGACGGTAGTTTAGTCCTGTAACCACAAAACATGTAGCTTTTAGGCTTGTTGCATATCTGCTAAAACGAGGACAGGATTTTCTGAATCTAGGTGAGTTATATCTGATCCTGAATGTTTTGAGGGGAAAAGAGAACAATAAGTGGCGCCGTTTTAAAGTTGCCCTGCAATGTAATTCATTCTACTTATAAACAATAAGTCTCGAACAGGCCAGATGCATTTAGGCAAGAAACTATCTTGATGCTTAATAAAAACAAATAAAATGCTTCAAAAAGCATTGTAAGAAAATGTCAAGGGAAAGAAGTCCCCGAAGCACTTGAGGGAAACCCCCAGGGAAGGCATTTCCAATATACTCTCCCAATTATTTAGAACATCTCTTTTGGTGTACAGTATTTGGGATTCGTATTTAGCACATGGATGACATTTTAAAGGCAGTGTGGCATGTTATCTAACCGTCTGAAAGTGGAACAAGCTAAAGCTTTCTATTTCTCATATGTAAAAATAAAAATAAAAATGATGCACTGGATTTTCTGACCAGTGGCTACCGGGACTTCATATAGATGCTCTGCAATGATGGAGCTCTTGATGAAGCTTACTAGCAAGTAATCAGACTACTGAGAGGCAATGAGTGATATATGACACTTCCTTATCTTTCATTTTTATGGTGTCTCATTCCAGTACCTTCCCTAGAAGTAGGAAAGGCAGCCTGATTGGCAACAGTGAGGATGCTCTGATTTCCATTAAAATCCCATTCTAGCAGAATATGTAGATAAGATAAAATCAGGTGCAGGAGAAAGAATGGTCAAGAATGATTCCTTATGTCAACTTCCTTAAGTTAACATCTGTCCAAATGATTTTACTGCAATTACCATTCCTGTGGCATCGCCCTGATCCTCTAAAAAGGCTTTTTTTTTAGAGGCAGGAAGGAAGAGTGGGCAGTGAACTTTCCTTCGATGGATTAATATCTGTGGATATTATTACTATTATTCTAAAATAATATCCTTTTCATAATCTAAGCTCTGTAACGGTGATCAGGGTGTTCTGCTATTTTTGGCTATAGGATGATCCAAACTTGCTAGGACAATAAATGGAACTAATTTCACAGAACGAAAGATGCAGGCAAGCATTTCTCCCTTGGGGAAACTGGATTTCGTTTCATGTCAGTCAAGCTTTCTGCCTTACATAGACTTTCTTCCTTCTATTGCATATTCTTTAGATTGTCACTTCTACATGTTATACTAATGCCTTTAAATAACTTGCATTGGGAACATATGGAGGAATGAGGCAAATCAGAGGTATAATTAGAACCGAAGACTGTGGCTTCTTTCACAAATCATTCAATGTGTGGCAGCCAGAGTGATCCAGATAGCTCACTAAGAGCAATCCAAAATGAAAAGCAAGAGAAGGGGACAAAAGAGGGACCCGTCTACTCTTTCTGCTCCAATAATGGAATGATTAGAAACTGAAACTGAACGGCTCGGGAAGTGCAGCTCTTTTATTTAGATGATTGAGGTTAGTTCATACCAAACCTTTCAAACAAGACAATTAATTTCTCATTCTTAAAAAAGAAAAACGTGACAGTGAACAAAAGAACAGTACAATACAAAAATCATGTAACAGTGGGAGATCACATAAAGGGAACCTCTTGCTCTCTCAGGACCACTGAAACATAGATGTCTCTTACCTAGTAATTACCTGGATATAACTGATGGGCTGAGTGTGTGCTCTGAATACATATTGGGAAAGTAGGCATGGCTAGGAAGGAATACTAATGGAGGAGAAAACAGAGCTATTCTCTAATAACTAATGTATCATATATGAAATTTCCTTCATGCTGTCTGAGATCATATATTAAGATACATCAAAATTTAGTATTTCTGTCCCAACTGTTTCATTTATATATATACTCATTTTAATAGTGCTTTACCAGAACTAATGAAGGCTCTAATGTGATTTACACAACAGCAGAATGAAAAAATTAAAGAAAACAGCATCAAATGATAGAAAATAAAACTGAGGAATTAAAATTATCAATTGCACATGAATAGAAAAACAACAATAAAAAGTAAGCAGGTTGAGAATGTTTTCATCCCTGCCTGAAAGCTGTCAGAGATTACTTTTGTTTCACCTTCTTCTGTAATTGTCCTTCTTTTGCTTCCCCCACAAAGTGTCTTCTGAATTCCAAACAAGGAGAGCTTCACGTGAGACAGCATAGCAACTGCATTCCACCACATGAGATGGCAACATCTCCTAAGAATAGAAGTAGCTTTCATCATCCAGAAACACTTTTAGAGAACTCACAAACAAAACACAGTGCAGACAGTGTTCCCCCTCTGTTTCCAGTTATTAATCTCATGTATACAATCAGACATGTTTAGCTGCCAATTGTGGAGGTTTAATAACTCTTGTGGAATTTCCATTAATAGATTTGGTAATCTGTAAATTTGCTTATCATTTAAAAATATTAATCTAATTGTCATTCTCTGCTAATAAATTTGAAAAGAAAAATATTCTGTATGTTGCATGAAGAAAAAATACATATTTGCTAATACTGGACCTATTGGAAATCAATAGCATTCATTACTTAGACACACACATACACACGGGTTTTCTTGAGTTACTGGATCATTTCACTTGTTAGTTCAAGTATAGCTGAGCTGAAGGAATTAGATATGTACACAATATTTCATCTCAAATAGTTTCTGCCTTTACTTAAAACTGCTCTTTGGGAAAAAAACACAGGAACTTTGGAGCTATCTTCTATGTATCAACACTCAATTGGATTATCAAGTGATCTAAAGCTTCCTATTCCTCAAAGCATACCTATAAGGGCATCCAGTTGGAGTTTAAATGTAAGCCAATGCTATTACATTAACAAATGTATACTTACTTGGGACCTTGACTGGATCATGTTCAAAAGAAGAGAAGTTTCTTTGATGTGGATCACCAAATATAAGCATAAAGAATATAGCTGGCAGCAGACATACATAATATTTTACCATATGGTTGAGAGACTGTAGAACTTAATCTGCCATTGAACTATTGCATATTTTTGGGAAATCTTAAAGTATCTGCTGGTTACCTAGTTGTTGCAATCAGTGGGGGAAAAGTGGGTCTTATCATATATAATAAGATATACCATTTTTTTTTTAATCAAGAACACCAAGACAGAATCATTTAACACAGGTTAACTAGGCTTTGACTCTTTAAGAGATCCTGAGAATATATTCTTAATCTGTAAACATAAATCATATCAACAAATGATTAAAATTCTAGGAAATAGCAACAACAATAAAAAAGACCAATCTAGCCCTCTCTTCAAATACTAAAAATCAAGAACTTTCCTTAAATTAAATCTATAAATAATAGAAAGGGGAGACATGTTGATCCAGAGTAGTTAACTTATCATCTTATTTGAAGTCTACTGTACTCTCATAACAGACATAAGATCTCTGTTGAAGCCTGAAAGAGGGGAAAAAAGTAATATTATATAATAATGAATCCTTGGGTGAAGTGGGAGAGGTTTACTTCCTTCAATAATATCAGTTTTGTCTGAAAAGAAAAATGGAAGCACCAATGATCATATTTTAGACTAACAATCAAATTTGCAAATTTTCATTAAGTAGCAGTAACAAACAGACCAGATACAGCAGCACTCCCAAAAATATATTTTATATATAAATAAAAAAAAATTATTATTTGGACTACCAGTTGAGATGTATTTCTGGCATCCCTGCCTGGAAAGCCATCTTAGAAAAGCATTAAATAATAATAATTGATAACAACAATAATAATAGTAAAGGCAATAAAAGACTAATACAAAAAGGATTGAACCAACACCATTTCCTTCTCACACTTAAGCCTTCTCACCTGCCACTGTGGGCCAGCAGGGTGCACGCACACATACACACACACACAAAAGACAAGTCATTCACTTTGATTACTCCTCTAGATTTACCATGGGATTGCTTTGTTAGTGTCTGAAGTCTTGCAGCTCAATAACTTTCCCAGTCATCATGATCTAAAGAAATTAATATAAACAGATTATAATCTTAGGAACATTCTCTGTTGCCTTTCCTATATTATTCCCAATGCACAGTTAAGCATTCTTGATAGGTTTAGGTTGCTGTGTGATTTCCACTGCAGTTATATGATTACCTATTTAGCAACTCTTGGCATCATCTAGGCTGCATTTCAGTTACACTAATAATATGATCAGCTGTTTCAGACTTCATTGAAACTACCTTCCAGAGTTAGGCTGCAGTTGGTACTCTGTCATCTCATGTTATTAGCAGTACATATTGTATGAGGGGAAAAAAGGTGTAATATTTCAAGGCCCATGTGATTTATTTTACTAGTCCATCTTGGGGTATTTTTCATCTCAAATTCAACATTTAAAATACAGTTTGTCTAGAAACTATGAATTGCTGCAAGATTCCAGTTACTGATTTTATTATTCCAAAAGCCTTAAAAATATGCTTCAGATGAACATGTTGCAAGGACCTCAAGGAGTAAGAAAGATGTACTGTTAACCCCAACATAAACCAACCAACAGTAAATGAATGTAAAGCATTTGATTTCAGAAGTTGATCTTTGGATCATAATAATTATGCCCTTGTGATACATTCTGAAAATGTCATATTTCTAGAGTTACCAAATGTTGTTGTGTAAATAAGCACATGTGACAGAATCCTGCGAGAATGGAATCTATGGTTCTCAATGATCATGTAATGAGCCTATAGTGAGCCATTTTACCTGTAAAAAGCAGATTCATTGTACTTTGTTTAATTCAATTAAGTCTTGAGGTTCTCTGTTTCCTTCACATTAAGGAAAACAACACATTCAAGTTTCAATCATTCTTTCTTTATGTTTACAAAATTATTTATAATGCGAAGAGGAAAAAGTTCTCTTACAGATTTTCAGATAGACTTCACATATGGCATTTCACAAAAGCTGTAAACATGTTTCGGAATATTTTTTTAAGTTCATTTCTAGGTAATGCTGACATAGAAATCCACATAGAGAGAGAACAGAGGAAGGAACACAGAATGTCGAGACTGAAAATAATGATGATTGAGAATAAAAAATATGTGCATAATGATGGTAGTGATGAATACTGACTACAGAAGAAAGCTCTTTTCTGTTATTTCCTTGTGAGAACTTTCCTTAAGAAACTTCACAAAGACAAGAGTGCAATGCAGCTAAGGATCAACACAATTAGATACTTTAGAAGAAAGTAAATGTTTTAACTTGCTACTTAGTTCTTCCTGCTGAAACCATTGAGACTCTCAGGTCTGACCTCAGGCTAAATGATATCCAATCTCAGAGCAAAATAAAATCTTTGGTTACCTGATAGATTAAAGATATTTATACCAAGCTCAGGTCCACCTGTCCCAGTGTAGGTGTCAAACTCAAGCTGGCTGAAAGGGATTGTCTGGGAAAAGAGCTCTATGTGTTTGTTGTGTCTCTGCCACACCTCAGCAATGAGACTGGACAGTGTTGCTATCCTTCCCGTTTATACTGCAGAAACAGTTTTGGACAGTCATTAGGGATTCCTTGCTGTTCTTCCTCTTCCCACCCAATGTCATCTACTAGTTGGGAAACCAGCCATCAAATGCTTTCTTTAATGTGTGGCAGGATGGTGTTAGAGGACCAAGCCTTAATTTTTATTTATTTATTTATCCTTTCTTATTGCATGCTTCTCAGAGCAAAAAGGTGGACCATCCAGGGAGGGGACAACCTGCCAGACAGGATGTTGCTCCAGCTAAACAGAGTCAGCAAGGAGCTTGTACAGTTTCACTGTTCCCATTTTTCCCACACTTACATTGACAGGTCATGTTCTATTCACATATACTCAGAAAGAAACCCCACTGAGGTTGAAGAACATCTCTTGCCTTCCCACCCCTCTTTCTCCCCAGCATTGTTTTGAATGCATGTAGTTAAGAATACTTGTCTCCGAAAAAATAAATTCATCCTTATTTGGAACCATTTTTAAACTTCTGAGTTTAACCTGCAGTAGTCTGGATGACTGATGAAAGCCAGTTTGGTGTAGTACTTAAGGTGCCAGGCTAGAAACCAGGAGACTGTGAGTTCTAGTCCCACCTTAGGCACAGAACCAGCTAGGCAACCTTGGGCCAGTCCCTCTCTCTCAACCTAGTCCTGCCAGGAGTCAACACTAACTTGAAGGCACCAAAAAATAAAAAATAAAAAAATCTTGATGACTCCTGTGAAATCAATTCATAGTGCTATCAATCTCCTAGAGAAATACAAGTTTGATATACCTACAAAAAACATGCCCAAAAAAGCATATCTGAGCAATCAGAAAAGCTGATTTGAAATACAAAGCAGAGAATCCCAAAGTAGAGAGCTCTTCATGTTTTTCTACTAATGGATCTTTCTTTCTTCTCTCCTTCTGGAGCCAATTTCCTTTGTGAATCATTTTTGGTCAAGCAAAGACTCTTCTCTCTCCTACCTTCCATTCCACATTTATGTCTATGTGTGTGTTGTGTGTGTATTCCATACTTTCCCTACTTTGCACACCACATGCACACATGTCACATACAAAAAATAGCAGCATGGCCAAAGCCATTCCACCCAGGAAAAGGATCCAAGAAATTCTGGGAATTATTGGTATGCCTACATTAAAATGAATGAACAAGAATTCCTAGGTGACAGATAGATCTTCTGGGATTTCAATGTTCCGATGTGAAGAGAAAAAGTCCTCATATCCATTTGTCTTGCAGCCAAATCTGAAATGGCCATGGAAGCAATCAGATGGGGGCAGGGGGGCAGGGGGACATCTTCAGCCGACTTGGTGAACCAGCTGGAGCTGAGTTGTTCACTGTCCCTGATGGTGCAATTTCCATACTTGTACCTGAGATGCTCTAGACTGTACACATGGGAAGTTTTGTGTTGGGAGAAGCAAAAGACTACTTCCAAGCAAGAACAACTAACGATGCCTATAGGCTACTTCGGCAGTGGGCTGGGGTGGAGATAGAAAGAATATCATGAGGACTTGTCCTTCAAAAATGGTTGGTAAAAGATGTTCACTCAGTGGGCATCAGGATGTGATGATGAGCCCATAATGTCTGTAACAAAGAATCAGTAAGCAAGGTATCCAATCTGAATATAATGTAGGCTTTTATACAATATCTTGGGTCCTTTTTTATGCATGTTTATTAACATTATATAACTAGGCCTAATGTTGCTCCCCTGTCTCCTTCCTAAAGTATTTTTGTGGCTGCCAGGAGGAGAGAATCCTTTGCTAGATGGATGTCATGTTAATCAGCACAGCAGTAGTTCATGAATGGATGCTATTGGGAGTGAGATTTTTTGCTGATAGCTGGCTATCTCTCTTCAGCTGTTGCAAAGCATTATCCATCAAAATCAGAAAGACTGACAACTCTCCAGCTGAAGAAAATGGAAGAAAAACAGACTGGAGTGAGTTTGGAAGGTGTAAGAGTTTGGAATTTGGAGTTCAGAAGAGAATTTTGCATTTAAAAAAAGGAAGAATAGAGTTGGATGAATTTGTTGTCTAAAATATAAATTAATCCTGTTACTAACACAGAATTACTAATTTTGTTATCTGCTTAAAGGAATGTACTCAGCTGTTGTGTGTGTGTGTGTGCAAACAAAGAAAACATCACAGAGACTGAAGAAGTCTCAAATTTATTCTCCTACAAAGAAAACTGTTGCCCTGAAATTCACCCCCATGAGAGGTGGGATGAGGATATTTAACAATGTTTTCATTGTTCAGTTCTATTTGCTTTATTTCATAGTTTCACTTTTTGCCTGTGTGCATGTGTATCTTTTCAAATATATATATATGAAAATATATGAAATTATATATTTTCATATATATATATATATATATATATATATATATATATATATATATGAGCGGCTGGATAGCGTAGTGGTTAGAACACCGCCTTTGATGCAGGAGACCGGGGTTCAAATCCCAGCTGGTACATACCTTACCAGTAGGGGTCCTTGGGCAAAGACCCCCTAACGCTTCACCTGCCTACCTCAAAATATGAGTGACACGAACTAAGAGAGTCATATCGGCTCGGACGTCGCCCGGATTAACAAGGTCCATGTCAGATGTTGGGGAACCAGGACAATCTGATGTTAAGTGGGCTACTGGAACAAGCCATACATGGACGAGACAAGAGAACTTGGAAATGATGGAATGCTACTACAACAGCAGACCTAATGAGAGGGGATATATGAAACGTATGAGGGAACTATGGATAGACAGAAGGCCTACATCCACACTAACTGAGAAACAACTAGTTACCCAGCGCTTCAACATAGTGAAGAGGAAGCTGCTCTCACAACTTGAGATAGACCAACTCCACATTACAACCTGGACTCAAGCAGATCTGGAAGAACAAGCAGATGTGCAGCCAACACCTAAAGCTGGAATGTCACTGCCACCCCTTCCATTACAGAGCACATCAGCTGATATGAGGCATAAGATCATGGATAAACTAGCTACAGTCAACCCTCAAGTCTGATTATCAAGGCTCAGTGGAGAAGTACCATCAGATAGTATGCTAGAAGATGCCAACAGAGCCCTCCAGACAATCCCTACTACCACCATAACTGAAACCAATGAATTGTTATATGCTACAGCCGCTGTAATCCTGGAAATCCTTGGCTACATGATCAAGAAGAACAGCAGTACATACCCACCCTGGAAAATGAGATTGGAGGCTAAGATCAAGGCAACTCGGAGAGAAGTCAGTCAGCTGGTGGAACTACAGAAGCGTGTGGAGATTAAGGATAAGACTTGGCTACTGAAAAAAGACATGGGTCTGACTCCACCTGAAGCCCTAGAGACTGCTAAACAAAGGCTCACAGCACTGGCTACCAGGCTAAGGAGATACACTAGAGAAGCAGAGGCCAAGAAGACAAATGCCCTGTTCTCCAAAGAACCATCCAAAGTGTACTCCCAACTGCAGTGCAACCACAGAGTAGCAGCTGAGCCACCAGCAGCGGAAACTGAACAGTACTGGAAGAACATATGGGAGAAAGAGAAGACGCATACCACCAGTGCAAAGTGGCTGCAGGACCTGAAAGCAGACCACAGCAATCTCCCAGAACAGGAACCAGTCACCATCACAGTAGCAGACATCCAACAGCGGGTCAAGAACATGAAAAGCTGGACAGCACCTGGCCTGGACATGATCCACACCTACTGGCTAAAGAAACTAACAGCAGTGCATGAACGCCTAGCAGCACAGATGAACCAACTGCTAGCAGCAGGCTCCCACCCAGACTGGCTAACACAAGGAAGGACAGTGCTGATCATGAAAGACCCTCACAAAGGAACAGCACCATCCAACTACCGGCCAATAACCTGCCTCCCCACAACATGGAAAGTTCTATCAGGCATCATAGCTGCCAAGCTACATGACCATATGGGCCAGTACATGAGCACAGCTCAGAAGGGCATTGGGAACAACACCAGAGGCTCAAAACACCAGTTACTCATAGATAGAGCAGTCGCCCAAGACTCAAGGTCTAGGCAGACCAATCTGAGCACAGCCTGGATTGACTACAGGAAAGCTTATGACTCAATGCCGCACACATGGATCTGTGAATGCCTGGCACTATACAAAGTCAACAGGACACTAAGGACCTTCCTCAAGCACTCAATGGGACTGTGGAAGACAACACTGGAAGTGAACTCAAGACAGCTCGCACAAGTGGCCATCAAGTGCGGCATATACCAAGGTGATGCACTGTCCCTACTGCTGTTCTGCATAGGCTTAAACCCCCTCAGCCAGATAATCACAAGGTCTGGATATGGGTACAAGTTCAAGAGTGGAGTCACCATCAGCCACCTCCTCTACATGGATGACATCAAGCTGTATGCTAAGAGTGAACGAGACATCGACTCACTGATCCACCTGACACGGATCTACAGTGAGGACATTGGGATGTTATTCGGACTGGAGAAGTGTGGCAGGATAATAGTAAAGAGAGGGAAGGTAGTTAAGACCGATGGAGTGGAACTACCAGTGGGCCACATAGCAGACATAGAGACCAGCTATAAATACCTTGGTGTCCCACAGTCACATGGGAACCATGAGGAGGAGGCAAGAAAGACAGCAGCTTCCAAGTACCACCAAAGGATAAGACAGGTCCTGAAGAGCCAGCTCAATGGGAAGAACAAGATCCATGCCATCAACATGTATGCCCTGCCAGTCATCAGATACCCTGCCGGTATAGTGAGCTGGCCAAAGGAAGACATGGAGGCTGCTGATGTGAAGACCCGGAAGCTCCTCACAATGTATGGAGGTTTCCACCCCAAGTCCAACACCCAGAGACTGTACACCAGGCGCAAAGAGGGCGGGCGGGGCCTGATGAGTGTCAAAGCCACTGTCCTGGACGAAACCCGAAGTATCCAGGAGTACATCAGTAAGATGGCACCCAAAGATGAGCTGCTGAGAGAATGCCTCAGGCAGCAGCAGACAAGGCAGGAGGTTCAAGCAGAGGAAGTGCCATGGCAAGACAAGCCCCTGCATGGGATGTACCATCGACAGATAGCTGAGGTGGCTGACATTGGGAAATCCTATCAGTGGCTGGAAAGGGCCAGACTAAAAGACAGCACTGAGGCACTGATCATAGCAGCACAAGAACAGGCACTAAGCACCAGATCCATAGAAGCAGGGGTCTACCACACTAGACAGGATCCAAGGTGCAGATTGTGCAAAGAGGCCTCAGAGACAGTCCAACACATAGTGGCAGGGTGTAAGATGCAGGCAGGAACAGCATACACTGAACGGCACAACCAAGTAGCTGGCATTGTGTACAGGAACATCTGCACACCGTATGGGCTAGACCCCCCCCAAGTCCAGATGGGAGATTCCACAGAAGGTCATGGAGAATAACAGGGCTAAGATCCTGTGGGACTTCCAGATCCAAACGGACAGGCAGGTACTGGCTAATCAACCAGACATCGTGGTAGTAGACAAAGACCAGAAGACAGCGGTAGTGATAGATGTAGCAGTGCCAAGTGACAGCAACATCAGGAAGAAGGAGCATGAGAAGCTGGAGAAGTACCAGGGCCTGAAGGAGGAAATCGAGAGGATGTGGAAAGTAAAGGCCAAAGTGGTCCCAGTGGTGGTAGGAGCACTCGGGGCCGTGACTCCTAAGCTGGGAGAGTGGCTCCAACAGATCCCAGGAACAACATCAGAGCTCTCTGTGCAGGAGAGTGCAGTGCTAGGAACAGCTAAGATACTGCGCAGAACCCTCAAACTCCCAGGCCTCTGGTAGAGGACCTGAGATTGAGGAAGACACATACCACTCATAGGGGTGAAAGGGGAATTTTATGTGAAAATATATAATTATATACATATATAATCAATCCCCTCATTAATAGGTATAGCCAGTAATGCTAGCTAAAAGCAACATTGTGCTTGCCTGTCAATGCTACAAAGATCTGATAAAAAGCTTGCATTATGAATATAATTGCCACCAGCCAAACTAAAAATTAAAACAAAACAGGAGCAGCATTTTCTACTTACTTCATTTTCATTTTTCTATCTGTGTACTTTTGGGATGAACACAAGCAGCAAGAAGCTCGAGCAGCAATAAGTACTTGCTTCTCCTGAGGGAACAATTAATATTTTCAAAGACCGGCAGAAAGAGAGTTTTTAAAAATAAATTTTAAAAGTATAAAAATTATAGGAAAACTGTCAAAAGAAGGTCCCAAAATATTAATATTTTGTTAAAAATAAACCTATGTTTCACCACAATTAATTTTTCAAATTACATGAAATACACAAGTAAACAAAGCCCTAGACTTATGAACAAAGGATGTTCTTATGAAAGTTTGTCACACAATTAGTCTATATTAGGACTAAACATAATATATTGCTGGGAAGCTGAAAATGATTTGAAACAAGTTAAAGTAGGGTGGCTTTCTTCTATAGGTGTCTACCTGAGACTAGATCCTTAAATCTCGAAGGAAGCCCTGTATGACTTCCTATATGACTGACAGGCTGTATCAGATATAATACACTTTTTAACAATGTTCCCTTTCACATTGGCTGATAAACTTTATCACATTCTTCTGAGTTTTGTTTTGTTTTGTTTTAATGACAGAGAAAGGATTTGGGTAAACTATTGATTTCCCTGGATCAGTAGTTTCATTAATAGCTGTCTCTTATACAAAAGCTTCAGGTGCCCTCCAACGAAAATTAAATCAAGTCACCACATCCCTCCCAAAAATAAATAAAGTAAAATAAAATAAAATCACCACATCCAAAACAAAGGGGGAAAAAAGCAGTATTCTCTCTGTATTGTCATCACACTGAAAGTTCCAGCTGGAACAGCTGCTTCTTGATCTCAGTCTGCCATAACATCAGTGGTTATGAGAGAAACACAGGCTTATCTAGCCAAGCATACAGTCAGGCAGCCTAAGCAGTCATAAGTGTGCTGAGATATGAGCTATATTTATGAAATGGCTGAGGTCTACTCAAACAAAGTGTTGTGTGGAGCTCAGGAAATGCCATAGGAAACTTAGTTTTTAGAAGCTTTCTTTCCAAAAAGAAGGTGTGAAGCTGTCTTGATTGTATCTGTGAATTTTAACTATTTTAACTATTTCTCATGACTATTTGCAGAGAAAATGTGGGTTGGTTTCTGGGAAGAAAATATATTTTAAGTGCTGATGGGTTCTGATTGCTTATCCACCCACCTGCTGAGATACAAATGAAAGATGATGAGCGTGACAATGACCAGCACTTTCAAGGAAGGTAAGGTGGGTATGAAACAGCTGGCTCAGAAAACAGTGATTCCTATGTGTAAAAGGCAACTTTGCAGCCTGCATTCAAGGGATTATAGTTAAGGATATCAAAATGTTCAGCAAAAATGTTGAAAACTCTTCTAGCAAGTGTTGACAGTGGCTGAAAATAGACATAAAGGAACTTTTATTTACCCAATATACTCATGTTGCACCATACTATGTTCATGGTGTCTTAAATGCAAGGAAGCCTGTCTTCATTCCCCCCAAAAGATAGCACTACAGTAGAACAACCAGATCTGGGGTAACTATAAATGGCAATATCTGTCATCTGGATTTGGAGGTTCCTGACAGATACCATTGTTTAACACTAGTAGTTTTAAATCAGCTTTCATTTAAAGACTATTTCTGACTTCAGTATATGTTTGGTGTAATGTTTTGGATTCTGGTAATATGAAAAACAAGTAGAAAAATAAAGTGATGTGTCCTGAATCCAAACCAACCAGATCGGGGAGGGAATTTAGGAATGGGAATGGAAAACCAGTGCTTGGCTGAAAATTTCTTCAGCAGTTTTTTTGACCATTCTTGCTCAGTGAGATGAAGAATAATATGTGTAAAATTATCATTGATAGGATTCGGGATTCTGGCACTACCATTTACTACATATGGTTGAGGTCTATTTGTATGAATGTCACATCTAAAGATCTTCTTAAAATAATGCTCCACAAAAAGCACAACATGGCATAAATCATAAATAGTGTAATGCACTGCTACAGTTTTAATCCCAGTAACATCAGCTAATTAAGAATGGCATTATAGCTCTGATTGTATGCTGAGTTATTTTGTTTTTAACTGTATAGACAGGAGTAATCATTTAGTTTGTCTTTTTAAGAATGCTGGTAAAGTTTTAGCAATATAAAACATTATGTTTACTTCTGGTGTCAGACAAAGGTAGTTTGCTTTGGATGCAAGTATTCTGTCGTTTTTCAGATGCAACAATAAAATGGATGTAAAGAGGGAGAGGAAATCTGATTTGTTGAGTTTGCATCAGAGAAAATGTTCTTAAAATGGGAACCAGTATCATTGGGTCTTCTCCTGGTGGATGGTGCCTTTATTGTAGTACTATTTTCTGTTTGTGCATTGTTTTTAATGTATTATCTTTTTTCTGGTATGCCACTTAGAGCCAGCTTGGAAGGGAGCAGCATAGAAATCTTAGGAAAAAATAAGTAAGTCAATAAGTAAATATTTAAGAAGGTGAACAATTCCCATTCACAGACTCATTTCTCTATATATATATGAGTGTAACTGATTGAGATTGGTTTTGGGAACTAGTGGGCTCATTCTGGAAAGAGTTCTTGCAGTTGTTATTCTATAATAAATGAAGCTTTTTAAAAAAAAATAGAAACATTGGTTGGTCTGTTTTTTTTCTCAGATAAAATAGCTGATGCTGATTATCTTTTTCTGGACTATAGAATTTTGGTTGAATCTTTAATTTGCCTCCCATGAACAGAAGGCTTCCATTCCACTCAAGCATTCCTGGAGAAATTGGAGGGGGGAGCTGTTTTTGCCATTTCTTCCCTCCCTCTGTAGCTTTTTATATCTTCTCTCTTGCAAAAATGCCTTAGAGGGACTCTTTGGAACAGTGTGGGGTAACAATGGAAGCTTCCAGAGTAGTTCTGCCAAAGAAAATCCAAAGAACAGGTTTGCTACAGAAATGCTCCTTTTGATAGGAATAAACCCCGGATCCAATCCATTATCGCCAGATTAAATTTCACGCACCATTTTTCTCTCCCCCAATGTGGATATTTATATGCAGAGAAAGAAAGAAGCACTTTATGTTCAAGATGTAGAACTATATTATTAATAATTGTCGTTTGGTACTTGACCTTGTAAAAATATTGTTTATTCAAAATAAGAATAAATAATTCAAGATTTTTTTCTAGGCAAGTTATTATCTATAAAGATGTACCTTTCAAGACAGGCTTTAATATAAAAAATGTATAACTGCCACATATATTATTAACAGGTGTCCCCAAAAAATGTTAGTGTCCTGGAATATTATTGAGGTAACATATTAGAATTCAGATGCAAAAGGTTAGACCAAACCAGAGGCATATAGGTATATTGGCGTTTGTTAAATCAAGTCATTTCTTTCCTACTGAAGTAAACTATTTTTAGCCTTGCTGAGGTTATTTGAAAGGTTAGCTTAGCCTTATCACTGTTGTGTGTGTGGGTGTAGGTGTGGGTGTGTTGGGTTTGAAGAAACTCGGGTGCAACAGACAAAAGATAAGGAATTCTCACCAAATTGAAAAATAAACATATTAGCAATCTGTTGTTTCTTTTTAATGCAGTGCTGATTATTATAGTCATAGTGGCAGGGTTAATTAGACAAGAGGATGGTATAAGTGCCAAAAAGAATAAAGTTATTTTATATCTGTTATAATTTAGCTACAAAGTGAAGGATGTGGCCTTGGCCATCTGTGATCCGAATTTCAAGAACAAGATGGTCAGTTGCCCTATGGCTGCCAAGACAGAAGGAGACACAAGAAGGTCAGAGAAGACCTCGAGCTATCCTGGGGAATTTTTATTAATATCCTGGCTATTACATTAGAAATAGAGATAGTATTTGACATTTTCAATAAGAAGTTGACTATTCTTTCCATATTTATTTATTTATTTATTTATTTATTCATTCATTCATTCAATTTATGCCAACAAAGTATGGGCTAGTTCAGATATCTGCTTTTGCATAATAATGTCTCTTATTATGTAAAAGCTGGTTATTTGATTGTTTCATTTTATGTAATACTCTTGAACACATGTAGGCAGAAGCTATCAAAGGAAGGAAAATTTCAATATGATGGAAACTTACTGTTTCAACAAATTGTTGTGGCATCATGTGAATCAGCTCTAATAAGCAGTCATTTAAAATCACAGGATTTACAAATGGTGCATGTCAATCACACACAAAGATATTTTGAAATCCTGAGAATCACTAATTTCAAAAAGAATCTTGTGTCAGGCATGAAATGACAAGAGAAGCAAAAGACCTTTTACTTTGCCATAAGCATATTGTCTTTTGTGAAATGTTTAATCTAACTTGAATTTTTAGAAGAGAGTGAGTGAAGTTAACTTGGTCATAATGCAAATAGTGAACTGATATTCAGTTAACAGTGATAATGATTCAAAACTGTATAAATTTTAAAATTATTCTAAAGGGAATTTTAAGAGCTTCATGAAGTTGACAAAAAATGGGACCCCAGAGCTAAATCAAAATGTGACTTAGTAAAAATAATTCATGTAATACAAGAAATCGTTCAACTTTAATTAAAGATTCTCCAAAACTCTAAAGAAGAGCAGAGCAGGGCAGGGTGAATATAATTTATCCAACACATACTAATCAAATGTATTTACATATACAGGTATATGTTGCAGAAAACAGTTTTCATTGAGAGAGAGCTCCTGTAAGTGAACTTACTGAAGCAGACTTTTTAATATACAATTTATATAGTTGTTTTGAACTGAATTAATGAATTAGCTTCAGCTGTTATTCAAAAGAAGACCGACATTGATAAAGACTGAGGTGACTGAATGATGTTTCAGTCTACCATTAGTTCTATTCAAACTCATCTTGGGTTACAGTCAGGTGAGCCGCAGCTCATGAAGGCTTATGCCTTTTAATAAAAATTTGTTGGTCAGAAAAGGTGCTGTCAGTCTCCTGATTTTTTGCATCCATAGACACAATGCCTCCTACAAAGTCAGATGCCATGCAGACCAACAAAACTGGCAACATTACTTCAAATCCTCTTCGCAGAGAAGAGAATGATCACAGTTTATTCCTCATAGCACTCACCATTCATTTGCACTCTCCCACTTATGAATCATCACATTATTGTTTTCCTTTTACTGCCTGCCATGCATCAATGGTCATAATGGATGACGATAGATATGGAACTGAGATTTAACTATAGCTCAGCAATTAAAATGCTCAGCTGGTCTTTGTTCCTTTAGTCCCCAATGGATAAAATCCTGTTCATTAATCTACATGTTGATTACTGCCTCTGTGTCATATTGATTTGAGTTTCATAGCCCTTGCTTGCAACAGCATTTCATTGCCATGAGCACCTACTCAATTCTGTATACCAGATGAATAAATACTAAATTCTTGTCACAAGAAAAGACATAGTTGTTTTTAAACTAAATTAAATGTATTGTTTAATTTAAGTTGAAATTTAATCCAGGCAATATTTCCCCTCTGCATCTCTTTCACTTGTAAGAATATTAGAAAAAATAAACAGGAAAGGAAAATAAATTGGAAAGCAATGAGATTTCAAGATGACATTTGATTAGAAATATGTCAGCTGCAGCATTCAAGTATCTGAAATATTTTACTTCATTAAATATGGGCAAGCTTAGCACTGATTCTTCAGTAGCTTTGTCTCATAAGATGCTGCTATACTGTTCAAGTTATTATAGGACTGAGTATTAAAATCACCTAGAATCATGCTTAATGCCACTTTTCTACAGAAGACAAACATATACTGTGCTGAATTGCACAAAGTATGTATAAACAGATTTAAATAAGCAGTTCTTTCTCTGTTTCTACCAAGTGAACTTTCAAAGTCACCATGCTCTGACAAAAAAAAAAAAAAATTAATCAAAGAGACTTAGATTGTATATGGTCTAGTTCTCATCAACAACCTATAAACATTTCAGCAAAACAATAGTCTTTGTAGAGCACACTGTCTAGGAGACATTATCAGCATTCTTGCTTCTTTATTAATGATGTTGGGTACTGAAATGGTAAGTATTTGGAAAAGAATACATGGGATAGGATGGGAGGGAATGTCCAAAGAACCAAACTTATGTGTGGACAAACAATTAGGTATATTAGGTATATAAACAACATAGGCATGCTCTGGACCCCCTCGGTAAAAGAACTCCGATTAGCGGGGTCCAGAAGGCGGGCCTTCTCTGCTGTAGCCCCCGCCCTTTGGAACATCTTGCCCCTGGAGGTGAGACAGGCCCCCTCACTCCAGGCCTTTTGGAGGGATTTGAAGACTTGGCCCTGCCATCTGGCCTGGGGCGGGGAGGGAGGATGTCAGAAATGGGGTTGGCTAGCCCCTTAGCGGCCTGGTGTGGCCTCTATTGGCCTCTTGGATCTTTTAATCTTTTTCTATCTCTGCAAATGTGGTTCTCTTTTTATAACTTTTAATTATGTATATATGATTTTAATTTGATGTAAACTGCCCAGAGTCCCCCATTGTGGGGAGACGGGAAGGGACAAGTCCACTAAATAAATAAATAAATAAAATAAATGTATTTATTTATTTATTTCCATGTCACCTTTCTATTTGTACGGAACTCTAAATATTAGGGCTATACAGGGTTTCAGATTTGATTCCAAATAGAGCTTTGGAGAGCATGGGGGCATGAACATAGCACTTAGGATACTGCAACAACAAGAAAGACATAGTTACTTTAAAGAGTTGCAGACAGAGGCTATGCTCTAGCCCCCACATGCTCCAAAGCACCTTTTTTGGAATCAAATCTGAAGCAATGCACAGCCCAATTAAATACACATTTTCATTTGTCAATGCATTGTATACACCTGTTGCCATTGGCTTTTCCAGGATTCCAGAAATAATATAGTGAATGGTTAGAATGTTAAACAAGGATAAGTAGACTTGTCAGTCCCAAATATGTGATTATGTATATTTATACTAAATGTGGTCTTAGTTGATTACTTAAACGTTTTAGTAATGACTCATTGTTAATACTTAAAAAAAAAACACCTTACCTATGTCTTGAATGGGATAATTCATATATATTGTTTAGTTTGCAAAACTGTCCTATTCTGAGGGCTTTGGCCAAGTAACAACATGAAAATAATTCAATAAAACCTGAGCTGAAATGGTTATTAAAATACATTGTGTGGTATAGGAAATGAATTTAAAATGACTCCATAATCCCAAGCCTTTAAAAACCAGCTCAGATGAAATCTCAGATGCTTCCAAAAACTCTACAGCTGGGAATTTTCCATGTTCTGGGGTTAAGAAGCGCTAAGATATTGCATACATATTAACCCTCTTCATATTATACTTTAAAAATATTGAATAATGCAATGAAGAAAGTGCACTTTATTAGCATGATCTAGCATAATTTGCTTTTGGATTATCATGTATTTTTTAAAAAACAAACTTTTGCCATCACTGCTGTGAGATAAGATTCATTAGGAACACCTTCTTTGAGTCTTGCTCTTTCATGTTTTGCTAGAGCTCTCTGAAGTTGATTGGAAGCTGAATGATGATCACAGACACATAAATAAAGCTCCAGCAAAGTCTGATGGCAACATGGCCTTCCTCATCAACAAGGGCAGGATTAAAGGGAAGGAATGCAACAATAGCATGCTCATATCAGATGCAGGAGAAAAATTATTGGGTAGGGAAGCCAGATTTTCTCAGTGGCTTGGAGTACTATGAGGATTGGGTACCTCTTAGAAAAAGTTAATTTTTGCTGTCCTTTCAGACACCTGTCAGAAGAATATGACAGCAAAAAGTGCTTTTTTATTCATTGTGTTCAAAATACACAAACAGGCATTGACAGAATATATACATAGACAAAAACCAGAAGATAGCAGTCGTGATAGATGTAGCAGTGCCAAGTGACAGCAACATCAGGAAGAAGGAGCATGAGCAGCTGGAGAAGTACCAGGGCCTGAAGGAGAAAATAGAGAGGATGTGGAAAGTAAAGGCCAAAGTGGTCCCAGTGGTGGTAGGAACACTTGGGGCGGTGACTCCTAAGCTGGGAGAATGGCTCCAACAGATCCCAGGAACAACATCAGAGCTCTCTGTGCGGGAGAGTGCAGTGCTAGGAACAGCTAAGATACTGCGCAGAACCCTCAAACTCCCAGGCCTCTGGTAGAGGACCCGAGATTGAGGAAGACACGTACCACCCATAGGGGTGAGAGGGGAATTTTTTAGTGTGTGTGTGTGTGTGTGTGTGTGTGTGTGTGTTTGTGTGTTCATTCATTCATTCATTCATTCATTCTGAGGGTAGCAATTTTTATTCTTAGTAGACTTAGTCTACTGAAATTAAAATAATATCGGGGTGCGGCAGGGGACAGAACAGAAGATTCTATTTTTCCCCCCAAGTATGTCTTTATGTCTGTCTGTATATTGTTGAGCAAAATCTGGAAGACTCTCTTTAAAAAATGCAGTAAGGAATCCATATTGTCCAACTGAAAATACTGAACTTTTTCCATTATGCATGGAGGACTGCAAAACAAGGAAGAAGCCAAGAGATAGAAATAAATCTAGTTAAGACTGGCTTTCCAACGCTCTGAATTTAAAAGGGGTTCACCACTGGCAAGTGGATTTGGATATGTATAGAGAATTTACTTCATTTTCCTTAAACTATGATGTGCCTCTGATTTTTAGCAATTTATCAGCCTTGAAAATCTTGTTTATTATGTTAGTTTCTTAATTATTTCAAATTTCTGAATATATATATCTACATTATGCAATTTGCTTTGAAATTCAGTACATTCCTAGGATAAGCAAAAGGACAAAGTATTCTTGCTTCTTGATAGAGAAGCCAGTCAGTGTAAGTTAATTGCTTAGACCTGGCAACACAGAGAGCAGCATTAATAAATGGGGTGTAGTGGCTTGTATAAAGGACAGATGTGAGTTTTATGCTTCAGTGTACATTGAATTTAATCTATCTTGAACCCTCTCTTCCCAGTTATATATCCTGGTGGCAAAATATACATTCCTATGTTTTGTGATCTCTTAACAGAATAATCTGACCAAAATTAGGGTTCAAGGATTAAAATAATGAGGACTTATCATCCACCAAAGTAACATTGAAATTGGTTTATCAATTACAGGGAACAACTAGAAAATCTGACAGAATGATGGATGGCATGATAAAAAAGAACTACTGATTGCCCAGGGGAATATCAGCACATTTCTAGTGAAGCAAAATCAAAGAATTTTCAGTCCAGAAAGAGTGGAATCTCTTTAAAGATAACATAGTTTATAAATAAAATAATAATAATAAATTCATAAAATTTTTTGGGAGAGGGAGACTTCACTGTATCTCCACCACCTCTCCAGTATACCCTTTGGCCACTTCTGACATCTTTCTCTTAGCCTCATCTCTACTGATGTTGGAAAGAAGCAGCTTTGGAGACCACTGCAAGGGGCAGAATTGCAGAACAAATTCCTGACATCAGATACATCATTGCAAAGTCAGAGCATTCTCTTTCCATCTATAGAGGGGCAATACTGCAGAATTCAGTGGCTCTGGGCTACCTTCCTGGGAATTATGCTTTTAGACATGCTTCTATAGTCACCTATGCTGTGTTCATGATGCAAACAAAAAGAAGGTAGCATTGTTAAATATAGTTCAAAGTACTAACACTATAATGCTGTGCAGCCCATTTGAGGTATCAGTTTAGAGTGGCAGAAATAATTCTTATAAATTTTCATTTCAACAGGAAATGCACAGTTGGCATTGTTCTCCCTTGAAACAGGAGACCTGTTCAAAGGTCCACTTCATTATTCATTCTGAATGGCCCAATTCAAAGTATGAGTTGTTACTTTTAAAGCTGTACACAGCATAGCACTAGGATACATCAGACAATGCCTGGACGTCAAGGTGACCTGTTACCCCATTTGATCACCAGTACTGATCTGTCTAACCTGGCTGGCTAGGCTGGCGTTCCCTTCCTTCCTCACCACTCCAAGATCATCCCTCCCAAAGCTGTGGGCTCAGTGGAAATGGACAACCATTCCACATAGAAGGAATGTACTGTTCTTTGGTCAGACAATGCCTTGCCAGAACTGAATCTGCCCATCTGGTCCAATCATTGAAAGAGGTCATGAAAGTTCCATTCCCCTCTTGAGGTTTTGGGGTGGGTGAATCAGGAGGCCTTCTTTGTATTAACCCCCACTTTATGGAATACTCTCTCTCTAGAAGTACATGCAGCCTCCACCTTGCTGCAGATCCAGGAATAGGTTAAAACAAGTTCATATCAATGTGCTTTTGGACCCAGCTGATGGACTGCAGGTTCCTATCTTGAGTTTTATTTGGGACTTGTATTGCTTTTTGTGATTTTTTTTTTTTACTCTCTTCTGATTGATTTACTTATTATTCTATTTTTGTTGTTAATGTTAATGTTTTTAGTTAATGTTGCAACAGAGCTTTGGGCTTGGGGTGGGTTATAAATATTGTAAAATAAATAACATATTCCCTTCAAGAACGGCATTTCACTCTTCTCCATATATTGTATTTCTTTTCCAGCTGTGACTCTACATTCTGTGTATTTTTAATATTGCTTCAGATTAAATCTAGCTAATCTATTTTTAATCTTTCTTCAGATGGTTTGGAGAAAGCATGTCCTCTTAATTTTTTTTTTTAATCTCTTGTTATTTCTGAATGCCCTGGAATTCCCACCAAGTATGCTTCCTACTGTTTCTCAGTAATTGTACTGGCTACAGTCCTTTTGGCAATCACGACCTGAGTTGATGATTAGGAGGACTGATATGGGTATTATTCTGTAAAATTTTAAATATTGTCTTAAAACACTGGAGGAATTTTAGCCATCTATCCTAACATGAAGTGCTCTGATATTATCATTTTAACTTTTTTGTGGATAATGTTTCATTATGTTATCAATTTATCTACCGTTCACCACATCTAAAAAAAAGCAAACTAACTTCAGTGCAGTTTACAACAAAAGGTCCTCCACAAAACAAGCATTATAACTACAAGCAACACACACAAAGTTTATCAATTAAATCATGTGAAGTCTTCAGCAACTATTATCATATGAAGCAATGGGCTTCATCAGCCAAAAGCAATACTTTGAATCTAGTTCTGTGGCTAAAAAGAACTGTTGCTGTTCCTCTAATTCCTCTAACTCTAAACAGAAATATGTGTACAGTCCTACTTGAGATCCAAGACACTTTATTATGTGGAAGCTGCAGCTATCAGACCAAACATAATAATAATAGCTCAATAAAGTGCATTACAGCCATCTAAATAAGAACAAAAGAACGTATAAATATTTTGGTACACCAACATTCTGTGTCACACAATGGCTAACAGATGTACTTAAGCCAGAACAGGAGAGTGATAGTCCTCTTCTATGGTTGTTCCCTATCAGCTGGTATTTGAGATTTCCTGTCTGTGATTCAACAAGTAGTGCAATAACTAATATTAACTATTGGTAGCCCAACCCTCCATGAGTTTGTCTGGTCTATTATAAAACCACCATGGCTCAGAGCCTGGCAATATACAAGACCACACGTTCCAAAGTTCCAGTGAATCTAGCCATCCTGTAAGATCTGGCAGAAAGGCCCTGCTAAGAGTCTCCCTTCCAAAGGAATTTCATCTATAGGAGTCCCACAGCAGGCCCTTCCCCATAAATAGCCATACCCCTCCTATGGAACAGCTTACCCCACATAAAAGAACCTGCCTTCCTCCCTGCTGAATTTCTGAGAAGAGATATAAACTTTGAAGAGAGCTTTATAAATATGCTACATTCTCTTTTATGATCTACCTCTGCTGGTTCATGCTATTGTAAGACATATTCATTGTCACAGTTCTTATGTTTTTAACTTTATTTTCTACTGTATGTTGCTCAGAGCCAGTTTGGAGCAGAGCAGCATAGAAATACCAGAATAAATAAATGATAGAGGTGATAGATAGATAGATAGATAGATAGATAGATAGATAGATAGAAAAGATAGATGAGAGATAGATGAGAGATATATAGGTAGTCCTTGACTTATGACCAATCATTTAGCAACTGTTCAAAGTTATGACAATGTTGAAAAAAGTTACTTATGACCGGTCCTCACACTTACCACCATCACAGTATCCTCACAGTCACTTGATCAAAATTCGGGTGCTTGGTAATCAGCATGTATTTATGAGTGTCCCAGGATCACATGATCACCATTTGTGACCTCCCAGCCAGCTCCCAACAAGCAAATCAATGGGGAACTGTGTGATTCACTTAACAACCTCATGATTTGCTTAACAACCACCAGAAAAAAAGTCATAAAATCAGGTGCAGTCATGTGATGCCTCGCTTAATGACCGTACAGCTTAACAATGAATTTTCCAGTCCCTATTGTGGTCGTAAGTCAAGGACTACCTGTATAGATAGTCTTTGTCATACCTTATGGTAAAGAATTCTATAGCACAGGGTTACGATGTATGGATTAGAGTAGTTGTACCACTATCACGCAAAAGTGGGCAAAGCTGGCATAAGGGCTAGGAAGTTCCTTTGTGAGAGAGATTATTAGAGCCCCTGATTACAATGCTTTGTTCAGGAGCAGTCCAAAACTATATAGTATTAGGACTATAGATGTTTTATAAATGATTTGGAAGATGTTCTTCAGACCTTGTGCAAGAATTGCACCTCTCTGATAACCATTAAAGTAGAACCTCTTTTTTCAGGCTTCTATTGAGCATGAATGGATAGGAGAGAGATAACTTGTGTTTGCACAAGCCAAAGCTCCTTCCAAATCATTTTTGAAGTATGACATTTTTAATGCCTATTCCTTCTTACAGAGTGTTAACTTTAGAATGCTAAAAAGGTTACAAATGGGGGAGTAATTTTATTTTAAAAGTTCAGGTTTATAAAATATGAAAAATTCTAAAGATGAAATAATTCTTTATATGAAGGGATGAAGTAGGTGGCAACCTGACATGAGATTTATACCATGAAGATATAAAAATAGTAGTATAAAGATATACAGTAAGTATATAAACTACTGCATTACAACCAGAACACCCCCTAAATAATATATAAATATTTTTCATAAAATTAATAATCTCTACATCTTTATTCTACCACAGTCCAGCTATTGCATTTATATGTTTCCTGTGAAAAGTGCTGCCACATTTTATATATTTTATAGACAGTTATATTTTATAATTTAAAATGAGTCATATTTCATTATTATAGCATCAACCTTTTATTTATAATAATTGTAGCCTCTGATGTGCCAAATGTATTTGATTATTCTACCATATTCAGCATCTCAACAAAATGTATAAGAAAATCAGAAAAATGTTCAGCCACCTAATTTCTGAAGTTACTAAGTATTTTGATTCTGGTTTCAAGATATGTGAAAAATATGTACACAGAGAGACATAAAAACACCATTATGTTCAACTGTGAAGTCAGAGTTTGCTTTATCCATTTTTGTTACATAAGTCACAATAGGGTCATGAAAAATACTAAATCTTAAATGATGGCTTGCAAACCAAATTGCTGTGTTCACATTTCATACTACATCAAAGCTGAATGCAACATTTTATGGCTTCCTGTGTTATTTAAACAGTGGCATCTGCAGCAGACTGAGATGATGACACAGATACGATGAAATAACCATGGAAATGCTGCAATTACTTATTTGCGGCATTTGCGTAATTAGGTCACCATGCAATGTGTCATAATTTGCCCTCCTTTCTCACCTATGAACAGAGAGAGCCACTAGATTGTGGAAGGAAGGAAGGAAGGAAGGAAGGAAGGAAGGAAGGAAGGAAGGAAGGAAGGAAGGAAGGAAGGAAGGAAGGAAGGAAGGAAGGAAGGAAGGGAGGGATGCTATTGTTAGCAACTGTAAGTAGAACAAAGAATCTAACCAGAAGCAGGCTTAATGCCTTTACCATATTGGCAGTGTAGCTAAAGCTACTAAAACAAGCTGGAGGGGGGGTTGTAGGGGAGCATACTCAGCAGTCTGAAAAAGTTACCAATCTCTACATTAATTTGCCCTAAATTAAATCCTTGTCTAGTCACTGCCACAAAAATAAATGTGTGGTCAATCTTCAGTAGCCTAGTTCCACAGCACAAGCATTGCACTGGTACCCCCACTAGATAAACAAGTTAAGGCATTTATTAAGAGAACTATTTGCAAGAGGCAACACAGCATTTTTTTCAAGTAATGGATAGGACTAGCTTGGCTGGTATGCTGATTATTGTTCCAATTACTTAAGAGAATCTTCCTCAGCAAATAACATCTCAGTAGCTTTTCTCACAAATTAGATTTCCTTAATATTCGTCTCTAGCTGAATCTCATACAGCCCAAACTGACACTAGATACAGCAGTCTCTCTCTGCTTTCTTCCTCTTCCCTTACCTCTGGCTTCCAAGAGAATTGTGTTTCTAGGTCTCTCTTTGCCAAGATTGGCTTTATGCTACTGGTCTGAAGATCACCGCTATTGTATGTCCTTGGGTCTTTCTACAACTGCAGCTTTGGCATCTTTTTTCAGTAGACTTTCCTTGGTCTGAAATACTTCCTTGGCTCACAGCTCTGAGCAATTCTCTTACAAACCTGAATAACCAGTCTCAAACTCCTCAATTGTTGTTTCTTTTTAAGTGTCCTTTGCAGCAGCCATTCTGTAACTGTCCAAGTAACCCCTTGTGTAAAAATCCTGGCCAGAACCTCTGACCAGTCTTTCCTTCTGGCCTTTCTAACTACCAGTTTAACTATATTGACCCCCTCTTCATTTTCATTCAGCTCAAGGCCATTCTTTAACTGCAGACAAAACAGTCACTGCCTGTAGCTGTCTTTGGACTGAATAGAAACATGAGTTTTCGGTCTACTCAATTATATGATAACCTCACTTAGGGGTTACTCTCAAAATACTGCAATTTACAAATACAGCATTTCTTTATAGGGTCAAAACAAAGAGTTCCTTTTGATTACACTAGCTTGCTGAACTGGAATACATTTGCAATTGGTAAAAGAGTCAGAGTCCTAGAGTATTTAGAAACATTTATATATATATTACAGAGATGTATGTGTTCCTTTGTTACGAGATTATATGCAGTGGTTTGAAATGAAGTGGACCACTGATGAAGAAAATAATTGCTTATTATGTGTTTGCTATTGCTATGTAACTCCTGCAGTAATTTTAAGGCAGGGGTAATGGAGTGAGAGGAAGCAACTCATATTGTTGCAGAATTTTGTTAAAGTTTCAGTAATAATACATTCTTATTTATAATTTCCATTTACAATTCCTAGAAGATAGTAAAAGAAAACCATTTGTCATGTTTGAAATAACAACCTCATTTGCCTACAAATTAAAATGGAAGCACTTTTTCCAAAGCCAAACTAGTATTTGGCCCCCCTTCCATGTGCATATGGCAACACAGTAATATAGATTTTATTTATATTACAGCTACAGCCGACTTGGTAATGGATTGTGTATTACAAGATATTAAAATATAAATACATTTTATACTGATACAATTTATGCCATGTTCCTTCCAGAAGAAAACACTTAACTCCAGTAAAGGTGCTTAATAATGCATAATTTAGGCTTGAATATGATCTTCATATTTCAAAAATATATCATATACATACATACACACCTATACTGTGTTCTTTGGGGATAAACAATGTTAGGAAAGCACAGAAAAAGGCTATCAGTATCAAGCAAAAGAATTAGACATATGAGAAAAGAAAAGGAAATATATCTAGATCTACTTCACACACACATCATTCACTAATTCTCTCCATACTTTTTTATTCTTGCAAACCATCCTTGCTTTCACCATAAGTGTACACCACTTCATACTTTTCTTTTTTCTTTAAATGTTTTACTTATCTCTTTTTGGCAATCTCATCCACTTCATAGAACTACAGTTTTCTTGATCTTCCCCTTTTCCTTAACACCATTCATTCTTCCTTCATATAATTACTCTGTGATTGGATTCTCATATATTTTTTCTATGTGACAAAACCACCTCAATGAACTACTTTATACTGGTCATTTACTTTTGTATTCAATCCACATGAATCCCTCATCCATTCACTCTTGATCCAACTCTTATTTTATACTTTTTTAAGTAACCTATTTCTGCAGCTTTAAACTTCTTTTTATGTTTTTCTTTACATACACAAATCTTATTTCCACATAGCTCTTATACATATCTATTTTAGCTTCTTTCAATGAACGGCAATTCATTGCAGCAGATTCCATATTTCCCCCTATCTTTCTACCAGTATTTACACATCTTAAAATATCTTCACCCATTTTCCCATCTTTGGTTAATGTTCTACCAAGGTACACAAATTCATCTGTACTGCCTCTAGCTTTTCAGCATTTATGTATAACTTAGAATCATTCCATCCATTTTTCCTGTCAAACATACCTGCCTTGGTCTTTGATACATTAATTTTCAGATCAATGCATGTTGTTATACGTTACAATCTATCAATTCCTTCAAAACTTTTAGGTTCTCAGCTAACAACATGGCATCATCTGCATACAAAAGTTATGCATACATTCATGTCCCCAACAATGCACATTGAAACATCATCATAAGCATTACTTGCATTTATCTATAATCACATTGAACTACTAAGATGATATCTCATATTCTTGTTTTACTCCCTGCTCATTGTTGAATTATTCATTAAGTATTCCACTTATTCTAATTGTTGTATTACTTCCATATATACTGGTTTTATCATCTCAGTAACCTCAAGGCAATGTAAGTCTTGGAGGCTTACCTTACGTCACATGCCAGTTGACTACAGGCAGTCCTTGGTTAAGTTATGATGATGCTGAATGGGTGGTACTTACAACCGGTCCACTAAGTTTCAGCCGTTCCAACGCCCCCACAGTCACATAATCATGATTCAGGCACTTGGCAGCCAGCTTGCACATATGACCATTGCAGTGTCCTGTGGTCACATGATTGCCATTTGCAACCTTCCCTGCCAGCTTCCCACAAGCAATGTCAATGGAGAAGCTGGCAGGGAAGGTTGCAAGTTGCTCCTATAATTAGCTCCCACTCCCACCACTTGCATGCCATCCTGCTCCCAGCAGCAGCTACCCCTGGCCTGTCTGTGCTTGTGCTAGGCCAGGCTGTGACAGACATTTGCGCATCCTCTCACCTTCTGGAGCACCCATCCCATGCCCAGCCACACTCATACCATACTGCAGCAGCCACTTACTTGCCCTCCGGCCTGCTTGTGAGCTGCCCAGGATCCACGACTTCCTGCTGGCTTCCCCACTGATTTTATTTATTTATTTATTTACTTACTTACTTACTTACTTACTTACTTATTTATTTATATTTCAAATTTAGTCACCACCCATCTCACTCAAAGAGTGACTCTGGGTGGTTTACAATAAACCATAATAAATACAGATTAAAATACAATTCACGTAAATAAATAATGTCTCCCAAGGCACTGATGGTACATAAAGGTTATTAACCTATGGGAGCATCTTCAGGGTGCTAGCCACTTCCAGGGTTGGTTACCCTCCTCAAGCCCCATGCAGGTTGGCAGAGCCAGGTCTTTACTCCTTTCTGGAAGGCTGGGACAGTGGGCCCCGCCTTACTTCTGGCGGGAGAGTGTTCCATAGGCCAGGGACAATGGCAGAGAAGGCTCTTCTCCTGGGCCCTGCCAGTTGACATTCTTTCATAGATGGGGTCCATAACATACCGACTCTATCTGACCGGGTGGGACGGGTCGATGTAATGTGGATGAGATGGTCCCTCAGGTAACCTGGTCCATGCCATGTAGGGCTTTAAAGGTAATAACCAACACTTTGAATTGGACCTGGAAGCAAACTGGTACCCAATGCAGTTCTTGTAACAAAGGTGTTACATGTGCCATCCTTGGGGCACCCAAAATTGCCTGCACAGCCACATTTTGAATGAGCTGTAGCTTCTGGATACACTTCAAGGGTAGCCCCATGTACAGTACATTGCAATAGTCTATATGGGAGATGACTAGGGCATGCGTGACGGACTGGATGGCCTCCTGATCCAGGAAAGGACATAACTGGCACACAACACAAAGCTGAGCAAAGGCCCTCCTGGCCATGACTACCACCTGCTCCTCAAGCAGGAGTCATGAGTCCAGGAGCACCCCCAGATTCCGCACTGGGTCTGTCTGGGACAGTGCCACCCCATCCAAGACCGAAGATGGTAAACTCCTGGATACAGAGGAGACCCCACTTCATCTTACCAGGGTTCACCTGAAGTCTGTTGTTCCCCATCCAGGGCCTTACTGTCAGGCCTAGCCCAAGGAACTCCAAGAGACCATGTAAATTCAGTCCAGCTATGTTTATTAGCTACAACCTCTAGCAAGAATCTTCCCAGACTGAAACCCCAGCTCCCAAGTAATGCCAGCCACAACATTGTGAATTCCTCAGGGAGGTGCCAGTCTCATCCTCTTGTATCTCCCATGCCCCTCAGGAGATGAAAGGAAATGTTTTTCTTCCTGAGCCTGGCCTTCATAATTCCATTCCATCATACCTACAGCCTCCAGGCACCACAAAAGGGTAGTCACAGCATCACTCCAAGCACCAGGATGGAGATGTATAATTGGGTATCATTTGCATATCAATGATACCTCATCCCATGGTGGCAGATGATATCACAGAGTGGTTTCATATAGGTGTTAAAAAGGAGTGGGGAGAGTTCTGAACTCTCTGGCACACCACAAAAGAGGGGCTGCAGGCTGGACCTCTCACTCCCTATCAATACCAATTGAAACCGGCCTTGAAGGAAAGAGGTGAACCAGTGCAGAACTGTGCCACTCACCCCCAACTCCCCAAGCTGACCCCAAAGGATACCACGGTCAATGGTATCGAAAACTGCTCAGAAGTCAAGAAAAGCAAGGATGGATGCACTACCCCCATCCCGCTCCCACCAGAGATCATCCAAAAGTGTGACCAATGCTGTTTCCATCCCATATCCAGGCCTGAAATCCAACTGAAAGGTCACAGATAATCTGTTTCATCCAGGATCCTCTGGAGCTGCAATGCCACCACTTTCTCAACCACCTTCTTAAGAAGGGCATACCACTGTCTCCTTCAAGGCTGGTGGTACAACTCTCTCCCACAAAGACCCAACCACCTTCTGGAGACCTTGACCAACCAGGAGAGGCATAGGTCCAGAACACAGGTGGCTGAGCTCACATAAGATCCCTGTCCACTTCCTCAGAGTGGACCAATTCAAACTCCTCTCAGATAATTGAGCTCAGATATTTCTTGGTCACTTCCAAAGGACCTGCCCAGATGGATTCCAAAGCAAAGTCTTTTGTCCAAAGACTTTGTCTATCAGATGCTGAGAGTATTCCTCAGAGTGGCCCTGAAGAGCTCCCTCAGCTCCTCTTTACCTATGAAAGACGTGGGCACCTGCCCTTATCACTACAAGGTAAGTTCTAATGAAGGCTTCTCAGTCAGTTGCATTTTTTGTTTTTCTCCAGTGGCTCTCTGTGCATCTTTTATGTTGCTTCATCTCTCAGAGCTCCTTGGTAAACTATGGTGTTTTACAAGATTCTCATACACAGAGTCCACATTCTAGTCCAGTTTCTGGTACACTTTTGCTTAGATACATGTCTTCATCAACTCTACTCCACAAGAGTAGATTACCTTCATTGAGATCTGCTATAGACTTATATCCATTATTCTTAGTTTTCATAGACATACAACTTTTTAATTTCTTTTCTTCTCTTTTACTTTATTTCATTCATTAATTCATGTTCTTTACCATTTACTCCTCATACATTTTAAGACTCAATTTTCCATATGGCATGGTTGTCATCATATGAATCCATAGATATTGATCTCTGTCACCCATCGTGATATTAGACATTTGGTTCTTACATTTTTAAGTATAATAAAGAAGGGCTGGATTAGGTTGCCATCTTAACTGCTCCTATGCCACACGCAGTAGTATTGCTAATATTAAAGACAATACCAATCTGTTTTGTCATACTTTTGTTATCACATACAACCCCAGCCCCGTTTATTTTTAGCAAACTAGGATCTCTAATCTAGGGACCTCCTTGAAAGTGAATTTAATGTTGCCTACATCCCACCAATTAGGAGGTAAATGCAGTCACTGACACTCAGGATGTTTAAATATGTAACTGTTTTTAAAAACAAAACAAACTCTCTTCTCTCTCTCCCTCTCTTTCATTTGGTGTGTAGCTCCTGCAAAATGCCTGAAGTGCAATTCTCTTGGATCATTAGAAGTTGTGCAGTGAACCAAAAGCTCTTTGAAAGAAGTTGAAGATTGATGGTGGCAGACTAGCCCTACCCACCATATGTGCTGGATTACAAACCATATAATTTCCAATTAGCAATTTTTAGATTTGTAAATCAGAACATCTTGATTAGGGAAGGCTGATAGAATAGAACTATTGTTACCATGGAAAGGTCTGATACTGGACCCCCTGGGAATGTAAACTCCAACTAATAAAAGTGCAGCAGGGCAGAAAAAAATCATGGTTGTGGTATTTCCCCTAACCTTTAAGGGGAAAAAAAATTCCAATATTCTCCTGAAACCAGTTTCCTTCTTTGACAGCAATGAAAAATCAGAAACAAATAATCAAACCAGCTCCAGATCTCCCCTCGTTTTCTGACTATGTCAAGGATGAAGAGGGATTGTGATGCCATCAGCTTGGCACAAGGAAAGCCTATCATAATCTATCACTTCTCCTTGCTACTTCCAGCATTGGAACAGGAAGATAATAGACAAATAAATATCTATGGTAGCTTGAAGGAAGCATCTAAGTTTGGATCCCTTCCATCCAGGGCAGATCTCTCTTTTCATCCTCAGACGGAACTATCTAAAATATCCTGTCTCTAGGACATCTTCCCATGAGGCTGTAGGATATGCAACCTTAGAAAACTATGAAAACTGAAGGAGTAAGAGGAACCATTCATAGAACATAAAGAAGCAAAAAAGAGCTGTGTTCTGTCCTCATATATGGTAGTATTTATCCAACTATGGAGCCATCCAGCCCAAAACTGTGTACCAAGAAACAAGTCTCAGAAATGTTTGTTCTCCTGCTGATAAACTAGCATATTTACTGTGTTTCCTACAACCTATTTTAGTTAGAAACTGACCTTGAATTATATAATTAACTGAATGGTCCCTCTTACTTTCTCATTCTATTCTTGTCACTAGTTTATGGATTTTTTTTTCTCTTTCCTATTAAATATTTTGTGTTTTTATCTTATATTAAATCAGAAAACATGAGACTGATGCTTTGCCACTGATCCATCTCATAATAGTTTTGAACCAAATCTCATAGTTCCCTTCAGAGTTAGAGGCTGGTGATGGAGAAAGTCAGATTACAAATAAATTTGCATGTTATTTAGAGAAGATAAAGAAGATTTAAAGATAACAAGGTTTTTAAAAGATAAAATGATGAACAAAAGAAAATATAATATATTGGCTATGACAGCTATCCAACACATCTGGAGGGCACCAGACTGGGGCTACAGACTAACATCCAGAAAAGAATCCCCCCCCCCCCCAAATTTCCTCATGAAAGGCCAAATAAGTGTTCTGCACAAGGTCCAAAAATTTGGATTAGGGCCATGGTGTAACATGTAGTATATGTATATATGATTCTCTCTGTTGATTATAATTTAGGTCTAAGTTAAACATTAGCACAACATTTGCATGTAATAAAAAATTCTAATATCTTAGTCAACTTTTATTTGTAACATTTTAAATTAAGGATATGTGTGCTAAGTTATGAATAGTGTGTTCAATGGCTAATTTAACTAATATTTAAGAATATCATTCCTTTGAAGTATATAATGAAGTGAACTGTACATGGAACATTGAGATTTCATTTAATCAAAACCTGAATAATAATTATGTTGTAACTGCTCTCTAGATTTGCATTTCTTAAAATATACTGGCCACTCTATTAAAGAGATGATCAGGTTGGTTTGGCATGACTTCTTGATAAATCTGTGTTGGCTCCTGCCAAGCAACATATTCTTTTCCAAACGCTTACTGACTGACTGCTTAATCATCTGTTCCAGAGTTTTGTCTAATCACAGCACCAAACTCACAGGTTGGGACCCTGGTCCTCTTTCTTCCCCATTTTGAAGCTGGAGACATTTGTCTTTTTTCAGTTCTCTGTACTATGACCCATTCTCCATGATTTCTCAAAAACCATAGAAAGAAACTCTGAGATGACATCTGCTAGCTCCTTCAAGATTCTGATATATAATTGGTTCTGCAGACTTAAATTCATTTGTGGTAGGCAGGTGCTCCTATATATACCACAAATGAATTTAAGTCTGCAGGACCAATTAGAATCTTGAAGGAGCTAGCCGATGTCATCACTCCCTCCCTCCCTCCCTCCCTCCCTCTCTATCTCTATCTCTATCTCTATCTCTATCTCTATCTCTACTTTGAATTGGCACTTTATCCTTGTGGTGACTGTTCCCCTTAGGTCCATTTGAACAGAGTTCCCTTTGGGGAATGCACCAAAACATGTAGGAGTTGAGGATTTCTGCCCTCTCCTCATTATCAGTTATCATCCCATCATCTTCTCCAAGCAGCAGTTTCTATCCTTCCTTTTTCTTATTCTTTTAGTTTCTTTCCCTTTATTTTATCCTATGTGTACCTAAATAACATTAGGTGGTTGCTTCAGACTTAAAGGCAGAAATAATGAACTGGAGGAATAAATCTTCCAAAGAAAAAGATAGGTATAAAAATAGAATGATAGAAAATTAGATCTTTTACTAGTCAAAGACTCCAGGGCTTCCAATCAAAGCACAACGCAGGGGGAGGGGTGGTAGAAACATGACTGTTGGGTTTTCTCCCCTTAGTTATTTATAATTTATTTATATAAAGAATTATATACCCTCTGCCACAGAAATCTTCTCTACATAGTTGTGTTACATTAAAATGCATTAATACAAAGTATTATACAATAGGAGGTATACTATAAAATAATATGTAACAATATAATGGGTGGCAGGAATAACAGAGCTGTATTATCATGACGTATCAAATGCCAACCTGATGAAAATATTTACCTCATATGCTGGAATTATAATCAGATCAGTACATGCTTTCTAAACGTAATAGAAAAGTCCTTCCTTTGACTTCATGCCCAATAAAGAGACACAGTACAAAGCACAATCGAGAGGCCAGGTTATTTAGAGCTTATAAGTAAATACCAAAACCTTAAACCAGGCCTAGTTTAGGATTAGCTTTCAAGAGCAGCTTATTACAATGGCTAGGCACCCCCTTCCATTGTATTTTCTATAGAGAGTGCAGTAGTACTGACATGTGAAGCTATGAAAATATGATTCACTTCAGTTACCTGATAATAACCCAGGAACAGCTGTGGTTGTATGAAAGGTGAGAAAAATACCATTTTTTCATTATAACTACTCAGTTCTCTAGTGACAGTATTTATTTTTTCAGCATTCATCCTTCTTGAAAAGGAATATAACACCAAGTAAACTATTTCCTGGATCCAGGAACAATCTACAACAAAGGTTCTGACTTAACAGGTATTAGAGTTATATTACTGGTACCATCCAACCCATTTCATCCTGACACTAATCTAAGAGCTGTGCTGATTCAGGATATAGCAGTGAAATAAAACTAGTTATCTTATCTATAACTATGCTCCTGATGAGTCAAGTCCTGATGAGTGATCCTGGAAGTGTGTGGGTGCGTGTGTGTGTGTGAGAGAGAGATGATAGATGATAGATGATTGATAGATAGATAGATAGATAGATAGATAGATAGATAGATAGATAGAGGCAAAGAGGCAGACAGAGGAGAGCCAATGTGGTGTATTGGTTCAGGTGCTGGACTAGGAGTGCAGAGACCTAAGTTCTATTCCTCCCTTAGACACAGAAGCCAGTGGGTGACTTTGGGCCAGCAGCTCTCTCTCAACCCTAGAGTAGGAAGTTGAAAAGCATCTATAACTAGACTCATAGGTTATAGTCTAGTGAAGAGGATTTCATCCTGCAGTGGATAGATTCAGGCATAAAAGGATATATAGTTACCCAACTTCTCTTCTCTAACCAGAAACTTCCATGCTACTCTTTTTCTTTCCACTAGACATGCTCTTCTTTCCCAACTATTTTCAGTGTCTTTATCACAAAGATTTCAGAAAAGGAAAGAGGCACCTTTTCCATCACCCAAATAAGATGGAAGCTGATTCAAGGAATTCAGATCTCTGGACTCATCTGCTTTTGCTATTTCACTCTCCCCTCCAAGGAACGTAGAAAGATTAAAATTCTTTGCAGGAAAGTTACATATATTGAATTTGAAATATGCAGTAGATATAAAATGCATAGCATGTTTGGGGAATATGCTAGTATGTGATTTTAAAATATAGGTTATGCAAAATCAACATATTTGATTATATTAATTATGCTGAATTAACTGAGAGTTAATCCAAGAGTTCATTTTCTGGAGCTTCAGATGTGTTTTATCATTAATTCAGTTCTTTATGGAAAGACTTCCAGAAAAGGTTTCATTTAAATATAAATGAAAACTGAAAGTTGAGAGCAACAATAATATGAGAAAAGACAATGCAATGCATTTATAGAATTTGTTGAGGCTGGCTATCCAATCTGCTAGTCAATAAAATCCCCATTGCAATGGTAATTTAGATTACCATTTTCTTAATCAATAAGAGTTTTCTTCTATTTTTTCCTGACAAAGCTGAGAAGATCTGGCTAATATTATTTCACAGAGCAGGGAAGGAAAGGGAAAGGAAAATATTGAACAAATGAACATTTAACATCATTACTGATCTGCACAACTGAGATTAGCTAAGTATCTCACTATCTTGTCCTAACTCTTATATTACTTGTTCATTATAGAAACATCTGGGAAAAGTGCTGGCTGGCACTACACCCCCAGAAGGTGAGAAGGCCTGGCAGTAAACCCTGTTTTTTACCCAATTTTCTAGCTCTTCCATTTTACTTTTCATTTTAAAAAGATACATTTGTATTACTACTGTTCTATGTAAGTACACTTTTATTTTGTTAATTGTTAAGCATAGTAAAGTTAGAAAAAAGATATTTATCCTCTATTTTTAGCTTTCCACTGAAAACTGAAAACTTATTTTGATTATATAAACCACACAGATTCTTAGGAATCTGACAATATTATGTTTATGTTATATCTATTATATATGCTGGAATATAAAACTATCTATGATAATATAATAATAGCAATAATAATAATAATAATAACAACTGTTTCTGTGCATTGCTTTGCTTCTGTAAACTGGGCTTAGGCAAGCCAACGGGGCCCTGCAATTTCTTCTTACCCTAAGCCTCTTTGTAGGGAAATTTCAAAAGTGTGTCTGATTGTGCTCATTGAATTCATCATTTCAGTCTGACTCATTAATCTCTTTTTCTCTTTGGAAAGATAATCTGCATTTAATGACTGTGCTACACAATCCCCAGCAAAGTGGAAAAAGTTTGCCCAGTCACAGAAGGTCAGCATTGTAATATGTCACTAGATTTATCTATGTATCAGCATCTCATTTTTAAGATGCTGAAAGTGTTTTCAATTATTAGTGTAGTAAAGCTTTGCAGCACCATTTCCATTTGTTCAGAATTAGAAGATTGAAAAAATCAAGTTCTACTTGCCAATTTTTAAGAAGCAGATAGTCACATAAAAAGCTAAATAAGGCTATAAATTAAAATTAAAAGGCACATGTAATATTTTCTTATCAATAATTACTTAGCCAAAGCCATTTTTTGACAATAACCACCTTCAGATGGTGCTGTTAAATTAGATTGCCTATTTTTCTTTCATGGCCTGATGCTACTTAAAGGAGGTTGGAAAGGAGATGGAGTCTACCTTTGATGTACATTCAGTGTTTGCCAGGATTAGCCAATAAATGTTAAGTAGACTATAAATACTCAGAAGACTGTTACAAGACTGTGCCCTCCTTTATATATTGTAACCTAGGTTTATGCTGCTAGCCCATATACTATACTTAATTACTGCTTCTCCAGAGTTCCTGGTCCAGAGTGGGTTGAGAGATGTATGTTTTTGAACTTCCCAGTCTAGGGCCAAGACAGGATGACTGGTCCAAAGTCATCCAGCTGGCTTCTGTGCCTAAGGAAAGACAAGTACTTGGGTCATTCTGCTCTGTGTATAGGTGTATAGAGATGATGATAGATGATAGATAGATAGATAGATAGATAGATAGATAGATAGATAGATAGACAGACAGACAGACAGACAGACACACACACACACACACACACACACACACACCCAGACAGATGATAGATATAGACAGATAGATGATAGAGATAGATAGAGATGATTGATAGATGATAGAGATAGATAGATGATAGATATAGACAGATAGATGATAGATAGAGATAGATGAGAGAGAGAGGGAGAGGGAGAGAGAAAGAGAGAAGAGAGAGAGATTATGTTCTTTAGGGTTGTGTTTCTCAGATAGCAGAAACCCCCCCTCAAGGTACATAGCAAAGAGAGATCATGAGAAGGTACACTACTTTAAAAAATGTTCAAACACCCACATCTGCAGTACAACATACATTTTGTCTATCAGCACCTTCTTCGTTATTTTTCCATTAATTGTTTTCCTCTTCTGCAGGAATAAACAATGCGGTCACAGATGTGGATTTACGGCATTAAAGGACATTAATTTATTAATTTTATTTTTAATCTTCCTAATGAAGACCTAATATAGCAGCCACCAGATGTGTCAAAAGTTTTGCTCCTGAAAAATTTGTTACTTTATAAACCATCTTTCTCCTCCTCGTTTTTATTTTAGCATACACACATAGGTTATGTGATTGTCAAAAACAGCATTCCCCAGTCTGAATGCTTTTCTGATTCGTGGATTTCAACCACCAACATTTTCAACAATTATCACACTGGCTGGGTAAGGCTAAATGCCTGGAATAGAGGTATGCAAACACATCTGAGATTTGAAGATGGCACAGTGAAATATGGTTTGAGATTCAACAGCAACAAAACATGAACTGAACTGATTTAAAAAAAGTTTTGAAATACGATATAATAGGGGAGAGAAAAATGCCTGCTGCTAGTTTGTTTATTTTGACAGAATGGATTGAAACCAGGAGACCCTTTAGTGAACGTTAACTCTGCAAAGTTTCACTCAGATAGCTTCGACAGTTTCAGTACTTTTTTTTATAAAAATATTCCATCTGCAGCTATTTTAGAGCAGAGATCAGGGATGAATAAAGGACACCAGTTTCCCATTTTTCCACAGCCTGCAGAGAAGCTGTGCAGAGCCAGTGCACAAAAACAAAACAAAAACCAGAAAAAACCCCAAACCTATTCCAACTTAAAACTCGTACAAATTGTTTAAAAGTAAGCACCCTCTGACTGCTATTCTGGGCTGTTGGCATGGCTGGCATTGTTCAATGGCAGGGTTGTCCTCTTCTGGGAATGACGCATTATACACTGCTTATGCATTTTGTTTTTTCAAAGGAGGAAGTTTGCCCGTCTTTCATTATTAGGTATATAAATACCTAATAATATTACATATAGCATACTATTAATGTTACATTAATCTATATTATATGCAAGAGTCTTACAAGATGGATATTATCCTGAACTTTCTCACAAATGCAGAACAAGTCAAGATAAACACAGGGAAATTAAAAAAAGAAAACCAGTGAATTATTTGGTTTATTTAGATGTTTTATTTGTTTATTTAAGCATACAGGAGAATTTCATTTTTTAAATATTCAGGGAAGAAGTAGGGAAAAGAAATGGGGAGTGAAAGAGGAGACTGAGAAAATGAACTGCAGACAGATGAACACAGGACTATGCTATCTATCTCACAAATAGGTTTACTGTTCAGGAAAGATAAGGATTAAAAAGTATGAATTTGGATAAAGGTAAAGCAAACTAGATTTTTTAAAAAGAAAAGCTAAATCTAACTCTCTTTCTTTCTGTCTCCCTTTTTCTCTAAGAGCCCATGCCTAAAAATTAAGCTAACAGGAGAGTGAGACCCCAGCATAGTCATTCATGGGGAAATGTCAAAATCAGCAGGATGGGGGGCACGGTGCCCTGGTGTCAATCTCTTTTGTACATATGCATACTCTTTCCGATTTTGACACACACCCTTCCCAAGGATGCCACTGTACATTAATGTTTATGCACTTTGATATACATAAGGTGGGGAGAAAATAACATTCACTGGCTCAGGGCTTATTTTAGTATCAGAGAACATCTCTCAACTTCTCCTCTGTTTTGTTGATGGACAGAAAAAAGTTGCAACAATGTTTCAGATTATGCAAAGCCAGAACGTCCATCAAACTGTGAACTGCCTTTGAATTTCTCTGTTAGTTTTCCCTGGCAAGACTAAGTTGAAGCCAATTAAACAGACATACAAGAATCCAGGAACATCTAATAAGTAATGTATGGAAGAAAAAGTAAAGAGCCATTATGAAAGAATTCCACTGACTGAAGTGAATACAAAATAAGTCCTATTTATAGTGAAATCAACAGGCTGGACAGCCGTCCCTTTTAGGTGGGAAGTCTGATTTTCATCTGTCTCTTTTCTGGCAACAGGCAGATTTGATATTGGGTTGTTTTCTTTGAATCATGTAAGAAATGGCTCTCACACTCTCCAGAGTGATTTTAAGACACCAGATTCAAATGTCTCTAATAGATTTTAAGATTTGGTATGATGATTTGATACAAAGGGTAGATTCAATTAAATCTCCTTTGCATCAAATTATCCATTAGAAGAATTGTACATAAGACACTCAGTTGGGGAAGATAGTTTGAAGGCTAAGCTGTTGCAGGAAGGCATTAGAACATATATTTCAATCCTAAATTGCTCCTTCATTTTTGTGAAGTTGTATTATATTCATGTATTGACCGCCCAAACTCCAAAGAAAAAGCAAGACAGAAAATTGCCATTACATACACGTAGATAGGTTCCAAATTCTAGAGCCTCAGCAACATTACAGTAGGCCAGGTAAGCAATATACAAGAGGCTGGGAATCCACAGCTCTGCCTCTTGAATGTCCAAGGGGCTGAAGAATGTCATTTGATGATATCACTGTAAGGGCCAAGGCTGAAATTTTTTAGCCCATTTTTTCAGAGGTTTAAGGGTGGAAATGGGAATGGACCTAGGAATGGAAGGCTCTGGTTAAACCATTCTGATTTTCCCCTACAAAAGTACCAAAAAGCAAGCAATGCTGATTTTAAGGCCTCTGGGGTTTAAGGGAAAGAATGAAAGTGGTTCATTTCAAAGACCTCCCACTCCCATTCCCATCCTTAATTTTCACTCCATCCCCCAACACACAGAAATAATATTGCCAGCATTCAGTCAGTTTGCACAAAATTGCAATATTATAGTTCTGGGAGGCCACAAAAGGGCATAGGTTGTGCACCCCTATAGTAGCATATCTGATTTTATCATGGTAGAACTTAACTCTAGTTCCATGATCAGCAGAGTCACTGGGAGTCTGGTGGCATATAAGTTTAATATATGATGATGATGATGATGATGATGATGTTGTTGCTGCTTATGAACTGTCATGTTCCTTGCAATCTATAGCCTCTGGTTGGACAATGACAGGGAACCTTGAAACATCTTTGATATTTTGTCATATATTTTATAGCATCTTTGCCATTAAATGTTTATATAGCAATTGAGTTTCTGTTAGCAATAGTGCACACCAATAAAGGCATAACTCCTCAAAAACAGTCAGATTCCAAAGTTTTGGGATGTAATCTAACATAATGTTAGCATATTTAAAATGAAAATACTCTCTTATAAATTTGTTTTTTCACAACTACAAGCCAGGTATTCCCAATCCACACGTGCTTTGGGTTTATTTTAAGTCAAGAACTTTAAACATGTATCTGTTAAATTTAATTGTTACTTTTTTTGCCTGTGCCCTTAACCTGCCAGGATTGTTTTGAATTTTATGTGTCTTCTATGGTTTTAAGGTAGTCCACCCACTTTTGTAAACCTGGTATACATTCCCTCTACCTTTTCTTCCAAATCATTAAAAAAATATTGCAGATGGCCCCAGACAGAATTTGTGGCACTCTGATACCTGTTTTAATGCATCTGACAACTCTTTTCTTGCAATTTCATTTATGACTTCTTAAATGAGTGGATAGTACTGCTTGCTTTGCATGTTTCAGAAAAGATCATCATTCATGATTGCAAACTAATAAATCATGTGCAGTTTTATTGACACTAGTAGAATTATAAGTTAGTTATCCCATGATTTTAGGATTTTACAGGTTTAGGGTTGGGTGAGCTTTTAGTTGGTACACAGATGCATGTAAGATGATTGGAGAAGAAAAGCTCTTGTTAATTTCAGCTTCAGCTTTTTAATAACCTTATCCATAGTATTATAATAACAAATGATTTAATTAAGAAAAACTGAACTACAGAAGCAAATAAAATGAAATTATTTTTTTGTTGCATCAAATTGAACCCAAATCATCAGTGAATCAAAAGTCCTCTTTTTCAATATAACAAAGCGTATTTTTCCTATATTCACGGGCATCTTCATTTGTGAAGTAAGCCCTTACTCTTATACTTAATATAGCTATTTGGAAGTTTTCTTGCTAGGATCAAGATACAGCAAATAACTGTACCAATAACAAACAAACACTCAGCACTAGAAATATTGCATTGAATGAAATAAAATACCATAATATGCACTACATATAATGCAATGGTTTCTTATATATTTCACATCCTCCACTTTTATTTCTTAACATTTTTACAATGAACAGGTAAAAATGATTACAATGGAGGAGTGATTTCTATGAAAAGGCACTTTAACTTTACAAAGTTTTTCTTTTTACAATGACAGAGCAAGACTAGAAGCCTTCATTTTTTAAGCTTTACGTACAATCAATGATAAACATACTTCATATATATCAGATTGTGTTATGGTATATTACATTGTACATATTTACTTTGGACACTAGTGCATGCCATTTAATGCCTTGGCTGTGTTATATTCCCACAAAAGCCTTCCAAGTCGGAACAGTTGACAGATCAGGGAGAGTGCTAACTGATTGGGACTGCCTAAAGGGTGTGCTATACAGAAAGAAATGTTTAATTTCTGGCATCTTCAGTTAAAAGTGCCAGATGATGATGGAAAAGATGTCTGGAATAATTAGACAGCCTGCTTAGGTATAACACAGTTTCTCTATAACAGGAATGTAACTTCAGCTAGTGGTTTGGTGACGGTAGAGCACAGCCATTGTTATTTTTAAATAGCTTTTCAACTGGCAAGGAGGAAGACTGTTGTCTGAAATGAAAAGTTCTTCTGTGTAACCATCTTGGGCCTTGGCTTTTCAAAGGAGAATAAACCTTGATAATCACTGTAGCCTGATGCTTCTTTTCCTGTTATTATAGGCAGTCTAATTTACAAATTATCTAAACCAAGGGACTTTGTAGGAAGTTAATATAACACTCTTGCCTAATGTTACAATTACAATGGTTCAATTAAATAAAAACAGGTTTCACTGAGATCAGCAGCCCACTTCCACTGTGATTGTTTGGATTTTGGATCAGACTGCACATTAATGCAGGATTCCAGCATAAAAGTATTAGGTGTGATTAGCTTTCTAGTCATGAAGTGTAAGATTAATCCTATACATTTTTTTTTTTTGGAAAATAATTCCATTGTGTTCACTGGGGCTTACTCTCTACTAAGTATATTTAGGATTCCAGCTTGAAGGCTTTTGTAATAATGAGATAGGGCCACAGAATAATCTATAAAAAGGATTTGGAATTGGAAAGATATTGTTCCCTGAAGCCTGTTTTTTCAGTTCACCACAGATCTTTTATAATTTTTCACCTCGTGGAAGTATCTCTGAATCCTTCCATAGCCCCAGTAAACTTGGTTCCTTTGTTGTAATTTTAAGAATAAACAAATAAAAGTTCATTTATTTTGTTAAAAAATCCAATTTGAATCCTGAGCTGTATCTTATGTTCTAGCAGGTTATATGAAGTCAAAGAAGTTCTATAGGATTTTTGCTGGGGTTCAAATATTCAGTCACTGTTGAAATGCTTCAGCTGGAAATGTTTTAGTTTTATGTAACTATACGTGAGTAGGTGGATGTGTGCTTAATATTAAGAACATCTGAAAAAAAGTGGTGTATAAATTACACAGATAAATAATTTATCAAAGAAAAATCTTATACCAAAAGAGGTACCCCATTCTGTTTTTTAAAGTTTTTTTTTTATGGTGCATTCATTTGGAATTATTACAGTATTATATTTACTAAAAAAAGAAACAATCAAAAATTGGGGTTGCTATTTATCATAGATTTGTCTCAATGTATCAGAAAATTAAGACAATGGTGTACTGTACAAAATTTTATTATTAGAGACAAAATTCAAATTTGTTTTAGTTAAAATACAGAGAATAGTTTCTCATTTAGGAAAAAAAATAGTAAGTCCTTGATTAGAATGGAATAAAAATACATACTGGTTCAATATTTATGGAATAGGTTTAAAGGCATATCATAGAAAAATATTTGCAGTAAACAGTAATACAAACTCATATTTTATTTGGTCAATGCTTTGAATTGCTTGCTGAACCTTTTCCCAGTAATATTAATTACAAATGTATTTATTCTTATCCCAAGTTAAGAATGCTAAAGAAGTAAATGAACATAAGTGATTTTAAAAATTATGTAGCCTCGAGAAATGAGAAAGCCCTAATTTAAGCTATTAAACAATAAAATAGCAGATATGCCTTTGGACCTGAAAACAGTAAGACAATTTCTTGAGAATCATATTCAGCAACTAAAAATTATGCTAAATTAGCACAACATTTAAACATACATTGCCATTAGAGTATCTATACTATGTGCTTATCTTTTGCAGTGTTTGTCAAAATATAATTGACACTGTTTTTCCAGGAAGGATGTATTTAAACATGTGATTTCTTCAACAAAACCTTGAAGAACAGTTTGGCAACAAAACCATATTAGCCATGATGCTTGCAAAGAACCGCAGGGTCTTATTAGGCAAAACCACAAGACAAAAAACAAGAGTGGTGCTTAAACAAAGCATCTGAGATCAAATTATATTTACTAGTTACTGGAACAAAAATGCTGTAAAAAGTCCAGTAGACACACTGAGGCCTTGCTAAACTTATTATTTTTAGCAACTCCCATTTGCAGAGGGTTCTGAAATACACAGTAGAATTTCTGAATCAGAACATCTATATAAGTATAGTCAGAACTATTTTGAACATGCAAAATTTCTTAATATTATAAGACTTTCTACTGATTTTAGTACTGGGGAAAATTCTCATTACTGCATAGCTATCTAATCAGTATTCACCGGGATGAAGCTTCTTAGATAAACCACATATAAATACATTAAACAAAGTATGCAAAATGAACATAAACAGTAAATTATACAACTTTAAATTATATAGCAATTCAAATATGTACAGAATTACCAGCTCTATCATTAAGCCCATTTATATAAAGTACTTCTCTTTATCGTGGCCTTCATATTTCTTAGATACAACATGCTTTATTATCAATTCCTTAAAGCTACTGCCCCATCTTGAACACCTAAACTTTACTCATAGAAATCAGGAAATCAGATATATGAATAATATGGTAAATATCGCTATCTGACTTCCATAAAAGTTGTATGTGAATACAGGTAATCCTCGCTTACCAACCGCTTGTTCAGTGACCATTCAAAGTTACACCACTGCTGAAAAAGGAGATTTACAATCAGTCCTCAAAGTGGCGGCTGCTGCAGCGTCATCACAGTCACATGATCACAATTCAGGCACTTGGCAACCGGCACACATTTATGATAGTTGCAGCGTCCCACTGTCATGTGACCATTTGCAACCTTCTCTGCCAGCTTCTAACAAAGTCAATGGGGAAGCCAGCAGAAAGTTGCAAGTTGTGGTCATGTGACATCATGCTTAATGACCACGGGTGATTCACTTAACAACTGCAGCCGGAACTAATGTAAGTCTGTGCAGTCATGTGATGTTTCCCTTTATGACCATGTGGCTTAGCGACAGAGTTGCCTGTCCCAGTTGCAATTGGTAAGTGAGGACTACAAGTAAAAGTATAAAAAAATAAAAAAGTGAATTCATATGCACAATTTTGGATTCCTTATTACAGTAATGCTGTGGCCACTCAAATATTTGCCGATCATAAGAATACATCAAAAGTATATTTTATATGCAATTTAGTGAGTATTGTTACAGTGAACATATAAAATGGATTGAAACTGGCAGTGGTAATGTTTGTTTCTTCCCCAAGTCCTGCTATACTGCCTCATCATGGCATGTGTTTATGTGTGTCTGTTTGTGTTCCTGGAAGGGATAATAGAACAGTATATAATCCTAATGGGATCACCCAAGGTATGAAGGTCATCCCAGCTGCCCAACTAAAACAAGCAGGCATCTGTATCAAACAGCAGTGGTATAGGAAGATGCTGGAGATGGATGACAACTTTAGTGGCCAAGACAAAGGTATCATTTCATACTGCATGGGAGAAGGCAATAGTAAACCACTGCTGCATTTTACTAAGTAAACTACATGTACAGATAAAATAAGTTATTGGCAATATAATGTTGGATTATGGGCCACTCAGGTTGGATGGCATTCAACATGCAACTGAGAAAGAACTGAGGGTGTTTCAGAGTAGTATCATGCAGCTACATTATAAAGCATTCCAGATGTCTAGTAACTGATGCTACCAGCAGAAAAAGAATATCTGAAACTGTAAAGACAAAATTATAGCGGGAATGCGAAATGTAAGAAACATGAACATGGAGTAACTCAACACAGTAAAAAAAAATGAAATGAATCAATTAAATACCTTAGATATCAGTGAAATGAAATGGACTAGAATTGCACACTTTCAGTGAAAAGATCAAACTATTTATAACTAGGACATGAAAAACAAGAAATAGCATTTCTTTTATAGTCAGGAAGGATATAGCAAAGACATTACTTGGGTACAATGCAGTCAGTGATCCAATTAGATGTGGGGATGTCAACATCTAACGTACCTTAGAAGACATTTTCTATTTACAAGAAACTTTAGTAGCAGTAGGTGAAGTTGGATCAGCAGTTTGGGCATTACGAAGTTCGAAGGCTACAAAAATTGATGGAATACCTACAGATATATGGCAAACAGTAGAAGAATAATTTGTAAATGTTCTAACCAAACTATGCCAGCAAATATGGAGAATGAAACAGTGGCCAACAGATTGGAAGAAGTCAATCTACATACCAATATTAAAGAAAGGACACTTACTGTAACAGAGTGCGCAAACTATTGTACAATGTCCTTAATTTCACACGTTAGCAAAATAATGCTCTGGACCATCTAACACAGATTACAGCCCTACATTAAAAAAGAAATGCCAGATATTCAAGGTGGTTTTAGAAAAGGTCAAGGAGTAAGAGACCTTATTGTTAAAGCACAGTGGGTAACTGAAAAAGACAAAGAATACCAAAAATATGTTAGGATGTGCTTCATTGACTATAAAAAGCACTTTGATTATGTTGATTATGTCAAGCAGTGGAATGTCCTTAGGACAATGGAAATCCCAGAACATCTCATTGTCCTTATGCAAAACATATGCAAAGAAAAGGAAACCACAGTAAGATGTAACATGATGAAACTGAATGGTTCCAAGCTGGCAAATGGGTGAGACAAGGTTGTATACCCTCACATTTATTCAACCTATATGCTAATATATATTGAGAAAAGCTAGATTGGAAGAGTATAAGTGTGGTTTAAAACTGGAGGAAGAAACATCAAACATCAAGTACTCTGACAGCTGAAAGTAAAAATGATCTGGAAGCTCTAGTAATAAAAGTCAAGGAGCACAGTAAAAAAATGCAACTGTGATGAAATATAATGAAGACCAAACTAATGACAAAAAGTACAGCAACCAGCATTACAGTGGTTGAAAACACTGAAGTGATAGATAGCTTCTCCATTCTAGGATCAACTATCAGCAGTAAAGACACAGTAGTTGAGAAATTCCTCACAGACTAGCAACTGGTAAGAAAGCAACGAAGGCCTTGAAAAAGATATTCAGATACAGTGACCTTTCTATACCTAGAAAGAGCAGAATCACCCAGGCAATGTTTTTCCCTGTGACATCTAATGGAAGTGAAAGTTGGACTCTGAAGAAACAGGATAGAAAGAGTATTGATACTTTAGAACTTTGGTGTTGGGGAAAATTCTTTAGAATACCATAGATAGCCAAGAAAACAAATACATAGTTCAAAGAACAAATCCAAAATTCCCACTCAAGGCACAAATGACCAGGCTAAAATTATCATATTTTAGACATATTATACAAAAATCCAGCTGCCTGAGGGTCCAAAATGATGAGAAAGGTGGAAAGAAAGAGGACAATCAGCAGCAAGGTATTTTTTATTATACCAGCAATGATTGCAGTGTTTGGAAACCTGAAGGTCTAGGCTGGGAATAGATCACCCTGGCGAAGGTCTATCTATATGATCACATCAAGTCAATGCTGACTTGATGGCACATGATCAATTTATGATTTTTTCAATATTGTCCAGAATATGAGTGTTTCCAAATTTTACTATGATGGGTTATAATGAAAAACACCATTTGCATCTCTCCCTCTCTGAATATCTATGTGTGTGCTCTGCTTTAGTGTATGCATAGTATTTTACATAATTTTTTCACTATTCAGTTCTTAGAACAAGTGGTGAAGATAGATTTGTTGATGGCTTAATGAAGGCCATCTAAGTGGTTATGGAAAACAGATTTAAAATAAGGACCTCCTAAATATAACTATATAAACCAAATATCATAATTACATCATATGAAACAAGGTCAAGCTTCATAAAAATATGAATCCTTTTATCATACATATTTTGAAGCATAAACTTTGTCCCAAACACAGTTAAGTCATGTTTTAATTTGAACTGATGCTTAACAGAGACCCTTCTTCAGATTATAGAGAAGCCAAACATTTTCCACCACAAGTGCAGTTAACAAACATAGCAAAACATGCATACAATATAAAATCTACTTTCAAATGAAATGGCTATCCTAAGATGAACTTTTAGAGTGACATAATGATATAACAGATTCACAGAGTATCACCCAAAAGCATTTCCAGCTTAATGAATGAGGGGACCTTCATAAGTTGCTCTGCTACCTCTTAATGCTACCTAACACTGTATTCTACTGTATTCCAGATATTAACAGTATTATGCTCGTGTCTGAGACTCTTTATTGAGTACTACATAATTTTTTTTAAATCTCCTGCCTTCACCCACATGTGAGTGAAATATTGAAGCTTAAAACATATTAAAATGGCAGGCAAATGACATGTTCATTAGTGATTTGAATTAGCAAAATATAGGTTTGTGATGATTCACCAATGATAACAGAGGAGTTACAGAGAACCATACATGCCATGACTTTTACAAATACTACAGAACAATTATACCACTGTGAATGTGTAGTATGTTGGAGGATTGGCATTCTAAAGACATGACATGAATGCTTGCCAGCTGTCTGGTTCTCTGAAGGAGACCTCTGAGACTACCTAAGAAAGAAATCAGTTCATACTCTCAAATGGGCATGTTCTCTGAAACACAGGAAAAGCAATTTTATCATCTTAAAGACCTACAGTTCAAGCAATCTAGTAGCCTTTCCCAATCTAGTGTTCTCTAGAAGGTTTGTATTTCAACCTTAACAATCCCCAGCCAGCATGTTGAAGTCCAACTAATCTGGAAAGCACCAAGTTCGGGGGAAAATGCATTACAGCAATCCAAGATAAATGAAGACTTGTATTGTTTCAACTGTGCTTTACTTCTATTCCATGGCAACTAATATTACAAAAATAGTTACTGCATAGTTTATTTAAGAACATTTGGATAATGGTATTCTGTATCCACGAAAGCATTGAGAAATCGGACAAGAAATGCCAACATAAAACTTTAAGGAATCATACAATGGAATGCTTGCTTGTTTAAGAGCCCATAGGGAGTATTTAGTGTAGATTTCAATTAATAAATCAAATAAAATTCAAGTTCAGGTTTGTTCTAATTTAGTGATTTCATTTTTTTCCTTGCTTTTTTCCCTTGATATTTGAAATGCCATTACTTATTATATTTTTTACTAATTTCTGTGCATTTGGGAAAATGGAAGGTTTAGAGTAGATTCCAGCCATAGATTTAAATATCCCAGTGAAATTAATAGTATTTAAAGTTAAAAATGGTTTACTTTCTAAAAATAAGAACATTGGAATACTTAAAACAGAATAAAAGCAAGCTGCAAATCATATACAGGCATCTGAATAAATGCTTCTAATATTTTTCATTCTTAGTGGAAAAGTCAGAAGCTTGCAGTAGTCAACTTTTACAATGGGAAAATTAAAACAACCCCCAACCCCAGCAAGAATTTTAAAAACTCAGAATCTTTTAAGAATTCAAAGCTGACTACTGTAAATCTAACATTTGACAGTTTATTACCTTTTTCATAATCACAGATTCCTTCTAATAATAATAAATTACAAAATGCATCAGTGAAGCAATGCTTTACATTTGGCTTAGATTGGCTGTAAAGAATATCAAAGCATTCTTCTATCATGAAGCATCCAAAAAGCATAGTGGTCTGTAGGCTGCATTATCTAACCTTAGGAGTTATCTTTCAATATCTAAGTTCACACCATAAAACATTGTCCTCCATAATAAACTCTCCTTTACCTTTCATTGACCCTATATCACCTACATTCCTTTTTTAAAAAAGCCATAAGCTTTCTTGTTTCCCACTGTAGCTTTGTGGTTTCTCTTCTTGGATTTTACTATGAGGATATTATAAGAAGTTTCTATGAAACTGATACAAATCTTTTAAAATCATATTGGAAATGAATCTGAACAACCCATGAGCTAAATGTTAGATACTTTGATTCTTCTCATCACTGAATGTATAAATTGGATGGGAATTGACAGGTAATCTAGTCCAACCCTCATTCATTTCAGGAATCTACTAAATCATCCCTGAGAGGAGGCTGGGGGACCACAATTTTTATAGACAGACCGTTGCACTGCTTAATTGTTCTTACTTTCAGGAAGTTGCTCTTAATACTTTCTGACCAGATGAAAAGTTGTATGGCTTTAGTGTAGGTAGGGCAGCTCCTTAACATCAGAAAACAGCAAAAAGTGAAAGCTCTATTTCAATTCTTGCTTGTATAAAGCCCCAAAGAGCTGTTGGTGAATTAAGAAAATGATAAATTAAAAGCTATTTAACTTAGTATTTACTTGTTGATAAACTATAGCAAATTGAGATGTTTCAAAACTACAACCTCCAGGCTGCCATATTAACATAAGAAAATAATCTATATTCACTATAGGAAATTTTTCATGAACATTCATAGAAAATTCTTTAAATTTGATTTTTTTTCTGTCACTCAGTACCAGCAATTGTCCAATAAAGAACACAATTGTTTCACTGACTGGTTTACAGCAAACTCCCATATATGGTTTATATGTATCATGAAAAACTGCAGTTTATTTCATTTTCACATTATTATGTGAGTCACACTGTCCTTCCACATGAATTACAAGATAAAATAACTATTTCCCTTACGGATGGAGATTTTTCAAATTCCATGTTGGGGGGAGAACACAAAGATCATAAGCAACTAAAGATAATGAAAAGCAGATACAGCTTCTAAGTTGTAGGTTACAGTCAAAAATTTGTTATTTTCTTCCGTTAGAGGGTACTGAAGAATATTGGTTCCCTATGATGAAGAAATGGGTTTGATAAATTATAAGAACTACTGCATTCTAACTAGGTTATTATTCAATAAATCTTTACAGAAATTCTAAATAAGGAAAAAAACTGAGGAAGTACATTCTATTTAAAACAAGTCCCATTACGTTAAAGGGGGATTATTTTTAATAATTGTATCTATGCCTTTGAACTGCATTAGAAAATAGCTGAATAAAAAAATTAGTGAAATAGACACAAGGGATTATTTTTTAATTTTGAGCTTTAACAATTGCTGAAATTTCATCCATTTGATTTTAATGGGATATGTGTGAAGAAACAAGATGCTCATATTGAAAGAATGAGGGGAAAAATGAGTGTTTGTCACAAATTAAACATTACCTAGGAAGATCTTTTAATTCATATATTTTCACAGAGACTGGTTTCCCCCTGGTTTTGTTCTGTTCTTCCTCTCAATTTGTTATTTTTCTATCATGTATGCAACTATCAAAATAACTGTGTAACATCTACTGAATACATTTGTGAGAGGACATAGTGCAAAAGAGTGATTTTTTTTTTACTCCCCCCCCGGAATATTTAAACCAGCTGTTGTAAACTATAGAAGCTTATGAAGGTAAATCTATCCTTAGTTGATCAGCAGTGGATACATTTATTTTTGAAATTATAATATACCGTGAGAATATTCTGTCTCTAAATACATATGTATTCTTGATTTAAAAAGTGGAATCTTTGGATTGTAATTTATATTACTGTTTACAACTCAAAAGAGGATTAGCACTGAAACAGTAACTTAAAGAGAATTTAAATACTGATTGAACTGGCCAGCACCATGGAAAGGGGAGATGTTACCACTTGTTTATTTGTATCTTTCACTTCCTTCTTTCCATCCTACCTTGGTGTTACAACACTGATTGTCATAATAGTCTTTGTGCTTTTGCATAATGCCCATCTTTGATGCAACAGAAATTCACATACAAAACATGGACATCTGAAGTAAGCATGCTGAAATACAGGCAGGAACCATAAAACCATGCACAAATATTCTCAGGGGTTTTTTTCCCCCCAACAAAACTGACATAAACATTTACATGCACCACCTAATATCACATTTGGCCATGGAATAGAGGGGATGGGATTCATGACCATTCCTCTTTGTCAGTGTTTTTCTTTTCACCCCTTGTCATTTAACAGTTCTGAGGAATTTGGTGCAAAAATATAATATATCTGTATCCATTTGTCCTTCCAATTTGAACTTGTGTTTGGCGAACTTCTAGTCAGTTTTCTGAAAGTTCCCACTGTGCTTCTCCTCTTGCACAATTTGTACTAGGTCTTTGCCAGAAACACTGATTAGTGTGCAAGTGTTTTTCTCAGCCACTGAAATAATTCTTCTTTATAAATCATTTGCCACCGGACATTTGCTTCCACTGTTTCCACAGCTCGAGAGAAAGAGGCAACAGATCTCTCCTCATAATTCTTTACAAAGTTCTTTAGCTGGAAATAGAACGTAATGGTTAATTCAGAGTGAACTGAAATAAAAAAATGAAGTTCATAGAATTTACAAACTAAAGACAAAAGCTCTATGTTCATCACTGAAGTATTTTGCAGATTAAAAGGTATAATAAAGCAACAAACTGCAACTGCTTGAAATGGTGTTGCAAAATATTGATGTGCCAATGCCTGATTATATTAACATCACTTCCTCTGTCTCCCTTGTAGTCCAGCTGCTTTATGGTGTAGACAGCTGGGCTCTTATCAGATTTTACTCTTACATAGGTATCCAAGCAGGCAAAAATTGGAAACACTCCTAATGTAGTTTTGGGTCATGTTAAGCTAAAACATTTGCATTCTTCCCTGAAGAGCTTTTGCTTATTAAATATTGTAAAATATGTTTAATTAGGGTTGAGGAACTTTTTAAACATTTTTATCATAAAAGAATAAGAGTTTATTTACATGTTGGAGGGGCTGTTCAAGCACTATAGAGACCATAACTGATCTTGGATTTAATATCTTATATTTACAATTATTCTGCTAATAGTAGGTTTATGACGAATTTAGTTAAAGTATCATGAAACTAGATCGTCACCTTCTTTCTCTCTCTCTCAATATAAAATAGACTGTCTTTTTCTTAAATGTGAATGCAGCATTCAGGAAATACATCATTTATAGGAGACAAAATACATACATGTTACAGGACAAGCTGTATAAACCTGTTCTTTTTAGGTAACCAAGATTAACACATGATGAAGAAAGTGAAAAAGAATAAAAAATAACTGCAAGTACTGAACTTGCATAATATTTACCTCATTCAGTTCACTCTCTGTATTAAGAAATTCTGTGACTCCACTTATCAGTTTTGAATTCATAAATAACGCTTCTCCGTATCTTCATCAGCAGATTAAAAATACAAATATAGAGTATTCTAAGTGGCAATGACTTTAGAATCATATATTATAAAGAATATTTCTATTACAGTTATGCAAACAATTAAAGTTTCTATCCCACAACTTCTGGAAATATTACCTCCTGTGATCTATGATGTTCAGTATCAACCATATTGCACTGAAGCTCCATTGGTAGGAGTAAAAGTAGCCATATTATTAAGAAAGCTACATGGATGTGTTCATGTAATCATTGGGAATCAGGAGTGTTTTGCCTACCACCGATTTATAGAAGAGGACAACATTTACTGTTCTGGAATGGCTTTATGATCTTTTACACTTTGCAATAGGAGGCAATTCAGTTGGTTCATTGAAATGATAAACAATTAGCTAATATGTCTTTATTCTAAATAGAACACATAAGCCTTCACTAGTAAATGTTTATAATCTCCTAATAAATAATGCAATGATTCTTTCCTCCCCCATGTGAAACTAATAGGAAACTGTTTTATAATGAATTAGATCCTTTTTAAACTTTTAACTAGCAGAGCAGTAGGGAGACTGAACTAAGTATAAATGATGTATAAATGGTATATAAATGATGCATTCTACCTTTGAGCTACACTCTTTTTTAAAGGGCTTTTATTACATCATTTAATGGTAATTATTCCAGGCATGATTCAGGCATAACAGAGCCCTACCCCCACCCCCACCTCTCCTAAAAAGAGCAAGCTAGACTATTATAGAGAATGCTTATTATTTTTACTTCATATTATCTGTACTTTAAGGATTCTAATTCTAGATTCAGGTTGAAATGCCCTATATATCACCTGAATATTAACATCTGTTTTGGATTTTGTTATTGTTCTTTTGTTTTGTTTTACTATTCTTGTTAAAATATTTGATTTGTAATTTTTTGACCATCTGGCTATCAGAATTCTACAGAAAAAAACAGATACTGTAATGTAGAGGAACTTACAAAATCAATCTCTTCTAGGTTCCCTAAATATTACAACAGCTAAAATAATTTTGCAAAATGCTTGACAGCAATAATTAGGTTAGCCAGCAAGGAATATTGTTACTATTCAACACTAACAATGATTTTGACAACTCATAGATTTTTTAAGGTAAAATAAAGCATGATGATATAAGAAATAATAATTCAGATGATTTTCCAAATCATGTATGAAAGGTTAAGAATAAGGCATTGTCAACTTAAGGCATGCATAGTTCCTTCTAAACTTCTTCCTCTTTTGTATATAAGAAAAGGAAATAAGAAGTGCTTGGATTTTAGTTTGTAATGTGGCAAGATATGTTTACACAAGTTATACTTGAAAATAAGGTTTTGGTATGGTGATTGGATGTCATATGTAAAAGCAGGCAATAATCCATTAGCAATAAATTTACATAAAATGAATAAATTCTGTACAAAAAAAATTCTTACAGGTAATATTCTCCCCCTAAACTTTAGATTTTTATAAATAGGCCATATAAACATTATTAATAATAATAATTAGAATTTCAATGTATTTTAAGCATTGGCAATATAGAAATAAGCTTATTTTTGGTAACATTTCAGTTTTTCTTTTCTACTTAAACAGTTCTAGATCCTCCAGTACCAGACAAGATTTATTATAACATCACAAACTTGTCTATAAAAATAACTGAGCTTTAAAAACAAATCCTAAATATCTGTATTTATACTATGCGCATAACCATTCATCAGTTTCTCTTCAAATTAAATTTCAACTCTCTGTGTTGCATCAGAAGACAGAAGGAAAAGTAGATTTGGAGCAGGGTGCAATTACCTATCCCATACATGGGTAATACTGCAGGAAGTAAGATCAAGGTCATTATTAAAGGATATGTACTGTGTTTTATTATTACACAGAACATTTACAGTAACAAAGAAGCAAATGACTCTTGAAATATATATATTTCATTATAGTATATATAAACATACAACTCATTACAAATATAGCCTTTTCTCAGTTTTTATGGCTATATAAATATGTATATCCTTAAATACATTGGTATGATAAAGTCTGAATATATGAAACATGAAACATACAGTCCTAAACATTTAATCAAAACGTTTTACCTTGCATTCAGTATTTTCCACTTTTCTCTAAAAAATTTCCAGGCAAGATCTCTTCCATGTGGATTTCTAGCTACATGGATTATGACATCTATTGCATCCTGATCCAGGACAACTTCTGAATTAAGAGACAGGTTTAGAAGCCTTGAATAATAGGAGAAAGGGGGAAAAATGTTTAGCTTTTACCAACATAAATATTTCAACATCATGCTATTCAACATCTTGAGATCTCCAACAAAGATCAGAGATTGCTAGATTCTAACTGAAAGTCATTGCAGCCCTTTCAATGTCTATTTATAAAATACAGAAAACAAGCTAAATTTTGAGACAGAAAAATAAAATGCTTCCTTCTGTTGACCTACACTTGACAGATATTTGGAAAAAGTTAAAATTAATTGCTTGATTGTAGGCTTCATGAATGCTACTCTGAGGTCATACTTTTTAAAAATTATTTTCAAGTTAATATAGAGCAAATGAATTGGAATAAATGCTAAGCACATACAGTATTGAAAACTTTCTCATAGCTCATATTTTCAGGAGAAAATGAATAAGAAGGAAAAAAAGGAAGTACACAGATGAAGAATATTTAATCTCTGGGACAAAATTCAGACCACAAATGCTATTACTTCTACTGATAACAAGACTGAGTAAAAAAAAACAAATATAAACTAAATTAGCACACCTGTTTAACAAATTTCTGTCATCACTACAGGTTAAAGCTTCTAATAATATTTTCTTCTCTGATACTGCTGTAGTTGAGTGGAATTTCATCCAGATGAATTCCCAAACATCTTCATCCATCAGTGAAACTCCTGTGCAGTAGACGATGTCTCTTACATTTGGTGGTATTCTTTAAAAACATATAAAACCACAATACTGTATTTGTAATATATTCAATAGACATAACATGCAAGCTAAAGTTCTGTGTCACTGACAATTTTCCTGAAGATGAAGGCAGTTTAAATGTTATGGTGGTGGTTCCATTTCTCAAATTTAGCATTTTTAAAAAATCTTAAAATGTGGCCACAGGAAGAGAATAAATACAGAGCAAAGCTGAAATGGAGGGTGGTAATACCCTGACTAAAATTCTCTCTCCTCAAACTATTATCTGTATAAGTAAAACTTAAATACACAATTTTTACACTCTTTGTGAGACTGTTAGCAGCCTTGACAGGATGGGAAGGAGGTATGAGAAGATTTGAATTGGCCTATGAAAAAGTGTTAGATACCTCATGACCAGAACTGAATGCCCTCATTATGTAATGTCTAAATTAACTGAAAAGACCATGCAGGCTTAGTTGACAGGACTAACCTATTTTCTCTTGCTCTTGCTGCAGAATGTGTAGGAAGAACAAGGTCTGTCTCTGCTACTGTGTCAGGGTAATTATGACCACTCATTCCTCAATTTTTCTTATGATGGAAAAGAGTAAGTATTAATTTATTCTTAACCAATCTCTGTAATACATGTGTGCTTCTGTATTTATTTCTGATTGCTGCAACAGCTCTGAATGGCTTACAAGAATGTAGATAAACATATACAATGCTAAAAACATTTAAGATTCTGAAGCAGCATTAAAATTCAGTGCTAAAACTGTTAAAGCTCTAAAACTGTAAAAAACCCCAAGATAAAAAGATAGATTTAAGGCCCATTTTGAAGTGCAATATGGGCCAACCTCAACTCCAATGACAATTTATTTGACAGTATAGGCAAAAATGACGTTAAACAGATTTGTATCAGAACCTTCAGAATTTGACTTGAGGACCAAAGAGTGTGGGATGAACTTTACAGCATTAGGTGGTCTTGCAATAATCTGGGCTTAAGCTATGTAAAGTTTTAAAGTAAATACCTTGAGTTGGGCCTAGAAATCAACTGGCAACCAACAATGGAGTAATGTGGCATTTACTAGGGGATACAACCCACTAGGCATGCTGCTATATTCTAGGCCTAATGCAATTTCTGGAGAATATCCAAGGGCTGCCCATGAAAAGATCATGGAGATAATGTAACCTGGAGGATATTAACACATGTCCTACTGAAATCAAGTTTCCTCTCATCTAGAAGTACAACCTGAAGCTGATAAAAAGCTCTCCTTGTCACTATTATTATGCAGTTATCAAATAATGATTTGGATGAAGGATCCCTAACCTATGAACCAATTTCTTAAAGGGAGTGCCACCTCATCCAAGACAGGCATACCATCTGAGGTCTGCAGTCTAGTCTCCAGAACCAGCAAAAACCTATCTAGTCCAAATCAAACTTCAGCTGCTTCTTCCACATCCAGTTTTTTACCATACCAAGACTCTTGAGAAATCTAGTCTTGAGGCCATTGGAAAGGACAGTATGGTCAGCAACCAACTCCAAATCTGTGAATGATCCTTCCCAGATTCATATTAAAAAACATACGAAATAGGATAGGACCCTGTGGGATCCACAAGACAATTCCTAAGAATATGAGCAGACATATATTCGACATCATGTTTTGATACATACATTCCACATCATGTTTTGATAGCACCCAAAGAAATAAGAGCAGAAATACTGCAAAGCAGCATTCTCAACTCCCAGGTAATTCATGTTCTGCAAAAGGATACAGTAATCAACAACATCAAAAGATGCTAAGAGAACCATAATATCAACATAGTCACACACACACACACACACACACATTTCTTTCCTGGTATCGAGCATGCATCAAAGTGACACAGGCTATCTCTGTGCCAAATCTAATTTGTCAAGAATCTTGATCACAGTTTCAAACTTGCAATCATTTTCAACTGTCTGCAACAATACATAAATACATTCTGTTGGGTATGAATCTCTTGGCTGGCAAAGTCTCCCCCAAAAGGAAGCAGGATTGTGCTATGCTTATTTCAGTGAGTGTAACAAATGAAGTGAGAGGATGATGATAAAAGGAGAATGCCAGCTCACCTGTGGCCCAGAACAATAGAAAACACCACACTCACCACACATACAGTAGAGTAATCTCTGAAATTAGGGCAGCAGTTTGCCATTTTTGGCCAAGCCCTGCATATAACCTCTGAGGCTACAGGAGAGCACCAAATGATTGATGGAAATATAGAAGGCTGTGGCATTCATTGTGATCATCGAAGATGATAAGGCCAATGACTCTGGACTGAGAAGAAAGCATGGCTTCACACCCAGTTAGGCCAAAGGGGGAGTGCACTCATAGTCTTGCATCAAGGGCCAATCATGGCCTGCTATTTCCCACTTGAAGCTATGGATGACCAGAACGGACTATCTACTCCCCCACTATCAAAGTATGAAAGTCTTCATTCTTGTGTTCCTTGGGTTGATGAACTTCATATGGCAATTGTGATGATTTGAGATCCCTGATCTATTTAAACAACCTCCTTTAAGAGTCCCTAGAGTTCCAGTGCCACTGAATTTACCACAGGTTGACTAAATATGAAATATTGGACTCTGGGCTATAGTTGTTCAAAGTGGCTGAGTCTCAGGATGGTTTCTTTAACACACACTTTGTTGCTGCCTCCTTTTTGGTGTATAAAACTCTGCCTCCCACAGAGAAGCCCTAATAATCTCAGAAATCATTGGCAGAAAGCAGTCTTTATAAACCAAGCTATACAACCATTCTTCTAAGAACTTCTGAAATATATTTGCAGTTGTTCAGTTTTAGACAATCTGCTACTTGACATGCATTGCTTCATTTCTTCAAATGAAGACTGTACTGCTCATTCTTTCATTCTATCATCTCAAGCCCTCCATAAAGTCTGCATTTTGATAACAAAGACCTATGCTATCTGAACATTTACAGAGTGTGACCTCCTTCCCCTCCTCCTTCTCCTCGTTTATTATAGCCACCCATCTCCAAAAGACTCTGGGTGGATGACAGGGGCTCCACAAACACAGTGATCCCAGGCCTGGGAATAAAATCAAGTCTCAAGTGCCTTCCAGAAGCCCAAGAAACTGGGTGTCATACACATATCTGGGGCAATGCTATTCCAGAGGGAAGAGACTGAGACAGAGAAGGCATGCTTCCTCAGTCCCATAACATGATAATGTTTAATTGAGGAGACCCGGAGCACACCCACTCTGCCTGAATGGACAGGGCAGATAGAAATAATTGGAGACAGGCAGTCCCACAAATAATCAGGCCCTATCTGATGAAGGGCTTTATAGGTGATGACCAGCACCTTGAATTGTACCCAGGAGCCACCTGGTAGTCAATGCAGCTCGTGTAGCAGCAATGACACATGGGTATAATGAGAATTCTCATTACTGCTTGTGCCACTGCATTTTGAACCAGCTTTATCTTCCAGATGGTCTTTGAGGGCAGCCCCATGTAGAACACATTGCAATAGTCCAGATACAAGGTGTCAGTAAATAGCTGAAGGGTCTTTCAGTTGAGGAACAGATGCAAGTGTCACACAAGATAAACTTGGATAAAGGCCCTCTTCACCACAGCTGCCACCTGTTCATCAAGCAGTTGCTGAGAGTCCAGGAGGAGTGCCACATGCATATCTGGGGCAATGTTATTCCAGAGGGAAGGGACTGAGACAGAGAACGCATGCAGTCCCTGCTATTCTGCCAGTCTGACATACTCTACTGGTGGGATGAACTCCGCAATCCTCCATGACTTCTAACCAATGCCTTGCTGTCAAGCTGAAGCCTCATACCAGACCCATCCAAGGGATCTGGGCCCACCAATAAACAGTCCACTGGAAGGACGCCACAAGCCAACACTTCCAGTCTCTCTGCTCTAAAGTCCCTTCCCAATCACCCCGTAGCAGCCTTCACCTGGACACCACTTCCATTTGCCTTTACCAGTCTTGAGCTCAGTGAATTCACCACTGCTGCCTGAGCTGCTGCCACCATCACTGGTCCTGAAGCCAACTAGGCAGTCAGGGATACAGCAATTCACACAATGACCCATGAAGGTTAAACTTTGGTTGAAGAGCATTGGATACTAGGGCCAAGGGGAGCAAGAGCATTGGGCACAGGGAAACATCTCATCCTGAGCTACCAACTCACAAAAATCTCTTTATACCTTTTTAAACATGCACACCCATCAGCCAACTACTAAAAGGACTTCCGTCAGATTGCCATCTTCTCAGCTTGATATAAACATGATGCAAGTGTACCAGTGCATAACCTGAGAAGATGTACTATTTCCTAAAATAAGAAGTTTGGCCCTCAAAACTTTATTTTATGAAAACCAGGTTCATTATCCTCAACAATCACTCAACCATCTCTTGTTTCACATGACACAAATTATTTGAACAGCAACAATATTAGCAATATTTGAAGCCATAGGTAGGTCTCACTGAGGAAGGGATCATACAACACAATGATATAACAATCTACATCCTATTTAATTTTTATGCATGAACTACTTTACACTAGATCTATACATCTTTTTAAGATTTGAAATACTTTTCAAAATCTATAGAATATATTTTGCTACATCCAGAAATAATAAAGCAATTAATCAAAAGCACACAACCCTAGCAAGCAAAGTATACCGCGTACAGCAATCCTAATGGGGGTGGGTGAAAATCCTAATGAAGAGGTATCTTTTTTGTTACAAACTTAGGCTAGCCAGGGAAAAGGGAGGTATCTTTGCTAAGCTTTTATACCCAATAGATGTATTGCTGCAGGCTGATGGACTCATCCAAAATCTTCTTAGTTTATTTTTCCCATAGCAAAAATCAGTGCCAGTGAAGAGAATGTCTGCCATAATCTATGTCCTCCTGGACAGCCATATGAAGGTATTCTTCCATACATTTATCTGGTTGTAAGCTCATTATGAACACAATGAGACTTCTGAGCAATGAGATTTAAGCATTAATGCTACCCAATTAAAGTATTTGTTATGTTAAAATCCTCCAGTTCTATTTATCTTCATTCATTTTTTAAAGATAAAGCTATGATGAATACTTCACAATTACTAACTTCTGAAAGCATTATTTGAAATGAATTTTATTTGAACAGTGTTGTGATTTGTTTGACCTTATGTATCTTCCTTAAGAACCATGGTAAAAATAAAATATGTTGTAAGTGTGGCTGCTGATTAAAAATTAAACACTTTCAGAAAATGTTAAAAAATAGATAGAAAAATAATTAAAATCATGCTATGCTCTTCAAGAGAAATCTATTTTTCCAGTGATTTATAATACAGCTTTACAAAGTGCTAGGAATAATCTTTTAAGTTATAATTAATTAGTACACACGTGTTCTTTAAGTTTTAACAAATGGGAATGCATTTATAAAATAGGCCCTTAATTATTTATCTGCTAGGCAAATAGTGTTCTAATTTCTTAAAATGTAATTAGAAGCAGTTTAGGCTGTTCTTTGATTTATTGACATGCTTCAAACTCTTTATGGAAACCTCTAAGAAAGAAAATTAATCAGATGTCCAGTTAAATTCTAAGAATTTAGCCCAAGATTGTTTTTCTTGATGTCCCTAATAACAGAATTGTTTCATATAATGATCTTATATGAATAAGAAGTAATTTTTCAAAACTCTGGATATGTGTGATAATTGCTATTTTGTTCACAATGACTGTTAAGCTACCACTTGGATAAATAGATTATCCATCCTTACGAAAGCACCCCCCCCAAAGCTTGGCCTATTAGCCTTTCTCCACTGATGATCTCTAGTCTGTTTTAAAAGTTAGGAAAAACTTTTAATTTCTCTGAACAATTAATTTCATGATCCAATCCTTTTTACAATCTTTTACTATGTACTGCTAAAGGGGAAAACCTTTGCCTTCTCATTTTTCTTTGATGACGCTACTGAGAAATCATTGCCTTACTTCTCTAATAAATACTTTTAGATAATAACAATGGATCAGTTGCTGTCGTATTTTCTGTAAAATGTACTCCAGCTCTGCCAAAGGGAATTCCTCCTTCAGTGAGATATTCTTCTATCAAGAGAGGCAAAACAGATTCCACTAGGTGGCTTCACTATTGTTCTAGCCTAAAATGAGGAAATCTGATGATGATGATAAGAAAATCCTTTCACAGAATAACCAGGAAGCTGTATGTACCTTGTAGTCTAGTTCTCTGGGTTTTGGAAGATCAATACCAAAGTATTAATCAGGTTTTCTACAGACTTTTCACCCCATTTCTCTGCAAGGCTTTCTCGATGTAACAGTTCAGAAGGTTCAACAAACAGATGAGAAGGACCAATCAAAATGGAGACAACATAATCTCAACAGCCAACTGATCAACACTCCCCAGGAAATCTCCAAATGCCAATCAACCCCAAAGGCAAATTCCCTTTCTAACTGTTGCATGGCAGAAGCTTAGTTTATTGGACTTCTGTCCTGGTCCTGAAAGTATATTTCTACTAGATTGTGCTCAAGCACAAATTAAGTCCCATGGGCTGAGTGCAAAGAAAAGACCTGGGGGTTAAAGACTTTGATGGAAATTATTGAGGATGAGATAAGAAATTCTAGAATTGTCCAAAAGAAGTGCACTCTGTCTTGGGATAGAGCTTTGTGCTGAGAAGGTGGCATACTTCTTTCCAAAGAGATGGTTAAATTGTTTTAAGTTTAAAATTAAGATTTAATTAAATTAGCACTTCAAATCGAACAAATATATTTCGCTCTATTTAAATATTTAAATTGGTTTCTTAATGGCAGTACTTAAACAGCAGTGAAGTCTTGTTGGCTTATTATCATATTAATTCTTAACCCTATTGGAAAGATCCCTTTGATCTTCTTTTGCAACAGTAAAGTTTTGATTAAGCTGTGTTCAGCGCATCTTTTTTCTACTTAAATAGCTGTATTGATTTCACTGTACAGTTCTACTCCTTTGTTGTAATACCCTGTTAATCAATTAATTTCAGCTACACTGGTGGTGGTGGTCTCCTCCTCCTCCTCCTCTCTTTAGTGTACTATAATGCATGACTATATTTACACCTACATAGAACTTGTCACCAACATTTGTTTTCAGTGAATTAAAATGGCCCAGAAAAAAGATTTTAGCAGATAACTACAGAATCTCTGACACGTCTGTTATTTTCTAAGAAAGTTGTGAACAGTTATTAAATGTGGGCAAAGATTAGTCCTTTAAGTCCTAAAAATGTTAAAAGAAAAAAAAAAGCAAATAAAAATAATCATAACAAATGAAGCCAAATCAAGTGTTCTGATGTTCTGAATGTTTGAATGTGAATATAAGCTAATCCTTAAGAATGTTAGAAGAGTAAGAATTGCCCTCAAGGTACAGATTGAAATCTATCATTTTAGCATTCTGTTCCCAAAGCAATCAATCAGAGTGTTGTTAGTCTGAGAATTCCACAAATGGGCTAAAGATATAACAGTCTTTCATTAGTAACATTTACATATCCTGTGGTTTATGGATTTTGAATGTATAAAAGTCCATTTAGCTTTTTGGGGAGTTGCTAAATAGTGATACTTTCCTAGGATTAGCTGGGGAGACTTTTGCTTGTCATGTGAGTCACTACTTCATGTTATAATATCTCAGAAACATTCTCTTGGAAGGCTCTATTTAGACCACCAAGTACAATAGCCTGCTCTGTACAGAAGTCTAAATTAAAGTTTCTGTGACAGATGGTAGTCCATCTTTTACCTGAATACATTCAGTGATGGGAGCATACTACTCTCTTGTTATTTGGCTCTACTTTCAAGCTGTTTTTTTGTATGCTGAATATAGACTTAAATGATACCATAACTAAATGAAGTAGTGGCTCTGACAATGAAATAATATTCCTTTGAATGCCATAGCAGATACTTCATCCCTATCCCATTCTTCTCTCAATAACTCCTCATAATACTAAACTTGTATTTGGGAACCTTGTAAATATTGTTTTTTTAAAAAAAAATATTTCTTGAGCTTTATAAACCAGAATAAGGATTAAATGAATGTATCTTTAGAAGGAACTTTGCAAAAAGTAATGGATTTTAAGGCAGACTTTGCTTTCAAAACAGATGCACTGCAAAGGTTAAAGAAGTTCAATGAAATTATAACAATTTCCAATACAATTTGCATCTGGACCTTTGACTTTCTGCCAACATTAGATGAATATGTAAAAAAGAAGATTACTTGATATATATACAGTGTTCCTTCCATTTCCTTATACATGGTTGTCTGTTTTAACATTAGGATAACTATTGTGATGAACATGGGAGGAAAAGTAATATGCTGCATGATTGGAAATGTTCATTCTGAGTTTGTCCACACAATAATTATTTAATAAGTTCCATAGAAAGACTATTCATGGCCACAATCCAATTGTTTTGTATATTAAACAATTGTTAAATAACCTGAGAAACAGAAAAAGCCTTCTTTGATTATCTGAATTACACAGAAGCCTGAAGAGAATTAGAGAGACAATCTATGCTATACAAGCAAAATTACAGAAAATTTCACATGAAAAGACCCAAGATCATGCAACTGAACTTCTGTATCATATAAAGAAGTACAGTGGTACCTCAAGATACGAACGCCCCACCTTACGAAAATTTCAAGATACGACCAGCTCCGGCCGCAAAAATTTACCTCAACATGCGAACTCTGCTTCAATCTACGAACCGGATCTGCGGCCATTTGCCCTGCTGCCACGTGGTCGCGGCTTCCTGTGGGTGAGATCGCGGTAGCAAGGAGACATTCGGTGAGGCTTTTGGTGTGTTTTGTGGCGTTTGGAAGGTTTTTGGTGTGCTTGTCAGCAAGGCTCCAAAGAAAATGCAGAGCGGGCGTGGCAAGAATAAGGCTTTGAAGAAGAAAGTGATGATCGAACTGAAGAAGGACATTATAGAAAAGCACGATCGTGGTGTTCGTGTGACTGATCTGGCCGCGGAGTACAAGATGGCGAAGTCGACCATCTCGACTATTTTGAAGAATAAAGATGCCATCAGAGAAGCTGATGTGGCAAAAGGAGTAACGACCTTAACAAGGAAGAGGACACAAGTGCTGGAAGAGGTGGAAAAGCTGTTGTTAGTGTGGCTGAATGAGAAACAGCTGGCAGATGATAGCGTGAGTGAAGCTATCATCTGTGAAAAAGCCAGGAAGCTGCACAGTGATTTACTGCAGAAAAACCCCTCTACCAGCGCAGCAAGTGAGGAATTTAAAGCCAGCAGAGGCTGGTTTGAGAAATTCCACAGGAGAACTGGCATCCACAATGTGGCAAGACATGGAGAGGCTTCCAGTTCTGACAAGGCTGCTGCAGAAGCCTACAAGGAAGAATTTGGGGACTTCATAAAGGCGGAAGGATACGTCCCTCAGCAAGTGTTCAACTGCGACGAGACGGGGCTCTTCTGGAAGAAGATGCCAAACAGAACCTACATCACGCAGGAGGAAAAGGCACTGCCAGGGCACAAGCCCATGAAGGACAGACTGACCCTTTTGCTGTGTGTGAACGCAAGCGGCGACCTGAAGATTAAGCCGTTACTGGTATACCATTCCCAGACCCCTCGTGCGTTCAGGGAACACAGTGTGAACAAGGCCAGACTGCCTGTCATGTGGAGGGCCAATGCGAGAGTGTGGGTCACAAGGGAGTTGTTTATGGAATGGCTGCACGAGGTGTTCGCACCCAGCGTTAAAAAATATCTTTCGGACAACCAGCTGCCTGAAAGGTGCCTTCTTCTGATGGACAATGCCCCGGCACACCCTCCAGCCTTGGTGGATGCTATGGACGCTGAGTATGACTTTATAAAGGTCAAGTTCCTCCCCCTCAACACAACACCTCTCCTGCAGCCCATGGACCAGCAAGTGATCTGCAACTTTAAGAAGCTCTACACAAAGGCGCTCTTCACCAGGTGTTTCAATGTCACTGAGGAAACATCCTTGACTCTGGCAGAGTTTTGGAAGAAACATTTCAATGTCCTCCACTGCATCGGCCTCATTGACAAAGCCTGGCAAGATGTCACCTGCCGGACCTTAAACTCAGCCTGGAGGAAGCTGTGGCCAGAATGTGTCGCTGAACCTGACCGTGAAGGGTCTGATGCAGAGGTAGTGGAGGAGATTGTGTCCATGGGCAAGAGCACGGGTCTGGTTGTCGATGGTGCAGACGTAGAGGAGCTTGTTGAGGACCATGAGGAGGAGCTGACCACGGAAGAACTTGCTGAGCTCCAGAGTGAGCAACAGAAAGCGCTTGGTGAGGAGCATTCCACTGAGGAAGAGGAAGACAGGGAGGAGGTGAGCAGTGCCGAGATTAAATCCATTATGGAAAAATGGAATGACTGCCAGGACTTCTTTGAGAAGCACCACCCCAACATAACTGTAACGAACAGAGTGTTGAACATGATGAACGATAACGTGGTCTCTCATTTCCGGAGGGTTATGCAGCACAGGAAAAAACAACTGACTTTAGACAGGTTTTTCCCCAGAACTGAGCCTGCAGCTAAGAGGCAAAGAAGAGAGGAAACCTCTGAAGGAGATCTCCCCGATGTCCCTTTGGAGGGGGACTCTCCCTCCAAACAATAACTGCCTCCCCACCCCATTCTCCCTCTTCATACTGTGCTTTTTTTCATGTTTTTGTGGTTTAAAAATAAAATGCATATGTTTCAGAACTGTTTGTATTTACATTGAACCTTATGGGGAAATTTGCTCTTTCCTTTGTCCATAGCCCTTGGTGTGGTGATTGCTTTCGCTGGGCTTTTGTTGCGCGCACAGCCGGGAGCGGGAGCTTTCCCCCCGCATGCTGATTCCTCTTCCTCAATTCCGCGCTCTTTCCTTTGTCCATAGCCCTTGGCGTGGTGACTGCTTTCGCTGGGCTTTTGTAGCGCGCACAGCCGGGAGCGGGAGCTTTCCCCCCGCATGCTGATTCCTCTTCCTCAATTCCGTGCTCTTTCCTTTGTCCATAGCCCTCTGGCGTTAACACAATGCATCCGCTCCAGATTAGTGAAGAGGCGCCAGGTGGCCCTTTCATTAGCACTTCCTCTTTCTGCGCTAGCGCTCGAGTGGTGAAACTGACTAAAGCGCGCCTGGGGAATTTCCTAGCCGTGCAACGCCGGCTGACACATTGAACCTTATGGGGAAATTTGCTTCAGGATGCGACCAAATTTGGAGGGCAGATTAGCCGTATTTACATTGAACCTTATGGGAAAATTTGCTTCAGGATGCGACCAATTCGACTTGCGATCAGAGTCACGGAACGGATTAAATTCGTATCTTGAGGTACCACTGTACTAAAATATATTCCATTAGAAATAATATGTAAATTTACTTGCCTTGCATATACTGATGGCAATGTTGATGAACTTGAGGAAAAGACTTTTCCACTATTGTCAATGGATAATTCTTTGCACACATAGCATATGGTATCCTGCAAATTCTTGTACTTCTGACAAGTTATAGAGGAGTGTAGTTACCATTTTCCTTTTCAGATTCTCATCTTTGGGTCCTCATCTTGTTCATTTGTGTTCTGCCATATGGAGACATCCTTACTGGTATCCTATGTTTTTCTGTTCAGTCGTCAGGGAGTTCTATTTGCTGTTTCCATCAGCATAATTATTTTTACAGCAAATAAGTGCAGTCTCAATACCACTATCATTTTATCTCATCAAGTTTATTTACCTTTCCATGCAGATCTAGTCATAGTAGCTTGTGTCATATGGACTGGATTGTAACTTGGGGCACTCTATAGCTGACTCTGCCATAGTTTTGTTACTGCTGTCTCCACAGTCCTATTTGATATCATTACATGGCATTAGGTAAATAGGTGGAATATTATTTGTGTGTTGAGGTGATGGATTGAGGAAGGCGTCACCCCAACACACATGAGTATGCTATGGAGGTTGATTTCTGAGTCCTTAGGGTTAGGTCTTGAATCCTTAGAAGGAACATGTATTCAGGGGCAAGAGGGAATATACTATTCACTTGTGGGACCAAAGTGATTGTTAGAATTGCCAGAGGCCTTTGGTGGATTGCTTCACTTCTAAGCAAACTCTGGTTGTCCACTGAGTGCATAGGTCCACTTGGATCACCAAGATGCTGCAGGCTATAAAGTGGGTCAACAGACATCTAGAGAACAGGTGGTGGAAATCTAAAGGTAAATGTGGATGAGCACAGCTTAGAGCACTTTGGAATAATTCTATTGTGGCTTTGGGAGTGGATAAAAGAGGTTTTTCTCCTCCATCATTACATGGTAGTGCTGGACTTCACCGAAAAACCTGTTCTTAGCAGTGCAGAGGCTGATGCAGCCCGGAAGGCCTTCTCGTGCCTTGATTTGCACCAGTAATTGTATCATTTGTTTTGGGGGGAAAAATCCCAACTCATGGGAGGTAGTACTTTAACACTTCTTGTTATTAAGATTCTGAGTTTGTTGATAAACAATATATTTTTTTTTTAAAAATCCCCTCTCACCCCTATGGGTGGTATCTTCCTCAACTTGGGTCCTCTACCAGAGGCGTGGGAGTTTGAGGGTTCTATGCAGTGTCTTAGCTGTTCCTAGCACTGCACTCTTTTGGACAGAGAGCTCTGATATTGTTCCTGAGATCTGCTCGAGCCACTCTCCTAGCTTAGAAGTCACAGCCCCAAGTGCTCCTACCACCACATCTTCTCTAGTTTCTCCTTCAGGCCTTTCTTCAGCTTCTCATACTCCTTCTTCCTGATATTTCTCTCACTTGGAACTGCTACATCTATCACCACCACTGTCTTCTGGTCCTTGTCTACTACCATGATGTCTGGTTAACTGGCCAGTACCTGCCTGTCCTTCTGGATCTGGAAGTCCCACGGGATCTTAGCCCTGTTATTCTCCACGACCTTCTGTGGAATCTTCCATCTGGACTTGGGAGGGTCTAGCCCACACTGTGCAGATGTTCCTGTACACAACGCCAGCTACTTGGTTGTACCATTCAGTGTATGCTATTCCTGCCTGCATCTTACACCATGCACTATGTGTTGGACTGTCTCCGAGGCCTCTCTGCACAGTCTGCACCTATTTCTATGTATTTGGTGCTTAGTGCCTGTTCTTATGCTGCTATGATCAGTGCCTCAGTGCTACCTTTTAGTGCAGCCCTTTCCAGACACTGGTAGGATTTCCCGACATCAGCCACCTCAGCTATCTGTCGATGGTATATCCCATGCAGGGGCTTGTCTTGCCATGGACTTCATCTGCTTGAACTTTCTTCCATGTCTGCTGCTGCCTGAGGCATTCTCTCAGCAGCTCATCTTTGGCTGCCATCTTACTAATGTACTCCTGGATACTCCAGGTTTCACCCAGGACAGTGGCTTTGACTCTCACCAGACCCTGCTTGCCCTCTTTCCAGCTGGTGTACAGTCTCTGGGTGTTGGACTTGGGGTGGAAACCTCCATACATTATGAGGAGCTTTTGGGTCTTTACATTGGCAGCCTCCATGTCCTCCTTTGGCCAGCTCACTATACTGGCAGGGTATATGATGACTGGCAGGGCATAGGTGTTGATGGCATGGATCTTGTTCCTCCCATTGAGCTGGTCTTCAAGACCTGTCTTATTCTTTGGTGCTACTTGAATGTTGTTGTCTTTCTTGCCTCCTCCTCATGGTTCCCATGTGACTGTGGGATACCAAGGTATTTGTAGCTGGTCTCTATGTCTGCTATGTGTCCCGCTGGTAGTTTTACCCCATCAATTTTAACTATCTTCCCTCTCTTTACTATCGTCCAGCCACACTTCTCCAGTCTGAATGACATCCCACTGTATGTCATCTACTGTCCTCACTGTAGATTCGTGTCAGGTGGAACAGCAATTAGGTAACTCATTCACTCTTAACATACAGCTTGATGTCATCCATATAGAGGTGGTGGCTGATGGTAGTTCACCTCTTGAACTTGTATCCGTATCCAGTCCTTTAGATTATCTGGCTGAGGGGGTTCAAGCCTATGCAGAATAGCAGTGAGGACAGTACATTACCTTGGTAAATGCCACACTTGATGGCCACTTGTGTGAGCTGTCTTGAGTTGACTTCCACAGTCCCACTGAGTTCTTGAGGAAGGGTCTTAGTGTCCTTTGATTTTTTATAATGCCAGGTATTCACAGATCCATGGGTGTGGCACTGAGTCATAGGCTTTCCTGTAGTCAATCCAGGCTGTGCTCAGATTAGTCCGTCTAGACCTTGAGTCTTGGGTGATTGCTCTATCTATGACCAACTGGTGTTTTGAGCCTCTGGTGTTATTCCCAATGCCCTTCTAAGCTGTGCTCACATACTGGCCCATATGGTCCTGTAGCTTGGTAGCTATGATGCCTGATAGGATGTTGTGAGGAGGCAGGATATTGCCTGGTAGTTGGTTTTTCATGATCAGCACTGTCCTTCCCTGTGTTAGCCAGTCTGGGTGGGAGCCTGCTGCTAGCAGCTAAGTCATCTGTGCTGCTAGGCATTCATGCACTGCTGTTAGTTTCTTTAGCCAGTAGGTGTGGATCATGTCCTGCCAGGTGCTGTCCAGCTCTTCATGTTCTTGTCCTGCTGTTGGAAGTCTGCTACTGTTATGGTGATTGGTTCCTGTTCTAGGAGACTGCTGTGGTCTGCTCTCAGGTCCTACAGCCACTTTACACTGGTGTTATGTATCTTCTCTTTCTTCCATATGTTCTTCTAGTACTGTTCAGTTTTTGCTGTTGGTGGCTCTGCTGTTACTGTGTTGTTGCACTGCAGTTGGGAATACACCTTAGATGGTTCTTTGGGGAACATGGCATTTATCTTCTTGGCCTCTGCTTCTCTAGTGTATCTCCTCAGCTGGGTAGCCAGTGCTGTGACCCTTTTTTTAGCAGTGTCTAGGGCTGCAGATGGAGTTGGGTCCTTGTATTTTTTCAGAGCCAAGTCTTATCCTTAATCTCCACACCCTTCTGTAGTTCCACCAGCTGACTAACTTCTCTCCAAGTTGCCTTGATCTTAGCCTCCAATGTCATTTTCTGGGGGTGGGTGGGTGGGTGATGGGATGTATTGCTGTTCTTCTTGATTGAGTAGCCAAGCACCTCCAGGATTACAGTGGCTGTAGCATATACCAGTTCATTGGTTTGAGTTATGGTGGTAGTTGGGATTGTTGTGAGGGCTCTATTGGCATCTTCTAGCATAATCGGTCTTGAGGGTTGACTGTAGCTAGTTTATCCATGATCTTACGCCTTGTATCAGCTGCTGTGTTCTGTAATGGAGGAGGTGGCAGTGACATTTCAGCTTCAGGTGTTGGCCACACATCCATTTGTTCTTCCGGGTCTTCTTGAGTCTGGGATGTAATGTGTAATTGGTTTATTTCAAGTTGTGAGAGCAGTTTCCTCTTCACTATGTTGAAGTGTTGGATAACTAGCTGCTTGTCAGTTAGTGTGGATGTAGCTCTTCTGTCCATCCATAGTTCCCTCATACATTTCATATATCTGCTCTCATTAGGTTTACTGTTGTAGTAGAAATCCATCAATTCCAGGTTCTCTTGTCTTGTTCATGTATGGTTTGTTCTAGTAGCCCAGATTGTCCTGGCTCCTCAACATCTGACCTTGCTAATCCGGGCAATGTCCGAGCCAGCATGACTCTCTTAGTTTGTGTCACTCTCCTATCTGAGGTAGGCAGTGAAACGTTAGGGGGTCTTTGCCAAAAGACCCCTGCTGGTAAGGTAAGTACCAGCTGGGATTCAAACCCCAGTCTCCCACATCAAAGGGCAACACTCTAATCACTAAACTATCCAGCCATTCCAATCCATATGTATCCATATATATGTGAATGAACAAAGTACAGGGGCAGAGAGAAAAAACCTGGAAAATTATTGACCTGTTGTTGAAACAGCTGAACAAAGGAAGATAATTCTCAGTGAGTTTGACAAAAAATTATATTCTGTAAATATTGAAGTATCTAGTAAACATGTGGATGAAGTTCTCAGATGAACATTGGATCTTGCTCCCTCTTGGCAATTCTGGCTGAGAAGAATCTATTCTGGAAGGTGTTATGTGCTGTTCTTAATGAATCCCTTTCCCAGGAGATAATGCCATCTTCTGTGAAGGAAGCACTGGTGCGCCCTGTCAGAAAAAAATCCCTACATTCCTCAATTTTTAACACTTACATATCAGTTTCTAACTTACTACTCTTGCATGACCAAGGTAATTGAGTGGGTGATGACTAAACAGTTCCAGGTACTCCTGAATGACACTGGTTATCTAGCTCTGATTTACACCAGTTTCAGACCAAGATATGGCACAAAGGTTACTGGACATCCTGATAAATGATCTGCTGAGAGGCATAACAGGGGAATATCTCTCTTTTTATACTCCTGAATCTCTGGATGTCCTGTAATACATTGATAATGGTGTCTTCCTGAACTCCCTGAATTGGTAGTCAGTTATGGTTTTTTCATGGTTCCTCTCCCACAGAAGTTTCCACATAGTAACACTGAGGGATTTCTACTTTTTCGCATAGTCTCTGGACTGGGGCGTGACACAGGAATTCTATTCTGTCCTCCATGGTTCTTAGTATTTATATGAAGCTGCTACATGTGATACAGGAAATGTGGCATTGGGTGCCATATCTATTTGGATAACACCCAGATGTATTTCACATTTTAATCTTTACTAGGTGTGTTAGTTCCTTCCTAGATCAGACTGCAACCTAGCTGAAGTATAACTAAAACTGAATATGAAAAAAAAAAGTGGGATTGTTGATCATAATTGTTAAATTGTTATATTGTACATTTAATTAATATTTATCTTTTCTGTAAACTGCCCAGAATAATTTTTTAATGAGATGGCCAGTGACAAATTTGATATATAAATAAATATATATAAATAAATAACTCTACCCAACTGTAGGGGTCTTTACCCGCTATGGATGGGGTTGTACTTCTCTTGAAAGCCAATTCTAGTCTCCCACTCTTGGGCATACTTTTCAGTTCCACATCAACTCTGTATGTTGACTGTGTGTAGTGCTGATCTAAGAGTTCAAAAGAAACCTAAAAGTTTGCAATACTTGTACAAGTAAGCATTCTGTTTTCAACCTTGACATGTTTATTATTTCTATGAAGGTTGCTTTGGATTTTATGTATGTTTTAATTGTTATTATTATTGTTTTACTGTTTTATATGTCAAGCACTGTGATTTAATATTATTTATTGTACTGTGAGCAGCAGTGGGCTGCTGTTCCAGGAGTGTATAAATTTGATAATGAATAAGTACAAACTATTCAAACTTTTTCAGACAAGGTTATTTAAGTAAGACTGAAAGCCCAATTAGTTGTTTTAGCAAAGGAAACTACTGTATTCATTGCAAAAACCTGTAGAGAAGAATGACTGGAGGAATACTTGATAGTATGGCAGTCCATGTTAATATGTTAGAATGAGTGACAGGTAGAGAATATAATTTGAGAAATCAATCTGAAGATGGAGCTGAATACAGGAAGAAGTCAGGGATATTCGAGAGACAAATTAGGTGGGAGAGAAGCAGATGATAATAACAGCTGACAGATGAAATAGCAGTAAAAATAATAATAAGGTATTAGGATGGTTACCACACAAAGCTATTACTTCTTACTTTGTAACAAATGACCTTGTTTTGGGTGTTACACTTCCAAATTAAAATGTACTGATAACTAACTGCTGTGTTATTATCTGACAGGTTCGAGGAACAACATACTTCACTCCATGTGCTATCTTTGATATATAAATTCTAAACCAACACACAAAGGAATCTGGATCCTTCCATTTGGTTATGTTTTAAAATACCCATCATCCTTGACAATGCTGACTGGACTGGAATCAGTGGACACTTGCTGTGAAAAGATTGTTATAGAGCAGTGGAGTCTGCAGGGTGGGTAAACAGAGTCCAGATGGTGGTTATGGCAGCATGAATGAAGCTCTGCTTCTTTATAAGTCCACCTGACACCAACATATGTACAAAAGGGGCAGGGCTTCAGCTATTCTGCTGTGACCATCATCTTGCCTTTTTCCCCCCAGGCAGATGCCACATTTATTTATGTATTTATTTACACAGCTTAGAGGCCAGCTGACTTCTAACAACAACATATAGGTCAGCCTACATTTAAAAAACAGGAATACAGATCACATGCATCCAGAAAACAAACCATACATGAAACAAATCATCAGATGGGGGCTCAATAACTGCTCTACCACAAGGCCTGAGAGAATAGCCAGATTGTCAATGACTTTACGAATGTGATCAGGTTGGAAGCCATATGGATATTGCTGGGAGGGTGGGTGGGGGTGGAAATGTTGTTCCAGAGACCAGGTGCTGCCCAAGAGAAAGCATCCTTCCTAGATCCTGATAGATAACATTGTTTAATTGAAAGGACCTGAACTGCAACCACTCAGCCCAATCTTACAGCACAGTCATACTCTATCAAAGACAGGCAGTCCCTTAAATAACCAGGCCCTATGCCATTCTCTGATGTGAAACAACCTATTCTCTGTACCTCAGTAGGTGGTGGAAGCAGATTATTTTGCTTACATTTAAGGAAAGTAACAGTGGAACACTGTTTCTCAAACTTGTCAACTTGTCAACCATGCTGGCTGGGGAATACTGGGAGTTGAAGTCCACACATCTTAAAGTTGGCAAGTATGAGAAACACTGAACAGTGGAAAGATTGAGTGATTTACCCAATGATTTCCTGTGGTCAAGAAACCCATGGAACTTCAAAGAACTCTTCCCTACCTCAATGGTGGAGCACACACCACACAACCAAAGTTCCCAGTTCAAAAACCATTCATTGCTGAAGTCTATAAGAGGGGCTAGAAGGTATTTCTAACTTTGGTGCGGACATATGGGCTTTCTGAAAAAAAACATTTTTTAACTTTCATACATTTGATGAGAAATTTAGATTACCCCACTCCTGCTCTTTAAAATACACACACATACGCATACACTATTCCCCTTGCACAAAATCTCTTCCTTCCAGGATCCAACTATTATTAATATGCATGTATGCACACCCTACACTATAGTAAAATTAATTTCAGGCCAAACAATGTTTATGGAGAAAGAAGTGATGCAGAATACCATTTTTTTACCTGTTTCTATTGCTGGAGATCCAGTCAGAGATTAGAGTTGCAGCCTGCTGGTGGCAGTGCTTGTTACCAAAGCTGCAAGCCAGCATAATCACTTCACGGCGGAACTCCCTGGATATCCCAAAGGCAAACAAAACTAGCATTAACCTGATGCTAATAAATGTATTCAGATTTTCAGGTGAAAATACATCACTGTTTCCAAGATCTAAACCAACGTTTCTCAAACTTGTCAACTTGTCAGCCATGCTGGCTGGGGAATACAGTGGTACCTTGGTTCACGAACGCTTCTGTTCACGAACAATTCGGTTCACGAACAACTCCGGTCGCAAAATTTTGCCTCCGTTCGCGAACTCCGCATTGGGTTACGAACAGGATCCGTGGCCATTTTCCCTCCCGTGACACGTGGTTGCGGCTTCCTGTAGGGAGGGAGACTCTCCCTCCAAGCAGTAACCGCCTCCCCACCCGCCTTCCTGTCCTCCACGCCAGAAGTTGCATCGAGCAAGGTTAGCTTTCTCTCTCTTCGTACTGTACTTTGTGTCATATTTTTGCGGTTTAAAAAAAACAACAACATATGGTTCAGAACGGATTAACCGTAATTACATTGAACCTTATAGGGAAATTTGATTCGGGACGCGATCAAAAATCAGTTGGCGACCAAATTCGTAGGGGTCAGAATGGATTAACCGTATTTACGTTGAACCTTATGGGAAAAACTGATTCGGTTCACGACCAATTTGGTTCGCAACCAGAGTCGCGGACGAATTAAGTTTGTGAACCGAGGTACCACTGTACTGGGAGTTGAAGTCCACACATCTTAAAGTTGACAAGTGTGAGAAACACTGATCTAAGCTAATACTTCACAAGGACAAACATATGAACAATGTGTTAACAATGATGAAGCAGAAGTTATGGCATTTAGATTGCCATGAAGCCAGTGAGTTAAAACATGAGCACCTCAGCCTACCAGATGTTCTATTGCCAAATGCAGCCAGAATTTAAATGATTGCTTAGAACCAATTATTCTTTGAAATTCTAGGGAAAAAATGCAACATCATAATAGGAAATATGAATTTAGAAAACAAGAGGCCCAATCCTATCATTTAAACCTCACAATGAGCTCACATGTCCCAAATAAACAGAAGATACAAAAGTTAAATCTTATTATCGCTTTGAATTAAGTTTAGAAGATTCAGTTTATTATAGCTATTTTGCAACAATTCAAAAAAAATAGAATATTACTCATGCTGGTAGGAAGCTTGAACAAAAGACTTCTCCAAATTATTCGTGGGCCATCCCAGCTTAAGATACATTGAAGCAACTTGTCTCAAAATGTATTCCTGAAATGGGAAAAACTTCTCTGCATTAAATATTTTCACAGTCAATGCTGATGTTGCATCTAGTTCAAAGCAAGCAAATGTACCACAGATCACCCCCTTCCCCCTTTAGAAAGAGTTACTTTAGTCTACATTACGCATATCATCCTCCCATGCATGCTGAGTTTTATGAATGGAAAGAGGAGGGTCACATTTTATAACTGCTGTAATTGAGTGGGCTTCTTTTCCTGTCCAGGGCTACTTTAACTTTGTGTTCCCAGTGCCATAGCTAACACTTGTTCTTAAATTAATTACCTGCCCTGAAGATAGCTAAGGTTAGACAGTAAGCTGATTTTTTTAATTAATCAAGGAATAACACACTTAAAAGAACAAACAAAAAGAATAATGTCTTTGATTGTATTCTTTGGAAATTCAAGTTCCGGATACAAACCTAGGAATTATTCAAGTAATGCAGTAAGACATAACACATGCCCAGCAAGGTGGGAGTTTTTATGTTTTTGTTTTTTTGGCAAATCTGCAATTTATATAGCTAAAATATTGTCTTCTTGTAAAAAAAAAAAAAAGAAAGAAATCTGTTTGTTATTCTGCCTAATGAGCCAATAACTATAGATATGGTCTTGCAAAATCTTTTCCACAGTCTACATATTCCAATAATTAGTTCTTTATATTTTAAAACTTTTTCCAATTGTTTTTTCTCAATCCCTAGTTATTGCCACATCTAAAAATTACTCTTTTCAATTAGTATTATATATGGTGTGTTGTGTTCTAGACAGTGATCAGTTTGTATGCCAAAATCTCATTAAAATTATCATCTTTTTCAGCAACTTGCTCAATTTTGTGTTCATACGAAATGCAGAAAAGTCAGAAATTATACTTTTTGCACCAATACCAATGCATCATAATGGCTACTCTCGACATAATGTTGCTTATAATCAGTCTGAGCAATTTTGTTTCATTTACTAATTACCTGATCCACAGCTTCAACTTTTTCTTTACAAAGTCTGCATATGATATCAGAAATTGGACTGTTGTTTTTATTGTTGTTATTCAACTTTCTACAGATAAATTAATATTCATGGTCAGGCTAGTAATCAGTGGAGGATTTAAGAGGGTGCAAAATAGAAAGGAAATAGAAACTGGAACAAGTTACTTGCCTCCTTTGACCAATAGAGTTCATACAAACTAGATTTCTTTCTGAAATAACTAGCTTTAAAAGCTCCTCATGCTTAGACATGTTAAATATTTACTACTCAGGCTATCCTTGACTTTGAAGTACATGTTTCAGTAATGTCCATTATTAAATATTTACAAGTGACACATTTGGGCCACATATTGTGATGAAATTGATAAGTAGTCTTCACAGATGTAGATTTATAGGTGCAGTGGCAAAATCACCACAAAGACACAGCCAATTGATGTAATATTGAATATGTGAGCTGCATATCAAGATTAGACAGTTTAATGAGATCTGCATTTCAGTGTCCTTTTAATTGTTGGCATTTTTAAAAGCAATGACAAGGTGACACGTTTTCTACTTTTGACCCTTTACTTTCTATACTGTTACAATATATGACTTTGTCATCAAAGTTATACTGCAACTTCCTTATTATCAGGCCAGCCTGTTAAAAGCAAAATAGAGGCAATATAATTTTGAAAAAAGTATTTTGCATTATATTAATATAGTCCAAGAGCAGATAATATTTATTTACATACCAACAAAGTCAGCTGCATGTTATTAAGATGAAAAGATATACACAGATCTTGGCTCCAGAGACTCTGGAAGAAAGTGATTATCTGGACCCTTCTGAGTCAGGTTTTGGACAAGATTACAGTATTGAGATGGCATTGATTACATTTGGGCTTTGGATACATCTCCACTTTTGATATACATCCACTTTTGATACCATTGATCATGGCATCCTTCTGGGCTGGCTTAGGGGATTGGAGTAGAGGGCTAGGTTTTGCAGTGGTTCTTCTTTTCTGAGGCTGCTTCTACTTAATGATGAAAGAGGTACTCCTCTAGACCCCTGCACTTTAATACTGTACCCACTTCTATTTAACATGTATATGATACCATTTGCCTGAGGTCTTCTGTTGGCATGAAGTATCATCAGTATGATGATTGTTAGTTGTACATTCCTACCCTGGGCTGTCCAGGTAATGCTGTCCAGGTTCTTTCCCAATGTCTAGTGGCTGTAGAGTATGGATGTGGGGGCGGGGGGCGGGTAGAAGAGTGTTTGGCTTAATCCTAGAAAGACTGAGTGGCTGTGGGTGCAAGGGCCCCTTGTATCTGGAGATTTCCCAATGCTGACTCTAGAAATGGTGGCATTTACCCAGATAGAGTTGGTGTGCAATTTGGTAGTCCTGTAGCATTCACAGGTTCTGCTTGAAAAGGTGGCAGCCATGGCCAGGAGGACCTTTGTAAAATTCCATCTTCAATGCCAATTGTGCCTGTTCCTGAATCAGAAAGCTCCACTCATGGTCATTCATGTCTTAGTTATTTCCTAGTTGGACTACTGCAGTGTGTTCTACATAGGGTTGCCCTTAAGAACATTCAGAAACTGGAACTGGTCCAGAATGCAGCAGCACATGGGGTTTTAGATATAACCTAGTATACACATACAACACCACTACTTTGCAAGCTGCACTAGCTCTCAGTAGGTTTCTGCATGTAATTCAAAGTGCTGGTTATGATCTATAAAGCTCTACACAGGATCAATTTATTTGCAGAACTGCCTGTCTCCAAGCATCTCTGCTTGTTCTACCAGATCTGGCAAGGTAGGTATGTTCCGAATCCCTTCTGTGAAAGAAATGTCACCTAGTAAGATCTTCTCTGGTGTGGTGCCTTTCCTATGGTTCAGTATCCTCCCTGATATCTGGATGGCCCTGACCCTATTAGCCTTCCATAAAGCCTTGAAGACCTGGCTTTTCCCTCCAGCACTGGGCCAGGAAGTCTGTTGAGCCCTGTGTATAAGAGTAGTTCAGTTTCTTTTCATATAGTCTGCTAGCAAAAATTATATTGTTTATGTGTGTTTATTGCTTTTGTTTATAGATATTTAAATTACTTTTTTTAAAAAATATTGTGTTTTGTTATGTTTCCGTGCATTTTTAGGCACCCACAGTCACTATGTTGAGATGGGCAGCCATATAAATCAATCAATCAAACAAACGAACGAACAAACCTCCAGTGGCATGTCAGTTATTCCTGAGAAAAATAAATGTGTAGCATTTTTCCCTCTCAGCTCTTAATTGATAAAAGAGAACCATCTAGAAATGCATTTTTACCTTTTTTTAAATTAGAATTGCAGTTTTGCAAAAGTCAAACTAAACAGGATTCCATAATGAATGCATTAGAATGGTAGGCAATACGAAGCTGACAGACCTCTCATTTATTCCTGCATTTTATAACAGAGAGTATGCTTACATAGAGTTCAGCATCTACTGATAATGTTAGTAAGACAAAGGAATTTAGGAATGTGTTTAAACATGTGTTACAACATGCCTACATTATCATGATGTTTCTGACATCTTTACTCAGGTCTGCAAAAGAAGCCCATCAAAAATCTAGGAAAGTTGCTCCCAATTAATGCAATTAGAGCTATAACAGTGATACTGACTAAGAATAAAATAGCTTTCTGTGTTCCTAATGTGGTTCAAATAATGTATTTCCTTTTTAGCAGACTTTTTTTCCAGGGTAACTATGGGTATAGTGATCATTAGTCTTCCTGATATTTGTGTTGCCCTGTTGTCAGTTGGGTGGGTAACTGAATTAAATAGCAATACAATTGGCAATGAGAAAAAGTGAACTCCATATAGCATTTGGACTGAAATAATGATGGCAGAGTAGGACTCCCAATGAAATCAACATATTTTAAGAACGCTTCAGCTTTGCTGATGAAGTAAATTCTGTAAAACCTTCTTACATAAACAAAGTTGTATGAAAATATTTCTTATTTATTGAATACAGTCCACCCATCTTATGTAATACTTTATAACATAAAAATGTTACTTTTCTATTAAGCTAATGCAATTTATAGCCCAATAAATAGTTGTGGATTTCAACTTCTACCACCCGTAGCTATCACAGCTATTTGCAAAGTACAATAGGAGGATCCAAAATAACTAGAAGACATGGGGTTGCCTACTCCTGGAAAATGACTAAAGTACATTTTATGTTCCCCTTGACTGATATACAGAGTCCTAGTAGGGAGGACTATACTTCAGTGGTTGGTAAAAAGGAAGAAATGTATATTTACATTGAACATGTTGTAGTTCTCCGTGCGGTCCAGCAACTTATCTAGAGGATAAAGAGCTCGGCTAGCAGCATGCCAAGGTAGAAATTCCTTTTCCTTTGACAGATATCTGATAATCTCAAGTGGAATATTCTGGGGCAAATAGCCAGCCCTGTATAAAGACATTGTTATAATTATTGTTTGGGGGAAAAAGTGCCTGATGATGCTAGAAACCAAGATAGATTTGTTTACATATACATACAAGGGAAAAAGTAGGATCATTTTTTCATGTTATATAATAATGTCAATATTATTTTTAACATTTTCAATGTGCCAAGTGCCTTTTAAAACAAATCCCTAAATCACAGTATCTCTAATTTAAATTAAATAATGAATACATGTTTAAATGAAAGTTCATACAATTTTGTAAAATAAACGAAAGGGGTTAATTTGGGGGGCAAGAGCATTCAGGTAATCTCATTCACAAAATATGTAGCAATATATTAATTATTCTTCCAAACCATAGTTTATAACATAATTTAAACATTCACAAGTGTTTGCTGCAGTAAATCTTTGCAGTTCACTGAGTTGATCAAAAGAAACAGGTTGTAACACATTGTTATTTTTTAATGCTTAGTTTAAAGGGATTGTCATCATCTTCTTACATTCTCCAAAATTGTTTTGCTGAATTTACTATGATATGTGAGAAAAGGAAAATAGTATGCATTCAGTTATTTTTCCACAATTTCATAATTATTTATGAAAACTTGATATCCATATAGATATGCAATCCTCCTTTGCTACCTCCTCTCCTTTTTTTCATTGCATACTGACTTCGGAGCAAAAATTCTGGGACACAGAAGCAAATTTTCTGATATAATATTCTAGTCTGTGAGTAACTAAATTAGAGTTTTCCAATTTGAAAAGAGGGAACTGTATCTTAATACTCATTATTTGTTGTATTCTGAATTTCTCCAGGAGCTCAAGGCAGCTTACATGGGAACTTCTCTTAATTTTATATTCAAATAATAATCCTGTGAGGTAAACTGGGCTGTGAGAGAATGACAGGTCCAAAGGTATCCAGTGAGTCTTCATGGCAAATTGTAGACATAAACCAGGTATCACCACCACACACTTTAACCCTTACAGGTGAAGCCAAGAGGAATGGGAAGAGGAAAGGAAAAGTGAGAAGAAAGAAGCCATATTTTCTAAGGCTGTAGACAAAGGAACAATGTCCACTGTAAGTTATAACCAAAGCAAGCACAGGGTTTAATAATATTAAAATAAAATAACTAAAACACATGAACATTATCTAGTAGACATGTTAGTAGATGTTTTATAGGTTTTCATTTGAAGACTGGTAACAAAACGTTTTATAGTAAGAAATGCTTTTCGTAAAAAAATCTGGTCTTCAAATTTCATACTTTGGCGAAAGTCAAATACAGTGGCTGTGCATGTATGTGTACAAACATATATTTTGAAGCATGTCTGAAAACTTCAGAATGTTGACCCCTTTATTTTTCTAGACTGGTATGTGAGAAATAGCTCACTATTTTAAGGTATTCAAACACTAAAGCTTAGTTTATTAAATTGTTCCTTTCATCATTTCCCTAACTTATCAAAAAACAAAGAGAAACAAAAACATATTTTCATAAAATATTTTCTTAACAATCCCTCTTTTATACTGGTGCTTTTCAAATGAAGAAGATAGTAATATTTTTAATAAGCCAATCCTGGAAGATCAGCTATACTGATGGGAAGAACCACTAATATCAAGACGTATCTGGACTGTTATGATATTGCTGTAGTGTATGAAAATGCCAAAAGGTGAAACTGATGATAGCTATAGCAATCAATCACTTTTTTTGTTTGGAAATTATTGTCTCAGAATCCCAGCCACTGTGAGATCAATATTAAGGAATCATGCAAAATTTCTGATGGAAGCTGATCGCCATATTAACATATCTTCATGGCTTGCTTGAAGTTCAGTCTTGCTCTATGATTTTCTTTCTCTAATAATTGTATAGATGCCTTTTTAAATATTCCATGCTAGGCATTGCTCAAAATAATGGAGTAATGTATTTAAAATTTATTAGGCAGCACCACTAAAAAATATCAGGAAGATTCTGGCCCATCTTCTGTTTCAGAAGAAAAAGAACTTCCACCTTTTTTTTAATTTGTAGAATTAAAAAATACTGAAAAAATAAATTCCTAAAACTATAATATGATTCCCAATGTTTTAAACTGGCCACTTGAAAATCAATCTTTATATTAGAAACATTATTATTTTTTTAATAATAGGTTTCAATGAGTCAATTACAGTTGCATATCCAATTTTAAAGGGACATTTGTGTGTTTTGCAGCTGCGTTCTCATCTTGGTTTGTTTACGTATACTGGGAAACTGAACTCAGAAATAGTTCCTAGAACATTGATTTTGCCCCACGGACAAAGTACCAAGTAGTAGCGCAATTGCCCAGGGACAGTTTTTAATCCATTCTGAATTATTTCCTCATAAATCTAACAGCAGACAAGCCATCTCTGTCTGAAAACAAAAAACAAAACAGTATGAAGCGTTGTCAGTTGGCCAGTATACTATAAATCCACAACCTTACCACTTGTAAGAACTGGGTTTAAATCAAAATTAGAAAATCTAAGTTGGCCACAAATTGGCTGATGGTATTAAAACAATGGGAATGAGGTGATGTAGTTGACACAGCTCTAGAAACCAGTCTGCATCCTCTCCTTTACATGGAATGCACTGAACATGACGAGCTTATTGCTATTCATATCGTTTCTAAATGGAGGTAGGAAGCAACAATTTATACAGCCTTTGCTCATGTAGATCTGCAATTAAAGTTTTTCCATGCTTGTAGCTCAATTTCTGTACAGATTGTGGTATACAATGATGTATATTCAATAAAATTAGGTGTTGCACAATATTAAAATAAAATAAAATAATAAAGATCAGGGTTAAGATAATTCTAGTATAATATCTATAATTCCACAGTCTATACTTAACATGATGTGAAAGGATTCTAATAAGTACAGTCAGCTGCTTTTATGTCTCACTCCTTTTACATGCTGCAACAATGCATGTCAAAAAGCTGGGAGGCTTTGGTCACGCCCACCATCTTGACTTTTCTGTCTCTCTCATGGACACTGAATATAACAAGAGTAAGACTGATTGAAAAATAATAGGCATTTAAAGCAATGCATTTTCTTTCAGTCTTTTGCAAAAAGCAATAGGATGCAAGGAAAAAACAACATAGGTCCTAGAAGCATAGTGAAGCCTGAGTTCTAAAATTTTGTTATTAAAAACAAAATAATATGAACAATCTAACATGATTTCTAATGTGATTATAAAAGCCTAATCAAGTTAATCATTAAAATCAACAAGCAGACATTAATAAATGGTTGCAAGTCCTTTTGCTTCATTTTTTCTATTAAGTCTGTAAATGGTCATCCCTTTCTTGCACACTGAACCAGAGAGCACTTAGAATGCCATTCCAAAAGCTCATATGCATTTATTACCTGGGAAGGGGAAATTTCCAGGATTGGTTTTAGCTGATAAGTTGTCAGGGTAGAGAAGCTAGACATGCACAAGATTTATCTCTGGGTGTCCCCATAGGAAGACTGTCTTAAATTTAAGGTAATCTTCCTTTTGGGTAAACAAGGTTATTACAATAAATAAATAAGTCTATTCCTGTCTTTAAAAATCAAATTTTTGTATATACTGGATGTAATTTTTCTCAACAGGGTCAATAGACATATATGATTTGTGTTATCCTTCCTCGGCATATTGGTTATTTCATTATACCTAAGAAATATATAGTCCAAGCAGAGTTAATATTACTAATTTGTATAGTTCTCCTAAATATAGCATTATAATGGAAGCATTTTGAAGGTAAGAGATAAATTATAAAACTCACTTTAAACTTTGCTTTGAGACTGAACTAGCTTGTTTAAAACAAACATTTGTGAGTTTATAAATTCCTTTCAGACATTCATTAAACCCACTGTGGGAGAAAGTGGAGCGCAACCTCTGTCTATGCTACCAAATGCCAATTCCATGCTCTTATACACATTCAGTGATAAGTGCCTATGAGTTTTCATGTGATCAGAAAGTTTCCACATTTAAGTTATTATACACATATTTACTCCACATGTATTTCTATATCTATGTTGATAATTCTTTAAAACTGAGAGTTGTTTTGGAATATTTATCAGATGATGGGAAAATGATGAAAAAAGTAAGTTGTCTGTCCATAGATTGCAGGTGAGATATCCAACTTTTTATCTCTATGAAGACAGTATAAGTTGGAGTAACAAAGTTTTTAAAGTTTGATTACTGCAATAAAAATCCTGTTTGCTTCAAACAAATGAATTCAGAAATTAACCTGCTTCCTAAAGCTCAAGTAGGGATTCCCTTCCCTTCCCTTCCCTTCCCTTCCCTTCCCTTCCCTTCCCTTCCCTTCCCTCTCTCTCTTCTCAACTTGAGGATAAAATACTACTAAATATATGGACGTTATGTACTTTCCCCCTTCAAATGTGGAAGCAGAGAATGCTGTATTACAATGTTATCTCGTTGGGCCAGCCTTACTACAGGCAAACCTTGTGGCAAAAGGAGTAGATCATTTGAGGCCCAAATGGATTGCATTGTCTAATATTTTATTTAAGAATTCAGATTGCTATGGATTAATAGTGAAGCAATATTGTTGTATGAGTTATTGTCAATCTGTTCTCTAAACTCTTGATCTTCAACTCTGCAAACTATTTTTATAACTTTTTATCCCTTCCTGTGAACCCTGGTTTTCCTCACAAACAGACTGTATGCAGGGTCCAACCTTCATAGCTCACTCTCTCCAACTGTCATGAATCAGATTCAGTCTTGCATGTGCTGTAATAAAAAAAATTGACCATAAAGAGGACTGGGAGGGGGGAGCCAATTAAGAACAAAGACGGACTGTATAAACAAATATTTAATATACTAAATAAATGAATTTAAAATATGTTTCTAACAGTGACCATTCACATGCTTTTATCCAGGGAATGAAATTTTTAGCGGACAAGGAAAACCCATGCTTATACTACTGCCTCCCCCTACCCTAACAGTGAAGATAAATTGTTCTGAAGCAGTCAAACTTTTTTTTTTTTTTTAAGTATCTTTCTATTTCTCCATCTGTCTATCTATTACGTATCTACCCCACCAGAATTTAAAAGAAGAGTCCTGGCAGCTTTCATAGAACAAATAACATAGTTGAAGTATCTGTGGTACAACCTAAAAACCCAACAGCCATAGACAAGAGACAGAAGCAATAAGCAACGTAAGCAAAACCACAATAATATCATAGGTATAAACACAAACGTAATGCATTTTTCATATGATAAACCAGACCCATTCCAAATATTTCTGAAGTTTAATTTAATGCAAAATTTATCCACAAAGCTTAAATTCCTTTACTCTGTGACCATATCCTTCTCCTGGAAAGGAATTTTAACCATTTTATCATGATTTTTCGCAAGTTCTGGAATAATATTTGGATAAATTGGAGTTTTGCCCTCCTATTGTTTAGCATGGCAAAAACATAAGCACATAATGGCCCCATATAACCTTCATTTTTGTTTTTAATCAGAATAGGATTAAATTGCCAGGAACAATAGACAATTGTGAAGAGATTACATTTGCCAGAGTTAATAGAAATTGGTGCAGGGTTTTTTTTTAGTTATATTCCTTTATTATCAGAATTAATACCCAAGCTTTTTTCACCTCCTCAGTAGAATGGAGATGAAACTTAGAAACTAGCCCATTAATAAAAGATACAAACCACTCAAAATGTCATAGATATCAGTATATGGGTTTTCATATTATGCACTCTTCTGGCCATAGCCCCCCAAGCTCAGAGTACTACTGCTGTGATCCTAAACCTTTTCCACTACAATCTGCGTGCTATCTCCTTGCCTATCTTCAGTCTCTCTAATGACATCCCTTAATAAACTAAACGTCATGCACACATTCCTATCAGTAGGGCCGAACTGGGATACTGCTTCCAAGATCAAAAGACTGGAGGGCAGATACCAAATAATACACTATTTACAATTATTCAAACAGTTAAAGAAATTGGAAACTAATGTTAGGTATTGAATTATGTGCAGTGCAGATTAAGGAACTAAGAAGAAAGACTAATTCAAAGAGCTAGTTCAACTGAAAATGGATGGGATGGGAAGGGAAAGCTAGAAAAGCTAACAGAAGGAGGATCAGGTAAGAAAGGAAATGATATTAAAAATAAATAAGTCAGTTTATTGTTCATAAAAGAAAATACTGTCATATACTTAATAACAGAAAAAAAGATCTTGGATGACAATGAAGTATGACTGCAGTGACTTCAAATAAGTATATCCTCCACAATCTTGCCAACTATCCAAAACACTTTGATGAAAGCAGCTAAGGTAAGGATCATTCTGATTTAAGGATAGATTCTGTCAATCATCCCATATCCAACCAAGATGAGTGAAACTGAAAAGTGCTATTTAAAATCCTCCCTTAGCAGGCAGTGCAATACCCTATCCTTTCCAATGAGTTAGGTTCCCAAAATACATTTTGAAGTGAAACAATATAGATGATTTTGAATTGAAGCCTGTAAGGTATCATTATTTATTTATTTATTTAAATTTATTGGCCACCCAACTCCAATGGACTCCTATTCCACTTAAAAAATTTCAACTAATACAGTCCCAGATTCCATTTTTTCCAGTATAGTGATTAGCCAGTGAGGTACCATTCATCATCCATCCGTTAAAGAAAGCAATGGAAAGCAATGGAAAATAAGAAAAATATGAGAAAACCATATGCATAAATGTATGAAGGTATCCACATCCATATATTCTAGTATAATTTATGCTAACAGTGACTCTCTCAGATACAGATTTTTCCATCATTTGCTATTTGATTCTTCTAGCTGGAGATCCTAGGAAGGTAATTTAGGACCTATAATATATACAAACCACATGCTTTACTACTAAACTATCATCTTCCCTGAGGAATGCTTTATTCACCAGCTTGCTCTAGGTATGGGAATGCATGAAGCATCCCCTCTAACAACTCCCCCTTACATTCAACAAATTGCAAACTGCCAGAAAGATTGCTGAAATATTGATGCAATTTAATTTCTGGATATTAATATGCAAATGAATATTATGTCTTTAAGAAAAGTTACATGTTACCAGTATTAAACTAATAATGTATTAAAATTGACAAATCTACCATGTAAAAATCAACTGTTACCATCTACACCATTTCCAATAATGGTAGAACAATTGAGTTCTAGGTCTGCTGACTGCATTAGAAAATCACTGAGAAACAATTTGTTCACATTTAATGGAAGAAGCTATGAAATGACAGTGCTTACTAAATTAAGGTTATATACCTTAGGGTATATTTTTATTAACATAATGTACATTAAGGAGAGCATTAAGTTGCAGATTAAGAAGATAATGCATACTTTGCGATGTAGAAAAAGTATATGAATTTTAAAATAAATATTCTATGCTTCAAAACAAAAAAAAAATAAAACTTCACATTTTTTATCCTCTGGCCAATATATTTTAATTTTTTTTCTGTAAAGAGACCTAATATTTAATGTTCAAGCCATATTTGAATGACAGTAACTTTTTTTTTTTGGTGGAAAATTGTATTAAAGAGCAGTATTAATTTTTATTTTGAGTAACTTCATCAGTATTCAAAGATCTGGAGGCCAAAGGAGTAAAAAGCCATTATGTTTAGTTTTTAATATATTAGAGCACTGTAAATGTACTTGCTCTGTTTTATTTTTTAAAAATATTTCATGCAATACATCTCCAGATAGCACACTAAGCAATATGCAAATTAAATGCAGTAAAATAATAATGTATTAACATTTATTAAAACATGTAAATCAGAGGTCATGAGAAATAGAATATCATCAGGAGATGTCAAATGCCAGAGTGAATCACATCCTTTCAGAATGCATCTAAATTAAAGTTTGGTTAGGTACCAGTATAGAAAGCATCATCTTCCTAATTAATGGTAAACGAATATTCACAGAATGTAGCAGAGATAACTACTTTCTTCAATTAAGTATGATAAAATAAACTAGGTGCCAAAATAAGCCTTTTCTATAATTTCTGGTCAACGTATCACTGTGTAAGTATTATAACAAGTATTTTCATATGTGAAATTTCCTGTTTGTATAAACTCTTAAGCCTGGAGTGGAAAAAGTGACCAGAGATTTTTTTCCCCCTTTCTCCTAAAGGTAGGAATCATCCCATAACACTGATAGGCAGGAAAGTCCATACATATAAAATTTTTACATAAAGTGTCGGATTCAGGGAGGATAAGTCTATCAACAGCTATTGGACATGAAAACTATGCAGAATGGAACATAGTATGTTATGGAACACTTACTCATGAGAAGCAAAAGTATTGAAATGCATTATTACTTTCAGGTCCTGCTTGCAGGCTTGCTTGAAATAACTGGCTGGTTGCTATGGTAAAGAAAATGGTTTAATTCGGCAGGTACTTCCTTTATTTCCATGAATATGATAATAGAGATCAAAGAAAGGTGGGCAATAGTAGTGCCACTTACCTGTGCCCTTTTCTATGCTGACCAGTAGTCTTGCTGCTTCTCCTAACTTTTCTACCCGTGTTTTTGTTGTTCATGCTATTTCCATTTTCTTTTTTCCTTACATCCTTTCCACTTCAGCTAGAAAGTTTCAGGTGCTTATTTACAGGTTTACGATGCAAACTTTGATCATCAACATTGATAGCTATCTACTTTCATAAATTATATTGCTAGCAATTGTTACATTGCAATTATTATTATGCAAAACCTGCCACTTCTACAACTGGTTTAAAGATCTGCATGTACATTCATACCATTCTGGACTGGGTGAAAATATATGCATACATTTTACTGTAAAATAAGACATTTTATCTGTAACAGAGCAGAAAAAAATTCTGAAGCTCGAAGAGTTTTATTACTAGAAATGACATGCTGCTCAAGGATCACTTTGAAAGGAAAATAGTTCATTAGTGAAATGGGAACAGATTATTAAACTGCAAAGCACTAAACTGCCCTTAAAGAAAATTAATCAAGCGTCTGCATTCAGAAATACTCTCAGGCTTTTACTAGTCAGAAACAGAGAATGCGGTGCTGAGAATATTTTTGCACTGCATCGTGAAAAGACATAAAACTGAAGAAATGGGATGAAATTTGAAACTGTTTTAAAGTAGCTTCAATTTCAAACTGTGCCCAAGCACACTATGAAGGGAAAGATATGAGGGATCTTTTAATGCATATCTGTAGGGATATGCATTAAACTAGATTATCTCCAGATAAACATACCTGGCTAAATTGAATGCATCATCGATCAAACCTGCACGATTACTGACAGAGATTACCTATGAGGGTAAAGGAGAAAAATTGAAAACTTAAGGATGATAAGGAATGGAAGTATTTCATATATCAAAACAAATTCCAGGAAATATAATGAAATGAGCTTACCTTATGGTTTCTCATGAGTTGGTCAATTATCAGTCTCCAGTTTCTGATGTCATAGTTAACCCTAAAATAGCCAGCTTGATTGATGTTTCCAAGCAGCCAGGTACCTCCATTAAGATAGGCAATCCTGTGATGTTCTGTAAACAAAGTAGAGTGGTAAAAGGAATGCAAATTATTGATCAGAATGTTTTATATTTTAAAATAACTTTGATCATAGGAGGAAAAAAAACTACAAGGTATTCCATAACAAACAAAATAGTCCACTCTTTTATAGGAGCTGTTGGTGTCACTTTAGTCTACTGTCTAATAAGGAATCAGTCAAATACAGCTGTAAAATCCCCCAATTTACAGAGAAAATACGTTTATAAGACAAGGTATATTGCTATAACATGTGATTATCATGCATATCCTTGATAAAAAAAAAACCTGAAGTTCGTTATTAGCTGCTTCATTTTTCTTTTAAGGATGATACCAACATGGTTTTTACGCAGATTAATTTCTGAATTAGAGCAGCTGGATTTAGTACAATTAAAGACCAATTTTTAACATTCATTTTAACAGTCAGCCAAGATGTGATAAAGACTTTATAAGAAAAAGTTCTACTTATTTGTGTGCTGAATATTATTTTATTAATGCATCCCCTAATGGTGACATGTAGCATTGTCACATCATGGTGCCAGCCAGTTCTCAGAATTGCCCACAGAGGTGGTAAAAATGAAGTATTTTCATTGCAGAGTGCATACACAAATAATATTTATCACCCAAAACTAGGAGAGCCAAAGCTCATCTCATGATGATTTTAATACATTGAATGTGAACAAAGGAATCGAGCCAGAGCCATCAATGGTTGTTCAACTGTATGAATCACAGGCTTAGGCTGAAATATAATAAACAAGCCTAGATTATAAACAAGATGCAATTATATTTATGATTTTTTATAAGTATTATTCTTGTATATGTCAGAAGTATTCCATATATATATAGCATGAAATAAATGCTTCTTTGAGCGTCCACTACATGCTTTCCCAGCATTTTTGAAAGCTAAGTAAGAAAGAATTTTGCAGGAGGATTTTAAGCACATCCTTTGATTCAGCTGACTTCTAGCAATATGGAACAACATCCTCCCATTTATTATTGTTAGTGATTAACAAAGCAGTGGTGAATTATTTCTCACTTTTAATATTATGGTCCAAAGGAATCTAGCAAAGTATCAACTCAATTTTTTGCATGGGCAATCGGAGCTAAAAGCAGAAATATGCTGATTACTTTGTGGTGGTGTATGTGGGAGGGTCAAACATAAAAAAACAGCACGCAGAGACTTTCTTGTGAAACAGTTCACTTTTTGTATTTCTGATATTTTAAAACTAGAAAAAAGTCCAGTTTTTCTGAGAGTTAGACTTTTATAGCTAGATGGCTCTGTAAGTGGCCTGTAGCTAAAGCAGTTCCCCACCCCAGGTTCTGCTATAAAGAGGTTTTATAAAGAGGATGCAGTAAATCATAAATTGTTTTATGACTATTATTGCTCTGCTGTTCAGCAATTAACTATTTCCCTGCTTACAAAATCATGCTTCTTCCAAAGTCAATGTGCCTCTCTTAAGCTACTATTATGTTTGTAGTTATAATGAAATTCCCCATAGAATTAATCAAGGGCCTAAGGAAAAAAATAACGGACAACCTCTCATGGCTATCAAAATGTTGACCACCATCTTAGGTCTTTCCCTCAGGAAATCTGAACAGATTTTCCTCCAACCATAGCGCTTCTCCCACTTTGCTGATTCTCATTCACCCATGATTCTCATTCATTTGAGTGATCTTCAAACCACTGCAAGACCTGCATATCTTTAGCAGTCTGAAACTGCTTACATCCAACTTTGCTCACCAGCCATCTTCTCTCATCTTTCTGAGCTCAGCAAGGATTCTAAGCACTTTCTGCAGGCTCCTTAGTCCACTGCAACTTATTCCTGCCCATCTGCATGAGAGACTCTCTCTCTCTCTCTCTGGTATGAAAGCCTTATCTACAGTATTTCATTCCCATATTACTTACAAGTAAGTCTGTATGTCTAGGAGATCACAAAATAGGATGGCAGCCAATGTTTACCTGCCTAATTTCATCACATATTTACCAGAATGTCATTAAGAGATAGGATTACCATGGAAATATAAATAATCCTATTATAAATAGACTATTACATAATTCCATGTGCATGAAATGTTAAAAGTAAACTATTGATTTCTTAGCTATTCTGTGGAAAAGAAATGGTTCTGACATTTCATACGACTTTTTTATTTCAGTAAAAATGAAATTATTAATTTAGTGTGAATGGATGTGTGGTCATGGTCACTCATGAACAAAGTGATGCATCTGAACTAATTTTTGTATCTAGAACTCTTGCTCTACGAACCTGCTGAAGTTGGGGAAAGAGACATTAAAGTAAAGGTTATGATTTGCTGGAGTAATTTTGAACATACCTCTGCATATACTGCTCTGATTCATATGAATGCTTTTATATATGATAATTGTAAAACATAACACAAACACTGGTTTAAATTTTAGAGGAAAATCCCTACTGCACCTTTTTTAGAATTCTGTGTCTAAAATTAAGTAGCAACAACAAGACTCATTGTAAAAAGAGCTATTAGCTAAGATAGTTAATATATACTTTTAACAGAACTGAAGTATGAGGTATTTGAAACTATAAAGATATGAAATATACAGGTAGTCCTCACTTAGCAACTCCAACTGGGACCAGTAATTCCATCGCTAAGTGCCATGGTCACTAAGCAGAAAATCATGAGACTGCAACGGGCTTACAATGTCACTTCCCCTTTGGTTGTTAAGTGAAGCTGCATGGTTGCTAAGCGGAACATCATGTGACCGCAACTTATGATTTTACTTCTGCCTTGTCTATTAACTCTGCTTGTCACAAGCCAGTTGCAAAGCACACAGATGACAATTATGTGACCTTGGGATGTTGTGACGGTCATAAATGTGTGCCAGTTGCAAAGCATATCAATGGTGATCATGTGACCACGGGACATTACAATGATCATAAAAGTGAGGATTGGTCACAAAACTTTTTTTTTTTACACCATCGTAAGTTTGAACGGTTGCTAAATGAGACAGTGGGTAAGCGAGGACTACCTGTATAACATTTGTTTTGCTACTATAGTGCAATTTTAAATCAAAATGCTGTAATTTATAATACTGAAGCAAAAAGTGGGGAAATAATTCTAGTCGTTTTGATCCCTAGAGTACAGCTGAGATTAAATAATTTGTTATTTAAGATGTAAAATTATTTCAGACTCATGAAATAATTTTATTTCAACCCTAAGCTTGAAGGATTATAAAATATGTTTGATGTGCAAATATAATATCTAATGCTTTATAAATGGCAAATGCTGTATTTTAAGTATAGTTCAATAGCCTGCAACTGAGTCACTACCTACACTTACCAATTTCTAATGTATCTGTTATACTATATTCTGCTACATTTTTAAGAGTTTACTATACCTACCTATCTCAATATACTGTAAATATCCACTAATACAGTTACAATCTCCCATATCTACATATCTTCTTTCATGGTAACTTAGGAACAGGTTGGACTGGGATGCCTTGCTAATATTCAAGTATCCTAATTTTTCCATCCATACAAATATGTTTGTGGATCATCTTCATGGACCCAGTATTATGACACAACATGTATGACATATAAAAACTTATAATTTCCCTTATTAGAAAGTTTATATTCTTCAACATGCTGGAAGGATAGGAGTAAGAGTTCTCTGTGTCAGCCCCACTAGGTAGACCAGACCAAGAAATGAACTCCACAGGAAGGCTAAAATTACTTTTATTGAGACTGGCTATAATAACAGAATCTTGAAAGTCTGATTCTGCTATATCTCCTCCCCCTTGTACTCCAGTGACTAAGGATGGTATCTGCTTGAGACATTTCCAAATGTTATCTCATTTCCTTGGACTTAAAAAATGTTTCAGCCCCTTTTGCCTAGGTAAAATGGTTCTTGCATATTTCCATCAAATCATCTTCCTTTGAACTTCCTCTGAACTGTGCAATTTGAAGATGATTCAGAAGAACTCTTTGGACCTTATCTGAGCATGAATGCAATACTCCTCTGCTATTCATTACCCAAATGAGCCTGGAAAAAAATATAGCTGCTTTAAGAGCCTCATTAAAGTTAATGTATGGATTCTTTAAGCATTTCCTTAAGCCTGAAAATGTTGAATTATTTTAATGAATTGGTACTGCACTTGTCTGAGGTCCAAAGTGCTAATATTTTATTTATAAAGCTTGCAAACAAATATCTTCAAAGCCTGAATTGTTTCATCATAAAGGTTGCTGCTTCATAATTCAAAATCTGAAAAATACAAACTGAAATATGGTGATCAGAAAAAAATAAGTGTCTTGATGACAGAACTTTTGCCAGTTGTATTAGCAGCAGTACGTTCATCAAAACCAAGAGCAGCCTTAATGCTTTCCCTCATTTAGGGCCCAATAAATACAGTGACCCTGTAAATAAATAAAATCAACTCTAGTTGCTCATTGGAAGGATTGACAATAAAGCTCAAGCTCAGATACTTTGGTCACCTAATGCGAAGAGAGGACTCTTTGGAAAAGACCCTGATGCTGGGAAAGATGGAAGGCAAAAGGAGAAGAGGATGGCAGAGGATGAGATGGTCAGATAGCATCACTGAAGCAATGAGCATGAAACTGAGCAAACTCAGGAAGGCAGTGAAGGACAGGAAGGCCTGGCGCGATATGGTTCATGGGGTCACGAAGAGTTGGACATGACTTAACAACTGAACAACAACAACAACAAATACAGTGAAGTGAAAAAGTGCACTTTGAGGATAACTTTCTCATGATAAGATATCTGGACTGAGCTGGGGGGTATCAATGTAGCAGCAGCAGCAGAAAAAAAAGACATTGCTCATTTAAATGCTGATTAAATAATGTTAATGAGGAGGATTTTTACTAGGATTAGTACTAAAAATAATTACTATGTCCTTCTATTCAGTCTGTCATAATTACAATGTTCTGTTGCTTCTGTTAGAGCCACAAACTGTGTATCACTGTATTCTGAGAAATAGCAGTAAGTATGTGACTTACTGTAGTGACTATTCAGCAACATATTTATTTCTTATATCAATTTATATAGCCACCATCTTGCAAATTGCAACTCTGGGCAGTAAACAAAGAATTAAAAACCAACACAAAAGAAAAAAGCAACAACAGTATTTTTTAATGGTTTCCAATAAATTTTAAGTAAAAACACAATATATGCTATCATTTCTCAGTTAAGGACATGTTTAGGTGGACCTATGTCTACAAAGGAGAAGACGAATCTTTTCACGTTATACTAGTTCAAATGAGTGGGCAGCTATTGTAAAGGGTGTCTGATAAAATGTTTTTTTTTTTTTGTGAAGGTCTTTATTATTACTAGCATTTGACGTCTATGCTTGTTGATGTCTACAATTTCTCTCACCATGCAATTTCTATCATATTTCAGTGATGTAGTTACATCATGGCAATCGTGCAATTTCTCTATAAAAATATCTTAGGTATTTTTGAAGCACTATGAAGTAACTGCTGTTAATGTTTCTTTTGCCTAAAATATTTATTCTATGTAGAAAATCCTTGAATGTGTTATTCAGCTTTTTAAAAAATCTATATATCACTCCCTTGCAAATATTACATTTTATTTAGCTAATGTAGACACACTGTGTACTTACGTTACAGCAGTGTTTCTCAACTTTGGCAGCTTTCATATGGGCAGACTCCAACTCCCAGAATTGCCCTGACTGGCTGGGGAATTCTGGGAGTTGGAGTCTACCCATATGAAAGCTGCCAAGGTTGAAAAACACTGCATTACAGTATGAACAGAGGCAGCTGCTCAGGGTGGCTGTTTGGGCAACTGATCCTCCTTCCTACTGTTGGCCAAATAATGTGCAGATGCCCTGTAGAGTTCTTAATGAGCTCTATTTTTCTCCCTAGCCCCTGGTACTACAGCTCATGATACTGTTAAAAACCCTTTCCCCTCTTTGCTTGCTACTGTAATGCTGAATAAGGCAAAGGGATTGTTTTCTAACTGACACAGGATTAGTTAAGTAAGAGTAGATAAGGATGGTGGGTAAAGATCCCATTTTCTTATTATCTATGCAACGTAGGAATCTGTTTTGCAGCCCTTCCACTATTGCAGATCACATATATGCAGAGAAAAAGGAGGATGACTGGCAGCTGAGACAAGATGCTTCTGACTAATTGAAGTTCTTTCACTCCAGCAGGCCATGATCAGAGCCAACAAATCACTAATCAGAGAAGGCAGCATTTGATCCACTTTATAGGAGAAAGGATTTGTACTCTCGGAGCTGAAAGATAGGGCTTTCTATTTTTCCACAGGAATGCTTTCAGACTTTGTATCATTTTGGGTTTCAATAGATGCAAAGATACCAAGGCTTGGTATCTTTGCAATAGATGCAAAGATACAAGGCTTAGTATCTTTGCATCTATTGAAACCCAAAATGATACAAAGTCTGAAAGCATTTTTGCTTGCTTGTTTGATTTCCCTCTGCCTCTCTTCCCATTATGTCAGCTGGTTCTGCAAATTTATTTGTTCAAAGCTGATAGGAGGCAGACTAAGCAATCACATAAACAAAAGATTTAGAATGATTAGCAAAAAAGATGATTTTCCCCCCTTTTGGGGGAAAAAGGGGAATTTTTTTCAAGCAGCTATCAAAAGATTCCTGAGATACAATTTTTTCCCCATCTTCTTTTAAAAAAAGAGGCTGGGTCCTGAAAAAAATGTTGAACTCTTCTTGATCTTTTTTTTAGTGTGTTGTTTTCACTATCCACTAATTGTCCTTTCCACTGTTATCAGCGTTTTTTTTTAATTATTGACTGGTGTTATTTTTGAAATAGGATGATTGATAGTTATCAGCACTTTCTAAAATTCTTCAATTAATCCTCTTTTATTCTCAAGTCTTCTTTCTTAGTAGTTAAATAATCCTAGTATAGTGCAGATGGAGAGAGGGACTCCAGTCTCACCTATCATATTACATGTGTAATTCAGTTTCTTCAATGCAAGCTTGTCTGTTTCAGACTCAATCCATTGATTGAGCTTCTGTGCTTCCTATATACAAGGATTACCAGCACAAGCTCCATTAGCCTAGGTAACAATCCTTATTCATCCATCCATTTAAGAACTTAGCAAGGGTTTTACTATTTATCTACTATTGAACAATTTTCCTCCTTGCAAATATTGGGGTCAAATGTTTAATAAAAATCTCCCTCTTATATTTTTCTCTCAGAAATATTATGCTAACAATGAAAGAATTGGCTTTAAATGCAATATTTAAATAACATATTTGTCTTTTACCTTTTTTTTTTTTTCCTGTGGAAGCATGAACTTGGAGCTTCTGGGCCAAAATGTTGCTGTTCTCTGCACAAGTTTGTGATTATGGTTAATGGACCTTAGATCATTGGGTTTTGTTCTCTGCAACAATATGGTTGTGGGAAAGATTCTGACTAGCAAATGAGATACAATTCAGGACAGACAGAAAAGAATTGATGAACTCCTCATTGCATCCATTTAGAAAATAAGAACAATAAATTACAAAGATGGATACAAAAGTTGGTTCAGTTGAAAGCCACTCATCACAAAACATTCCCTCCTTCCTCCTACAAACTCCTCTACTTTCACAACCGCTACCTATTTTGGCAGATTCTCCCCTTTCATTGCAACCCTTCAGGACCACTTCATATTTTTCAAAATGGTCCTATAGGACAAGCATTTTTTTGGGTTCCCATAACTTTCTGCTCTCACAAACTGTGAATCTAATACAACACTGTTTCAAATTTGGACACTTAACATCGAGCAGCGTAACCCTGTACACACAGACATGAGGAGTTATGGAGGCCACACACATCTTATCATCATTACTGTCATCATCATTATCATAATGGGCAGAAGACTTTTTTAAAAAAAGAAAAAAAGAGGGGAAGTAGAAAAAAAATCAGTATTATTTTCTGGGCTTCATATCTCTACTCTGAAGTATATTTTAATAATTAGCCTAGTAAATTTTCATTTGCAATTGCATTTTAATTGAGAATAAAAGAACCAAATGATAAGTATAAATATTATCTCTCGCTTTAAATTTGCTTCACTTTGATGCAGCATCAGAGTTTTCCCTTTTCAAAAACAGTAAAACAGTAAAACACCTGCATACTGCTTACAGTTAGTGAAAATCCTAATCTATAATTATCTAGAAGGGAATTCATAGTATTACATTTAAAAGAATAAAAGAATATGTGCACTTTAAGGGACTTAATAGGTTATCAGGTCTAAATCCACCAAACTATTCCCAGCAAATGACCATCCAGCACATTGGAAAAGCTTCAGCAACAGGCAGCCCACCACTTTTCTAGGAAGACTGACCCACTGCTTAATAGCAATTACCATTGGGAAACTCCTCCTGATATTCAGCCTGAATCTTCTGGCTTTTAACTGGTCCTAGTCCTACTTTCAGTTTCAAGAGAAAATAGGTCCTTCCCCTCTAGCACGTTACAGTGCAAGGTATTTGTAGACTGCTATTAGGGCAGAGCAAAGCTTCAGATTTGCTCTGAAAAAATTCCTTTAGAACACACGGGAGCATGAAAGTAGTCTGTTTGGGATTCAATAATGCAACCATATACCACTGCAGTCATGAGATCCTGGAAACATATCCAGTTTCTTTAATGACAGGTATTACATTCATGCTCTTTGTTTTCTGAAGCACATTTTCCAAATTTTATCTAAAGTACTGCAAAGCCCTATTACAACTTTCCCCTTTTCTTTTCCTTTTTTTCTTTTCTGCAAGGTAAACATGTCCAATTCCTTTTAACCATTTCTCATAGGGCTTAGTTTCCAGGGCCTCTATCATCTTCATAGTACTTCTCTAAACACACTCCAGTTTCTCTATAACCCTTTAAATGTGTGGTGTCAGAACTGGCTATTGTACTGCAAGCAGAGTCTAACCAGTGCAGTATACATGGAGGTATTCCTTTCTGCGACATGGACATAATGTTTCTGTTAAAGTAGCCCAAGAATGCATTGGTCTTTCTGCCACAGCATCACTGTGCTTGCTCACATTCAACTCTTGCCCCACTAGTACTTTTAGACCCTTGACACACACACACTGCTGCTAAGCAGGTCTTTCCAATCCTGAACATATTCATTTTTTTGGCTACTATTCAGATATAGATCATTCTGTTGGATTTGGCCCAATCTTCAAGCTTGCTGAGGTCATTTGAAAATATGTTTCTGTGTTTTTCTGTGAATGTTCAACCCAATAACTTGGGGTCATATACAAACTGAATAAACTTCCATTTTATTTTAGCCTTCCTTTGGCAACTTTGGACTTTGGCAACTTCACCTCCCAGAATCCCCCTGCCAGCATGAACATGAATTCTGGGAGGTAAAGTTCACATATCTGAAAGATACCCTGGATGGAAAGCACTAGGTCATTTATAAAGATGTTGAATAGCATTGGGGACTCCATTTGATACCTCTCTCCAGGTCAAGGCAGAACCATTTACAAACATTCTATGGATGTGTCTGTACAATTAGTTGCAAATCCACTGATTGTAGGATCATCTATCCATCTTGTTCTCAGGATATCATGAGTTACCTCATCAAATACTTTACTGAGATCAAGGTATACTACAATTACAGCATTCCTTTGATCTGCTTACGTCAAAAAGCATTTCAGAATGAACAACAGACTATAAACTGTAAAAATCAGTAGTAACCAACTATAGGGCACAGTTCCTTGTATCAGCAAAAATCCAGCAGGTAATAAATACAGCACAATCCTACCCTGGCTGTTGGATTTCTGGTGATTTTTTTTTTTTCAAGGAAGAGTGGGTTTAAAGATGCTGTAATCTGATACTTTCCATTATGTTGGGTGGGCATTATTAGGTTCTTGTAGACAGGCACCAAGCTCTGAAAATGATGAAAGCCTTCCGCTTCATCTCAAATTCTTTGATCAGATATTTCTGAGACAACTTATCTTCTTCTTTTTCATCATCATTATCACCATCATCAGAAGCAATATTTCTAAATTTGTAAACTTTAAGCTACAGGTAGTCCCCAGGTTAAGAATGCCCAATTTAAGGATGACCCATACTTAAGAGTGGAGCTTATTGTAGCAAAATTTGAGTGACATACACAATGGTTCGAGTTCATTACACAAAACTAGTTATACAATATTATACAATAATACTGTTCTGGCTTACATACATTAGATACATACATACATATATTGGGAATGGAATTTGTTCTTAAACTGGGGACTACCGGCACTTTAAATTAAGCAGACCAAATATACTATATCAGATAAAAACAGCTCAGATGCTCCAATAAAAAAATAAGATAATTAGTTAAGGTTTAATCAATTTTCCTGACTACTTGTGAACTTCAAGATGCCAAAGTCTAAGTCAACATTCCCAATTCTGTCGTCAGGAGCACCACTACTATTGTAGCTATTGTTTCATTAAGACATACAATACATACTATGGCAGAGGCCAAGTATGATTAGGTAATTCATGCATCAAAAAACTTTTCAAAAGAAAGCAATTTTCCCAAACATTCTTTTGTTATGAATCTTTTGAATGCAAGGGGCCTTCTAGAAATATGAACAAGATACCTTGCATATATCTACTATACAGTGTTCTTAGAATTCCTTCCTTTGCTTATAGTGACTTGCCTTGCAAAATTAATCCCTCAGCTACTAACAATATGCTGAGCTTCTCAAATTTAACTAGCTTGGATCAGCCAGGCATTCATGACATTCATGCACATTAGCCAGCCATTCACAGCTAATGTGCATACCATACATATCCCTGCACACTATTTGAAATACACTGACTAGAATTTAATACCACCATTGCTACTGATTTTTATTGTATAAATTCTTGTGATTCCATGATGCTGGCACCATTCAATCCTCTCTCATCCACCCATGCTGTCTGCATATTGATTAGCATATAAATGAAGTGAAATGGAATTGCTCATGAATAAATACGGCTTTCAGAATGAATTAGCTTTATTCCCAGGTTGGTAATTTTTGATATACTTTCTTAGAAATATATGTAATAGTTTACCAGCGACTGCTAGCTATTATTGGCTTACTTTTTGGTGATAGGATCAGTGAATTTGAATACAAAGAATGAATCTAAGGAATTGGTTTAAGCAAAAGAAAGTGCACTCACATAGCCCCTCTCTCTTATACACACATACACACACAACTAAAAAAATAGTATGGCTTCAACATCTAGCCTTGAATCAGCAAGCTATCTGAATGGCTTAATAATCTGAGCCAACTATGTCTGAAGCCAAAAACCCACCTTATGATAATTATGCTTATATAAAAGTACAAACACTCTCTCTATAACTTTCTAGAGCACCAAGTCCTAAGATGTTACAACTAATCAACTGTTAAAGAGCAAAAGGAAAAAAAATTACAAGTTTTGACTGCTTCCTTTCATATAATTTCACCAAAGAGTAACATTGTTGTAACTTCTCTGTAAAATTAGTTCATTTATCCTCTCTTTCCAGCTATGGCAAGAACTTCTCTTTCCCTTTTTATATCTTGTCATTCAGACTGTGCCAATTCAGAAGTGATCTACTGTATGCTTAGGAGCTAAAGTGAGAAAAACCTAAGAGAACTGCATATAACACTTGCTAGATAAGTTTCCTGTCTACTTCATTCCAGTTCCAAAGCAGTTTGCTGAGACTCCAAGTGACTTGGAGGTAATTTCCTAATTGTGTGAAAAACTAAAAAAGGATGATGGTAGCAGAAGAAGCTTAAAAAGCCAAGACCAAAAGAAACCCTCTCTGCTAACAGTTGAAAAGGACTTACAAAAGAATCAGAACTTCTTTATAATTTTCTTGGGCTAATTTTGGGATTAAATCAGGATTTAAATTTAAATGTTACACTGTCTATAAGCTAGATATACTCTTTTATAAATTTAACACATGTATTCAATGATTTTATATCTGAAGACAAATATTTCAGACTAACTTGCGTTATTAAAAAGTTTCATAATATTCTCATTTTTTTTCTACTTTTATTATGGGGAAAAATCCTGAAACTTCTTTTTTACAATTCATTTTTCAGAAACAAAATCTACCTTTAGCAACACTAATCATTTTTCTAAGATCAATTGTGAAGAAATAGTTCAGAAAAACACATGAATGCTGCATGAGATGCTACTGGGAGGAAAGTTTATGTTTACCTGATTTGTTAGACACCCATATAATTGCCTCTGATGAGATGTGGCTCGTATTTCCTACTGCAATTGTTAATGGAATCTGCCACAAGTAGCTGCAAGACAAAGGAGGGGGTTCTAAGAATAAAAATACTGAACTGATTCTTCTCACTCAACAGCAATCAGGGATTATATCAAAGGAATCAAACATTTTCAGTAAGAGAGCAAATATTTTGATTCTAACATGTTACCTTGTTTCTAAAATCAATTTGTGACTAGCAACAAAGTGGTGAGTCATTCATCTTTCAAAAACTGTATTTTTCTTTTTTAAATAAGATGTATTACCATTACATGATAGTTTCTAATAAAATAAAATGACAAAATAGAAGGAAAAATATCCAATACCAAAAATGGTATTGGCCCCATAACCAAGATTAATTTAAGGAGAATAGGCTCTGACAACAGCATATGTTTTGGTTTCAGTGACAATATACCTTTTTCATAATGCTATCTTTAAAAGCATCTTCTTAAAAATTTTCTGACAATGACATTTCATCTTATAAACCTCTATAATTACTCATATATCAGTAATCAAGTGTATAATGCTTATAGACATTTTATACATTTGTAGCATACTGGAAAAATCAAACTTCAGTATGGTACAGTTAGTATAAAACTGATTCTGTCTTATATGAATAATGGTCCTGAATATTGTATAGCTATTTGCTCCAGGAGTTTCCTTATATCCATTTTTCCCAACCTGGTACCATCCATATGTGTTGGGAATGCAACACCCAGTTCCTAGCCAGTATGGAAAAAAGGGAAGTTCATCTTCAAAAGTGAACGATAAAATATAAACAAAGCAAAAACAAAACATTCCTTTCTAAAACTGCTGCAACTAAATACATTTTGATATAACTAATAGTTGCACAGGTAATGCAATTTGCATATTTTGATTTCAAGTTTAACTGAAAACTTCTTTTGAAATAAATAAATAAATATAAATATAAATATAAATATAAATATAAATATATATATATATATATATATATATATAAATAAAAAACATAGTTTGTCTCCTGCAAACAAACAGAAATGCTCTCAGAAATATTCAGGGCTCACAATTTCAATTTTTAGTGGGAGATAGAAGAGGTTTCAACAGGTGGGAAGACAAGATCCTCAGCAGTATTTAAAATCCCATAGTTGATTCATTCAGCATAAAATTAGAAAAAATAGTGTATTTCCAGAGCATTTGTTGATTACTTCTATAATAGCTAGGATTTATTGTAATTGATTACATACTGCCAATCACAAGTATATCATTTCAAAGCAACTGAATATATTTGAAGATATGGAAAAGCACATAAAGAACCACCTTAGCACATTTAGTTTACCTGTGAATGACTCCAAAGGTCTGCTAAAGAAAAAAGTTTGGGTTTTTTGTAACTATTATTTTATTAGTAATAATAGTATAAGCCAACAGTAAACTTGGGTTGATTAAGGGAATTATTTCAGTAGAAGAAATAATATTCTTTGAATCTATGTAATTAAAGAGAAATAGATGGCATCTTCAATTGAAAAGTGCCTTGCTCTCTCTGCCAAATGTAAAGGACAATGACAGATCAAGTGAGATTCACAGAATAGAAACAATGCTGTTAAATGTATTGAGAGGCAAGTGACTCTGGATTATTAGACAGGGCTGAATAAACCATCTAATCAGTGCTTTAAAATGTAAAAGAGTAAAAAATTATCAATATGGATTTTTTTTACACTGCGGCTGCAATTCAGAACATGGTTATGTGTTTAATTTTTACTGACTATAGTAGATTAAAAACCCTCCTTTATTGTTATTTTGAGATACACAATTCAACATGTCTTAAAATGCATCTTGTTTAATAGTAAAAAATATTTATGTTATAAATTGCCGTTAATGTAAGTTTTAACATTTGGAAACTATTTTTAAGTGTTATTCACATTTTTCTTAAAATCTGCAATAATATCCATAATTCACCATGGAGGTAACCTGATGAAAAAGGACATTTCCATTCCATTAACTTTATTTGTGTTTTATAAAACAGATGCCCCCTCATCAGCAGCTGTTTTGTCTACAGAGTCCACTGGAGTTGGGTGGCCAATAAATTTAAAATAATAAGAATACATTATCACAACAAAGCACAGCATTTTTGCATTCTACACTGAATCACAGCACAGAGCATCATTGCCAAATCTCAAGGGACTTGTATTCCTATCTTCTGTTTCCCGACCCATCTCTTATAGAGTATGCTATTGGGAGATTACTGCTAGCAGTACATGGCTGCAGTTTCCTTTCCTACATGTCTTGACTGCTTTCCTGTTCTCAAACCTTGTTTTATAAGTCCTGCTTTGTTTCTGGCAGACATTCTCTCTGTGGGTGATGGGTTGTCTGGCTTTTCTTTGGGATTAAAATATCTGCCAGTAGAGATATGTGGGCAATCACTGTATCACCGCCCTACTGCTCCATGGATAGATTGGGGTGGTGTGTAGGGATGGGTAAAATGTCCCAGGCTTGCAGAAGTAATGCAGAAGACAAATCATCATGGTTTATTCAAACTGGAAATTTATGTTAACAATCTATCAAATAGGGGTTACTTGGTAAACAATACATATTTGGTTTCCAAAATGCTTTGACAAAATTCCTTAATAAAGGCTTTGGATTAAATTAGTAGTACTTGCATAAAAGGCCAGTTTCATGGGTTATTAATTGGTTAATACAGGAATACATAGTAGGAGTAAATGGAGTAAACTGGACGGACGGGTCTTTCGGAGGTCTTTAATAGACACAGAGGCGGGTTTGGAAACATTTTCTTTTAGTCTAGGAATGCATTCTCACTGGAGTAAGCTTTTGAGGTTTATATGACATGCTAATGATTTGCAGAGTGAAACAACCAACAGATGATGGCATAGGTACCCATTTTTCTTTTTGTAGAATTCTCTTATTTTTATGTTTTTAATAGTCTTTTTTATGTTCATTTTCTTTACACATCAGGCTGCATATGAAGAACAGTTGACTCTTCCTGAGATCTGAATTTATCACTGGCAAAGGGTCAATAACTTTAAACTGAAGGCACATGAAATAAAGCTGAGGAACGTATGTGACTCTAGGACTGCAGGTTGCATATTTCTTACTTAACAGTCAACAGTAAACAGTTACATAGCCAATATAATATAATATAATATAATATAATATAATATAATAGGTAGATTATTATGCTTACTTATTAAGATCAGTGAAAACTCAAAGACATTGTGAATTTAGCTGTCAAAGAATGGCAAGTCAATAAGTACAAATGTGTCATATTGCAAATAAAAACAACACGTTCTTTGTTACTCTGTGTCTGTCTCTCTCTCTCTCTCTGTCTCCCTCTCTCACAACACACACACACACTCCATTGAGAGGCTCTGAAAGTTGCAGTGGTTTGGCTTGCAATGGATACCTAAATGAAAGCATTCTTCAAAAAAAAAATGTTATATGCAAGACATCTCCTGAAAGTAGACTGGATGAAAGAGTGATAAAAGTGTAACATGTTGAAAGCTGAGTTTTTACAGCATTATGCATGATGACTAGACTACAGAAATGGGCATGTGCATAATGCTGATAGTTGGGGTAATTAATTTCAGGCTTTCATGTGTATTTGTTTATCTCTTATTTATCAATAGGGCCTACAGACTACTAAAGAAATATTAAACTTTACCACATTTTGTCCTCAAGTATTCAACATACCAATGAAATTAGTGGTAGCATTGTCTAAAGAATAATTGCACAGTGCTATAACAAATTAAATTAACTGCCTTTATTGTTTTCTCATCTGTTTTAAAAGATTAATATTTGCATTTAATTCATTATTTTCATTATTTGTTTAGATTAAAAATTAAATGTGTGTTGCTATAATTGATCAGCACTTCTGCACAAAGCTGTAAGCACTAGCTTCCAGTGGTAGAAACAGGCAACTCAGGTAAACCCACATCCTTCTGTGTGCATGTCTTACCTCTGCAAAGACTTAGTTAATCCAGTCAAGGCTTAGGTTATCAAGGCCATCCGTAATTCACCCAGAACTGCATTCCTAAAATTTTGTTGCTGTCAGAACTGGTTCTTCCTTTCAAATTTCTCCCTCTGAAATTTTTCACTCCTCTCAACTTCTTTCTACCTCATAGCCTTCCAAATTGTCTACTTATTAGAACACATACCCCTCCAAATGTCCATATTTATTGTAAACACTTCAGTGAACAAGCCTACACAAGAATCAATAACATAAGATTTTAGAATATACTGAAAAACAGAATTATAAATATTATATTTCCCAAGTTTAAATCAATAACTTGTATTTTTTATTTGCAATTACTGTTTTTTTTAATTATAGCAGTGCACATTATGAACGGAAGAATTAATTAAAAATCTTAACTTTTATAGGTAACATTACTTTAAAACAATGTTTCTAAAGTTCAGTTATGTTCCCTTGGAACAATACGACTTATTTCTTCTTATTCCCTTGGTAATTCTTTTTTCCTATCTATTCAGCCTAGGGAAGCGGATGAACTAAAATGAAAGCAATTGTGGACTTGGTCAAGGTTAATCTGGAACAGATGGAGTTATTGTGTGTCAAGAAAACAACTGTACTAGGAATATAATGTTCCCCTTGATGAACTAAGTTTATTTGGGAATATTCCTGGACATTGTTAGTGGGGAACCCTAAACAGACAGCAAGTTTTGGGGGTACTTTTTAATAGCTTGTGCAACACTATGCTGTACAATCCAATGCTATGCCAATACAACACTCTGGAACTTCCCTCACTTTCTCATGCACTATTGATAATCAGGCTTCACTACTGTAATGATTTCTATGAGAAGCTGTTTTTAAAGAGAACTGAAACATCACAGGTACAAAATGTTGTCTGTCCAGGTAAGTTTGATACCAGTCAGTATCAGATGTGGCACTTTATTCTATAATAGTTAAGAATTTGAATAATACAACCCTCAATTATTTGAGTTTCTTAAAGAGCATCTGCATATGTTTGTGTGTGTTGTAGACTTCCTATCTTAATCTTTATTATGGTATTTATTTATAAAATTTATATGCCCCCCATCTCCCCCAGAGGAGGAGATTTTACAGTCCAAAAGCACAATATACATTTTTTTTTAAAGTTTTATTTGACATATATTGTATTTTCTGGCTGTAAGGGTGTGATAAAGATTAAGGTTAAGACCAAAAGATCTACTGTTAGAATTGGAGTTCAGTTCATGTCTTTGGAAGGGTGGTGCAGTATTTAGCCAAAGCAATACTAGAAGAAACAGCTTATCCTGCCTTTCCTTTGTTTCAGCCCTACTGCTTACCAGAGCTTGTGCTAATTCTGAAACTTAGGTAAGGAGAATCCTACTGTACGTCTTCAACATTCTGATCACCTGGCCTGAAGGCATCTCAGTGTGAGTAGGCTATCTGCTTGGGCTTGAAACAGAGGGAACTATTTATAGAAAGATAATCCTATGAGGTTGAGTCCAAAGAGGTTTGCTCCTTTGGACAGCTCATTTGGAGAGCAACGAGGACCAAATATTAATGGTAGTGGAAATAACTAGGCTGTGTGGGATACTTAGCAAGGTCACTGTTTAGATCATCCTCTGTTCATGGTTTTTGACTCTAGTAGAGATTAATCTAATCTAATCCATTATCTAAGTGAAAGCTAATGGGATGGATGAAGGGGGTGGGAGTGTGGGCCAAGGTGGATTTATGGCTTAACTCCAAAATATGTAAACAGACTTCAATACATTGTTGGCCCCGTCATGGATTATCACCTTGAAGTAGTGGCTTATTCCAATGATGCTATGAGCTATAACATTGTGAAAATATACTCCCAAGGGCTCACTCATGATGGGGAGCTCACAGACAAGAGTTTAGACTAAATATGATCCACTGGAGAAGGAAGCGGCAACCCACTCTGGTATTATAACAAGGAAAGAAACCAAATTACATTCACAACCAGGATGATGTAAACATGGTACTGGAAGATGAGTCCCTCCAGACTGGAAAATATCCAACAAGCTGCTGGAAGACAGTAGAGAACAAGTATGATCTTCACTAGTGCTAATGATGTGGCTGAATTAAAGGCCCCAAAATGTCCACCTGCTGATGTGTCCAGAGGCAAAAGAATGTTTGCTACTGTAAAACTTCCTTCCTTCCTCCCTCCCTCCCTCCCTCCCTCCCTCCCTCCCTCCCCATCTTTATTTTTCACTGAATATCACCTAATAATTACCTTCACCTTTTGAACTTCATATCTGTATGACAGTCTGAAACAAATAGACAAATATGATGTTTATCTTAATACATGCTCTCTAATCTGACAGGTGGGGAAGGGAGGATAGATAGATGAATGCCAAGGACAATATCTTAATTGGAATGTCTTTTCAAATGCTTGGGTTTCAACTAAGTTACTGATAAGCCATCAAACTATCACCAGGTATCGTGTTATTTATTCTGAAAAAGTATAAAAGATGGTCAGATATCTTGAGTATTTTGAACCTCTGCATAGACCTGAAGACCTAGAAATATGCTATGTATTATCTAATCAGCTCCAGGAAGTCTGTCTACTGTCATTACTGGGGTTCTTAAGAAGCTGAAGGGACACATAATGTATCTTTTTACTGTTAATCTCTTAAGTGATATAACCTGTTTAGCATTTATCTAAGAGAGAGCCTATTGTCTTTGAATACTAGATCCTACTGGCAAATGGCTGGCCACTGGTGCCAAAACAACTGGTACAGGGAATGTTAGACTCATGACTGGATAACTAAGTAAAAATGTCAGAACTGAACATTGACGTCTAGGAAATCAGCAAATAAACAACCTGAAATGGACTGGAATGAGTTACTTCACATTACAGAAGTAAAGATGGAATAACCATCATTAGTAAAAAAAAAAAGAGTGTCTCAGTCGATTTAGATACTGCCCCCCCCCCCCCAAAATATAGAATGATCTCAGTTTCAATCCCTGGTAAGCCAATCAACATCATTGTGATTTATTATGCTTCAAACAGAAATGCTAAGGATGGTGACTTGCAACCCCTTATTGACACAAGACCAAAGAAAGGGCATCATACTAATTACAAAGACTAGAATTCTAAAGTTGGAAATAAAATAGCATCTAAAATAATAGGAACATTTGGTTTCGGTACAGAAAATGAAGCTGGAGCAAGGCTAATACAGTTCTGCCAAGAAAAGTGAAGATTTATAGTAAATGCTTTCTTCCAGGAATGTAAATGATGACTCTACACATTGAGATTCACCAAATGGACAACACTGAAATCAAATTGTGTATATACTCTGCAAGCAAGGATGGAGAAATTCTATTCAGTCAGCAAAACCCCCAAAACCTAGTGCTGACTGAAGGTCAGATCACAAACTCTTTCCTGCAAAAGTACAACTTAAACTAAAAAATAAGAAATTAAAAAAAATCATCAGTCCAACAGTAAAAGTGAATAACAGACTTAATGGATTAGATTTAATAATCTACAACTCTATACTGAAATTCATGGTATCATTAAAGATGAAGCAAACAGAAATATCCTGAAATACAAAAGCAACAAAGACAAAAGACAAAATGGCTGTCTGCTGATTCACTGAAAAAAAAAAAGCAAAAGACAGGCCTGACAAAGGAAAATGTGTTCAACTAAATGCTGAGTTCCAGAGAAGAACAAAAAGAAACAGGAATTATATCTAAATAAACAATGAAAATAAATTGAGAATAATAATCAAATTGGAAGATCAAGATACATATTTAAGAAAATGCAGATAACAAGGGAATAGAGCCAGCATGGTGTAGTGATTAAGGTGCTGGGCTCGGAACAGGGAGACCCAGGTTCTCGTCTTCCCTTATGCATGGAAACCAGCTGGGTGACCTTGGGCCAATCACTCCTTCTCTGTTCAAATCAGCATTAGACTATGCAAAATTTCAGCTGATAAACAGAACGCTTTGTAGCATCATGCATTGATAGCTTTGCTGTTAAAAACTAGGTGAGCACTGCACCCATGTAGGACACATTAAGAAAAACAACAAACACAGAAATCAAGGGAACCTTTTAGGCAAGGAGGGGCTCAATAAAATCTATTGGAGAAAGAAAATATAAAACAGTGACACAAACATATAGAAGAACAGTACAAATAGATTCCAATATTGATAATATGTAGAAAAGTTTTATCATAATGACTCGGATATTTGGAAAGTGAACTTAAACGTACCCTAGAAAATGCTGCTAAAAACCAAGCTGTACCAATACCAGCTGAACTGTTTACAGTTTTACAAGATTATGCAGCTGAAGTGCTACATATGGTTTGTAAGCAAATATCAAAACACAGCAGTGGCCATGGGACTGGAAAGGATCAACTTGTATTTTAATACCAAAAAAGTACAATACTAAAGAATATTTAAACTACCAAACAACAGCACTTACCTCATCTGCTAATAAGGCAATGCTCAAGATTTTCCTATCTGTAGTTCACCCATACATGGAACAAGAACTGCCATATATACAAGTGGAATTCAGAAGAGGCAAGGGCACCCCAGACCACTTTGCTATTGCTAATCTCTAGTGAATGGCAGAGATTGTGCATAGTCTCAGTTGCGATGCTAGAGATCCCAAGGCTTTTTGTCTTGGCAGCTTAGAGGAAAGTTTTCCCAAATCTTGTTGACTGGCCTATCAGTCATCTGGTTGAGACATAGGATTCCTAAGCCTCCCAAGCACTTGATATGGTGGCTCTTCAATGCTCCCTGTTTATGTTGGAGCCTGAAGGATGTTGTGGTTTATGGAACTTTTGTGAGGCACGAAGGAGGGCAGAGAGCTTGAACTACTATGGCATAGGTCCAGAGATGACCACAATCATAGCATGGTTTTAAGATCTATGTGAAAATCAGGGAGAAGTAGTAGTGTTGGATATCTTTCATGAGTGCATCTTCAGAAAACTATCCAAAGACCTCTTCTGGCTTTTTGGGCAGAGGACCAAGTCTTTAGTTGCTAAGCAACCTTGTGAACAATTTGTATAGTACTTTGTCAAAAAACTACTTAGATTTGTACTGAAGCCAATTTGAACAACATAGTATGAAAAATGTCTACCACAGCATCTAACAACATTTATTTGAGTGAATTCTGCAATTTATCTCCTGAATAACGTTACTGGATCTGTTTATACCAGTACTTATATGTTGCATCCCTTCCAGCTTTAGCTTTTATGGGCCTCTAATGACTGCACCCTACCAAATATTAATGAAATCATCAGTATTTCTTTTTCACAGGTGGAATTCCCAGATCCCTTAAAGAAGCAGTAGTAAAACTCTTGCTTAAGAAACTATCTTTGGACCCAGATACTCTCAGCCGGTGTCCAGTACTCCATGTTTAGCAAAGCTGGTAGAGAAAGTAGTAGCATTGCAGCTCTAGGAGCTCTTAGATTAAACAGATAATTTTATGACAGTCTTAGTCACTCTGGTGCATAATCTATACTAGAAAGAAGGGGGAGTGCAATGCTACATTTATTTATTTAAATTTTGTGGCTGCCTTGATAACTTTTCTGATTCTTCTGAATTTCCTAGTGGCTTTTGGCAACACTAACAATGGGATTATGTTGGACTGCTTGAGAAAGCTGGGGATTGGAGATGTTGCTTTGTAGTGGTTTTGCTCTGGGGGCTAGTATAAGGTGATACTGAGAAACTTCTGACTGACCCACTGGGAACTTTTCTCTGGGATACTGAAAAGTTCTAGCTTCCATTTATTTAACATCTATATAAAGCTACCCAAAAAAATATTTTGCCGGTTATAGTGTAGCAATACATTGAAAATACAGCTATACCTGTCCTTTCCTCTGAGCTGGTGGTTGGATATCTCCAAGATGTCTAAATATTTCCAGACGGTAAGAAACTGCGATATGGAAGGAAGGGAAAGTCCTTTAAACTTTTACAGCTGCTAAATTTCTTGTCTAGATCAAGATCCTTATACTGTAAATACTCACGTATAAGCCCCATTCATAGATAAGCCAACCCTCAAAATTTTTGCATGTTTTAATTTTCACAATTGGCTTATCCGTAGGTGGTGCATTCCTCATGGTAGTTCAGTTAAAGATTTGTGGATCTGCTTATTCACAGATGGGCTTATATGCGAGTATATATGGGATATATGGGTACTTTTAAAAAGCTGAGGGGAAAAACCTATTGAATATACTTGTGGTTAAGCCCATCCATGGATAATCTAAACAGAATTATGGGGGTGGGGTATTTTGGCAAATAAAATTCTTAGCTCATCCACAGGTATATACGGTACCTCTAAGAGAATTTCAACTGGAGTTCTGGACAGTATTGTGAACAGTATTTCTTTTCAACGCATGTATTTCTCTGCTACGCAACTAGCAGGCATTGGATACTGATCCCTTTACCATCACTACCTCTGGTCAAAATCCTGATCCAAGCCCATTTCCTTGTATTTTCAATTTATTTTTTTTTTAAATGGTCAAACATGTGCTGATTTAAACTAGAATTTAAAGGGTTTTTTTTCTCTAATCTTATACATAGCTTGTACAGTAAGAATTTTAATCTAATCTGTTCCACTAATAGATGAAAATATGTACTAACAGCTGAACTGGTGATATATCCTTGTTAATTTTATGCAATATATGGCATATATTATGGAAAGCAAAAGCCTCTCCGCTGCCTCTGCTCCTCATCTTCACAACAGGCTGGAGTACTTTTGTGGACTCTCTTCCCAATGTGAGTATTTTACTGGCAACAAAAGACTAGCATGCATGCTCCCTTCTATTACAATTAAGTATATACAATTCACAAAATATTTCCAAAATACTGTTGGTACTGTTTCTTTCTCTGTTCTAATGTATTGCAACTTCCCCATTCCCTGTGTGGAAACGCAGACAACTCTTCTTCTATTTTATAAAGCATTATCCATACTGGACAGGAACAAGCTTTTCTAAATTAATCTTTAAGGATCTCTTTTGTATGAACAATTGGCATTCAAATGCAGCCTTGATTAATTTGAAAGCTGCAAAAGATCAGAGTATTCTAATACATTAAAAATGTTAATTATTTAAACACAAGATGACTTCCGGGGGAGGTATGGCAAATTGAAAACTTTCGCAGAGCCGACAACTGCAGCAAAGACCAAGGAACCAGTGAGTAGGCCAATTCCTTGGAACCTTTCTGGATAAGGAGAGGATTGGAGATTGCCCATATGTGCTCTAGATGGCTGCTCCTCATGAGGAGACCCCATGACAGCAGTTTTCTGTGGGTCTGAGCACCAGAAGTTGATGGGATCAGCCATTTTGCTCACAACCACGACAGAGCCTTTTAAAGGACATTATGTTCGCAAACCTCACTTTCTAATTACTTTCGGAAATTGCCTATTAACCATCTTAAAGCTATTTGAGACCTTTGGAATGACAAGTTTGAAAAGACTTCATCGGGTAAGTTTATTTTCAACTTTGAACAAAAAAAATTAATTATAAGCTTAAGAATTTGAAATAAACAGCAAAAAGCTAAATAGGTTTTTGATCTAAGAAAGTTATAAACAGATTAAGGGTCCAAATAAATTTCGAATATTGACTTTAAGATTTTGGAATTAACTATAAAAAATAAAGAACTTCTCATGGGAAACAGAATTATTTTGGCTATCCTGTCTATTGCAAATCATATAAAAAGATAAGTGATGATTTCAGAAATTGGACACTAGAGGGAACTAAAGATTTTAAGCAGGAGAAAAAAAATACAAGGCTGTTCTTGATGTCATTTAATACTGGGATTTAGATAATGACAAAAAACGTTATAACATTGGAAATATTAAAGGAGATCTTTGAAGAATGGAGCCAGAAATTAGTAACTACAATATCAACACTGTCAGTAATGATGTCTGCTTCTATGGATAGACTATGTCTAAAATATGTTAATGAAAGAATGACAGATGTAGAACAAATTTTATCGACAAGACACAGAAAGTACAGAATATGGAACTATAAATGACAGGCCAAGATAATGATTTGGAAAAAGATGCGTTACTGGATATACAAAAGAACCTGGCTGAAGTTTTAAAAATTAAAAGGGAAATACAAATGATAAACCAAGAGAATGACCTGGAAAATGTTTTCTTATTGGAACTACAAAAGAGGATTGTTAAAGCCTTGAAGAAATCTGTGTGATGGGATAAAAAAGAATCGAAGAGAAACCAAATCCTGTGACAGTATTCGATTGAATTAAAGATTAAGACTCTTAGTAAAAGGAAGGAATATAAAGTTGGTTTATTTGATCAAGTTTAAAATAAGGCTTTTTTTTTTTGCAATGTTCTGGCAACCCTTATGGATCTTTTGTTGACACAAGGATTGAAAAAATTATGTTTTATGGATTTGCTTACAGATAAGGAATGGGATATGGGAGGAAGAGATATATGTTTAACCTTATAGGGGGTGAACAATTATTAAATTTGTTTATATTTGTTGTGATGAAGGTTGGAAGTCACTTCTTTATATATTTTTCTTTTTCTTTATTATATTTTCTTTTCTTTTTTCCTGTACTTTTATTCTTTCTTTCCATTCTCTTCTCTTTCTCTAAGTTTAGTTTGTATTAGTTTCTACTATTGTAATTAAAATTCTTAATAAAAATTATATCAAAAATTATTTAAACAAAAGGGTTATACAAATTATGTCTTGTCCAATGCTTCATAGGTATATGAAACAAATGGAAATGCAAATCTAACTAGATGAGAAAAAAAGGCTTATAGGCATACAATAAGTCATCAGGATATATACGTATTTAATGATAGCACCAAATAATTCAAATACATATTCTGATCAGATATTTTCAACTCACGTGAGAATGCCATTAAGTTGATTCCTGGTGACTACATGGACACAGCCATATAATTTTCTTGATAATATATGGAAAACAGTTTGCCATTGCTTTCTGATATAATTTTGAACTTACTATCTAGCCCACACCCTTGGAGATCCTCAGTGGTCTCCTATTCAACTATTATCCAAGTCTGACAGCCTGCTTAGCTTTTATGGGAGGGACAAGATCAGTCAGGTGCTACTCCATCCTGAGACCATATAAAACACATTAAAAGACAACACTCAAAAGCAAATCATCCTGTTTAAAGTGTGAATTATTTGAAATACTGTATTGTTTTCTGTATCTTATCTGACATATAACTTTCCTTTAAAAAAAAAAAAGTAATGCACTTAAAAGTTTTAATTCAACAATTACCATACGTACCTTCTATTTTATAGGACAATCCTGTATTAAATAAATCATACAATGTATTTATTATGTAATCATACTTTTTTAGGGTGTGTATGTGCGTGCATGTATGTGTGTGCTTGTATACACACATTACCATACCTACAAGATTTTGACTTTTTTTTCTTTTTTTTCAGGCAGTATTCCCCACCCCTTCAATGGTGTCAATGATTATTCCCTTGCTAAAGAAACTAGCTGACTTGAGCAACTGTAAAGATTATTTAGGAATTATAAAAGTGTATTTAGTACATTGGATAGAAGAGCTGGTTTTAAAATGATGGTTATTCAAAGTTTACATAATTATTACAAAATATTCTTGTGGAAATGTCAGTTAATGTAATAACCAATTCATTTTATATAATCCAGAGTCAACTTCAAAATTTATTTATTTCTACTGGCTATTAAACAAAGAAAAAATAATGATTGCTATAGCTACAAAGTAAGTTATTTTGCAAAGAGAGAATATCTTGGCTTGGCAGCATTTACTGATAAATTTACGTACACATGTAACATCTTATTTTCTGTGATGAATATTACAGAAATGTTCTACCAGAGTCAACCGTTTCCAACTAGATTTGACATTATTCTCAACATATATTTGATAATTTTTTAAAAATAAGTGCCTCAATAAATAGCTGTAAACATGCATCTTTGTTATGTGTGAATCAGAAGATTTCCTCACGTTATGAAGATTATCTACATCACATCAGCAAAGGCGCTTGAAAATATAGGTAAAAACACTGGGATATCTACAGACCTGACATTCACATGGGTATTTGCAAGCCTTATAGTTTACATCCTTCTATTCCATCTAAAAATAAACCAGGCTGCTGCATTTAGGCAATACACTGATGACAGAGAACAAACATGATTAGAGCAGCACATTTTACAACTGGATTATCTCAAGGATCTTTAAAAAGAAATTATTAAAAAACAGAATTGTTATTCTTACAATAGTATGCATCCCTTCAGGAACCATACTAAATTTATAAATAATTTACAATCATAATATGATGCAGCAGGGCTCAACAAAATAGTATAAAAATAGACAAAGCATTCCATTTTACAGTACTGAGACTTAGGTCTGTTCTATGCATATATGCAATATTAATGTATTAAACAAATCTCACCCTATCCATTCCCATGACCTAGTAGATAGTGACATAAATGGGCAAAGTAAAACAATGTCTGTACACAGGGAGGCTTTTATTGCATATGGTCACCCTACTTAAGTAGCAATTATATTAGCATTCACACAGTGTGTACATGATTTGTCTAGACTTAGACAAATGCTTTCTGCATTTATTGTAGTTACAAATGTTTTGCCAATGGCCAAATATAAATAAACAGTGGTACTGAGTACTTCTGCACACACTGACATCTATTCTCTGTAGGAGCCCTTGCTGACTTCGACAGCTGTAATGATACTGAGCCATTAGCTCCCTGGGTACAAATAGATGAGAGATATTGTCATGATTTACTCCTGACTCCCAAGTCCTTGGGTTCTAATGACGTTCTGACTAACAATAACCATAGAATTGCTGGCCTGGGGTAAACAAACAAACACTAGTATGGCAAGTACTTCTTCTATGCTGCCATAATTCTTTCTGCAGTGATGGACTGACTAACACTTCAGACAGACGCCCTTCAGATAGTCACTCATGCCCTGGTCACCTCACAACTGGCTTACTGCAATGCCATGTACTCAGGGCTGCCCTTGAAGACCATCTGGAAGCACAGCTGGTACAAAATGCAGCAGTGCGAGCAGTAAAGGGTGCTTCTTGGTATGCCCATCTGTCACTGCTGCTACGTGAGCTGCATTGGTTGCCAGTCAGCTTCCAGGTGCAATTCAAGGTGCTGGTTATTACCTATAAAGCCCTTTATAGCACAGGGCCTGGATACCTGAGGGACCACCTATCTCCAGCTGTTTCTGCCTGCCCGGTATGTTCCAGGAGAGTGGGAATGCTCTAGATCCCTTCTATTACATGGTGTCATCTTATGGGATCAAGGAAGCATGCCTTCTCTATTGCACACCCCACCTTCTGGAACAGCATTCCCCCAGAGATACAGACAGTGGTCTCCCTCCTGGGGTTCCAAAAACCCCTTAAGACCTGGCTTTGGTCTCAGGCCTAGGGTTAATGTGTTTGTGGGGTAAACTTGGTCTGGTTTGTTATTGCTATGCTTGTTTTAGTCCAGGATGCCTGTGGTGTTGTATGTTTTTAACTGCTTTTATTGTTTTTGTATTTATATACTGCCCGGAGTCTGTGGGGAGTGGTGGGCTATAATAAATTTAAATAAATACATAATATTTAGTTTATCTTAGCAAATGGAAAGCATAGCTAATTTTTCTCAATTGTACTCCTTCCAGTCACACAGAGCTACTCTGCTTTGATGGCTGCTCAAAACACTTTATTGCGGCCATAGAGAAAATGAAGTGAGATACAAAAGAGAGCCTCTCTAAAGAATACGAAGTGCCTCTGATACTGGAAGCCTTCAAGTCTCTTTAACAGTTCGGCTACAATATTTTTTTGCTGACATCTTCTGAGACAGACTTCTTTCTCAATTTCTCCCTTCCCATTTTTGTTTTCTAGAACCTAACTGCTTTCTAGAAGAAGAAGAAAGAATGCTAAAATATAAGCAAAATAATTATAAAGAATTTTTTAAGGCTGTTGAAGATGGAATTCTAAAGAATTCTGCAAAACCTCACTTCCCATTCAAAAGGAGCTTCATCATCAATCAAGCCATAAAAAAGTTGACTTTTAACAATAACTATAACCTTTGGACATCTTAGAGGCAAAATATTTTCCAATAATAAAAGTATTACGGTAAGAAACCACAAATCTTCCCTGGGCAATGGGCCAGGTTGTTGGATATGCCCATCGTGATGTTGTGATTATATGTTTCTGAGTTACTCTGAATGCAATGTGCTGTTTTAAAATAATTTTTATTTATGGATTTTTAAACTGACTGTTAGACAACTAGAGTCATGTGTTCAGTGGACAGCCATATACATTTAAATAATAAATAAGTAAATAAAATCTGAAATCAAATAATAGTTCTGGATAGTAGTTAATTCATGTGAGTAATAGATACTATACTGCAGAAAACCTATTACATAACCAGTAGGTGCTTAGATTATTTTTAATATTGTTAAATTTATTTATCTATATATTTGTTTGCTAGATTTAATAGTTTGGGTTCATTAATTACTTAGAATTGTGAATTAGCCCAAAAACTCCAATTTTTGTTGTTGTTCTGTGGGGCTGGCTTGTTCCACCCCAGAATATTTTGGCAACATTATCCTGCTTTTTTTCATTCCACAATACATACAACAATCTCGAAGTACACTAGATTGCAAAGGGAGTCAGGTCAATGGATCACTATGCTAGTGTCTCTTTATATTAATATAGCAACATCTGTGTTGCCCCGTATTATTGGTGAAGAAAAGCTAAACAAATTATAGGTTTCAAAATCAGTTCATGCTGAAATGGGCAATGAGCGTTACATTTTGGAAACAGATCCCAAAATTATACCCTATTCCTAATTTAAAATTGTGTGCACATTCTTCTCTAAGTAATAATGATTTCAAATGAACAATGTTTTAAACTCATTTTTATCTTTTTATTCCTGTGCTGTTTCTTATTTTATATTAAGTCATTTCTAATATTCTGTATATTTATGAAAATAAAAGGGCATGGGTAAAACATGATGCATTTCTTTTTCACTGCATTCAATTTCTCTGTTAAATTTAAACAAGCCACCTAGAGTCATTGCGAGTTGGACAGCACACAAGTTTAATAAATTAGTATTAGGAAAAACTTGAGTCAGGGCTAGATATTGAGACTGGCCTTTCAAAATAATGGGAGGAATGGCAGTGATAGATTTAATTGGTACATTTTTCACAAAATCACAGCTCATGGCAGGATTAGATCAGTAATTTGATGACTGTTATGCTTATCATTTAAGAATATCTGCTACCCTCTTTCTTGCACAGATGTGGTGCCGTGACCAACAAAGCAACAGTGCTAAATAAAACAAATGAAGGAGTAGTGTCATTACTAGTTACTAACAACAGCAAAACTATCAGAACATACACACTTGTGGAAAGAAATGGAAACAGCTAAAGACAACCTCATTTTGTTTCATTATAAGGGAATTAGTAAGATGGCCAGCAAGTGATGGCAATATACATGGAAATATGGCTTGCAAAGTCCTTGCATAAGGAATTTTGCTTTGCTTTCCTGTTTGTTCTAATCTTAGAAAAGTCACTCTTGTTTTTATAAATATCTGCTTTGCTGATTGGTGTGTCGTCTTGTACGCGAACAGTAATTTCTGAGGCAATCCCCTGCCTTATTACAAGCAAGAAAACAATTGCCTCTTCCACTAGTTATTTACTGCAGTAATTAACAGGCATGCAAATAGGTCTGATAGAAAGATCGAAATTGATGTAACAGCTACTCTGGTCATAAAGGCATTAAAGGCTTATTAAAGCAGTGAAAGTTTAATTGCTTCCTTATGCAATTCATACGAAAAATGAAATGCAGATTAAAGGTTGCAGATTCTTTCTGCCTATTATCTTCCATTCCCACTCACCACCCACTGCTAATAAAACAGTTTGTACTCATACAGCTCTACAATTTTGGCAAAATTATCAGAATCAGCACAATTTCTTGGAAATTTGAATTCCATGATGCATTAGGTTCTAGTGTAAGTAATTAAAATACACATTAAAAAAAAAGGCAGTCATGGAAGTAAACAGATTGAAACAGTGGCAGATTGAAAGGAAAGTTTTTAGTGTACTTTCCCCCGTGGCCTCAGTGTCTCCCCCAGCTGCTATTAATGTATGATGGAGGATGATGCCATAAGTTAGACAAGATATTTCCATTAATTTCTGTAAACTTCCAACGTTATGTGTATCATATTAACATGTAAGTTTTCTCATCATTAAGTTTGTATTTTTAAATTAAATAATTAAGTGCCCCATTTAACAGATTTGAACTTGTTTATTAGTTACATACCTGTGAAAGTCAGGACCAGGGGGGTTAAGAATTTACTCTCGTCGCCAGAGCAACGAGGAACTGATAAGAGGATGAGACTGAACCCTCCCTAAAGAATGCAAGGGAGGTTGGGAGGGTGACCCTGGAATTTGCTCTCACTCTGAGAAGATTTCTGTAACGGGAGAAAGGCCATTAAACCTTGCTGGATTAAATCTGTACTGTCTCCTGGAGTTTCCTGGGCTAATCCTGACAATACCTCTGCTAAATTAAGTGTAAACTCAGAACTGAAAAACAAGAAAGGTTTTCTTTTCTGATTTCGAGTTTAATTGTTCTTCCTCAATGTTAGCCCACTGACATAGAAAAGCATAAAGAAAAAGATGACTGAATACATTAAAACTATATATTATTGAAAATTTCCAGACATAAATTTAAATCTGTAACTGCATCTTTCTAAAGATGTAGATGCTGACAATACTATTTCAATGTCTTTTAAGATAGTGCATATAATGATATTCTTTAAAAGCAGCAAAGGCATACTGTGGTATCACTGTATTATTCACAATTCTATGTAGATATTTCTGCTTCTTTAGCAGTGGTGTAAAAACAGTTGTAAAGTATAGTATGTATACCAGAAAATGTAAATACCTGTTGTTTCTCAAGCCAGGATCTTTATCAAGGTCATAAATAAAGCGCTCTTGAGAGATTCCTATAATTGTGTCTGTATTTTCATTTCTCATGATGGTGATAACAGGGTAACCCATCTGGAGTGTCCACTGATCCATTACTTCTTGGATATTCACAAATTTCCCAACCTTCTTAAGTGCCTTCAAAACAAAAGAAGTACAAAACTCCTTTCTGAAACAATACTATTATCACATTGTCTCTTTTAATAAAAGGTTTGGGGGATATTCATAAATGTATTCATAATTTTATATAAAGTATTCGTAATCTATGGAGATATATTAAGTTTGTTTAAAATCTATGTAGCAATAGCACTACTATCCACTTTAATATCACTATTTGGGAATACATTCCATTAAGTTCAATGGGCTAACACTCAAGTAAGTACGCATAGAATTCCATCCATTGAATTCCAATAGAAAACTATTATTCCACTTGCTTTATCCCAGAAGTAGGGAGTCTGTGGCCTGCCAGATGTTGTTAAACTATAACTCTAAGCTACTTTCTCATTGGCTATGCTGGCTGGGGCTGTTGAAAGCTGTAGTTCACCAACATCTGAAGCACCTATGTTCTCTATTTCTACTTTATAACTACTGTAATGAATAAGAAGGAATAGGAGATGAAGTCTTGATTGTTAATTTAATTGCAACATTAACATTAGATGGAAAGTTGAAAAGAACAATATTGACAACTTTAGTCACCACTTTAGTTTTTATATTAACGTGTTAAACTCTAAAACAAAATCATCTTAACTATAGTACAAGTTAATGCTGATGCAAATTTAAGTGCAGTGAAGGCAGTTCAATTTTCTTCTGAAAGAGCAAGTTGTTACAAAAGAAATATGGATTATTTTCCTGATCTCTTTACCTGGTTTACTCTGCTCTTTGGAGCTGATCTACATTATTATGGTTATCAAAAATACCACTAATTTAAAGGAATGACTTCCCCATACATTGCTTTATGGGACTGTGGTGGAATGGAATTGTGGAGGCCAGAGTCGGGGAGTCAAGAATCCTCTTTCATCTCCCGAAGCGAGGGGAAGAGATAAGAGGATGAGACTGGCACCTCCCTGAGGAATGCAGGCGCTGTTTACTGACTGACCCTGGGAACTGGTTCCAGTCTGGGAAGATTTTTGATAGAGGTTGTAGCTAATAAACCTTGCTGGATTGAATCTGCTTGGTCTCCTGGAGTTCCCTGGGCTAAGCCTGACAGGGACCTATGATTTTTATCTAAGGACCTATCATGTGTGCTGTCCCTGGAGAGGCCTATATAAAAACTACCAGAACTAGGGTTTCTTGATGGTGGCTCTACCACTATAGAATTCCCTTCTTCTTTTGGTTCTATCTGCCAATTCTTCAGCATGCTTTCACAAAACCTTAAAAATTTATTTTCACACCTTGACATTTCCCCCATAGTATTTGATACTATTAATGGATAGTCCCTACTCAACAGGTATTCCAAATCTTCTAAAAGCCTTGTTCCAGTGGGCATTTGTCCTTTACTTCACTTTGATTGAATGGCACCTATAATATAGTAGATTTCTATTGTTGGTTTTAGTTAAGTATATATGATCTTTTACTGTTCTGTTCTTGTGTTGACTTTGTTATACCCCACCAGAGTTTGTTTGGATTGGGAATAAATTTAATTATTTTATGGAATTCATACACTGCCTCAGTCCAATTGGATTCTAGGCAGTTTACAGTAAATAAAATATAACAACAACAATACTATAACACACACACACACACACTTACATTGATGGCTTTAGAATTAATCCTAAAAGGCTCTGTGTAAAAGCCACATTTTTATGGTCTTCTCAAGGATGGGAGACCATCCTTACCTCAGAGACTAAGTTGAGACATGCCTACAGAGAACTGGTACATCTCCTAATAGGAGGGGGTCTGAGCATGTGTTCTTTGATTGATTGTGGGAGGTGGGCAGATTTTATCATGAAAAAGAAGTCAAAGTTCTCAGAAAACAATGGTCATGCTCCCTCCATCTAAGTCCACAGGACATCTATGAAAGAGATCAATACAGTTTCTTCTCATGCCTGAGTCTGAATCTGGATTTCCAGGGGTCCAACTAATCCAGCTAATCGATTTCCTCCAATAACTGTAGCTCTACATTTTCTCCACAATATTCTCCAAGAAAGGGAATTTGGAGAATGGATGGCAGTTATTTCCACTAGATGAAGATCTGGCTTCTTGAGGAGTGGGCAAAGTAACATCTCTCTCAGAGGTGCTGAAATCTCCCCTTCCTCTTTGATGATATCCTAGACCTGACTCTTCCCTGGCTGCTTTCACCTGCCAGATGGGACAGGGGCCCAATGCACAAGTGGAAGGACTAGATCATGGAGAATCCTGTCCACTTGCTAGGGATCCACAGCCTCAAAATCCTCCCAGATAATCCTACAGGGCATGACTTCTCTCATTTCAATAGATTCCAATCCAGGTTCCATTTCTAATTTATGTTACTTCAATTAAAATACATGTTACGGGCTCTATGTAAATTCCAATATGCTGACTCTGGTAAAATAATTTATTCTAGGAGAGGACCAGCAGAGAAGTAAGTCCCCCTCTTCCAATATCCTTTACATGTGTTCAAAATCTGCGTGGGAAGGCTGGGGACTTCAAGGAGCAAATTTGAGGGAGGGGGAGTCAGGAGAGAAAAGTTTGCATGAACAAATTTCAGCTTGTATGAGACTGCATTCTGCTCCGATGTTATCAACATTTCTAATTGTAATGGCTGAGTAACATGTGAACCTTCTGTGAACCCTAAACCTGAAGAATTAACGAAGACTACCTATTTTTCATGTTCTTCATCTGAGTCCATCACAATTTCTAAAATCAGACAATGAAAGTTTAAGTCATCCTGGAACATTTTACCCCTAATTTCAAGGGCAAAGAGTAAGTGAAATGTGCTAGCAAGATACACAGGTTTTGAGGTACATATTAAGTACCTTTTTAGGTACCATTTTTTAAACTTTTCTTGAGTGTATCACTTTTAGTATACAATATTTACATATATTAGCCCCAAAGTCAAGTAATAAATGTTAGCCCCCAAAATAATTACGCATATTCATGAAATATATTTAATAGTTTTACCTCTGACAGTGTATTCCATAGGTCCTTCCTGGCAGCATTGCCATACTTGTGAATAATTAAATAATCCTAAAAATATATACATATATATATATAAAAATATATAAAATATAAATATATGCTGTATCACTTTTATACATTTTATGCATTCATTTATACTGTTTATGTTTTATATATCCATGCTTAATATAAATTTAGAACACAAACATTTTAAAGATAGTTTTCAGTAAGTAATAAAAGTATCAATAATCAACATTCCAAACTATTATTCTAGAAATCATAGATGCACAGACTGAGGATGCAGACTCATTGTGGCCCTTGAAAACCTGGACTGTAGTTCCCAGAGATCTGTAAACGTTGTTGTTTAGCTATAATTCTCAATGTATTAGAAAAAAAAATTATTAAATATATATCTGAGAGTAATATTAACATATTCAATTTTAATTAAAGATAACAAATGAAACAAAATTAGTTTGGGCTCTATTCATTTCATATGGAACACTGTCTTTGGCATGCTCCAAAGCTGAGTATGGTTCTCAGCCCAGAAAAGTTCTAAAACCCTGTTAATGAATTTTTATTTTCTTTCTTTCTAATGCACTTTCCACTGATTTTTCAACTATTTTACACTTTTTAATATTTGTTTCTAACAAATCTTAAAACTGTCAGAAACATTTCCATAAATAAGTATTACTTGTTATTTTAGCAACCTTTCTATGATTACTGTTGAGAAATACAGACTTCGTTGATACATAGGTCTGTTATTAAATATTTGAACAAGGAATTGTGTTTTTTTTTTCAAACCATAACTTTCAGTCTAATCCACTTTTGCAAATATATCATTTCCCTTTCCGATTAAAGACTAAAGAATGCCATAAAACTACAGTACATACATTTTAGGTTGAAGGTTTACTTCAAGACTCAGACATGATCAAATGTAACAGCAATTCCACAAGACCTAAGCTCCTTCTCTATGTTAAGAAACATGCCAGATCAGCCCAGTGCACTTCAAACTGTGCAATAAAGATATGTGGCAATATCATTTTGATATTGATCACCTTGATTTATTTTATGGGGCTTTAATTTCCTCTTCCCAATATAATTTAACAATATATTAGATTCTGATTGACTTCGTTCAACATTCTTCAGTAATTTATTTATTTATTTATTTATTTATTTATTTATTTATTTATTTCTCAAATTTATATATGCTGCCCATCGTACTATACAAGTGAGTCTAGGCAGCATTACAGATAAAAAAAGCCTATAAAATCGTATATATAAGTTAAAAAGTACAAAAGGTTAAAATTAAGCTAAAAAGTTAAAACTACAGTGCAAACTAAAAAGTGGAAAGAGCATCTTCAGGCTACCAGCCACCCCCAGTGTGGCGAACCCCCATTGGGTCCCCATGCAAGTTGGCAGAGCCAGGTCTTAATGCCTTTTCGGAAGGCCAGCAGAGTACGGGCCAATCTCACCTCAGGGCAAGATATTGCAGAGGGCAGGAGCCATGGCAGAAAGGCTGTCCTCCTGGACCCTGTCAGCTGAAACTCTCTAGGCGATGGAGTCTATAACATACCTTTCCTGCTGGACCGGTGGGACAGGTCGATGTAATGGGGACAAGATGGTTCCTAAAAGAGCAGGGAATGTCTAACATTCCAGATGTTCTTGGGCTGCAATTCCCAAAAGTTCCAGCCAGCATGGCCAAAGTCCAAAAAATGTAATTCAGTATCATTTGGAAAGCCACATGTTCACTACCCTACCAAACAGCATTCTAAATTAAATCCACAGCAAAGTAATAACTTGTGTTTGGACTTTAGCATAAAATCAACATCCATTAAAATGCATTGCATTCTGAAGTAGAAAATAGGATTCCTTTGAATCTGAGTGTTTATCTCCTTTACTTTGTGTAAATGGCAGGCGACAAGCTCTCATGTGCTGCAAAATAATAAAACTGGGAAAAAAAAAAGTGCCACTTGTGTTCAATACTATGTGCGCCGTGAACTAGGTGCTTCAGGGATTGGATGATTGCAAAGCAAATTTTCTGATATACAAACTGTGAACTCTTATGACAGATTTAGCTTTAAATATGCTATCCTATTTAAAGAAGCAGCAACACCCATACAAATACAGATCAGAATAACAATATACAGATACTGACTCATTTAAGTACAATGCAGTTTCAAAAATATAATGAAAATAAATAGCATATATGTTCCTTTTATTTTAAAATAACAAATCATGCAATTTGATAAATAATCAATAGCATCTGAAGGAGCAAACCGGTTACTTAATAAATCAAATTAAAATACCACAAGATTTACATAAGTTGGAATATTATAAATCTGCCACACCCCTCGTGTAATATAACATTTTTTTAACCCACGGAAGCTAATAATGCTGGGTTTGATTAACAGGAATGGATATGATCAATTTAAAAAATTAATTAAAAAGCTTTGAAATGTTATATAAATATTCATTGTTTAATTGAGAACTGTGGTTGAGAAAGGACAGTGAGGTCCTGGTAGACATGGAATCTAAACTCAAGTAGAGTCTTTGGGGTTCTCTGAACTTGGTTGTTTTCTTGAAAACATTTTGTTACCCAGCTAGGTAACATCTTCAGTGCTAAAATGGAGTGGGGCTTGCTTTCTGTCTATATATGGTAGCTTGCCCTTCCAGTGTTGGTGGGGTGTGGTTCCCCCCCCCTCCTTGGTAGTTCCTTGATTAGGGTATTGTTTACTGCTTGATTGTTTGTCTGGTGTTAATCTTGATGTTAATCTCTGCTTATGTGGATGATGATCGCTGGCGAGATGTTTTGGTCTTTTGTCTCCTTTTTATTGTCTCTAAGGAGACAATTTAAAGGAAACAAAAGGCCAGAACATCTCACCAGCAATCATCACCCAGATAAGCAGAAATTAACACCAAGATTAACACCAGACAAACAATCAAGCAGTAAACAATACCCTAATCAAGGAACTAATCAGCCAAACAAACAAACCCACCCCACCAACATGTAGAGAGCATTGCAATATCTAATCACAAGCATCTGTATTAAGGTCTCCCAGTCTAGATATATAGGCTATATAAATATGATAAATAAATTAATAAATAAATATGGGTGCAACTAGTATTCCAGATAGATTTATGCAAAGGCCCTCTTGGCCACAGCTGCCACCTTCTGCTTGAGCAAAAGCTAAAAAGACTTCCAAGTTGTACACCAGTCCTGAAGAGGGAAGTACAATCCTATTCAGGACCAAGATGGAACTACTTGATACTTGGCTGGTCCAAACATCGCAACTACTCAGTCTTGTCAAGGTTGTGCTAAGTCTGTTCATCCTCCTCCAGATCATACAGACTCCATACATACGGACAGCATCACCTGGCTGGCCTGGGGCTGAGATATATACCTCGATAACTTCAGCATATTGATTATACTGCACCCCAAATAGTATTGAAATGTGCCAAGACATCAAGAAGAACCAGGACAGTTGCACTAACCCTGTCGTGATTCCACCAAAGGTCATCAACAAGCACAACCAATGCTGTCTCAGAACTATGCCCCATTTTGAAACAAAATTTGATGGAAATTAGGAAAGGAGTAGGAAAGATAAGTAACAGAAACGTGTTTAGGTTTCAAAAATTTCAAAAATTCATTTGGTAAGCACAAGGGCCCATGCAGCAAGCTGAGATTTTGGGATGAAACGTTCATTGCGACATCACAGTGTTAAAGAGGCACAGTTTGAACTGCAACATTACAACACGTTTAATCATTTGCGCACACACACTCCAGCCTTCACTGAGGATGACCAGGAGCAAGCAGCTCCTCCAAAGCAATGGCTAATCCTTAAGCTGATTTTTAAAGGCATTTCAGCAGCCATGTTTGCAGCTCTTTTCACTTTTATCCCCTTGTTTTCAACAGTGTATCCTGTTCTTAGTGAATATCAAACAATCCTCTTCATTGTCAGATAATTATTTATGGGGGAAAAATTGCTATTGGAAAGAAATGAATTTTCCCCCCAAATCTAGACAGAGTATAATATCTCTCAGAGATTTATGAAGCTCTGTCTTAAAATCAAAGAGAGTTCTGTGCTGCCAATTTACTTCCATAATTAGTGTTCTACTAGTGCTGGTAGAGGTTTGAGCTTTAGAGTTGTACTTCCTTATTGTACAAAACAGTAGGTATGAAGCATCCGCAACATTTTGTCCTTCAAGGCAATGAATATTCTTTAAAAATTTACACCAGAAATTCAGATTGGTTTTATTTTTGTTAAAATAATACATATATACTCAAAATCTGCCATTTTAGTAAAAATATGAGTTGTTCAAAGGAAAATAATATAGGGATACTACTTGAAACAAGATGCATGCTACTTCACGACAATACAAAAAGCTATTTAATATAAGATTTTCTTCTACTTGACTCCTCTAGGGCTAGGTGGATCATTCCACATTCTGGTTTCAACAATAAGCAGCTTGAGAACTTAACAGCTGTAAGAATGCCCTCTTCTTGCTCTAGGTATTGCTGGGCAATGCAGAATATTAAGAAAAGCAGCATGCATACCTCTTCCCAACCATTCCATATCAATTGTCTTGTTGTGGGAAAAAGCAAGCAAGCCAACTTAGTGTAATTCTCAAAACCTAATTTACCCAAGTAGATATTACGTAGGAGAGTACTGTACTTTTTATTATGAGCTCTTATAAATTATTTTACCCTGTATTCTGCTATGCTTTTGAATGTTCTATATTATTTTAAATATTTTACATTATACTTCACAGTTCTTGTAGGAAAATCTTTACACTGTACAGAAATTGTAAATAGCAACAGCAATTCAATGTAGCCTTTATAATAAGGACACACACAAAAACAAAAACAACCCTCAGACTAAAAGCTGATCTTCAGCACTAGAGAAAAAACCTTTTAAAATAGTTCTTGTTAATTCAGTTCATCTAAAATTATATAGTGCTTAACTATATTAATACTTATAAGAGCATCCATTTATTTAAGGTTGCTTCTTGATTAATTTATTTTATGAAATAAGGGAAAAGAAACATGCAACAGCCCCACTTTAGGAAACCTTTAAATATTTATTCTTCTAATGTACACCAAGACGTACAACTTCAAAACAGTTTACAGTGCAATCATAAACACTGCAGAAATAAGCCTTGAGTTTAATACGGCTTTCTCCTTGGGGACAACTATTAATAATATTTCCAATTAACTTCAAGACATATCTAAACAATCGGGGGGGGGGCAGGGGTTGAGTCACATGTATAATATATCTCTGTTAACAACCCTGCAAAAAAACAAACAAACAGGTAAGTTGCTTCAAACGGTTCATATTTTAACTAACTAGAGTATTTCAGCACACACATACACAGATGAAATGTTTTTCCATTCCTCAGGTATGATCCATACAGCTACTGTATATACCATTTGTAACCAAATTGTATTTGTAACCAAAGTGGCAATAGCAATATCAAGCTCTTGAAGTGCAAAATTAACACAAATTTCATCCAACCTCCAAAGATCTGAATTATAATAGATCTCTAGTTGGCATAAATGACTAAACAGTAACTAAATAAACCTAGGAATATTTTATTCCTACTTCAGTTGTTGAAAACATTTTTACTGAACAACCACATACTGTATGTAGAAAAGTCTTATTATGTTTGGCTGTAAGCAAGCAATCCCTCTTTGTTCCTTCTTCCTATATGAAGCTTTATACAGGGTGGGGGATAACTTTCTTGAAGGAGATTGATTTGTTCAATAAAGAATAATCTTTTTTTGTTTTGGGTATAGCAAACAAATCAGACATTGTGTTAAACCTGCCTTTCTAATGACCCTTGGTGGAATTTAAAAGGAAGAGTCTGTTTTTCATCAGTTATGTCTTTATATAAATGGGACTAAATGGGGGTGACCTTTTTGAGAAACAAAACCTGAATTTCATCTATTCGAGCTTTTCAGAATGGGATCAGTGTATGAAATGGTTTAGGAAACACTGTTGTATTATACCAAAACCAGGACTTTGTCACTGGTACCATTTAACAATGGGCAATTCCATTTTTTTTAAAAAGAATAAATAGCAGGTTTCAATAGTCCATCTGATGGAAATAGAACAGGTTTTCTGTCAGTTTGGATCAAGGCCCCGGTCCTTACTAGTTAAGTTAAGTTAAGTTAAGTTAAGTTAAGTTAAGTTAAGTTAAGTTAAGTTAAGTTAAGTTAAGTTAAAAGCTTTTATTCACAGCAGTGGAGAGCTTTTACAACCCAACAGGAGGTATGAGATTAAGAATCTATATCAAAGAGATACAGGCTAAAGGGATTCAATACAGATTAAAACTACAATTAAGACCACTATTCATATTTTACAAATCATTCACACCAGTGTTAATTGCATGTTATATTTTTGGACTGCCTATGATGGTTGAGGAAGAGCTACTTTGCAGTGGTTCCTCTCCTTCCTAGAGTTAGTGATTTTAATTAATATTATTGGGAGAAGAGACTCTCTCTCATTTTAATAACTGCTGTGTAAAGATCATCTATTGACTGGGATATGGTATAAATATGCTGATGATACTCAGCCTCGTGTATCTATCCCAGGCCAAAAAGAGATATGCTGGAAGCCCTGACATGATGCCTAGAGGCTATGAGGGAGTGGATAGGAGAAAACAGAATGAGACTGAATCCCATGAAGGCAGAGCTCCTGTTGACATAGAAACTCATTGGTTCTATGGATGTCACAACTATTGCTCATAAAAGACCATGTCCCTGAATAAAAGTGTAATATTATTAAATTAATACAAGAAATGCCTACATTTCTGCCTTTAACTTCTACACATGGCTAATGTAATGGTATGTGAGAATGACCTTGGGAGACAGGGGAAAGATAAGAGCAGCCAGGGCAATGGTCAGATAAGAGCCAGTTTAGCCTGAAGCATGAATGTGGGCATGGCAAATATCTCAGAAGGGACCCTCCCTAGTTTCTGGCGCTCTAAAGGTGGTAGGGGAGAAATGTACTTTCAGACTTGCAAAATTCTGTTACTGCAATCTTACCATAAGGTAAAATTCATTCATCTGGGCGTGCTTCTTATCTGCACCACCTTGCAAGGCTGACAGCTATATACAGACCTTAAAATAACAAAAGCTTGTCAAACTATAATCAGCCTCTAAAGAAAACAATGGCTGCTATTGTATTTGTATGTTTATGAAAGTAAATCCAGTGAATGGCAGTGAACCTCCTTCTGAGTAGATATGTATTCAAAAATATGTTGCCCGATACTGCAGCAAATGGCTTGAATACTTGAAAAGACAATTAAATATCCTAAAGATTTTGACAAATTCTTGTAATAACCCTGTTATTTATTAAACTTACAAACATTTTATACTACAAATTTGTTCAGAAATATGGCTGCTCATTCTGCAGTCTCCTTTCCCGTCCAATGATCAGTATCACTACAGTCACTACTTTTAGGTAGCAGCACTCCATCTAGGCAACATGATAAATCAGCCTTCAGTTAAAAAAGAAAAAAATTGTAAGACTATTTTGTCCTGCAAATAATGATCAATTACTAGATTTGGCAAACTGTAGGGCCAAAATTATAAACTAAAACCAATGATGAAAAAGCTTGGCTGTATGTATCTTTTGATTGGACTTATCAGGTGCCAGCTATCTAACCAACCTTGGCTAATATTAAGAAAGCAGGATAGGATCTGATTACTAAGTAGACAGAAGACTACCAAGAAACCCCCGGCCTCTACATAAAGCAATTGGATAATAAATCACATTCCAGTGCCAAAAAAACGACACTTAACAGACTGTGCAAACTATCGTACAATATCCTTAATTTCACATGCTAGCAAAATAATGCTCAGGATCATCCAATGCAGATTAGAGTCCTACTTGGAAAAAGAGATGCCAAATGTTCAAGCTGGCTTTAGAGAAGGTTGAGGAACATGAGACATTATTGCTGATGCATGCTGGATAATTAAGAAAGCTAAAGAATATAAAAAATAAGTCAGCATACAGGTGAAACTCGAAAAATTAGAATATTGTGCAAATGTTCATTTATGTCAGTATGGCAACTCAAAAGGTGAAACCAATATATGAGATAGACGCATTACATGCAAAGCGAGATATGTCAAGCCTTACTTTGGTATAATTGTGATGATTATGGCGTACAGCTTATGAAAACCCCAAATTCACAATCTCAGAAAATTAGAATAGTGTGAAAAGGTTCAATATTCTAGGCTCAAAGTGTCCCACTCTAATCAGCTAATGAATCCATAACACCTACAAAGGGTTCCTGAGCCTTTAAATGGTCTCTCAGGCTGGTTCAGTAGGAATCACAAGCATGGGAAAGACTGCTGACCTGACAGTTGTGCAGAAAACCATCACTGACACCCTCCATAAGGAGGGAAAGCCCCAAAAGGTAATTGCAAAAGAAGTTGGATGTTCCCAAAGTGCTGTATCAAAGCACATCAATAGAAGGTTCTGTGGAAGGGAAAAGTGTGGTAGAAAAAGGTGCACAAGCAGCAGGGATGACCGCAGCCTGGAGAGGATTGTCAGGAAAAGGCCATTCAAAAGTGTTGGGGACTTTCACAAGGAGTGGACTGAGGCTGGAGTTAGTGCATCAAGAGGCACCACACACAGACGGATCCTGGACATGGGCTTCAAATGTCGTATTCCTCTTGTCAAGCTGCTCCTGAACAACAAACAACGTCAGAAGCGTCTTACCTGGGCTACAGAAAAAAAGAACTGGTCTGTTGCCCAGTGGTCCAAAGTCCTCTTTTCTGATGAGAGCAACTTTTGCATCTCTTTTGGGAACCAAGGACCCAGAGTCTGGAGGAAGAATGGAGAGGCACACAATGCACGATGCCTGAAGTCCAGTGTGAAGTTTCCACAGTCTGTGTTGATTTGGGGAACCATGTCATCTGCTGGTGTTGGTCCACTGTGCTTCATTAAGTCCAGGGTCAACGCAGCCATCTACCAGGAGATTTTGGAGCACTTCATGCTTCCTTCCGCAGACGAGCTTTATGGGGATGCTGACTTCATTTTCCAGCAGGACTTGGCACCTGCCCACACTGCCAAAAGTACCAAAACCTGGTTCAATGACCATGGGATTACTGTGTTTGACTGGCCAGCAAACTCGCCTGACCTGAACCCCAAAGAGAAGCTATGGGGCATTGCCAAGAGAAAGATGAGGGACATGAGACTGAACAGTGCAGCAGAGCTGAAGGCCACTATTGAAGCATCCTGGTCTTCCATAACACCTCAGCAGTGCCACAGGCTGATAGCATCCATGCCACACCGCATTGCGGCAGTCATTGCTGCAAAAGGGGCCCAAACCAAGTACTGAGTACATATGCATGCTTATACTTTGCAGAGGTCCGATATTGTTCTATTTCCAATCCTTGTGTTATTGATGTCATGTAATATTCTAATTTTCTGAGATTGTGAATTTGGGGTTTTCATAAGCTGTAAGCCATAATCATCACAATTATACCAAAGTAAGGCTTGACATATCTCACTCTGCATGTAATGCGTCTATCTCATATATTGGTTTCACCTTTTGAGTTGCCATATTGACATAAATGAACATTTGCACGATATTCTAATTTTTCGAGTTTCACCTGTATGCTTCATTGATTATAGAAAGGCCTTTGATTGTGCTGATCACATCAAGCTATGGAAAGTGCTCAGAAAAATGGGAGACCCAGAACATCTCATTATCCTCATCAGAAACTTATATACAGGTCAGGAAGCCATAGTACTGACAGAACTTTGTAAAACAGACTGGCTCTAGCTCAGCAAAGGAATGCGACAAGGCTGCATACTCTCCCCTTATTTATTCAACCTATATGCTGAATATATATTAAGGGAAGCTGGATTGGAAGAAGGTTTTGAAATTGGAGGAAGAAGCATCAATAACCTGCACTGTGTTGATTACACTACTCTCATAGCCAAAAAGGCAAAGGATCTGTAAGCCCTAATACTAAAAGTCAAAGAGCACAGTGAAAAAAATAATTAAATATAAAGAAGACCAAACTAATGACAGCAGGTAGAACAATAAGCCTTAAGATTGACAATGAAGATATCAAAGTGGTGGATCAACCATCAACAATAAAGGAACAAACAGTCAAAAGATACACCACAGACTAGCATTTGGTAGAGTAGCCATGAAGGCCTTGGAAAAGATATTCAAATGTGATGTGTCTATTCCTACAAAGAACAGAATTGTGTAAGCCCTGGTATTCCCTGTGACACTCTATGGGAGTGAAAGTTGGACTTTAAAGAAGCAGGATAGGAAGAGTATTGATGCCTTTGAACTTTGGTGTCCGAGAAGACTCCTGAGAATACCATGGAAAGCCAAGAAAACAAATTGATGGATCATTCAACAAATCAACCTAGAGTTCTCACTCAAGGCACAAATGACCAGGCTCAAATTATCCTACTTCGGACACATTATCCTACTTTGGACACAGAAGATCCAGCTCTCTGGAAAAAGCTCTAACGCTGGAAAAGGTAGAAGGAAAGAGAAGAAGAGGACAACCAGCAGCAAGATGGAAGGACTCAGTTACAGTGACAATGAGTGCACCTTTTGGAGACTTGAAAGAACAGGTTAGGGACAGATTGTCATGCAGAAAATCTATCTACATGGTCACTAGGAATCAAAAACAACTTGATGGCACATAATCTATCAAATCAATCAAATCAGATAGTGTTGTCAAGAAAATTACATAGATATGCCCATCTATATGCAGGAATTCAAGGGAGTCTACCTTTTGATCTACCTCATTTATTAATGCAGAATCTGACCATAGATAGACTAACTTTTGATTAGACAAAATGAGAATTGTTTGTGTATAGATATTGGCATTTGATACATGGTAGAGAAAGTTCTTATTATTCAGAATACAGATGAAAGAATACAGATGGAGAAGAAGGTGGAGGGAGATGCCAGAAGATGCCAAAGAGAACTCTATGGAGGAAGTGCCTGCAGGAATTACCCTATTCAGGCTTGTATAAATGGACTCCCCCGCCCCTCTATGCTGCCTGGCTGGGACTCTGCTCATAGCCCAGGCAGAGAAGAGGGGTGGTTCCTCATATTGGAAGCCTTGGAAGGGAGGGAGGGAAGGAGGGGCCAGAGACTACACAAGTAAGGATTGCTTATATACTCACAGCCAAGGCTGGAAGGCTTACTGAGATTGTTGGTGCAAGAGCAGGAGAACAAGCCTCAAACTGCTGCTGCCAGACATATTTACTTCCTTGGTTCGATATTTTATTTTGAAAGTTACATTGAATTTTTGGTTTGAACTGCTGAGATCCCAAAGAATCTGTTTTTGATGACAACCCTGTCCCTGAATGCACAAGAGTTTGGGGAGAATAAACTTCAGGTTTTCTACATCTTTGGAGAGTCCAGTGTTTGCTTTCTTTTAGTCACTAGTCAGTTCCCCACCTCTCTGTCTACAAGGGACTCTGCTACAACACTTGAACTATCCTTCCTTCCTTCCTTCCTTCCTTCCTTCCTTCCTTCCTTCCTTCCTTCCTTCCTTCCTTCCTGTTTATCTATCTATCTATCTATCTATCTATCTATCTATCATCATCATCATCATCATCATCATCATCATCATCTTTGAAATCCTATGCAATTAAACAACAAGAAATATTTTAAAGGTACAGGGGAAGTATCTTAGGGATGAAAAGAAAATTAACATTAAAGTAGCATAATATAGTGCTAAATACCATTGTAACTGTGCTGTCAAAATTAGCACACTATTTAAAAGAATGAGCGTTGTAATTAAGTATTGGGGTTTTTTTTTCCTGAGTCTTCATTTGAAGAATGTCAAAACATTTCTGAACAGCAATGTAGATTAGTTGTCTATAATGCAGCTAGAGCTGTGTACTAGATGTGTACTATAATTTTTTTTAGATTAGGGGGATTACAGCTAGTGTTTATGAATTAAGATTCCACGGGATTCTTAGTTCAGCATGAGATTCCCATTTTTTATTTAAAAAGTAATGGTTTCTAGCACATATGATTTTATTGAATGACTAGCAAAACCAAACTAAATTATATAAAATATGATAAATTATTCAGTGATTCTTGGTTTGCAAAATTTTCCCTTATTGTAGGTTCTACTGTTTCTTGGTTCAGAATGTGAATCAGCTGAAAACATATCTTAAAATCTATTAGCCTGGAATTAATTCCCTATCAATGAGGCATCCTATACAAATTGGGGATATATTTCAGAATGTGCTTCAGAATAATTTCAATACATAGAAGCTCCTCAGGAGAGAAATGTTTGGGGAAACAATTGCCTTGTAATGCAATTCGATGCATCTCTACTCATAAAATCTACGGCATTCAAAGAAACCTACTTAGATAAGTGAATATAAGAATACAGAGTAGGGATTTTGAAAATTACTTTTGTAATTCATATAAAAAAACTTTTAACTATTTATAAGATGCCAATACTCCAGACTCTTTAAAGTTTGACAGTTACCTTCATGTAATTCAAATTGATTTGGAAATATAATTACTATAAACACCAGAAAAATACAAGAAGAATACCATAAGTCCTTGACAGGAATGATTCTATTACCAATTCTACCAATACAGAATACTGTAAATGCAATAATATTTTCATGTTATGTGTTGCTATAATGAATTAAATATTGATTATTTAAAGCCACAATATTTGGTACTTTAAATCCTACCTTTTGGTAAATGAAAGACCTTTTATTTCTATACTTGGCATTTTATTAGATGCCTTATCTAATTAACTATAATAGGTTAAGTTTAATATCATTTTAAATGTGAAGAGATGTAAAGATACATCTTTTGTTACTACTTCTCTTTATTGTATCTACCAGCTATGCCAATTTCTAGTTGTTCTAAACAGATGCATCAGACAGAGCTACCCACTTTTATATCATGTTTTTGCAATATTTACCAAAACCTGATGCATCACTGGATAAGAAGCATTTTATGTTTATTTGATGCACTATGAAATTATTTGAGGGTATGGAGAGATACAAGTTTATCTTGATTCAATATCACTTTCTGATCCAATTTGAAATTAGATGATTTCATCCCAAATAAGTATTTAGCAACAAGGAACTTTAAGATTTTCCCATTTTTTTTAGATTAAGAGTTGTTTTCATAATAGATTAGAACCTTCTGTTGTGTGAAGAGATGTTGCCTGTCAGAACCTCCAGCAATCAATCTATCAGCTCATTAGTTGCTTGCTTCATTTCTGCCATTTTTCATTAGGGGGAGGGGGGAACAAGGAAGTGAAACCATTAACACAGATGGACTGTTATCTGGGGCCAGGAATGTCCAAGGTCGTACCAACATGAGAACTGCCCGGGGAAAAGGGGGTGAGATGTAAGGGTAAAAGAGTGGGAATATGCGGGCTTTTTAGTTTCAGCAATGCTTTGAAGCTGCATGTACATCTCAATAACTGAATTTCTTTTTGAACTTATTACGAGTTTCAAGAGATTTTTCTTCGTTGGGATTTGAACACTGTAGTTCTGACATTGCCACAATGTAAAAACAAAACAAATATTTATGGTAATCTTCTGTAATGTAGAATTTTAAAGGCATGTAGTAAAAACTAGAAGTGTGCAAAATAGTTTAAGAATGCAACATTCTAACCAATCTTCTGAGTTCTGTTTTACAAATGTAACAGTCTGTTTCAACGTCAGAACACTTCAGGTAAAGTCTGAGCAAGTTGGAATGTCATCTGTTTCTTTTTATTGTACTGGTTTTTTAATTATATTAAAGTGCTCACAGTCATTTAAAGTTAAGTGTTTCTTAAATCTATGTAAATAAATAAATATTGGAAGGATAGCTCTGGGATGACAATAGGACATTTTGGGGCTAGAATATGTTATACCTGAACATTTTTGAAACATACTTAAAATTTCTAGTTTCACTAATGTGGTCTGAGAAACAGTGAAGTGAATTGCAACTGAAATCACTAGAACCTGTATCTCTCAATTATTTATGTAGAGTCCTCTTCATCATAAAAGAAGAAAAAAGTTGTATGAACACAATAGTCTCAAAGTACAACTGCAGAAACACTACCAATATTTTTTTAAAAATCAGCCGTTTTCAGTACTATTAAATGTTTTACTGTATAATATGTATTCACTCTGAGTTAGACCATATTGGTATGAAATAGAACTGTTTTTAGACATTGAGAGACACATGAAAGGTAGAGCTTGTGCTCTGTCTTTCCCTTAAACTTGCTTTGTGAATATATCTTCTAGCTCTATTTCCCACATCTCTGCATATTTGATGAAAACCTGAAGGGTCGAGTATACAAATAAAACATCATGTGTGCATATTTTCCACATGACTGGAAGCTCTAATATAAGAGTTTCTGTCTGCATGGAAAAAGATTTCACTTCTTGGCCAAATAAGCTAGTCTAAAATGTGATGGAACTAGCAGTTCCATTTTGTTGGAAGCAAGGCTATTATACAAAGCCCTATTTCCCATTTTGTACAATTGTTTGCAAGTATAAGAGCGAACTACAAAGTAGTTTAAATCTCACAATGATTATAAATAAATTGATTGTCTAAAAAAGCCAAACAAATCCTCAAAAATAGTTCTAATATGTGGCTGACTCATCAAATAAGCTATTACCCCTGGAGTTTAAAAATAACTATGTTATGAGTCATAGAGTAATGGGAACTATAAACAGACCACGCTATAACATGATAATTGTAGTTTTCTGAATCCATCATGACAACCTAAAAACGATTTGGCTTGCAGAGCAAAAAGACAAAAAACTTATGGGAAATGGATGATGAATGTCTACTGAACCTAAGGTATGTGTTAATATTCTGTAAGAAAAACTGATGATGTCTCTAAATACAAGAGAATGGCTTTTAAAGTACTTTTAGAGAAAACAATACACTGAAAGACATTCAGGGTCTACTGATTTTGATCAGAAAAGAAAGCATCTCAAATTAAAATAAACATTGTTTAAAAAAAAAAGCACACACACACACACACACACAAAGCAGATTGGGCAGAAACCTGGTTCCTAGCCTTGTAATGTTGGTCACATTTAAAGTTGAGCTTTAGCCAGACAGTGACCACCTCACTTTATTGTTTTTTCTGGACTCTAGTCCAGAATCAATTTGTCTAGTCAACGCCAAAAATAATGAGAGCACTGTTGAAGCTAGAATTAGCCACAGGGTTAAATGGACACAAAGCGGACACAGAGAGTACAACTATGACTAACCTTAGATAAAACCTCCAGGTTTTGGGAATGCCTACTATCAGCTGAATCCAGCAGAGGCTATAGTCACATCTGAAGTTCTTATAAGCACCAGCTAGATATTATTAACACCTCCCTAACACACTAGGGAGAGCCAGTTCGGTGTACAGTGGTACCTCAAGATACGAATTTAATCCGTTCCATGACTCTGATCGCAAGTCGAATTGGTCGCATCCTGAAGCACGTTTTCCCATAGGGTTCAATGTAAATACGGTTAATCCGTTCCACCCTCTGAATTTGGTTGCATCCTGAAGCAAATTTCCCCATAAGGTTCAATGTAAATACGGCTAATCCACTCTCCGAATTTGGTTGCATCCTGAAGCACATGTCCCCATAAGGTTCAATGTGTCAGCCGGCGTTGCACGGCTAAGTAATTCCCCAGGCGCGCTTTAGTCAGCCCTAGCGCAGAAAAAGGAACTGCTAATGAAATCTGAGAAAGGCTCCCGCGCGCACAGCCGGGAGCAGGAGCTTCCCCCCCACTCCCCGTGCTGATTCTTCTTAATTCCGCGCTCTTTCCTCTGTGCATAGCCCTTGGCGCGCGCGACAAAAGCACAGTGAAAGGAATGGGGGGGAAGGCTTATGTAGCGCGCACAGCGGAGCGGGAGCTTCCCCACCCCCGTGCTGCTTCTTAATTCCATGCTCTTTCCTCTGTGCATAGCCCTTGGCGCGCGCGACAAAAGCACAGTGAAAGGAATGGGGGGGAAGGCTTATGTCGTGCGCACAGCGGAGCAGGAGCTTCCCCACTCCCATGCTGCTTCTTAATTCCGCGCTCTTTCCTCTGTGCATAGCCCTTGGCGCGCGCGACAAAAGCACACTGAAAACAATGGGGGGGAAGGCTTATGTCGCGCGCACGCACAGCCGGGAGCAGGAGCTTCCCCCCCCCACTGATTCCTCCACGCTCTTTCCTTTCTCCATAGCGACAAAAGCACAGTGAAAGCAATCAGCGCACTGGGGGGAAAGGCTTATGTCGTGCGCATGCACAGCGGAGCGGGAGCTCCCCCCCCATTCCTCCACGCTCTTTCCTTTCTCCATAGCGACAAAAGCACAGTGAAAGCAATCAGCGCACTGGGGGGAAAGGCTTATGTCGTGCGCACGCACAGCGGAGCAGGAGCTCCCCCCCCCCATTCCTCCGCGCTCTTTCCTTTCTCCATAGCGACAAAAGCACAGTGAAAGCAATCACCAGGCCAAGGGCTATGGCCAAAGGAAAGAGCAAATTTCCCCATAAGGTTCAATGTAAATACAAACAGTTCTGAAACATATGCATTTTATTTTTAAACCACAAAAACATGAAAAAAAGCACAGTATGAAGAGGGAGAATGGGGTGGGGAGGCAGTTATTGTTTGGAGGGAGAGTCCCCCTCCAAAGGGACTTCGGGGAGATCTCCTTCAGGGGTTTCCTCTCTTCTTTGCCTCTTAGCTGCAAAGCCTTATTCTTGCCACGCCCGCTCTGCATTTTCTTTGGAGCCATGCTGACAAGCACACCAAAAACCTTCCAAACGCCACAAAACACACCACAAGCCTCACTGAACGCCTCCTTGCTATCGCGATCTCGCCCACAGGAAGCCGCGACCACGTGGCAGCAGGGCAAATGGCTTTTCCTTTTCCTTTTTCCTTTCTCCATAGAGACAAAAGCACAGTGAAAGCAATATCAGCGCGCACGCACAGCCGGGAGCGGGAGCTTCCCCCCCCCCCACGCACTCAGATTTCATTAGCAGTTCCTCTTTCTGCATTGCTTTCCTTGGGTTTTTGTCCTCCTGCTCAGATTTCATTAGCACTTCCTCTTGGAAGCGCGACCACGTGGCAGCAGGGCAAATGGCCGCGGATCCGGTTCGTAGCTTGAGGTGGAGTTCGCATGTTGAGGTAAATTTTTGCGGCTGGAGCTGGTCGTATCTTGAAATTTTCGTAAGATGGGGCGTTCGTATCTTGAGGTACCACTGTACTAGTTAAAGGCACTGGGCTAGAAACTGGAAGATTGTGAGTTCTTCTCCTGCCTTAGGCACAGAAGACAGTTGGATGACTTTACACCAGGCATTCTATCTCATCCCTAGGAAAAAGGCAAGGGCAAACCACTTCCAAAAATCTTGCCCAAAAAACTCAAGGTTGACTCAAAGACACACACACACAGCACACCTGAAAAAAACATCAGCACAAGAAGATCTGCCTGTACCACTTGGAAACTCATGTTTGATCAGGATTGTATATCTGCTAGGGTAAGTATTAAAAAGAAATAAAAAAGCTTTTGTCCAAGCAAATTGGGAGCAAATTAAGATAAAGGTAAGAGAACCTCTCTATTTTGGAAGCTAATTGCTTGCTTGTTGTGAGGGGAAACAATGCTCAAAGGCTAGAAGTTCAGCTGCCAGATAGGAACAGTGCTCTCCCCTTTCTATTTGCCACATGGGACTTTGCATGGTATATCTCCCTGGCCCCCAGTCTCCCATTCAGAGATACTTAAATTAATTAGCCAACTGAAAAGTGGAAAAGTGCCCAATACTACCAGAGTTACTGAAGGGAAAAGGCTGATTGGTGGGCCCCTATCTTGGCCTCTTTCTTTATGCATATTAATAACACATTCCAAATTCCAGGTGACTGGTTCCAATCTATAATTTTTCCCATTTCTAAGAAGTAGTACCGCACAAACCTCTTATACTACCATCCAGTTAGCCTATTAAGTGTGCCTAGCAAATAATACGCCAGCTTCGTGTATTACAAATTACTGGATTGATTGGACCAAGAGAAACTCCTAGTTGATGAACAAGCAGGATTTATGGGGGGCAGGTCTACAATGGATTACTGTGCTATCTTACAAACTTTGATAGAGAAAAACACACACAGGCAAAACCAGTCCTTGCATGTTGCCTTTATTGGCTTAAAATCAGCCTTTGATTCTATTACAAGGGACAGACTCTGGTCAAAGCTGTCCCTTAGATCTAATGATGGGCAGCTAATTAGAATGCTGTATGAAGTTACAATCACCCAGATGACAGAATTATCTACCTTAGTGCAGACATTCCAATCCATCAAGGAGTGAAACAGGGTTGTAGCTCCCTTATTGTTTAGTATCTATAAGAATTCAACAGTAGTTGCCTTAATTAAAAAGGAATTCCATCCTCTTAAACTCTGTGATGGGCATTTGGCAGTATAACTTATGCTGATGTTGTGGCATTTATTTCACTTATACCAGTGAACCTCAGGAGACGTCTGTGGGCCTTAGTGGAATTTTGTAAGGAGGAACGATTTACAATCAATTGCTCTAAGACCATAATTACGGTTTTCTTGGGAAGACTTAGTCATTGCAAACATCAATGGCAAGTTGATAATAAGGAACTTGAACAAGTGCCAGCTTTTAACTACTTTGGAATAATTTTTCAAATCTCCAAAGCTTGGCAGGAAGAAATAGAGCCATTTCAGCCAAAGTCAACAATAGTGCCATGGCAATTTTGTGCTTCTTCCACTTCAAAGGGGCACATGGATATCTAGCACCATTACAGTTTTTAAAGCCAAAACAACATCTCAAATGTGTCTGGTGCACAGCTATACTCCTACAATGGTTTAATGCCCTTAGACATTGTTCAGTCTAGATTCTTACAAGTGCCTTTCCATGTCCCATGCTCTGTTTCCAATGCTTTAATCTGCATGTAAGCTGATATGAATCCACTGAGGCAAGAGACCATATTTGCTGACTCTCTTATTGCCTTAAACTCCTATTTTCTAACAGCTCACTGGCCAAATTAATTCTTTTTGATGCCTCTTCATCAAGGTAGAAAGAAAAAGTATCAGTTTACTTTGGTCTTTCTTCCTACTGACTCTCTGCTACCCCTAGGTTTAGAAGGAGCTAAAGCAAACTCTATTAAAGACACTTTGACATCACACTGCATAAGGATCTGGACACTATAGCCAACTTTTAGTGATGGGTTCCAAACTGGAAACCTTTTATAACAGCAAACTCCTTATTCAACCTTGATTGCCCAGCACACCGTTGTGTCTTTTCTCTAGCTTGCTTGAACATCCTACCCCTGACAGTAATATTTGGGAGATAAAGTAGGACTCCATTTATAGACAGATGCTATCCTTGTGATCAGAAGTACCTGAGACCTATTTTTACACAAGTTTATATGCAGACAGTCCTTTACCAGCCCTTAAAAAAACACACACACACATTTGGGGGGGGGGGGAGAGATGGTCTGTTTCCTGCTTGCAGGTCAGAATCTTACCAAAACCAATAGAGTTGCTAAATTTCTATCTGCAGCAATTTCTATAATAAGATGTTCTAATCCTAGAATGATGACATTACTAAGTTCTTTTGCTTTTTTAATTGTACTGCATTTCTATGTTATCCTATTTTCATTTTATCTTACATTTTATACTGTTTTACTGTATTTTATTCAATTTTTCCTTACTCTTACTTTAATTTTTTTTAGGTTTTATATGACTGTTATACTGGGTTAGTTGTATCTGGTCATTATTTTTGAGTTTTTTTTTTTTTTTAACCTTACTAGTCATTGACTGTAGGCAAATAAATTTTAAGTGTAATTCCTTATAATTCCATTCATTGGTTCATGAAAAAGGGTATTAGAAGAATATCTGAAGGACAGTGAAGAAGATGCACTGAACTAGAACACCATGAAGGCTAACTGAATACTGAAGAGACCAAACTGGCCTACAAGAAAGACCAAATGAAGAATAGAAAAGAGACACGGCAAGGCAAAGTATTACATGGCCAATACACAGAAAAACTAGCAGGCAAAGCAGATAACAACAAGATCTGGCAATGGCTAAGAGCAGGAAAGTTGAAGAAAGAGATAGAGGGGCTAATTCTGGATGCATAAGACCAAGCCTTAAGAACAAATGCATACAATGCCAGAACTAGGAAGACAACAAAAGACAGCACATGCTGCCTCTGCAAAGAAGCTGAAGAAACAGTGGACCACCTAGTTAGCTGCTGCAAGAAGATCACACAGATTGACTATAAACAATTGCAATGCAAAGTAGCAACAATGGTGCATTGGAATGTCTGCAAGAAATACCATTCGCCTGCAAGCAAGAACTGGTGGGACCACAAAACAGACAAAGTAATAGAAAATGAAGAAGATAAAGTGCTCTGGGACTTTAGAATTCAAACAGACTAGCACCTGCTACACAACACCCCAGACTTAACAACTGTTGATAAGAAAAACAAAAAAATGTGGGTAGTGGACATTGCAATACCTGAAGACAGCAGAATAGAAGAGAAAGAACTGGAGAAAATCACAAGATACAAAGACCTGCAAACAAAAATAGAACGACTGTGGCAAAAGAAAGCAAAGATAGTACCAATAGTAATAGGCTCCTTGGGTGCAATCCCAAAACATCTGGAGCACCACTTGAAGACCATCGACATTGACAAAATCACCATCAGTCAGTTGCAAAAGGAAGCTTTACCTGGAACAGCTTATATCTTGCAATGATACCTTTAACACCATCAAACAACATCTGCGTATCTCAGGTCCTTGGGAAGGACTCGATAGGTGGATAAAAATGCCAGATACAGTCTAAACAACTGACTATGTGATCAACAACAATACAATGCAACAACAATAATAATAATAATAATAATAAACAGGCAGTCATGTGGTCCCAGTGGTTATCAGCACACTGGATGCCATAACAAAAAACCTTGGACAGCACTTAGAACAGGGTTCCTCAACCTTGGCAACCTTAAGACGGGTGGACTTCAACTCAAGGTTGCTGGCTGGGGAATTCTGGGAGTTGAAGTCCACCCATCTCAAAGTTGCCAAGGTTGAGGAACCCTGACTTAGAAAATGTGCACATTGACAAAATTTCCATCTGTCAATTACAAAAGGCCACACTGCTCGGATCCACACAAATACTACGCTGATACATTACGACATCCTAGGTTCTTGAGAAGAACTCAGTGCAAATGAAGGCCAATACTAGCTGAAGAACTGGCAGCTATGGTTTCACATTGTGTGAATAATAATAACAACAACAACTGTGTGGCCAACCACAATAATATAACTTGTATGCACTCAACTCTCAGTGACTCCATTATATAACAATAGGCTTACTGCAAACCATTATTTATTTCTTGTAGTTTTTCAGTATTGGAAAGGCATATGTGCATTTAAATTATTATTCTCAAATAGGCAGCTTCAGGCAACCAAGAAAAGCAACATAGGCATGTCTTCTTTTTTTCTGAAAGAGCTCTTTCCCCATCCTTGCAATGTTCAATAAGACAGTAAGTTATACTCTGTTGCTTTTATATCTGCTTCTGTGGTATAAAGTTAACTTTAAAAAGAAAAAAGTAGGTTTATCTAAATGATCCCTTAAAAAAAATCAGTATCAGGTTGACTTGAAATTTCTACACATTTTCTTGGGAACAATTAACAACAGAAGAACTAAAATATGGAATACAAAGTCCTCAGAAAGAACAACCGCAAATAACCTCTTTTGTTTCTTTGTTGTAATTCCTGGCTTGTGGGGATCAAGTTTGGATGTCACATTAAGTTTTGATTGCAAATTGACTTAGCTATTCCTCCTGTCAGAAATGAATAAACAGAAATGTAGGCAGATCTTTCATAATAGGCCAGGATTCTAAAAAATTCTGAGTTTTGTTGAATATAGCCAGAGTATAATAACTATGTCAGAATTTGAAACTAACAGTTTCATATCTGTTTACAGATAAAATTGAACTATTATATGTTTATTTCACATGGGCCTTCATATTTTATTACTATTTTCCATTCTTCTCCTTTATTCTTCCTCTCACTCACCAACCAATTATCTCTGTTATCAATGCATCTTACAATCCATTTGTTTCCATATCACTCACTCATATTTCAATTTCTACATACCTTGGGTATTGGATGTGACTGCTTTATCTGTCCTGTGTTTGATATGTGCAGAATTTGAATTTAATGTGTGGATTTCCAAACATTTCTCCTACAGCTGCTAAATACCATCAGTTTTACAAGATTCCCCTCCACCCACCCACCCCAAAAACCCACAGCAAAGAATGGATAAGGCTGTATTTATTCCTGAAGAGAGAATACGTACAGAATTCCGCTTGATAAATTTCTGCTCTCTCATATCGATTTGTACTGTAGCTAAAAACATGGTCAAAGATGGTTTTTATAATGGCATTAACTGACATGAAGAGGTGCCTTAGGTGGTGATGAAACTCTTTCTCTTAAACTGTATCAGTGCAGGTTTGATTATAATGGACTGTTTATCTTGGGATTTGCCCATACAAAGAGTCAATGGTCAAATATAATGGTAGCCTACCATTTTTTGGGCAGGCTCTGGATGACAACAAAAAAGGGGTTTTTTTTACTGAGCTATTAGACTTAGCTGTTGGATTTTGTAGGTCTACCACTCTACCCAGTAAAGTATGGATGAGCTCCACAGAAAATTTTTGATTGTAACTGCTAAAAAATATACCAATATGTCCTGCTGTAACACAATTTTTAAGCTCTAAAACAGGTATAACAGAATTGAAAAGAATCAAAGCAGCTCACTCAAAAATCTTTAAAAAAAAAAAAGCAGGAATGGAAAATCCTCCTGTACTCACATTTACAATGCTGTTTCTCCCATTTTATATGATCTCCCCACCAGTAGCTGTCCCTAAAGTGTTAAATTTTGCTTTTTAGAAAGTAGGGCTTTATAAATCCTACTTTTTGCTACAAAAATGGATTGATTTAGGCTATAGTGTGCATCTTTCATTGACACTTTATCAGGCGTATTTTTTGGGGTAGTATTTATGTATGCATTCTGGTCACTATTCATAATGGAGGAGGAAAAGGTAGTTGTAGTTCCTGGCCACTGAAATTTTCCTGATCTCTCCTATAAAGTCATGTTCCTGACCATGCAGAGAAACAAAGAAGAAGAAAAAAATGAATTAAGAGTGAAAAAAAATCTAACTTGAAATAATAGGACTATTTATGCATGGATTAGAAAGTCCTCATTACAGCTACTTAATTAGTTTAAATTAAGCCACCATGAATATAGAAATCATTGATCTAATAATGAAGTAAGAAACTCTGAATACATAATTTATGAAGTTATGCCAATTGTGTTTAAAATAAGTCTTCAGCAACTCAAATTCTAAATTAGGTGACCCAAACACTGACTAAAGGGAGCAGCATTGTGTCTTTTCAAAAAAATTGGATTGACATATAGTATGACTCTAAATGTAAATGGTTCTTTTTTTATTAGTACTATAGCTAATGGCATACTGGCAAGAAGAAAAGCAATGCTGGCTGTCAATATGATGTAATGTGGCTATGGAACAATTTGCATTTGAAATTAAAAGAAAATGCATTTTTAAAAAAATTTAAAAATTAAAAGAAAATGTTTAGCTGACTGAAAGAGCCACTGCTTATATTCTTTGATGGTGCCTTTTAGGGATGAGCAAACTGTGTCAATCTGAGAATGGACCCATTCCAAGTAACTTGATAATATTTGATTTCCCTCCATAGCAAACTATTCAGGGGAATGGAAGGGAAATTCTGCAGTTTACAAAAGTTTACTCCAAAACAGGCCTGTTTCTGCATCCAGACCACTAAACCACTTCCCTGATCCCTCCTGGAATGGCATCATCTAGATCAGTGTTGTCCAAACTTGGCCACTTTAAGATGAGTGGACTTCAACTCCCAGAATTCCCCAGCCAGCCAACTCCCTTCTGGGAGTTGAAGTCCACTCATCTTAAAGTGGCCAAGTTTGGACAACACTGATCTAGATGATGCCATTCCAGGAGGGATCAGGGAAGTGGTTTAGTGGTCTGGATGCAGAAACAGGCCTGTTTTGGAGTAAACAGTTTGGACAACACTGATCTAGATGATGCTTAGAATGCTCCAGATAGAAACGCAATGTTTTGGAAAATTTCCAAAATGTCCATTCCTGAATCGATGAGCTTTGCACATTCTAAGTGCCTCTAATGTTGCTTTTCAGTTAGTTACTGCAACTACAACAACACTTTGCGTATAACAGCCAGTAATATCTCCCAGAGATATCCATGAGGGGTGTGTGTGTGTGTGTGTGTGTGTGTGTGTGTGTGTGGTGTCAATAGCATCAACATGGCAGGCACTATGAGGTTTGAAGCTCCAACATTTTTTACTTGCATTTGATGTGTGTGACGCATGTAAAAAAGGAGCGGGACCCCAATTGCCCCTTTGTGCCTGCTATATTGATGCTGTACACCCTCCATAAGGTTGCACCTGATATCTCTTCTTTCATCAGTTCAAGATGTAGCCACAAGCATCCTAAAAATATATCTCAGGGATCAGGTTACTTAAAATGTTTCCAGCCATCCTGCTCTGAATGGCTTTAGATGCTTTTATTCTTTCTGGTTTTACTGGCAGCTTCTTTTTCTGTTTTCATTATGTGCATGTGTGTATTGGGTGTTTTTCTGCTGCTTTTATGGTTTTATTTTTGCTTTTGGTTATTGTTTTTTTAGGTTAATTTGAGGCTATGCAGAGCAAAACTCCAAATAAATAAGAATTTAAACTGATCCAACCGCACAGGAAAAAGTATCTTAGGGATTCTAAGCACTTTCTGTGAGGGGAAATCCACCTAAGAGGCTTCTGTTCATTAGTTTGCTTCAATTAAATATTTCTCCAGCTACTTGGGTAACTGAAAAACAAAACCCAGGTAGCTAGGCTAACAAAAATATTTTGTTAGAACTTTAAATGGCTGTGCAATACCAGCGATAAAAGGTGCTTGGGATAATATACATAGTGCAACCTAAAATGCAAAAGTTGTTAATTTATCAAAGAGACAGGAGGTCCCACAGTAAATGAATGTAAACTGCTGATGATGCACTAAATCAAAATGAGTGATGAACACAAATACAGCAGCAATTGAAGTTCAAAAGGATACAGATATGTATGATCAATGAGCTGCTAAATGGCAAATGAAGTATAATACAGAGAAACTCACAGAAATATACATTGGCTTAGAAATAATCAAACCATACAAAAGTTGAAAGCAAACAGAAGAACCAAATAAAACAGAATATACCTCTTCAGTACAGTCACCCAAAATACATTTGGACTGTTATCTTACTCCCCAATTTAAAATGAAAATCATGTTAGCGTGATGACTAAAATATCCTTCGAAAAATATATTTACTAAAGAATATGAGATTGAAATCCTGTTAACATTATTTTCTTATGAATAAACTTAATTCTGAACAGTACATCTGTAATATTTGTATTAAAATATTTTATGTAATGTTCAAGTGGGACACAAGTACCTATTTTTTTTAAAAAAAGGTGTAATAAATCTTTCACACATCAGCTCTGAATATAAGCATATAGAGGAGAACTGCAAAGAATTCCTAATGATTTCTCTTGTTTCCTATTTTCTTTGATAGTGACATAATGCTTTGAAGGAAAGCATATTAAGCAACTGATTATGTGCCATCAAGTTGGTGTCGACTTTTAGCAACCACATAGACTTTCTCCATGATGATCTGTCCCTAATGTCCTTCAGCATTTCCAATGGTGCATCCATCACCACTATAACTCATCCATCTTGCTGCTGATCATCATCTTTTTTTTCTTTCCTTCTACCTTTCCTAACATTAGAGCCTTTTCTAGAGAGCTACGTCTTCACCTAATGTGTCTGAAATATTATAATTTGAGCCTGGTCATTTGTGCCTCAAGTGAGAACTCTGGGTTGATTGGTTTGTTTTTTTTGGCTGTCCATGGAATTCTCAGGAGTCTTCTCTGACACCAAAGTTCAAAAGCATCAATACTCTTCCTATCCTGCTTCTTCAAAGTCCAACTTTTGCTTCCATAGGCTGCCACAGGGAATACCAGGGCTTGCATGATTCTGATATTTGTAGATATAAACACATCACGGCATTTGAATATCTTTTCTAAGGCCTTCATGGCTGCTCTACCCAGTGCTAGTCTGAGGCATATTGCTTGACTGCTTGTTCCTTTACTGTTGATGGTTGATTCTAAAAGGCAGAAGCTATCCACCACTTTGATGTTCTCATTGTAAATTCTAAGGCTCATTGTTCTACCTGTTGTCATTAGTTTGGTCATCTTTATAATTAATTTTAGTCCCATTTTTTACTGTGCTCCTCGACTTTTATTATGCAGTTTACAGATCCTTTGCATTTTGGGGTATCAGGATATTTCCATCAGCATAGTGCAGATTACTGATGTTTCTTCCTCCAATTTTAAAACCATGATCATCTTCTCTCAATCCAGTTTCCCTTAATATATATGGGGGAGTATACACCCTTGTCTCACTCCTTTGCCAACCTGGAGCCCATCTGTTTCACCATGTTCTGTTTATGCTGTAGTTTCCTGACCTTTATATAAGTTTCTCATAAGGACAAAGTTCTGGGATTCCCATTTTTCTGAGCACTTTCCACAGCTTGATGTGATCAACACAATCAAAGGCCTTTCTATGTGACTTCTTTTTTATTTTCTGCAGCTTTCTCAATTATCCAGCATGGATCAGCAATAATGTCTCTGGTTCTCTATCAAAGAGGTTCAGACTTTAAAGCAATTCCTGATGTTCTCCTTGAAAATAGTAGGTATATGTTCAAGATCATATGGAAACTGATTGGCTTTCTTCTTCAAGTTAACTTGGAATTTGTACATAAGCAATTCATGATCTGTTCCACATTTGGCATCTGGCCATGTCTTTAATGCTATAACTGAGCTATTCCACCTCCTTTTAATAATAATATAGTCCAAATTTCTATATATTCCATCTAGTGAGCCCAAGCATCATTTTGGTTGTTCGAAGACAGTGTTTGCTATGAAACATCACTGGAGTGGCAGAAATTGACATGTCGGTCTCCTGCTTCCTTTCGATTTCCTAAGCCATACAATCTGACTACATTTTCCTCTTTAATGTTTCCAACTCTGGCATTCCAATCTCTAATCACAAGTAGCACATCTTGCTTGCTGTTTTGTCAATTTCAAATTCAACCAGATCATAAAACTTATCAACCTCCTCTTCTTCTGCATCAGTGGTTGGAGCATAAACTTCAATGACTGTCATATTAAAGGATTGTTTATGAAGTATAATTTATATTATTCACTGATTGTATTGTAGCCAAGTACTGTTCTTGCTATACCCCTCCTAACTACAAAAGCAACTCCGTTCTTTTTTTTTCATGCCCTGAATAATAACAGTGTGATCTTCTGACTGAAAATGTCCAATCCCAGTTCATCTAAATTTGCTGATGCCTAAGATGCCAATTTATAGTTGTTTCATTTAATCTTTCACTGTGTTGAGCTTTCCCATGTTCATGCTTCTTATGTTCCATGTTCCTACTATAATCTGTTTTTGTCTGTATGGCAACATGAGCAACTAGACATCCCAAAGTCTTTAATCTAGCCATATCATAAACATCATTAGTACTCTGAAAGATCCTCAGCACTTCCTCAATAGCATGTTGACTGCCATCCAACCTGAGGGGAACATCATCCGGGACTATATCTTCAATCATTTTATAATTTCTATCCATGTGGTTTTCTTGGTAAAAATACAGGAGTGATTTACTATTTTCTTCTCCTGTGCAGTATGAATTGATGCCTTCGCAATTATCACTAAATTGATCATCTGCCTCCAGCATCTTTCTATATCACTGATGCCTAATATAGGTGCCTGCTCATTTTAGAAGGGTAACTGAGATGACCTTCATGCCTTGGGTGATTCTACTGGAAATATATACTCTTGGCATACATTCCTGATGTTCTTCACTCATAAATACTTTTGTTCATGTTGTGAAATTAGCTTTATTGAGCAAAATATGCATGTAGAGGGAAATAAAAATAACAAAACAACTCACAGAAGGATTTTTGGAAACTGGTACTTAGTATCCATCCATCCATCCATCCATCCATCCATCCATCCATCCATCCATCATTTATATTTATAAGGCTGCCTAGTTTATTTTTTCAAAAAAAAAGAAAAAAGAAAAAATTATCAAGAAATTACATTTTGACAGAAAGCCTACATACCTATCTAGCTGTATTCAATATATATAAAAAATGAAAGACCATGCAATATGGCAGAATGGGATTTTGGGAACAAGGAACAGGAACTCTAAGTAACAAAAATCTCTGGGAATAGCACTCTAATTAATTTGAGGCAAGTAGCTCATGTTAAACAGGAAATATAAAGGAGTCAAAAAGAGAGTCTATACTAATCTATACATCTATTGTCCTTAGAGACCAGTGGTTGAGAAGGTGCAATGAGACAATGCATAGCGAAGCAGATCTTCCAATATGATGCCAACTTACCTTTAAGCCTGCCACAAGGCATGTGCACATTTATTATTCATAATTGCATCTTATTCTTTCTCTTAAATAATTCAAGATGTCATTATTCAGTGATACCATAAAAACAGCTTTAGCTTCTGTTAGTCTATATTAGACTAATATAATTGATTACTCTATTGTAGGACATGCATAGCTAAGTGGAGGTTTTAGTTTCTGCCTTATATCAACCTATTTGTCTATATTAATTTCTTTGAAATTCAGTCATATAATCCTTAGTATTCCATAGTCTTTAGTGATTTCTAATTACAGCTAAACTTTACATATTAAACTGGATATTGTGTTAAATCAAATGTGTACGCTTTTGAATAGACTATCTGGTGACTCTTTTATATTCTACGTTAAGCATCCCTAGAAACTATGTCAAGATACAGACATATTGCAGAAAGTTAAAGAAATAATATTTTAAATTATTTCAGATTCAACTCTGTTTCAAAAATGCATCAATCAATCCTTCCTAAATATCTGGGTGGAATATGGTTCCTGGACATCATGTCTGTCATTGTTATACTAAATACATCTTTATATAGTACACTTAATATGCTTATTTAACTTCTGCTTTATGTTTTAACTCTCAATCTATTGGATGAAAATAGGCTAACCATATTAATATATGTCCTGATCCCAGATGGAGTTTATTTAAATTTCAGATTGAAAGCTTGCTAAGAACAGATAAGATTGATTGCCCTTTCCATCTAACCATAATTGTATTTCAGGTGAACATAAATTTATTTTAAAGGACACCTCTAAGTAACAGAGTGCATCATGCATAATTCATCAATCACAGCTGCCTGTTACATGATTTACTTAAACACATTTCAATGGAATAGAGTTGCATTGTTTTTCTGCTTTGGTTTGTTTGCTTTTAAATTGTTTTAGAAACATTAATTTATTTGGAATTATTGCTGAACTGTTTATATTGACAAAGAGAAAAATAAATTATTCTCCATTTACAATTTCTTACTTTTCATCAGATGTGCTAGCTATGCTGGTTATTAATTTTTTTCTTAAAAATGAGTTTTCAAACATAATTAAGACAAATGAATCATGCTAATTAGAAGCATAAATAAAACACTACGTACTGCTGTATCTATGTTATGACACTTTCCAAATTGTGGGTTCGGTATTGTTTTTTTGGGGGGGTTAGATTTTTTGCAATAGTGTTGAATTTTGGAAAATAAAAATCCAAATTCAACGTCTGCTCCCACAATTCTTTTAAAATGTTGTTGTTGTTATTTTGCTTTTATAATTAATTTACAAAAATATAACAAGACCTCAGGTTTACCATTCTGACTTTGGTTTTTTAGAAACCCTGAAGTCTACCAACTGGAATGCTTTGCATGGCCCAATAGGAATTACATCAGGTTACATTAGTTTTAAAACCTGCTGTTAGTTATCCAGTTGTAATTAAAATCCTTGCTGACCTACAGGATGTAGGAATGTACAATATATTCTTATTTACTTTTGCCATGTTATGCAATAGTTCTATCAGAAAATTCTGCATCTTGTTTTATAATACTTACCAATTTTTCTCAAAAAAAAAAATGAGGTATAATCTTAACATTTTACTTTCCCTATCATCAACATATAAATTAGGGAGGTCCATTTTCCTAATAGGATGATGCCTATTATGATGTCACAGAGGTATTCTGTGAAAAGCCACATGTCCTTCTGCTAATGATGTTGGAGAAAATCTAGGTATAATTGGACATGTTGGGACAAAACTCTTAGGATCCTTAAAACCTGATATATTCACAGAATAGGAAAGACTGAATTATATCAAACCCAAGATATATAATTAATTTTCTCACACTGAAGACAATATAATAACAATAAATCCAAAATGGGATAGAAATAACAACATCCCCTACTCCACTCACATCAAAGCTTTCCTGGCCACAGAGAACTGGGATGACGTTGTTTGTGGTAACTGCTCCAGCAGAAAATCAAAATACATAAAAATATTCACTTACTGGATAAGCAGGTAGCATTGCCAAATTTGAGTAATTCTTGCATTTCTGTTAAGAATATACCAATATGTACCTTGCTTACTTACAGGTACCAATCTTAAATATATATAACAAAAACGTAAAAGAATCCATTACTATGTAAGCTGAAACAAAATTTTAATTACCTGCATACGACCTATTGCTTCTCACCACATCATCTCCATTAATATATAGGTATATACAACACCTTACCTCCCTACATTATTTATCTTTTTTATTTTATTTTCCAATCAATAATGAGCCACTGTATTGCCATTTTAAAACAATTTTCTTAAGATTAATTGCTACAGAAACACAGAATGTTTTAAAGGACAGAAGATTCCATACACCCTCTCTAATGTCTTTTTGTATTTCTTCTGTTTTGCGCTTATGTTCTTTCTTCCTACTCTTGATCATTTTAACTTGTACCATATAATTTCAATAATAATTTCTTTTAATTGTTAACAAATGTTGGAATCTGTCCGATTATGTTTAAAACCATACAGTTATCTTCGCTTAATAATTTTATATGAGTATACTATTAATAGGGAATTCTGTATTTTTATACATGTTCTTTGTTAAGACAGAAATGTTACTGAATAAATCCTTTATGTTTTTCCATCCCCTTCTACTGATATACTGTAAAAGTGCTCATGCAAATTAAATTTTGATGCCACAACAGATACTTAAAAGATGGAAAAAAAACATATCCATTTGACACTAGGAAAATTACACATAAACCTTCATTTTCTACAACGATACAATATCTATGTTAACACAACCTTGTTTTTTCTCCCTGTTAATCGAGTCTTTAAAATTAGAAGAAACATATACAATAAAAATACACTGGCATAAATGCAAACATAAGCAAATAAGGAATGAAAAAAAAATGTTTCTACATACTTGTAGGCCCATCTGAAACACTGAGTGACCCATAAAATTAGCCAGCATTCGAATTAAGGCTGCACCCTGCAAACACAATTCACAGAAAAAAAAAAAGTTGGATTGTTTTCCAAGCAGTTTCATGGTAATACTACATGAAATCTACATTTATTCCAATATTTATTTTAGAATAATTATAGGCTTATTACTAATTACATTTAGGATTACCTCCCCCCCCCCCCCCCCCAATATTTGCCTTAAACATTTCAGCAAGCTACATGCCTCACTATAAGCTTTATGGGGACAAAACAGAAATAAAAATGAAGAAATAAAAATACAGAAATGAGGTAATTTCAAATAGAGTTCCTAAGCCTATACCTTACTGATACGAGCAGAACAAGATGAAACAGTATGTTATAAAAGCACAATATTTCCCTTGCCAGGCCACTGATTGTTCACAAGCACATATTTGAATGAAAGAAGTATAAAGCATTGAGATGTAATACATAAGAAAGGCAACAAGTTCTACCAGAGTAATCAGTACAAATGAAATACGGCTGACCAACATTCCAGTTACAAAACACCATAAGCCCAGGTTTCCTTTATGGTTCAACAAAAAGTACCCAAAGATTTGACTTACAGATATATGTTTGGACACATGCACGTAACATATGTCCATTTTAGTGCAGCCTCAAGATTGCTACTGATTCCATTTTTAACTGCACACACACACACACACACACACACACACACACACAGAGCTTAGTTGGGGTTATGGTTTAAGATATGGGTGAGTAACTTTTTGCTCTGGGTAGAATGATGTTTCAAAATGGGTGAAGCAATTTCATGTAAGGTCAGTGTCAACTCATTTTCTCTGGATTTTAAGATAGATTCTTTAAAAAAGCATGCTAAGTCTATTTTAGGGTTATACTACAGTTTTCATGTTTTTTGCACTATGAAATTTTACCATATTGATACAGAATCACAGTTTCGCATTTACTTTCCATATTTTAGAATACACCTATAAATGTAGGTATACATCCAAGCCTGCAATTCTGAGATCAGCATTTGAACAGGGATATAGTTGCAGTTTTATTCAAACTTCAGAATTTTTCAATGCAATTTATAATAGGCATAGGTAATCAGATATAATCAAAATGTTTTCGACTATTGTGCCCATATTACAGAACTATTCTAGAGGACATTTTGATAACCTCCATGCTGTCATTTTAAATGGCATGCTTATACGTCTGCATATTTCTAGGGTCCCAATTGCTCTCAGATGACCAAGCTATACCTTAAGACTAACTTTTTAAAAAGAATTTTTAAAAATGACAGATAATGGAGAAAAGGATTTATGGGCCTTTCCTGTGACTTATGACCATTCACTTAGCAACCGTTCAAAGTTATGATGCGCTGAAAAAAGCGACTTACGACCAATCCTCGCATTTACTACCGTCTCAGCATCCCCGTGATCACGTAATCAAAATTCGGGTGCTTGACAACCAGCATGTATTTACAATGGTTGCAGGGTCCCTGGGTCACGTGGTCACCATTTGCGACCTTCCCAGTTGGCTTCTGACAAGCAAAATCAATAGGGAATGCGTGATTCATTTAACAACTGCAGTGATTTGCTTAATGACCACCACAAAAGAAGTAATAAAATCAGGTGTGGTCACATGTTGCTTTGCTTAATGACCAGACTGCCTAACAATGAATTTTCCGGTCCCTATTGTGGTCATAAGTCAAGGACTGCTTGTAGAAGATTCCAAGTTAGAATATAAGAGAAGCAAATAGTAAAGAATATGAATTAACTAATGAAATGAATGCGTGTCTGTAAAAATATAAGAAAGGGGAAGGATATATTAGGTCTGAATGAAGCTGGTCTAAACTTGTGGAGTAATGTTGATAAAGAGATGCAGAGAATTGAAGGTTTAGGTTTAATTATGAATTAAAGGGCTAAAATATGTATCAAAAAGTATAAATTGGTGTCACCTAAGTTGTTATGAGTGCATTTGAAAGCAGGAATCCATAGGTGGTGATAGTTTTATATGCACTCCAGTGAATGATGATAATAGAAGAACCAGAGGTGAATTTAGGGTGGGAACAAGACAAGATTGTATAGAAAATGTCATTAGCTCATTTGGAGACTCCAAAATGAATAATAATGATTGATGAGTATGTGCTCAGAAAAGGGTCTATTTGTTAAGCATAGGTCCATAGGTACACATACCAAAGTAGTGAATACAAATATACATACAAATGTATATTCATTATATGCATGTGTATATGTATATGCGTGAATATATGTGTGTATATATATTGTACATACACATACATATTTGCACGCACGCACACAAACTCAATTGACTTGAATGTTTATATAAAAATATTGAAAGAATTAGAGAAGGTACAAGGGTGATAAGAGATTCTGAATGTGTAACAGCCTGTTTTTGGTAGTGCCAAGAGAATCTTGGAAAAAAATTGACATAAAGATCTGGTTCTGCCAACTAGCATGGAGATCCAATGGGGGTTCGCAGCACTGGGGGTGGTTGGTGGCTTGAGGATGCTCTCTCCATTTTTTAACTTTGTATATTTTTGTAAAGATTTTTATAGCTTTTTTTCACTTGTAAGCTGCCTAGAGTCACTTATACAGTGAGATGGACAGCACATAAATTTAATCAATAAATAGATAAATAAGCAAGTGAAAGAAAGGAAAAAAAGTGAGTCCAGTATGAAAAAGTATTAGAAAATAGATTAATCTCTAATAGAATTAAGAAAAAAAGTGGAAATAGGGAATGAAGATGTGGAAGCTGTTTGGAACTCAGTGAAAAGCATTATGTTAGTGAGTGTCATAGAACTGTGTAAAATAATGTTATACTAATGGGAAATAGAAAAGGGATGTTTTTGATGAAGTGAAAGAAGATGTGGAAGAGAAAAACATTGTTCCCCCTAAAATGCAGACAAATTTATTGCATAACGTGTACATAAGAAAAAGTTTGGGAGTGCCAGGAAAGTGCCACAATTCTAACTGAAAGGATACAGGAGGTGATAACCAAAATCTGGGAAATGCAGTGTGGTATTATGCTGGGGAGGAAATACGCAGGCATTCTTTTTGTTCTTCAGCTGGTCTCGGAGAACTGTATCTATGTGAGAAAGTTTGTTGCATGCTTGTTGATTTAAAGAAAGCATATGATAAAGTGAATAGGCTTAAATTATGGAGTGTTTTGCATAAATATGGAGCTGAGGGTTGGTTCCTGAATGATAAAGCATGTGTGAGAATAAAGGGAATGGCTAGGAAATGGTTCAACACTGAGCAGGGTGTAAAATAATGTCCTCTTGGTTGTCTAATTAATGTATGGATAAATGTGCAAGGAATGTTTTTGGTGATGTTAGAGGAGTTTCAGTTGGGGCCATAAATGTAGGTTTACTTTACTAAGCAGAAGCTATGTTCCTGGGTCAGAACTAGAATGATTTGCAATGAATGATAGAGTGCAATGTTAGATTGTAATGATAAAATGAGGAATATAAAAAAAGGAAAATTAATGTATCAAAGACCAAGATGTTTGTGTTTGACAGAGAAAATTGGAATGAACTATGGGAATGAAAGTAGCATATTATGATAGTTTGGTCAAATGAATGAGGATCAAACTGCAAAAGAAATATATGAAATAATAATGAATGGGCTGAGAAGAAAGGAAAGAAAAGCAAATTGTGGTTGGAAAGAACTGATGAGATCTTCAAAAAAAAGAGGTGACAGGTTTAAAGAACAAAAGGTGGTATGAAGTGGTATACGGACATAGTAGAAACAAGCACAATTTGCAAAAATAGAAAGATATTGAGAGAGACAGTGAAATATGTTGCTATAACACATTTTCATCTATGTTTCCTTTTATTTATTTATTTTTTGTATCTTTTATTTCTTTATCTTATTATTTCCTACTCCTTTTCTGCAGTCTGCAGTACAATGGTTTACTCCCAAAGGGAGTAGCATGATGAATGCATTATATATCAAACATATTTCAAAATTCTGAATATTTTTTCCATTTCAAACCTACTAGGGTTATCAACATTTACAGCAGAATCCTATCTATTTTATTAGATTAAAATAATATCTGTCTTATTTCATGTCATAAACCATCCCCCAAGTCCTGTAGATGGGTTGGGTTTTAATTACAAATATTCTCTGCTATAAAGTTTGGTGAAGCTACAATAGATACTAAGGCTACCATTTTATGGATCAGCAATGCCTGGAGCCGCTGGATGTGTGTAGTTCTTTCTTTCCCCAGCCACAAAATTCCCTTCTAGTTTATATTTTTCAACCAAGAGAGTTTACTTAGGCCAAAGCAATATGTGACTATTCTTTCATTTTTGCTCAAATGGTGTAAGAAAACTGATAACAATTTAAATTTTGGAAACTCATATCGCCCTATGGTTGAAACCCATTTTAAAAAAGGACAACAGCTTGCAAAGCACACATACAAGAAACTTTACATGATATCTGCCCTTCAAATAGCAAGCGGCAAACTATATTCAAATCTCTTTTAGAAAATAACCATTTTGTTGACACTAGGCAGACACAGCTGGGTGCCAATATGAAATTTAGCTTATTAGGAAATTCACAGCATGAATTAAAGTTAGAGAACAAACTATGTCAAGCTTGGATCATAAAATGACACTTAAAAATACCCTATAAAATGAGGAAAATAAATTTGAAGTGTGAATTTCTTTAAAATGTATTTTGACTTATTTTATTTTTAAACATGCACAAGGAAGCTTCAATAGTATCAGTGTGAATTCCATGGGATAATTTAGTTAGGTAAGGAATTCCTTTAATGACACCCTCTCTCTCTAAAACAAACTTCCATAAGCTAGTATTCTGTAGAAGTGCTAGACTGCAATAACTATGGTAGAAGGAATCTCTGGGAATTATAGTCCCAACTAATCTGGGAGAGAGCAATTAGGAAAAGATTGCTTTAAATGCTAAAAATATAGCAGTGCTGTTCTTCAGATTATAGCATTTTTTCCAAAGTTACTAATTCCTTACTAGTACTTCAAAAGACTCAGTCTATATTCAAAATTCATAGTCAGTAAAACATCATCAGCTAAGATCTGAGTAGCGTGCACCAGGATCAGAGCCGTTATGGCAGTGTGGAATTACTCCTCAGGGAGATTTTACACTGATTATAATTATATTTTCATTATTTTAGAAATGTTTTAAAAATTTATTGCTGTTATGTTATGCTCAGTTTCCACATTTTAAACACCTGTATTTTTATTAATAATTATTTCCGCTTATTTTAACTGGATTTATATAGTTGACTTATTGATTGAGCTACTTAAAAATACTTTATCTTAAAATACTTTAAAAATATAATAAATCAAAATGTATCTGTGCATCTCTGTCAACACGTTTCACCTCATTTATTCATAAAGTCAAATATCTGCAAATTGTCATAAGTAATACATGCCTTTTAACTTTTAACTCTTAGTTAATTTTCCAGCAAAGAAAACGCTTAATATTTTCCAGATCATGTTCAATTAGTTTTATTCACTGACAGAACAAATAGTTTTGGTTTGTTTTCTTGTTTTTAGCAAACAAACAAAAAAAAATACAGGTGGTTGACTTTTTTCCAGCAACAGATACATGCAAAAGACATAATCCACAAACTGCTTCATCGCTCGGATGTGCCTTCCCCACACATTATGATACCAGCCACTAAAGTGTAGCAACCAAAGACACATCTATGTACAAAGTACACCAAAGAGTACAGGTATCCCCTGGTTGACAGCTTCCACCATATCTCTATAATGCAACACCCATGTTCACTCTCATAAAGGCTATCTCCCGCCAAAGACTCTTCTTGGTGATAATCCTCAAAACCAAGCCTTACAAGACCACAATGCTTATACTGTTATTCACAGAATGCCCAGGATAGAAAGGAAAGAAAGATAACAATGGTAGTCTTCTCTGGATTACCTACCTGTCTCTTACAGACCATAAACCAAATGACTGGTTCTTTCTCTGACCCTATTAGCATCCAATAGGGCTTGCACAGATCCAAATTAGCAGGGCAAAATGAGATTAGAAGCACACCATGAACATCTTAAGCAGCGGTATCCTTTCCTGGACTTGCACAACTACTGAAATGGTTTACAATGTCTCTGAAAAGCGTTATATGTGCTCTGAATCATATTTTTGCCTTTTGAATTCTGATCTTTTCACAGCCCCAGTATCCAACTAAAACAGTATGACTGAAGAAAAAAATTAAAACCTAGACTTTACCTATTAGTTATGTGACTTGTTTAAAGTACTGTAAATTCATTGTTAAGAAAGCATTTGAAAGTTGATAGATTTTTTTTTTTTTAAAGCAGTACTTTATTTTCACTTCCCTTTATCTACGTTAGCTTTTTAACAAATGGAAATCTGGACAAGCACTGAAAACAAAAAAGGGGACAGTATCTCAAGTGCCAGTAGAATATTTTCATTATATAGAAGTCAAATGCTTTGGTAAGATTCCTTTATCAGGGGCACTGTGTTTATAGTACTAGCTAAAATATTTTGGTTAGAAGTCTATGGAGTAAAATATTTCCTACTGGCACTTAATGTATATTAGCTCTTTAATAATCATACTTCATTGGAACTCTGGAGTTGAGTTTCATAATCATCGATTTGATCTTTTATCTGCCTTAGCCACATGCTAAAGATTCTAAGGAGTTTAAAGGAAGACTGTAAAAAAAAAAAAAAATTCTTCCATAGGCACATGCCATAAATCTGAATTACTCACATGTCAGACTGAAGTTTTAAGCACAAGCCAGAAATGAAGAATTTGAAGAATATCATGCAGCCTCTCCTAACTCTGGGGAGAATGGAAATGCTCATCAATACAGTCCTCTAATCAGAAGTAGGCATTTACAAAGATAATTGAGTTTGTGGTCTTCGAGGTATGCTTACTGCCAACAAAAAGGATCATATCCTTACAATGGAGTGCACTTATGAATTTATCCACAGTAAGTAAAGTGTTTGCATAGTTTTCCTGAAATGTACACTTATGACACTAGGAACTCTGCCAATATTTCACAAAGTGATAGAAGCCTCTTTTGCTGGAATAGTTAAAGAGAATGGCTTGTGATTTATCTGAGAAAATGTAGAGAAATCTATCACATAGAGAATGAGAAAATGCAACTTTGCCTCCTGGTACAGTTTACAGTACTGAACAATTCTTCTCTGGGATAGAAGCTGACATGCTAAAGATAGAATAAATCTTTGAAGAAATGATCAGATGAGGAAACTTCATGAATACAATCTGACAGTACATCTGGAGGAAACAAGTCCATATTTTATATTTATATATCATCTTGTGAAGGATATACTCCTCTAGGACAGTACAATTATTAAAGGTACAAGCAATGGGTTCAGCAGTATATATTTATTGTGAGGCCTTAGGCAATCCAAAATTTCATAGTCCATGACTGTAATATGGAGTTACTTAAACTGAACAACTTGATTGGAATCACATCAAGAAAATATCTAATCTCTTTTATGCTTATGGAGGCTACAATCTAAATAGTCATTATTATGATGGACTCCTTTTTTTGGTGGAACATTCACAATAGCCTGTATTGCCATTTTTCTAGGCCTGCACATCTCATCTATTAACATAAATAATTTCCATATGTTGTGGTAGGGGATGGCACAGGATCAACCTACAACATCTACATGGACAATTTCCAATCTACAATCCCTCCAAAGCATTCAGAAGCTGACTGTGAGATTATCTTCACTATTGCCTACTTCAGAACAATGAGGCTGGGGAAGGGCCTGAGCCCATCACTGCTGTATTCTAACCAACCAATAGAAGAATATAAAAACTGTCAATTCTTCACCCCTGAATTATTGTGCCTTCTACAGTAATAAAATCCCTTTGCACCAGTGCAATCCAGAGAGGGAAAATATGCAAGCTATTCTCCCCCCGCCCCCACTACCACTATGTTTTCAGTTCATTCAATGTGCATTTCTCTAGCTATTTTGTAACAAATGTGTTGGTATGAGGCAAAACTGCCTAGCTATCAAGACATAATTTATCCTGCTGATAAATCCCCACTGAAAGCTGAGGATAGCATGAGGCTGTAAATTTCCAGCCATTTCCGGGCATTTTTCCCAAGAGTTGCCACAATGGGAAAGTATAGAGCCACAATGTGTGGGGGGCAAGTGGGAGAAAAATTACTCATTTGAGTCCAGAGGGTAGGAGGTATTGTAGGTTTGGTATATGCTACTTATATAAGCAGGGGAAATCAAACTGGGCAGTTATAGGGATTGTAGAACTCACAACAAACTGACTAAAAGCATTCAAATTGGCTTCACTGATAAGATTGCTTATAAAATCTACTGGAGAACTCTGAGGTAGAGGATGGGAGATAGAGTGAGGTAAGAGCTTCTTTGAATACGAAAATAACTCATCCCTAAGTCTCGCTGAGCTCCAACACTGTAAATTGCAAAACTGAACATTTTTGCAATGCGAGCTGTGCTGCAGCCAAAAGGGAAGAAAATTGGTTCAATTGTCCAGGGAGAATGACAATCTGTGAACATAGTAATGTAGCACCAATGCCAGAATAGTGCAAATTCCATGTATGGAGGACATAAAAAGCTGAAAACTACAGGGCATAAATCGTGTCATATGTCTATGAAGATTCTCAGTCATCCAGGTGGAATTGTCTGGAGGTTGAGTCATGGCAACTGGACTTCTTTTCTTTCTGGTGGTTTTGCTACTTGTCCAAGCAGCTTCTAAAAAAAGTTGGTTAGGGGGACCCCATAAAAGTCTTCCAGGGTGGCTTTGTTTCTTACTAGCATGATAGGCTCATTGAGGGACAATAGGAGATATAATTAGTAGAGTCTTTGAGATGTAGATGTCTACTCCTAATCCCTCACTCATCCCCAGGGGGATGCTAATTGTTGCCTCCCTGGTGAACTTTTGAACTGTTCTTAATTTTGTTTCTTTTCTTAATATAGAATAGTGGTCTGACAGTTGTCTAAGAGCACAAGAGATTAATATAATCAGAGTAACAGAGATGTATTTGAAGACTCATTCATAATAGTGGATATTTACACTTAGAGAAAACTAGTACAAGATGTTTATCAATGGTATTTGATAATATTGATTGCTAAAACTGATCATTCATTTTCTAAAACTGTTGGAATGTAAGGATCAGGTTGGATCATCCTTCGGTATTTGGTGGCAATGTTGTAAAGCTCAAAAATTTTGAAAAATCCAATGGTAATGAACCTCTGGGCTAATAGTGGTCTGATAGTTGTCTTATTATCTGGTATTCTGACATTTCGCAGGCAACTGTGGCTGGCATCTTCAGAGGCAAAGTAATTTGATGTGTAGTGCACTTGTCAGTGCTCATAGGCAACTGAGGAGGAACTGACTGAGCTCTTGTATTTACTTGTAACAAAACTAACCTCTAATTGGACCATATCACCAGAATTCTGGAAAACCAGTTTCTGATTGCTTTCTCCAGGTGAATTGGTAATTGGTCTGATCTGAAGAAGTTCCAAAGGACCTAATTCTATATTGATCTGTCTTTAAAATATGCTACTGCTTCTTATTCTTTCAGGTGAGACTGCTGAAGATTCTACATGGTGTTGGTTAATTAAGGGCTGTTTTATCTTGGTGTGACATAAAGCTGAAAGCCAGGCTTTATTGACTTTTAGAATCTCTTCCTTCTTGGTTAATGTTATTGGGATGTTTATAAATCTCGATACCTTCTCTATATAGTCATACATGATGATTTCACATGACTGCTAGTACTTGCATTTCTTTAAATTGAACCTTACATCCATTATGTAGGAGCGTGTGTTCAGCTATAAAAATAACGTCATATACAAATCTAAGGACAAACTACCCCAGGTAAGAGATACATATATGATATTATTTTTATTGCTGGATTGCATCACTTGTCTGATTTCACCAGCAGAATAACTGTTAGCCTGTGACGTGCTGTCAGGGTATCCCAACTCATTGGATAAGTGGGTTGAATCCTTAATATATGTTGACATAAGTACAATGTAAGGTTGTAAAAGCATAGCTAGGTGTTTGCAATATGATATGTAGGAGAACCAATGGCATTTAAATCAGACATAATGGAACATACTTTTTATGGATCTTTGGCAATCCATACAAAAGAATACTATAAAAAACTTAAATGGGACCGGACAATTATTGTTTTACAATAAATGAATCATCTGATCAAGATCATCACCATCATCAATTTATCTGAGATGCAGAAAAGTCTTTCCAAAAGGGAACTTTTGCCTCTCCACTTGTATGGATTAGTCTGGGAAGTCAAAAAGCAATCCAGGAATAGGAAATGGCAAGAAATGCTAAGAAGAGTTTATGAATGTATTCATGAAGTCATCAGGAATTAAGTTCAATTTAAAGGAGACTTTCTTTCAATTACTAGCATTCTTACAACTTTTGTCATTCCTATGTTCTTTTTCATGATGATTCACTTACAAAAATATATAGTTTAGTAACATAACTTATTGTTGTACATTTACATGAGTTTCATACAGATAATGTTAACATCACTGGAAGTATAGAATGCTACTTCTAAATTGGTTGAAAGATACACATCCAAATGGAGTTTTGGATTGATGCACTCTGCTGTTAAACCTAAGATAAAATGTTCCCTCAGAGCTTTGCATCATGACGTTTTTACACATGCATAGCCATGGAGAGCATAAAATATAAATGATAAGTACATTTGTCCTCACAGATACTTTAGACCAAGAATGTTCCTGTTTCTTCTCAAAATGCATGAAGGAAATGAAAATCAAGAGAATATCCTAAAACAGCAATAATGGACTACTTTACTCAAAATATTTAATGGGGCCAAGACTAACATTCATGATAAACAGTATGTATTCTATAAAAAACAAGTATGATGAACATTACACTTAAAAGAATTGGGAAATGAATACAACAGGTATAAGCAGAAGAAAAAAAGAAAGAAAGAAAGAAAGAAAGAGAGAGAGAGAGGGAGGGAGGGAGGGAGGGAGGGAGGGAGAGTAAGGGCTATAGGATTTTATTTTACACTGAAGCTTATGTTATGCTCATAATTATAAACAGGTGAAAAAAATTACAATTCCCTATAATTTGGCAATTATCTTAAGCTATCAAAAAGGGCCTTATTGGTTGCCACCAGCATTTTAAATTGCACCCAGAAGCTTATAGAAAGCCAGTACAGAGCCCATAGCACAGGTATAATGGGCTCTGACTTGTAAATGCCAGACAGGCTGATCAACTGAAGCTTCCAGGTGGTCTTTAAAGGCAATACCCCAAAATATCTCAAAGCATAAAGAACCAGAGTCCTAAAAAAGAAGAATGAGAGCAAGAGACCCTCTGTGCAGTCACTCAATCCCTGGTCATCTCCCGTTTGGATTACTGCAATGCGCTGTACATGGGGCTTGCCCTTCTTACTTTGCATTATGGGAATTAGTACTAAGGATTTTTTTTTTTAATATATGGTATGTTTAGTTCTGTGCTAATATATATTGCATTGTGTGTGTGTGTGTGTGTTTATATAACTTTGCAATAAATTTTTGTACTCACCTGCCAGTTTTATCACTTTTGCTGCACTTTTGAACTGATTTCTGATAGCCAAAATGGGGATATTCTTCCTAAATAAAACTATACTTATTAATTGGCTAGAAGATTTTAAATAAGATTAAGATTATACAGAATCAAAGCTTTCTGACCTTAGGGTAGAAATTAATTTTTTCATAAGGCTCAGAAGACGGTAAGTTAAAATGATTGTTCATGAACCTTTAGTCAGGAATGACAATTCTTAATTTAATTTGACTAACTATAATTTCTATAAAATATGTTGCACTCATACCTATCTGTATGTTCAAATGCACATTAGTTTGAATACTAAAAGCAAATGGGCCTGTAATTAAACCTTGAGTGATTTATAATATTCGGGTCATTTCAATGTTCATGACCATTTTCAACCCAACTGCTTCGTAATTATAATGTTATTTTCAAAAGCCTCAGAGGAAACATTCTGTAAGCTCTCTGCCTGGAATTTCTTTCCTTGCAGTTCTGATTACAGTAGAATGGGAAGTTAGCAGAACTTAATGGAGGAAGAGGAAATAATCAACTGAAAGACAGAAGATGGAGGTAAAGAAATATTGGAATAAATGCCAGAAAAACCACAAATATACAGTTTGTGTCTTTTCTCCTGTTCCCACCTTTTTATAGGCAATCCAATCAAATACTCGATCAATGTCTGTGGCCTGCTGCACGTCCTGTGACACTGGATGTGAACTCGCCAGGCCATCAAGTAACATTACTTCATGTAAGACATCAGTCAGAAACCTCTGCTTCTCCTGAAATACAACAAAACATACTCACATATTTGTAGTTACTGGGATCGAGAGTGGAATTAAGGACCATTGCTTTATACATTTCTTTTTGCAGGATAATTTTACAGAAAGAGCCAGTGGATTTATGAGATTTTTTTTCTGTAAGATTGTATTTTATCATGATTGCTTTCTGGTATGAGATGATACTTTATGTTTTCAAATCATATACATTTATATAATCACCTTTAGATTATATCTGGCTTCATTGCCTGTACTTTTGAACTGATGTACACTTAAATCTTCTGAGTGCTTCACAAGTTTTGCAAATATATATAATAAAAAAATCTTTTAATTAACTACTTCATGACTTTGTACATGGAAAGTTATATTTATCTATGTGCTGATACAAATTGTTCTCTGAAATATGAAAATGCTGTTCCATTTGTGATCCATTTGGAAATTCAGATTTTATCAGTAGCTAATTTATATTATATCACATTATGGTAAAGATGCCCTTGAATCACACTCAGCTCTTGGAGACTATCTGGACACACTGAAGTTTCATGACAATGGTACAGACGTGGTTTGGCACCACCTTCTTCTGGAATAACTTTCAACTTTCCAGCCTAGTCTACATCCCTAGTGTTCCCTGGTATCTCCAATTTAATTACTAACAGGCTTCCTGGTTTAAAGTTGGCTAGGGGAGCCACTCTTCAGACTATATTGTATTAAATTCATGATCTTCTCATACACACATGTGACTTCTAAGCAATCACATCAGATTAAATCTTGAATAAAATAAAAATGTGTTACCTTACCTTATTGCAGAATTATATGAGGATAGGCTATTAATTGAGATTTTAAATTGAAAATTAAGAAGCATAAGCAAAACAGATATGAATAGACTATTTAATTTATGAATGTATGGATCCATGTCTCCAAACAATAGAATTTCTGAAAGTCTAGTAAAGATGAGAGGTTTAAGCTTGCTATCAATCAGTGGAATATGTTACTGTGTAGAGTGGTTTCTTCCCCTTCACTGAAGATTTTCAAACAGAGGCTGGATAATCGTGTATCAGGGATGGTGATGTGATGGAAGGCACGACCGGGGAAGATTCTGGAATGGAGCTTCAAGATTGCCGGGAGGGGGAAGAGAGATTCCAGGGGAAGCACCTCCTCAGCCCCCAGCCGGAGTGTGGGAAAGTCAAGAGAAGGAGACTGGCCCCTCCCTAAGAGCATCATGATTATAGTTGCTGTTGTTGGGGATTAGAATTAGTCTGGCGAGATTCTGTCCATTAGATGTAAGCTAATAAAGGAGCTGAACTGATTCTGGACTGTCTCGCTGTTGTTCTTGGGCTGATCCTGACAGGTATAGTGAATCCTGCAGTGTGCAAGGGGGTTGCATCTGATGACCTCTTAGGGGTTATCACAAGCCCCACACCATTAAAATCAGATACTTATGAATACTGACATTTTATTTCTATGAAGTTGAAGGCCTTCATTAGTCTAAAGAGATTGGTATATGCTATGTATGCAATCACAGGGTTGATCTAAAGTCCACAATTCCATTTCCAGCCTAGGATTGTCAAATAATTCATCAGACATAATGGATTAAGAAAAAGGCATTTTAGTATGGCTAGATTCAGAAGACTCTTTTTTTTCCCTCAAAGAATCTGATGTCAGTCCTTTTTCCCCTGCATATATAGACAAATTTTGTCACAGGAAACAAAATATTCAAAATCTAAGAGTCATGCAGGAACTCTCTACTGCTTATCCACTATTATTCTGGTTATTTTCAAAAGAATTTACACATGAAAGAGACAATGAAAGTGTTTTATTTCATGGGGAAAGGCAAAAGAAACCAGTTTACTTTTTGACTTAATGTACCTGACTTTTGTCAACTATTTGAAGTAATTTGATTTTAATAAAAAGAAAGAAAAAAAGGGCGCTGGGAGAAGACACTAACAAAAGATCAATACAGAACTCCCATTTTGCCATAATAAATATTTAAAATCTTAAATGGGAAGGTGTTTCATTCTTATTACCTATTCTGGGTGAGAATACCAATATAGTGCAAAAAGTTGTTGTTTTAGAAGTATCCTGAATGGACATTGCAGCCATCTATTAAAGTTTCATGGCAGAACAAGGCAATGAGAGATGGGCATTAGCTCTCTCTGAAATACTAACTCATGGAGCCCACACAACGATAATGAGATTTGCTATCCATTCATTACATTTTTAACCACCCAACATCTGGTGAGCCCTGCTGTTTGCAGAAATTATTTGGTACTTACAGTACATGAATTTTATACCAAACTGTTATTTTACTATTGTACTTTTTGCATTTTAAAAATTGATAAATGACATAAATTCAAGTAAAGCAAATAGGTATCACTGCTCTCCACATCCTGGTAACTTGCTAACAATTACATACTCCTATTTTCAAGAAATATGTAGAAGCTATGCTATTCAAGGCTTGAAAGTAAGTCAGCAGTAATTAATATAAGGTTGGCATTAGATGTTTGTTTATATTAAAGGAATTAAAGGAACTATATATGAATAAAAGTTACAAATGAAGTGTTCACCCAACTTCTGTTCCTGTTTTCAAAGATATGAAGTGACTTATTTAAATTATCTATTCTTTCTTCTGATAGGTAATAACAGTTTATTATATACATATGATAAAAAGGAAATCACTACTCCTGGGTTTATAATGCTGATTGACATACGAACAACCAATTAAGACAATTAGTATGACGATGCAATATTTGAACCAGATATAAGAAATAATTGTTCCAAGATATAATACTATCCTACATAAGCAATCTACCATCTGCATGTGGTCTGAACTACTCTTGATGTAGCCCACAGAATCCCAAGGACCTCTCTCAATTTTTTTTTTTTTTTGTACTGCCCAACTAATCAGCCATTAGCTGGGTACATTTTCTCACTGTCAGTTGAAGTTATTTTGAGGAATGGTTAAAGAACGCCTGCAGAAAAAAACAGCTCAAATTAGATTCCAGGAAGGACTTCCTGATCATACAAGCTCTTAGTCAGTGGAACAGGTTGCCACATGAAGTGGTGAGTTTTTCACTGGAGGTCTTCAATCAAAGGCTGGATGGTCATCTATCAGAGATGCTCTAATGGATACTGCACTTATGGAGGGGTAAATTTGATGACATCTAAGGTTCCTTCCAACTCTATAATTCTATGAACAATGAAGCACTATAAGCACCACATGTTTAGAAAAGGTTAAGTCCATCACTACTCAAAGTCACGTTCTGCCTACCAGGCTAAATTAAGTATCTACCTACTGCCTATTCCTCTGTGAAAGGATTTCTTCCCAAGATCATCATATGAATGACCAGTGGAAAATGAGAGAAAAATAACACCAGAATTCTCATGTTATTGTGTATTATTAATTACAATTTTTTTACCTGGATCCTTAAACAAGAATAGTTACAGAAGGAATATTTCTTTAAAAAGATAGAAAATGAAGTCCCTCTATTACTGGAAAGCATGAAATTTATGTTGAAGTAGAAGAAATAATTCACTGAAATAGTGAAATCAGTTGAGACAATCTTAAAGTATTAGTTGCAAATTTTCATACACTTTTATGATTTGAATTGTAAGTCTCACAAAATGTTACAGCATTTTAATGAAGAAGACAAATAGTGCAGGCAGTTTAAGTTTAAGGCAAGTACAAGTCTACTCACAGCTTTCTTCATCTTTGTTTAAAATCTTATTCAGGAAAGAGATCAGCAACTGAGACCATCCCTTAGGGTCCTGGGTTGTGTGCCATGACATACTTTTGAGTATTTAGCTTAAAGAACTTTACCTTAATGATGTTCAATCAATATTTACTTTTGTTTATTAAGTAATACTCAACTCTGACTTTATAAAAAGAAAATGATAATATGCAGTTATTTCAATTTTAAATTAGTTTGAGTTTTCCAGGAGAAATGATAGAATCATCTAGAACATGGAATAACTGTGATGGATTGCTTCAATTCATTTCAGGGAAGATAAAAGAGATTTGCATAATTACTGGAGTTCTGAACTTAATCTTTGATTAAAAGTTTGGCTTTCTTAGCAACTTTATTGGATAAATCAAGGCAGGGTATCTCAAGGTGGCTGCTATGCTGAATTCTCTTCTCTTGATTCAGGTTCCCCCCCCCCCCTTCTTCTTCCTTAGGAGGCTACATTGTCAATCTATATTCATAATTTCTGGAGATAAGTATGTTAGACACATTTGATTAAAATATATTAACTCCATAAACTATGAATATTTTTTTTAAGTGCCACAGTTAAGAGAAAGTCAGAGCAGCCTTCTCCTTAAAAAAGAACAAGACTAAGAGAGCAACAGGAGAATTCAGTGCAACTTTCATCACTGATGTATTCCGTCTTGATTCATTCAATAAAGTTGTTAGCAAAGCAAAACTTTTATGAGCGAAAGGGAGAAGGCCATTGAGTCCTTTGAAATGCTTTATCAGCACTGAGTGTGGTAGTGATTACTAAAGCATTTGACACTTGGTATTTTATGGATAAAAAGGAAAATCACTCACTAGCAATTCCTTTTGTCATAGTCTTCTCCACTGCATTCTACTAACAGACATTCAAGGACAAAAATAATGTCAACTCCACCTATCTGGAAGCAGGAAAAATAAAGAGCTATGGATAATGTCTAATAGGGCTAGATCCTATTCTTTTATTAAAGTAATTTAAACAAGAACCCTGAAGAAAAATACACTAATAAAGTAATGGATGAAAAGAATGAAAATACTTTAAATATTATTTTTCACACTGAGGAAAAGAAATACCACTACTTATTAGTAGCGCCAGTTGTTTCAATTGAGAAGTGCAAAACAGTAATTTCTTGAAATATTATGCATATCCCATAGGTAATGTCTTCATTAGTGCATGAGATCATGTTTATCTACACACGAGGTACTGTTTAGAACAGCAAATCTCCACTTAGTAATTTAGGATAATGTACTTCTAAATTTACAACTCTCTGAGGAGCTAAAATCGTCAGGCTCAGTTTACTGAACAAACTCAAAGAAAAAGTTATCACAAGTTTGTTGCATATTTGGTTCATCTATCTACAAATGAATCATTTGGGTCAATCATATGTGGGGAAAATTCATCAGGAGATAGAGTTTCCCAGGGCAGGCATGTTGAAAACATCAATAACCAGCTGAACCAAGACTAGGCAAGAAAAATGCAGAACAGAGTTTCTGTTAAGCCATGTGAAAGGCAGTAGAAGGTATCAACTTTAAACTTTAGAGGGTATAAAAACAGCAATTAACTGTTTGAAGCAGTTTTAATCTTAGTGTGGAATAAAGGTTCTCTACTAGCTGTGCCACAATGAGTATTTGGAAAGTTTCAATCAAATTTGATCCAGCTAAGGGATAGCATATTCTTCACTGCGAAAACTTTAAGGGAAGAAGACCTAGAAATCCTTGAAGAAACTCAGCTTTTTTTTCCAAAAAAACCCCCTGATGATATGAAAACTTCATTATCATCCAAAAAAGGAGAGATTGGGAACCATGCAACTAGATAAAGTCTTCCGCTCTGGCTGAGTTCTCATTTAAAGGTAAGTCAGATTCTGGTTTGTAAACTTGTGGCTTACTGTTCACCCAAATCTACCCCTTGCATTAAAGCAAATGTAAGTTTTCTGGAGTATCATTTATTTTATGTTGTATAGATAGATATGGATTTCAGTGTGCCAGAAGTAATTTCAACATGCATACATTCATTGCATTCCACAGTACCTACAGTGTTTTCAAAAATCAATAGCAATAATAATAATAGCTATTCCATTTTTAGATGTCAGAATGATCTTCTAACAACAGAAACTTCTGTCCCCACTAAACTATTTCTATTTCTTTTATACTGGTCACAATTCAGAATCCATTCACTTTTTACCTTATTGCTTCTTGCTTTTTCATACTCAGTTCTGGAATGTGAACTGGCTACACTCTTACTATATTTCTTATCAGTGTAAGAAAGAAATGCATGCTTTATTTCATCATATATTGCTCTTTTTGCATTCAAGTCCATAGCAGACAGACTATTCCATAGCCAAACCCTATTCCCCATACCCTGGATATCTGAAGGACCGCTTATCTCCAATTGTTTCTGCCCATTAAGTACATTCCAGCAGGGTGGGTATGCCCCAGGTCCCCTCCATTAAACATTGTCTGGTGGGACCAAGGAAACATGCCTTCTCTGTTGCAGCCCCCAACTTCTGTACAAGGATTCCCCACCCCCACCCCATAAGGATGGAGTCCCTCTCCTAGGGGTTCAGAAAGCTTTGAAAACCTGGTTTTGGTCCCAGGCCTGAGGTTGATGTTTGTTATTTGTCTAGGGCCCCTACTTTGTTTTGTTGATTTTGTTGTTATTAGATCATTTTAATCTGGGCTGTCTGATTTAATGTTTTTAGCTGTTTTATGTTTTTTCTAGTTTTGTATGTTGCCCAGAGTCCATTGGAGTTGGCTAACTAATAAATTAAATTATATAATAATAATAACAACAGCAGCAGCAGCAGTAGTCCTTAGGAAGGACTCGATAGGTAGATAAAAATGCCAAATCCAGTCTCAACATCTGGCTGACTGTGCAACCAACAATAATATTCACTTTATTCATTTACTTTATGTAAATCAACAGATATATACTAAACTTTACCACATTTATTTATTTTGTTGAAGAGCAAAAATTTGGTCTGCAAACCCTTCTGCTTGGGATAAAGCTGCACTGCATTCCCCCCCCTTTTTTTTTTTCTTTCATCACTTCTGCCTTTCAATTTTACTAAAAATCATTCTCTAAAAGCTTAGGCTATAACAGTGGAATAGTATTTTTCTTGGAACCAGAACATAAATTTCTATACACTTACTGCTAGAGTGTTATACTGGTTGCTATTTAAAGCAACAATTTTTGTTCATATGTGATGCCCATAATTTTAGCTTGTATACATTTTGATTATCACCTATTTTTATTTTCATTTAGTTATATTAAATGACTTCTCACTACCAGCAGGACTGTGTCTGCATTAGCTTATTAGACTCCAATGTAATATTAGAGGAACTTCATTTCCATGTTATTGACTGTAAAAATAATTTAATATCAATTTTTAGGTACAGGAGAAATTCCTAGACACCATTAGCTTGTTTTGCTGAGAATAATTATAAGTAGAACAATTATTCTAACACAGTAAAGATAAAATACAGAATATAACCTTTGTAGTCTATTACATTTCACTGTAATAAAATTATTAAGATCTACCAGATTCCATTGCATTAGACTTAGAAGAATGTGACCAAAATTCAAGAAGTGTCTTTTTTCTGAAGTAGATTTTACTTTTTTTACTATACTTTCTCTAATAGATTTCCTCAAATGGTCTTTATCCAAATCTGTTGAGATTAGACTTCCTAGAACTGTTAGGGAGCATAACCAATGGACAATGATCAAAGGTCATCCTCTGGGAAGTTTGAGAGTTGAAGTCTCAGCATCCAAGTGATACCAGGTTGAGATATGCTAACCCAGAGAATGAACACATGATCTTCTGCATGCAAATATATGTTATATGCTTGAATTACAGCTCTCTAAAATATGGTCCTAACAAAGAGTATGAAAGGAAAGTATCCATAATAAACCCTAATAAACTTACCAAATTCCAGCCTGGATAAAGGTAGTCAGTTCCAACAAATTCAAAATAGTGAGCAAAGCCTTCTTTTAGCCATACATCTTCCCACCATACTGGAGTTACAAGATCACCAAACCACTGAAAAAGAAATTCACTTTGGTTAAATTATTATTTTTGCTTTGTTTATAGTTTACATTTCTGACCATTCTATTTCTATCATCAAGTGGAATGAAATCCCTGCAACAGCTCTGAAGAGTTATTGTGCAAATTAGGAATGCTTAATTACCTTTTTTTCTTATCTTTATTTGTATCAGAAATGTTAATAAAGGGTTCCAACACAAGCTGTCCACATGAAAGTTTACTTGGATAACTGCATCCTATACAACTTTTAATGTATTTTGTTTACCATAGAGATAGGTAATTTCTGAGTGACTGGGGATCACAACTCAACTTTCTGAAGAGTCATAAGAGGTCATCTGGTAATACAGTGATGGTGCCAGAATACCTATGGCTGAAATTTTCTTATTCATTTTTGGGGAGGTTTTGGGGGACAACCAAGGATAAGAAAGGGGAAAAGAGGCCTCTGTGAGGCAAATAGATTACTAGAGACCATATGCAGGGCATGGGTTGTTCTCTCTTCCTTTATAGTATCAGTAAATACTAAACCACAGTTTCTGAAATAACAGGCTACATGCTTCCTAAATAAAATGGGGAAAAAAACTGAAAAGAATTATTCTTCAACCAAAACATTTTCTTTAAATCTTGTTGTACTGGAAAGAAATAACCATGATCCTGTTTTCATAAAAACATTTTGGTCTCAAAAAGCAGGACACTTAAATACTGCTCCTTACTAATTCCAGAACAACTCCTGCATCTCATTATTTCTAGACTGAATCATAAAGATCTCTCCAGCTCAGGTACACAAGAATCTTCTGGATGGTTAGAATAATTGTCCCTCTATACTTAATTTGTTTAACAGGTATGATCACATCACTAATTAAGTCAATCCCATGTAGTTAAATAGCTCCAATTCCACAAACTGAGAAGTAGGCTATTTAATCTTTAGGCACATTATCATTTTTAGATTCTCTTTTACCACTACGCTATAATTATATGGATTGCTATAACGTTCTTCCTACTACAATCTTAGTCCTCTCTTCAATTACACAGAAGACAAACCAATGCCTTATATGGTCCCTGGAACATTCAGAAATCATAGCACTTCAGCTTAAAGCTATAAAATATACAAAATCAGGTGCAATGAAAATTCAATTTCCAACAAAGAAAACTGATAAAATATTATTTTATTTAATTAGCTTCAACAAGGTTTAATCCTGAAATGTCCCAGGTACTTTTAACCTAAATACAATTTTGTTTATGACAAACAGAGCGTTGTTTACTGCATATGTCAAAGCACAGCGTATCAAAAGAATGTGAACATCAGATTAGAAACTTACCTAATGCACTGGGATCAGATGCAAATTTAACCATGCTTAGAGTCACTGAGATAATTAATCATGAATAACTTGTTCACTGATATCATGGGATCTACCTTAACTGAGACAGGATTCAATCTATTATCAAATAATTATTCAAATATAAATTTCATTGTGACTGCAATAACATCCATGCTATTCTTTCTAAATAGTTATGGATTTGGTGGCTTTTGGGCTTGAGAGAGCTCTTTTATGCCATCTACTGATCATATGGATTTTTTCTGGTAATCCTAAAACAGCTGTACATTCCTACCCTGTGGAGCATCCTCCTCCTGGAGATCTGGATGGCCTTGACCCTCTTAGGCCTTTCACAAGATTCTGAAGACCTCTGTTTACCCAGGCATTTAGGCCAGGAGGCTAGGCAAGCTTTGCTGCTGGGTTTTTTTTTTTTCTTTTTTTTAAATGATTGGGATGTGTTGCTTACCTCAAGCATCATGGGTTTGGCTATCTTTTTTTTTTTAATTCTTGTACACAGCCCAAAATCACTGTTGTGAGATTAGCAGTCATATAAATCATTTAAATAAAATAAACAAATTAAACTAGTTATACAGGTTTGATCATTGGGAATGGTTTCCCAGTTCTCTGGAGCATAATCTGAAGGGCTGTAAAAGGGGAGCCACTGACCTTCCCTTGGTTCCACTGACAGAATAAATTTCTCAGTATAGGAGGGCTAAGTGATTCCATCCTATGCCAGTGAATCCATTCTGAGTAAAAGCAGTTGTGCACTCATTCTGAAGGGCAAATATCTTTACTGCAGATGTGCAAATGATGGTGTTTTCCTTAGAAACAGAGTTTCTTATGGAAATATATATGCACAAGCAATTAATAAATTAAAGCATGATTAATCAAACTGATTTTTAACCTATCTTGCAACTGAACCAAATAAACTATTGATGCTTCATTTTAAATATAAGTATGAACTAAATGCACAGTCAATAAAAAAACAAATAAGAAACTTCAGAGAAAACAATCACGACATTATCTTATGTTTTCCTATGTACCACTTTTATAAATACTTAAATACATTTGGAATTATTCAAATAAAATTGCATATTAATATATAAACAAAACATAATATATTAAGAATTGTCTTTGGTACATACTTATTTTAGAAATGCTTTCTACTACCAAAAATCTCATATGTATGCACATATGTGTGTATAATCATTTGCTAAAAGGTCTATTTCTGATGAAAAAATCACTGGGTAAGATTTTGTGTGTCAGAATATCAGAAATTAGATTAATATATTCTGGTTGCTATTGGCCTAAAACAATAAGTATTAACAGAAAAAGTTAAAATGTAGGAAAAAAAGAGTTATCTTTATTGATTGAAAATGATAACTACAAAATAATAAAGAAGCACTTTTACTGAGTTATATTTAATGTACTAAGTAGGAATATGTATGATACCAAGTTGCAGAGAGCCCTTAGTTAGACAAATGGAAGTAGCTTAAATCCATGGCTAATGAAAAGATCTAGTTATTATCTAATGGATTCAAGCATAACTTTAAAATGCAACTCTCTGTGTACTTGCATGAGAGTGACACCTTAGCAATGGGATGGGATATTTTCAAAAATCCAAGTAAATTAACGTGGTGATCCTGTTTCTCCAGAAAGTTGTTCATTTGTCTTGCTGACTTTCTCTTTCAGAAGATGATGGAAGAAGTAGAAGGGGATGATTATCCTTAAGCTGATACTAACCAGTAGGGAAAATTTAATAAGTGATATTGAAATAATGGAAATATTGAGAAGAGACCATGTGATATGTGATCATGTTTTGGTTTTAAGGAACATACAGCCAAAGGCAGTCATAACTTCAACTTTAAGAAAGATAGCCCTAAATTGTAAAGATGGTGTCAGGAAGTTTAAAACTCAAAATAAAAATAAGAGGCTGGTAAAAGATGCTAAAAACAAAAATGGCTTCTTCAGCTATGTTCAGAATAAAAAAGAAAAGAAATAATATAGCAGCTATTCAGCAAAGGTGACAAAAGATAATAGGTAACAAAGGTGGAATTACTCAACTATAATGGTCAGTTTTTATCCAACAAGATGCTATGTGTTTCATCATATAATTGTAAAGGGAAACCTGAAAGGAAAGTTTGATATTGATAGAGATAAGGTCAAAGAATAATTACTTATCCTAAATTAAGTCCACATGGATTTTTGAGAACAATTCTTATCAGGCTAACCGTATCTTATTTTTTAGATAATACTATTATAGAAGATAGCTAATACCGTATTCTGGAAAGACAAAAATAATAACAATCACATGTATAAAATGGAAATTCCTCTCTTGCCAATAGTCCTTATGAAAAGGATCTTGAAACTGTAGTTAAATACTAGCTAAATATGGGTCAGAAGTACAAGACAGCTACAAGAAAAAGTAAACACATGTTTAGATTACAACAACTGAATAGTTTCTAAATAACAAGAAGTAATTATTCCACTCTAGGTGTGAGAAGTAAACTGAAAGCCAATGATTCCTAGGCCAGAGATTGTAGTTTAGTAACCACTCAACTTCAAGACCAAGCACCACACAAAGGGCCTTTTAACTACTGGAAGAGTGGGAAGAAAAAGCTAGAGTTTTGAACCATTATGGGCATAAGGGGGCTTCACCCTTACAATGGCTACTAGTGGATAATCGACTGTTTAGTTTGTCTTTATTCTTGTTTGTAATGAAGATTTTTAACTAGCCAAGTCCTAGATTAAGAAAGAAGTTTAATAGTTTACATGACACTATATTACACTAAGTCTGTAAAATATTGTTGAATTCTGGTCAGAGAGACTGCCACTGTCACTTTTATCAGACCTCAGCTAGAACATTTGTGTCCAGTTCTGGACCACCATGTAAGAAGGATTGAGATGAACTAGAATAGGCTAAAGAAGTACAATGAGAATGATCAAAGGACTGGAATGTAAGTCCTATAGGAGAACAAAAAGGAACTGAAGATATATACTGTGTTCTTGAGAAAGGAACAGCAGGAGGGATATGATAGTACTCTTGAAATATCTGAAGGGGTACCACAAAAAAGGCAGACATTATTCATCATTCCAGACTGCAAGTCATGGAATAACAGTATTATATTACAGGAAGACATGTTCCAGATGAATGCTAGAAAAGAATTCCTAATAGCAAGAGCAGTTTGATGTAGTATTATTATTTATGATTTCCCCTTCACTGGATGTATTCAGGCTGAGGATGACAATTATCTGTCAGGGATGCTTTAATTGGGACACAAAATGAAACATTGGTCTCAGTTGCCTAAATGGTCCCCATCAACACTAATATTTTTATATGCATTTGGTCTTAACATAACTAAAAGCATGACAGGCTACTAAAACTATTCTATTCCACAAGGTAGCCTTGGGCAATAAATTAAGAGCCCTATCATTCTACTTAAGTGTCACTCATATCTGCAGAAAGTATTTGATGTGTGTCTGTAGAAATTAAACTCTTTTACTGAAAGCTGTAAGATTGAAGACAGTTATTCATAAATTGCTATAAATCTTTGGAAAAAAATTAGCTAATACACATATGATCATAATCTTCATATTACAGTTAATCAGAGGTGAGAAAAATGTTATTGATTACATCTATTTAAGGGTTTTCTCTTGGTTGTCTTGCAATTCTAAAAATACACACCATTTCTTGTTGAGTAATACTGTACTTAAAATATAGCAGATTAGTGTACCTGGTAACTAAAGATGAGAGATATTTCAGACATAATTCACAGTGACAATAACATAGAGAGTTGATCACTAACCACCACTAAGCACTAGATTTCAGGAAGCAGTTCTCTAAACTTCTAAATCACAACCATAGCAAGTCTAACACTTTGTAAGAGGATATTAATAAGTCAGTCAATCAGTAAGCATTCTTCAGCATTTTACAAAAATAAATTTAGATTTAGATACACTTCACCATTATGACCAATGATCAGCTTTAGACATTTCCCTGGTGCAAATCTGAAGATTTAGTTGGTTAGCTTGGGAGACAAAGGCCAGCCCCAGTATCTGAGATCAGTGTTAGGAGTTTCAGGTTTTTGGAAGCTCTCCAGAGAATTATTTGGAAAAGAGCTGGCAATAATGAATCAGAGATATTGAAATATCAGTTTGTATCTCTATACAATCCAAACCCTTTAAAATATGACCCTATTAACTCTATTAAAAAGGAAAAAATGCCTCTCTTATTTTATACATCTGGTTTAAGGAATTTGTATGAAACAAATTGTTTACAGGTGAAACTCGAAAAATTAGAATATCGTGCAAACGTTCATTTATGTCAGTATGGCAACTCAAAAGGTGAAACCAATATATGAGATAGACGCATTACATGCAAAGCGAGATATGTCAAGCCTTACTTTGGTATAATTGTGATGATTATGGCGTACAGCTTATGAAAACCCCAAATTCACAATCTCAGAAAATTAGAATAGTGTGAAAAGGTTCAATATTCTAGGCTCAAAGTGTCCCACTCTAATCAGCTAATGAATCCATAACACCTGCAAAGGGTTCCTGAGCCTTTAAATGCTCTCTCAGGCTGGTTCAGTAGGAATCACAAGCATGGGAAAGACTGCTGACCTGACAGTTGTGCAGAAAACCATCACTGACACCCTCCATAAGGAGGGAAAGCCCCAAAAAGTCATTGCAAAAGAAGTTGGATGTTCCCAAAGTGCTGTATCAAAGCACATCAATAGAAGCTTATGTGGAAGGGAAAAGTGTGGTAGAAAAAGGTGCACAAGCAGCAGGGATGACCGCAGCCTGGAGAGGATTGTCAGGAAAAGGCCATTCAAAAGTGTTGGGGACTTTCACAAGGAGTGGACTGAGGCTGGAGTTAGTGCATCAAGAGCCACCACACACAGACGGGTCCTGGACATGGGCTTCAAATGTCATATTCCTCTTGTCAAGCTGCTCCTGAACAACAAACAAGGTCAGAAGCGTCTTACCTGGGCTACAGAAAAAAAAAAAGAACTGGTCTGTTGCCCAGTGGTCCAAAGTCCTCTTTTCTGATGAGAGCAACTTTTGCATCTCATTTGGGAACCAAGGACCCAGAGTCTGGAGGAAGAATGGAGAGGCACACAATGCACGATGCTTGAAGTCCAGTGTGAAGTTTCCACAGTCTGTGTTGATTTGGGGAGCCATGTCATCTGCTGGTTTTGGTCCACTGTGCTTCATTAAGTCCAGGGTCAACGCAGCCGTCTACCAGGAGATTTTGGAGCACTTCATGCTTCCTTCCGCAGACGAGCTTTATGGGGATGCTGACTTCATTTTCCAGCAGGACTTGGCACCTGCCCACACTGCCAAAAGTACCAAAACCTGGTTCAATGACCATGGGATTACTGTGCTTGATTGGCCAGCAAACTCGCCTGACCTGAACCCCATAGAGAATCGATGGGGCATTGCCAAGAGAAAGATGAGGGACATGAGACCGAACAATGCAGCGGAGCTGAAGGCCGCTATTGAAGCATCCTGGTCTTCCATAACACCTCAGCAGTGCCACAGGCTGATAGCATCCATGCCACGTTGCATTGCGGCAGTCATTGCTGCAAAAGGGGCCCAAACCAAGTACTGAGTACATATGCACGCTTATACTTTGCAGAGGTCCGATATTGTTCTATTTCCAATCCTTGTGTTATTGATGTCATGTAATATTCTAATTTTCTAAGATTGTGAATTTGGGGTTTTCATAAGCTGTACGTCATAATCATTACAATTATACCAAAGTAAGGCTTGACATATCTCGCTTTGCATGTAATGCGTCTATCTCATATATTTGTTTCACCTTTGGAGTTGCCATACTGACATAAATGAACATTTGCATGATATTCTAATTTTTTGAGTTTCACCTGTATGTGTGAGCTTATATATGAACTCTCATTCAATCTAAGATAAGTTAAGAGTTCTTAACTACCACTGATTTCAGTAAGAGAGTTAAATACAGCTTTAAATTTATATCAAGAAATACACAAGATATAAAAGTGCTCAGCTTTGTTTGTCACTGTTATGTTCACATGAAAAATCTTGGGAAAGTTTTAAAATGTATTTCATTTACAAAACAGTCCTTTGTAATGTCACAAAGGTGACCTTATGTGATAAAGTTTATTTATTTAAAATATAGTGTATTGTTAAAATATATAGTGTACTGTTTATAATATTTCCAGGTCATATTATTAAAAATTAAATTATGTTTAGAAGTTAGCTAGAAGATAAAGGAAAAACCATGTAAAATAAATGTAAATGGTTTACTGCAATGTGTCCCAAGGTAGTTAGGATTCTTAATACGCATAGAAGCAAGACATTCATCATTTATGAACAGAAGGAAATGGCAGAAAAAGATAGAACAAAACTCGTTCAAGTTTATTTATTTATTTAATTTATTTATTAGATTTCTCTCCCACCCATCTCCCCTACAATAGGGGACTCTGGGCAGGTTACAGAGAGAATAAAACTATAAATATACATAAAATACAACCCATATATACAATTAAAACAATACTAAAAAGAAAAAATCCAAGAAGATGGAAAATCAGGGCAGAGACAGACAGCCACTCTGGAGCTAGCCATCTCCCTGCTTGAGCTGTTCCCTCCCCACCCCAGGCCAAGTGGCAGAACCAGGTCTTCAAGGTCCTTCGGAAGGCCAGGAGTGAGGGGACCAATCGCACCTCCGGGGGCAGAATGTTCCAAAGAGCGGGGCTACCGCAGAGAAGGCCCACAGAGTTTATATACTAAGAGAAGAGGGACTATCAAACTTATAAACTTTTCGGCCAAAGCAAATTTGAGAAGAATATGAAACTTAGCCTGAGACTGCAATAGAGCTTTAATAATACATTTCCAGTGGCTATCACTAGACTCAGCTATTCAAAAATAAAAGTCCATTATAATTACTCTAAATGGAAAGAAGTTTGGTAATAATGTCTGATACCCATTTCACTAAAGATGGGGGACTTCTCACAATTATAACTAAAAATTTATACCTTTACTTATCAGGTAGCAATGTTCCCAATAATGTGCTCAGCTTTGAGCTTTTACCATAGTTAAAACAGTGTTTATAGTTTTAAGTTGCATGCTCACAAGATATTGTGTATCTCCTACCTGATGGCATAGCTCATGCACAATGACCATGGTGACATCCAGTAAATATGATATGGAAGAAATGCTTGAATCCAGGAGTAGTCTCTGCTCCACAAAAACACTTAATCCCCAGTTTTCCATAGCAGCATAAGGATGCTTAGGCACAGCTAACAGATCTAGAAACAGAATGAAATGTACTTTAACAAGCTTGTGGGTTCTAAAACTCCATTAATTAAAAATGATAGGGCACAAAAAAAATTTTGAAATGTAAGAATCAAAACTTTAATATTCCATAGCACTAACACAAACTATATTTTATACATAAACTATTCTAACTTCATTGTTTAGGGTTAGGATCCTAAGAATCTAAGTATGTTATTCTCAGTTTAAACTTCATTAGCACTACTCATCATTTGGACAGAACAAAACCTCATACTTCAGTAATCAGTGATACCCAGATTAAAAGACATAATTTTACTTAAAATTTGGCATATGAACACAAGGAAGCAACTATTCATGTGTGTCCATATCAAAAATTCTGCTTTAGTATAATGAAGTTTGCTAATTGGAACAGAAGGACATTATTATCCAGATCACTTAGTTGTCCCAAATCCATGTGAGTCTAAACACAGAAAGTCTTGAACTCAAAGGTACTGTGGTTTACAGATATAGCCAATGAGATCATTAAACTGCATGATTCTTCTTGTTTACATTTCTACAATTTGTAACTTGTTGCATATAAGTTATAAGCTATTCCCATAGCTTTCCTTTGTCCATGAGAATCATGTTTGAAATATAAATAAACAATGTCCCTAGCAGGCTTTATACTTTATACTTATACACCTGGATATTTGTTTTATTTTGCTTGCTTTACACGTTATCATGCACACAAGTGCATTAACGTTATTCATTAATGGAAATATTCTGCAGTTAGTTGCATGTTTGTACGAATTTTATTGCACATTTAATCATTACTGATAGTTCAGATTTGTTAGTATACAACTAGAAGCACATTAATGTACAAAGCGCATTCTTTGTTGTTTTGTGTACTTGTGTGTGTGTGTGTATGTATGTCTATTTTGTATAGAAACATACAAAGGGAAAATAATTTTCTGTCAACAGGCAGTGAGAGAACATGTTAAATTTTCCAAATATTTTTCTCCCTGTAAGGTGACTATTTGAATAACTGATGGAAAAATATATATAAAACTGTATTTTTTAAAAAAAATCACCCTTACAGTCTATATCAAAAACACTTGATAAAACGTTTGGGGTTTTTAAAGTTATCAAATGCACTCTGAACTGGGATAAGAACAGCTAGCCAATGTAGCTGATGTAATATGCAATATGTAATATACATCAACAGGGAGTGGGGGGGGATGGGGACAAAAAAACAAACACACACGCAATCTCTTTAGACAATCTCTCCTGTGCCTGACCCAGAGTGGAGAGATTGGAAAGGAAGGGATTACAAGAGAGTAAGCAGGCACACAATCAGAAATACACCGGCTGTTTGCCTAGTGCTGTTTGTATTTGCATTTATTGGAGAGGAAGGGATTACAAGACAGCAAAAAATGGGTTATATACATCAAAAGGAACACAATGGTGCTGGCAGCCCTGAGTGTGCTAGGCAAACAGCCAGTGTATTCCCCATTGTGCACCTGTTTACTCTTTTGTAATCCCTTCCTCTCCAATAAATGTAAATACAAACATTAATTCCCTTCTTGCTAATTATCCCAGCACCAGGGTGAGCATTCCAAAGGGCAGGGGAGTGGTTAGGAGGCAAACAAAAGCCAAAGGTGTGAAACTGATTAGTCTTATCAGTTACAGGCAGCAACTATGAGCCAGCTATCCCAGTGCCAGAGTGAGCATTCCAAAGGGCGAGAGAGTGGGGAAAAGAAAAGCACAGTCACTGTGATGTGATTTCCCATTTAGCAACTGCTTCACTAACAACAGATCTGTTGGTCCCAATTTTGGTTGCTAAATGAGGACTACCTGTATATACTTGACTTGTCTAACAAAATCTGCATGCAATGTTCCAACATCTTTTATCTCTAAACAATTCAAGCACCGTAATTACTTGACCTATGTAACATAATGTGCTTGGCATCCTTTTTTTTTTTTAATCAGTATAATCATGATGGAGGACAAACAATAACAAAAATAGTATAAATATTAACCAATTTAATGTGATCCCATAATGATCTTTTAAATCTTCTATTTTTTGTTAAATTCACATACAAATTCCACTTGGTTTCTAAATAATTTTTAAAATGATGGTTTGTTTTACTTATTCAATTATATGGAGCCCTGGGGCATCCCTAGCTTGAAATTACCAAGTATGCATAACTAAAAAGCTTGCAAGATATCCATGTGCAGCAGGTGTGCCCTAGATTTGAGACTTCTCTGCATATATTCTCATGACTATTGTTTGAGAAGCTGTTGTTAAAAATCACCTTATTTCTTAGCAGAACATTTATTTATTGCTGGACTAGCAAATAAATTTCCAACAAATTTATTGCTGAACTAGCTTCCACATACTCTTCAATTCCTGGTCAGAACTGAGTATTTGGTGAATTACTTCTCTGTAATCCACTAAATTGTTTACTTTTATTTTTTTCCCTCTCAGGAAAAACCTTTCCTCAAAAAACTGTATTAAATTACAGGTTTTAATTCCCTTACAGATTGTCAGATAGTTATTAGCTTCTGTGCAAGCAAACAGAACTAATTGATTATACAAAATAGCTATATGTAGGCCTAGAACAACTATTTTGCTATGTAAACCACAGATCCTGCTGTCCAGTAATTATCCATGCATTTTCTTGTGTGAAAGAATGAGTCAGTCCTTTTCCTTAGGCCAGGTTTCCTTAAAATACTCTGCAACTCAGTTCATAGTCTCATGACTTTTTCTTCATCTAGATATTAGTACATTCTTGGACCCCAAAATCTTTTTGTACAGAAATAATTTTTGTGAGCATTTGTACATTTGCTTAGTCCATTTTAGGAGACCGACTGGGGACATATAACCAGATGCTGATACACAGAAAAATATGCCAGTTTGGTCTAGTGGTTAAGGCACCAAGCTAGAAACCAGGAGACTGAGAGTTCTAGTCCCGCCTTAGGCATGAAAGCCGGCTGGGTGACCTTGGGCCAGTCACTTTCTCTCAGCCCAGCTCACCTCACAGGGCTGATGTGGGAAAAATGGGAGGAGGAAGGAGTATTAGGCATGTTCACCACCTTGAGTTATTTATAAAAAAAATAAAAATAAAAAAGGTGGAATAAAAAAAAATCTAAAAATTTAAAATCTAATCTCTTTGCATTTTTTTTTTTTAAGGGGGAAGCTGTTGTTAATTATGTTTGTCTTAATACATATGCCTTTTTCTCCATCTCAAACTCTTCCTTGGAGCAGAGAACAAGATATTCCTTAAATTAAATTCCTACCTGTGTAATTTTGTGAAAAAGACCATTCCTTTTAACATTGTCTAGTTTATTGAACTCCAAATTCTTTTATATTTATCTCTGTATCACCTCATAAAGTATCCTTCCTGCTCATGGAATTTATATTTTATATTTATATATTTATATTTTAGCCTAAGCAGATCCTTCTCGTTCTCTCTGTTGCACTAAGCTATGGTCACTCTATATTTGCTGGGCTCGCTGTGTCTCATTTAGTACCAGGAAGAAAAATGTTTTAATATCAAGCCAAACACATTTCATTGGAATTGATATAAAGATTTTTCTCACATAGTAGTTTGAAGAAATAATAGCCTGTGAAGAAAGTTTAGTCTGAAACTCCCTGTTTCTTCTTAAACAATCATTCATACAGGCCACTTTCTTCCCTCTGCTTATTTTATGCTGGTGCTGCTCACATTTAAGCATCTTTTCCATGTAAAGCTTGGGAAGACATAAAAAATATAATGATATACTAAAAAGAACAAATCTTCCTGCAGAAGAATGAGAGAGGCTTCTGAAAAGGTCAGTCCTCCTTTATCCTTCTGATACAAGGAACAGTTATCAAAATGGAGCAAAGGTGGTGCCATAGTGTCGGGAAAGAGCCTGCCTCATCTGACCTTGGTGAGGAATGCCTGCAACTTGTTTCAATCATTTAGCACAATATTGTGGACAACCTGTTATCTTCTGTGGGAACAGTGCAGGTGCTGCTGCTAAATACCAGATACCTAATCACAACCACTTATTAACACCCTTTACGATCATACTGTAGTTGAATGAATGCAGACAGATCCACCGAATGTTAGCGTCTGGGTTTCTGGTGCAGCCCAAAGCTGTACTGGAGGAATGAGGCAATAAAGGTCTTAATCTAGATGGGATTCCAACTACCTGACTGAGAAGCCTGTCCAGAACTCCACTTTTGAGGGCCTGGCACTAGGTTCTCAAGAGAAGACTGAATTGTTGTTGATATGCTAATTTTCCCACTTTTCAGGAAAAGCACTCTGAAGGGTGATGGTGAGGAATTTAAGATTAGTGGTCTTGGGGAGTTTGATGAGGCCGCCTTGTTAGGAGAGATTTGGGCTTCGTGGTCTCCAGAATTGGGCCTATCTCAATTAATATATGGCACAACACATACTTTGGACTTGTATTCTGAACAAGACTAAAAGATACTGATCTCTATATCAAAATATTCTATTTGCATTACTGAATACATTAGTTTTGACCTACTGGCTGTCAGGAAGAATGACTTTAAAAATTTCTGCTAGTTTAGTTGAAAGCTCTGTTGAAGCTCTGACCTCTGCCTAACATCAAGGATTACTTACGCCATCACTAAAACCACTCCCAGCATCCTTATCCATCTCATAGCATCCTGTCAGCTTTTTGATACTGAGAAATTAAGGGAAATTTAGTGACAGAGTTGATGTCTGGACAACATGATGAAACCTGCTATGAATACAAATGAAGATAGTTAAGAATCCATTTGCAAACTTATTCTGTAGCATGAAAAACATGCTTTTTTCCCCACTGTTACAGTATTAGTACAATGTCATCCTAAAGAACTGTTTCCGTTTGTGAAGAGCTCCTTACGTATAAAGTTGCCTGAATCTGTAGAAACTCAACGCTATTGTTTTGATAGAGACAGATTGGATTAGTACACTAGCCAGTCAATTTATTATGGATACAGTTCAGATTATGCAGCCTGAGGATATGAACAAACTGTTGAGAGGCTGTAGATCTATCATCCATTTTCTGAACCTTTATCAGTCAAAATTCTAGAATCTGCCATAATTGATTATTTGAACTTCAGAAGCTGACCATGTTTCCTTGAGTGATAGTTTGATTCTTACTTGCTTAAAAGATATGATGATGATGACATGCCATCAAGTCATTGTCAACTCTTAGCAACCACATAGATAGATTTTCTGCATGATGATTTGTCCCTAATCTGGTCCTTCATCACTTCTGTACCTGAGTCCATACACCTTGCTGCTGGTCATCCTCTTCTCCTCTTTCCTTCTACCTTTCCCAGCATTAGAGCCTTTTCCAGAGAGCTAGGTCTCTGCATAATGTGTCTGAAGTAGGATAATTTGAGCCTGATCATTTGTGCGTTGAATAAGAATTCTGAGTTGTTTAAAGGAGGCAGCGACGAAATCACTTAAGAAGAAACTTAAATCAGTTACTACTGATTTCTGGTAATTATTATATAACTTCAGATTTGTCATATACTAAATTTGAGGTAATATAGCATTAGACAATATTGATTATTTGAATTTGTTAAAAACTATTTTAGGGACAGCATTTGGGATAAAAACATTGGTAGCCATGGCACAAAGCTCACACCTGAGAAGAGATGGGGGACATGACCCCTTGGTTTGACTTCAGTGATTTTCAGCCCCATCAACCATGACTTCCTTTGGACTTACAGTATTTATCTGGAACAGGGGACTGACAAAACATGCACTGTTATAGTAGTTCCAGGCTTCCCTGGGTACCTAGCCTCAGAAGAGGGTGGTGGGGTACTTTGATTCCACTCAAAGATGCCTTAGTGTTCTCTCTTCTACTCCATGCATAAATTACACCTACATACAATATACCACATTATTAAAAGCAAGTAATCATGTTATATTAATTTCGTATTGTTTCTGGTCAACTGTGTTGAATAGAACTGTTTGTAGAGAGCAAGGAGATGGCCTTGAAGGGAATGTTTTGAAGCTGTTACAGAAATAACAAAGGCAGAAGCATACTTTCAGCCTTGAGAAAAGAGATAGTGTTAGGAAGAAACTTAGGCTGGCTCTTCTCTGACTCAGTGGGATATAAGATGGAAGGAAGGTAAAGCATAAGCAGACTTGTAAGGTTCTATTCTTAAAATCTATTTCAATAAAATATAACTCAGAGGAGGGAGGGAGGGAGGGAGGGAGGGAGGGAAATCTTCCTGTGGAGTCAGCTTTCTGATCTAGTCTACCTCATTGGACTGACAGAGTTTGTATTTTAAATAATAAAATAAATACATTTCTGAGGGGGCAATACTGAATGGAAATCAGCCCTTTGGTTATACAGCTTCAAAATTCTAGTAAGGGCTTTCCTTGAATTAAGAAGTGAAGATATTTAAACTTCCTTAAGAAGTGAAAAAGGGGACAGTGACATGGCCAACTTGGACTCCTCCAATGAGGAGACTGACAATGACCAACCAGATCCAGCGTTGCCGGATGAACCGCTGCCTGAGCAGCTGCAGGCAGAGGAGGCTGCACTGCCCAGTAACACAGCTGCTACCAGTCTCTGAAGATGAGGATCTGAGCTGCCAGCCCCTCCCAATACAAGGGCTCACCCTGCAGAGAGGAGAGCAGAGCAAAAGTGCTCTGCAAGGCTCCTCAGAAGAAAGGAACTTCACCCTTCCAAATGAGCAACACTGAGGTTCTATTTAAGAAGAGCTGTGAGCTCAAGCCTCTCCATTGGCAACAACCATTTGTTTACCCAGACTCCATGTGCCTTGACTCCCAACTTGAAACCTCATGACTTTGACTATGGACCTGGACTGACTGATGGCCCTTCTACAATGTTTGGACCCTTGGACTTTGCTTGACCACTCTTGTGCCTGTTGTTTTGGATTAGGAACTCTAAGTAAGCTTGCTGGACTTTGGGGGGCTTGTTTTCTCTAGTGTGTGTGTGCGTGTGTGCATTGCACTCACATTTCCTTTGCTGCTTATTTATTTGTTTCACAGACTTCTCAGTAAAGTTTGCAAACACCTCTGTGTGTTTGTGGATGCATGGGCTGAAACAGGAGAGACAGAATCATTATTCAGTACAGGTAGTCCTCACTTAATAACTACAATGGGGCTGGAAACTTAGTCATTAAGCAGGGCAGTCATTAAGTGAACCATCATGTGACTACACCCAGTTTTACAACCTTTCTGCAGCAGTCATTAAGCAAATCACACGGTTCCCCATTGATTTTGCTTGCTGGAAGCCAGCTGAGAAGGTCACAAATGGCGTTCACATGACCCTGTGATGTAAATGAGACTGTGACCATCATAAGTGAGAGATGGTTTCCAAGTGCCCAGATCATGATCACATGACCCGGGGCTGCTGCGATAGTTGTAACTTTGGGCACCGGTTGTAACCTTTTTAGAGCCATCATAACTTCAGACGGTCACTAAATGAATGGCTGTTAAGCAAGGACTACCTATTCATTCATTCATTCATTCATTCATTCATTCATTCATTCATTCATTCATTCAGTACAGCCAGCCATCTCAAATTCATGACTCTGGGTGGCTCTGGATCCATTCTTTAAAGCTTCAAAGCAGCTACATACCAAGAAAACCTACAAAGTCTTCAAAGCAGCTGCCCCAAGGTTCTGAACAGCTGTTTTGAGGAACAGATTCAGAGCAAACCATTTCTTCAAAATGATTTCCACATGTGTGACAATCATAGGGAATAGATACTAGAACCAAATCTTCACCAAAGTAAGCTTAATGCCAACTACTTCAAACCTAAGGAGATGAGAATGCACTGTAACACCTATAAAATTCACACACACACACACACTTACATATATACACAATAAAAAGAAAATATCTCAATAAACACTTGTAATGCTAGTATTCCACATAACACGTTGGCCAAATTTGGTAATTTAGAAGAAAATTCATTATTTTATATGGATACAGTCTTTATGATTTTACAATTATGTTATAAAGAGATAATCAAATACTTTTTCACCATGGCAATTTTGTACACAATATAATCTCCAATAGCAGTTCAAAAACACTATTTAACAAAGCTACTATGTTTTAATTATTCTGTCATGTTTACTGTTTCAGAGGTTTTTATGAATGTGAGCCACTTTCAACTGTTTTAATCTGGGTGCATATAAATATATTTAAATAAATAATTTACGGATAAATACATAAGGACATTTTGCATTTGTAACACCCATATTTTCACATTCAGGAACATCATACAAGCCTATCCTCTTTCTCTATTTAATTCTCTTTCCTTTGTTTGCATTAAATTTTCCTTAACTGATTACTTCAAAAAATGAATGGCAATGTAGCTTATGCATCTAGTAAAGGAAGGGCTTTATTTCTAAACCAAATTGTTTGTGTATTGTCTGGATAAACAATTACTGGAGATGAGTAAGGAAGGGAAGTTGTGGTTTATAGTGTTTATATCTCAAAGTGGATACTATTCTACCCCTATTTCCAGCTGTCAGTTTGTCTTTCCAGAGTCTGTCAGCACATATCCCATGACCACAGTCAAGAGATCACTGTTTCCAAAATAAACCATAAAAACTAAGAATAACTGTGATTTTCAGACCACTGAGCCTGAAAAACCATTAAGATCCAGTCTGATATAATATCAGTCATCATGGCATTAATCTCTGTAAATGGTCGCCTCAATTTAATAATTTTCTACATCTAAAAAAACTGCATTTGCAAATTTCCATACAGCAGTGGAAAAGATAGTATCCTATGCAAGGCATGCATGTTCCCAATCTCCCCTTTTAAGACGCAAATTGGAGTTTCACTGTTTTTTTCTGACACACTTAAAATAGTCTGTTGGGGCATATAGTTATGATCCTGTAACACCTCATAATCTTGTTACAAACAGGAAGTCAGCTTCCTTACCCATCGTCAGGCTTCCTCGATCTAGAGTTGACAGAGCTGTAACTTTACACAGCTTAACTGGGTTGCTAGGCTTGGACTCAGCAACAGACTGTCAGACACACAATGTGGCACAGCAAGATAAAAATCTTTACTGCAAACTAGAATGAAGCCATATTAAACAGTTGATAGGCCTCTGTCAGCATGATGATGATGTTCCCTCTATATCACAGCAGTTTAGACCCACTGCTTATTCGTCCTGCCTTTATCACATTTCAAAAAACGATTTACCTACAATTCATCACCTTCTAGCCAGTCATTGGTTGATGACAGAACTGACATCCCTCCTCAGAGAATGGCTCTCAGTTTATCACTCACCCCTTTGACTATATCTGAAGATGCTCTGAATAGGTGATGCTGTTGTATTATTTAGACCACTTTGACTGGCAACAGCAGCATATAAAGAATATGCTCTATAACTGAATTATGCTGCCTCCCCAGAACTAACATTTAAAGTAGTATTTAAAGTAGTTACTGGAAAGAATCTTCAATGTTGGCAGGACAATGGAGGTGTCTATGGTTACACACATAAATAAACCATGGTACTCTAAATCTTGCCCAATACTTTTAAGCTACAAAGCATTTCACTTTAAAGTCATTCCTCATGGAACAAAGTAAAGCAGAAATGATTAAACTGATGAAGGAAAAAAGCTGCCAACAAAAACTAAAAGTAAATGTAAAATAACTCTCATACTGAAAAGTATCTGACAGATCCATAGAAATCCTTAAATATCAGGACTTTAGCAATAATGTTTTTAATGATACAGTTGTGTTATTGAAAATTTGGCAGAAGTTCAATCTCAGGAGTTAATTTCTTGAGTAAGAATGTGCTGATTGGTACTTGAAATGATGCTGTAATCTTAAAAGCTTATTTTAAACATAGTAGGTTTTTTGGTATAATAAAATGTTTTCTTGAAATTTCTATATTAATATTCATCACTGCTTCTCTAAGTGGCTACACAATCATGTCTCCTTTTTTTCATATTTAGTATGCAATCTATGCATTTCTTTGTGCTACAACAATGGCAGGCAATAATCTTGGTCCTGCAATTTTCTATAAAGCAACACACAATTTAAAAGTATGCATGGGTGGGCAGGATGGCAGTGAACACTTCTCCACCTGTTTTTCATCAAAAAACACTTTTTCAAGCCTTCTTTTTTTCCTAGCAGGGGATTTCCTAATCTTGAAATCTAGCCAAAAGAAAAATATACTGTATTATGAAAACTTGCAAACTGAGCCAAGCACATCCTCCCACTCACTTATGCTGCCCTTTCAATGTACTATTCATTTATCTGACACTTTCCAGATGTGCTGGGACCCTATTTGCCCTAGAATTCTGAGAGTCATTGTTCCAACAAAATTTGACAATGGCAGACTATGGAAGGCTGTCATTGGGAATTGACAGAAAAGCCAGTTCTGTACATACAGCACATCCTACGTTTGACACTTACTCTGGGAGACTAACAGTCCCTGCACATCATTATTACAAACAGTATCAAAATTGACATACAGCAGTTGAGTGTTAATTACTTCATTGCCCCTTGTACAACAAACATTTGCTTAATATTAAGTGAAATAAACATGCTTTTTTTTCCCTACAAACAATATAACAGACTTGTAAATGTTAAAGGATAGAAAATGAGTCTCAGTGGTGACTCACACCCTCATTGCTCCCCATTTGGACTACTGCAGTGTGCTCTGCATTGGACTAACTTTGCCAACCCCCTGGAAGCTACAACTGGTCTGGATTGTAGGGACCCAGGCACTGGCTGGCACATGCTAGCATCAGCACACCAGCCCAGGGTGAGTTTCCAGTACAATTCAACCAGACAGACAGTCACACACACACACACACACACACAGAATTTCTGCAAATTATTACAGAGTTATTTTTGAGACCTTTGGAGGTGAAATAGTGTTATTAGTTTTTGGATCATGAATAGTTGGAGTTGTCTTTGTTCTTGTTTATAGTCAGGGATTTCAAATGTACTTTCAAATGGATGTTTTAGTACTGTTACTTTCTGCAGATGTATTAGGAACCACTGAGAGTCTTTCTCTTGTGCCAGATCCAGATCCAGATCCAGATCCAGATCCAGATGTACTCTTGGTGTGATCATTAAATCCTTTGAAAATGAAATGTGATACCTTCTAAAATTGATCATTTTAATGTAAATACTGATAGAGTGGAAAACAGCAAACAACCATTTTGCTAAAACCATAATTAAGAGTACAAGGATTTTATAAATAAAAAGAAACTGAAACTGATTATTGCTCATTTCCAATATAAATATGGTAGAACAGGAAATAATCACAAACATTGACCTTACTGTGAAAATTCTTACATCCAACTATATTCCCAAGACTTATGAGTTGCATGTCAAAACTAGTTCTTCCTATAATTTAAGAACAAGCTCAATATATTCCTAAAGATCCACTTCTAAAAACAAGTGAAATAAATACATTTTAACTTGTGAAACTTCTCTATTTAAAAGTACCATTTAGGAAAAGTGTTGGAAGTCTTTAGGAAGGATCCATGTAACATATTAAGTTTAAAAGTATAAAAAGAAAGTAATGAATGCAGTTTTTAAAAATATAGAAGGCATATTCTGCTGTTTTAGAATATCACAGCTAAGGATGAAGTGACATTTTAGTCATACATTTGCATTACATCTGAAAGATTTTACTTTGGTTGCAGGATTCCAAAGCAATAAATAATAAAAACTGTCATGCTGACAAGATTATTTTCACCACACTGATGAGTCAATCATATTACAGCAAACTCTAGATATAGTATATGTGAGACTTGTTACTACATGTTCAGAGGATAACCAAATAAAAACAGAACTGCTTTTTTTTTTTAAAAAAAAAGTGAATTGAAAGCTATTTTACTGAAGCAAAAAAAAAAAAAGTCTTCTTTAGCATTCTCTTTTCCTTCAATTTTTTTCATATCATGGCTTGTGACCTTAAATTTTAAAATGATAGAGGAAACCAAAAGATACAGAATGGAGAACTCTGTTCTTCAGTCAATTCATCTGGTTGCTTTTTACTATACAGTCACCACTTTTCTGGAAGCGAGTCATGCTAAATACTTACAAGGCTGTGCTACTAGAAGAAATATATTTACTCAGTATGCTATGTATCTATAATTTACAGCTAGATAGAAACAAGCAGACACATAAAAACTATTTCTATGGTTCTGTAAACATAGTACCCAGAGATAGGTGAATTTCAAGGATGTTCTACTGTTATTTTACAGCTACAATAAACAAAATTATAAAGGTGTGTGGTATCATTTCTGAGAAATCATCAAAGTCATCCTTACTATCAAAAAGCCCCGGCTTCCTGGGCAGGGGCGTGCATCATTCACTGTCATTACTGCTTGAAGGCACTTCAACCTTTAGGTAAAAGTAACCAGTCCAGTTCCCCCATCTCCCCTCCACTCTACCAAAAGAGCATTGCTATCTATGATGCTGCCTTCACACAGTTGTCTTTAACTTATTTTGGCTTCTCCAAAGAAGACGACTCAACAGGAAGCTTTTGCTGCTGGGTTCAACAGCCGCAATTATACGATATGCTTTGAGGCAGATATTCTGAATATCATCTATCTATGCTGCACTAAAGCAAAGCCCATGTGAAGAAAGATGATTTTGCCAAATTTTAGATCTGCAACAATGATAGAAAATTGCTTGAAAAACATCCCTGTCTTCCTCTGCAGCTTGCTAAATCAAGAGAAAGGCCAACTCATCAACTCAACCAAAAGCGCTGCTATTCATAAACTCAGCAGTGTCTTTGCTGAAACCTGATGTGACTCCCTCTGCCCATCCTTCTGTGAACCAAAGGATCATGTTTAGAGCATTGATTTGTCATTACTTCCAAGGCTTCTTTTCCTTAAAATAAGCTCTCAGTTTTTAATCTGATTGTTCTATAAAGATTAATAGTTTTCCAGTGTACCACTTATTATATTCAAAATGAAATAGAATTATTTAAGATCAAGTCCATATGACATACAATGCCCATCTATTTTAGCATGATGCTATTTACCTTGAAGCTAGCTGTAATATTGATGCATCACTATCTGCAATGTCATGATCTCATAGGTAATGCTTTATTCATGCATATTAGACAAATTGAGCTATCATCTTCAGTGATGTTCTATGGAAGTTTTTCAGGTTGCTTTTTGAAGGAGAGAATCTGCTCTAATACAACAATCAGTAGAAGCAGATGTTATAAATGTCTGAGGTATGGGTGGAGATGCACTCACAATTTTATTCCATAAAAATAAATTCAGTCATTTCAGGTTTTCAAAAAAGCACCATCATAAATTCAGAATGTAGTATCTCAAAAAATCATACACTTAAGCCACAATAATCATATATGCAAACTGGGCAAAAACAAAGCTTATCTTTGAATTAAGACTTCAGCTTATAGATACTATTTTAAAAACAATGGTTTTAACATGTATAAAATTCTGAGTAAATCCATGACCGTTGCTAGATAAAGGATCTTAACTAGCATAGAATAAAGATCCCTCTCAGCATGTTCCTAAACAGAACTAACAGTTCTGGACAAGATCACCCACTGTTCTGGATAATTACAAGACATCTACTCTGCAGTCTTTTTGTGAGTTCTGTACCAGGTCTGCATTAAAAGCAGTATTAGAGCACTGTTGGTACTTAGGCTTTGTATACAGAGTATTCTCACTTAAGCACATGGCATGTGCAGCAACAGCTAAGGAAGCCTCCTGAGTGAATGGTAGAATCACTGCCAAGCTGGAATGAAATATTACTAATATTCATGCAAGATTTCAGTGTTTTTATTATTTAATGTATGTGCCAAAATGTGAGGGCCTTACCTGATGACCAGAAACCCAGAGTGAGACAAGTAGAAAAGAAATAAACTGACTGGCTTGTAGCAGAAGAAAGGGGGGGGGGGGGGGCGGGAAGCAAACAAGAAGAAAAAAATTGCCTCAAGTGAGAAATTTTCCCTGAAACCTGGAAAGATAATGCCAGAGGACTATGGAACACTGAACTGGATGAGAAATCATCTACACAACCCGAGACACAAGCTGTGAGGATGAAAAATGTGGCGAGAATATCTGATAAATGACATGTTATTTATTTATTGCATTTATATCTCCAATGACTCTTTGGCAGCCTACATGATATATAATATAGCAAATAGTTAAAACATTCATGGCATGATTAAAAATGCTAATAAAATAAAAATCAATAACTTTAAGAGGCAGAAATTGCCAAAAAAATGCCAACAACACCTTTGAACAGAAAGAAAAATGTACAACGCAATGGAGTTTTAGGATGAAGAATATGGGGTATAATTTAAGTTAAAAGATTTACTTGCATTATAAAACAGCACATTTCAGTTTTTCATCATCATTTGGACTTAACAATTCTTTATCTTCTATTCACACAATAAAAAACAAGTCATTACGAAAATAATAAATAGACTGTGCACAGCTTGCAATTTTAAATTTTATTAGTTAATATTTTAACACCTTAAATACTCATACCATTAAGATTAGAGATTCCTTGCTGCCTTCTTATCAAGCATACTCAAAATGATACAAAAAGACTGTTTCAGCTCTTATTATTTCCATCTGACAATATTGGTTATCAACTAGGTGTAATGTAGTGCCAATTACCTAAAATATTGTCTACTAAAATGCTATGCTATTTAATAGGATAGATAAGATGAAAATACAACAATCAAGTCATGCTAGTATTCTCTCCAGCACAGTGCATGCTTAAACATGACACCTTTCTCTTTTTTTTTCCTTCTTTAATTTTATTCCCACAGAGCAGGTATTAATTCCTGCAGAACATGTTGGAATAAATCATGAACTCATGAGGCCATACCTATTCACATAAGCATGAACATTTAGCCTTTCCCCTCCCAATTATAAAGTTACTTTCTACCTCTCCACGAAATCAATACAGTATCATGAAAACTTACTGCAGACAGAATGAAATATTTGTATAGGAAGAGTAGATGGATCAAAATCCAGTTTGGCAAGATTTAATACATCTCCTTTATTGACTATTTGATTTGAAATTATTTAAAAGAGTAACATGGAAATGTGAAATTATTTAAAAGAGTAACATGGGATCCCATTTTCCCTTGAACCATTCAGAGCATATTTGGACCACCATTGATAAATTTATTCTATGCACAACTGAAAACAATGTAACTTTTAAAAAAATAATGCTATTATTACTCGGCCAATATTTTAGCACATGCACATTACCATTATCACATCTGGGGGCAGTACTGCAGGCACAGATAGGCAGCAGTGTGTTTAATAGCATTTATTTACCATTCACCCCAAGTCTTGACCTTCTGATTCCATAACCAGTTGCCTGAATTTGAAAAATAAGGTGTCATGAGGTCTACTGCTATCAGATACTGCCCAATGAACAATAGGCAGTTGCTACTTAAAACAAAACTTCTATAAGCAGTAGCAATCACCACATTCTTTTTCCATTACTGCTTTTTATGTGCAAGTAGAGCCAAATGCCTTTTAGTATTAGTGTAGCCTCCTGGCAGTAGCCGAAATATTAGAAACATGCACTTGAACTGTGAAAATATCCTGTAACAATGGCAATAACACTAAGAATAGCCTACAACAACACTATCAGGACTGAAGGACTATCTCACTGAGGCTGAATAAGAAATTAAGATAATCAGATTCTAAGCAAGTACCAAAGATCAAGACCAATCCATTGTCATTTTGCTAAGCCAAATGTCAAGATGCCTCAATTCCATGCACTCTATTCTCCAACAACCTGTTTCCACCATTACACTCAAGTACTTGTTACCTGAAGCAGCCACCTCATTTATATCATGAAATGCCCAGCCTTGCTAGTAATGGTTGCATCTCATTATTAGCTACAAACTTAGAATTCATTCACTTATTCATCCCAAGAATTGAGGTTAATGTTCAAAACAAATAACATTAGTACAATGCATTATTCCTGTATGGAATATCTTCACTTACTAGATTAAAATGCAAGGTTGAAGGCAATATTCCCAGTATAATACATTGTTCTATCTTGCATACTTAATATTATCCCAACATCAATTTGCACATACATATCTCTCCTAATTAACCAAGTATCAAAATGATTTTACCAAGTGATGCTTCATTAGCTAAAGCATATATTTCATAGTTTCTGCTGATACTCCATATCTGACTTAAGAACAGTAATATAGTTGAGATTACAAACCTTCTAATTTTTATCTTTATAATCTGTTAAATATTTATATTAGATTAATATTTTTGTTTAATAGATGATACTTTCTTCCTATTTAAAAATATGTAAGCTTAGCTTTTCATATACATGGGTTTGTTAATATTTATGACAGATGAATTCTAACATATCTGCTTTTAATATAAATATAATTAAATATATAGTCATAAAAGCAGATCAGCATCAGTTTGCCTAATTTTGGTTTCACCCTATATTATATCCATTTATTGTAATCAAATAATAACCTCTATAAATTGTTAACATAATTCCTGAAACAGCTGTAGCCAGAAGAATACAAAACATGAAACCACCAGTAGTCTTAGAAAATTCAACAGGAGAGTAAAATAGATTTTTGTGGGCCATATTTTTTTCAGTCTGTTTTGCATTAAATTTCATAGGTTAAAGAAAGTCTGAAGGCATATAGTTATGCAACTTTGAAAGCACTCCTAACTATCCACTAATCCAATTATACCACAGTCCATTGATATATAGCGGCATCAATTGCAGAACAAGTATGGAGGTGGCTACTAGAAGACACAGCAGACATGAAAGGGAAATTTACTCACTGGTAAAGGAGTACGTTAAAATCCTCTGTCTTCTCCCATCCTGCTTACGCACTGCAGGAAGAGCCAGGAAAATTAAAGCAACAATGGGAAGCCAGGGAAACAATGGGGCAGGCTGGAAGAGGAAGAGATGAGGACACAGAATCAATTAAAGGAAAAGGAGGAGAAATGGTATAATCTGCCTGGATGCTGGCCCAGCAGCAAGTACAAAACAGGACACATTCCTCCAGCCCAGGTAGAGTTCCAGAGAAGAAGATAGACAACCATGGAATTAGAAGTGGGACAGAAAAGTGGAGGAGTGATTAACCAAACTGAACACAAAGCCAGAAGGGCCCTGTTGCTGCCACTTCTCTTGTTACCAGGCCATCCAGCCCAGGCCATCCCACAATATTTGAGCCTTAAACAGTAATACAACAATGTTTCCTGCATTTCCCTTTGTCCTTAACAATGGAGCTCAGCTGGACAAAGGCCGTAAGATAGTTTGGCTGGTTAATGGATGAGCAAATATCACTGGATTCATGTGCTATAGCCGCCATCTGCCAAGAAAGTAAACAGCAAGAAGTTGGACAACATACAGTAGAGAAGAACTCATTTTTGCCTGTTTTTCCAAAATCTCCACTTAGCTTTCTTAGCCAGCCCTACCGAAAACTCAAGGTACGGTAGTAATTGATATATCACTGTCATAGGAAAGAACAGAGACTCAACTCAAAACCTAAAAGAATAAAGATAAATAAAAATATGTATTTCCTTTCTTAGTAGGTTCTCTGATGCCAATTTTTTTGGATAAAAGAGAGAAAGAGCTGAGGCTTTGAGAAGCAAATTTCTGGGCAACTTAGACAGAAATGGTAATAAGAACAGTAGAACAGCATAACTCATACAACACAAGGATGCTTAGATGGCACTAAGATAGATAATAAAGGATGGGCCAGTTAAAAAGTTATACCATTTCCGATAATATCTAAATGAGAAGAAACAAAGTTGTAATATTCACACACTAGTCTGATTACTTTACCAAAAACATTTTAAAGTGATTAAATGTTATTTACTTGCTTTGGTTCACCAATTTTTAAAATGTATGATCATATTCTGGAAACCAATTCAGTTCTATTCAGTCATCAAGGATTACTTGTTTGTAAGGTCTGTCAACATGTTTAAGGACATACAAACAAGCAGGTATAATTTTGTTCCTTTACTATTGTATTACACCTCCTTTAGCTAACTAGCATAAAAGTCCACATACAATGATTGTACACTTTTTAGATTATAACAATACAATTTTGCCTCATGGCTTTTTCTTCTTCAGGATTTTTACAGCTCCTTTAAAGAACTATAAGAAGCACACTCTTTTCAAGGAAGATAAACAGAACCCTGTAGTTTATATTAATTTTTCATCACACCGTCATTACATGTTTTGGAGAATGTCCAGACTAACGCCAACGTATTGATAGTCAAGAAAGAGAAAAACCATTCTCAGATAAGAAACACAAGAAGTTTTTAAAATAAAATGGGTATTTATCAGCACTTAATTACACTTGTTTTATGTATCAATGTACTAACTATGCAATGACTTACTTCAAAATCTGTTCAACTACTGTCACAATAGCTTAAATCCATAAAAAATAAAAGGTATTTAAAAGGCTCAAAGAGAGAGAGAGAGAGAGAGAGAGAGAGAGAGAGAGAGAATGAGAATAGAAACATGATTATGCCTTGTCAGTTTAGTGAATGAAGCTATTGGACTAATAAACTAAGAACATTTAGACTCATACTGACAGTACCATTTAGCTATTTCATTAAGGCTGGATCTGTAGTATCTACTGCTGTTACCCAGGTGCAGTGAAAGAAATAAACACAATTATCTTTGCTGAACCTCAAAAGAGTGTGTGGTGGGGGAGTGTTATGGCACACAGCAAATCATCAGCAATCTCAAACACTTTCTAATATATCTTTTCAGACACTCCAGATGATAAAAAAATGGATAAAATATCTCAACTGCACATCAGTACCTTATCAATATGCTGAGTTGAATAGAAATTAAAAGACTCAATTGTGCATATGTACCAGCTTGCAGAAAAAAGCAGTTTGAACACAGATATAGCCATGTTTTTGTTTTTTAACATTTGCAATGAAAGTATTAGCTATCTTATTATTTCCCACAAGACAGATATTATGACTTTGTATTAAGTTACGGACTTAAGCATATTCTTACTGTAGTCAAATAGTTTCATGAATATCATGACTTCATATTAATTAAGTTATAATCATATATTCATTTTAGCCAAATCTTTTCATTTGATTATGATCATCTTCATATTCATGTATTGATTCAGTAAAATTTAATTTAGGATTGCAACAATCTTAATAGGAAAATAGCTTTTCCAAAACACTAGATTTTTCTGAGGACTCTTATGTTTGGTATTTTGTTCTCTATCCATATTATAGCAAAGAAGACATTATGCCTTGGAGTGTGGTTTCGAAACTGGGAGCAGATGGGAGACAGAAAATAATTTGATAGCACTTTTCTATAAATAAGGAGATATGAACCTATAGCCCTCCAACTCTCAAAAGTCCCAGACAGCACAACCAATGATCATGGAATTGTTATCCAGAACCACTGAAGGAAGCACCAGCTAGGGAAAATCTGTCACAGAGTCAGAAGTTAAACAGAAATGGCACCTTCCTAAAAATGAAAAGCTGAGGCACTTAGAAAATTTAACTTCAGGAAAAGTAGTAGTGAAAAAAAAATAGAAAATTAGGATTAGCATAGAAAAGAGAAAGAAAAAACAGTCCCTCTTCATAGTACTGATCAACTAAAGAAAGTGATTTAGATAATGGAAGTGTCAGCCTTCCCAGATAGACCAGACAGGAACCATGACCAGATGAGCTAATTCTACTTTATTGTAAAGCTACATTAACAGAATCTTGCAAGTCTGAAAGTACAAATCTCCCGCCATCTCTTTTACAGCTGAGTAAGTTGGAGAAGTTCCTTTCTGAGTTCCTTTCTCTTTCCGTTATGCAGCTGTGGGCTGTACCCTCTCTTATCTGATCATTCCTTAGGCAGTATCTCTTCCCCCTTCTCCTGAGGTCATTCCTACATACCATTACAGGAAGTAATTATTCATGTGTCACTTAGTTCACAACACAAGAAATGGACCACACACACACACTCAAGAAGCAGCATTCAATGAATATTTTCCACTAATAGCAAGAAGAAGAAAGGTCCTTCTGAAAGGGCCCAGTATTGCTTAAGAAAATAGAAAGTCTTTTTTTTTTACATTTTTCAAAACAAAAATGTAACAAAACTGATCCATGCCTTTCTTGAGCATATAAAATCATATTTTAGCAAGGACTTCAGTCCTGAATATTAAATACCTATGGGCATAAAACACATTCCAACAAAAACAGAATGTGAAAGAGAATACAAGTAGTCCTCGCTTACTGACCACTTGTTCAGTGACCACCCGTGCACCCTCCCCCAGCTGGCAGCAGCCACCTCCAGGCCTGAAATCACTCGCTCATGCATGCCACTGTACCCACCCACACGATCTCCCACATCTGGCAGCAGCCACCCCCAGGCCCAAAATCACTTGCACATGCCACTGCACCCACCCATGCACCTTCCCCCACCTGGCAGCAGCCACCCTCAGGCCAAAATTGTTCTCATGATTTTGACTTTGGTTGTTGGAAGCTGGCAGGAAGTTGCGAGGAGGTCCTTGCTTAACAACCCTTGATTCTCGCTTAACAATGGCAATGGGGACTGCTGGAATTGCCATCATTAAGCGATGAAATCACTTGACATCACATTTTATGACTACATCACTTAGCAACAGAAATTCTGGTCCCAATTACTGTTGTTAAGGGATGACTACCTGTATTCTTTTCAGACTATGTATATGTAGTTTGGTTTCAATTTCAATTGAAGTTCTGTATCAAATTCTGTTGGCCTATTAAAGCTGCTCCACAAACATTTAAATAGCTTGTTTAAAACACATTAAAATTGCCAAGGAATTCAAATACCAAACTAAAAAAAAAGGAACTTCTAAAAATGAAAGGACCTGTAAAAAAGAAACCCAAAAGAAAAAGTCAAGAGGTCAATTTTCTCCAAAATGCTTGGAGTGACTGAAAACCGTTGTAATAGAAGCTTGAATACAGCCCAGGGTCATCCAATAAAGTTGAATGTCAGAGAACAGAACAGCTATAAGAAAGGGTTCACACAGCAGATACACGAATGAGATTTCTAACCACCAAATGACCACCAATTTGGATGACTTAAAAAGGGATTAGTCAAAATAACTATTAGCTATGAAGAATATATACTGTGATTTACATACATACATACATACATACATATATATATATATTACAGGATATATTGTGTGTGTGTGTGTGTGTATACACTGATATATATATTTATCAATTTTATATATATATATATATATATATATATATATATATATATATATATATATTTATTTATTTATTAGCAGAGGAAGCAGATGCCAGTTGTTTATTTACTGAGCTTATAGGCCACTCCAATCACAATAGACTCTGGGCAGCATACATACTCAATGCAACAACTGGATAAAACCTAATACCTAAATATGTAATCTAAATACCCCAGGCACTGTTAGCACACCTCACATCTAGACATTCCCCAGCAAGGAGGAAACAAGATAATATGTCAGATCCAAAGGCATACTGAAAAGTCTGTGTTTTGAAAACTCAGGAACAATGGGCAGCCAATCTGATTCAGAGATGAGGGCAGCAACTGAGAAGAGCTTAATCCACAGACCTTGTAGATGAGATCCCCTATCAGAGGGACCCAGAGAGAACCTTTTCTTCCTGTTCTTAAAGGATGGGCAAAACCCCCTAAGAGTAGGTAGTCCTGAAGATATTCAGTCTAAAACATTAAAGAATTTAAAGGAGATCATAATCTTGAAAAGAATGCAGCTTTTGCAAGTGGTGTAAATGGGTGAACCGATTAGCATCCATAACTGCTCCAGCTGATGCTGTTTGGACTGTTGATGCATTTAAGTGGTCTTCAAAGACAGTCCCAGGTACAGTGGTGTTGCAGGAATCCAATGAGAGATGATCAAGGCATTATCACCAGAAAGGTAATTCCAAAGAAAGGTAATGACTGACACACAAAATGGAACTGTTCAAAAGACTTTCTAGACACAGCTTTCACCTACCCTTCAAGCAGGACCTGAGAGTGTAAGACAATCACCAGATTACATACTGATTCTGCCAGAGGAAGTATGACCCCCATCCAGAATTAGAGATGGAATTTCTTTGGAACCAAAAATCTTCTTTGCCCACAAATATTCCACCTTGTTGGGACTGAGTTTAAGCCTGTTCATCCTCATCCAGACACTAGCAACCTCCAGGAACAGAGAAAGGACTTCAGCCACATCTCCAGTTTGGCTCTCAGTGAAAACTGAGTATCCTCAATATACTGATGTTGTATGCTCCATGTGGTGAATGACCTCACACAGTGGTTTCATGTAAATATTAAACGGGGGGAGGGGGGAGAAAACATTGAGTCCTGTGGCATCCCACAGTGGAGGGCCCTAAGTCTTAACCTCTACCCAGCCAAAAAGCTCCCAGAGTTGTGTACAAGTGGGCTGCCACAAAAATGGAAATTATAAACAAACAAATATAGACTATAACTACCAGCTGATGTTTTTTGGAACTGATGGAAAATACAAAAACGAAGTATGAAAACCAATACTTCATATGAGAACCAGCACAGCCACCATGACTTGTGTATAGTATAAAATATGGAACATAGTCTCTTTTCCCAACTCCTTTTCATTCACTTGGTCACTGGTGGAGCATTTTCTTTCTTTCTTTCTTCTTCCTTTTGGAGAGGTATATAGTGCCCACATGAATGGATGTGTGTGCATGTTTGTAGAATAATTTCTAACAAAGTACTTTAAAAAATGATTGATCATGCTCCGACTTCTTTAGATGGACTTCCAACATATATGCTCTGAGACTGCATATAAAATCTTATCTATTTTGTAACACCTGGAAACTTTCACTAATGTAGAAAAACAGTGAGATGCAAGCTGCAAGTGGGCATTGATATCCCAGAAAACCCTGTCTACTTCCTTAGGACTCAGGCTCAAACTTAATCCAGATAAATTTATCAGGCAGACTCAGTAATCTCTACTGGTCTGAATCTCCCATGCTAGCATCTAACTCCAAGCAAGTCAACTTCTTTCATCTAGATCTGACCCATCCTCCACCAAAAGTTTCCAAGCTATTTTACACCAGGTTACTGGGTGGCATTCTGTGGGATCAATAAGAATATAGAAATACTGCCTCTTTGCTGCTCTTACTGCCACAATGTAGGCTTGAACATAAGCTCTTACTTCAGTCAGATTCATTTCTCATCCTTTCCCAGTGAAACTCTAGGCATCTCCTTTGTTGTTCCATCTCCCAGACCTCCTCAGTAAACAAAGGACCTCCCTTGGATCAGCAGAAGAAGCCACAGATATAATCCTGTCTAATATAGCTGCTACCTCCATATTCCAGGAAGCAACTAAGGACTTAGCAAAACTGCCACGTCCTCAGGAAATTCCCCAAGCAGCCTCTGAAAACCAAAAGACAGTGTCTGGAGCAGACCATGCAAATAGGTCCCTTCTCCTTGCAGAGATAGCAACCTTACAGCACTGTAGTAACCAGAGAGAGTGATCATACCATGAGAAAGGACAAATGTTAATGTCCTTCCCCCAGTCACATCACATCTGCTGTGAGATAAAAAACAGATCTAGTGTGTGGCCTCAAACAAAAGTCAGCCCTCAGTGACCTGCGATAGGTCACAGTTCTCATGACATAAGTGAATTCCCAGACTACATGTGCCTTCCCCCAAAAAAGACAAGTTGAAGTTCCTCAGCACCATAGGCTTGGGGTGCTCTCTGCCTATTCTGAGATGAGGTCCAACAGGAAGGGATACCACAATAAAGTTGGGAGGGGAGGGGAAGGGAGGGGAGGGGGCAGTACAACAGCAGTCTTTAGAACCAACTTGAGAAACAAGGCTTCCAGTTATATGTGGAACAGTGGCTCTACTACTAAATTAGTATTCCCCTATCCCTGAGCAAACTTAAAATGGGTCACCCCTGCTTCTACAATCTCCCTCTTCTCAACCATCATACCACCGGGTGGCTGTATTTGACATATACTAGTAAGACATTTGGAAGCCATGCAGGTTGTAACTTCCCAGTTACCAATTACCTTCCACTCTCATTAACAGCCAGATCACACATCTCCCATCCAGACCAATTCTCATTCAGACCTGATAGAGTCTATAAAGGATAATTCCTAATCACCCATATCAAGAATCCTTCTCCACCAAGGAGGGGCACCTTTCTATCCCCACAAATTCAGTCAAATACTTACTCTGTTCCATTCTCCTACTTTTGCTGTCTTTTCTCTTTTTTCTCCTTTCTTTCTGCCAATGTTCTTGGGGAAGCCTGACCTTGTCCATAAATATTACAGCAATTTGGCTCATGCTTCCAAATCCAGAAGCATCTTGACCCAAAGGTGGACTCCAATGCAAAGCAAAGTACCAAGACATTAACCTCATTCAAATAACTCCTTCTCCTTCATCAGTGATCACTGGCAGCCAAATGGTGGTCAATCTGACAGATAAATTTCACCAAGGCAGCTGCCAAGCTCAGGCAGACAACACTGTGTGTTCAAGAAGACTGACCTGGGGAAATGTGTCTTTCATGACCATGTTGAGGAACATGTATAGGGTGGTTACATTGCACTCATGACTTGTTAATGGACTTCTGGAAATCCAGAAAAAATAATGTTTCATCACATTTTTTTTTAATGTTTTATTGCCATTACTATTGCTGAATTCCCTCCCTCTGCTGCACAAGTACAGTACTTGTCTTGAACAGGCACTAAGAGCTTAAATCCAACTTTAAAGACAAATTCACAATTAAATAGTTAAACATTTTTATTCAATCATCAGAATAAGAATAAAGAAAACAGTTCAGCTTCCAAAGTTTGTTGCCAGTCTACAATAAATAGATTCTACAGGTCATTTGTTCATATACTTGAAAGTGATATGAAGATTATTTTTTCAAGTATTAAAAGTTACTTTCAAACCCTTCTTACTACAATATTGTACAGCTATCATGTTTGATTATTTGAGTCAGAAGTCTTGCAACTTTTGTATTCTCAAGGTATATTTCCATGCCTCATTTAAGAAGGAGAGGGGTTAGAAGGTAGAAGGAAGATTGTAGAAGTAATCTCTATTTCAACCAAGCACAATCATGGTCTCTAATTATATTTTAGGTGATAGCTTTGGGGAACAAAAAGGGATTACTGAAAATGAAGAAATGGTTTCTACCAGCATGGATGTCTGCTTCAAATGAAGCAAGGAAACTTATTTTAGAAGTATTCAGATGGCTGAAATGGAATTGTTCCATGTCTGAAACCCAGTTCAAAAGTCTTTTAACTTTCAGGGTGTAAGGACAATTTGTTACAAGTCTGAATCTCTTCCAGACAAGCTCCCTATAACAGAAAAAATGAAAGGAGTAAAAGCATAGCTTTTGGATGGGCAGGTTTCACTTGAACTCTGGAATGACATTTTACCTTCAATCACCTTGTTTCAGGTGAGCAGAATTAGTTGCAACATTTCCAATCCTTTTGTTAGTGTAGCATCCACAGACAGACCACCAACAGAATTTTGAGAATCACTATTTACTGTGAGATATCTGGTCTCATTGTGACTATTTTGTTCATCACTTGTAATAAGTCCTCTGTCAGATATGTGGAGTTTCATCAAGTCCCCACCATCTAGATCAAGCTCCCCCAATGTGTTGGCTGAGAAAACAGCCAGAGGGAAAACCTCCTTGCTAAAGATATGTCTCTCTTGCCAACAAACAATACAATAAGATTATAACTCCAGGCAACCAAAAGGGAATAGCTGAACTAGACTTTGAGACCTCTGTGCCCTCATTACCCATGGATTTTATTCTTTATTAAATTTACAGGGCAGACACTAACAGAGAATACACATTCACAATCAATTGTTGCAAATCAAGTATAGTTTTCACACTGCTTAAATTAATCCAATCACTGGACTTGCTGTTTCAAAAGAGAAAGAGATGCACGTCCCCTCTGCCTGAAAGAATGCAATGCTGCTGCTCTATAAACTTTCCCCTGTCTATGCTCTACACTCCTTACAAGCAGATGGAGTTTTATATCAAGCAGTTATGCAAGACACAGCACCAAACGGAGAATTTTTTAAAAGTCCTTGCACCAAAACATTTGCATTCATGTTATCTCACCTAATTTTATCTATTCCTTACAAAACAAAGTTGTTTTAATCATTTCTTAGTTCCTATCACTGAAAATTGGTCAAACAACCAAAATGACATCTGTATAGGTGGACATCAGCAGATAAAATATATAGAAATCAAATTGATTACATTATTGCTAAAAGGAGATAGAGAAGCTCAGTTATAGCATCAAAGACACGGCCAGGTGCTGACTGTGGAACAGATCATGAACTGCTCATTTGCAAATTCCAAGTTAAGCTAAAGAAGAAGAAACCCACTCAACTTCCAAAATATAATGTTGAACATATACCCATCATTTTCAAGGAGAACATCAGGAATCGCTTTGAAGTCCTGAAGCTCATTGATAGAGAACCAGAGGAATTATGGAATGAACTTAAGGAAGTCATTAAGGATGAATGTGAAAAGAAACTGCCAAAAATGAAGAAAGAGAAGAGAGCACATTGGATGTCAGAACAAACCATGGAAATTGCCGAGAAGAGAAGTCAAAGTCAAAAAAGACAAAAATCTCAGAAAGAAACTTAACAAAGAGTTTCAGAGAGCTGTTAGAAGAGACAAGAAGCAGTATTATAGCAACATCTGTAAAGACAGTCAAGAAATATGCCACAGATTAGCACTTGGTAGAGCAGCCACGAAGGCCTTGGAAAAGATATTCAAATGCTGTGATATGTCTATACCAACAAAGATCAGAATTGTGCAAGCCATGGTATTCCCCATAACACTCTAAGGAACCAAAAGTCAGACTACTTTGAAGAAGCAAGATAGGAAGAGTATTGACACTTTTGAACGTTGGTATTGGAGAAGACTTCTGAGAATACTGTGGACTGGCAAGAAAACAAACTAATAGATCATCAAACAAATCAACCCAGAATTCTCACTCAGGGCACAAATATGAGGTTCAAATTATCCTACTTCAAGATACATCATGTGAAGACCCAGCTTTCTGGAAAAGGCTCTAATGCTGGGAAAGAGAAGAGGAAGACCAGCAGCAAGGTGGAGAGACTCAGTTACAGTGGTGATGAGTCCACCATTGGAAATGCTGAAGAACCAGATTAGGGACAGGTCATCATGGAGAAAATCTATGTGGTTGCTAAAAGTCGACAATGTCTTGATGGCACGTAATCAATCAATCAATCAATAACTGCAAATGGGCAGATTATTGAAATTTTTGAAAAGGAATTTAAGCCAGTTTTCATTTCAGACAAGTGAAACACCATGTCTACCTGAACTCTTGAGCTACAGTAGCATCCTCTCCAATGGATGAAATACTGCAACTGAAATATTTTGTCTGTGCATGTGAATACCCATTTTCAGAGGTCATCATGCATCTCAGTACTGTACAATACATCTCAACAATACATTATGTTTTATTTTATTCAGCCATTGTAATCTGGGAAATAACTTAAGATCCAAATATGTCTACCTGAGACTCTGAGCCAAAACAATGTATAACCATAGTTTCCAACATAGCATAGCATAAAAACATCAGGCCTTTCTCCTATTTCATTGAGAGCTTTTTTTTTAACTTTGTGGTTTATATGAAGTCATTGAAAAATCTGGAGAAAATACAGCAAGATAGTTAAAAGAAAAAAGTTATCTGCATTCAGAGATGTTTACCTATCTTCTCAGGCAGCTGCAGTGACCAATGGAGATTTATAATCTGACACCTAAGCTTCTTCACCAGTCCCTTTCCCCTTCTAGTATTAAGAGGAATGGAAGAAATTTTAGCTCTGATGTATTTCCAATGCTGTGATTAGAATTTTACCAGTGCTGTAGAAGCCTGAATAACTAAGTGTGGTGCCAATTATGTCATCCACCATAAGCAACCACATAATTGTTAACACAAGGTCCTTATCCTCTATTGTGGCACCGGTTGGTCAGCACAGAAAATAGGACAAGAAGAACTGTGTATGTTTGTGTGTGTGAGATTATAAGAGACCAAAAGAGAATGAAAAAAACCATGCTTTGACTCCTACAGACTACGTTTTTCAAAATGCATTTAATTTTGCTGTGACTTATTTCTGTTTGGCATTATATTTAGAGCTTTACTGCATGACTGCACACCCCCCAATGTTCTTTAGCAACTGGGCATCAATATATAATATACTGAAGCAGTAGTGCTGCTTTTAAGTCAGTTTGCTAACCTTTGGCTGTGACCTCCTAAGAAATAAAATATGGTTTACAGAACACAAAACACCTTGAAAAGCAGGGTTCTGCAGTTAGAGCCTTCTTATGTTCTATATTGCATGGTAAACATAAGGTGATATGAAGAATCAAAGAACCACTGTTGCAGATAATGTTTATTTTGCTTTTCATTAATTCATTTCTGCTGGTTAGTTTTGTATATCAGAAATAAATTTAATTATATGAGTCTGCAACACTTTCAAAAGTTTGGCTCCACTTCATGGTACCAATGAGGGTAACACTTTTCATGAACATAAAAAAATAGCAGCAGATAACAAAAGGAATGAAGAAACAAAAATAACAGAAATACAGTGCTGTGGAATTTAGATTTTTAGAATGGCAAAGAAACCTGGAAGGAACAGAATATGTTTGCATATATTTTACTCAGACAACCTGTAGCTATAAACCCAAATGGAGTACAGACTTCTTAGCAATATTGCCTTGCATGTAAGCAGGGAACAGGAAACACCATTCATTAAAAAAATAAAAGGATAAACTACATCAGCAAGAAGACAGAAAACTCATTTACAAACATATGAAACTTTCACCACACCTATTTCAGCATGGATGTTTTATAAACCCGTCTTGAGACATGCACCCTTACTTGGAAGTGACTGTCTCTGTGTTCAGTGGAGTTTATTCCCAGCTACCTGTTAATAAGATTGCAAAAATGCAGAGCTCCATGTAAACAGGTATGATTTTTTATTATTTTCTACAGAGAGCATAGAAAATATATCACAGAATTCCTCCATATGCATTGTGACACATCCATGAACCCTCTGCAGATAAGTAGAAGCAGCTTAACTTTAAATGTGACTAGATTGTATCCAACTTTTTTCCTGATTGACATCCAGTGAATACAGGATAGAGAAGATATCATGATTTTAACATCTAATGTTTACTAGACTGTGACACAATACGAAATACCGTATTTTTCCGACAATAAGATGCCCCCACGTACAAGACGACCCCCATTTTTCCAACCCCAAATTAAGAAATCAATATTTTAAAGATAGTGCAGAACACATTTTTATTTAGTAATTAGTTAACATTGACCTGAGACCTCGGTGGGAGGAGGTCCAAACCGTCTCTCTGCAGCTCTATTTCCAGGCTCTTTTGCATAACTGATTACATTCAAGCACGAGTGAAACTGCCGATAGCTCGTCTCTGCAGACTTCCTCTAATTGGTTTGTTCAGCATCAGCTGACATCAGTTACATCAGGCTCGTGATTGGAAGAAGTCTGTTTGGGAGACAAGCTATTTCACTCGTGATTGGAGGCTAGCAATAGGAGGAAGCCTGCCTGCAGAAACAAAGTATGGGCAGTTTTGCAACCGCGCGATTTTCGGCTGACTTCCTTGAATAAGACACCCTTCAATTTTTAGGGTAAGGATTTTAGAAAAAAGTATCGTCTTATAGTCGGAAAAATACGGTAACTGTTTAAATTGCTTTAAACAATTTTAGGGAAAAAGAGTTTCACAGCATTTTTCATTATTACTCTAGAGATGAAGATATTATGCAATTTCTTTACTGCACAAATAATTCCCTGGAACATCTTCATTATATTCAGTTTAATCATATATATTCGTCTCCAGCACTGAGCTGCTTTAAAGGAAAAAATAAAAAATAAACAGTTCTTGACTTGCCCCAATCATATAACCCATCCATCCTTAAAATAATAACTCAATACAAGCATTTCTATGTTTACTTTTATTTTAAACACTTTTTAAAACATTTTTTTTATTCTAAACCTTTTATTATCATTAAGAACAGAACAAAACAATCCTGATAGCTCAAAGTCATAAGACAGGAAGAATCAACCCTTACTTTAAAATCAAGGAGCAGAAAGAGATGTGTTTCATCTCCCATCGTACTTTGGGAACTTGCAATGTTGCCTGCCAATTGTGCCTGTCCATTACCTAACCACCAGGCCCTTGAAATATATGACCTCCCCACTCTCCCCTGCTGTTCCCAGGGAGCAAGGCACTGCTCATGTATCAGCAGATGAGTGGAAACTCCTCCCATACTGTCCTTCTGGCAAGGGAAACTGCTGAAAAGCAAAAATTGACTTATTTTAACCTGCTTCCTTCCTTATGTGTGTATATGTGTGCGTGAATGTTTGAGTGTACTGGAGATCTGATAGTGTTGGAAGTAAGACTTTCTTATGTATTTATCTGGATAAGTATATCAGTCTAGGTATGTGTCCATGTATGCATGATTATATTTTTAGTTTTTGTCTATACTGATATATGTGTACTGATGGTATCAAGATCAAGGGAAGTGACAGTACCACTCTACACTGCACTGGTGAGGTCACATTTGGAATACTGCATCCAGTTCTGGTCATTACAATACAAAAAAGATGCTGAGACCCTAGAAAGAGTGCAGAGAAGAGCAACAAAGAAGATAAGGGGTCTGGAGGCTAAATCCTATGAAGAACAGCTAAAGGAACTAGATAAGTTTAGCTTAACCAAGAGAAGACTGAGGGGAGACATGATAGCGGCCTTCCAATACTTGAAGGGCTACCACAGGGAAGAAGGTCAATTTATTCTCCATAGCACCTGAGGGTAGGACAAGAAGCAATCAGAGGAAGCTCATCAGAGGGAGATCCAACCTGGAAATAAGGAGGAATTTCCTGACAATGAGAAAAAGCTCATTAATTAAGAATTAAGCAGGGAACAGCTTGCCTCCTGGAGTTGTGGGTGCTCTATTGCTGGAGGTTTTCAAGAAACGATTGGACAACCGTTTGTCCGTGATAGTATGAGGACTCCTGCATTGGGCAGGGGGTTGGACTAGAAGACCTCCAAGGTCCCTTCCAACCCTATGATTCTGATTCTATGTACAGAGATTTTGCATAGATGTGTGAATAAGTGTACGTGTGCATTGTATATGTGTAGCATGGATGATGCTTCCCCTTCATTAGGGTTGAGGAAGGAAATTTCAAACTCTCCCTTCTTCACTGTAAAAGTACTAAAAATTCTTGGCTTTGACAATGCAGCAATTCTGTCCTCTTCCACTCCTCCACTTTATTTCCTGTCATACTTTATCAGTGTTGTGCTGACCTATACTTCCCAAAGGCTGAATACCTATGATAGCAGATAAATATATGGTTTAATCTCAATGCTATATATTTAAATATTGTGAGAAATAACTAAAGCTTTTCTGTGCAAAAGCAGTTCTAGAGGGAAAGAAGAATGAAGAATGAAGGGTCTTAACAGTTGTTGGATGTAAAACTGTAATTCAGATATATAAAACATTCCTACTTCTTTGTTCAGAACGATTTATCTTGACATGCTTGCAATGATTCATAAGAATCCAGCCCTTGCAGTTTCTCAATCTTTTCAAATGTATGAAGCTGATCATTCAAGTATGGCCCCAAATTCACTTCCACTATGTCAAGAGCAGGTCAATGTTCATTTCACCAGGAAGGGGTAGTTAGGACTGCCGAAAGCTGCAAGCAATGGTAGTTGCACAAACCACTGAATCATTTATACTGGTAATTCTAGAAATAATGATACTAAATACCAGCTGAGGATTTCTTTGCCAAAAAAGGAAGTATACTTTTAAGACAATAAGCCCATCTACTGAAAGAATTATTAAACCTCCAAAATTATCTACTTCTACATACCAGTATTTCTTAAAGTATGTATCACAGAGCACCACTTCAATGAATATTGTAATTTGCAAGATCCTCTAAAAATAATTCACATAAACACATAATGGAAGTGATACTATTATTTGCAAGGTCCTGTAAAAAATAATCCAACCTTATTCACTAAGCTGATGTTATGAAGATAGGATTGTGTAAATCTTTGTCAAATTGATTTGATACATCATCTTAAATGATACTGCTGCACTTCAAGTGAGGAAATCAATGTCCTCACTAATCCTGCAAACCACACTGGTGAAGCGCTCAGAGCAACATGTTTGGGCACTTCATTATGATGGAATGTCTTCTATATCTGTACAGAATTCTCTGCTTAAGGTGCTGCAAAAGTAATGCTCTTGAGTCACCTCAGTAAAAAGCTGCAGAGCCCTACTCTATGCATTATACACCGCTCCATCAAACTGAGCAACAGTAAGGCAACACAGAGGCAGAGAAGAGCACTAGAGAGCCAGTGAGATAAATACATCCTGTATCTGTAGCCACTAATAACAAGAAGCGTCCCAGCATATAACTATATGAATGCTTATCCCAAGTTCCTATTTGCAGAAACACTCTTAAGCCCCAGCTTACACTTACATGTACACAACTCTTGTGTGCTTATATCAGCCAGTGACAACCTGGCCAAGCTCCTAGATAAAATCAGGCCCAGCAACTCTATATCATAGGGCCAGGCACTAAACCCAGGACAGTGCTCTATCTTGGCTAGGTTGTCAATTAGAGTCATCTAGTGCTTGATCTACTCCCCACACCCAACTGCAGCTGTTGATGATATTTCCTTTAGCCAGTAGAAGAAGAAACCACAGCCTTTTTTTTCTTGAAGCTCCCCTTCAAGCTTTTGTATGTAATGTGCGTTCGTGTTTGTGTGTATATATGTATGTATATGCATGTGTGTGTGTGTGTGTGTGTGTCTGTATGTATATGTATGTACTGTATGTGTGTGTGTGTGTGTGTGTGTATATATATATATATATATATATATATATGAAGGAAACAATTTTAGATATTCCTCATAAAGCAATTGTTTGGTGTTTCATGTCACTGAAAGGTTTTAGGAAACATTACTAAATATATAAATATAGTATATAGATACAGATAGATTGCTGCCTTGTTTCATTAAAATCCATATAAGGTTATTTACTAACTCTCTAATAACATTTGTTTGTTTTAAAAACTACATTAGAAGATAAAAAGCCAAGTTGGAATAATCTGTGAAAACCAGGGATTAGAAAAATCTGATTGTTCTTCCACATTCCCTTTCCAATGCTGGCAATGGATCAACATAATTGAAAAGTACTGATACCATGGACAGATTGCTATTGCATTTGCATATACTGAACACCTGCAGAAGCTGCCCCAGAAAACATTTCCTTGAGCCTGCTGAATCCCAAACCCTTATCTGACATAGTTCTATATATGACTCAGGGACCATGCCAACTTGAGACACTATCATAGCTACTCAATGGGAAATATCAGTAGACTGTGGAGAAATATGGCATGGGGTCGGTTTCTTTGAGATACTGCCTCTTCCCAATCACCTCTACCCTTCCCATCAGCTCCAGCAGGAAGGGCATGTTGCAGGTCCCATCTGATGTGACCCAGGAGGAGAGCCTTCTCTATTAAGGCACCTGCCCTTTTGAACATCATTCTTCCTGAGGTCAGATTGGCCCCAACCTCGCCAGCCTTCCAGAATGCCTGAAAATATCGCTTTGCCACCTGGCCTGGGGATATGGTAACATAGGTATAAAGCCTGCAAAGTGGCTTTATTGCTAGGGGAAACTGAGTGCGATCTCCTGAAGATTATGGGTTTTTTTAATGGTTTTTATTGTTTTAATTATTTTTGTTGTTATTTTTTTGGTGATTTTGTTATATTATCCACCCAGTAAATCAGTAGATCAATAGAGCCAATTCCACTCCCTGGGAGTGGACCTATTAAAAGACAGGTCACAGAAACAGAATAACAGAACATCACCGGTTGTCACCTACAGCTCACAGCTCAAACCACTCAAACACATTATTAATAAGTTATACCCATACTGGGCAATGATACTGCACTTTTTCAGGCACTGGATAGCACTGGATGGCAGGCCCATACATGTATGCAGCCAACCACCCAAACTGAAGCAGATTCTCATAATAACAAGAAATAATAGGACAATGATGCCAACACAGGAAACAAACACTGCACAAACCCAGATGTCTACTTTTCACCCAAATCTACATCAACAGCACCACCCAACTATACAAGATTAAAGGTGCCTTCATATGCTCTAACTCCAATGTGACATATGCCATCATCTGCCAGCAATGCCCTTCTGGAGTTTACATAGGAAAATGGGGTAAACTTTGTGCAAGTTTGACATCAGGACTCAAAACAAGGACAAAGTAATATCAGAGCATTTCAACTCCCAGGATACTCCATGGCAGACTTTTAGGTGACTGTTTTGGAAAAGTGGGAGTTTAACAGCACCATCAAGCAAGAAATTATTGAACTCACATTCATCAAAAAATGACAGGCAATTTCAGAAAGTGTCAACAAACAACAGCTTTTTTAACACATTGTAATTGTTAATTGATAAGGTACTTGTAATCTGTCTCACATGTAACCCACATCTGAATAACCAACCTATCTTCCCCTCCTCTTCCCCTACCTTTCCCCCTCCCTCACCCCAATTTAAATCCTACATCCATCTAGCCACACTATACATACGATGAAGTGAGTTGCAACTCACGAAAGCTTATGCATTTTAATAAAAAGTGTTAGTTAGAAAAAGTGCTATGATACTCGTTCTGATTTTCTGTAACTCACTCTACATGGGACTGTCCTTGAAGGCCATCCAAAGTGATTCAGAATGGATGCATGGTTGGAAGACCAGATCATCCTGGAGAAAATCTAAGTGGTCACTAAAAAGACACCATCTTAATGGCACATAAACAGTCAACCAAACTATTTATATTTTTATTATTAGATTGACTTATAATAAATCACAAAATAAATAATTAGTAAGATCTTTAATCTGTTTATTTAGGGTAGCGTTTCTTAAACTTTTTCTCTCAGGACCTCTTCCTACTTTTAAAAATCATGGATGACCCAAAAGAGCTTTTGTTTCTATGGGTTATATTTATCGATATTTACCATATTACAAATTACAATTGATACATTTGCTCCCACTACTGCTTCTCATGTTTGTTTGATGGGATTTTAATACTGCATTATTTTTCAATATAGGCTGGTAAATAATTTTGATTTTGTTGACCCCTGAAAGGGTATTGGGGGACCCCCAGGGGTCCTCAGACCACACTTTGAGGAACACTGATCTAGGGTAAACCCAATGAAGTCATTGGAAGTCTCTTAATATTGCTAACAGTTCCTCCTATTCTCTTGAAGGAAATGAAAACAGAGCTAGAAGAACTGGAAATACCAAAGTGGGAAGGGCCTATTTTCCAATCACTCCTGTCTCCCAGCTCTGTGCCTGGGAAAAGGAAGAGGCTGACCATAAATTAACTTTCCTCTGTCTTTCCTCTTTCACACAACAAGCAATACCAGGGTGAGCATTAAGTTAACTTAAAACAAACCATAAATATAAATTGATCCAGACCCAGTTGACACAGTTATGCTGAATCAGATCTAAATTGAATTATTCAAGCAAATATTCTCAGACCAATGCTTTGCTACCACAATTTTTAAAAAGAGATTTCAGAAGTTTCTAAATTCATTTCTGCAGTATTGATATTGAATAGTCTGTGGAATAGGTTTCAGGATACATGTATTCAGAGATGTAAGTACAACAGTGTGAAATATAGACTCAATCTTCCTTTCATCAAGGAAAACAGAAGGTCTTTAACATATGATTGCAACTTAATAAAGTCCCATGTGGCAGTTTTTACCACATCAGGAACAATGCATTTGTAGAATCTTGTCAAATAACTGCCTCTTACCATCCCAGCCAAATATCTCTAAAGAAATAAGCATCAGTTCAGGAGTTTCTGAAATACAGTCATCTGTAATAAGATGCCATGTGGGAACTGATTGCTAACAAACTGAATATATGAGTTTGCCTTCAGTTCTCACCCTGAAGAGATTTGCAAAGACCGCACTATTGTTCTTTCAGAAGCAGGCAAGTGAAGTAATTGGCACTACTTCAAAAAACATACAGAAATTTTATGATGGCAAACACTGTATACTACAAAAATAATCTTTATGCTAAATAGTATCAAGCTGTGAAATGTACTGTGAGTACATTTTAGTCATGCTATCAGAGTTTGCGCACAACAGACTTTATACTTTAAGCTATCCCAAAGGAAGTGTTTCCTGGGCATGCATACATATGCCCAGAACATCTCAGGACAGGTTGAAAGCAGCAGCAGAGCGCTTTTGGGTGGCTGCCACTGACTTGTGGCTTCAAGGAACAGAATTCCAGAGAGGGCATTTTACTTGTGAGCAAAGTACCTTGCTGAATTATACACGGCCTTAATAAACAAAATTGAATTTGCTTACCTGTAAATAAATTTCTGTACTTAGGCCCCTTTCAGAAGCTACTCTTTCACCCACTTATTGTAATAATTATTTTTGTGCCACCCAACAACTGTCACCACCTTGCCCTCCCGACACTATCCAGCAATGCCATCCAATGAGGGAGCACCAAAAACAGGAGGCAATCAGCAATGTGTTCCATTGTGCTTTGCGCCTTACTATGTTAACTTTTCAACTGATCAAGGGAAGCTAACTGGGCACTGTTAGTGGAACTCCAAACCATTCCTAAATGTGTTCCACCATGGAGAGAGGAGGACAGAAGATAGATGCATGATAAACTATCATAGCATTTCCTTTGGAGTTGGAACTGAGCCAAATCATCTGTGAGGTTAATAACCTTGCCTTTCCAACATAGCCAGAAGCCCAAAACATCAGGGAAATTTGCAAGGGCAGGACAGATCTAAAATCACTGCATTTGTTGCATGTGGAAAAGACCCTAGACACAGTAGAGGCCAGCTAACAAATGTGACTGAGTTTGCTTTTTAGCTTTTCCTTCCCCATTGCTCTTCCTTTTGCATCAAATATTTTAAATGTGAAGCCTCCAGATAGTTAATACCTTGTTTTATTGGTAGTCAGCATCTTTATTGTTATGTATTCCATTCTGAGATACTTTTCTGTTCAAAAAAAGTAAGGCAATACTTTTATTTAAAAAAAAATAGTTTACTGAACAGTGGAAAGCTTTCAAATTTCTAAGCTTCTATTTTGTTGACCCTATCAGGATTCTGTTTTAACGTATTTTAAAATTCTTTTTTCTCATGGTTAATGTAGCTACTTTTTTTTTTTTTGAAGAGCAGGCTACAATAGTTTTAATACCAAATGGAAATCTAACATATTCTAATGACTGCCAGTCTTCTATTTTATCTCATTTACATTAAAACCCAATTGAATTGTTAATATATTTTAATCCTGGGAAATAACTGGTCCCAAGAATAAAGAATTCTTGCACATCAAGAATAATCAGATGGCAATAAAATATTCATAATTCAGTCCATTCAAAATAAATTGTCCCAATTCAGACAGATACTGTTGCTTACCATAAGAAAGATTATTTTTGGTGTTTTCTTTCAGAATTTTTAGAAGGTAAAATGTTGTCTTTTAATAGGTAATGTTTCTAATAATCATAACTACCTTTATGAAGGAAGATTTATTGATTCAGTTTCATGAACAAGAGTTTTGAGAAGCTCATAATAAAAGTCAACATTTTTAATAGAGAGTATCATAAAGCCTTACTAAGGAATCTTTTAATTCCCACTGATTTAACCATGTCCTTAAATCTCTCTCGCTGAAATCAATGGGATTTAAAGATATTTTACCTCCAGCTGACCCATGTGTAGTGTTGTTTTAATAATGTCCATGTATTTTTCCAGGCTCCTAGAATGGTTTTATTTTTTTAAAAAATCACAATAAAAAAAAGAAAAAAGAACACAGGGGACTGGAATGCAATATGATGCTGAACACTGAGGCTGCCTTTCCTGTAAGCAGCCCATCCCTGTCTTCCCTGGCTCATCATCACCACAATGTCACTGACTGCCCAGTGCCCCTCATGTACCATCTTCCCCCAGTCTCAACCAATTGCCCACTAAGCCAACAGGTCCCATCATACCACCAGAGATTACAATCCATTCAACAAATTGGCTAATCCCAATTTTTAGGATGCTTCTGCCTCAGACTCAGCATCCCCATCTAGATTACCAGCTCACATTCCTCCCCTCCCATCCAACAAACTCCCACACCACACCATACCACACCATGCCATTGTTTTTCATCATTCTTTTGTCCCCCCCCCACTTCATAATTAGTTGGCTAATATTACTTGTAAAATAAGTATATATATTTTAAGCAAAATGAATATCCTTTTATTTTTATACTTTAGCTCTGCATAAACTATAGACAAAATTTACTTTTACAAGAGTGTAGCCAAAATTTTTATTCTGTGTTATTTAATCATTTGGTAAAACACAAAAATGGAGAGAGAGGGAGGGAGGGAGGGAATCTAATGTGTGTATGATTTATTCTTTGGCATAATTATCCTTTATTTCTACTCTGTGGTTTAAAAAAGAATGAACTCATAGAAAAAGAGAAAGCAGCTGAGTCCTTAGCCTGGAGTTACAATTGCTAGTTTTCCTTCAAAGACATCATTCAGAATCCAAAACTAAAATTGTTAACTTTCTAAATAAAACATTTTCATAAAAGGTTTGTAGAGAATTCATATAATTAAAAACAAATAAGAATAGTTAGCCCATTTCATACTGTGGGGACCCCAATGTACAAGAAACATCTGTTTTCTCAACTGTGTACATCTCCAGAACTATGAGATTTGTCTAAATTGTTTGATTTAGATAGATTACTAGGCTATAAATTATTGCAAGCAACTAATACTTACGACTGCATTGTCACCTCCCTCAAGAAGCAATTACAGCAGCAAATTCTTATAAAAAAGAACTGGAAACAGCATTCAGAGCTTGTGTGCAAAACAATCCACTTTTGCATTGCATTCAGAAGATTAGACAGGCAGGCAAATGCAAGCATCTAGAAATGAAACCCTAGCAACTTCCAGGAAGAAATGGTGGACTGAAGACGGCTCCGCAAAAACAGAGCTAACAACCGCGGCGGAATAAAGAGCCAGTGAATAGACTGGCTCTTCAATAATTCCTCTCTGGCCAAGGAGAGGACTTCAGATCGCCCACAAGTGTTCCAGACAGTTGCTTCTCATGAGGAGACCCAAGACAGTGGTCTCTGGCGGGTTTAGAGCTCTGGGAGACGAGGAAATAGCAATCTTGCTCAAACCGCAGTTAGCGCCTTTGAAAGGACTCTAAGTTTTCATACTTCCTTTCTAATCACTTTCCAAAATTGCTTGCTAACTGCTTTTCAGCTATTAGGAACCTTTGGATCAACAGGTTTTACAGCATTGGGTGAGTTTCCTTCAATATTTAGCAAAAGAAGTTTTAACTACAAGTTTAAGAACTATCTATCTATCTATCTATCTATCTGGAATAAACAGCAAAAGGGTGATTAAAGCTTTGATTTTAGAAAGTTACAAATGGACTAAGGGTCCAGATAAATTTCAAATAAGATTTTGGAATTAATTATAAAGAATCCTTTCCATGGGAAAATACTTTTGTTTTTCAATTAAAAACATTAAGATAAGACTTTAAAATACTAGATGGAACAAGAAGGAACTAAAGATTACAATTAAAGGAGAAGAATACTCAAACTCGAGACAGAGAAATGCCTCTTCCATTTTTAATTCTCTAGAATCTAACATCTTCAGAGGCCTATTGCTAGCAGATCCTGGTTATACCATAAACTTTCCAGACATTCATCTGCCACCTATATTTTGCTATTTTTGACAATATTTTTGACAGGTGGTCCTCAGGTTGCTACCACTTGTCTGCAACCATTCAAAGTTATAATGGCACTGAATGAGGGGACTTACAACTGGTCCTTGGAGTTCTGGCCATCACAGCATCCCTGCAGTCATGTGATCATGATCCAGGCACTTGATGCCCGGATTGCAATTACACATCACAGTGAGCCATGGTCACGTGATCACAATTTCCAATGTTCCCTGCTAGCTTCCCACAAGCAAAGTCAGTGGGAAAGCTGGCAGAAGGTCGAAAGTTGCTCCCGCTCCAGCTGATTTTTCACCCACCCACACTCAGTAGTGCTCGTCCATGGCACCCCCCTGCCCACTTGCACTCCATAATGCCTTTCCCTGACACCCCCTGCCCTCCCATGGCAGCCACCTGCACTCTGTAGCACCTGTCCATGGCACCCCCGACCCCCGTGGCACCCACGTACCTGTTCAAACTCTATAGTGCATGCCCGCAGCACCCTCCACCTGCCTGTAGCTCTCATCTGCAGCTCTTACCCACCAGCCTGCTTGCCTAGGGACTCTCACTTCTTCCATAGGAGGAGGAAAAAACCCATGGGATTCTTTCAGAGCTTGTTGTTGTGTTAATTTTTCATCCAAATGAAGTTTGGATAATGTGCAATCTTATACTTTTAAATACCACTAATCCAACCAAATATGTATTTCAGATTTCCAGTGTTTTTCAACAACCTTTTTCAGTGTTATAATGGAGGGCAGCAACATTCTCCAGAACAAGCTCTATCATGTATTTTCATAATGACATATAGCTAAATCCTGAAAATTCCATATTTATTTTTATTAAAAAAAAAAAGATGACTGTGTGCTATCCAATGTATTACAACCACTGTGATCCCCCTCTTCATCCCATTATGATAAAACTTCAACAAAACTGAAAGAGGAGACACACACACACAAAGTATAGATGAAAACTAATTTAAAAACCTTTGAGAAATGCTGGAAATGGCTGGAAAGCATGCTCAGTAACTTCTTGCCACAAATGAAATCTAATAACTATAAAATCTCCACTAAAGGGCAGATCCCCAATATGATACAGTTTTATGAGGGAGCAGGCAATTATTTAAATACCATAATCCCAAACCACCACTTTAAAGTCAAAAACAGAACTCTGAAGTCAGAGGTAAGAAATTTGGACAGATCTTTAAACATTATTGAGAAGTAATAGTTCTATATCAGGGTTGTCTGACCTGGTGCCCCAGCCCCATTTATATTAAATTTAATTCTCATAATTCCCAATGAGCATGGCCACATTGAGAAAGGGGGCATTCAGAGGGGTGTTCACAGGGGTGGGGGGGAGACATGAGGATGTAAGTTGCAACTGCATGATCAGACTCTTTTAAAGGAAATGAAACCTCATCCAAAAGAAACTGAACCATAGCTCTCTGATCAGGTTTAATGTCCATCTTGATTGGACTGAGTTTCAATTTGTTGGTGTTCCAAAATCTGGATTAAATTGTAGAAGATCAGATTCAGCAATACTGTTATTGCAGATAGAAGCCTTTTAGATATTTAAATAGGACACAATCCAGCCAAAAGATACAAATTAGAGGAATCTGCTGAAGTTTTTTAAAAAGATGTAAGATTTCCAAAATTTTTGAATGCTGTTTCTGGCTGCTTTTTTTCTAGGAAAGAATTGAATTTTGGACAAAAATTGAAATGTATGCAATAGTCATTTGTATACCACCCTTTACTGATCTAACTCAATTTTGTCATTTCGAAAACATACAATACAGTATCTTGTTTGGTGCATTTATTTCACATATATTAAACCAACATAGTGTTTAGTTGAACAATAATTACATTTAGCAACTGAATTTATAACAAAAAAGTAAAGTAAGTATATAACAAAATAGATAAACTGCAGAACTCTAAAAAACCTTGAACCTCTTAATTCTGTCAGTTTTACAAGTTGGAAAAACAAAACTGAAGATATGAGAAACATAAATATGATAATAAAGAGCTATGCATTTTGTTCTTGCGCTAAAGAATTGGACTGGACTGCACTGCTCTGTAGTGATATTTATTTACCACTTTATGTATATTTACACTACATAAAGTTTTTGTATTAGATTGCGAAAAAAGAAGTCAGGTTTTGAGTGTTCATATCACATAAAGATAGTTAACTTGGAAGACAGGTATCTAATAAGAAAAGCTAATGTATACTTGTATTCTTATTAAATGCTACTATCATCTGTCTGACCTACAGGTCATTGAAGTCATGTAAACATTTGCATGATTCTAAGTAACAGGGATACAGTATACAACAGACTATAGAATCTAAGTATATGATGCTTTATACTGTAGTTGTGCACATGTTGATCAAAGCTGAAGTAACTACCTTCTCTATCAGTGATCAAGACATTTTGTTTAAATGCAAACTTGTTATGTATGTTAACCATTACTTTTCTTTAAACACAGAATTTAGAGAGAGGGAACCCACCATAAATATTCTGAAGCACTATTTTCCATTTTGCATGTTGAATGCCCTATTTGTTCCAATTAATGCTCAAAACATTTGAATGGCTCCATTACAGCAAACAGTAGTGACTTGCTGAAAAACTAAGGCACAGCCTTATGCAGGATGTAAATTCTCAAGAAAAGAAAAACTACAATCTTCAATTTGCCAGTGACTTTTAGTTTCCTCTACACTTACAATTAAAAAAAAAATCATTTATTATCATGCTATGCTAATAATTATTTTCTTAATTTTAAAAATACCAGTCATTCTTATCTTTAAGGAAGCAAAGGATTGCAGCTACAAGCAATTCTAACACAATATAATCAAAACTCTTATTGTTTTTAAGCTCCATGCATGAAAGTTCAGATTTATGGAAGTAAACTTACAAACCAAGAGAAGTAGAAGCAAACGGAGGCTAAAATATTGCAGGCAAAGAAGGGCTGTAAAAGTGGGAGAGGAGAGCCCATGGCAGCAGCAGAGAGGAAACTAAACATCTCATCTTATAAACAGACAACACATTCCCTCTTTACTATATTTTTGTCCTGCAGAATGGGAAGAAAGGTTGTGGAATGTAAATAACAGTAGGAAATCTCACCCAATAAATTGCTTCATATTTGAAGTGGAAGGACAGGAAGCCATAAAACTGGCCTCTTTTCTACCTTACAAAGTATACAGGAATGTTATTTCTGGAGATAAACCTTAAATGAAACTTGCACACATACTTAAACACCATTATGTTATTCTCTTTCAGGCCATTTATGATTATGCAAAGTTCAGAAAAAGAGTAAGAAGCAGTAAGCTAAAGAAATTAAAGGCAAGAAATAAGGGGGGGAAAAAACCCATGATCTAACTACAGGTAGTCCTTTAGCCACCAGAGTTCCGGCAACTTGGTTGTTAAGCAAAGCAGTCACTATGACCATGCTTACAATTTTACTTCAGCTCTCCTTTGCTCTAGACGGTCAGAAGGATACTATCCCAAACAGCCAGATAAACCCAAATGGCAGGGAAATCTGGAACTTGACTCCCGAGGAAGCTGGGTAAAAGGGCAAATGTTATACCTCTTTTCCCCCACTCCCCTGCTCTTTGGAACACTCACCCCGGCACTGGGATAATTAGCAAGAAGAGAATTCGTTTTTGCATTTACATTCATTGCAGAGGAAGGAATTACAAAAGAGTAAGCAGGCACACAATGGGGAATACACATAGAAAAGAATGTGCTAGCACCAGCTGTTTGCCTAGCTAGCTGGCAAGCTACCCATCAGGCAAAAAATAAGCCTTCCGTATGAAACTGATTAGGATCTTGTCAATTTCAGGCAGCATCTGTGAGCTGGCCCAGCATTCTAATCTACTAATTAAGGTGACAGCTGAGCTTGTTAACTTGCAGTTAGTACTTTTTAGGAAGGCACCCTGCTGTGGAGAAAAGTAGCTGGAGGAAAAGAAAAAATTGGGTCAGACACATGATAACACATACTGACTGTAATGGCAAACAGGTGACTGAGGGAGAGATGCTGCAAAGGTCCTAAATGTGGGCATTGGTCGCAAAGTTATTTTTTCATTGTCATAACTGCGAATGGACTCTCTCTGAGGCAGTCACTAAACAAGGACTGACTGTATATCTACTTTACAATACTGAAGCTATATCCAGTTCAACTATTCCTAATATCTATACTTCTCCATACCTTTCTATCCTGCTAACCATTCTTCTTCCACCACATCTGTATAGAGATTCATACATTGCTTTCTGTTCTTTAAACCTCTCAATTCATTTTTAAGCATCTCATCAACATCATCCAACCATCAGGGCCGGCTCTACACTAAGGCTGAGTAGCTACCAGCTTAGGGTGCCAAACTGTCAGACTTTATTGCCATGATTCATCTTATACTTCAGCTCTATGTTAATACATACAAGTAACAGAAATAAGATTAGTTAAGTTGTTTGATCAACTTTTGACATGTTATACAAATGATCGGAGGAAACTTAGCCTTGAATCAGGGATTTCAGAATTCTGAACAGGTGAAAGACAGAATACAAAAAAATAATCAGAACTGCCTGGCATATTTATTTAAAAAATAAAGAAGATTTTCTTGGAATCTCTCTGTAATATAGACAATACAAGAGGCCATAGTCACATCTTCTCAACCAGATTCATTTTGCATGAACAGATGCATTCAGGAAACCGAATATTACAATATTTTCCCTCAGGTAGGCTGATGCAAAAATGTTGATATGATTCAGTATAAAAGTTCTTTGTTCTTTCAGGACTATGATAATAGAGAGATAATTTGCCAGTGGAAATTCTAAATTAATTAGCTAACAGTGCTTAAATCCTTTTGGAGTTAATATCTTAGACACACTAAAAGTCATTTTACTTCTATGAAATCCCATTGAAATTAAGAATTCAAAGAGAACCCATAATAACCCATAATAAGACTTCATTTTTTTCTTTCAGAGACATCCTCCATATGCAGTGAAAGTCAAGCAGTAGAATTAGTGAAACAAGATAGGCTGGATTAAAAATTAATTTAAGCACCATATTAAATAAACAAAGGCAAGCTTGAGCCATGAGCCAGGCCCCCAGTGTACTGTTCTATTCAGTACACTCTTTAGTAATTAGAACTTCTGCTCCTATAGCCTTCCAACTTGGTAATGACCAAAGTGCTGCTCTAACTTCATCTTCTAATACTATAAATTCTTTTAAATAGGGAATATCTTCTCAGATATGTTGTAGAGTAGTGACACCTCTACTGTACAAAATTTCAGTTTATTCCTTCTTTTTAAATTTTATCTTTCTTAATCAGTAAATATCTGTCTACCGGCATCCTTTAGCATACCAGTTAAAGGAACCTCTTTCCGAATTCAAAGATTTTTGGGAAGATTTTCCTTGTTTTTCCATCTTCAGTGTCTTTACATATGTCATTGTAATACCACTTCTTGTCTCTTCTAACACCTTTCTGAAAATCATTATTAAGTTCCTTATTGAGATGTTTGTACTTTTAGCTTTGGCTTTTCTTCTCTTCTTAGCAATTTCCACTATTTGTCCTGACACTCATTTTGCTTTGTTCTGTTTCTTGGTCTTTTGCAATCCCTTTTCACATTCCTCCTCAACAACTTCTTTAATTCTACAGTTCCTCTGGTTCCCTATCAATAAGGTTCAGGATTTCAAAGCAATTTTTGATGCACTTCTTGGAAATGGTGATACACAAAAACAACTTTAATCTGCTCCACTATCTGAGGTAGAGATTAAACAAATAATTTTAAAAATGGCAAGTGGTAAAATACTAGGATTGGATGGATTTTCTATAGAGCGATAAAACACTTATAGATCTTTTGGTGCCAAAACTCTGTCAATTGTATGATGAGATACTTGATAAGGGAATATTATCAGAGACATTTAATCAGGCTTATATTGCAATTATACCAAAACTAGGTAAAGATTATACTCAATGTGCTAATTATCATCCAATTTCTCTGATTAATGTTGATGCAGAGTTCTTAACAGCAGTCCCAGCAAATAGATTACAGCAAGTAATACCGTTCATTATTAAGAATGATCCAGCAGGGTTTATAAAATCTAGGCAAGCAGCCGACAACATTAGGTTAGTTGTAGATTTGAATAAAAATGAAGACCAATTTGTAATTCTCTTCTCTTTAGATGCAGAAAAGGCTTTTGACAAAATATATAGACAGTACATATCTGCTGTATTAAATAGGTTTGGATTTCCCTTGAAATGTATAAAGTGGATTAAGATATTATATATGAGTCACCTATATCTAAAGTAAAGGTTAATGGTATTCTTTCTGCTACTTTCCCATTATTTAGAGGAACTAGACAAGGATGTCCACTTTCACCCTTGTTTTTCAATATCTGCATGGAACCCTTGGCTTGTGCTATTAGACAATATAGGGAGATATACAGAGTATTACATAATTCAGTTGAACATAAGCTGGTTTTATTTGCAGATGACATTCTTCTGTTTATTACTAAACCTCATACTACTATTCCAGTAGTTTAACTACTCTACTTTAGTTTCTTTAGAGTAGTTTCTTTAGAGTAGCTGATGCAAATGATAGATGCCTTCAGTAAAATAGCAGGATATTCTATTAATTGGTCCAAATCAGAATTGATGCCAATAGGTGAAAATACCCATCCATTTAAGAAATATGAGTTTCGTATTTGTATCGAATCCATTAAATATTTAGGTATGTGCATATCAAAATATATAACTCAGTAACATCTAATATAAATAAATTATGTAAAGAGGTTTCTTTAGAGTATGGACAGATGGGAGTCATTAAACCTCACCCTTTGGGGAAAGGTGAATGCTCTCAAAATGAATATTATTCTCAGATTAATTTATATCCTGAGAGGAATTCCTGTTCAAATATTTTCAGAAAATAAATTCTTTGTTTAGAACATTTTTATGGGGGTTCTTCAATTCCGAGAATATCATTACAGAAACATACACGAGGGAGGATTAATGAGGGAGGATTCGTTTTTCCAAATCTGGAATTATATCATCAAGCTTACCTAATGTCAAGTATTAAATAATGGAAGCCAACAAATGGTGTATTTGAGCAACATTGGAATATAATATATAGCCTCTTTGGTTGGATGGATAGTATTAGGATCTAAATACAACAGAACTCTAACATCTTTGGAGACAATTATGTCAGAAAGCTATAGAATGGAATGTCTAATAAAAAAAGATCTGATTCTTTTTCCCATGCTAAATTGTCTCAATGGGGAAACCCAACATTAAAAATTGGGAGAAAGATGGTGATGTGGAAAAGTCAGATGGAAACAGGGATATTTACTCTGGACCAACTGATAGATAATGAAGATGAATTTTTAACATATGCTATGTTAAGAGATAAATATCTATCAGATGTATTCCAATGGCAACATCTACAACTACAACATTTGTTAACAACATTGTTGGGACCAGTAGCATTTTCAGCTTCTGACACACCCAAGTTACTAGAACAACTTGTTAAATCCTTTAGAGCTAAAAAACCTACTATTAGCTTTTATATATATTTGTTATCAATAAATCAATTCGATACACAGATATTTAGGGATGAGTGGAATAAAGAATTAGAGGTTACTTTATTGCCTAGACAATGAGAGAATATCTTAACTTCTATAGCAAGGGTGTCAATGGATCTTAAACTATGCCTTACACAACAAAAAATAATATTTAGAATTTATTGGACTCCACTATGCTTGTATAGAAAAGGATTGTCAGAAACAGCATTTTGTTGGAGATGTAATAAGGACAATGCCTCTTTAAAGCATATGCTTTTACAATGTCCTATACTTAGTTTTGAGAGAAAGCAGTGGACTATATAAATATGATTGTGTGACAAAAGCTGAAATTTTCAGAGGATAATATTTTTTTGAACTATATACCTAGTACATGGAATTTGACATCTTGACAACATAAATAGAATCTCCGTGCCCTTACTATGGGCAAAAGACTAATATTGCGACATTGGAAAGATAAATGTATGGCCTCATTTAGTCAATGGACTGAAGACCTGATTACACTTCCTACTCATGAGCAGATTGCCTATAGACATAGACAAGTATAATGAAATATGGGATTCATTTTACAAAATATAGTAGGTTAGTTTGACTTGGAACTTGCACATGAACTGATTATGATCTTTTCAGCACAGCCCCTGGTTACATCTTTTCTGTTATAACTGAGCTCTTCCAACTCCTTGTACCAATAATATAATCAATTTGATTTTTGGGTGCCTAGTCTGGTGATGTTCATGTATGTAAATGTCATTTTCACTGTTTGATACGTTAAAAAGAAGAAATAATAGGATTGGCAGAAGTTGCTAAGCACTCTCCTGCTTCATTTTTATTTCCTAAGCATACATTTTCCTCCTTACTATTTCTAACTTTGGCACTCATCAATTAGTTGAATTTGATTCAGTGACTAGTGTGAAAGAAACATGTTGGAATAGTTTGATTATTCAGAGAAGATAAATACAGATCTAATCATCGAACAATTACATGAAGGAAGAGTGAATGTTGTTGAAGGAAAGGGGAAGACTGAGAAAGTTGTGGTTGTATGGAGTTACTGTGATCCTCTTCTCATTCCTTTTCTGCACTTTAAGTAACTTTGCTTAGCCCAAAAGAGAATAGTACAATGGTGTGTATAAAAATGCAAAAGCAAGTAAGCTTCAGAATGGTGTAATTCTTCTATTAAAGTGAGATGTTAACTAACTATAAGTTATTTGAGCAAAGAACAAACTGATGATTATATACTAAATCATACCCACTGAGAATAATAGTGCATGCACAAAGATTTGTTGGTCTGCTTCAAGGCAGAACCTCATTTTGAATCATTTTTGGAACGTTTTGGATATCTGTCTTTCATTGACAATAATGAGAAGAAAAACCCAAATCATAGCTATTACTTTTCAGTATTTTGTCAGAACGTGATGTTAGATTTAGGCCTTCAGATATGTAGGCACTGAAACTGCTTCATATATGCTGGTGCAGTTTCTTTCCTACAATAATTTTAATCAAAGAGCACTAATAAAGTGGTGCCCTAATTGAAAAACTAGAGCTATCAGTTAAACTATATATAGTTCTTCCACACCCTAACCTAGACTTTTCTGTTACAGATACCTTGAATGAATCCTTGAATGAATTTCAACAGTGTATCAAATTGGGCTTATTGGGTACACTTAAAAATTACCCTCCTAAGCTCTGGGACACCCAAAGTCCAGTTCAGTTCAGGTTTTTTTTTTCCCCTCCAGTTTAGGCTTTTATCCAAAGCAGATAAGTGAATTTTATTTCTTTATCTGAGTCATTTGTAAACCACATTTCAACTGAAAAGGTGGATTGGTTTAAAAAATGCAGTACTAATTAATTTTAAAAGAAATATAGTATTTTATAGACTTCCATAACTTGAAAGACAGAACCCAAACAAAGACAGAAAGAAATACGAAGAAAAGTCAGGCGGTTGTTATGGTACTTCTAATGAACTCTGCTGGGATAGAAACAGTTCAAGGAGAAGAAAGCCAAAGGCATCAGGTCATTCAGCAAAGCCAATGGAATGGCCTCATATTTTATTGCTTCCTCTACTGCAGTCTGAAGAAATTACTGCTGCTAGTTGTCTATTAAGGGAAGGAAAGCTAGCCTCTACTGAAATAATCGAATGTTCCTGCTGTCTTCTTATACGTCTGCTACACCCTGAGGGAAACAACATTGAAAATTTGAAGTCATACAGTATGATGCAGTGGTCAGCCACATTTTTTTTTTGCCCATGGACCATACTTCTTTTAATTACATTCCCCTTCCCACTATGAATATGGTGTGTGTGGTAATGATATCAAAGGCTAGCAAGGGCTTAATCCTACTATTTTTCTTATTTGGCTGCCAAATTTCTATGTTTTGGCACTGAGTTTCTGAATGCAAAGAAAATTATTAACAGAATTTGTAGAAATCTACAAACATTTACTATGCTTAATTTCATCTCCACTTCTTTTATACTTACTGAATCTCTAAAAGAATGCTGTATAGACTGAACAAAGGCTTTCAAAATTGACTGATATATAAAATAGAAATACTTAATTCCTTTTGGATTTTTATTCAACTGTATAAAAATGAGAGAAAGCTGTCACTCCATTTTTATTTATTACTGATTTAAAACAATTCCTAGGCACCCTTTTGTTTTGTATGGTTATATATATATATATATATATAACTGCCCAGAGTCACTGGGAGTTGGGCAGCATATAAATTTAATAAATGTTTGTTTTAGAATTATGAATCTGAAGCTCACCTTCACAACTCAGATTAATATAACTTCTTCATAATGCATACATAATTTGGAAGGATGAATTACCCTGTGATCTGTAAAAATGCTTTGGCTCATAATCCCATATAACTATTAATTTAAGCTGTAGTCAATATATGACCAAATGTTTAGACTACATGCATCAGACAGGTGCATTATGCAACCTTTCAACTGATTATTCACTTGCAACATTCGTAAGAAATATTTGTAAAACTTGTTATATTTCCTTATTATCTTGAAAGTGCATCTATTTTTATCAGATGTCTAGAAAAAGTGATACCAAGCAACAACATGCTTTGCAATTAGAAAATCCGAGATCAAATTTCTAACACTGTAATTATAGAACAAACATACATACATACATACATACATATATGCTCTTTGGAACATTCTGCCCCCGGAGGTGCGATTGGCTCCCACACTCCTGGTCTTCCGTAAGGCTTTGAAGACCTGGTTCTGCCACCTGGCCTGGGGTGGGGTGGGAATACCTCAAGCATGGGGATGGCTAGCCCCATAGAGGCCTTCTGCCTTCAGCCTCAGATTTTTTCATCCTCTTGGACTCTCTCCTTTTTAGTAACGTTTTTAATTGAGGTTTTATGTATTTATATATTTTGTGTTTTTAATGTTTGTGAATCGCCCAGAGTTCCCCCATTGGGGGAAGATGGGCGGTTGAAAAATTTAATTAATAAATAAATAAATAAATATACATACATACATGCATACATATATATATTTGTTATTTGCCTTTTTGTAATATCACCATGGTGATATATTATGAATAGACAAACTATAAAACATGTAAACTGATAAAAAATAGAATTCAATTAAAGCAACATTACACCACTCAAAACAATTTAAAAAGCTAGACTTAATCATAACAGTTTATACTAATATAATGCATATTAGTTAATAAATATTTCTTAATAGATTAAAATATATCTGTAGAAATAGGAAATCTAAGTTTTTCATAATGTATGTTTTCATATTTCTCTATTATATCTCCCCCACCAACCTTTACATTCTCCATTATCACCACAGTGCAAAATAAATATATATATATATATATATATATATATATATATATATATCCAGTGCATGTGTGTATGTATGTGTGTGTGTGTGTGTGTGTATGTGTATGTATGTATGTATGTATATATATATATATATATATATATACGCATATATATAAATATACAGTGCAAAATAAATAAATATATATATATATATATCCAGAGCGCTGGATAGCGTAGTGGTTAGAACACCGCCTTTGATGCAGGAGACTGGGGTTCAAATCCTAGCTGGCACCTACCTTACCAGTAGGGGTCCTTGGGCAAAGACCCCCTAACGCTTCACCCGCCTTCCTCAAATATGAGAGTGACACAAACTAAGAGAGTCATGCCGGCTGGGACGTCGCCTGGATTAACAAGGTCCGCGTCAGATGTTGGGGAACCAGGACAATCTGATGTTAAGTGGGCTACTGGAACAAACCATACATGGACAAGACAAGAAAACTTGGAATTGATGGAATGCTACTACAACAGCAGACCTAATGAGAGGGGATATATGAAACGTATGAGGGAACTATGGATAGACAGAAGGCCTACATCCACACTAACTGAGAAACAACTAATTACCCAGCGCTTCAACATAGTAAAGAGGAAGCTGCTCTCACAACTCGAGATAGACCAACTCTACATTACAACCCGGACTCAAGCAGACCTGGAAGAACAAGCAGTTGTGCAGCCAACACCTGAAGCTGGAATGTCACTGCCACCCCTTCCATTACAAAGCACAGCAGCTGATATGAGGCATAAGATCATGGATAAACTAGCTACAGTCAACCCTCGAGTCCAATTACCAAGGCTCAGTGGAGAAGTACCATCAGATAGTATGCTAGAAGATGCCAACAGAGCCCTCCAGACAATCCCTACTACCACCATAACTGAAACGAATGAATGGGTATATGCTACAGCCGCTGTAATCCTGGAAATGCTTGGCTACACAATCAAGAAGAACAGCAGTACATACCCACCCTGGAAAATGAGATTGGAGGCTAAGATCAAGGCAACTCGGAGAGAAGTCAGTCAGCTGGTGGAACTACAGAAGCGTGTGGAGATTAAGGATAAGACTCGGCTACTGAAAAAATACATGGGCCTGACTCCATCTGAAGCCCTAGAGACTGCTAAACAAAGGCTCACAGCACTGGCTACCAGGCTAAGGAGATACACTAGAGAAGCAGAGGCCAAGAAGATAAATGCCCTGTTCTCCAAAGAACCATCCAAAGTGTACTCCCAACTGCAGTGCAACCACAGAGTAGCAGCTGAGCCACCAGCAGCGGAAACTGAACAGTACTGGAAGAACATATGGGAGAAAGAGAAGACACATAACAACAGTGCAAAGTGGCTGCAGGACCTGAAAGCAGACCACAGCAATCTCCCAGAACAGGAACCAGTCACCATCACAGTAGCAGACATCCAACAGCGGGTCAAGAACATGAAAAGCTGGACAGCACCTGGCCCGGACATGATCCATACCTACTGGCTAAAGAAACTAACAGCAGTGCATGAACGCCTAGCAGCACAGATGAACCAACTGCTAGCAGCAGGCTCCCACCCAGACTGGCTAACACAAGGAAGGACAGTGCTGATCATGAAAGACCCTCACAAAGGAACAGCACCATCCAACTACCGGCCAATAACCTGCCTCCCCACAACATGGAAAGTTCTATCAGGCATCATAGCTGCCAAGCTACAAGACCATATGGGCCAGTACATGAGCACAGCTCAGAAGGGCACTGGGAACAACACCAGAGGCTCAAAACACCAGTTACTCATAGATAGAGCAGTCACCCGAGATTCAAGGTCTAGGCAGACCAATCTGAGCACAGCCTGGATTGACTACAGGAAAGCCTATGACTCAATGCCGCACACGTGGATCTGTGAATGCCTGGTGCTATACAAAGTCAACAGGACACTAAGGACCTTCCTCAAGAACTCAATGGGACTGCGGAAGACAACACTGGAAGTGAACTCAAGACAGCTCACACAAGTGACCATCAAATGTGGCATATACCAAGGTGATGCACTGTCCCCACTGCTGTTCTGCATAGGCTTAAACCCCCTCAGCCAGATAATCACAAGGTCTGGATATGGGTACAAGTTCAAGAGTGGAATCACCATCAGCCACTTCCTCTACATGGATGACATCAAGCTGTATGCTAAGAGTGAACGAGACATCGACTCACTGATCCACCTGACACGGATCTACAGTGAGGACATTGGGATGTCATTCGGACTGGAGAAGTGTGGCAGGATGATAGTAAAGAGAGGGAAGGTAGTTAAGACCAATGGAGTGGAATTACCAGTGGGCCACATAGCAGACATAGAGACCAGCTATAAATACCTTGGTGTCCCACAGTCACATGGGAACCATGAGGAGAAGGCAAGAAAGACAGCAACATCCAAGTACCACCAAAGGATAAGACAGGTCCTGAAGAGCCAGCTCAATGGGAAGAACAAGATCCATGCCATCAACAAGTATGCCCTGCCAGTCATCAGATACCCTGCTGGTATAGTGAGCTGGCCAAAGGAAGACATGGAGGCTGCCGATGTGAAGACCCGGAAGCTCCTCACAATGTACGGAGGTTTCCACCCCAAGTCCAACACCCAGAGACTGTACACCAGCCGCAAAGAGGGCGGGCGGGGTCTGATGAGTGTCAAAGCCACTGTCCTGGATGAAACCCGGAGTATCCAGGAGTACATCAGTAAGATGGCACCCAAAGATGAGCTGCTGAGAGAATGCCTCAGGCAGCAGCAGACATGGGAGGAAGTTCAAGCGGAGGAAATACCACGGCAAGACAAGCCCCTGCATGGGATGTACCATCGACAGATAGCTGAGGTGGCTGACATTGGGAAATCCTATCAGTGGCTGGAAAGGGCCAGACTAAAAGACAGCACTGAGGCACTGATCATAGCAGCACAAGAACAGGCACTAAGCACCAGATCCATAGAAGCAGGGGTCTACCACACTAGACAGGATCCAAGGTGCAGATTGTGCAAAGAGGCCTCAGAGACAGTCCAACACATAGTGGCAGGGTGTAAGATGCAGGCAGGAACAGCATACACTGAACGGCACAACCAAGTAGCTGGCATTGTGTACAGGAACATCTGTATGGGCTACGCCCCCCCAAGTCCAGATGGGAGATTCCACAGAAGGTTGTGGAGAATAACAGGGCTAAGATCCTGTGGGACTTCCAGATCCAGACGGACAGGCAGTACTGGCTAATCAACCAGACATCGTGGTAGTAGACAAAGACCAGAAGGCAGTGGTAGTGATAGATGTAGCAGTGCCAAGTGACAGCAACATCAGGAAGAAGGAGCATGAGAAGCTGGAGAAGTACCAGGGCCTGAAGGAGGAAATCGAGAGGATGTGGAAAGTCAAGGCCAAAGTGGTCCCAGTGGTGGTAGGAGCACTCGGGGCCGTGACTCCTAAGCTGGGAGAGTGGCTCCAACAGATCCCAGGAACAACATCAGAGCTCTCTGTGCAGGAGAGTGCAGTGCTAGGAACAGCTAAGATACTGCGCAGAACCCTCAAACTCCCAGGCCTCTGGTAGAGGACCCGAGATTGAGGAAGACACATACCACCCATAGGGGTGAGAGGGGAATTTTATTTTTTATATTTATATTTATATATATATATAGTTTATTTATATGCAAACTTTCACTGTGGAATAATTTTATATATGTGATTACAACATTATATTTTGAAAAATATAGAGAAAAGCATGGAAAAGAATTTATAATAAAATAAATTGGTCTAAAATCTGACACAGAAACCTAAGCATGCTTAAATCCCCTGAAATTGATTTGCCTCAAACCTAGCCATACTTAAAGCAGAAATAAAAGGGATTATTGCTGCCTATACTATCTACTGCCTTCAACAGATTCCAAGCCGGTATTAAGCAAAGGAAATTGGAGACAGAGAAAAGAAAAAAGTAAATATGACTGATCTGATTTCTAAGCCTTCCTTGCTTCCATTATATCCATATGCTACTTCATACACAGCCTATTGTTCACCAATTCTATCAAACCACAACTTTTTCAGTTTTCCTTATAGTGTCAACATATTCATTTTGTTAGATATTTATTTTGTTATTTGACCTCAGTGTTTTGCTCCGGATGGCCAAAAAACCTCACCTTTTTTTTTCTTGCACTAGTCACTGTGGTATTCAACCCATATTCATTTAGCTCCTTTTCATTTTAACAGTATCTCTGCTTCTTTGACCGCTTAGTTCTTGTATTATCCAATCCCACTGCATTCAACTCACTTTTACATGTGTAAGAGGATGGCCAAAATCATTAACCTATCTGCACACAGGCATATGCCTTCCTGGAAGGTGAGAAGTGGCACTGATCATTTTTAAAAGGGACATGGCACCAGTCGATTGATACAGAAGAAGGAAACATTGGTATGTCTTACTTGTGGTGGTTCTAGATAAAAAAAAAAAAAAAAGAAACAGAAAAGGAGAACAGAAGTAGAACAAAAGAGGTTCAGCATCTGAAAGCTCAGAAAGAGAAGGTGGACAAAGTGGCGAGATGAGATGCCTGCAATAAAGACAGCAAGCTGGTAGAGCCCTCACTGAAACCAGGTGGAGGAGAAAAGTGAGGAACATGTATCTATGCAAAAGGAAACCATCCAGAGACATTCTAGAATGAACGAAAAAGCAGCTAAACAACTTATGCAACCGTCTACAGTATACTGAAGCTATGTACTGTGCATGCTACGTGATTTCCTAACCTTTGGGCCGAACTTACCAACTTTGATTGATTTGGGACAATTGTACTCAGACTGCCTGTTGGAGTTTTGATACTTGGACTGAAGACACTGCTATTGCCTGGCACCCTGCAGCACAGAAAAAAGTAAAGCCAGATTTACAGTAAATCAAGTGCAACTATAGGAAGAGTTCCTGATTTATGATTGCGTAGTTTACTTCCTGCTGGAGCACTGTTAGGCTGTAAATGCAGAGAAAATTGAGAGATTAACGGAATATTTATTCTGAAGGATGGATAAAAAGTCAAGATAGCACAGATGTCAGAGGTACTCTTGACAGGCAACTTGGAGCAACAGAGCAAATCACAACTGCCAATATACTGCATGGTAAGAATGAAATTGGTCAAATTGCTGGTGATTCTCACCAGAGCACTAGTCAGTAGCAGGAGTGGAGAGGACTTGAAGGTGAATTTCCCATCTAGACATAGATGTGTTAGTAGTCAAGACATACATCAGGAAGTAAGGCATAAAGGGAATAGCTCCAGTGAGATAATCTGAAATTAACTACTGGTGGGAGGATTTTTTGATGGATGACAGAACCATGACAAGGAGCTGACTTATGTGTTTGCCCAGAAAAGTGGGACAGTGATAGCATGTCTATAGTACACTGAAATCACAGCTGTCACACACAACATTAGTAGAACATCACAAGCTCTGACTGTTATTAGCAGCATTTAGTATACAAATGTCTGAAACATTCAAAATCATAGCAATAGTAGGAAAGTTACAGCTCAAGTGGAATCTATCATTGCTCTTATGAATTGTTTGTTTGCTTGCTTGTAACACTGTAAATCAGGCTTCACTTTTTGCCTGAGCTGCAGGGTAGCAGATAGAAGCAACATCTTAATTCAAAGTGTCAGAACTTATGAAATGACAAACTTGTGAGAAAAGAAGGGAAAACTCTGCATAGTTCACCCAAAAGCCATGATATAGGAGCAGGGGATCTGACTCCTGCAATGCTGCTGTGTCATGGTGGGGCTCCTGCCAAACAATTCAATGGGTCTAGAAGGTTAATGGAGCTCTGTGCAGGCACATAACCCATGTCTATGAATCACAAAGATTATAATGAAGCTTTTTTTTCCCCCAGAAAGGAAAAGTAAAGGATAATACATTAAACATATCCAGCATTTAAAAATACTTTTTTAGTTATTGAAATAACAAGTACTAACAAATGTGTTAGCTTAAACTGCTAACTTAAGTGAGTAGAAGCAAAAGATTTATATCATTTGCATGCACTGGATAATTTTAATGCTTCTTTAACAACTCCATAAATGTCCCACTCATATCCCTTTCCTTGTACCAAACTATAACCTCAAGAAACAATTTCTACCAATGGAAAGTTGGATAATATGTGCAAATTCATCCACTGAAAATCAGGACGTGTATTTGTTTAGTAAATGTGAATGAATATGAATATGAATATATATATATATATATATATATATATATATATATATATATGAATAAATAAGTAAGTTAACACTAGTGAGTCATGCTACTTCTACTAAAAATAATAATCCACTAGATTACATATCCTGAAAGAAACTTTAAATGTGCTAAAAAAATGCATGCAGAGAGAAAGTATTAGTGGCAGAGACCGTTTTAAATCAACCTGACTAACAAAAGCTAATAGCTATCTCCAGCCCTTTGGAGTCTTTCTTTGGACAGCTACGCACAGGTGTCTGGTACCAATCAGGATGACATAAAAATAGCAAAATGTGTACACTGACAATACTGTGCAAAACTGGTCCTTCATACTTGTGTTCCAATATCAGACACAGGATTGTATTAATATACAAATTTTCTTGAACAGCCAGATACCTATGTCTGCAATGGAATTTCACTTGAAAGTTTCATCTCTATTCTTCCACACCACAAATCAGTTGTGTGATTTCTCAATTTTACAAAAATGCAAGAAATAGGTATATTACATGTATAAAGACCTTCATTAGTTATCAGTTCAAGATATAAATGTGGCTAATATGATACATGGGTGATAATAATTACTGGTATATGTGCACAGGTAATTCAGGTATGTGGACAAATGAGCCAACAATTTGAGTACCATCCTTTATGTACAGCATAATGCTGTATCCCTCTATCTCATATAGATCACAATGGATGATGGAGAAAGAGCACAATAGCACATGAAAGTCAAAGATATTACTGATGACTGTACTTATACAGAGAAAACAGGTCAGATTACTAGGTCCTGGGAATGGGTGCCTCCCATGGCTCAAGTTGTATGGCTAAAGTAGAGGTGGAAAGTAAGGAAATAGCAACCCTAAGTGTTAATACAAAGCACACTAGGTAGATTCCCATAGGCTTGTTTGCATGAAAGCATAGGTGGGAATGTTTGAACAATGGATATGTGAACTAAACTCTTGGGTGTGGCAAAAAAAAAATTATTGTTACCCTACTGAGTCCAGAAACAAGGCAATGGAAGATATTGACAGGCAGAGCACAGTGTAGCATACCAGCTATACTATCATTTTATAAAGCAGAGGTACATAATCAGAAAAACCACGCCCACATCCAGCCTTGAATATAGCCCCTAGAAAGTATCAAAAGTTAACAGTATTTTTTTAATGAGTTAGAAAGGGAAAATTGTTAAGGAAACTGTAGAGTGATTGTATTAATCACATTTCATTTCAGTTAACACTAAACACTATGAAATAAAATTTCATTTTCATCCTGGCTCATGGTACTTGTTGAAAGATAGCCTCAACATGCCAAGAACAGCTCAAAAAAATGTTTTCACCCTTGGTTCAGTATAATGATATCAGTGGTGGTATATCAGACTGTCTACTGCCAGTCTCTTTTCCAAGCAAGAAATAAAGCAGCAGTAGCTTCCATTCTTACTATTTGCAACCACTACAGATGTGGAAGGAAAAACTCAGTCTTTCTCCATCTTAAAGGACAGCATGAAAACAGCCTGTACAAAAGTTGGGGGGGAGGGGTTATCATCCTGCTTGACAATGCACAGGTGTGTTTGTTTTGTATAAGGGACTGTGGATACATGATAGGCATTTCCTTTTAAAACAAAAACAAAAACCCAAGATATTAGCCTGGAGGTAATGTACCCACATAATTTGGTACTGTACCCACAAGCATGGAGTTAATTCAGGACACATCCACTATCAAATTGTGAATATAGAAAGAGTCTGCCCTTCTCAACCTATAAATTTCACCTTTTCCTAAAAACTCTCAGATAAAATCTCCCATCACATCATCCAAACCATAGTTTAGAGAAAATTATCTTAGAAATTCTTAATGCTAAAGTTCTACCTGACCTGAAGTAATAGTCCTTAGATATCAGGTTTTAGAGCTATGGTCATTATTTCCCATCAGAATCTGACATCCAGAAGTCATAATAGTTTCTGCTCAAGAAGAGATGTTATTAAGTTAACAAAAAGGCAATCACTAGCAGCCTTACAAGAAAGGTAACTCTCCTAAATCAAGGCTGAGAGCTCTAACATTGAAGAATAAAAGAACTCTAATGAAGACTGTCTTTGGTTCAAATACTTTCAAAAGATTTGGTCAGATTTTACTTTAAGCACTTAACCCTCTGGAAGTAGATAAAGCATTTCCAGAATACTCTCAAGAGACTGCAGACACTCAAGCAATACATGTTTTTAGTCATTCATCAAAGCTACACAGATTTCAGATTAAGCTTTCAACCATCACTTTGTTCACATGTTTGAATTTTCAGGACAGATACTGTTTTATCTAATTATACTTAAATAAAATATAAGTGCACTTCTATTCTTTCAGAAGTTGGGAGTGCTCCATTCCCCAAGAGGTAATGAAAGAATCACACACAAGCTTTGTTAAGTTGGAAAAAACCTAGGTAGCTATGTTTGTTACACACAAAAAAAATGGATATGCAGGCATTGTTTAGATGACAACTATGTAACTAATTAATAATCATTGAATTGATTTCACTTGAACAGAATATAACCCAGATCCTGTGCTCCTCCTCCTTCCAAGTAGGGAGCTATTCACCAGCCAGTTTCCACAATACCATTCTCTATCAGTCAACATTCAATATTTCTTCCTTGTTTCTCTCGCACACTTTCAGGAGAGCCTTGTGTAAAGTGCAGCCAAGAGCGATTAACTCTAAGGAAGAGAGGTCAGGTCCAATGGCTTGAAATCCTGAGGAGGAAAGTATCTAGGAAACATGGAAAGCCTCATGGATATCTCTCTATCACTAACACTTCATACAAGGAAAAGTGGGAGAAGTCTAAAAAGTCCAGCGTGGATAAACACAAAGCTCCCTAAAATGCTGAAGAGAAAAAAGGGAAATGTATAAAAAAAGGAGGGGCACATAACCAAAGAAAATACAACAGTATAAAAACACAAGAAAAATTCCAAAAAGTGTAGGAATTATGTCAGAAAGGCTAAATCTTAGAATCAGTTGAAGCCTGTGAGAGATGTCAAAAACAACCAAAAAAGGCTTCTTTCTGTATGTTAGAAACAACAAAGAATGTTGGGAAAAGAAAGTGGTGAATTAATAATGGAGGATAGCAAGAATAACTTCTTTGCTTCTATCTGGTATCCATTTTGTCTCAGATGGGAAATGGAACCCTAGCTGACCATCATTATGCAGCTGTGGAAAGAAGGAAACTATAGCTTGGGATGGATAAGGAGAGGGTAAGAGAGAACTTAGTTAGTTTAAATGAATTCAGGTTTCCACAAGATGGATTACACCCTAGCATGCTAAAGGAACTAGCATAGATGACTGAAGAACCACTGAGGACTAGCAAGGCTTCAGAAGACTAGAGGAAAACAAGTGTTGTCCCCAACTTCAAGAACAGGAAGGAAAAAAATTACAGTCCTATCAACCTGGCATCTATACTGGCAAGGTCCTTCAATGGATTATTAAACAGCTTGTTTGTGAACACTTGAAAAGGTATACTACAATTAAGAGGAACCAGCAGAAGTTTGTTACAAACAAACTGTGTCAAACTAATATTATCTTCTTCGATAGAGTTACTAGTTTAGTAGACATGGGAAACACAGTGTACCCCTAGATCTTAGCAGAACCTTTAATAAAATGGCTAGAAGATACTGTTAGGTGGATTTACAACTGGCTGAAAAAACATACCTTGGTAATGGTTCCACTTCAAGTAGGAGGGAAATATAAAGTGTTATGTCCTGGACCTTGCACTATTCATTAATTTTTAATCAATGATGGAGGACAGAATTGAGTGGATGTTATCAAATTTACAGTTGACCCAAAGCTGGGATGATTGACTATACTTTAGAGGAGGGAAAAGAAGGTTCAGAAAGATCTAGACAGATGTGAGCAGTGGACTGAAATGAATAGGATAGAATTTAACAAAGAGATATGTAAAATTCTGTATTGGGTAAAAAAACAAAAGGCACTTGAGTAGGATGGAGGAGACCTGGCTTAGCAGTAGTACACATTAAAAGGATACAAATATCCTTGTAGACCACAAAAAGCGTTCCAGTTTCTTCAGCAACATTTTCTAGGGACCTGGAAAGCTGACACAAGTCTTTCTGACCTCTTCTAGGTTTTTCTTTTGCACATTATCTCTGAGAATAACCTAACTTATTCAATTTTAATAAAAGAGTTCGGTATCCCACCCCTGTATGTATCCACATACATTTGAAAGGGAGAAATCAGAAATAATACTATAGCTTCTAAAGTGTTCAAGATAGTGGTTGAGTAATCAAGACAGCTTGATTAAACTCTTTATATCCTTTCTCTTGGCTTCTGGCACAAGACTTTTTCGTACGGAAACATTTCATGAGGCCCAGTCTTTTAACAAAGTTTTTTGTATGACAACAGTAATATTCTTAAATAAGGCTGAATGTTTCCTCCAATTGATAACTAAATACCTGAACTTATCTTACTGGAACTGAAAGAGTAAAAGAAAGATGTACTGTATTAAATTACAAGAGTATTTATGTTTGTACAGGCTCATATCTCATTTTCATACAATATGTTTGCCACAGAATAAACTAAAAAAAATCTTAATAAGTAAGAAAATATTTTAAAAGAGATCCCTGATGAGATTTTCTTTAGTGAATGGGTGATATGTGTGCCCTTTATTCTTTATTCTTTTCCACACTTGTCTAATCCAGAGTTCCCCTGGAATAGCAGCTTCTAGCACTTGTTATCTCCAACTAGCATATGTTTCTACAGTTGACCAAATTTTCATAGTATGTTTGATCCTTTCAATAATGTTAGAGTACTCCCTGATCATTCTGATAGACAGGATATTTATATACCTAAAACATCAATAAATTAATGCAGTTAAAAATGTTGTATTCCTTCACACCATAGTCTGAATTCTTTGAGGACAAGAATGTGATTCTCAAAAACAGGTTATTCCCCATGTCCTTTTTCTCAAAACAAAACACACACAAAAATTATCATTTGAGTGTAGGTTAAGTCACTTCTAAGTTAAAATTTAGTTTTCATATATTATCCATAAAAATTATTTTATGAAATTAATATTTTATAGATTAACTAGAATATTTTTAGGTCTGAAAAGTTACATCCTGTTCTTCTGATTTAAAATATATTCTTTAAATGCAGAGCATAATTCTTAAGTTATTTTTCCCTATTTCTCTGTCTGAAGTAGGAACCATTACCTGAAAACAGTTACTATATATTGGTTTAGGTGACCAGATTTTCTAGATAGGTATTGTATCTACTATATTCTGATGAGGTTCAGGAACATATACAGAAGGGACCAAGCTGCAAAACTCCACCCCTATCCTTCCCATACTGAGAGGCGAAGTCTGAAGCAGTTTCTCTTTGTAACCTGAATGCAACCAAAATCATCTGCATTATTAGAATTAATCATTTTATCCCCAATAAAGCATGTTCCCAATCAACCTTCCATTCTCTTTTAAGCAAATACGTTCAGAATTCCTACCCAGATTTCCTTGCTCAGCATGGGGAAGCTGGGAGCTTAGAGGGAATGGCCAGCAAGTATGAGAATATTTTTAACATATTCAGGCATCATAGAGAAGTGAATACATTATTCAATCACTTATTTACAAGGAGCATCAACCTATATATCACTTAGTACACAAATATACATGTTATTTGTATAAAGAGAGCCAGTTGGTGTAGTCTAGAGGCATCAGGCTAGAAACTGGGAGACTGTGAGTTCTAGTCCTATCTTACGCACAAAGCCAGCCGGGTGACCTTGGGCCAGTCAGTCTCTCTTCAGCTGTAGGAAGCAGGCAATGGCAAGCCACATCTGAAATCTTGCCAAGAAAACTGCAAGGACTTGTCCAGGCAATCACCAGGACCCAACAATAATTCAAAGGGACAAAAAAAAAAGCATAAAGCAGAAGCTCCTTAAGCATCAGTTTTACAGAAGCAAATGAATCAAATAAGCAAAGATAGATAGATATAGCGTGTGTGTGTGTGTGTGTGTGTGTGTGTGTGATGTTGCTCAATTTGGAAAAAAAGTGGAAAATTTATTATATTCTACTCAGACAAATAGTTGCTGTTTTAACTTCAGTGAAATTACTATGCCACAAATACAGAGAAATAGTTTACTGAAATGAATGTGAGAAGTTATTCTGAAACTCTAAACTTCACCACTGCTTCTCACATTCTTATTTAAGAAAACAGGATGTCACAAGAAGAAATGCTGATTAAATATAAATGACTGAAAAAAATTCAACATCCAGAAAGGACCATGACAGCAATCTCCAGACCAGAAAATAATTTGGTAAAACTTGTTTTGCATATGTTATCATGAAGAAAGTTTTCTCCAAGCAGGTGTCCCTGATTTGTTTAAGATGACAACAATTGTATGTTAAATATCTGGATTACACCAGGTTGGAGAAGATTAACTTAAGAAGTTGTTCAAAGGCCCTATTTCCAGGCTTATGCTTTAAAAGTTTGATATGACACTTTGAATTCATAAATGAACATTTATTACAAGACAAACACTTTGAACTCTGTAAATTATGAGGAAGTTGATGATCATCTTAAAACTGGTAAAATATGTTTTGACTGATAGTGCTAAACAATAATTTAGGTGCAAAATCTATGCATCAAACATAGCTATAAGTAGCTTTCAAATGCAGTCATTATTCCAGACAGCCTAACAGCACAGATAACAGAAGGGATCAGAGCCTAAAGAGGTCAAAGCTAGTATATATCAGTTACAGTTGATAAAAGACATTTCTGCCATAGTTTGATATTTAAAAGAATCAGAAATCCAACTGCCAATTTGATATATTAGAACAGGCATGACAGCTGTAGCTCTTCAGATGTTTTCGAATTAAAACATGGCAATGATGAGGAATTCCAGAATTATCAACATCTGAATGACCACAGGTTCCCCATCACTGCATCAGAAGGACAGCAATCTCATCAGAATAGATAAGACATCACTTTTCAGATTAGGCAAACCATGTATTACGTAAATATTTATCTGTATAATTGTTGTGCAGAAAATCTATAATGCAAAATGCCTTGAACATAGGAAGCAGTATAAAAATACACTAAATAAATAATTAATTTAACTTGATGCCTTCTAATAGTGCTGAGGTTGCAATAGTTAAAATTTCTAGGGAATATGACTGGGAATTTTAAGAATTATATTCCCGAAACAGCTGGAGGGCCCTGGGGAAAGGTTGTCTAGAGAATACATTGAAAGGCTACACTTAACTGAAACATAAAAAATGAAACTGTGATAATAATTATATTAGTTATCTAAAGTTCTAAATATAAATTTCTTTTTTCAACTTACAAAAATACTGTTTTCTTCTTAACCTTCTGACACTGCTAGTAGATTTTTTTTCTGCCTAAGACTCAGTGCAATTTTATGACCAACATTTATGAACAAAAACTTATGCATAGTACATATCAATCTCCAAAGTGATAAACCACATTTTATAAAAATGCTTAAACTGTCCATTTGCAACATTACCAATCAGTGTAATGCCTGCCTCACCATTAGTCATAGGTTAAGAATGATGGTATGATGGTACCTGGCAGACATGTGTTTTAAAGAAGGAAGCTCTGAATTCCAGAACAAAAAAGCCTTGGGGTTGAACATCAGAAAACACCTGTGATCAGGTAGGTCAGCTGAATAACAGGTTTCCTAGATCTTGGCCCCATAAGCATGGAATATGCAATAATTACACTATGTGGTTTTGTTTTGTTTTGTTTTTCCTTGCAGATGAGAAAAAAGCATTAGTAAAAATAAAGAATATATAGTTTGGAGCTTTGGCTCAATGAACTATGAAGTAAGCTTAAAGTAATTCACTTCAATAAGCTGTGTGCTAAATTTGTACTTTCTAATAGATGTACTATTAAACTATTATAATAAAAGTATTAAGAAGAATATTGATAGAATTAAAGTTTCTTATCTTGCTCTTACTTGCCACCACCATCAAATCTGAAAGATTCTCTACATGGTCTGTGTGACATGTGCAACAGGCTGATGGGGAAGGGGAATAATTCCTTAGACCAGGGTTTCTCAACCTTATCAACTTCAAGATGTGTGGACGTCAACTCTGAGAATTCCCCAGCCAGCATGTTGCTGAGGTTGAGAAATCCTGCCTTAGACTGAAGCAAAATCTCTACTCTCATAACACTTTCACAGGCACATTGCTTAGAGCAGCCTTCCCCACCAGATTTCCAAAAAGACTCACCCGAAAATGCAGATAGTGGTGGGATTTGGAAAGGGTGGGAAGCCTGTAAATTTCTTTTTCATTAAGTTGCATGTTCTGAAGACCCAAACATTATATTTTGGCTTCCTTCAACCTATAGCGATAGCTATCCATTCTATTCCTGTTAATAAGCTGTTTTATCTGTAAAACTTACCTAATTTTGGCAAGGAATAGGGTACTCTGAAGTAATCTTCATAGAACTCAATTAATCGCCGTGTAATGTTTAGAGCATAGTCCCCAGATCCTCTTCTAATGGCATCAGGTCTTGCGTACAGTCGGACCTGTTGGAAACCAAAACAAAAGCTTGATCATTATGTTTTCAGGAATGCTGGAGTAATCAGTGTTGGATCTTTCTTTACATATTTTCTATCATAATCCTAACATACCAGAATAGATTAATTGTAATAATACATTTTCACAATTAAATGTAAACAATGCTAAAATTGCCCCTCCCTAAGAACTGTATGATATATTATATATAGTGCCAATTACACCGATTTAAATACATGTTGTACCAAATATGAATATTGCTTGCATAGATTTTTTGGGGGGAAGACACAAAGTTTCAGCATAATAGTTCTTTGTCCTCTATAAATATAAAGAAGTCAAAGTGGCTTAACAGAAGAGAAGTTCATGGTAAATTAAAAGCATCTATCAAGCTTTGATAGTATTAGGAGACCAAATCAGTAATATAATCAGTCATCCAGTCCTTGTAATAGTTCTTTTTGATGAGCAAAATAAGCTCTTTTAGGCAACCACTTAAAAGCTTACACATGAACAACTTAACATACCTAAAGTCCATCTACAAATGAAATTGATGATCATTAGCACCTGCTTGGTATAATTGGTTAATTATACACCTGACCCTAATCCTACAAGATCCCTGACTTTGTGCAAGTGTACAAAGTGTGCAAGTGTAAGAATTGATGCTGGTTTGAAGCCAAAGGGTAGTCACACCAAATATTGATTTGATTTGTATTTTTCTTCTGTTCGCTCACTTTGCATTTTGTAAATTGACAAACATAAACAATTACAATATATATTTTTGAAAGCATTCTTACTTTACAGCATTTTTTCACACCTGCCTAAAACTTTTGCACAGTACTATATATCCATTAATTACAAAGGTCATGTGTGCAAAAACAATACACCATTGTTCTTCTGAATTGTGCTATTGTGCACAAGCAAGTATGTTAGCATTTGCTGCCCAATTATCACAATTTTCTTGGCTCATCATGCAAACTGAAGAAGCTAACTTAGCAGAAATTGATCATCATTATGTCCAAAAGCGGATGCTGACTTATTAGTATGGATCCAAAAATCTTCAAGTGCTGGCTTCAAATTCTGAAAGGTTAGATAAACAAGCCACAACTCCCAGTTTGAGTATAATCTGAAGCTTTTATGACCTGGTAAGATCCTGATTAATTTGGTTGCTTTTACTTGTAGATGGGGCTAAATAGAAGTTATTATACAACACATAGAATACAATGTATTTATGAATAAAAAGCAAGAATTCTGGGGAAAAAAATGTCTTTCCACCTTTGGGGAATACAGCAGAACTATGAAAATCTTTTTTTTTTTTTTATTGTATCTCAAACTGTTTCTATATAACTATTAATAGAGCTAGTCAACTTTTTTGGATCAGAAACACATTTGAAATTTTAAAATCGTGAGGTAGCCACATTCACAAAGCGGCTGCCACAGGAGAGTTGCCTATTCACAAGAATACTGTCATAGTGAAGGTGGTAATCAGAAAATGTCTATTTGCCAAAAAGTAAGTTGTCTTTCTGCCATCCTAGTAGGAACCAAAGGCATGCTTTGAACATGCCAGTGTAGGAGAATTTTCCCAGGGATGCATCTGAACTGGAGACCAAGACACATTATACTGAAGCACAAATTGGTTATTATGCAAATTACAGTATATGTGTGATTGGGTAGAACATCAAGATATTTGTGTATGGACAACAGCAAGGATTTAATTGGATACAATACATCATGTGCTTAGTGAAGCCAGTCAGGCCTTAGGGTGAAACTATGAGATAATGAGGCAGGGCTACAAAGACAGAGGGATTTTGAAAAAACAGAGAGGCAGTATTTCATGAACCAAGTTTTTCTAGGCAGTTACTTTAATTTGCTTTGCCAGTGATATGCTCACCTCTCGGTATCTTTTCCCAGCTCATCAGCATTCTAAATGTTTATGGCTGAACTGACAGTTTTAATTTCCTTGGGAAAGGATATCTGGATTAGGGGCTTTTAGCTGACCTCCAAAATTCTTCACCAGCTTCCTATTTATTATTAATTAGTTAAAAAAAAAATCAGATGGGATAGGGAGCCTAGTAGACACCAAGGGAAGGATCTGGGTACACAGTAGTATCTATTGGTGCCATGTTGACTACTTTTGGTCTATATTTTAATCATTTGTCACATTTTTGTTATTAGAAGCAGAAAAATGGGTGGAATTTTTTCTGCAGAAAATTTGCCAGCATCAAATTTTTCTTTGGAAAATTTCCCCTTCAAGTTAAGTTGCCACTTCCAATGTTTTATGAGGTGTTACTCTTTTATTGCCTGTTGACCAATATTTATTTATTTGTTGGATTTATTTATTTGTTGGATTTCTCCCCCGCCCATCTCCCCCACAACAGGAGACTCTGGGCAACTTACAAAAAACATTAAAACTATAAATATATATAAAATACATAATACATCTAGAATTAAGAACAATACTAAAAAAGGAAAATCCAAGGAGATGGGAAATCGGGCCGGGGACAGCCAGCCACTATGGGGCTAGCCATCTCCCTGCTTGAGGTATTCCCTCCCCACCCCAGGCCAAGTGACAGAGCCAGGTCTTCAAGGTCCTTCGGAAGGCCAGGAGTGAGGGGGCCAATCGCACCTCCGGGGGCAGAATGTTCCAAAAAGCAGGGGCTACCGCAGAGAAGACCCGCCTTCTGTACCCCACTAATCGGAGTTCTTTTACTGAGGGGGTCCGAAACATGCCCTGTGTGATCGGGTGGGATGGGCTGATGTCATAGGGGAGAGACGGTCCCTTAGGTAACCTGGTCCCGTGCCATGTAGGGCTTTAAAGGTAATAACCAACACCTTGAATTGGAATATTCAATATTCCTTCCAACCTTCTGATAAAAAAAATTTCTTATGCTTCAACGTTTCTTTAATGTACTGTTCAGACCTCTTAAACAAGCTAGATTTAATTTTTTCACATTAAATAACAGCAATTTGCAGACTATAGATCTTTAAATGAATATGCTAATTGGAATCTGTCTCATTGTTATGGGAATATTTTCCAATCTAGTCTACATCTCTGGGTAGGATACAGATATATTGGATGAGCTCTGTTTGATCAGGTCAAAGACCTTTCTGATCCAGCACTGTCTCACAGTTGGCAACTAGATGAGTGCATTTCAAGCAAGGTATGAGGGCAATAACTTTCTTGGACTGTTGCACCCCAGTACCCAGAATGTTAGAAATGCTGCCTTAGATTTAAGGGGTTGGGCACTACTGCAAATTAAAAACTATTAATAGCTCTATTCTCTAGAATTTAATCAACTGCAAGCAAGTGAATTAATAATCAACACAATATCTGATGCAGTGAATTTCATTTTTACTATGTGTTGAATAAAGAAATATTCTCTCTTTGGTCCTCTGTCATAGAAAAAAATTACCTCTGTCACAGAATTGGAATTTGAGATCATCCCTTGAATCTCTATGAATTTAGCTTCAAGGGATGATCTCAAATTCTAATTCTATGACAGAGGCGATTTTTCATGGCAGGCATAATTTGAAATACTTTTATAATGTTCACACTTTGCCCAATTTCTTCCTACAATAAAAATGCTAAAATATTTCTTCATAAGGGAACTGTTTTCCCCTACTAATTTTAGTTGCCTTTTTTAGCTTTCTAATATTATTTCTGAATGATGTTACAAAATGGGGAGGCTGCAAACCTCCAGACTCCCATTAGGCAGCATCACTGCATTTTCTGTCTCTGTAGTGGTTGTCCTAGATTTTTGCAGTCCAGGTACAGCAATCTAAAATAGACCATACCAGAAATTGATATAAGGTCATTATTATACGGGAATTATTATATTTATAATCTATTTCCTAATTATCGCTGGCACAGAATTTGTGTTTTTTATAGTGGCTCCTTATTTGGTTGACATTTTATAGAACTCTCCTCTATTATTTCTTATCCCTTTCTTGATCCATTGCCAACTCAAATCCTATTTGTTTGAGAGTTAAATGACAATCAATATGTACACAGCTAGCGTGAGTGACAGCCAAATGCAGAATATTCATCTGGACTCATACTATGTGCTTAAAAATCTGTATTACTGAATGTCAATTCTGTTAAAAGTGCCACAAATCAAGTCCAAAATTATCATTGCACTATCTCAGTGCTTGCTACAGCCCCTTTGCTACAGCTTCCTTAACTCTACTATAAGCCAAGGAGCATGCCAAGGAGCATGCAGATTTTAGGCTGCATGCCTACCAACCTCTATTATCCTTGTGGCATGTAATACTCACAGTCTACAACTGTACACATTTGGGGGGGGGGGGGGTAAAGCAGAAATCAATTATTTTGTTTTGTACTTGAAGTCTACAGAGCAGCCATTCCTGATCAAGCCAATTTGGGGTAATGACTAAGGTATTGGACTAGAACAGAAATACTCAAATTCAGTTCCATACTCAGCCACACAATTTCAAAGAGTAACTTTGGGCAGTCATTCTTTTTCAGCCCAAAGTACTTAATAGGGTGGTTGCTGTAGGAGAAAATTGGAGGTTAGAGCACTATGTACACAGTATGTAAAGATGTCAGTCTTGTGAGTTAGTCCAGACAAGAAACACACCCAAAAGTAATAGCTCTAACTTTATTGTAAGGTTACATTAACAGAATCTTGCATGTCTGAAAGTACATCTCTCCCCCCTTGCCTTGCCTTTACAGTCCAAGAAACTAGGGAGGGTCTCTTCTGAGATGTTTGCCACACCCCCATTCCTTCTGCAGACTTAGTTGCTGCTTGTTTGACAACTGTCTAGTCTGCAGCTCCTTTTCCTGTCTCCCAAGGTCATTTCCACATGCCATTGCAAATATAAATCAAACAATTAGTAAATAAATAAAATATGTCTTGCAGCAATCTCAGAACAATTCACAGAATTCCCAGTCAGTACAACCACTGGATATACTAATATGCCCAACATTTTCAAACAGGATATTAGGAACCACTTTGAAATCCTGAACCTCAATGATATGGAAGCCAAGGAACTGTGGAATGAAATCAAAGAAGTTGTTAAGGATAAATGTGAAAAGAGACTGCCAGAACAGACAGTGGGAACTGCCAAGAAGAAAAAAGAAGCCAAAGCAAAAAAAAAAAAAAAAGACAAAAATCTCAGGAAGGAACTTAAGAAAGAATTTCAGAGAGTTGTTGGAAGAGACAAGAATCAGACAATGAAATGGAAACAGACATGGAAAAGCAAGGGATGTTTCCAAAAAGATCTCTGAACTCAGAAGGTTCCAACCTCAAATCGGCATGCTAAAGGATGTCAGTGGATAGATATTAACTGTTTCAAAGAAGAACAAATAGATGGAACATACTGAAATTCTATATAGTAGGGATGTCAATATCCAAGATACCCGACAAGATATTCTCTATTTACAAAAACCTGTAGCACCAGAAGATAAATTTCATTCAGCAGTCTGGTCATAACAAGTTGGAAAGCTAAAGGGATGGAATACCTAGCAAATCTGGAAAATTACCTAGTAACCAAAAATTGGAAGTGGTCAGTTTTACATACTAATACCTAATTATACATAATTATACATACATACATAATACCTAGAATTATGAAGGCCAAGCTCAGGGAGCTTTTCTTAGCTCACCAGAACTGCGTGGGAGGAACAAGAGGATGAGACTGGCACCTTCCTGAGGAATTCACACTGTTGTGGCTGGAGGACTTTGGGAGCTGGGGTTTTAGTTTGGGAAGATTCTTGCTAGAGGTTGTAGCTAATAAACATAGCTGGACTGAATTTACATGGTCTCTTGGAGTTCCTTGGGCTAGGCCTGACAGAAAGGAGACTTAACAGAGTGTGCAAACTATTGTACAATACCATTAATTTCACATGCTATCAAAAAAAAATCCTAATTACATTCATCCAATGTAGATTAGAGTCCTACATGGAAAGGGGAACACTAGACACTGAAGGTTATTTCAGAAAATGCCAAGGAACAAAAGATATTATTGTTGATACAAGCTGGACAATTGTGAAAGCCAAAGAATAGTTTCATTGACTACAGAAAGACTACTGTGTAAACCATGTCAAACTGTGGAATGTCCTTACTAAAATAGGAATCCCAGGACATCTTATTGCCCTCATGTGTGAGGTCTTTGAGGTGGGCAAGGTCAAGAAACAGACAATTCCAGGAATGGTCTTTATTGTAATATGGTAATAACAGAATCTTAAAAGCTTATCCAAGATTTTCTTTGTCCCATCTTATACTAAACAAAATCAAAGTGGGGCTACTTTGAGTTTCTTCCTCATGCTTTCCTATTTTTCAGGACAGTGTAATCTTTTTTTAAAGTCTCCCCTTAATGGTTTGCTCATTCCTTCAACTATCCCCAAGGTTAGATCTACATTCCTTCACATCGTGAGAAATTTCTACACAGGATAGGAAGCCACAGTCCAGAAGGAAGATGGCAAAACAAGCTGACTCCAAACAATCAAAGGAGTGAAACAAGGCTGCATATTATTTCTTTATTTATTCATCCTGAACACTGAACATATAATGAGAAAGACTGTATTAGAAGAATAGCAAAAAGAAGCCAATGTGTAGTTCATTGACTACAGAAAAGCTTTTGATTGTGTCAAACATGTCAAGTTGCAGAATGTCCTTGGGAAAATAGGAATCCCAGAACGTCTTATTGTCTCATGTGAAACTTATACACAGGACAGGAAACCAAGTCCAGAGGAAACATGGTGAAATAGACTGGCTCCAAGTTGGCAAAAGAATGAGACAAAGCTGTATATTCTCTCCTTAGTTATTCAACCTATACAATGAATATATATTAAGGGAAGTTGGAGTGGAAGAAGATTAGCATGGTTTAAAAATGGAGGAAGAAACCTCAATAATCTGTACTGTGCCGATGACACTACTATGATAGCCAAAAACGCAAAGGCTCTGCAAACTCTAGCAATGAAAATCAGAAACACAGTGAAGAAATGGAACAATGATTAAATATAAAGAAGATTAAAATAATGACAAAACAGCAACCAACCTTAGAAAACAAAATGAAGATTTTGAGGTAGTGGACTTATTTTGTCTTTTAGGATTGACTATCAACTACAATGGAACCAAAAGACATGCCACAGATTACCACTTGGTAGGGTACCAATGAAGGCCTTGAAAAAGATATTCAGATGCTGTGATTTGTTTATATCTACACAGTTCAGAATTGTGCTGCTAATGGTTTTCCATGTGGGAGTCTATGGATGCAAAATTTGAACTTTGAGGAAGGAGGATAGAAAGATTTACACTTTTGGACTCCAGTAATTGAAAATACTCTTGAGAATATCATGGATAGCCTGAAAAACAAAAAAATGGCTCACAGAATAAATCATTCCAGAGTTCTCACTTGAGGCACAATTAGGCTCAAATTATCATATTTTGGACACATTATGCAAAGACCACATTATGAGTGGGAAAAGGAGAAGGAAAGAGAAAAAGAGGATGAACAGCAGCAAGGTAAATAGACTGAATTACAGTGGTGATGGGTACATCACTGAAAGGCCAGGCAGAAGACAGTTCACTCTAAAGAATATCTATGTTAGTTCCTAAATGATGACACTAACTTGACAGCACCTAAGCTGTCAATCAATGGCCACTGCCCATATTGGGTGGGGATTTGGGGACTTATACTCTAAAAACATCAGGAAAGCACCAGAAATGAAAATGTATGCTAAGAACTCTTGATTTTATTATAAGTTATAATAAAATAATATTTTTTTAAGTTGATGCTTTGTACAATTTATCCATACTCAAAGAGTCAATAGCACCAATGGAGCCATATTTAGTTCCTTCACCTTTTAGAAGTTTCCCCTTTTGAAGTTAAAGTGATTGTGCTAGACCTTCCTGGCATTTCCCATTTGCATGTATGCTAAATATAACAGCATTATGACCATTGTTTCCTATCAATTCCACAACACTTCCATCTCACACTAGTTCATGGTCACAACTCTAGGCTATGTCTAGGGCTGCTTCCCCTCAGGCTGGTTTCAAAACAACTGTTCTAAGGTCCAGGCATTTAGATTATCTGTAAATGGGGTTTCTTTGTTGAGGCTGGGTCAGTCTATGTAAGGATAACTGAAGTCCCCATTTATTACAATACTTCTCCTTTGATACCTCCCTGATTTCTTTCACCATTATAACATATTTCTCAGCATTTTGATCAGGCAGATGATAGCCTAACCCTAAATATAATTTACACTTGAGGCAAATATTGCCACCCTTAGTGAATCTGTGGAGGAATTTAGTCTTTGAATGTTTTCTAGTACATTAGATTTTATAACCTTTTTTGAGACCTGACTGTTCTTAGTTTGGTTGGAGGGATGATGGGCCATGGGACACCTTTTATGGAGCTTTTGAAGATGCTACTGTATCATCCCTCCTCAAAACACCTTTCCCACAGAAAATAAAACATTCATCTCAACCATAAAATATTTAGATACAAGAATGTTGATTAAACTGTAGAAGGATACTGGCAAAAACAGCTCTGAGAAACAAAACCAAAAGAAAGTATCAGTTAGGGGAAAATGACACATCAACAGTAACCTTTATTCCTCCCCCCTCAAAAAATCCTTTATCTTCTCAGTACACCACTGTCTTTGTAGTACCACCCTTGTTACCTCATTTTAATCATTCTAATTACCTCGTTTTCACTAATCACATGGCAAATCAAATATGCACTACTGTATCCGATATATATTCTAATTAGCATATATCTCCAGTACCATAATAAATAATTTGTGCCTCAATAGACAGGTGTTCCTGGTCTCCGTTACTAAATGAACCTTAGAGAGGAAAATTTCTCCAAAAATACCTATACACCATGTTCTTTTACAAATAATGCTGGCAACCCTTTTTTTTTTTTTACCATTGTGTCTCCTTTTCATCTCCTAACTATCACAATCACCCATGAATGATGTATTCTTTCCCCAAGGCCCTTGTTTACCCTGACAGCAAAGGAGCTGTAACCTTGGAAAAGGGGCAAAGCCATTGCAACCCAGAGGGTCTCATCTACATATTTCTCTTGATCACTAAGCATTACCAGCTCAGCTGGGACTTTGGTTTCAAGGAATGGACTTGTTTCCCAAGAATCAAGAGCTCACTGCACTAAGCACAACATGTATACCTATACAATAAACTGAAAACCACCCCTGATGACTTTTCCCTACCTTCATATTAATTACTGTTGAAAACTAGGTTTTGTTCTTCAGAAAATGTCCAAACTGAAAAATAGTGCCCACAATATACTTTTACAAAGCAGAGGTCACTGGATTTTTCCAGTCACTAAACTCACCTTATGCTTAATTTCTAGAGGTGAGAGGTCAGTGTGCTCTCCCCCTCTTCTCCTTGCTTGTATTGCCTCCTGTTCTCTGGCTCTGGTCATGCCTCTGTGTCCTGTGCCAGTAATTATAAGTGCAGGAGGTCAGACTTAGATCAGAGTTCTTTATGGCAGCTATAAATCTCACCAGAGTGCAGGAATGTGAGAGATCATGAAAAACAAACAAGGAATTTCAGAAGCCAAAGTTCTTGAACAACAAGAAGAGACATTTTATCATGTTTGGTGGATGTGTAAAAAAGGTAGAAAATTCTGGATTCAAATACATACACTGATTCAGAGGATTTTAAACATTAATATTCAGTTGAAACCAGAGGTTTTTCTATTCGGATTGATGGATAAACAGCTGGAAAAAAGTCATGGAGCTCTGTTTTTGTACGATAACTACAATGAGATTATTGTATGCACAAAGATGGAAAGATTTGGCACTATCCACAGGGTAGAAATGGTTGGTGAAGATGATGGAACTCGCTGAGATGACTAAATTGACTTCTTTGATCAGAGAAAAAACAATATCTACGTTTACTGTTGATTGGAAACCCCTTATAGACTTTTTGTGTGAAACAGAAAAAAATGAACTTATGATTTATTGTCTTGATAATCAGACAGGATAGATTACAGAAGAAGAGAGTTATGTTGTAACCATAGAATAAGAGGCAAATTTATAATTATAACTGCTGTAAAAAAAATAAAGCTACTTCTTTGCATCTTTTTTTTTCTTTTCTATTTTTCTTTTATTTTTTTCCTTTCTTGCACTTTAAGCTTTCTCTTTGATTTCTTTCTTTTTCTTTTCTTGTATTAGTTTTTATTTTCATTTTTAAAAATCTTTAATAAAAATTATATACAAAAAAGAAGCCAAAGGTTCCATGCAGACAAATCCAAAATCCAGGAATCAGCACAGGATTGGAGTCTTGTACGAACCCAAAGGTCAGCCTGGGAATCAAAAGCAGCAACATTCAGGAAGTCAGGCCCAATTTGGGAAAGCCATTTGCCAACAGAAGTCTGACGCCCAAGCCCTTCTTTTATGGCAGTGACTCAGGCATTTCTATTTCCCTGAGAAACACCTCCTTCTTTTGAGGATACGCACTGAATATTAGCTCATGATATATCTGTGTTCTACTTGCTTGAACTTTCTGAATAACAAGGATTTTTTCCCTCAAACTCTAGGTTAGATGACTCAGCCTGCTACTGTGCTTCTGCAACAGGCAGGTGATTATCTGACTGCTCCAGACTTGGAAGCTCATTCTCCAACAGGTCCTAATCTTTCTGAACCTCAGCTGCAGATATCTGAGAGCCCATGGGTACTTGAGGTCAGAACCTGTCAATCTCTGCTCCTCCAAATCAAAGTCTGACTCATCAATCAGGGCCATAACACTATATTCTTTCCAAAGAGTTCTAGCTAGGACTGAGCTGGTAGTTGAATATGATTCTACCCGCTAGCAAATCAGTTGTGAATAGCTATATCTTGTCCCTCTCAAACAATGTGTTTAGCGTGCAAGCACGGATTCATTTAGCCAGAAAAAAAAAAACTCACACATTTAGCCAAATAACCCTCCTTAAATACAATTATTCCACAAATTTGCCAACTTCCTTGCAAAATATCTTTCTGTCCTCCTGTTCACTTGCTCTGTCGCAAGCTCCCAACTACCGCTCTTGTCTGAAGAATGCTGGCTGGTTATCATTCCAAACAAATGCTTAAGTCCGGAGACCACACAGATAAGGGGCGCACATTTTCTGTCAGCTTGGGGAGCAGGTTTTGCACAGCAGGTTTTGCACGGCATGTTAAAGGCAAAACTGGGCAGGGACAGACCTCATTCTGGGTTCATTTTGGAAAGCTTAAAGCATTAATTTTGCTCCTTAATTTTCACCAAACCTCCAAAAAGGTAAAAAGGGATCCAAATTTGGGGTTGAGCCACTCTTGTACCACTGACATTACATCCATTTCTAATGTCAACAGCTACATCAGAATTTGAAGAATGTTATCAGCGCACAGGTGTAAGGGCAATTCAGAAAGTGGGATAATAAAAACATTTTTTAAAACAAAAATCCCATCCCTTTCTTTCATAATGATTTTCTCTCCATTCCATTCCATTCTAATTTATCCAGCCTCAAAACAATGAAGTTTTAACTTTTACAGTACTTACTTGTAAAAATTTCACAGTAGCTAAGAAGAAGGCACAAAAAGATGACTGCAAATTCTGTAATCCTCTATCTATATTTACAATGAGGAGTGTATTTATATACGTAATGTTTCTGTTCTTCTGTGTGGAGTTAAAATGTAATCAAATGGATCCAAAGCCAATTCTGCCTGCCAGTTCTACCTGCCTTAGTTACAGTTGCTATGGGAATGAAGATTCAGGTTGAGAGTTTTTTTAAAAAAATAAATAAATAGAAACAGGTCAGTGGCTGGCAGCTGGATATTAATTGTAGGAGGACCAGAGCTAAGGCCTGAAGGAAACAGACCTCAAACTAAGGGTGTATTTATGGGAGTGATGTCTTGTATAATTGAAAAAGTGGTTATTTGAGTATCCTTGCTTCCTGAAATCATCAAAAGAAGATGCTGTTTAGAGTCATCAATCACTGCAAATGAGATCCAGAGAAAGTTCTACAGCCTTTCAACCGTGGTCCAAAATGCCTTTCTGATTTGGAAGGGAGAAGCATGCTATTTCAGGGAGTTTATGTTTGAGACAGCTGCTTTTGTCATGTTAAGTAATCCATCACATTTGGAGATTTTTCTCTTTTGTGGTCTCACAGAGCAAATGTGGAATTTTGTAATATTTTATAGTACAAGCGACATTATGTTTTTAAGAATGAGCATCATTCTAGAGAAAAATTCAGAGTAAGTTGGATGAAAATTAAATACTATATGTGTGTGTAGCAACTACTTTATAAACAAAATCTCAGAATAACATCTAATCAAATAAAATGATAGGATTTTTAAATGACCACTAGTTTAATAATACTTATGCACAATGCTTATGAACTATTTTCCCCTCATCTAGCAGCCCTAATGTTGCCTGACTGGTGTTTTACACTAAAACAGTTCGTGATATGTTGTCACTGTAATGCAACTTCCTAATGAACGGTAACACATACTAACAGAGGACTTCAACAGTATTCACTTTCAAAGAACAAAAAGATTTTTCACTGAGCAAGAGACACATGAAGCAGTCATCCTTTCATCATCAGCAGGTATAACGATGTTGCCCTCTACAATAGTGGCGTAGGACCTATTTGCCTATGAATTTTTCCCCCATAAAGGGCAAAACAGGAACCCGACCACATAAAACCCTGAAAGACAGTTGTTACTCAGAATGCAACCAGCAAATTTTCACGGGCATTGATTTTAAGCTAAACCTCTTGAGGAATCCATAAGTAAGCAAACCCTCATAGGTCTTTGCATGTGTCCCAACTTTTCATATATCTTTTTCTTGGTTCAAATGTTATTAGACAGCTTTTAAAAGGAGTAAGTTACTTTGAATCAGAGACAAATAATTTATTTCCTGTCAAACTATATAAAAGTTAATACAAAAAGCCTGTGTTCTCACTTTAAAATCCTATAAAATCTCTGAGTCCATATGCACCAAATATAATTAAATGTTAACTTACTCACTAAACTTGTCTCTATTTCTCCTTAGCCGCTGAGTGCTGGTGTTGCTAATGAAATTCATGAGAATAGCATGAAAGACAACATACTTTTTAGACAATAGTATGCACACACACAAAAAGCTATGAGTTTTTTACAGGCAATCAAGTGGCACTAATTATACTATAATAGATCTGTCTTTAATTTAAAAGATTCAATCTAACATTTTTGTTCACTAACCTTGCTGTGATCTCATTCTTATGACAATACAGCAGACCATAGAACTCTTAAAAGTTTCTGTACATACTGAATTGGTCTTGCATAAGTTGACAAGGATTCTTGGAATCCTTGGAACTTTCTATTGGAAAAAAATATCTGATTTCCCCTATGGAATAATAGCTAACTAAATTGTGGGAACATCCTTCAACATCCAGAATAACTGCATATTTTTTAAAAAATGATATACAATTCAAGTTTATTTGGAAACCATATTAGACTAAATTCTACATATTAAATTCTACCACATCTGAAATTTGGGTTTTAGAATTTACATTTAAATTTGATATATTATCTATATATTATCTACAGCATTCCCTTAATGTATTGTTCATTATTCATCATTTGTCTTTTTTCCTCTTACTGGTTTTAATTGTGTTAACCAAATATTTCTAAAGCCCAACAAGGACATATTTAGACTAGAAATTGGGTATGCAATGTTTCACAGCATTATTTAAGTTTTTAATGGTATATTAGAATATATAACCCATACAGTATTTCAGATTTGTTTGCTAATCTGACATTTGTTAGCTATCTGTCCCCATTTTATGGCTTAATTTTTTTTAATCTCTACTATTTATTCAATTCCTTAAAGTTGTACTTGTATTAGTCATATTTTTTTCATTTTCTCCTTGAAAATTGTAAAACCTAGCTTGTAATTAAATAAAATGAAAAAAGATTAAATATTGAAATAAATGAAAAAAAGATCTAGATAAATAGTGCTGAACTTTCTAATTAAGTGTCCTAGCTATATATAACAACTACATTGGTTACAACATCATCATAAAATCGGCCACCTAAGTAGTATCAGTAGTAGCACATTTTATTTCATTGTTCTGCTTTTTCTATTTAGATAACAATGAATATGATATTGAAAAATATTATTTTTAGTCAATTATTTAACAAATCCAGTTCTTGGTATTATTGATTTCACAGATCATCTTTCCACCTATCCAACACATACCCACAATTCCTGTAAAAACATCATGTTTATTCACTGAAGTCAGGCATTTGACCTACCAAAATTTGTGAATTTATAGTGATTGTTCAAATTAATTATAAGGCACACTACACTCACTCCCATAGAAATTTTTTATTGATTAAAGTTTAAAGCTTATTTAAGGCATATTTAACTTGCAACTAGAGATGGGAAGGCCTGGAAAAAAGCCAGAAAAATTGGGGGAAAAACAGGTTTTTTTCCATTTTTTTCCAAAGCCGTTTTTTTCCGGAAAAATTTTTAAAAAAAGTGTGTGGAATATGTTCTTTTCCAATGATAAATAATATATCTATGACATGGTATTCAAACTATATAACATGAAGACCTTAATGGAAGCTTTCTGAGACTTTTTGTAAAGTCTTAAATTATTGCAAGTTCTCTCAGCTGAAGACAAGCAAATCCTGGAATAGAATTCAAGTAACACTGTACTTCTCAGTGCAGTTCTCAAACAGGAGAAATATGCATTTGTGCCACTAGGGGGTTCTGCAGGGAAAAGCCTTGAGTTTAGTTTACTTGTGTACCTTGAACCTCCTACAGTTGAGTAATTGTTGGTATACAGGAGATGATAGTTTCTGTCCTCCTCTCAGGCCTTAACTGACCGGTAAGAGGGTAAATTTGTCTGACAAATTAGTTTCTCTTTTGTAACCCTTAAATGATTCCTATTAATGTTCTCCACCATCACAGCATAATGTTTACCTATAGTCTGGTCAGTAAATTGGTTTTTCTTTTCCTCCTCTCAGTAAAATGGTGAGACCAACATCTAGAGTTTTGAAACATTTCCACAGTGCAGTTTCTGCTGAGAGCAAAGCTGCAATTTGCAAATATTGTGAGAAAAAATATTCTTTTCCAAATGCTACAAGGATGACAAAACACATTCTTGCATGCCAAAGGTGCCCTAAAGACATTAAAAAATACTTTATGGAATTAAATGATGAGGACCAGAATGAAAGTGCAAGTAGCTTTTCCTTCCAGAGTTCTAATTCCAGAAACACTATTGCTGCTGCTTCTGGATCATTACAAAGTGTTTCTTCACCAGCAGCATCTTCAAGTAAAGAAGTGTTGCAAACCACTGCCTCACAAAAATGCACCATACCTTCAGTTATAGATAAAATGACACCTGAAAATCAGGAGAAAATTGATCATGCCCTTGCAAGAGCAATATATGCTTCTGGATCAGCACTGTCAATAACTGAAAATGCATATTGGCAGGAAGCTTTTAAATTATTACGACCGTCATATCATTTGCCAAGCAGACATTCCTTGAGCAAGCCTCTTTTGGAGTCAGAATATGAGCATGTGATGGAATCTGTACAAGGAAAAATCGGTGAAGCACTATATCTTGCAGTACTTACAGATGGATGGACAAATGTTCGGGGAGAAGGAATCATCAACTTTGTGATAACAACACCTCAACCAGTCTTTTACAGAAGCATTGAAACTGGAGAGAACAGACATACTGCAGAGTATATCAACAGTGAAATATGTGCAGTTTTAGAGAAAATTGAGAGTGGTAAAGTATTTGCTTTGCTGACTGACAATGCAAGTAACATGAAAGCTGCATGGGAAATCATAATGGACAAGTATCCACATATTACTGCAATAGGATGTGCATCTCATGGACTAAACTTACTTCTTAGTGACTTCATGAAACTGGACACCCTTCAAAGGATTTATAGAAGAGCTAAAGAAGTTATCAAATATGTAAAAGCTACTCATGTTGTCACCGCAGTCTTCAAGAAGAAGCAAGAAGAAAAAAATGCACAGAATAAAATAGTGACACTGAAGCTCTGTAGTAAAACACGTTGGGGTGGAGTGGTGATCTCCTTTGAAAGTTTACTAAAAAACAAAGAAGCTCTTCAAGCAACAGTAATAATTGAGAATCTTAAAATTCCCAGAAATATCAGGAACAGTGTGCTTGATGAGGACATGTTTTGGGTTCTGCTGCAGAACTACCTACAGATTTTAACACCAATTTTTTCAGCAATCCGTTCACCTTAATCAGACACTGCACTTTTGTCAGAAATTCCTAACCACATGGCTATGATAAAAACATCTGTTTTTGAAAGCCTAGGTGCATTTCCACTTACAACTGCTGGAAAAAGTAAAGTGAAAGATTTTATTAAGAAATGGGAAGAATTTTGTTGCCATCCAATACATGCCGCTGCAAATCTACTGGATCCAAGATTCAAAGGCAGTGGTGTGAGTGATGAGAATACAGCTGCTGCATTTGACTGGATTACGAAACAAGCTGCACACTTAGGACTTGATGTTGGAAAAGTACTTTCAGATGTTGCAGAATATAGAACATCTTCAGGGATTTGGGCCAGGAATGCATTTTGGGATTCTGCAAAACATATCCCTCCTGCAACATGGCGGCAAGGTCTCTGCACCACACAACCTCTGACCCCTCTTGCATCTCGCTTACTGCAGATTCCTGCATCTTCTGCTGCATGTGAAAGAATCTGGTCTGTGTTTGGTAATATTCATACCAAATCAAGAAACAAACTGACCTGTGAAAGGGTAGAAAAGCTTGTTTCACTCCGTGCAAACCTAAAGTTTTTAGAAGTCCATGAGAAAAATGACAAAGAGGAAGAGGAAGAAGAAACGTAAAATGATGGCAGTAGTTCAGAAAATGAGATAGAATGAACTGCATGTATATGCTGTGTCTTCTGTTTCTTTTTTTTTAAAGCACCACTCAAAGGGTAGACCTTCTATGGAGCTTAAATATTGAGGTGGACCTTAACTTTATTTGCTGTTGGTGCTAAGGGGCAAATCTGATTATTTTTTATGTTGATGGTTTCTTGCTTTTTTTGTTGCTTTTGAGAGAAAGGAGGGTGGTTACCTGTTTTATTGCAAGCACGATACTTTTATATACACTGCATTTCATGCAATTTGTAAAACTACTCCACACTGAACTTTTTTTCAATTTTTCCAAAATTTCTATTTTTTCTAGAAAAAACAGGGGAAAAAACGTTCTTTTCTCATGGCTTCAAAATTTCCAGAAATTTTACATCTCTACTTGCAACTATGATATGAACAATAGTAGGGAGAGTACAGCTATATATGGATCCATATTAAACATAGGCCAGGGATTCTTAAACTTTGTGGTACCATGACAACCTAAAAAGATAAATTAATCTCTGTGACCTCCCACTTTTCATGGAAAATAATGTTGAGCAAGAAATAAATATACTACTTACTTTTAATAATACATTTTAATCTGTGTGTCACAGGGATTCTCAAACTTTGCAGTACTTCAATCTACTGGGGCTTTTACAGATAAAAAACAATACCCATACTGGATTTTGACAACACTCCTGCTTTGCTATGCAAGCCTGATCAGGTTTAAAAAAAGAAATGTGATTCCTTCCAAATAGTCCCAACCCAGAGTTGAGACCTCTGACGCAGACGCAAATGCAATTTTTTTATGCTTAAAAACATATCACTGTGTGTGTGTATGTATGTATGTGTGTATGTATGTATGTGTGTATATATATATATATATATATTATTAATAGCACAGGCTCAAGAATTGTGTGCATTTCAGGTATTCGTACTAAAACATAAAATTATTTTATATGAAAATCTGACTTATTAAAATTATGTACATTTTTATTGTTTTTAGTATAGATTACTCATTAGTATGTGCTTACATAGGCTTGTAGTTTACATGAGATTTTAAATATTTTAAATATTAAAAAAGATTTTAAATATAAAAGAGAATAATTCTCTAATACTTAATTCATTAGATACAATCCAGGAGTTAAAGGAGGTTAACATGAATGACACCAGTTAATACATAAGCATGTATTAAAGTTCACTAATTTTTATAGCAGCTTGTTATTTCATTTTGGTGTGGTATTGGTATGATCTCTAAGAACGTAAGAGGCACAGTGTGGTTTAGCAGTTATGATGTTGGATTAGAACAGAGACATTCAGGTTCTAGTCCACAACTATCCAAGGAAGCTCCCTGGGTGACTTTGGACCAACCACTCTCTCCCAAACCACTCTCCCTCACAGTGCTGTGGGGGAAATCGGAGTTTGGAGCACTACGCATTCCACCCCAAGCTTCATGTCATGGAATCAATAGCTAATAATATTTTGTGTGCTTTTATCTCCTGACTGTAATTACTTTACAGCATTTCAGAAGAGTCAGAAGACTGATGAGACAGTGTCTTCTTGTTCCTTTTGGTTGTTTTGCTCCAAGGATACAGGCATCATAACTAATCAATATCTGGGACTACCATTTTGGGTGTCTGATTGAAAGTTAGAGAGAATGAGAAAAATGAAAAATATTTCACCTTTCCTCATCTATAACCAATCCATCAACTTTCTTTTTTCCTTTTCTGTGATCACTAGAAAGAGGTGGTATGGCTAACAACTAGAGTCTGCTACACATCAAACAAGAACAACACGCAGAACCCCAATCTGACACCAGACTTCCTCTCATCACATCCACTACATTCAACCTGGAACCTATATGGGTTGGCCACAACAATGACCATAATTCCATCCAGTGCAAATATATGAAAAACACAGGGGGAGGAAAGCTTGTTATTTAAGTAACTATGCCATAGATTGTTTTGTTTGTTTCTTTAAGAACACGTATAATATGGGGAGTATATTGCTGATAAAAGTAAGGATAATAATTCCTTTCTCAACCATAAATGCAAAATATTTGTATAAATGAAACATTCTTAGCATCTTTGGATCTGTAGAATTCCTGTAAAAAGAAATCAGCTACATCAGTACAGAAATCAAGTACATATTAATTTGAATATGAGTACAAAATAGAACCAAGAGTGATTCATCCTATCTTTCACCTTGCTTCCACCAGGCTAGAGAAAAAATTAAGGAGATGTACCTGATTTTAAGCAAAACATGTATCTTCCAAGAAAATACAAATGTTAATGTTTAGACTGCTACAGGTAATCCTCGCTTAACAACCATTCATTTAACAATGGTTTGAAATTACAATGGCCTAAGAAAAAGTTATTTACAACCTGTACTCACACTTACAACCATCCCAACCTGTCACACCACCCTCCACAGTCACTTGATCACGATTTGAGACCTTTTTGATGACAGTTGTTAAGCAAATCACTGTGGTCATTAAGTGAATCGTGTCATTAAATGAATTCCAGCAAAAAACATTCATTGGGGAAGCTAAATTTGCTTAATGACCATATGATTCACTTAACAATTGCAGTGATTCACTTAATAACCATTGTAAAATGGTCGTAAAATCAAGTCCGGTCATGTGGTGACTCACTTAATGGCTGCCTCACTTAATGACCAATTTTCCAGTCCCTATTGTCATCATTAAGCGAGGACTACCTGTATATCAAAACTGCAAATGCTCAAGATTTTTTGCATCATGTTCTAACAGGAAAGTACTTGCAGCACAGTGAATGTTGCATAACCAATGAGGATTTTAGTTGTGGCAGAATAAGACAGCCTCCTTGCTGGTAGGTGAGAGGCATTTCAGCTATGATATATCTGTACTGTGCCAGTATTTTCCAAGCAAAATTCAAAAAAGTAGCTTTTACCTATAAAGCCCTTCGTAACTTTTGTCCTACAGGACTGTCTCTCTAAATGCAGACAGTCCCTGGATTACACAACCTCCAACTTGCATTAACCTAAGATCAAACTAACATGGAAGGAATATACTGCAATACTGTACAGTAGAGATGTCAGCGTTCAAGATACCTTAGAATATATTATCTATTTACAAGAACCTCTAATAGTAGAAGTTAGACCAGCACATGTCTTTACCAAGTGGGAAGGCTACAGGAACTCATAGAAATTAGACAAGCATCAGAACAAGAATCAGTAAAGGTACTAATCAAGCTATGCCAGCAAATCTGAGATCAATACAGGGGCCAGCAAATTGGAAGAGGATAATCTACATTCCAATACCAAAAAAAGGAAACTAACAGAACATGCAAACTATGATACAATATTCTTTTTTCACATGCTAGGAAAATAATGCTTAGGATTATGTAATGCAGATCAGAACCCTACATGGAAAAGGAGTTGCCAGCTGTTCAAGCTGGCTTTAGAAAAGGCTGAGCAACATGAAATATTATTGCTAATTCATGCTGGATAATTGATAAAGTGAAGGAATACCAAAAATAAGTCACTATGTGCTTCATTGATTTTAGAAAGGCCTTTGATTTTGCTGATCATGTGAAGCTGTGGATTAAAATTAAATATCAAAATCAAACTAATGAGAATAGGTACAGCAACCAGCCTTAGAACTGATAATGAAGATGTAGTAGGAGTAGATAGCTTCTGCCTTTTAGGATCAAGCATCAACAGTAAAAGAACAAGCAGTCAAGAAATATGCCGCAGACTAGAAGTTGGTAAAGTCCTCATGAAGGCCCTGGAAAAGATATTACGATGCTTTGATGTATCTATACTACAAAGATCACAATAGTGCAGATATGATATACCCCGTGACACTCTATGAAAGCAAAAGTGTGACTCTGAAGAGTTAATAGTCGTTAAGAGCAGTGTCATGCAACCATGACTTGTAACTTCCTACCAGCTTCCCCGCTAGCTTTGCTTATCGGAAACTGGCTGTGAAGGTCACAAATGGTGATCACATGACCACAGGATACTGCAACTATCATAAATGCATGCCAGTTGCCAAGTGCCTGAATCACAATCATGTGACTACAGGGATGCTGTGACAGAAAATTCAAGGACTGGTTCTAAATCTCCTTTTTCAGTACTGTTGTAACTTCAAACAGTCACTGAATGAGCAGTTGGTAAGTGAGGACTAACCTATAACTATAACTTATATAAAAGAAGAATGATGGAGCTGTGTTGCTGTGTTTAATGCTTCTTGTAATATTTGCCCCTCCCTTACACAAAATTCTAGGGTTCAGTTCAATAGCAAGGACTTAAGGGACAGGCAGTTCATGAAGAGATGGATAAACTGTCCTATCAGCACTAAGGGGAGAAATATAGCATGCATGCCAACCTAACTGAGCAAACTATTCTATCAAACAATTGAACTAATAATAAGCTCTGGGGTTCATCCCAGATCCCTTAATAATACTTAGCATTTATACACTACGTTTCAAGTGTTTACTTCACATATATTACCTCACTAATCCTTAAAAGCATCACAAGATACGCTAAAACTATTATCTTCAAATAACACTTGGGTAGCTAAAGATCACAGAATGACTATTGCAAGTTTATACTTTATTTTCCCCAGGCCCTAAAGCAAGGGAAAGACAAAAAGAAGCATTGTACTCCAAATTCTATTCTGAAGAAAGCTACACTCTCTGAAGAACCTGATAAATTTCACCATCATATTTCCATCTGAAAATTAAGCCCTGTTGTTTTCTAGAATGTATTTAAGTACTAATTACTAGTTGTCTCCAACATGCCACAAAATAAAATAGCTAGCTCTGTCACCATACTGCTTAAAATAAGCAAAGATCTTGGAGCATCAGCTGTATGCCAGAGGATATACTAGAACAGCAGTTAAAGAGTATCAAAAGAAATGGTTTACTTCAATTACCAACTAAAAAGAAAGTTAATCCAACACTACTTATAACTTTAATTTATAATAGCCATATCTATGTAATTAGAAACATTGTTTCTAAACATTTGACATTTATTATAGGATATATTTGGTTGTAGGAATACACTTCTAATCATATACAGATATAGGAACAACGTTAATAATCTCTTTAGACACGTAAATGTACATAACAACATGCAGAGATGGTAAGTTTCCAAGTAGAACAATGGCAGGCTAACATACCTCTGCTAGACAGCAGAGATGACACTGAGGAGATTGCCAGTAGCTCAATTCCTTTATGCCTGAGTGAATGGAGCTTCCCCGCACAAGAGGAAGCCATCAGATTCCCCATCTGCGCTCCGGAGGGCTGCTCCTTGAGAGCAGAATGGCAAGATCCAAAGGGATACTGTCAGCTACTCTCGAGTAGAGTGCCAGGACCCACAGAAGACAACACCAACCTCAAAACTTCAGACAGAGACTGTTAACGGACACTGTGCTTGCCGAGTCTACTTTATAAAGCACATTTTTGGGGACAAATAATTTACAGTGAATAGAGACCTTCAATGCAACAGAGAAACTAATACCAACTGGGTGAGTGGACCTTCAACCCATGGAAAGAATTAAAAGTTAAGAGGCAGAGAAAATAAAGAGAATTTAGAAGCAAAAAGCTCGCCTGGAGTTTGGACTAAGAAAATTATTAACAGGATAAGGCAACAGTCAAGTTTGGAGTTTTATTAATCTGACAATTAGAAACAGTTGAAATAATTAATTAAATAAAAGTACCTTCATAGGAAAAAGAATTGTTTAGATTATCTGATGAAGAGGATTGGCTGACTTCATTAAACAAAGACACGGCTGACAAACAGGAAACAGCAAATTATGAAAAATCCTGGGAACACAGACTCTGATACAAAGTGGTAATTATGAATAAGGAACTGCTAATTGAGAGTTTTTTGGATATTATTTTTCTTCTCCTTTCTGTCTTTGGGATTATAAACTTTCTAACAAAGAAAAATGGCCACTACAAGAAAAGCAGCAATAGCTGTAGAAATGGTCATAGCAAGGAAGGGATCATTCATAGAAGGTCAGTAGGTGGCGTAAGAATCAAAAGACTTTACAAAAAGTGCTTGAGCGACTGGGGAAGAGCGTTTTGCATCAGTTAAAAGAGTTGAAGAAAAGCTGACAAATTTAGAAGAGATAGTGGAAGAGAGATTTATAAATATGGGAAAAATGGGGATAAAAATTTGGAGGATTCTATAAAAAAAATAACTAGAGAAGTTAAACAGAACAAAGAAAAAATAGAAATTTTGGAAAATAAAGCAGAAATAACCAATAGGAAGACAGGAAGGGCCTTAGATAATATGGCCCTTTTCGGACTAAGAAAGAATGAATTTTGTTTAAGATTGAGGGCAGTGCAAGAAGAACCTGGTCAAGATATTAGACAGAAAGTTGTGGAGTCCCTATCCAAATTTTTGGAGTGGGATGAAGAAAGTATGGAATCAGAACTGGACAAAGCATACAGAATTAATACAAGATATGCAAAAATGAGAAAAATACCAAGGGATATACTTGTGCACTTTGTCAGAAAGAAGGTAAAGGATCAGGTTCTCCAGTGTCATTTTAATGGGCTAGGACTACCTGACCTCAAATTGTATTTTGCTGCCTGTTATTTGGTCTGGATGAAACAATGGGTTTTGCTGAGAAATAAAAGAATGTTAGAATTGGAAGACTATAACCTGAGGTTTAGTTGGCATGGGTTTTTATTGTACGATAAGGTTAATTTGGATTTTAAAAATCACTATGTAAGAAGTGCCATATTGAGAGAATGGACAAATACAAACCCAGATTATGGCCAAATATACCTTTATTGACCTTAGCACAGGAAGCATTCTATAGAAAAGAAACAGTAGATAGAGAGAAATTACAAATACAGGAGGATGGGAAATTAAGATGAAGTCAAGAGCACAATTGACTGCAGAAGGACATAGTTTTCATATGTACAGTTAAAAGAAAGGTTTAATTTAGATAAAAAGACAATTGGAATTGAAAAACAAAAAATAGAATTTGAAACTGAACTATGTACAAATGATGAACATTTAATAACAAAAATGTATAAAATTTTGTTAAGATTTAAAATAGAAGAAGAACAAGTTAAAGACTGCATGACAAAATGGGCTATTAACTTTGAATATAACATAGAGATGGACACTTGGGAGAGATTATGAGTAACTGGTATTAAATTTGCATTGTGTCATAATTTAAGAGAATTTTTTTTATAAAATAATGTATCATTGGTATATGACACCAGAAAAATTATCAAAAATGTACAACGGTATTTCAAACAGTGTTGGACATGTGAAAAGCATAAGGGAACATTTTATCATGCATGGTGAACTTGTGAGAAGGTGAAAGTTTGGATACAAATTCACACAATGATGCAAATGATTTTAAAGATTAATATTGCAAAAAAAAAAAAAGGATTCTTTTTATTGGGACTTATGGACAACGTATTAGAAAAGACTCATGGTAGACTGATTTTGTATATGGTAAGTGCAGCAAGATTGTTGTATGCACAACAATGGAAGAATAATGAAATTCCCACAGTGGAGGAATAGATTGTGAAAATGTAAGAATTCGCAGAAATGGCAAAACTGATCTGTCTAGTCAGAGAAAAAACAATAACTTTTTTGAAAACTGGAAACCTTATATGGACTTTTTTCTGACGGAAGAAAAATATGAAGTGATGATTTATGGGTTTGAAGATTAAGAAAGATGTGGATTAAATGAGGGGCTGAAGGGATTTGTATAACATCTAAAAGGGAGGATTAAGATTATAATTATCTGTTGAAAATAAGATAGAAATCATTCATATATTTTTAAACTTTAGGTTTTTTATTTTCTTTTGTTTTTTGTTTCTTGCACTTTTGTCCCTTTCTCTCTTCCTTTCTTTCCTTTTTTCTTTTGATTAGTCTTTTCTTCTTTGTAAAAATTGTTAATAAATATCAATTTTAAAAAAACATGCAGAGATCGTACATAGATAGAATGTTTCAGGCCAATCTCAAGTGATATCTACAGTATTTGTAAAAACTGCTATACATGCATCAGTTTTATGAATTCTTGTAACAAGAGGATCTATCCTTTAAGGCAGGGGTTCTCAAAGTACAGCCCGCGGGCCGGATACAGCCCACTAGGGTAATTTATCCGGCCCACCCGCCTGATTGGCCGCCGCTGCTGTCTGTCAGAAGCAGAAGTGTCAGGGCTGTGTCAGGAGCTGCAGGCGATGCATGAGGAGGGAGATCGCAGAGCCGGACTATTGTACATGACAGGTATGCCGGGTCCGGCGGCTCTCCTCCTCTCCTCATACTCCGCGGGAGGGATCCTCTGTGTGCATAGGAATTCGTTCATGTTTTTTTCAAACTATAGTCCGGCCCCCCAACATTGAGGGACCGTGAACTGGCCCCGTTTAAAAAGTTTGAGGACCCCTGCTTTAAGGGAACTTATTACATATGCATGCAAAGAAGTTATTCATACTATCCAGTGTTAATGTAAGTTAACACAGGTAAGATGAGACCTCCTGGTCAACAGACCAGGCATAGGTGAACATTACAACAGTATCAAAAGGGGCAGTCTTCATGCTCTACTAGAGGAAGCCTGTATGACAATGCATTACAATTCTGGTATACAATTCTTCAAACATGAAGACAAAACTTAAAAAAAAGAAACCTCTTGAGGGAAAAACAAGCCCCTTTGAGCTTAGTGAGGAGAGTTATGTTGTGATTATTGCCATATATCTAGTATTTCCCTTTGGCATTCCACTCTCTTTGAACTTATTTACTATGATTCAGATGCTTACAGACTTGATCTCATGTCCAATTATATGGGCTTAAAAAACTATTTTTGCGAAAGGCACAACAGAAAGCCCTAGTAGAATTATTACTGCATTATTATACATTTGTGTATAGACTGGAATGGCATCTTATTCTGAATAAACATGGTTACTTCATTGGGAATAGTCAGAATGTTAATAGAAGCAAAGGGTCTGGCTTCTTGAGGCTAGAATCTTGTCAGAGAGAAAAGGCAAACAATCATGGCTGAAAACAGCAAAGTCCATTAACTATGAAATATGGAAACAACTAAAACGCCCATTTCATGTATGGCTCCTACAAAAAGAAATCCATTATAGAAGGAAGCATATTAATAGGTGAACTGATTGCAAGACTGAATTTTCTCCCTTAAATTCACTTCAGAAGTGATCAACCTTTTTAAAATTATATAACTGAATGAAGAAAAATCATAGCAGGAAGAAAGATAACAAAAATGATGCCTTGCACACATACCCAAAGCTTTTGCTTGCCTAAGGAAATCTAAACTCTCTAGGCAATGAATCACTTCAACTAAGAAAAAAGACTCCCCAGTCACTTGTAGAAAGAATTTTAAAAAGAAACTTCACAAAGGCAAATTAAGACTCTAAGATTATAAATATAAAGAGGAAATGGGAGGAGTGAATCAATTAGAGTATTATCCATATCTCAGGATTCCCTTCTGAAAAGAGATCAAGGGCTGAATTAAGGATCAAAATGATTACTTGACTAACCAGCCAACAGAGATGCAGATAAGAAGTGGCAGATATATACACATAGTGAATCCAAACTGACAAAATAGAGACTCTGTAAAAAAGAAAAACATTACAGCCCAAGCAACACAGAGACATACTGTAAATGTAGAAAGGCAGAATGACAAAATCTATAAGCAAGCCTTTAAACATTTTTGCATAATCTTCAAAGAAACATTAATACAACTGAGTGGTTGCAGTTCAGATTGAAACACGTTGTATGCTTCCTGTTTAATAACTGGAGAGTTATTAATAAAACAATTTCTAATATAAGAAATGTTGAAACATTGAAATGTTTAGACGGTGGAATATAATTAAAGAATATTTTATTATTTAAATTACATTTCCAATCACAAAACCTTCACTACCTGTAATATATTTTCTATTAGGATTTTTTTTAAAAAAAGAAAACCATCAACCTTCCATTAGGAGTTACCTGTATCAGGCAAGAATGAATCAGAACCAGTAAGGGTTCCCTCTGTTAGCTCGTATTTCAAGGAACCACACCTTTTCCAAGCCTTGTAGGTTAGCCATGTGAATTTAGGAAAAGAGACACTGAGTTAATTATGAAAGTGGTGAAAGGAAAGAAATATGCACTGGCAGTCTGTCAGTGCTTCTAAGCATCCTTAACTTGAGGATGTGTTTTTCTGAGCCTATATACTACAACCAAACCCAGGAAATAATGTTCCTTTAATACAGTATTTCTCAACTTTGGCAACTTGAAGTTGTGTAGACGTCAACTCCCAGAATTCCCCAGCCAGCACGCAAGTTGCCAAAATTGAGAAACATTGCTTTAAGAAACAGCCAACAGACACAGGGTGGCTGCCTGCATCAGACGTGAAGCGGCTGGGCTCACAATCCAAATATTGCATATGTGTAAGGATTATGGACTAAAAAAGAGGGTTTACTATTTAAAAAAAAACAACTTCAGAACATTGAGAAAAATTAAGACACCTCATTTTAGGGATATTCAAACTGTTTTGTGCACAGAACAGCTGGTTTTGATGGTCTGCATCTGAATGGAACATGCATGTTTCAGACGTTTTGCTTTATATATGGAACAAAATAGGGTTGTTTTGTTCTGGATACAGACTTAAATGCAGTTGCTCTAGGCCAGTGTTGTCCAACTTGGCCACTTTAAGATGAGTGGACTTCAACTCCCATGCTGGCTGGGGAATTCTGGGAGTTGAAGTCCACTCATCTTAAAGTGGCCAAGTTTGGACAACACTGCTCTAGGCAGAAATTTGGGGGAGGGGTGGGAGGGAGAGGGGAGGCACTCGGGAGATTGGTGGGATGGGCAGGCCAGTAGATATGCCATGTTGGGAGCCTGTTTTTTACTGCAGAGATCATCTGATATGAAGCAGGAATACAGGCCAGTATATCAGTAGTGGCAACCAAGAGGAGGCATGGGAAGGCAATGGGAAGATTTGGGGGGAATGGGTTAATGGATTACACCATGCTGGGAAATAGTGGAAGCTGAGAGGAGGGAGGGGAGGGGAGGGGAGGGTGATGCTGGGAAGATAGGTGTGAGACAAGCCAGTGCAGGGACTAGGAGAAAAAGGAAGGATTGAGGACCCATTTTGTTTCAGTTAAAAGCAAGAACAATCAAAACATTCTGGATTTTGTTTCTACTAAACTGTGGCCAATTTGAAACTATCCAGCAGAACTTATAGGGCATGATTGTTTGTGTCAGATTTGAAATAACACTTATCTTCCATTTTATGCATACCTGTTATTTATTTTTTTCACTCTACACAGATAAAAAATTTCTGTGGTTTTTATTATCTTCATCATCATCACCACCATCATCATTAAACGTGATATATCTCTGAGTACCAAAGGTTCTCAGTGGTATACAATAAAAAGAAATTTAAAATCAAAACTTTAAAATAGTAACAATATTAGTTAAAACTATCAAGTAAACAAGTAGAATTAATAATTAAAGTTAATACTTGGAATCAACAGTTAAAAGCCTACATAAAAACTGTGTTTTAAAGGGCTTTCTAAAAGTTAATAATGATGTTATGCTACTCAGATCTGCAGGGAATGGATTCCAAAGAGCTGAAGTAACAAAGAATTCTCAATCGCAAGTTACTACCATAGCTCTCAGCAACTGTATGTGAATCTCCTCAGAAGATATCAGTAAAGGTGGAAGTGCATTCAGAAGGAGATGTGGTATCTCTCAATAGCCTGGACCTTAGTTGCATAGGACTTTAGTAATGACCAGCAATTTGCATTTTTTCCAGAAATTTGCACTCTCCAGTGCAGTGCTATAAGAACAGGTGTAACATGGTCTCTTCAGGTTCTTCCTCAGACCAACCTGGCTGCCAAGTTTTGTACAGTGGAAGTTTACAAATTAGACACAAATGCAGCCCCAGTACAACACATTAACTTAGTCAAGCCTGGAGATTACTAGCATGTCCATCACAATTTTACAGTTATTATCTTCTAAAAAGGGGACAGTTGCATACCAACTGAAGCTTATAAAAGATACTTCTGCTACTTCCCTCAATCTGGGAAACCAAAAACAGATTTAAGTCTGAAAGCACTAACAAGCCATGTACCCATGAATGGGAAAATGTTATCCCATTCAAGACCAGCAAATCTTCTACCTGTTTAGAATTACGGCCACTCACAATGAGATATCCATATTGTGTGGATTCATTTTCAATGTGTTAACTATCTACAAGCCAATACTAACTTGCATTCAGGAAATTCACACCATTTCCTGAAGAAGTCACATAAAAAAAAATTGGGTGCCACAAGCACAAAAAGAGCACCTAACTCAAGATTTCTGGATTATCATTCCAATGTTTAATGTAGTTATTGAAAAGTACAGGAGACAGAATGGAGCCATAAAAAACGAAATATATAATATCTCCCATTTTGAAGAGTAACTGTCTTGCAATGATACCATCTGAAATCAGAGAGAGAAAAACAGAACCACAGCAGAGTCATTCTTCCTATTTCCAGGGCCTTTGGGAATAGGTGACATAAATAAGCAAAAATAAATATATTTCCAAATCTCTCACACAATCTAAAAGGTACTGTTGACAGTGGTATCAAAAACCATTGAGAGATCAAGGAGAACCAACAAAGACTTATTCTGTCAGTCCCCACACAGTATCAATAATCAGGCCAACCAAGAGTCTCAGCCCCTTAGCCTGCTCTGAAATAATTTTGAAACAGGTCAAAATAACCTCTTTCCTCTACAATTGCCAGAAGCTGAATAGCCACTACTCTCTCAATCGTTTTATTCAGTCCTGGTAAATTTTAGACTAGACCATAACTAACCATGTCACAGAGATCCAGGGCAGGCTTCCTAAGCGGACTAATTGCCTTTTTTACCCAAGGAGACATTCTACTCACCCTCAGAGATGTATTTTATGATGTTAACTAAGGCATCTCTAATAACTTGTCAGCTAAAAGTTACAAATCAAGTTGGGCAAGAATCCAGAGAACAAGCGATAAAACAAATTGTTCCAAGCATCTGGCCACATCCTTGATTCCCTCTCTTGTCAGAATGAGAAGCCAAATAATTTGCCTAAATTAGGTCCTTACTCCTCCAAAACAAAAAGAGGAGGGGCTGGAAAAGAGGCCCCCCTCAGCACCAGTGCTTCAGAAAAGGTGAAGGAGCCCCATCCAAGTGAGGGACTGAGACAGATATCCCCTCCCCTTTGAGCAAAGTCCAGTTCTGATAGTACAGGCTGAGTGAGGGGGTGGGGGGGTGAGAACACACACACACACACACACAAATGTTACAAGGGTATCTTATGTCCAAATCACACCCTCCACATCAGAGTCAGAGGATTCTATGTGCACTCCTGACAGTTGCGGAGGGTTGGTTCATGAGGATATCAAAGATGGAATTGATGGAAAAGCTGGGGTGCATGAACATAATCAGCAGTTTCCCAGGACTTGTCTGGGCAGAATTGACTTTCCAATGAATTAAGTATTCCAATCTGTACCTTCATGTCTAGAACCTAAAATACATTCTACTTTAAATTCTAATAGCAATGGGGGGTGGGGTCAGTAATGCACAGAGAGCATGAACAGCATTCAAGAAAAAGCAACTGTGCTATAATACTGGGTGGATCTTCATCTAGGCTAACAACTATAAACAAAAGTGACTGCCCTAAACCAATCTGCTACTGGAAAGGGCTCATCAGTCTGAACTTGGATGGGGTGTGCTCTGCAATACAAGTGAACAAGCTACAATGATCTCTGGGACTGGACATATTATTTGTGAATAGTAGGATGAATACAAAACTTCTGCTTGTTTAATAGCATTTTAATCATGCCATCAGCAAAACAGACTCTTTCATTCCATCTAATTTTGATCACCAAACATTTGACAACAATGGTAGGAATTGCTATTCCTACTAAATTAGCATTATAACTTAGTTTCAAATCACAATGACAGGAGCCAATCTAGCTCATGTTTTAGCTTATGTGCTGCCCCTCCCTATCTGACATGGATGCAAGGAGAGCAAAAGTTTGTTTTTCATTTACTGCAATTTAATTCTACGAATGAAACTTAAAATACAGCTACTCTTAATTACACTTTGTTTAAAAAAAAGTCATTTTTATAAGGCATTGCTTAAAGCTGTGTTCTTTCAAATAAAGTAGTGTTAAGACTAGAAAAAGTTAATCAGGTTGGATGAAATGAAAAGCAATGATAAGCGAAAAGTGGAAGAGAAAATCTCCAAGTTTGCTTAGGCATAAAGCTGTAATGTTAAATCATCATTTATCATGATATAGAAACATAGCCATCATAGAAGCTGAAGCTATATATTCATTGATCCCTTTTAAAGGAAAATGTTCAACTAAACTATGCAAATGTTCAATGATTTGGGCATTTTATTAGTGTTCTTCCCTCTTCAACCAGGAAGATTTTGTTTTGTTTATATTTAATATAAACAAAATATATTTATATTCGATGGAACTGGCCAACTGTGCAGTTCTGAAATACGGCTGTTGATTCATCATACATGAGTCACCCGTTGGGGGAGATGGGCGGCATACAAGTTGAATAAATAAATAAATAAATAAATACTGCACCAAAAAAATACAGCAATTCTAATTCAATATTTCCATCTCAATCACCTTGGATTCCTACATAAAAACTAGTTATATACAGCAGTGTAGCAAAGAATAGTATTTATTAAGTCTCCCAGGCAACTTCGAACTCCACACTTCTACTCTGAAGTGAATAATACAGAAAATCATGATTATGTCCAAACCTACCACAAATAAGGAGCACCAATGTTCATAAAACGGATTGGCACTATGGTTTCTTCTTGTCTTGTATGTAACTATTAATTGCATACCTAACCTACATACCTAAATTTCTTTTCCTATTCTCTGACCCAGGACTGTAAGAATGTAGTATGTAGTACTACCTACATTGAAGACAATATACAAAAGCCAACTTTTTTGTAACTTGGCTGTTCTTGACTTATAATTACAGCCAAATCTGAGCTACAGTTTACTCTCAGATCCTCTTGTAATGCTCAGACTAAGAACACAGTAATACATTTTCATAGTAACTTCATACATTTTTTTTCAAAATGTTATAGATACTTCTATTCTGCAGAAATACAAAGAGATATAAAATAGACTTGCTTAGCATATTAATGTCATTCTTTTAAATTGCCTTCCTAGTCATCCAGTTAGTACATATGTATCAGAGTGTTTTTATTGGGAAATTGTAATTCTTACTGGTACAGCTTAGCCAGGAAGTAGCAACAGGATTATTTTACAAAGCACTGGCCTGACGCTCAAGTAGATACCTCTAAAGATTCAATATGGGCTAAGGACACCATTATGGTTAGATAGCATCACTGAAGCAATGAGCATGAAACTGAGCAAACTCAGGGAGGCAGTGAAGGACAGGAAGGCCTGGCGCAATACGGTTCATGGGGTCACAAAGAGTCGGACACAACTTAACGACTGAACAACAAAAAAGGACACCATTATTCTACTCTCTTTCCCAAACAGACACTCACCAGATGTGTTGAAATTATAATTCTTATGATTCCATACATTGGGTAACCATAATTGGAGAATGATAACCTAAATTCAGCACATGTCTAACTTCTGGAGAGAACAACATTCAAGACAGTGGCCTGCTTGTTCTTTCTTTCAGTGTTCCCCCCCCCCCCCCCGTCTGCCTTCTTGTGTTCTTCTGTGTCTCTTTGTTTTCATTCACAGCTCTTCTAGTTCTTATCATCTCTGAAAGATATCCTAAAGGCTATTACTACATTTTTCATCATCTTGTGGCCGGCATGAAATTTCATAAAGTCTCACAGTTGGCACAAAATCTCACAAATTTTGTTCAAAATTTTAGGAAAAGACAACAATGGGGAAGTGAATAGGGAAAGATAATTGGTGACATAGAATGTGTACAGAGAGACTCATGAGTCCATTAATGGCTCACTGGAGATACCATCTTAAATCATGGTTTAACAATGCCTTTCCCAACATGGTGCTCTCCAGATATTTTGGAACTATAAAGATTCAACACCACTATATATGGATGCACAATGATTTCTTTGCACACCATGGTTTCATGTAGCAATAATTTGTAGAATACTGATCTATGCATCTCCTGTTTATTTTTGCCCTATACAGGATTCTGTGCTTTAGATAAAATTTATTTTTTAACACAGATCTGTGTAGATATCTGCTTGTTTGAATAATTACCAAAATATATCAAAGCATCTGTTTAATATTTCCAGTGTTCAGAATGTTCAGTACTGATCTAGTTTGCCCAACAGAATTCTCAAAACATCAATGATGTTAATATGTTTTCTTTTCAAATTTTATTTATTTTTTGGTTTAAAGACTCATGAGGCCTGGCTGACAGCAGAGATTAACATATAGTAGTGAAAAGTAATGAGCAGCCTGTATAATAGGTGAGGTTATTCCACACAGAAAAAAAATCAATTCTTTAAAAATATTTTACTTGTGTCAATAATATTTGTACAGATTACAATTATGTTTTGTATATACTGGAGATTGTTGAATAGTCACAATATTCAAAGCTTATCCAGCATCCAGAGAATTTACTGGGCATTTTTATTTATTTGGTGAGTTATTAATAATGGGAAGTTAAAACTCTTAATACAGAAAAGCATTAAGCTAGCCTTTTTCATCAGGATTGTTACTTACTATTTATAATAACGATTCTCTTTTATTGAAACAATTCTAATATAATACAAACATTTAGAAGCAATATCCAAAAATATTGATGATTTGATATGATAGAAATATCTGTTTTTTAAAGTCAATTCACTTTTATTTATGATTAAGATCCTCTGAATTCAGTGTGAAGATATAGGATGGAAATACAAATGACTTTCCATGTCCTAGATTGCCCCGACTTAGCTTATACTATTTTTTGTTATATGTACATTTCATGACTGGGGTTTTGGATTATGTGCCTCAGTGATAAACTGCAAATTCATATTCTACTATGCAGAATATGATATAATTAGATATATAAACAAAAATGCACAAAATCCAGTTAGGCAATCTTTAAAAATCAGGGGGGGCGGGCATGAAGGTTTTCAAATTATACCCAGAGCACCTTAGGCACAATCTTAATATGGTTCAGTTAAGTACTCAAGAGCCACCACTGAAAATTTCCTGCTTCTCATGCTTAAAGAATTACTTGCATTGGCACTAAAATACAAGTTTCCAAAGCCAATCCCCATATTATGATTTAGAAACTTGAAAATCTTCTCTGACAATTTACATCATGCCCACCTCTTGCAATGGTACGTGGGAAAGACCTTGGGAGAATGGGCCAAGAAATGCTGCCCAGGGAATGATCAGATAAGAGACACCGTAGCCCGCAGCTGGATAGCGGGCAAGGCAAGAGGCTCAGAAGAGACCCTTCCTAGTTTGCCGGGCTGTAAAGGGGACAGTGGGGAATTGCACTTTCAGGCTTGCAAGATTCTGTTAATGTAGCTTTACAATAAAGTAGAATTAGCTCATCTGGTCATGTTTCCAGTCTGGTCTACGTAGTAGGGCTGACACCTCTACAGCAAAAGGTGAGCATGTCATGTTTGATTAGGTTTCCAAACTTCAAAAAACTTTCACTGAGGCTAACATTAGAACACAGGTTTCTTAGATCATACCCCAAAGTCAAATATTAGCAATTGGAAAAAGTACTTGTTCAAAACTACTGAAGCCCATAAACTACATATTTATATCTACTGATTAATGATTGAATTGGTCATCTATTTATTTCTGGAGACAAGTCAAGGTGTCTTTTTTGACCTTAAAGTCCAAATGGTTTGGGATCATGTTAGATAAAGAACTAAATAAACTTTTAAATCATCATGAAAAGCTCTTTGCTGTGACTAGCCAATGTGAGCCAATATTGTCATCCCTCTGAAATTCCTTCCTTGGAGGGATGAATATGACAGCTGATTTTTTTATAAGGAAAAAGAAAAAGAAAAACCTTCTGCAGATATTTTTACTGCTATCAAAATTTGACTGAATTGTGTTGCATATAAATGGGGAAAATAGCAGCTGCTGGCCTTTATATATTTGCAGTTTAAATGGTGAGATTGTAATTATTGTATATAATAAACACATAAGATATGTTTATGTAATCTAGCATTTTGTAACTGACTTACAAACAAGTTAAGACATTTTAAACAAAATAAGACAAAAATCATATTAAAATATTTTAAATAAATTAACTTTAAATACATTTATAATGAAGGCAAGTTGTTACCATGATTGCTTCCATCATTTGCAGAAGAAATTTGACCAGAAGTGTTAAAAGAACCAGCTTCTTTTTCAAAGATTATGGGGAAAGACATTTAGTCCCGGAGATTTTATGGGATCTAACCTTGTTCACAGGTTTGAAAATTATCTTCATACTGAAAGCAAGTGATACTTTATTCTGAAGCCATATTTTTAGCTCTTGCCTGCTGTAGGAACCCCAGATCAGTTGTAACAGAAAAAAACAGAGGTCTCTTGCCTTCCTTGAGAAGAGATCAGAGACCTTTCCAGTTTCATGCTCCTAAACAAGAAGTGGAAAGTGATTCCTCAAATGTTCATATAGATCAGGGTGGATTCAGAGTGATTATTGTACTGGTTCTTGCTCAGATGCTTCATTTTCAGTCTAGAAGCGTCACTTAAGTTAACTCCCTCAGCCATCAGGGGAAAGGTGAAAAGGAAGAGGGTTGCACAGCTTGTTCGTCAATAGCTATTTTGCATGATACATATACCAAAGGTTAACTTAACCATGGTCATTTAATACCTCCCCAACCCTTACCCTTCAGAACTGTGGACCAATTCCCAGAATTCCTCAGCAAGCATGGCCGTTACTGTCAGTTATGTGAATTGAAGTCTGCACATTTGGAAAACACCAAGATTGAGAAAAGCAATCCAGTGCTCATAATACACTCAGTTATATACTGACTACATAGCCTGGGTTCATACAGTACACTAGGGTGAAACATGGTTGGCTAGTTTCTAGTTGATGTGTCACACAAACTCAGCCAATATAACCATTACTCTTCTCCCTGGACCTATTCATACATAGGTGACATTTAGTTATTAAGCGAGATATTGGTTAGCTCATAGGTGTCTTCGTGTTCCATCAATTATTTCCTTAAGACAGAGGTTAAGGGATGCAGGAAGTCCCTCTGTTGGGTGCAAATAGGACTAACCTAAGCTGTCTTCTCAGAGATGAAATATCCTGAACATTCTGCCCAATCAGTTTGTTTAGTCAGATCAGCAAAATGTATGCTAAACATCTACAGGAGAAACTAATTGATTGGCTTGAATCTGATGGATGAACATTCAATCAACGTCAGACGATGCTTTGGTGCTACAACATCTAGTAGAAAAGTATACCCACAAATCAGGACAAGCCCTTTACGTAGCATTTATTGACTTTAGGTCAGCTTTTGACACAGTATCTAGAACTAAACTGTGGCATAAATTAAAAAATACCACAATTGACAAATGTCTACTCCTGCTGCACATTAAAATACACGAGAATACAAGATGGAAGATCAGGTGCAGTAATCAAGGACATGTCACAAAGCAAATACCCATAAGGAGCAGAGTCAGACAGGGATATGCATTGGCCCCAGTTTTATTCTACTATATAAATTCACTGGTCCCTCATCTAAGTAGCTCTTCTTTTCATCCTCCTAAATTAGCCCAAAGACATGTCAAATTATTACTGTATGCAGATGATGCTGTAATTCTGTCACTAACTTCTACTGGCCTCAAAAGAGCTCTGAGATCACTTATGTATTACTGTACTGAAGAAGAACTAATAATAAATTACACCAAGACTAAGATACATACTTTTTCCAAACGCCCAAAACAGAGAATCTGGAACTTAGGTGGGCAGCCCCTTGAGCAGGTTAAGATATTTAGATATATAGGGATAGTTTTTCAAGCCTCAGGAAGCAGAAATGCCCATGTGGACTATGTTTCCCATAATGCACAGAGATCTGCATCAACTATCCAAACATATTATTTTTCCAGAGGAGCACAGTTTATCCCTGCTGCAATTAAGTTGTTTGCAGCTAAAGTCCAAGCACAATTACTATATGGGGCTCACTGGGACCATGTAACAGCATGGTTACCTTAAAAAGAATATAAACAAAATTTCTAAGAAACATCTTCCAGGTTACCCGCTGTGTTCCAAATGCTATACTTCGACAGGAAGCAGGATTCAGTAAACTCAAATCTAATCTCTGGATAAATATCTTTACCTACTGATTAAAATTACATCACAACCCCAGTGAATTGGCCCATCTAATATTGGTAGATAATTTCATATCCTCTTGGGAAATAGCCATTCAAAAGAAACTGAGTCTCTATGGTTTCTCCAGTGATGCCATTTTAACCTTAGAATTAGATCAAGCTAGATCAATGTTAAGGCAAAGGATCTTAGATATAGAAGGCCAAACAGAAACTGCTGCATTTTCTCATAATATACTTGCTAATAACCAAATCTTAACACCAAAACCAGCTTCATATTTATATCAAATTACAGTCCCCAAATTCAGGAGAGCCTTATCTCTAACCTGATGTAATGTCCTTCCCACAGCTGTTCTGGAAGGGAAGAATAGGAAAATCCCATTACAAAACCCGATATTGCCCCTTTGACATGGGTACCATAGAAACTACGTTCCCATGTTCTTTTGTATAGTCAGTTCTATAGGGACATTCACCACCAGTTGATTACCCCCCTTTTATTTAAATTTCCAGGGTACTCTGATAATTTTTAGAGTTAAAAATTATGTTAAACAACCTGTTAAACAACCAAGATAAATGTGTTTCCCTAAGTAGCAAAATCTGCTACATTATGTGTAAGCTTCACCCACAAATGGTTGCTAACAATTATTGATGCTAGGGGATAATTTTGCTTTGTTTTATAGAATGTATTTTTATTGGTCAATGACCAAAATAAGGTTTCTGTCTGTCTGTCCTGAACATTCCAAATTCTTTAGATTCTGATTGGGGATGTGAAAGCAGACAATAAATGCATATTGCTTTTAAGATATTGCAAATGTTGAAGTATCTGAACCCCATATTTTACTTCAAGCAAACTAGTAACAAACATTACTCAAAAAGACATGTATTCTCAACATTAAATATTTCAGAAGATCCAAAGTACTTCCCAACTGAAGATATGTATTATTTTATTTGTACTCTCGCACTTCTCTGAAATCCTTCAAAAGCATTTTAAAGTCATACCACTACCAAGAGGAACATTCAACAAAGAATATATTTTGCTTTTTCATTCAGAAAACAAATTGGGAAGGGCCTGGAACAAGCATACATCACTCAATCATCGCAACAGCCAACTGAATATAATCAGGCAGCAGTCATTATTAGATTAACTTATCTTTTGTATGAAGTATATCAGGCCATGCTTCCATCAAAAAGTAGGCTTGGAAGACCATTCTCCAATCAGGCATTCACACTGGTATCTGGGCATCGTGATTCTGGCCTTCAAAATTCATGCAACAGCCAAATAAGCATTGTGGTAACAATTGACTGAAGCTTCATATATCTTAACAGCCAGATATACTGTTCTAAGCAGGCTAGAAGCCTTAAAGGATGTGGTATCAAGCCTAGCAATCCTTCATCTCCCAAACAGTGCATGCAAAATAAGCTGAATGTTTTAACAAATTGGCTTCATAAATTATGGAAAGCCAGTTTATTGTTATTGTTAAGGCTCAAAGTCTCCAGTTGCCAGACATCTAAGAACCTGGACTGTCATTTCAAGGAAATCCTGCATCAATAACTGTATATGGTTCCTCCACCCTTGCTACCAATAACACCAATCCATCAGCCACTACCTGTGCCCAAATCAATGCAGAGTTCAAAATCATGCCAGTTAGGCTACAGGACACACAACTGGTCTAAAAATATAGTCTCTGTCACAACAACAAAAATCATGTCTTGCCCACCAAATCTTAAAGACTTTAAAGCCTCATGATATTTGAGATTTGATGCAGCTGGGTGCTAGATACAGAACACCTGTCAGATAATTATTCTCTTTGCCTTTAGTGGAGTACAGGATCTAAAGTGGCATGAGAAACAGCAGATAGTGAGTAGTGGAACTTAATGATAGCCATCTCTATCTGGTGCTCTTCCTTGGAAGGCAAAATGGATCGTGGTGGCCTAGGGCAAAAGCCATGCAATAAGCTAAACAACCAAAAGATGAGTGAATCAAGCACTCCAGTTCATTCCCCAGCCCTCGTTCCCATAATCCAGATAAACTAAGTTTATGTTTTATTCTAGCTCTCATTTATCTTTCCAGGAACTCCACACATGCTACATTGTATACTCATCATCATCATCATCATCTCTTCTTCTTCTTCTATGTCTAAAACCACCCAATCACCAACAAGTCTGTATTTAAAATACTAAAATATTTCTATGGACTAATGGACTAAGACTTGTGTTGTTAATCTTTTGAGGCCTGGTTGGTTGAAGGGAATACCAGGGCTCTAAACTAACCTGGAAAGTCAAGGAAAGACTCTTGAAGCAGCACTGGCAAAACCCTTCTATACTGTTGCCGAGGAAACCCCATGGAGGTGTCCATAAAGTCACCAAATGGCAAGCTCAGTTCAAAGCAACTTTATTTAACCTACCAAACTCAAATCAACTGATGTCACAATGGCCCCTGAGCCTATTATGGTATTATTTAAGGACTGACAATATGAATATCCTGAATATATGGTCTAACATGTTACATTATTTCTTTATACTTATAAAATAAGAAAAATGAGTCTCTCTCTCAGAAATACAGTTACTGAAATGCTCAAAGTTGATATTAATCTAGACAAATCAGTTGTAAAAACCATACATACAAAATATACTCTTCTATTTCTTTTTATGTAACTTATTGTTGGTTCAAGTAGACTTTCAGACTGAGTATATTTTCTTCTGTCATATTTTCTTTTTGATATCTTATTCCATGTTTCACAAGTTAAAAAATTTGCAGCCAAAGCATTTCCCAAGACATAGATTTCTGTTTATTTTTAGATCTTCTGCTCCCATTAACTAAACCCAGCTGCCAAAAAAATTGAGCCAAATTATTTTTGCCCTGAGAATAAATGCTGGATGGTTCTAAGCAAAACAATTTATACTCCAGAAATTTTCAGTGCAACACAGTCTTTTTCCACAGAGATCACAAGTTAAATATTAATTAATGATTAGCCATTAAAACACCACAGAGGAGTAAGAATTTTTATAACATACAGTTTTAAATGAGTTTCTGTAAATCACTGTATTGTGGCATTTATCAAAAAAAAATGTCCTTCAAAAACTTGAATTAGTTGTGCTAATGTTATTAACATAAATGCTTGTCAGCATCACTGTATTCAAAAATTTATAGAACAGTTTGAAAAAATTAAGCAGTTATTAAATCTTTCACTAATTATTCTCATTTGTTATTTCTAAAAACTGAGCCTAATTAATGATGCATTTCCAGTTATGTTCTGCTTTTTATTTTTATCATATTGCTAGATTAGTTCTGATTCATATTTAATTTTGTAGCTTCATATTTAAAATACACTACACAGTTCTTTGATATTTTTAGATTATTATGCAGATTAGTTTTTTTATAGTTTTAATTTCTGACCCATTTACCTGAAAATAAACTCCATCAAATTCAATGAATCTTCCTTCTCAACAGAAGTATATATATTTGCATGGCAAAATATATAAACAGAATATTAAAAATCAATAGACCAACAATTTATATTAACCTACTTCCTGAACTTAATACATTTAAATACTGCTTCAGGTACTTCAGGCAAGTCTTCCAGTACTGACAAATTATCTGTGGCCTGAGAATAATCCCTCAGGAGGGAGTTGCATAATGCCAATGCAATTCCTGAGAAGACCCTGCTTTAGGGTAAGCCCCTTTAAACTAAGTTTATTCAAAGCCTGTATTTAAAGCAAGCATCTCCTGCCAACAAATGGAGGAAATGAATATGTGGAAGATAACAGCCATTTTAAACATTAGAACAGCATTTCAAATTGTATTCAGAAGCTGTTGACCACTGCAAATGAGTAGGAGTAGAAATAGTATGTTCTCTCCTGCTTAACTAATTCTAAAAGTGGCTGCAGCTTCCAATCTGTGTTCCAGGAAGCTCCATGTATCACACATTAACTGCAATAATTTTAAAAAATTGGTTACCAAAGAAGGATAATGGTAACAATTCTGCATTTTACAAAAAGAAATGGTGCTGATATTCTTAGGGGTAGATGGAATTGAAAATGGAAGATGGAATCGCTCAGTAGTAAGGTTCTAATTATGCAAGCTTCTAATCTCGGCACAAGTGCTACTGGAAACCACACAGTTTTTCTGCTCTAGCTTCTACTGTGTTGCCTTGTGTCTTGATCCCTTACTCCAGATCTCTTGGAATATCAGATTAGGTTTTGGAGCAATGGGGGGGGGGGGGGCGGGATTATGCCTTTAACTGGTTTTCCCTAATATCCAAATTTGTGATTCTTCAACACCAGTTTGTCTTCTTGATTTCACATTTGGCTCCTGATCCTACTGATGTCTTATTGTGAGACTTTGTTTTGATTATGGATTGCCATGAGTTTAGTCTTTGCTTCATTCAGAAACATCTATAAACTCCCTTATCCCCAAACAGGAATCTATCAAAGCACGAGTTACAGTACTGTAGTAAGATCAGCATTAAAAAAACAAAAAAGAAGGAGTGGGAGATACATTGGAAGGTGTAATTTCCCAGGCAGGAATGCCATCTAGCATCAAGCTTGAAAAATGCAAGGCAAGGTGTTTGTTAAGCTGTGGGAAAGGCATAACAAAGAAGTACTGAATTTAAACTGCAATGGGTATAAGGGATTGCACCCTCACATTGATAGAGAGAGATCAATTGCTTTAAGTAGTTTTATTCTAGCATGCAATAAAGATTCTTACCTAGCCATGCTCTGTCAACTATGTGGATAGCTTCTGCTAGGTTTGAGCCAGAAAGCCTGACATCAATACAGCTCATAAAGCATACTCCTAATTATTTATACAACAGCAACCCCGCAAAATCATATCTGGATCCCTTCTTAAATCTGTTCTAATCTAAACTGAATAGACATATATGCCTAATCTTCTAGTTAACTGATTCTTGCCCCTCACATCTTACATGAAAGTCATGAAAAGCTGAGTTTATCACTGATAGGAATTATTAATACATCTTGAACAGAATACCTTATGCCCTTATTTCTAAAATGGGTCATTATTCAGATAGACAGATAGATAGATAAAAACATAAAACACACAGCACTTTTGTGCTGATCATAGCAGCACAAGAACAGGCACTACAGATCCAAAGAAGCAGGGGTCTACCACACTAGACAGGATCCAAGGTGCAGATTGTGCAGAGAGGCCTCAGAGACAGTTCAACACATAGTGGCAGGGTGTAAGAGGCAGGCAGGAACAGCATATACTGAACAGCACAACCAAGTAGCTGGCATTGTGTACAGGAACATCTGCACAGTGTATTGGCTAGACCCTCCCAAGTCCAGATGGGAGATTCCACAGAAGGTCATGGAGAATAACAAGGCTAAGATCCTGTGGGACTTCCAGATCCAGACGAACAGGCAAATACTGGCCAATCAACCAGACATAGTGGTAGTAGACTAGGACCAGAAAACAGCAGTGGTGATAGATGTAGCAGTGCCAAGTGACAGCAACATCAGGAGGGAGTATGAGAAGCTGGAGAAGTACCAGGGCCTGAAGGAAGAACTACAGAGAATGTGGAAAGTAAAGGCCAAAATGCTCCCAGTGGTGGTAGAGTCTATTCTAAGCATCCTAAGCAAACCCAAAGACCTAAAATAAACAAAACAGGATTAATCCACAACATACCATGCAAGGACTGTGAAAACCACTATATGGGGCAAAAAGGCAAAAATTAAGGGAACACATCCACAAAGAGATGTTAGTGTTCTCTAAGCACATCCTTCCTCATTACCTATTAACCAATACCCAGATAATGTAGGAATCAACACCAGATAAACAAGATCAAGGAGGAAGCAACATCTCACCCAAAAAGCAATTAAGGAAAAAACAATTCACCAATAAAGTTTGGTAGAACAAGCTGCCACGTATAAGCAGCCAGCAAACTCCATTCCCCTATGCACTGATGATGTTACCTAGTCTAGATGATGAGTGTATGCAGGAAGAGAAGCAAGCTCAAGAACCCGACAGTTCAACCCTGAGCTATATATATTCTCATTTGACAATTAATTTGACAATTTAATGTTGACGACAGGTAAAAAATCAACAGAAGCTAACTCTGTGGGGGTTTTTTACCTGTGTTTAATTATTTATTTGATTTCTAAGCTGCCCAGAGTCTTCTGGTGGGCAGCCATAAAAAAAATTGATAACATAAATACAATAAAAAAATTAAGGAATTTAACAAAAAGAAGTACAGAATGATCTTCATTTAATCATCTTCTGAAGTGTTAATTTCAGTATTCTTTAAGGCATACACAAATCTAGGGAGCACTATTAGAGTTTACAAAAAAAAAAAATGAGGACAGCCAAGAGTTTAATCGCTGCCAAACAACAGAGGAAATCCTATGCGGGAAAATCATTTACTTTAAAATCATTTTAAAAAGAAAAAAAGAAAAGAAATATATGCTTGCATAATGAACAGTGCATGCCAAAACAATAGTAAGCTTTAAATGCTGTTGGAAGCATGCTTGTAACATACCACAAAGAAAGTCACATTGCAAAAATTATTAATTATGGATCAAAAAGTGACCAACATACTTTTTATCAGATTTATTCAAACAATAAACTTTCACTCTGTTGCACAGAAGAATATTTTAGCGAACTTTCATAGCTGCTGTGGGGGTAAAATGGAAGAAGGTCCTCGAGAGATGATAAGATATAAATCTAATGAATAAATATAAAAAAGAGGTCAAAGCATCACAGTTAAAAGTAGCACACTCAGAGTAATTGATTTAAGTGGCATTTGCATAGCATAACCAGATAAAACTAGCAGCAGTAAGTGGCCTCAGTTAATATACGTTAAGACCTAGCCATAATCAAAGTCAAAGGGAACTTTGAAAATGTGTCATACATAAATGGTGATGCTGTGAAATACCATAATAGATACTGCAAAACAAGACTCTGGGAACTAAGCAGATAAAACCATTTCTTCTGGCCTAGTGCTAAGCATGTATTATTTACTAAGCTTCTGATGGTATTTAATGAGAGATCAAAATAGAATTTCAGTTGTTTGTGACCATTAAACTCTGTTGCATTTTGTATGTGTACTGTACACTACAGGTGAAACTCGAAAAATTAGAATATCGTGCAAATGTTCATTTATGTCAGTATGGCAACTCAAAAGGTGAAACCAATATTTGAGATAGACGCATTACATGCAAAGAGAGATATGTCAAGCCTTACTTTGGTATAATTGTGATGATTATGGCGTACAGCTTATGAAAACCCCAAATTCACAATCTCAGAAAATTAGAATATTACATGACATCAATAACACAAGGATTGGAAATAGAACAATATTGGACCTCTGCAAAGTATAAGCATGCATATGTACTCAGTACTTGGTTTGGGCCCCTTTTGCAGCAATGACTGCCGCAATGCGGCGTGGCATGGATGCTATCAGCCTGTGGCACTGCTGAGGTGTTATGGAAGGCCAGGATGCTTCAATAGCGGCCTTCAGCTCCGCTGCACTGTTCGGTCTCATGTCCCTCATCTTTCTCTTGGCAATGCCCCATAGCTTCTCTATGGGATTCAGGTCAGGCAAGTTTGCTGGCCAATCAAGCACAGTAATCCCATGGTCATTGAACCAGGTTTTGGTACTTTTGGCAGTGTGGGCAGGTGCCAAGTCCTGCTGGAAAATGAAGTCAGCATCCCCATAAAGCTCGTCTGCGGAAGGAAGCATGAAGTGCTCCAAAACCTCCTGGTAGATGGCTGCGTTGACCCTGGACTTAATGAAGCACAGTGGACCAACACCAGCAGATGACATGGCTCCCCAAATCAACACAGACTGTGGAAACTTCACACTGGACTTCAAGCATCGTGCATTGTGTGCCTCTCCATTCTTCCTCCAGACTCTGGGTCCTTGGTTCCCAAATGAGATGCAAAAGTTGCTCTCATCAGGAGAGAGACTTTGGACCACTGGGCAACAGACCAGTTCTTTTTTCCTGTAGCCCAGGTAAGACGCTTCTGACCTTGTTTGTTGTTCAGGAGCGGCTTGACAAGAGGAATATGACATTTGAAGCCCATGTCCAGGATCCATCTGTGTGTGGTGGCTCTTGATGCACTAACTCCAGCCTCCGTCCACTCCTTGTGAAAGTCCCCAACACTTTTGAATGGCCTTTTCCTGACAATCCTCTCCAGGCTGCGGTCATCCCTGCTGCTTGTGCACCTTTTTCTACCACACTTTTCCCTTCCACATAACCTTCTATTGATGTGCTTTGATACAGCACTTTGGGAACATCCAACTTCTTTTGCAATTACCTTTTGGGGCTTTCCCTCCTTATGGATGGTGTCAATGATGGTTTTCTGCGCAACTGTCAGGTCAGCAGTCTTTCCCATGCTTGTGATTCCTACTGAACCAGCCTGAGAGACCATTGAAAGGCTTAGGAACCCTTTGCAGGTGTTATGGATTCATTAGCTGATTAGAGTGGGACACTTTGAGCCTAGAATAATGAACCTTTTCACACTATTCTAATTTTCTGAGATTGTGAATTTGGGGTTTTCATAAGCTGTACGCCATAATCATCACAATTATACCAAAGTAAGGCTTGACATATCTCGCTTTGCATGTAATGCGTCTATCTCATATATTGGTTTCACCTTTTGAGTTGCCATACTGACATAAATGAACATTTGCACGATATTCTAATTTTTCGAGTTTCACCTGTACATGGAAAAACTGGGAAGTAGAAATCGTGGTGCTGAAAAATGGCCTCAACATGATAGCAACTTTATGCTCCCTTAAATGTTCCTAATGACAAAAAAAGATTATTGCATTCTGCAGATGCAAGCCTCTACAAGCAGTTAGGCACAAATGTACAATTCTGTACAATATACTTAGGGAAGAAAAAACATTTAGCCCTTCTATGGCTCCTAGCACAAACCCATGCTGTCAAAGACAGAACCATTCCCACAGCCTTCAGAAATACTATTCTGAAAAGGCATATTTACCTCTGCTGTTGCATTTTTTAAAAATAAAATCTAAAATGACCCCTTCAGGAAGATGATATTTTAGTATTTTTTCTCTGAACATTTTTAGTTTTTTATGTATATGTGTATGTGTATGTGTGTGTGTGTGTATGCATGTTCAGCAGCTTTCGCTGGCCCAATTTCAGAAGCAGACCTAGCTTTTAGACCTGAGGACAAGACAAGCGAATTCCTTACGCTGTTTGGATTCTAATTCTGGGCTCTGCCCCCAGTGAACATACCATCAAGATATATCACCCCGGTGTGTACCTGTGAACCAGAAACATGGAAGCTTTGTGTATTCCTCTGGGTGTCCTTCACAGTACCCATTACTTTGAATATCAAGAGTTTCTAATGTTGCTCATTGCTAAGATTATACATTCTCTTAAAGATGCTTCTATGCCAATATGGAAATAGGAACACAGTTTACACCTTTTATTTTCAGTATCTATATGTGACAGGGATGGCTAGCTTTCCCAAAGCCATCCCTCAAGTGAGCTCATGCTGCTCATCTAAAAATGTAGCAACTGTGAGCCTATAAACTACATCAAACAGTGGAGACTTTATTTCCAAGTATATGTGCATACAATGAATGGTACAAATGGTCTTTTTTATGAAATGCTGCAAGTAGTGATTACTTTACTCATTGTATCTCTCTCCATCCCATTTAATTTCAACCATACCTCTTCTGGCCAAAAACAAGTTGGCTGCAGAAGATTACCTGGTGAGACAGAACAGTAAAAGAACAGACTTAAATTAAAGTGATAAGAGTATCATTTGCAGCATACACTGGTGTGGCTGGTTTTCTTTGATATATACTCCCAAGAGAGGCTGTGCCTGCATTCAGTGAGAGTCAGTTGATTACTCCTGAGTGGTGCTCTTGGTGCTTAATGTGAAGTCACTTGTTTCTCATTAAGCAGGGGTGTCTACAAGCCTCCTCTACAACCACTTTCAGTCATCAATTCCAGCTCCATTGGCATTCCTGAATGCCTTGCCAACAGGAACAAAAGGAATTACTATTACTTATTAAATAAAACCCATAACATTAAAGGAATGTGTCATTTCACTCTGTTATTTTCTTTATTCTTGATAGCTTTTCTTTTGGATTCCACGTGTTTTGAGAAGCCAGGCTGGTAAGTTTAACTTGAAAGTTGCCCACATAAAAAACACAAAGCAAGAATAGTGTGTAAAGTGTAATAACTGCCAGTGTCACTGCTTCGCTCATTACAAGGATTGTGAACAAAATTATAGCTATTTATCCTATCTTTTTAAAAGCAGTTGTCAACATTCACCCAACTCTTAGAACCTGCTCTACAAATGAATAAATAAAATGCATGCATTAGTCTTCTGTCTGGTAAATACTATATCTGTTATTCAAACTAATGCCAACAAATACAATATTGCCTGCCATAACAATACATGCAAAGGAGAAAACTGGCTTGATTGATAGGTATTCATTCCAGTACAGGAATGTCCCCACCTTTCTATAAACTTGGGATAAGATTCTTCCAAATGTTTCCATTTAACTTTGCATTTCCTTTATAGAAAGTATTTTTAACCTTATGCTTATAACTTATTCCAAAGGACATTCTGATCCAGTAAATCAGGATTTTTTAGGAAACTAGTAATATGAAATACTGGGTTCAAAGATGACAAAAAGTATTCAAGCTTCAGACTTCAAAGCAAAATTTTCATAAATGCATATTAAGTACTAATTGTTATACATGAGGATCAGAATCATGGATGAAATGAGACAAAACATTATTTTAAACTTTATGATTAAGAAATGACCTTCCATGCAATTATTTTAAAAGATTACATTGGAACTTTTTGAAAATGACTCTTCTAAGGGGATTCATATTTGAATTCATCCAACTCTAATTCTAGGAAGACCAAAGGCCAAGGGTTTTTTTTTAATTCCTTGCAGCTAAATAATGTAAACATAGAGTTGATAGATATTTTAAAACACACACACAAACAAAATTTCTTCAGAAGACTCTGCTAATGGAAAAGATATTTCAAGATAAAACTACTATGTTCATATATAACCATGCGCAACTTCAAGTGTGCAAACATACTGGGGGGGAGGTTCTGATTAAAATCAAGTATTATATAAACTACTAACTACTAAACTAAAAACCGTCTAAAAATAACGATTTCTTATGGAAGCACTCATATGAGTAAGACAAGTAAATTCCACTCTATATCTTCCAAATTGTTTGTTGCAGATGAAAAATTAATTCTTTAGGATTGCAGATATTACTTCAAGATTTGATCTCCAGGGCTGGTTGTTCAGTGTTTTCCTGCTCAGAACATTAAGGCCCTCTCTTCTTCCTTTTAGCAATTACTTTGCTGATAGCTAAGCCTTCTTTCCTCTCCTCAGCCACCTTGTCATAGTAGCTTGCTAACACCCCAGTTCCAGCTTTCTGGAATAAGTCCACAGTCAGTTTCATAGGCAACCAATCCCTGAAAATATTTCTTCTCTACCTGATGATATCCCACTATTACGGAACTGCCTAAAATGAAAACAATATAATTCAAAAGATGCATTGTGACTATTGCATTCAGATGACCAGTTAGCCTACAGTCATTGTGATTATCAGTCACATGATTAATATATGTAAAGTTATGCTGAAGATTTCTATTCAGCTATGTGCGCTTGTCATACTTTCAATTTAAAACTATTTAGAGGCAAAGGGTTTATATGTGACACTTAACTTGTTTCCATTAAATGTTGTTCAATTCATAGAGAACCAGAGAATCTATATTACATTTATGCATTTAAACAGTGTGACCACAATTGCTGACTGAGGATTTTTTTCTTTTATTTTTTGGGGAGTAAGCACTATACATGGACGGTAATTTCCTGGTGTATTCAGCTTGCAAATTCAAACTACTGATCAATAACTGCCGACTATATGTTTGCAATTCATGGGTTTTAGTGTACTCCATTTTCTGCAGAAGCATTTGCAAAATTGAAGTTATCTATTGTTAAACATGCACTCATTTGCTTACTAAAAGTAGTAAGACTTATGTTTCATGTAGATCTGGGTAAATTACTTTAAAATCAATAAAATAGCATTGCAAAATTAAAGAAAAAGGATTTTATCAGACTAAAATTCGATAATCCAATTTTTTATAATGCTGTTCTTCTGGTCTTCAACCATTGAAAGCTACTCTAAATGTTTAGGAGCAAAGTGCTTATCATTTACAAAATATTAAAATGCAACTATTTTAAATATTCATTTATTTTAAAAAGCACTTTTTAAATAAATGTTATTACAAGTTTTACAAAGAACATAAAAACTAACACAAACTGATAAAGAGTAAAAGAAGCAAAGAAAGAAAAAGAAGAAAAAGTGCAGAAAAGGAAACATAAAGATAATGGTTTTGAACAAAGTAAGACTGAGTTTGGAATACAATTGTGTACTAATGATGACCATGTTATTGCTAAAATGTCTAAACTTTTACTGAAAATGGGCTGAAAAGTTTGGCTATAATATACAAAAGGATCAATGGGAAAATATGTGGTTGAAAGGATTAAAATTTACATTATGTTCTGGCCTTAAAGAGAATGCTTATAAAATTATGTATTGTTAGTATTTATCACCAGAGAAATTGTCTAGAATGTAAAAAGCTACTTCAAATGGTGGAAATGTGAACAACATGAAAGGACATCTTAGCATGTTTGGCAGGCAGGTAAAAAAGCCAGAAAAAAAAATTGGATACAAATACATACATTAATTCAGAAGATTTTAAACATTAAAATACAACTGAAACCAGAGACCTTTCTTTTGGGACTAATGAACAGGCAATTAGAAAAAAGTCATGGAACTTTGTTTTTATATATGACAACTACAGTGAGACTATTATATGCTCAAAAATAGAAAGATTTGACACTATCTACAATGGAAGAATGGCTGGTGGAGATGATGGAACTTGCAGAGATGGCTAAATTAACTTCTTTGATTACAGAAAAAAACAATATCTACATTTATGACTGAGTTGAAACCCCTTTCAGGCTTTTTGTATGAAACAGAAAAAAAGGCACTTACAATTTGTATCTTTGATGATTAGAAAAACACTAGACAATAGAAAAAAGTGACTTTTTCTTTTTGTAATCATAGAGTAAGAGTTAATTTTGTAATTGTACTTATATTTGCTGCAAAAGAAATCAGAAGCCTCTTCTTGTTTTGTATTTTAAAAAGCACTTTTAATAATTATGTATTTAAAGCAATAAAGCATCATTCGGAGGGTGTCCCAAACATTTTCCTCATTAGTTTCAAATCATACCCCCTCGTATTCATGTTCCAGATACAAGCTTCTGGATAAATGGACATTGGAATTCTACTGGATGAAACATAAGGAAATGAAATACAATCCCCAAAAGCTATAGGTCAAAAAAAAAAAAAAAGCCACTGTTTTCTGTCCATCCCTAAACGTCTTTCTCTACTAAAAACTGTTCCACACATTAATACATAACTTGTAATTTGTAAAATATACCAGGAAATATAGATGCTTATGCAGTACATGATATTAACTTCATTGCATGTTTTTAGTCTTTGTCATCTTAACTGGAATTTCAACACGTTACTATTATTTCACAATGATTTTTTTCCCCTCACTCTATAGAATTGGATTAAACAGACACAACCACTTTGGGGCTAATTTAGCTTCAGACAAATAACAAGATCAAAGTTTTTAATCGCTTTAAACAAGCAATTAAAATATCTTTCTAAGATGCTGCTATTTTACATTTATTGATCAAATTTATATTTTACTTTTTTATTCCTCAGGGAGTTCATGACTTAAAGCTTTGTCAGAAAAAATGGCTTTGTATCAAAGTTCAAAGTTAGTGATTTTTTAATGATTTCACAATCCACTTAAGTACCAGAATGATGTCACCAGTGTCTAGAATTCTTAATACATCTAAAAGAAGGCAGTAATGAAATTCTCCAGAATAGATAGTACCCACACTGAACTACAACTGCATGCAGACCTGCTTAATTTATAGTAAATGTTTGTTCTATCACCCAATAGCCAGTTGGGTACCAGTAGGTTCTTTTAGGATTCAAGACAATAAACACACTCATAGAGCTAACAGCCCAAAACTTTATTGAAGTGATATAAATTACAAAAGAAGGTATACCTAAACATCCTTTCTGCAGACAGGAACTCTGAAAAAGACTGCAGACAGACCCCTCTCTCATGCCAGCTGGAATGTAGCACCTTCTCAGGTCTGTGCTGAAGTTCCCAATCACTCTGACCTCTGGTGGCTTAAATATTTTTTTCATAAGTGAGAGAGGATGATCTAATTTAACACCTGGAGATGCCTGCTAAGAACATTCCAGGAGAGATGTCTTTTTTTGGCATCTAGCAATTCATCCTCCCTTTTGAAGAGTTATACATCTGTTCATTACAGCGATAAGGTTGAGATAAACAACCTAAGTCTAGGACAGCAGGTGTGTGTGCATCAAGGTCAGTACAAGGTAAAGTTATTAGAGGGTAATCAAAAGAAATACAGAGTGCAAAGTCAAGCAAATAATACACTATGGAGTGATACAAAGTAATGTTAAGTTTTTTAAAGTATTAGTGGAAAAGTGGATCACACCACTACCCCTCCTTGCCATTTCTTCTGCCTGAACACTACAATGTTCATTTGCATTTCAAATTAATTATATAAATATATATAATAGTGTTCACACTGCTTAAGACAGTTATTTTTTAAACTGGCAAAAATATCTACAGAAACTAAAAGCTAGTATTACATAAATATATGTTTTATTGGCATACTCAGTATTATACAACACAGAGCTGAAATACAGAATATCTGCAATCAGCCCCAAAATACATAATGACAATTGTTCAGTAAATCTGAATAACAAATGAACTGGAAGAAAAATGTGAGCTGCTTATAGATACTCCAGGAATGGAAAAGAGGTTAAATTAACTGTTCAGTTGCAATTATTCCCTTGTAATTCAAAGCAAACTATTGAAAAGGCAAGAAAAATAATGTTCATCCCCCCCCCCAAAGCTACCACGATATTTGAGTCTTAAAAATAAACTTAGACTGTACCATAGTCTAAAGTCTTTGGAATATTTAACATTGCATTAGTATTTTATCTTCCATATGGATTTTTACTTTTCAGCCTAAGAATTAAACAGTGGTTTCAAAGGCTGGATCTATATGATTTTTCAAAGAATAGTGCATTACATTTATAGCCCAGTCTACCCCTGAATAGGATGGCAAGGTCAATATAAGATGACACTTTGAGATGGTTCTTCTCCCTACATCACAGGACAAGTAAGGACATTTGCACAACATTAGGACAAGTAAGCTAATGTTGGGGGAAAACAGGAGTGTCTAGTATAGGCAAAGAAGGATGATCTACAGCTCTAAAAGTCGCAGCTTAAGAATTCCTGCAGCCTTAATACACTAACAATGATATAAATATGTGCTATGAAATAGCTATTGCAAAAATATGTATGGTATAATGGTTAAGATCTTGGACTAAAATTAAGGCTCAAATCCACCATTAGCCACCGAAGCTTACTGGCAGATTTTGGGCAAGCCATTTTCTCTGTCTATCCAACCTATCTTTCAGGATTGTATGCCACCTTCATATCCTGAATGAAAGGCAAAATGGAAGAAGATGATAAGAAGCAAGGGATTTGGGAAGCAAATAGAAAAGGTTGAACAGCTTTTTCCTCAAGTCGTACATTGCAAAGAATGTTCTTTAACTGATGCATATCAGCAAAGACCAGCTATGTATATCTGGGTAGTTCACTGTTTTGAACTTCATCTGGGTAATTCATTGCATTGTCAGCATGTTGTTTCCTTGGAAAGAACTTAGCGGCCATGTTGCATCATGCCAAGGGCCATTCAAGCCAGCATTTTGTTCTCCATAGTAACTAGTTACCTATGAGAAGGCTACAAGCAGAAGATTAACATTTTCCACTTATGGCCCCAACAATAACATCAACAGGCATACTGTCTCTGATACTGGAGATAATATACAACTATCATGAGTAACCATGCATTTTTCCAAACCAATCCATACAAGGAACTCACTGTAGAAGTTAATTCCACAATGTAACTTGTCTTCTTTAAAAGCTAAAAAGCCTTAAAACACTGCAGCTTCTCTGCACACTTCTATATATAACAATCAGCAATGAGTTAAACCATCTCTAGTAGTACTGCTTTCTTTTCATAGCATATTCCAAACAACGTAAACTAAAATCATCTGTAACATGTTTATTTATCAGATTTCTACCTAGTGTGATGTGTTGGACATCTAAGGGATTCTGGATACAATGGTGATGTATTCTGGATACAATGGTGATATATGTTCTGTGCCTGTTCCGCAACTATTGTATGATGGTTTGATGCTTAATAAGTACTGACTCCAATTGGTAATGTCATAACGATGCCCATATATTCACATTCTTCAAAGCAAACAACCACTGCAAATATGAAGTAGTACTGTCTGTTTCCAAGCAAATGTTGTTTTGGTCTACTAAAGTGCATCCACAAATGATTGCATTTCTTAATATTGCATGCCCCAACTGATGCATCTCCAAATGGTATCTCTCCCCTTAAACATTAAATTTCCTCTTTTCTTCCTGCTCAATGTATATGTGCATTTATAGAGAGAACTGTAGTATCTCTATGCTGGCCATACACAGAATACAGTAGTTGCATGTGGTTTTATAACAAGTTCTCTGAGCAAAAGACCATTAAAGATAAACGTTAATCTACAATACCTTTATGCTAGTGTATCACTGCTTTTTACATAATGGAATTTGAAATTTATTCAGGTGCAAATCACTAGATATTATTCTGGTTCAGGGAAAATGCAGTCAGATCAAGCTACATGTTCAATTTTTGAAGCAAGGCATTCTTTTCTTTCATTTGAAATACCTAGAGAAACCAGAAATACCTGTATGAAATGTAATTATCCACATATCTTTTGAAGAAAGAGACCAGGTAAAATGAGGTCACCAAATGAGTTCACTGTAACCACTAAATATACTCTCAACTGATAATTCATTCCTCAAGTCAATGCAGTGAATAAAATAATAAGTAAACTATATAGTTCTCAAGTCATATATCAAAGTGTTGCAGTCAGTTATTTTACAAATGAAAAACAGTAAACAAAATTGTGATTTGGCTTTAGGGAACTTCAAATGAAAACAAAGTCATAAGTAGTATAATTCAGAAACTGCAGAATACCTTTCTAAGAACTGTATCTCAGGGAAACAATTCCTACTTTCACAATACTTGTTGTGAGGAGAGGGGAAATACATATTATAGTTTTGCAATCCAGTAGATTTTAAGATAACTGACATTGGCCTGCTCTTCAGTCAAACAAATAAATTAAGCCTGAAATCTCAAGTACTCTTACTACAGGGCAGGTCCCACTGAACAGAGTGAAATGAATGGCATGTATTATATCTGCAGGAGAAGTCCCACCTATATATTTTAACAACTTGCTTTTAAATAAAATTTACACCACCAAAATCACAGGACAAAACAGTGAACATGCCACTGCTTAAAAATAAATGGGTATTTTTCTCAAGAGCATCTGATATTATAGTTGGAATGTCAGTTTGAATTGGAAAGACCTTAGATCAGTCATAAACTCCCAGTCTAATTTAACCCAACTGTTTGCTGCAAAGATAAGGCATGTGGAACACTGCATATGCAATCTTGATCTCCTTAAGATGAGGTGTAAGATAACAAATGTAAAAATTTAGACTATGCAGGGAACAGAAAAATTGTTTTGTTTTGAAACTAGAATAAGCCATCGTAAATTCTGCCAAACTGCTTCAGTTGTTTGATTGTTATGGAGTTTGGGTGAAACAAAATCTGAATTGGCCAAGTGATGGAAGGCTGATGTGCACTGCCCCACTCTCCCCTTTTCCCCTCAGTAGCTTCCACTGTGGCTTACTCCACTGGCCCAACCACTACTCCAAAACTTCCCAGTGTCTCCTCTTCCCTACCTCCCATCATATGCTAAGCTGTAACACTAGCAGTGACAGCTGAGGGAAATAGGTAAAGGATGGTGCTGGGAAGACATGGGAGTGAGGCAAGGGGTTAATGGGTTATGCCACATCAGGACATTAGCAGTAGCTGAAAGGACATGGGATGACATTGGAAAAATCAATGAGATGTGCTATTCTCTGTGTATCGACTAAAATATATGCTTTGGTTCAGGTACAGATCACATGGAAATAGCTGTTTGATGCAAATAATGTTTTGTGCACAGAAGATTTTACATATCCTAGTAAAAATGTAAACAAAAAACTCCTTCAACATAGTCTTTAATTTGTAATTTTATTACTATCACAAATGGTTTGGATTAAACTAAAGAACATTTCTCCCATTTGATTTTCAACAGGAATGTGAATTGGCAGGAAGTTTTGTTTTAAATCATCTATTTAGCTGGCAAAATTGCTTGTATATATTTTGTTTATTACAGTTATGTATATGGTATTTGTACACTAAAGAAAACTGACATCAGTAGACCTTCCTTAATACATCAAGTGTTTGACTTTCTGCCGATTACCATAAACCACATCATAAGACAAGTGAATATCTTATTCAGTACCAAGTGAAGGCTATGATGAGAAAGTCAAATGGATGAAGTACAATATAAATGTAAATGAAATACTTCCCCAGAAACATGTGCATGCAGCTAACATGCATTATAACCTCTATTGGTTAAAACCTACTCATCAATGATGTAAAAATGTGGCTGAAAATCCAATCAGAAATTTTGTATTCCAATTATGCATATTTATACAGACATAGTAATTGAACAGGACTATAGAAAGTTTTGGTGACAAAATTATTAAAAATCTCATTCTGTGATAGAAATGTTAATGATTGTTAATAGCAGACCTTTTCAAGCTAATGATTTGAACAAAAAAAAAATTAAGGTGGTCATTTCAATTCCAGCAACAGCTAATATCTTCTTGACACTTCTATACTGAAGGCATACTGACTTTACACTTAGTAGCAATCCTTCATCACAATTAGCTTCAAATATTAAAGAAAAGTTGTTTATTCAGAAAACAGAATTGCTTCATTGGAAGACCACAAAGCACTTGATGACTCCAAAATGCTTCACAGAATTTGTAGTTAGTTCCACCGTTGGTCTTAAGAACGAGTAGGGTGATATTTGGATCCCAAACCCTATCACTATATGATTCAAGCACTGTCAGATATATATTTAAAATCACTATTTACTTGTAAAAAAGAAAACAACCTTCATTACTAACTAAAGTAACCTTCCATGAGAAAATTGGCTTTGAAAGATGGCATACAAATTTTGAAAATAAATAAATGAAGTAAGCAAAGAAGGATACAGTTCAACGTGTAAATTCTTAATGGGAGACAGCTCCTTTGGCTAATTTCTGTAGATGATGCCAGTTGCTGAGAACTGCCAGATTGCCACAGGATACAAATTAAATAAATAATCACAAATAAAATAAACCTCTATCCATATTAAAAGCTGAAACAAATCTTTAAACCTGATACAGCAGCCCAATCCTAAATTCTCTTTACTGGCTCTAAAAAATTAAGCAGCAGGTATTCCAGGCTGTCAATATAATGTGCAAATTAGATGTCTACAAATTAAACAGAAATGGTCATTAACCAAAGAGATATAGCTGAATAAGTAAAGATTTTTATCTGAGCATGTCATATTCATTCCCAAAACAATGAAATTATGTAGATTGAATAATACTTACTATAACACCATTCTTTGTGGTAGTCTCACGGTATGTAAAGTTGCAAACAGCCCAGGCTAGGTAATATGTAGACATGAGTGGAGTCTGTGAAAAGTGATCCGTAACCCATCCATCTTCTTCAGAAACAGAAGTTTCCACGGGCATATTGGACAAAGATAAATAGGTTGCTTGATGTTTGATGCTGATTTTAAATGTGGCCTTGTAGATAGGCTCATCAAAGCAAGGAAAGGCTTTTCTGGCATGTGTAGGAGAAAACTGTGTAACTGCAAGAAACCTGGAAGAAAAAAGATTGTTTTTATTCAAAACTGGACACAAAAAAATTGGTAAAATTTTGCAATGCAAAAAAGAAAATTATGGTGGAAAAGCAACAACAAAGTCATTGTGAAACTTTGCCCTTTTTCCCCCCCTTTTGGACTAGTTATTTGGTTTAGAATAACCAAACTTTTAATTATGTATAGTTAAAATTATTATAGCCAAATCTGTATATGTAATTATAGTCAAAGCTACAGTATATAGATTTTTATAAAATGCATGTTTTGCTGAATTTGAGAAAGAGTTTTGAAAGGGCAGTAGTATAAAACACTTTCTATCGAAATAATCCAAAATTATATTTAACACTAGAGAAAGTATTTATCCTGATGCTTCTATCAATATGGTTTTTAAAAGCCCTTGAAGTAGCTTACAACGTGCTATAACCTATAACAGAATCTTAGATAGGAATAAATCCAGTAAAAATAAAAACAAGTAACTATGGTTTATAGTTACATTAATGACTTAATTACCTTCCAGGAACTCTGTAGGAAACCCAGTACAAACAATGCACTCTGACTTCATAAGGCTGTATAGTGTTTTCTCACCTAAGAATACTTTTTTTTTTTTGGTGCCTTTGAGTCAGTGTTGACTCCTAGCAACTGCCTGTACAAGTCCCAGCAGTTTTCTTGGCAAGATTTCAGTAGTAGCTTGCCATTGCCTGCTTTCTAAGGCTGAGAGAGAGTGACTGGCCCAAGGTCACCCAGCTCGCTTTGTGCTTAAGGCGGGACTAGACTCATGGTCTCCTGGTTTCTAGCCTCATGCCATAACTACTACACCAAACTGGCTCTCATAAGAATACTTTGGAAAACTATTATTTTCAATGTGTTGTTTTTATAAGCAAAGCATCAGTAATATTTCAAATTTAAGTTACAGACTAGATGCCAATCTTGTCCCTATCAGTAATGATTCCTTGATATTTTGCCAATATAATTTGTAGCATTTAACAAATAAACAATACTAAGAAAAACTGTGTCAAATATATAGAATAATTGGCTTTTATTTTTGGTTTTGAATATACTGCAATTCTAAATTATAGAACAAACCAGAAACAAGCATTGCTTTCAGAGCTTAGTTTGTTAACTAAAATAAAGCACAATTTCTGAGATTCTGATATAATAAAATATTGCAAATTAGTCAACATCAAAAGTTAAAGTTTTTAATCTCATTCTCAGACCTGCAGAGAGAAAGACAAGAGACAGCATGGAACCCCAAGGTCACAGTGTAGCATTTTGTTTGTAACTGGCCTTTATCTAGTTCCAATGGAAAAATATATTTAATGATGGAAGGATGGTGAATGTTCAACAACTCTTGAACATCAATTCCCATTCTGCATGTTGACATGCCTGCACAGTCATTACATTTATTACTCATATTGTTACAACAGGTTACTATAGCTAAGACAATGACTGCTTGTTTTACTGACTTGAAGGACTTTAAATCTTCATTTTATTTCTCTATCATTTTCTTATTTCTCTTTCATCCAAGAAGAAAAAGTAATGGAACTCTGTATACCAGAGCTATCAAAGCTGATAGAAGTCTTGAAATTTGGTTCAGCTTCTTTAAGCCATACATTTGCATGGGATTTAACATTGTAGATTTTTAGGCAGAACATATTTTTAGTTTATATTGGTATATAAAATGAAAACAACACAGACTGAATATTTTCTAACACTCTTCAAAGACCAAATATTGCTAACGCTCTTTTTAAAACAAATGCATGTAACAATGACATTTCAAATGAAACAGACCTCTATTAAAACTGATGGTATTTTTAAAGGTTTGTTAGTTTCTACAATATTCAGATTTCTGTAATCATTTCACTGAAAATTCAAGACATGTTCTAAATTGTTAGGACATGTTTAAATTAATACTAAATCCCACTAGTTTTCCTATCAATGCTCTTCATGTTCCCAGACAAAAATTCTTTTCAACTTTCTTGTATTTTTTTAATTGATTAATAATTTCAAATATTTAGCTTTTGGACTTGGCATATTCTCAAAAACCTCATTAAAAACAATTATTGAAATGCCTACAATAAAAGCTAAAATTATTAAATTCACTTTAAAAATTCATTGTGGTAAGTTGAAACACATACAGTAGATGAAAATATACATTCTAAAAATGGTTCAAGATAAAATTATTTCAAATCAAAAAATATTTAAAGCTCATCCACCAAGTTTGAGACAATTGGTAATTCTATCACATTCCCACACTACTGATGCCAGAATATCTGGACCAAAATTAATTGCATGACTAAATTTTCAGTCAGACTGATACAGGCATTCTTTAGATTCATAATAAGTATCAGAAGGACCAAACTGAAAAGTTACTTCTTTTTAATTTATTTATAGATGAAAGTGATGTTGACCTGGTGATAATTTCTGTTTCGTGAAAGACTTGCAAATACCATTCTTAGCCCTCAAATACTAAATTATATGTGTGAGAGATCAATCATGTCCTTGTATTAACTTCCCCAAGCATAAATAATTATCTTCTAATACATCGTGTTCTATGTGCTGAATATAAATGAAATGCAGTAAAAGCTTATTCATATATTCTGATACTGGTTTAAGTAAAGAGGAATCAGAGGGTTAAAATGTGTTCATAGCTAGTGGGCCTTGTGGGGCATTTAATAACATGGTGGCTTCAGTACATTAGAAAACATACCTTGACTATCAAGTCATTTATTAGAGCAATGCTAATAAACTTAGAAGTCTGCATATGCTTTGCTTAAACTTCAGAATTTACACACGTTAGCTGATGACAGGATTATATCCGAACTGTGTAATTATAGAAATGAAAAACTTATAGGATGGCTTCCTTGCAAACAGATGACAGTAATTTTCAGCTATTTTAATTCTACCTTTTCTATTAAAAAGGCAGACATGTTTCCTAAAACATCTTGTGTAGGAATTAGTTTTGAAAAGTAACAAAGCTGTTAAGGTTGAAGGAATTGTTTTGTTCTGATATGTACAAAATCAAATATACCCAATTTGTTTTTTGGACAATCCTAAAATGTCCTTTAAACATAGTTGCAATGAACAACTAAAATCTACTTTTATTATAGTATTTTCATTTTACTTTATACCATTAAAGATTAAATGGCCTCAATGGGAAAGTCAGCATTTCCAGAGTAGCAGTATTTTAGAAATATTTATGGTATTTGTCAATATAGTCAAGAGATTAGCCCTGCCTTACTTAAGAAATATATATATCACTCTTCTTAAGGAAAACTTATAGATTACAAAACTACTGGATCAAATGAACAAATAATTGAAATTTATGTTATACTTAAAGTCCTTTAAATATAAACAAGTCAAAGGACATAACTTAGGAGCAGTTATTTATTATAAGAATGTTGTTGTGCAAAAAATGTGTTGATGTATGTTTTGTGTGCTGATTACAAATTTCCTCAACTACTGTACAATCCCATAAAAACTGTGGAATCATTTTAGCTATAGGCCATCTTGTTTCCAACTATTATTGAGCTGCCAAACTTTCAGGCATATTTTTCCACAGAAAGGTGTTCTAGATCATAATTGGCAAATAAACTTCTGATATCTCAGAGAGAAAAACATTAAGCAATCTTATGTGGTCTACATTTCAAAAATACTTTTCTTTCAAAACAGTACAAAGTGCTTGATCCTCTCTATGTGAGATTAGGTATTGATCTGTTGACTTAAATAGAGCTGGACCAATTTACAGCAATTTAAAATGTTGTTCTGTGCAATCCTTTAATAACAGAGCAATCCTACAACAGTCTACTCCGAAGAAAATGCCACAGTATTCATTGAAGATTATTTACAGATAAGTGGTTGCAAGAATGCAACATAAATGTATATTTAGTAAATACTTGTATATGAATAGATGCTATAAATATATCAAAAACTATTGGTAATATTTCTTCTGTATGTGTGCGCACATGCACTTTACTTGTTTACAAGTGTTCTATTAATGCATATGCACTGATTTCTTAGAATTTTGCCACAACCCTTGGATTACTTCTTCACGCTTGCTATCTTTTTTACTTCTTTTTATGTTTTATTATAATTTCTTTGATAGTTGTGAGCTGCCCAGAGTAGTTGAGAGTCAGGCAGCATACAAGTTTAATAAATTATTATTACACAGTTTATAAAGGCAATTTGTCTCAAACTATATGTCTTGGAGTGTGGAGGCAGTATACTTTTAATGAACCCATATGCTGCAAAATCACTTCACACATTTCTGAGGAAAGTCAGTACAGCTATCAGGAAGAGAATGTTGGCATAACTGAGCTGAAGGCGTTCTTCTCACTTTTGGGATGGCAATGACTTAAGTTAACTATTTGCTCAAGAGAAACTCTCAAATAAATTATGAGGTGTACAGAATAAGATTGTGGTTGAATTTTCAATGATGTGCAGTATGAAAATCAATTCATTCTAGATTTTGACAACAAAATTATCAGAAATTTAGTTTTGCTTTCTTTAAGCCAGAGTCCAAGTTTTGATCTTGGATCTGTTGAATAAAAAACTGAACCCTGTTCCTAACAGATGTGGTATATAATAGGATCGAAAGGGGAGCGAACTACTTAAGAGTCACCAGTAAAGAAGCCCAAGACTTCCTTCTCAACTGCAGAGTATCTTTGGAATGGGCAGTCTGAATCATAATAAGGAAAGGAGTGCTTTTCCCTGTTCGAAATTCTACCTCTGAAACTTCCCCTTCCATTGTTTCTGCTCTCCCAATAGATCCATGTTTACTATCAAACAGATCTAAACCACTACTACCCCCAGTTGTAAAGTACCTACACAAAGATATCCTGAAACAAGCAACTTGCTCCAAAATTGTTAACACATTTACTGAAGTGAAGTCCTTTGCAGTCCACTTGTGTGCAGAGGAAAACACTTTCTCAACATACTGTAGCTTAGGTAGACTATAGCATGGCTGGCTGGGGAATTCTGGGAGTTGAAGTCCACACATCTTAAAGTTGCCAAGGTTGATAAGCACTGCTTTAAAATCTTCTCAGTAAAAGAAGCTTCTTTCAATTCTATAAAAATAAGTTCATTTTATCTCAATTGTTCTGCTTGTTGACATAAACAAATGCACAGGAACAGTACCAAGTTAAAAAGAACTCTAAGAGCAACAGTAAGTGATCTGGTGCCTTCCAGATGCTTGGGACTACAATTCCCAATTGCTTGTTATTGGTAATTCTACCAGAGAGCTGAAAACCCATAACACTGGGAAGACAGCAGGTGCCCATTCCTGCCTTGGACCTTAGGTTGACATGCAGGAAATAGTGGACTCGTCAAGTACAGCTCTTTTATAGATCTGAATAACATTTGCAAGTGATTGCCTTAAAATCACAGGGTCAATTATTGTTACAAGCTATGAGTAGAAAAGTCCAGTTCCCTGCCACCCACACAGTTGGAAAAAGCTAATGAAGTATGCAGAATTGTTCCCCTTTCTTCTAGGATTGTCACACAGGACTCTGATGAGCTGATAGGTTTGCCTTTTTGTGAAATAAAACCAAGGATAAATGCAGGGAGACCCCACTGTGCAGACACAGGTATAGCAGAATAAAATTAGGTTCCTGTTAGTATTGCTATACCAAGAATAGATCTCTTTTCATAACTGCATTTCAGAATCAAAGCATCTTAAAGGAAAAAAGTGTTGTTCTAAGTTCTTCAACCTTAAAATACTCTATAATATACTTGTAGTATTCCTAGCTTCTCTCTTTTATCTGGTTCTCTTTTAACAGAAAGTTTATATACACATTTTAAGCCAGTAAATAAATTACAAATGGAAAGACAGCTAAATTCCCGATTTAACAGATAAGATCCTACCTAAGTTAAGTATGAACTTTTCTGGAGGGACAGGATAGAGTTTAAATGTGGTCACATGGAAACTTTTGCAGAAGTTTAATTCAAGTGGATTTAACTTCAAAGATATCCATTTCTGAGACATCAGGATATAGATCTATTAAAGATGCTTATAAAGTCTTTCATGTTGTAAGAAGAAATGTTAAATTAAAATTTGAAATAAAGTTTTTGTGGGTGCTGGGAAGTTAAACTTTTGATTAACATGACTATATATTAATAGAAATAATGCCCTTGTGCAGGAACTTCCAGGGAGAATATCTTGCTCCTACTTTACACAATACAGAAGGGAAAGAGGATAAAGGAAGGGCAAGCATGGAAAGGAGATCGATACCTTCTCTCCCCGTAGAGGACGTAAGAGCTGCGGAAAAATCCCAACAGCTCGTTCTCGATTGGAGCGTTGTAGAGAATCTTGAGGTTGTAACTTCTCTGCACCTCTAAGCTCCGGTTGAGGACTACCACGAAGACCTGGGTCTGCGGATAAAGGAAGAAGCCGGAGACGTGCAAGGCGCCGGCCAGCCGGTCCTCAGCCACGCGGACTGCTTCGATGTGCATGCGGTGGGCGTGGAGCACGATGTGACGGGTGGCGTTGAGACACTCGACTTGCACGTTGACCTCGCCGCTGAAGGTGAAGTTCTCCATGAAGACGCTCAGCATCAGGTTGTAGTGGAGGGGGCGCAGGTGCCCGGGAAGGCGCAGCTGAGTCCAGGGCGGCTGCTCCCGCCGCCTCGGCCACTCCTCCTCCTCCTCCTCCTCCCCTCTTGCAGCTTCCAGCGCCACTGTCTCTACCCCTGCACTTCCAGGGGTTTCCCCGGCGCCGTCCTGGTTCAGGCGGGCGCTTCCTGCGGCGGCTGCGGCTGCTGCCGGGACACTCCGGTTGCCTGCCCTGCCTCCTGGGCCGTCAGCCGCGGTGCTGCTGCTGCACTCCTCGATGCGCACGCTGAGCAGCACAGCGATCATGGTGACCACCAGCAGTGCGAGGATGGAGATGGCGAAGCCCATCACCAGGCGCTTGTGCACCGTTATGTGTCGCTCCGTGGTGCGGGGTCGCGCGGCCGCCGCGTCTGCCCACTGGCCCGAGAGCCCCCTGCCCCCGTTCCTCAGAGCAGCGTCCTCCTCGATCATCCTGAGCACGACGGATAAGCTCTTCTGCCGCTTCTCGGCCAGGCACATCAAAGTAGCGCCACCCTTGGCTCCTCCCGCGGGGCTGCCGCCGTCCCCTGCCGGGGCCAGGAAGGCATCAGAGACCGCCGAGAGGAACGGGGAAGTGCGGGGGGGAGAGACGGGGAAGCCCCTAGCAGAGAAAAAGCCCACTGCTTCTGTTCTTGCTGCCTCCCCGCCTCCTTCTGCCGCAGCCGCTGCGGGTGTCACTTTGCAAGGAACCCTTCGCACTCTCTAAGAGCAGCCCCGGCGGCCGAAGGAAAGCTCCCCGCGCCCCATGTGGGAGGAAGGCGGGAAAGGGGCGGGAGGAGGAGCCGCAGAACCCCGTGGAGAGCGGATTGGGCAGCGAGGGCTTAGGGCTCCGGGCGTCCTCTTCCAGGCTGGGCTGCGCGCCGTTTACCGGTCGCCGCTGGAAGGAGCGGATCTTGTGCGGGTCCAGAGAAAGAGCAGAGCTCCGGTTGGCCGCGTCCTCGCTTTCCGCGGGGCTACTTATTCGCTCCCTCAAACTCGCCGCGCCACAAACTCTCCTCCCACTCAGCCCCTCTTGGCTTAAAGGGTCCGTGGTTTCCTTCGCCGGTGCCCATTTTTGCCTTGACGGCTCAGGCGCTCCCAAGGGAAAGAAAAATCCGAGGCGAAAGGGGTCTTGGCATGGAGGAGGAGGATTACGACGAGGAGCTAGGAGCTGACTTTTCAGTTTCGCGCAGCTTTGGCTTCTCCGCCCCTGCAGGCACCGCTTTCCACGCTTCGGCAGTAGCTCAGGCTAGCCTGTGCGTCCCTGTCAGCGCGTGAAGCTTGGCTGGGCTGCCTGGGCGCTTGGTGGTCCCGCGCTCTGTAACGAGCTCGGAGTCCGTGGGTTGGAAACAACCTCCAGACTCCTCGAAATAACTCGTCGGGAGAAGAGGACGGATCAGGTCCGTCGCGGTGGCCGCACCTGAACGGCACAACTACAGTATTTTAAAAGGGTCTGGCCGAGAGACTTGGAAAGTCCCAGGAGGCAGAGCAAGGAGGGACAGACTAGGGAGAGTAGAGAGCGATTGGCGCGCGACAGGCCGGCTGGTGTTTAGCTGCCGCTTTAGAATCCTCCCGTACATTACAAAGGAAATGCGCGCGCGCGCATCGTGCAGCAACCGCCAATAAGGTCTAGGGAACCATCCTCGGCACTGACTCTTTTTTTGAGCGGGGGGTGGGGGGGCTGCTACAGCGCCTTAGTTGAAAATGCGTTTGCCGGAGGAGGTGCGGAGGGCATGCAAGGCTTGAGGCTGATGGGATGGGTAGCTCCTTAGGGGCAAATCCTGATCTAATGGTCTGGCGAGCGTCACTATGAATCTGCTCCGCCGCGGGATGCTATATAAACGAATTTGCTTTCTCCCTCTCTATGTTGAATATGTATAAATACATTAGGGATGTTAAAATGACAGCCTACTTCATAGGTAAAATCTGTTGGATCTATTCAAGGCAATGCCTTTACACAGGAATTGAGTCCTTCCTATTCTCCCTGAGGATTTGCTCACAAGTTTTGCCCTGAGGAATCAATGTCATGCAATAAGAAATTAGCTTCAGTCCTAAGAGGTGAATATTTGGTAATATTCCAGTCATACTACCTGCTTTCCTCGAGTGATTAATTCTTCCTTATATTTACCTTTTAACATGTGAACGTGTATATCAGTGCAAACTGACTCAGAAGCAGGCATGCCATGGAGTGTAACTGCCTGGCAACATAAATATCTTTATGCTGCCAGAAACACAACTTGCACTGAGCCAGAATATACTTCTTACTAATACAAGAAGTAAAATACTTTCCTTGCTGTAGAGTGACACTAGCATGAGCAAAAATAACATGGTTTGTTTGGTATTGATTTACCATGTTAGGCAAATCTAACACATTAGCAGTGTGGTTTGTGAATCCAACTTCATGCTTAGTACATTGTGTGACTGGATATAGAGGTTTAGTCACCAATGGTTAAAAGAAACAATGGTTTAGTATGATGTGGAAACCAGCATAAAATTTAATGTGTTCAAGACATCTAAAGCCATCTAAACCACAGCAGACAAGTGTGTTAATAACAACCATCAATTGACTGGTATGTGCCTGTCCCTCATGACATAGTTGTTTTCAGTTAGTAGTTCAAGACAAGCACAGAGATCAATCTTGCATAGCCTGCTGAAAATCAGAAGTGATATCCCAAGTCCATTATCGTGAATGCCATTTGTGAGTGAATAAGCGGGATATAAAATAAATAAATATTCACTACAAGCATTACATCCAGCATAAAAATCCCAATATAAAAGCTTAATAAGGAAGAACAATATTTAAGGAAACCAGTACTATACCAATGAAACTTTGATGGTCAAAAGGCAATCAAATTACTTCATAACCTGTGATTTTTTAATGGAAGTATAAGACCTCTTGAACTGATTATTCAGTTTATATGCAGGAGCTAGCTAAATGTTTTTTAAAGGTTAAAGTGAAGCCTTCAAGTTGACCTGTCAGATATGTATTTTATATTCAGATGTCTATAACTAAGTATAAAATGTGCACAGAGCAGCTGTCTATGAAATGTGTAAGCAGTTCACCACAGTCAACCCCTGCAAATCTGAAATTATGACAAAGATAATTTGTGTCAGAAAGTACTTGTGATTCTAGACAAACTCATGCGTCAATAGTTGCCTATTAAGCAACTAAATGCAGAATCAACCTTATGTACCAAATGTAGTTTTACTGTGGTGGGGAAGGGACTTACATAGTAAATACAAATGGTCCAATTATTTTGGTCCAATAATTATCCTTTAGCCTGAGTGAAAAAGTGTTTACAAACACAAATTTAAACTCTCTTCAGTCAAGATAAACTTATACAGGCACCAAATACATATTTCCAAGTTCCTAATAACAGCTGACGAAAAACAAAAATAAAAATGAGAGGGAAGAAGAGTAAGAAGGTAGGACAGAATTCAGGAGAATTTGAGTCTGCAGAAGGATTTGTTAATGTTCTGAAATGCCCCTTTGCAAAACTGAACCAAAACTGGACCAGGAATGTATGAAAAAAATACTTCTAGTAAATGAAGAAAATGCTTCTTTGTTTATTAGAGTCATTATTTTTATTAATGACTTTATTTTTATTAATTTTTGTTATCTCATTTAGGTACATGATATATTTCAAAGATCTGATGTGATACTTTCCTATCTGAAGGACCATTTTATAGTCTAAAATAGATGCAGAAACAACAGAGGTGGGAGGAGATAAATGTAAGTAAATATAGGTAAGCAGGGAGAAAATAAGTTATTTTTTTCAGTGTACTTTCACTGGGGTACAATAAGGAAAACAGGAAAAGAATCCAAAGGTTGTCAGAAATGTTACTTTTGAGAAGTGTATTAAAAGTATTAAATATAAGATCTGAATTGTGACATTCTTGGAGGGAATTCTAGGCACAGGGAGCAGCAAAGGGAATTGAATTGTTTTATGGAGCAGGCAAACCTTATATGGCTGAGGATAGTGAACCTGGATGTGTCAGGATGAAAGTACAGACAGTTAAGGAGTAGAGAGGCCATGAAGCTTTGAAGATAAGGACAGGAAGCTTAATGAGGATGGATTGAAAGTTAGAGGAATAATTTGGGGGATATGGTGAAGAATGGTAAGTAAAGTGCTATAGGGTTAAAAGAATATAGATAAATCAGTGCAAGTACAAAGAGAAGGATACTTCAAAGGTTATTCATGGTTACAGTTCTTTGGGATAAGTGCACATTTCTTCTAGCTGGAAAGCAACTCTTCAAAAACAATTGGGTGGGCCAAGACACAAATATAATTTCATGTGGTACACACTTCATTAGTAAATGTAGATAATGTAAGTGCTCCTTAGTCATGTACTGAATATTTTCCTTTCTTGGCACATGAAGAATTATAATTCCTTAACCATTTTTGGAGTTCCCTGGGAGTTATACCTAAAGCTTCCAGGAGCTGAATGCAATCCTGATGGCTCAGATTATGCATTTATGATTTGGGTTATAGATTTTTCTCTACCGTATATCTATTTTAATTTTCTGAAATTTTGTCCTTATTTTGCAGGCCAAACTTGTCCTAAAAGACAAACTAAATGATATTTTTTCATATATTGTAGTAACTTTTAATATTTTATACAAGCTGAAAAATTGTAAACTTTAATGGGAAAGAATACACTGTTGTTGTTGTTGTTGTTATATTTATATGCCACCTGACTCCCAGCAACTCTGGGCATTTTGTTATTCAAGTAATTAGTGGAAATCCATGGCCAGAATGAAAATTTCTATGAAATAAATACTTTTATATTGATATGTTTGTTTGGATGCTTTAAAGCACTTTTATGGCAATGTTCAAGCATTCATTACAGAAATAACCATCTGCAATATTTATGAACTAATTCATATATAAAAGTGCACAAAATATGTTTCAAGAACAGTTCAACTCTTCAGCTGCCACATTATGACTTCACACACTTCTTGATGACTCTGTAATCTAGGCACGTTGGAAACTTTTCTATTCAGATTTTCTGAAGAAACTGCAACAGAATTGCTATCATGTTATGCAATTGATTGGGGGGGGGGGGGGGAATCACTACTTTTCCAATTTCAACATTATTTTTAAAATGCCAAATGACCTAAACTCCTTATTTCTATACTACTATAGAAGACAGCTATTACTGTCTCACAAAAGCTGAGATCTATTGATTTCATCTGGTCAAAGTCATCCCAGGAATTCATGGCTAGGAAGTCAAACACAGTCTTCTGAGTCACCATTTTACTATCACTTTGACATTTTATAAATTTCTGTAGGGGCAATAGTAACTTTAGAGTAAGTGAGAGAAACCTGCTGCCTCCAAAACTTTTAACCATACTAGTTAAATATTATCAGCAAACTATTTTCTAAGAAGGGTACTAATACTACTAATGTAAAGAAACATGAGTAGAATGCTTCTATTATATTCATGCCTTCCTTATGGGAGTTGACCATTTTAGGAAAAAAAGTGTTTAAGGAAACAGTCTGGGGAAGATCAATCATACTCTGATCCAACAATTCTCTTTTGTTAAGAAGGTCTCAACACATCCAATTGGAATTATTATTTTGTGAATTTAGGATTGCAGCATACATGGTGGTGGTGGTGGGAATATGAACACTATGGGATAATTAGTTTATACTCTGCAAGTCCTGGAGTATTTTCTTTACTGGGATAAGTTCATAATTAAACCACTAATCATGTTGACCTCTGTGATGCGGCTGAAAGTTAAGAGTTCAACTCTATTATTTTATTATTGTTTAAACATTTGGGCCCCTCAGTATCTATTATGCATGTGATCACTTTTAGGAGTGTAGGACTTCACATACTTTAATATGTCTGTCCTCCTAGATAAGATGTTTTAGAACACACTTGGACTCACTTCAGGTAATGTAATTCCTATTTTATATAAAAATGCAGAAGTAAATTAGACCAGCAACATAACATTTTCTTTTTGTTAAGACTCTGGTGACATTATTCAGTATCTACTTTGCCATTTAGCAGGGGGAAAAAAATTATAAATTGCAGACTTTAACTATATATCATATAGATGGAAAAAATCCATTTATGGAGATGAATTTACCTCAATTAAGGATTATAATGTACATTCAGGGGATAGAGAGTTTTATTATTTATGCTCCATTTTTCTCTTTTATTAAAGATTTCCTTGAGTGACTTTGGACATTTTAGGATAATTCAGTGTCTTTCTCCATGTCGGTTGTGGGGATATCTAAACCTGATGGTGATGATGATGATGATGATGATGATGATGATGATGATGATGCAGCAGCAGCAGCAGCAGCAAAAGTCACTCCTGCATCTTTTAAAGGATTTATAATATGCTAATTACTGTCCATTTCATTTATCTAGCAACTACTACAATCACTAAAGTAACACTCTAGATCTTTTTACTTAACATACAGCTAAAATCATTTTGTCATAATGGAGAATGGCAAAACATATATATCTATACATGTTCTTAAAAGAGAATTTAAATAACATAGGACACTGGAAGATATAGTTATGGCATAATGGAAAATTGATTTAGTGGACAGAAATGTTAGATTAGAAAATAATGTTTTTAAAGTTACAGTGCTTATACCGTAACAGTCATTGCACTGATGTCAATGTTTTTAATCTTGCAGGCAAGCAGTCTAATCCTCTGAGTCCACTTTATTTATTGTAGGCTACAGTCCTATCATCACTTGGAAGTAAGCCACATTAGGTTCAATGGGATTTATGTCTGAGCAACCATGTGTAATATTATGCAGGCAATCAAAGATTCCTTACGTTTTAGTTAAGATAGCTTACTTATGTTCACTTCAGTACACTTTAAAAGATATTGAGTAAAGATCAGTTATGGATTAGAACAACAGATTTAATCAAATCATAACAGGATTGCAATAATAGTAATTACTATTTTAAAGAAAATATCAAATCAGTAATTCATATTTTACATTGTGTCTTGTGGCAGGAAAACAATTATGAATTTCAGTTTGATCACAATAAGATCAAGATTCTGAATCAGTGTATTAGTAATGATGCAAATTTCTTATTTTTTAAAAGTATTTCATATTGAGCAAGAATTCACTATCTTTTCAGCTATTTAGCTATAGGAATTGTTACAAAATATAATGTGTCTGACGATGCTTCAAATTAAAATAACAATTGATTCATAATGTGGTCTTTCTGTTTTTTTTATTTGGAGAATTGTCTCTTTTCTCTTTAGTGCCATCTTGTGGGTCAGCTAGCAAAAAGAAAGCACGAAGGTCTTTTAACACAATATATGGTGAGTATATGGTACAATACTGTAATGACTGTCAAAAATGTAGAATGAGACTCTGCGATATTCACTGTTTTTATAGAAAAATTCAGCAGAAATTGATACCTACTAATAGGTATGAATATTTAATAACAATTATTATTTCTTAGTATCTGCTGATTAAATTACAAAAGATAGTAAAATGTCTTGTATAAGGACATATTACTTAAAAGCAAAATATTATATAGGAAAACTAGTTTTTCCTGTCTTAAATGTGACAGTCATGTTACAAGCCAGATCAAGGCATGCTTATGTTCAGACCTTGCCTGAAAACATAATTGGCACCATGATCTTGGAGCACAAGGTCTGCACTAACTGGATCATGATATATAAATACCAAACAATGTTACACGCAGAAGCTTTTTGTGTTGATAAAGGTCTCACAGTTGCACAAACTATGTGAAATAAATATAAGAAATAATAATTTCAGTGCTTTAGTGAGACATGAAGGGATCCAAATGTTTATTATTATCCTAAGTGCAGCATCTTCTCTATATTTTCTAGATCCACAAAAGATTTTAGATCAGACTGATGCTTCTCATCCATTTCCTGTATTAAGATTAGAAATGTAGAGGAAAGTTAACCAATATCTAGTTAAAAAGGTAAATGTCTTTTCCCTAATTGCCAAATGCTGAATCCTGTATAGCATCTGCAAGTAAAAAAAATATGCTTTTTTTAAATACAAGTTAGATATGATAATTTACTATATTATTGGAATTTCTAGATCTAGACTGTCTAAGAACTCATAATACCTGGCAATACAATACTCTGTTAATGTTTGGGTTGGCATTAAATCTTTCAAAAATAGAATTGTAAGTATGTCATTATCCTTAGAACATCACAGAGAGAAAGTAATGACAAGTAATATTGGTGTTAGTTACTCCTGTTGTGAGAAACTGATAGAGTCATTAGGATGCTAGATTTTTAAAATTACCTCTTTATTATTTTCATTACCCTTTTGTGGGGGGGTATCCTATTGTCCCCTCTTCTGCTATTCATTAAGAAAGTAAGAACAATCAGAATACAATTTTTAAACTACTAAAACTAAGCTAACAACAAGGATAGCCATCATGGATGCCATTGATTACTTCAAACAAAGTATTAAAAAAAGAAATTCATAATCACTATAAACAGTTTTCCATATATGAATCATATAGGTCCTTTTGTGTAAACTTTATACTACACCTGTTTATTTTATAGGATTTATAGTAAATGACCTTAAAGTTAATTCTGATTTATTTTTAAGCACAAATATTTATTTATCCAAACAGTTTGCCTTAATAAATTGATTCCTACAGTATGTATTGTCCCGAAGTGAATTATGAGATGTGCTTGTGTAATTACTCCATCATAAATACTGTAGCTAGAAAGTCATGTATTATGCTTTATTGCAGACATAATATCACGTCTTGAACCAAAAGGCAGCTGTACATAAAGCTGGTGTGACATGTGGAACCCTCACTTATACCTGTATGCAAATGTTATGACCAGAGTTGCACACATTTTGCATTCTTTCTTTAATCAAGCAAAACTTCCTGCCAGATGGGCACGTTTCTACTGAAAGCAAGGTGGACTGTGGTAAAAAGAAACAGATGTGAACAATCTCCTTAAGTTTAAACCTAAATTAGATAACTCTTAAAATTTCTCCAGACTGCTGAATATTAATTACAAATTTCAGTGGGAGGGCAAGCCTGGAAAGGAATAGTCCAGATTGTTTAGCAATGTGATCTGCATGGATAATTAAATGTCTGAACACAAAAAGAACATACTCAGAAGTAGCCAAATGTCAGTTTGTATAAGATTCTTCTCTCTCCCTTACTTTCAGGTGAAGTTCTTGAAAATTGTTGAAATTCCTGTGTAAAGGCTTATACTTGAGAGATCACTATCACTCCTTGCAAAATTTGTATTTACACTAAAGGGAGGTAACATTTTAAATCTCAGATAACATTGAGATAAAGTACAGCTTTATCTGGGCTGGGTTAAAACTTTTATATGTCATTGCTGACACTGGCATTTTGGTAAACCAGATCCAATAGGTCTAAAATAAGAAATCTGAATCCACATAATGATAATAGAGGGGGCACCCCCTTTGTCTCACCCTCCCCCTTTTCCATCTATCAGATTTATCTAGAGCTTTGTCCTCTAGATGTGTAAGGCTACAACTCCCCCCCCTCCAAAATTACTTAAACTCCCATTAATCCAGACAGCATGATAAATAATCTGGGGTGAAAATAATTGTATTCCAGCAACATGTGGATTAGTTTAACAGTTCTCACAGAAGTGTGAACTAGGGCAGTTCATTTACCATATAGTTAAACCTATTGTACTTGGGCTGCAAGAATATGGATTCTCACTAGATGGCAGCAAAGGATTTTTTTTCTATATCCCTTTGCTACCATTGAGTGGTCATCTGGACCTTCACTTCCCAGATATGGATGAAATCATATGGCATTTATTTGGAATTGCATCTAATTTTGCCTTCATATTTCAGAAAACCTTGTTTTTATATTATAAATAGTAGCTGTGCTAAGCATTTAAAAGGCCATGGTTTGCATTTTCTCATGCTAAGTAGTTCTTCAGTTTCTATCTGTCATCTTGCATAGGCCGTGATCAAAATTCTCTACAATGTTTTTTATTACTTCTGAGTTTTGTTACCTCTAACCACCAACTTATACCTTAGTTGTTGTTTATATGAAAAATTTAAAATAAAAATATTCATATGTTTCATTTTCTGCAGCATCAAAAGTGTAATTTATGATCGTATATCCACATGAAATCTTATTCGGTAATTCTTAGATTCTACCTCTAAGCTTGATCATTTTTGGTGGAGCAATTATGCTAATTTTGTCTACTATACAATTAACATAATTTATAGAAGTTTTCAATGCTATAAATCTCCTATTAATATGCTAAAGAGTGTCTACTAAGGTTCCCCACCTATCATATAGGGGGATAGGAAGGGCCCGATGGCAGGCATTCTCTATGGGATCTTCACCCATTGAGAACATCCTAAGACAAGAATGGCCCCCACTGTCATAGCATTCTGAAAGTTGGTAATACCTGGTGTTTATCATTGCAGAGTCATGGCACCGGTATTAGTTTTATTGTATTATCTTGTATTATTTATTATTATTTTATTAGTAATATCTGCACACTACCTAGAGTCCATTTGGATTGAGCAGCACAGAAATACATTAATAAATAAGCAAAGCAACCAGCTGGGATGACTTCCAGTGCCATGTCTGATGCATATATACATTTTTTTCAAGTCTGTTCATAATTAGGTTGGTGCTAATTAGCCCACAGATGACCTTTACAGAATGCTTGGGGAAACTCAAACTGATTGTAGAAGTAATTTTTGTAAACTACCATAAGTCATGAGAAGTTAAATATTGTAATAAATAGCATAAAATAAAGATATAAGGTATTACTTGTATGTTTTATTGTCAATCCCTTTTGCTATCTGTTCCTTTTATAGTTTCTACATATTTTGTAAACATTTTCAAAACAAGCTTGATTAAGGTAAGATCTCTGAGCTGTTTAGCATATACATGCAACCATGGTACTGAAACAATCAGTTTGTGTTGCTCTATAGGGCAGTCACTAGCTGATGCACAAAATAAGAGAGGGAGAGAGCATGCAAGAATTTTCAAATATTATAAAATATTTGGAACAGATTTTTCCCAGAATACAAGCTTCAGCTTTTATATTTTGTATATGGAAAAAAGCAGCAGTGCAAAATGTCAGAAATATCTGGGTCGGTTTTACATTCACTGGAAATTGAAGTGGGAGGGTAGAATTGAAACGGGGGATCTGTGGGAGGGGGGTGTCAAAAAGCCTAGATGGCCGTCAGACTGTGATAGAAACCCTGTCCTTCTTTTTTAACATGTGTCACCCTGTGGACGTCTCTACTTCAGCACGCACAATTTCTTTTCACTGGCTTTCTTCCTCTCCAATCCAGAACTGCTCCTTTTGTTCTGTAGGATGTGTACTTGTATAGCCGCACACACACACACATACCCACTAGTTCTGGCCTAGTGAGGGGACTATAAATTGAATGAATAAATAGATCAGTAAAAAAAGGGTGGCACTTCAATTGCATGGTTGTGGTCACCATCTTGGCTTCTTTCTTCCCCTTCTTCCTATTTAAATATTAACAATCCATAACTTTTTTTTTCTTTCTAAAACTAATTTATGCTATGTTGGCCATTCGTCTTCCATGGTTATACCCTATAAACCATTTGGAACAGAAAATGACTAGGGAAGGAGTGAATGGATCTTTAAAGATAATATAATGGAATGTGTAATGGAAGTTATTTCTAAGAAGACTGAAATCCAAGACTTTCTGCGGATTTCACAAGCTTTTGGAGCATGATTCTGTTCATTGAAATTGACCTAAAGTGGTCTAATTACATGATAAATCAATTACTTTCCATATCTATCTTAAGGAGGATGTAGACAGAAGTATATTCAGCTGTGGAGCTATAATTACAGAACACATTTGCTCCAAGGCAGGGATAGACAACCTAGTACTCTTTACCAACTCCCATCAGCCCTTGTCATTTTTACAGGAAGTGTAGGCTTCTTGCGTTAGCTGAATTGTCATGCCCACTAGGTAGACCAGACTATGAAATCAACTCCACAGAAAGGCTAAAACTACTGTACTTTTATTAAGGTTGCCTACAGATATAGAATCTTGCAAGTCTGAATGTGCTGTACCTCCTTCTTCTTCTTACAGTTCAGTGAATTAGGAAGGTTGTCTCTTTGGTCCACTTCTGAATGTTATCTGGACATTCTGGACTCAAAAACTACTTTAGCCCCTTCTGCCTAGGCAACAGTTTCTACATACCTTCATCAAGGTCATCTTCCTTACTCTCTGCATGAATCTTGCTTGTGCAATAAATTTCAGCATATCCTGTGTCTATGTTCTTTAAAAAGCCTTATCTCTTGTGGCCAACTGCCAAACGTCATTTTGCAGGGGCAGCTGGAGAAAGTATCTGAAATGAAGATCTTAGGATCCATGCAGATAAATATGACAGCAGACTTTTCAGGCAATCTGGATCTATGCCATTTAGGCCTTAGAAATTAAAACCAGCTCTTTGAATTGGGCTCAAAACAAACTGACAGCCAGTGCAGATTGCAAAGCACTGCACAGTATGATTGTAACCACCATTCGCTTCAGTACAGCTGTTCTCTTGGAACTAACTACACTTTCCAAAAACATTTTCAGAAGCAGTTCTACTTATAAAGCATTGCAAAAATGCCAGAGTGTAAATAATAACTGCAAGACTCTCTTTCCTTTCCATTGGTCTGTCAGTCTTATTCTACAGTCTGACAACTAGTTTATCCCATGACTTTTACTTTCTGGCTTATCCCAACTCCTTGCCTATAGCACAGCCCTGACAATTACCAGACTTGCCTAACCAATCTATACATAATACAATTTGTATGTGATCAATGTTGTATGGTGTGTGGAGGCTGAAATTAGAGGACTGACAACAATATTAAGTTTCCACTTCACACAATTATACTATAGAAAGTTGAGCCAGAGTGAAACCATATTCAGTAACCTACTTAGAGATGAACTCTTAACAACCAGTCAGTTCTGTGACAATTAGTAACCACAAAAGTGCTTCAAACCAGTTTTAGACAGGTTTGAAGGAAGTGATCTAAGACATACAATCTATACATGTACGTGACCTAATGGCACAGAAATATGCATGATTAGGAATAATGTAATGAAGCTAATGCATGATGTATGAAGCTATCTATAAAGCTGGGGAGCTTGGTGCACTTGGTTGACTTGAGCTTTACCATGCAGCTTGTAACAGAGTATTGTTCCCTGCATGAGACGTAAAAGAAGTGAAGCTTTAGCTATTCTTACTCCGGCTGCCTTATTTTGCCACCGTAGAAGGAACAGTCCATGACAGGTAGCCACTTCCATACAACTGAACCCATACTGTGGTGGTAATGCAATTAATATGGCTACCTCTCAAGTCAATGTTACCCTGTGAATAAACAAAAAAATAAATCCTTTCAACAGTAGGCAAGCATACAATTCTGTGAATGCAGTAACTGATAGCTACTAATTTTCTTTTTTCCCTTCTAGGCAGAAAATCAAAACCATTTAAATGAAAGGATGTGTTTTAAATCAATGTAAATTGATAAGGTGCAAACTCTGTTCTTAATGCTTGCAAACACTCTTGGTAACAGTGTGTATGCATAGAAAGCATCTTATTTTGTAGAGATCGTGGAATTTAATGGACCTGGTTGAAGATTTCTTCCCATGATTAAATTTTTACACTTTTCAGTTTCCTGTTAAACTTTAAGAATTGGATCACATACATTTTTTCACATTGTAGTCAAATGTGTACACAACATACACGATTATATTAAATAAGGCTAACTGAAATATTTTTAAGATGGAAAACTTAGGCAGTTCACTTCATCTTTCAACTCCAGATAGTAAAGTGATCTTGGTGTGAGAGCATATATTCTGATAGCTTTCTCCAATCTGGCGCCAACAATGTTCCAGTTCTGACACCTTCCAGAATTCCTGGTTAGTATAGCCAGTTCCAGCATGTTCGGAGTAAACTAGGTTGGGGAAGGCTGATGTACAACATTAAAAGCAAATATAATGGGATCTCTCTCTCTCGATCTCTCTCTCTCTCTCTCACACACACACACACACACACACACACACTCACACACACTGTATTATACATTAGACAAACTGCTATATTGCTGTGTAAAAAAGTAAATGAAATACCAATAACCAAAAACCACTGGGGATCTCAAAGTGGCCATCCTTAAGACAAGTTATTACAAGTAGTGCGTTCAACCCAAACTTCAGTTAATATGGGTGAAACTGAGACCAGGCTTTCTCATTGCATATGTTAAAAAGTTAAACAATGCAAGGATAGCTACATCACATGTAACAATATATTTGTTAATCATCTGCAAGATATTTTGTCTTTCATCTTTCCTTTCATCATTTACATCTTTACTTCTCTCTTCTTCCCTTGCTGCAGCCGTAGGAATGTATATCTGATCAAAGAAGATTGTGATCCACAAAAGCTTATGCAATAATACATTTGATTTTTTTAAAATAAAAATATATCACTTTGCAGGGCATCTAGCTTAATATGTGAATTTGCTATATTGTAAAAGATCTGATGAAGGAAAAATGCAGCACTGTACTGATGCAGGCAAGGCTACCTGCCTTTTCTTCCCATTGAAAGCAATGCTATTGCCAGAAGAAGATTTGAGCAGCTGGATACTATGGTTAATTATGGACATTTCCACCAAGTGCCATACTCTGAAAGAACGTGTATATGTGTAACACCAAACATAGAAGATATTGTGCATGTCTTATTGAACTGCCAACTATATGGCCCAGCAAGGGCCCTGTATTTATAGACTTTACTTGACAGAACTACGCATTGGGACTGCAGTAAAAAACTCTCCTACAGGTAGTCCTCGACTTATGACTAGTTGTTTAACAATGGTTCAAAGTTATGACAGCATCGGAAAGGGTGCTTTATGGCCCACAAAGCACTTCTTGCCATTGTAAAACATCGACACCCCCCCCCCATGGTCACATGACCGTATTTCAGGTGCCTGAGAACCAGCTCACATTTACAACCAATTGCCAAGCACCTCACAATCGTGATCTTTTGCAATCTCCTATGCCGGCTTCCCCAGAAAATCAATAGGGAAGCTGGCAGGGAAGGTTGCAAGCAGAGGGGACGGAAGGGAGCTAAAATCCTTCTGTGGGCTGCAGGAATGGAGCTCAAATCCTGAAGATTTCAGCTCCATTCCTGCAGCCCCACAAAGGATTTCCCCTCAGTGCATAGAGGGGAATGGAAACCTTTCAGTGGGCTGCAGGAATGTTTGAGAGTGATAGGGCTGCCTGCCAGGAGGATTTCAGCTCCACATGAAGCTGAAACTATCCGGCAGGCAGTCCTTTCACTCTCAAAGAACTGCCTGCTAGGAGGATTTCAGCCCCACACGGAGCTGAAATCCTTCAGCAGGCAGCTGTTTTGCTCCATCTGCCTAAAGACCCAGGACCTCACTTAACAACTGCAACCAGGAATGCCTGGATTGCAGTTGAGTGAAGCAGTTATGTGAGCACCTTGCTTAATGACTGCTTTGCTCAACAGTCAAGATTCTGGTCCCAATTGTGGTCATTAAGTGAGGACTACTTGTATTTCCTTCAGGGCACAAACACATATGTAGTCAATAGAACTACTAAGTGTATAGTTAGGGCTATAATTAGGAGAATGTATTTCATAGAACAAATTGAGGTAGCATGCAAAGGTGATGCTTTTATTTAAATACACACTGTTTTGTATTTTTAGCTCTCCTATACTTTTGTATTCTAGTTTATCTTACATTATTTTATCTCACTCAATTTAATCTTTTACTTTTTCTTACTCTATTTTATCTCATGCTAGTTAATTTTATCTTATCTTATTCTATCCCCCTTTTTTTTTTTTTTTTGCAGCCGACATCCATTGTTTCTTGATATGGTCAATTGACTAATCAATAAAGTTACTATACTATATTAAAGTTCAGCTATTGTGATTCAGATACGGTTCAGAGGATGCTGAGCTGCAGTATTTCAATATTATCCCTCCAGACTCACAGGAGAAGGGAGGGGGGAGACTGCCTGGACAAGTCCCTGCAGTTTTCTTGGCAAGATTTCAGAGGTGGTTTGCCATCGCCTGCTTCCTAGGGCTGAGAGAGGGGGACTGGCCCAAGGTCACCCAGCTGGTTTTGTGCCTAAGGCAAGACTAAATTCACAGTCTTCTGCTTTCTAGCCTAATGCCTTAACCACTACACCAAACTGGCTCTTTCCAGAGTTGCAGTACTTTCCCAGATTTCAGAAGGTAATAGTGTCTCCCAGTGCTGGCAGGGAATTTCTGCATGCAAAGAATTTGCTCCAGTGCTGAACTGCAGCCCTTCAACATTCTGTGAACTAATTTCTCAAGTGAATTCCAATATTATTAAGAAGCTGATGGGCACTTTGCTCACTTTATGTCAACAGAATAGGAGTAAAAGGAGACTGAGACAATTGTCATTTATTTTACTCTCCCTTTAATTGAAAATCTTTTCCTTATTTTTCTTCCAAATGAGTCTTTTATGATTTTGGGGACATGATAAGCTACTCTTTCAACCTCTCAAAATGAAGGGAACTAGTTTGTTATTCTCTTCATAATCTATATTAGAAAAGCAGTGTACATCAGAGAGTAATAGGTAGTCCTTTTATGCTGTTTCTTCACTATGTTAAAGAATGATATACATTTCCAATTTATCTGTGGTGAATGTCAGAAAATGACAACAATATTTGTTTTCTGCCTCATGTAAAGTGAACAACAATGGCTCACTGGATGATTTATTTCTTTTTCCTCTATTGACTCTGATCTTGCTGTGCTGGTATAGTTTAAAAATATAGCTATATAGAAACCAGCTGTTTGAGTTTCAGGGAAGATTAACTTAATTTTGACCCAAGTTAGAAACCCTATTATATATTTTCAGAAAGCAGAAGAATAAGTGACAAATCTGTGGCCTTGGGTATGGCACAATAGTGCCACCTAAAGCATTTAGTAATTTGACCTCATGCTGAGAAGTCTGAATAGTCAGAATTCATCTTTTATTTTCCAAAAAAGCTTCTCCCACATCATTTTTTAAGGATTAGGGAGGCCTAGATTCCAGTGCACCTTCAGCCATGGAAGCTCACTTGGTGACTTCAAGCCAATCATTTTCTATCAGCCCAATCTACCTCCCAAGGTCGTCTTTGTGGAAAAAATGCAGGATGAAGTGCTGCGTATGCTGGTTTGAACTCCTGGAAAAAGATGGAATATCAACTTAATAATACATAAATCAGATGGTCATTAGTAAAGTGGGTTCCCATGACATCAGAAATGGACCATTTTCCTTGACTAGCAAAGCAGCAATTTCCATAAAAGGCCGCTGTTCACGTATCCTGTACATTTTATAAAACAGGATGGTGCTCAGAAAGAAAATGAAGAAAAGAGAGCAAAACTGCCTGCTTAACAGTATTCCACCGGGTAGCCCAAATGATCTCTTTCCATATCTTTCTGCAGTTAATGTGTATTGAAAGCCAAGATTTTATGCAAACAGGTAGTTCAATTAAACTAACTGCCTTGATTTTACCAGACATTCTGTGTGTGGCGGTTGCCTTCCGTTCTTTTTCCTGTATTCCCATTCCAGTAAATGGCCATTTTATGGAGAGAGATTTGACTCCGTTGCTTCAATAGTGGAATTTCTCATTAAAAATATCCAGACTGCATGGTTGCACTGATACCTCTCACCAATGGATCTTATTTTTCCAAGCCAACAATGCAGATTTGTTAAATTATCACCTTATTTTCCATTTTCCTTAGTGCTGGGTTTAAAGGAGAGATCTTTGATAGAACAGCTCAGAATTGTCCAGCTAGACAGACTAGATTGTATCAGGAGATTCAGCCTAACCTATTGTAATTACTTTTTGCTAGGGAGTCATTAAAAGTGAGAGACAGTGTCCAAGTGAGATGTTAAAGTACTAACCCTTTTATCAGGGATTGACCAATGGAAGCAAAAAAAATTTAGCCTGGGCCACTATCAAATACAATCCTTACCCAAAATACTAGGGAGCTAATCAGGATAAGAAGTTTAGATTGGTGCAACTCCATTGCTTCCTAACTAGAAAATACTATTTCATGATTCTCATTTCACCCAATATGACAGAGTTTCCACAGTCTTATAAATTACAATTTCCTTCTTGAGTAATCATGGTAGAGTAGGTGATAGAGGAACATTGTGGGGCCCACATCCATTGCAACTCAGTTACACTGAGTTACACTTATACAACAGATTCCAAACTGTTTCAGAATGCTGCTACTTCTTCAATACGCTTTGGCTACTATGTGTGAGTATATAATATTTGAAAATAATTTAATAGTGAGTCTCTTAGAAAAAGTAAAAAGTGAACTGAATCTGGGGAAAAAATTCTTCTAACATTAATTTGATTTGTGTATTTGCTATTTTGCCATTGATCAATATATATGGATTAATTCAAGTAGCAAAGCCAATCTGTTCTAAAATGAGATAGAGGGATGAAGAATCTTAATGATAGATTTTTTTCTCCTTGCACATTATATGTATTTTGTTTGATTTTGTTTTTTAACTATCTGATTTCTCAAATACAGGAATAAATAGGCAGATGCAATAGAAATAATATATATAACATTCTTCAATTTATATTTGGTAAGGCAAGATGACAGATTATAATAAGATGGACTTAATGACTATACTATCAGTCTGGGAGTCTAACACTTCAGAAGCAAACAGGAGAATTGCATAAAAGTAACTCTTCATAAAAGTAACTTCCTATATATGGAAAAATATGTCAAGGAGACCTTTCATCTTTCTTCATTCTACTTTTCTGCATGCAGGGTTTGGGTTGTTATTGTTTTTTTGTTTTTTTCTTGTACAAAACCATGCAGTTCCTTACTGCTATCTGACATACTATAAAGGATTTATGAATCCTACTGTATATTTAATTGTGGAGTTCTTGGTGCTCTCTGAACTTGGTTGTTTGCTTGCGGATGTTTCATTACCCAGATAGATAACATCATCGATGCTAGTGAGTGTGGGGTTTGCTCAGTGTTTATATATAGTAGCGTGCCCTGCCAGTGTTGGTGGGCGTGTGGTTTTCCCCTTGGTAGTTCCTTGATTAGAGTATTGTTTTCTGCTTGATTGTTTGTCTGGTTTTAATCCCTGCTTCTCTGGGTGTTGGTTGCTGGAGAGGATGTGTTCTGGTCTTTTTGTTTCATTCTTAGCTTTTTTATTGTCTCTTTTGAATGGTGTGTAAATTTGCTTTATCTCTATGTGTCTACTGATGGCTAATTTGTCTGAATGCCAAGCTTCCAGGAATTCCAGAAGTTTTTGGATTTAGCTTGGTCTAGGATGCTCACAGTTTCCCAATTGAAACTATGGTTGAGTCTGTCCATGTGTTGTGAGTTTAAGGAGCTTTCATGGCATTTTGTGACTAGCCAATTCCATCATATTAGCAATTTTCTTACTGGGCAATGTCCTCATGTTAAGTATCAAACTTCCAAATATGCCCACATACCAGAATATGGGGAATCTTGATTTAGAGTACTCAGAGCTACTCCAAGTCTTTCAAATCTGCCATATTTATCCCCAAGAGGTATTCTAGTGGAAAAGTTGCTGTCAGCTTCATTTATAGTATTTATAGAAATATTATATCCATTATAGCCACATAACATACTTCATTGCTTTAGATTACAGCTGGGCGCTAAGATGACTGAAGTTTTTCCCATACTGAAAACATTAATACAGTCCTGAATCATAGGAAATGGCTACTTTAATGGAGAAGGCTCAGCCGGAATCCTATTCCCTGATATCTACAGATTATTTTTATCCATGTTAAGAAAGAGCACATAATTACATGAGCATCGACCTATTGTACAATGTAAAGGGTACAAATGACAGCCCCCCTCATCTTGCTATTTAAGTGAATTGGAATTTATTCACAAGAGCATATCTAACATTAAACGAGGTCACTGGCCCATGCAGCCAGAAGTACACAATGGAAATATGAATATTTCCCATGAATTCCTAAAGCCTTTATGCAATCTTATGCATTCTTGATGTAGTCCAATGATGTTTATTCTAAAAGAGCTTCCAGACTTCAGGCATAAATGTTTACCACCATCTGCTACTCTTTTAATTGCAATGTTCTATGTACATAGCATGAGCTGTATCACTGAACTAAGGACATTTTCATATTTATATGACTTATAAAAGTGACAGGAGATATATCTTGCCAGTGTCTTCAAACTGTCTGACTTCTATGCATCTGATTCTACATTTTTTTAAAAAATATTGTTGCCAGATAGAACATTTGAACAGATAGGTTTAATAGATTCAGGAGTACTGCAATTGACTGGCAAACTTTAATTTTGCTGGCAAACTTTCCCCCCACAAAGTTGATGTGATCTAAGCGCCAGTGTGTAAAGGGCAGATGGTAGCTGAGACAGAGATGGAAAGAAACAGAAGAGCTTTCAAAATCATGTTATTTCTACAGTGCTAACTGAACTAAGAATTACAAAACACCTTAATATCCTTGGATTCATATTACTGAATTCTTATGTGGGGAAGAACTATTTGGAAAGGGTCTAGTGGGAAATTAACTATAAAGAGCATCAAAATATATTGGAAGATCTTCAAAAAGAAGAATGAATTAACCACCCAACATCATACCACTGCAATAGAGAAGACAGAGTTCTTCACAAAAAAACAATTTTCAAGTCAGTGATACTCTTCTCCCTCTACAACAATGCAATTACATTACCATTTAATATAACAAATGTTACTACCATTGTATCAGCAACTAATAAATCAAACCATAAGTAAAAATAGCTTCACTTGAGGAATCATTAATATGTCTGGAAGATAGGGTGAGCCAGACACTACATAAGAAAAGGGTCACTCTTCCAAACAAGCAATGTCTGTGAGTTTCCTGAAGATACTATTTTTTTAAAATGGAAAATAAAGCACAGTGATAAAATCCATAAAGCTGAACAGATTTTGTTTTAGTCCTAAAGCACATGCCAGGAGCTATATAACTATAGCTTCAGCAATATTTGCCAGCAATATTCTGATATGATTTTTATTGGACATTTAAGCATTGCTTTGGAGAAATTCCAGTGGTATGTGGGTGGCAAATATAAGAATTTGTTTCTGAAGAAAGCTGTGTTATTTTTTTTAAGATCCCTAGCAGTAAGAATCAAGGTTTTTTGGAATTAGGATTAGCACTCTGCCAACTGGGATAAATCATTTGCTATGAGATAGTATGAAACAAATGTTCAGTGTGGTAAGATTCAGTGGAAAAGTGCCACAGTGATCAATCTTAACTAACATCATGAAGCCCAAAACTGGATCTACTTTATAGGGTTGAGAGAACATGATTTAACCAATAGATTTTAACTGTCTTATAGGAAGAATTGTCTATACCTCTTTCTTTTATATATTTAGAGAATATTTATATATAAATATAATATATAGATATAGATATAGATATAATATAAATATTTATATTTATAGAATTCATAAGTTTATAATGAAAAAAACAGAGTTGAAGCTCTTTAGAAAGGGATGTATTTACCCCATCCACACTAATCTAGCTGATCCATGTATATTAGGTGTTAAAAACCTTTTCAGACCCTAGGTGCTCTCCAAACACAAAGAACATTCAAAATGACCAAAATCTCATAAGATTTTTGCAGTATTACTCGCCAAATCTCATAAAATAATGCAGAAATTTTATAAAATGCTTGTGGGCTATGGATGACATTTTAGGTATGTTGTTGTTCTGGCCTCCACTATTTATATTAGTATAGTATAGTATAGTATAGTATAGTATAGTATAGTATAGTATAGTATTTATATTACATTATATGTTATATTATATTTCTTTAATGTAATATTGCCCTGTTTTATACTGTTTATTTCCTCTTTTCTCTTTCTTCCATCTTCCTGTCTGCAGTAAGAAATTTATTTATGGAGAGTGAACAGTGCCGTTAAATATTAGAAGAAAATACTACCATTTGAATTATTTTTGCTTTGGTAGATTTTTGCTAGCTGTTTAGGCATACAGTGAATTCCATAGTGAACTTGGATCTTCCTGGTCCCACTCCAGTACCTTACCACACTATCACACTGGATCTTACATGTGTAAACTTACTGAGATCTAAAAGCCATCAAAAGCTGAGATGTTGAAGGCCTTTGAAAATCAGGCCCATATATAAGTGCTTCTTTGCAAATTTAGAAGGAAATGCATTTCTAAAGGCCAAATAGTTGTTTTAGAAATATTACGGAGTTTACTAGTTAGAAGTGCTTTTGAAAAGCTACCTTCTTATATAAGCTTTAGGTCTTAAATCATTCCACTGCAGCTCCCAAGAATGCATCTTTTTCCTCCTTCCTGTACTCTGAAAACAAATATATTAAATGAATATTATAAATTGAGAAAAATTCATGACTTCTTTGAGGTGTAGCAGCTGTTGATTTAGTGATAACACGTTTGGTAGAATATAGCTATAAAATACATGATCTGCCTATAAAAACTGCAAGGATCAGCCAACATTTTGATGGCAGTAACTGCATGTCATAATAAATGATACCAATGCTTAAAATTTATGACATCATGTTTTATATTCAAGTAACTTTACAGGCATAAGTTACTTAATATGATATACATACATGTAATAGAAATATAGCCAAATATTTGTTTTCAGATATGATCTACAGGTGAAACTTGAAAAATTAGAATATCATGCAAATGTTCATTTATGTCAGTATGGCAACTCAAAAGGTGAAACCAATATATGAGATAGACGCATTACATGCAAAGCGAGATATGTCAAGCCTTACTTTGGTATAATTGTGATGATTATGGCGTACAGCTTATGAAAACCCCAAATTCACAATCTCAGAAAATTAGAATATTATATGACATCAATAACACAAGGATTGGAAATAGAACAATATCGGACCTCTGCAAAGTATAAGCATGCATATGTACTCAGTACTTGGTTTGGGCCCCTTTTGCAGCAATGACTGCCGCAATGCGGTGTGGCATGGATGCTATCAGCCTGTGGCACTGCTGAGGTGTTATGGAAGACCAGGATGCTTCAATAGCGGCCTTCAGCTCCGCTGCATTGTTCGGTCTCATGTCCCTCATCTTTCTCTTGGCAATGCCCCATCGATTCTCTATGGGGTTCAGGTCAGGCGAGTTTGCTGGCCAATCAAGCACAGTAATCCCATGGTCATTGAACCAGCTTTTGGTACTTTTGGCAGTGTGGGCAGGTGCCAAGTCCTGCTGGAAAATGAAGTCAGCATCCCCATAAAGCTCGTCTGCGGAAGGAAGCATGAAGTGCTCCAAAATCTCCTGGTAGACGGCTGCATTGACCCTGGACTTAATGAAGCACAGTGGACCAACACCAGCAGATGACATGGCTCCCCAAATCAACACAGACTGTGGAAACTTCACACTGGACTTCAAGCATCGTGCATTGTGTGCCTCTCCATTCTTCCTCCAGACTCTGGGTCCTTGGTTCCCAAATGAGATGCAAAAGTTGCTCTCATCAGGAGAGAGACTTTGGACCACTGGGCAACAGACCAGTTCTTTTTTCCTGTAGCCCAGGTAAGACGCTTCTGACCTTGTTTGTTGTTCAGGAGCGGCTTGACAAGAGGAATATGACATTTGAAGCCCATGTCCAGGATCCATCTGTGTGTGGTGGCTCTTGATGCACTAACTCCAGCCTCCGTCCACTCCTTGTGAAAGTCCCCAACACTTTTGAATGGCCTTTTCCTGACAATCCTCTCCAGGCTGCGGTCATCCCTGCTGCTTGTGCACCTTTTTCTACCACACTTTTCCCTTCCACATAACCTTCTATTGATGTGCTTTGATACAGCACTTTGGGAACATCCAACTTCTTTTGCAATTACCTTTTGGGGCTTTCCCTCCTTATGGATGGTGTCAATGATGGTTTTCTGCGCAACTGTCAGGTCAGCAGTCTTTCCCATGCTTGTGATTCCTACTGAACCAGCCTGAGAGACCATTGAAAGGCTCAGGAACCCTTTACAGGTGTTATGGATTCATTAGCTGATTAGAGTGGGACACTTTGAGCCTAGAATAATGAACCTTTTCACACTATTCTAATTTTCTGAGATTGTGAATTTGGGGTTTTCATAAGCTGTACGCCATAATCATCACAATTATACCAAAGTAAGGCTTGACATATCTCGCTTTGCATGTAATGCGTCTATCTCAAATATTGGTTTCACCTTTTGAGTTACCATACTGACATAAATGAACATTTGCACGATATTCTAATTTTTCGAGTTTCACCTGTATAAATCAGTAGCCATTACATGTTGCCCTTAAGTTAGCATGAGCTTGCTTGCTTGCTTGCTTCTTCATTTATTCGATGGGCTTATAAATTACTGTAATAAAACTTCCTCTGACCAGTGTATAATTCTCCAAATCTTGGGATAAAAACATACAGGAGAAATAGACTTAATAAATATAACATCAAAACATCTCTTTTTTTCTCTGTTCTTTTTGTCTTTACTGTACCTCTTACCAGCCAGTTGCAAAGCACTTTCTTCTCTTTCCTTTAATCTAAAAGAGTTGAGAAGCACTGCAGAGAAAACTGTTCTTGTGCCCAGCAAGTTCCTTTCCTGATAGAGCCACTAGGAAAGGAGAAAGGGGGCAGGACAGAATCTATGTTGGCTTTTTGCTTGCAATTCTACTTTGGATACCTTCCAGGCTGTGGGACTCTCCCTGGGAGTCTCACCCTACTAGCACCATTGTTACTAAATATTCAGAGGCAAATCTTTCAAATTTCATTCCAGCTATAGAGGACATAAGGTTGCTAGACCTGCTCTCCAAGTTGTTCTCTATATTCTCAAGCCAGAAGGCATGCCAGAATGGAGAGAGACAAACAAATGAGATTACCGTAACTCTAGAGCAGTGTTTCTCAACCCTGGCAACTTTAAGATGTATGGACTTCAACTCCCAGAATTCTTTGTCAGCAAAAGTCCAGTAAGGGCAACCAGATATAACTATTTTCCTCTTTTAGCCCTGATCAAACCAACCAACCTTGTATTCCTTCCCAGAAGTTTTAAAAATATTCTTGAACCCCTTCAAAGAGAGTCCCAGAGGTAGCTTGCTAGTCATCTGTGTTTCAAGGCAAAAATCTTTCAGAGCTTTAACAAGTTTCTTTTGTTTATCCAATAAGTAGAGTTCATCCTTTTACTTGTCACTTGTAATAAAGTCTTTCAAAACCTTTACAGAGCTCTTTTGTATATCCTATAAGAAAAAAATTATCCAAAGCAATTTCCTGGTTTGATATCTGTACATGTTCTTTAGGGAATAAGTCATTCATTGTGTCCATTTGTGTTACATTTAAGTCCCCCTTCCAAGTAATTTCATAGACATCCGTTGCAATTTGTTCTTGTTCTATCACTTAATTACAACACGCTCTGTCCATCTTATCAAGCAATTGATCAATTATATTAAGAAGCTTAATAGAGAGATATTCAAAAGTTTGCAATATAGATTTCTGATCCATATTCTTTATTCTCTAGCTCCCTCTACTGTCCAACCTTCAAGGTCTCCTTAACATAAAAAAAAAAAAAAAAAAGCCGAAACAGTCTCCTCATCATAAAAAACCAAAACAGTCGCCATTTTCTCATGAGAAAATATCTTCTAATTCAAAGCTATAATTCCAAATCCCTCTGGCCCCTTAATTCATTGCTAACTTTCCAAAATCCATATACTAAGCACCCTTTTGCTGCATAATCCAACAAATCATATATTTTCAAAACTTTTAAAATCAAATTTACACCATCGTCTTCTAAGGTGGAAGAAATCACTCAATGAATACAGTAAAACCTTGCCAGTCAGAAGAATCTTAATCTCTCCAGTAAATAAGAAAAGAAATTAATAATCCAAAAAAGTGATTAAGAAATGAGGCTCGGCCGAGCTTAATGTCTGTGAAAGGCTGCTTTGTGAGTGTGAGCTGTTTTTTTAATAAGTGTTTTTATTGCTTTTTAATTAATAATGAAAAAGAACAAAACACAAAAATAATAATACACTAAAAAGAACTTTTAAAAAGTGCTATTACAGAAAAATGACAAAAATACAACAACAAAGATAAAAAAACCTTAACAGTATACCATTATAACAATTACAGATAGTATATATATTTATCTAATGCAAATATATTTCCAATACATTTATGTAACTATAATCTTTTTTAACCTACTGTGTTTTGTATAAATGAGTCCCATATTTTATTATACTTGTCCATACAAAGTCTACTTCTATAGGCAATCCACTCAAGGTGGCAAGTGCAATCCACTGAGTGAATGCGGCCATACATTTATATTTCCAATGCTGCAATATCAGTCTTTTGGCCATAGTAAGGGTACAGAGAATCCATTTGCATTGTCCAGATGTCAAATTCCATGTGCTAGGTATATAGTTCAAAAGAATGTTATCCTCTGAAAATTGTAGCTTTTGCTGCACAATCATATTTATATTGTCCACTACTTTCTCCCAAAATTTAGTAAGTATAAGACATTGTAAAAACATATGTTCTAAAGAGGCATTGTCCTTATTACATCTCCAACAAAATGCCGTTTTTGCTAATCCTTTTCTATACAAATGTAGTGGAGTCTAGTCAATTCTAAATATTATTTTTGTTGTATAAATCATTGTTTAAGATCCATTGACACTCTTGCTATAGAAGTTAAGACACTCTCCCATTCTCTAGGCAATATAGAAACCTCTAATTCCTGCCTCCTGCGCTCGCCAGCTGGGCTATGCTCTAGGAAGGAGGCTCTGGCAAACCACTTCCGAAAAGCAATTGCCTTGAAAACTGCAAGGATTCGTCCAGGCAGTCACTGCAGGGTCAGTAATGACTGAGCGCAGACCAAAAAAAAAAAATTCTTTATTCCACTCATTTCTTAACATCTGCATATCAAATTGATTTATTGATAACAGATATTTATAAAAGCTAATAGTGGGGGGGGGGGGTAATTCTAAAGGATTTAACAAGTTTTTCAAGTATCTCAGGTGTCTCAAAAGCAGAAAACAATGTTGTTAACAGATGTACCTGTAGATATTGCTATTGGGATACATCTGATAGATTATATTTATCTCTTAACACAGCATATGTTAAAAATTCATCTTCATCATTTATCTATTGGTCCAGAATAAATATCCCTGCTTCCATCCAACTTTTCCATATCACCAGCTTTTTCCCAATTTTTAAGGTTGGGTTTCCCCATAGAGTCAATTTAGCATGGGAAAAAAGATCAAATCTTTTTTTTATTAGACAACTTTGCGAATGTGAGTTTGATGAAATCTTGACTCCCAACCATTCCACTCATAAGCCGACTGCAAAATGGCAGTTTCTGCAGTCTACTCACAAATAGCAGCTGTTCAGAGTCACGTGGATAATCTCATCAATTTCTCTTTCTTCTGGAGAAATTTTGCCAGTCCAGTTCCAGCATCCAGCCATGATTTCCCTTGCAAATGCTGTCCTGCTAACAAGCAGGACATCAGCATGCCATGGTGCTCACAGGAAGTAGACAGATAGATATCGGAAGAAACATAGTCTGCCAATTTTGAGACAACTATATCAGGAGGCAGTTTTTACCATTAAATCCATTCATACTCTTGTGTTCTTCAAAGTCTAGGACTCCTGTACAAATCATATCAAGGCTGCTTTTCAGTATATAATTTTTTCCATGGCCATTTTGGCCAATAGTTTTGGCTTTCTTTAAATGAAGTCTGAAAAAGCAGACTGTTTAACTATTCTTTCTCTCAGCTACCTAAGGATCACTAGCAAGGGTGACAATGTGGACAAAAGCAGATAAACACTTTGTTCTTCTACCAAGTGTCAGAGTAAGACCTTTTTAGGAAGTTCTGCAATGCAAGACCCATATATGGCAGGTGTGGAAAAGCACTTGGACAAAGAGACTTCTCATCTCACCACTTGAGAGCTTTCAGCTGCAGACTAAACCAGAAATTTGGAAATAATACAATATAGTGTAGTGTAGTGTAGCACAATAACAGTATAGTATAGTGCAATACAAAAAATTCCCCTCTCACCCCTATGGGTGGTATGTGTCTTCCTCAATCTCGGGTCCTCTACCAGAGGCCTGGGAGTTTGAGGGTTCTGCACAGTACCTTAGCTGTTCCTAGCAATGCACTCTTCTGGACAGAGAGCTCGGATGTTGTTCCTGGGATCTGTTGGAGCCACTCTCCCAGCTTAAGAGTTAGAGCTCCAAGAGCTCCTACCACCACTGGGACCACTTTAGCCTTTACTTTCCACATCCTCTCTTGTTCCTCCTTCAGGCTCTGGTACTTCTCCAGCTTCTCATACTCTTTCTTTCCTGATGTTGCTGTCATTGGCACCACTACATCTATCATCCTGCTGTCTTCTGGTCCTTGTCTACTACCATAATGTCTGGTTGATTGACCAGTACCTGCCTGTCTGTCTGGATCTGGAAGTCCCACAGGATCTTAGCCCTGTTATTCTCCATGACCTTCTGTGGAATCTCCCATCTGGACTTGGGAGGGTCTAGCCCATACACCGTGCAAATGTTCCTGTACACAATGCCAGCTACTTGGTTGTGCCATTCAATGTATGCTGTTTCTTCCTGCATCTTACATCCTGCCACTGTGTGTTGGACTGTCTCTGAGGCTTCTTTGTACAATCTACGCCTTGGATCCTGTCTAGTGTGGTACACTCCTGCTTCTAAGGATCTGGTGCTTAGTGCCTGTTCTTGTGCTGTTATAATCAGTGCCTCAGTGCTATCTTTTAGTCTAGCCCTTTCCAGCCACTAGTAGGATTTCCCAGTGTCAGCCACCTCAGCTATCTGTCGATGGTATATCCCATGCAGGGGCTTGTCTTACCATGGCACTTCCTCTGCTTGAACTTCCTCCCATGTCTGCTGCTGCCTGAGGCATTCTCTCAGCAGCTCATCTTTGGGTGCCATCTTACTGATGTACTCCTGGATGCTCTAAGTTTCATCCAGGACAGTGGCTTTGAAACTCACCAGACCCTGCCCGCCCTCTTTGCAGCTGGTTACAGTCTCTGGGTTTTGGACTTGGGGGGGAAACCTCCAGACCTTGTGAGAAGCTTCCAGGTCTTCACATCGACAGCCTCCATTTCTTCCTTTGGCCAGCTCACTATGTCTTATTCACTCTTAGTATATAGCTTGATGTCATACATGTAGAAGAGGCTGACGGTACTTCCACTCTTGAACTTGTACCCATATGCAGTCCTTGAGATTAACTGTCTGAGGGGTTCAAGCCTATGCAGAACAGCAGCGGGGACAGTGCATCACCTTGGTATATGCCACAGTTGATGGCCACTTCTGCGAGTTGTCTTGAGTTGACTTCCAGTGTTGTCTTCCACAGTCCCACTGAGTTCTTGAGGAAGGTCCTTAGTGTCCTGTTGACTTTGTATAGCACCAGGCATTCACCCATCCATGTGTGTGGCATTGAATCATAGGCTTTCCTGTAGTCAATCCGGGCTGTGCTCAGATTGGTCTGCCTAAATCTTGAGTCTCAGGCGACTGCTCTATCCATGAGCAACTGGTGTTTTGAGCCTCTGGTGTTGTTCCCAATACCCTTTTGAGCTGTGGTCATGTACTCGCCCATATGGTTCTGTAGTTTGGTGGCTATGATGCCTGATAGGACTTTCTATGTTGTTGGAGGCAGGTTATTGGGGGGTATTTGGACGGTGCTCTTCCCTTGTGGGTGTCTTTCATTATCAGCATCGTCTTTCCTTGTGTTAGCCAGTCTGGGTGGGAGCCTGCTGCTAGCAGCTGGCTCATCTGTGCTGCTAGGCATTCATGCACTGCTGTTAGTTTCTTTAGCCAGTAGGTGTGGATAATGTCTGAGCCAGGTGCTGTCCAATTCTTCATGTTCTTGACCTGCTGTTGGATGTCTGCTACTGTGATGGTGACTGGTTCCTGTTCTTGGAGATTGCTGTGGCCACTTTGCACTGGTGTTATGTGTCTTCTCCCATATGTTCTTCCAGTACTGTCCAGTTTCTGCTGCTGGTGGCTCTGCTGTTACTGTGTTGTTGCACTGAAGTTGGGAGTACAACTTGGATGGTTCTTTGGAGAATAGGGCATTTATCTTCTTGGCCTCTGCTTCTCTAGTGTATATCCTTAGCCTGGCAGCCAGTGCTGTGAGCCTTTGTTTAGCAGTCTCTAGGGCTTCAGATGGAGTCAGGCCCATGTATTTTTTCAGTAGCCAAGTCTTATCCTTGATCTTCACACCAGTAGTAGGGATTGTTGTGAGGGCTCTGTTGGCATCTTCTAGCATACTATCCAATGGTACTTCTCCATTGAGCCTTGGTAATAGGTCTTGAAGGTTGACTGTAGCTAGTTTATCCATGATCTTATGCCTCATATCAGCTGCTGTGTTCTGTAATGGAGAGGGTAGCAGTGATATTCCAGCTTCAGGTGTTGGCTGCACATCCAGTTGTTCTTCCAGGTCTTCTCAAGTCAGAGATGTACTATGAAGTTGGTCTATCTCAAGTTGTAAGAGCAGCTTCCTCTTCACTATCTTGAAGCATTGGGTAACTAGCTGTTTCTCGGTTAGTGTGGATGTAGGTCTTCTGTCCATCCATAGTTCCCTCATATGTTTCATATATCCTCTCTAATTAGGTACAGTTGTAGTAGCATTCTATCAATTCCAGGTTCTCTTGTCTCGTCCACATATAGACCACTTATCGTCAGATTATCCTGGTTCCTCAACATCTGATGCGGACCTTATTAATCCAGGTGACATCCGAGCCAGCATGACTCTCTTAGTTCATGTCACTCTCATATTTGAGGTTTGCAGGTGAAGCATTAGGAGGTCTTTGTCCAAGGACCCCTACTGGTAAGGTAGGTACCAGCCAGGATTTGAACCCCAGTCTTCCACATCAAGGGTGGTGCTCTAACCACTATGCTTTCCAGCCGCCACACACACACACATACACACACACACATTATATTGCATTGGAAAAATGAAATATTATAACATACAGAATAAGGAAAATAAACTAAAGTTGAATCATCAAGATTTTGGCACATATTCCAACATTTTGAGCATGCTGATCTTGTTGCAAGTTGTTATGATTTTGCTTAGAAGAATCATGGTTGAATTTCAGTGATGTGTTTCAGTGGTTCTGAAACAAAGACCAATCAATTAATTTAGGTTAATTCATATCTTTATAGAATAAAAAAAGAAAGACTGCTATCTATGGGAAAATAAATAGTAAGTTACTCAAAATATTACATAAATTAATGGAAATTTCAAAGCAAACATAAGTGGTCATGATAAGGAAGCAATGAACAATTCTCTACACAACTTGACTACTGTAATCAAAAGCAATGAGCATCTATTGTACAAATATAGAATTTTAAACTATTCAACTTTATCTACTAAAATATGGGAATCACATTAAATATCTTCCTTTGGCTATGTCTGGGATTCTAAATACAATGCAGTCTAATTATAGTGTTTATTTCTTATAACTTCAAAAGAAAACAAACTATCAGCACTCTTAATAAATGTGTATATATAATGATCATTTCAGGAAATGCAACCCCAAGCCAAGCCAATATCAATACAGAATAAATGTTCCTTTCAGAATTAGAAGAACAATTTAGTAATAATCACAGCAACATAATGCAAAAGCTGTCTTTACACTGGAATAATAATTAGATAATTATAATGGGCATATTTTCATTAAAATAACACAGTTTCTTCTAAGTTTTCCTGATCTTATGACAAATATTAAGGCAGCCGAGTGACTCAGGAAAGACAAATGTCAATCCTAAATTTAAACTGGACTCCAGAAATTCAAATCTGAATGATTTATATTTGCTTAACATTTTAGTGCTGGCAGATATCACATTAAAAAAGAAGAAGAAGAAGAGTAAGCATGTTAGTAAACATTAAATCAATGATATTTCATCAACACTAAATTCCACTGCATGTCAACCATCGGTTAGTATGTTCAATCTCAATGGGCACGTCAGCTATCAAAAAATAATAATTGGCCAAATAGCACTTAACATTAGTTAACAGAGAGAAATATCACTTATTATTAGATGTCAAATATTGGTTAACACTCAAGATGACATGTTGGGAAGAAAAATAATTTTTGTAAGCAGTTTCAATTCCATTCTAAAGTAGCATGTATTTTTGTTCAGTGCCACTCCACTTTTCATACGGCAGAGCCAGAATGTTTTTAGGTAACTTGCATAACATATTATTCTACAGATTTTTAATTTTTAATTTATTTATTCTTAGATATTGGCATTCTCATGCTCAGAGCAGAGGAAATTCTGCAAGGTTGTGTGGGAAACTGAGCAGTCATTTAATGCATCTCAAAGAAAGGCTACTTCTGCTGATTGCTTTCTATTTTTCCTTTCTGGATTTGATTTCATGAAACACCCTGAATTGCACTAATACAATTTAGTTCATGAAAAGCAATTTCATTCTGCAGGTACTGAACAGTAGTTATTGAACAGGATTACCGGATGGGTGCTGTCTGTACTGCAGAGAAATAGAACAATGCCTCAGTTTAATGCAAAAACCCCAAAACTTTGGGACCCTGAGGATCAACAACATTTTCTATCTGCATCAAAGCATAGTTTAATCCATACTTACATGTGGTTGACATGCGTAACTGAGAGCATAGGAATGGCCCATTTCAGACATGCATCAGATAATACCTTCTTTGGACTGTAAAGGAATAGTAACTGACACCAGAGAAGCTTTGACCACATGTATTATTATACTGTGAGAGAGGGAGAGAGAGAGAGAGAGTTGTGTATCTCAGGGCTTTTGCTGCCAAGCATCATACTTACTCTTTTTTTCAACCTGCAGGAATCATGAGTAATATAGCAGTGATGAGATGATGTTGCTAGAATAGATGGAACCAGAATTTTGGATCTTTGTTGTATTTAGAGATCCTATTTCCTGGTACTTATATATCAAAAAGGTTACAATGAAAATAATTCATTAAATACAATAATAAATTAGAATATTTACTTTTAAAATATTCATTAAAAAGAGAGGAGAGAAAAATGAAAAAAATCCAAAAGAGAATCACTGATCCTTAACATTCACACATGGAAGGTCTGCATTAAGAAATACATAAGACCATAAAAGTGGATGCCCCATGGACTTTAGGACAAGCATTTTCTAGAAAACAGGTCCATCATAGAGAGGATTAAAATGGATATTAGTCTATTAGAGCCACGACACAATATTTTACAGTTAGATGCAAACACAGAGTCACAGGTTTCAATTTTACTAATTTTACTCAAATCGCTGAAAAAAAACTGGAGAACCTAGGATGAGAGAAGAGCACAGGGTTGTTTGAATGCCAATTACTGTACTCTTCCATTGGTCAGCTGGAATCTTAGCCACAAAGTTATTCTGTTTAAGAATGGTGGTAGTGCAGATAGTCTCTGGTTACTGTAATATTGACTTTTGAGGCTTTTACGTGCAAAACTGGTAGCTGCATTGTAACCCTATGATAGGAGGCTATAACTCTACATATAGACTGTCCCACAGTGAGATAAGAGAGTCTGTGAAAAATTGACAGCTGATTAAAAAATTATTATTTAAACAATTATTTGTCTTAATACTATAATGAATAAATTACATTTCAGTAAGGATATGTTACCAACACGTCAGTACTGATATATTTTGCCACACTGATGGAAGAGTAAGAGTAACCCTATGATAGGAGGCTATAGCCCTACATATAGACTGTCCCACAGTGAGATAAGAGAGTCTGTGAAAAATTGACAGCTGATTAAAAAATTATTATCTAAACAATTATTTGTCTTAATACTATAATGAATAAATTACATTTCAGTAAGGATATGTTACCAACACTTCAGTACTGATATATTTTGCCACACTGATGGAAGAGTAAGATCATATAAAATTTAACTTGCAGTTCTTGGAACTGAGCTTCATAAAAGCTGTCAGAGTGGACATGAAAAGTTTGGCATGACAGTTACAAATTGTTAACTAAATTTTTAAAAATCTTTATTAGATTAACAGAACAAACCCATTTTTTTCAGTGTCCCATGGGTACAAAACTGGAAATGTTTAAAGTAGTCTTGACAAATGAATGGATGAAATACAGATTGAAGGGAATCAGGACTAAGCACACCCTTAAACATACCTCGCCTAATAAAAATACCTGTATGATCTTATGAACTACTGCTGATACTAAAGCACGTAACTGAGTTATTCTGAGGGACAATAATGGATGGGTGCCCCTATTTAGGATGTGCCCTAGCCACAGACCCCTTGCTTCTGCAGTCTGGAAAGGATCTCAGTTCAGCTCAGACCATTTTGGAATCTCTCTGACTCAGCTGGTTCCAGACTACAACTTGCTTCTGGAAATCTATATTGTCCTGCCTCCCCAATGACTCTCACTGGGAAAAATCTCCATGATCTTAGCAGAAGTGGATGACGTTGTCAGCTAAATACCCCCTTTCTGAATAAGTCAGTCAAAATACAGACACAGTAATAATAACTTGTATGCTCCAGTCCTTCCTAGGTTCACCTGGCTAAAATCTTAGTATTACTTTAATCCTCAATCAATCCTTTCCTAGGGTAAAAGCTTAATTAAATGTTCTATAAATAGTAATTTATTTCTCTTTTATGTAACATAGAAGGCTGATGAACAACCTTCACCAGCTGCAACTAATAATCAGTATCAGTTAATATTCCAAAGAGATCCTAACAGAAATCTTACCTAAGAGACCAGGCTATTAAAATTAAGTAAATGCCATGACATCTACTCTTTAGCAGACTGTACTTTGGAAAATGTAATACATAGAGTCAGCAACAATATGTGCACAGAATCTGTTTAATAGATCTAGTAAGAATAATCTAGAAGAGAAGGCCTAGAAAAAATGTACAGAACTGGTCTAAAATATTTTGCAGCCAAAGGCAAAGCTAAGACAACTTTCTTTCCTGAGCAGTCAGAACAATGAATCTTATTCAGGCCAATTGGGTGGCTTCTTCCCCTGCACTTCAGAACAGAGGACTAGCATAGAAGTGGAAGGGATGGTTGCAAGGCACATACATTTCTCCCAATATTTTGCTTTTGCTTCTTGTGTGACATTTGCCACCTAAAATAGTTTCCTTGTTCTGCCTAACATTGGGGCCAACTGATTCTTTTTTTAAAAAAAAAAAAAACATAAATCAAAAACTCAAGGCAGTACCACAGCATTCATTTTCAGAATGCATTGGTCTGAGCTCATATACTTCTGTGGATCTGAAAGATTCCCTCCAACATGTGTTGCCATCCTGCTTTTCTTTTTCATATGCAATCAAGCGAATGAGAAAAGCTAAAACCATCTTATGTTTGAACCTGGGGGTACCTTTGTGACTAAATGTGACTGGGGGTTTACACCCTGCACTTTTTTTTAAAGCACAAAATGTCTTCCTGATAGATTATAGGAATATATCCATCTCTAATACATTCAAGTTTGTACTGAATCTACCATGGCAGAAATAGAACACTATACAAAACAATCCAAATCTGATTTTAAAAAGAAAAGAAGTGAACCTTAAGTTGAAAAAATGAGATAAGCATGCTATCATGCAAACTGCCAAAATATTTATGTGCTCAAAATGACATTAGAGAGAAAATGACAGAAATATCAAACTATTGATCAGGATATGCTTTCAAATGTGAGGCCACCTAATACTAATAGACCTAATTACATTATCAATATTTAAAAGGTATACAATAATACGACAAGAGTAATTGTGCTAATGCACTCCTCCAGTGGTTATTTCCATTTCATTGTCCAGCTATGTTTCACACACCTCTCTAAATTCTTTCTTTACTGATAGCAATACCTTGTCCCTATCCAAGATATTCCAAATTGTAATCTGTTATTACAAGATTAAATTTTCACATAATCAGAATCATAAGTGCAGTTGAGTGAGAATGAAATGCTGATTCTTAAGCCACTACTCTTCCATTACTTCCTTATTTCCATGGCCAGAACACTTGCTTATAGGAGTGTCTTAAAGACAATTTCTTTGGGTCCACATAGGGCCATTTGTAGCTTTTGAAACCTTTAGGTGTGGTGCTCAAGCCTTGCTAAATTTGCCTTCCAAATTATGCTTTTTTCTATGCTAGAAGGGGCAATTTATTATTAATTTCAAATTAAAGTTACATTCTAGCTATCATTCTTCTCCATGCAAGTTCTTTTTCAGGCATCAGAGTAAATGGCATAAAGATGAAGCATGAATATATGTTTCTCATAAATGTTCAAAAAGCTCTTTATGAAGGGCCATAGGAAGGATATAAGAAGATTCACCCTGCCAAGGCATAATATTAGATATTATTTGTTCACTGCTTTCCAGCATTCAGAATGCCTCATAAAATGATCTAACTACAATCCATACAATAACCTTCAGCTGATGCATCAGCATTATTCAGATGACACTCACTTTACTTCCCATTTACATGTTTTGATATTTGAGAAAGCTCTGGAACTCTTGAACAGATGCTTGAAGACAGTTTTGTGATATGAAAGAACAAGCAACCTGAAAGGTAATATAGAAAAATATAGGGCTATTGAAAATAGTGAAATCAATCATTCTGGTTTCATAAGGGGGATTATACTTCTCCCAGTGTGCTGCTTGGGAATTCTGGACTTGTTATTAATTGGAAAAGCTCAGATTGAAGGCCAAAGTATTTTATCAGTTAATTAGAAAGCCCTAACTTTGGATGCAGTGAGGCAGCTATTTGGATGATGGACATATGGTGTCCTTCCAATCTCTTGCTTGGAGCAACCATCTCATTGTTGCTAATGCAGGTAACTCTCCAGAGCAGTATTACTAGTAAGAGGGATGTCAGAGCAATATATTCTGTGCACAGGCAACCACCTTGGCCACCTCACTGAAAGTTGCTCTGAGAACGCCTGTTAAGACAAGATGGATACTATGCTAGTCCTACTGCCCGTAAAAGATTATGCAGTAGAAAGTGTGCAGGAGTGATGAGGGATCTTCTTGGTTTGAGAGACAGATCTTTTTCCTGTCTCAGGTGGTGGCTAAGACGTCACTAAGAGAGCTCAGATCCTGCCTCAATTAAAACAAAAATTAGAGACAGACACACAGACTATGTGTGTGTGTGTATCTATATCTATATCACCTATATCTGTATCATCTATATCTATATCTCCTTTCAATAAAGGATTACCATATTTCATTGTAATCATCCATACATAATCTACCTCTATAAGCAACTCGTTTGTAAGTACAAGTAACTTCAGGTCTTGGATCTACTAAGTAATTGTGGCCATACGTTTATCTTTCCAATACTGAAGAACTAGTCACTTAGTAATAAGAAGGGCATGAAGAATCCATTTCTATAGTCCAGTTATCAATTTCCATCTCATAGGTATGTATGCAAAGAATATGGATGTCCACAAATATTAAATCTTGTCTCAAAGTCAGATTAATATAAATGATGTGTTCTTCTAAGAACATACATTTAGGGCATCATAAAAACATGTTTTAATTATTATTCTCAGTGCATCTCCAACAATATGATGGTTTTTGCATTACTTTTCTATACAATGGAAGGAAAGAGAGGAGGATGACTAGCAGCAAGGTGGATGAACTCAGGAGATTTTGTAGTTGTAAATGTTGCTAGTAGGTGACAACAAACAAAAAATTTAAAAAACCTCATCTTTGTCCATCTAAAAATGCCAACATCCATCCAAATATTCCATATAAAAGTTTTTAAATGCGTTTTAGGATCTGGATTATCTCATAGTGTCAATCGTGCATGAGAAGAAGGATCAAAATGCAATTTTCCAGAAACAGTATACTATAGTTTTTTAAATGATACAGTCATGGCAAGAAATATATTCCATCTATTATATTTTGAATCCAAACAGCCAATTAACTTAGAGTGTTCTATATGAGTATTCCAATAGGTCCCAGGAAGGAGAATTCACACGTAGCGAAGGCATCCAAAATTTGGTATTAATCAAAAGGCATGCATAATGGTGTAATTCAAGGTTCAGGAAACTGAAACCCCTGCATGACAATTGCATATTTTTCAAAGATATCTTCAGAACTGAAGAACTTTACAGAACTGAAGAACTTTACAGAACAATGTACTGAGTTTTTGAAAATATTTTCTAGGTATGTATGTAGAAATTCCACACAAAATACAAAGTATCCTGAGAATTTCATTTGTTTTGAAATTGTTTACCCTGCACCAAAGGTGAGGCTTAAAAACTCCTATCTATCAATATTCAATATTCAAGGAAGCCTCTTTAAATATCGAACTCATATTTAATGTAATTATTTGAGAAATGCCACATGGGATAAGAATACCTAAATAATTAATAAATTAATACTTATAAAATTATAATTTATTAATAAATGCATAAACAAATCTTTGCCTATTGGCATCAGTTTCAACTTAGACCACATAACAAAGAATCCCACAATTCACCCAAACACGGGTATGATCAAGGGTACCAGAGCCAGAATCAAAGTATCAGGCTCAGAAATAAATAATAAAATATCTTCTTAACAATTATGCAAAAATAATAAAGGCTTTTCAATAAATATCAAAACTTAAAGGGGAAAGTGGATATCTTTTCTAGTACCTTTGTAGAATGAAAAAAGTCAGTGAAAAAAGACCATTGACCTTCACCTTATATTTGGATACTGTATACGGTATCTGGATCTATTTTATAAATCTTTTGGAAAATCCACATTTGGTCAAGGTGAGATACATGTAAACTTTATTAACAGCTTTTTCTGCATCAAGCAATATAATTGCAGTGTCAACTTTTCTGTTTATGTTCAAATCAATCAAATCTAATTCCAGCCAAATATTATCTGATCCATAATAAAGCCCACTTGATCATCCTTGACCATTGAAGACTCGGTTGTTAAAGTCTATTAACAATAAATAACACTTTAATAACTAAATTAATCAATAAAATAGAATGATATTGCATAACATATGACTTTTTACATGGAATAACTAATATACACTGATTTTTTAAATGGTTCAGAAATGTCAACTGATGCAGAGCCCAGCAGCCCAATATCGCTGGGAGTAAGGCAGCTGATTCATGTGATGTCAATATTGTGCAGCTGTAGTGATTGCCTATGTGTTCAATGTAAAATGACATTTTTTAAAAAAAGTTTGAAAGCAAGTTACTTGCCCACCAGCCTGCTCATCTGCAACGAAACTTCTTTCATTAGACCTGGTAGTTCAGGGCATTTTTTAGTGTGGCTGCATATCTCTGAAAAACGTTAATCACTGAAGTTTGTCAAGATTCCTAATTGTAGGCTTTTAGGAGAGTCCTTGAGAGTCACTCAGTTTCAGCAGCTTCTAGGAGGTGAGTTGCCTCTTTTATTATTGAGATTGGCTTTTATTCATATTTGATCATTGTTCTTAACATTATTCTAACGTATAAGCACTTTGAGAAAATTGTGTTGTTGAAAAATCAGTCTAAAAACATTTGTATTGTATGTGTGCCTTCAAGTCAGTGTTGACTCCTGGCGACTGCCTGGACAAGTCCTTACAGTTTTCTTGGCAAGATTTCAAAAGTAGTTTGCCATTGCCTCCTTCCTAAGGCTGAGAGAGAATGACTGGCCCAAGATCACCTATCTGGCTTCGTCCCTAAGGTGGGACTAAAACTTCCAGTCTAGCCTGGCGCCTTAACCACGAAACCAAACTGGCTCTCCTAAATACATTTACAAAAATAAATCTTTTTTTTTTAATCACTTCCCATTATAGATTAATGTGGATAGGTATAGACAGGGAAGGCAAGAAGAAAAGCTCTTAGCCACTACTTCACAGCCGTCTTCATGAAACAAATTAACATTAACCACAAGAACACCACAAATCTGATGAGAGAAAAAATTTTACTGATGCCCAGGAATGGTTGGCAAGCACACTGAAAATAACATTTTCTCTCTTAGTGAAAATCTCATCCAAAATTCCATGTCCTTTTGTGACAGAGTTCACACAAAAGATCAATTGTTGTTTGAACCAACATTAAAATTCTTGACTAATTGTTGTAACTTCAACTTCCAAACTACATTCTCCATCACAAAATCAAGCAAGGTCCTGAATTTCAAAGCATGTATCAACAGTGGTCAAGCACAGCAGAAACATAACTCACATTCTCTCATTGTTTCACAAAACAACTATGACAAGAGGTTTGAACTAGAACATATCACATGGATACAATAGGAATTCCCCTGGGAAAGTACATAACAATCTCAGATTTGGAAATGCTCAGCTTTCCTCATTTATATCACAAACAGTGCAATTAATTGTGTCCAGTTTGTCCCACATTAACATCACCACCTCAAGCTTGACTCCAGCAGGCAGCATCTTTAAGCAGCTGACAGGGATCCATTCTCCAGCAGGGCTCCCTGAGGTGCTATTTTTAGGGTTACCAGATCTGAAGGCCATATTTAGGTGAGTATACATATATGAATGTAGTAAAGATAGATCCTTAAGGCCACAAAGTGTAGTGAATATTTTAAGGAAGATGAAATCTGTCATAGAAAATTTGACTTTCTAAAGTTTCTGTCCTTATAATGAGGGAAAAGAGAAAAGGAAATATTTCTTTTCTTTTCTTCTTTCTTTTTTTCTCATAAGCAGGCCAAAGTGGGGAGCTAAGAGCAACAGAGTTCTAATCAGGGGAAAGAAAGCAAAGACATAAAAAAAGAACAAAGAAGTCTCTTGTTTGCTATCTCTGTTTCTAATGCCTTTAAATAGAAAAAAGATGGGGGGAAAGGAGATATCCAAGAGCTGGCTCACTTCCTTGCAGTGGCAAAGGGAAGTATCATAAGCGGACACATGTTACAAGTTGTGATTGAACAGGTAAGACCAGAAACGTTCCATGTGTTTTCCCCCCTTTTATTCTGACACAAGACAGAAAGAAGCAATTTCAGCCAAACGTTATCAGAAGAGTCAAGCAGTTTAGTTTTCCTTGCTAAGTGTTTTGCATTCTTCAGTGAACAGTTCCCTTGTTCTCTAGCCAAGTGGAGCAGAGCAAAGCCTTTTGCACTTTCCCATTTTTTCTTCTAGATTTGCATTTGTTTTTAAAAGCGTTCTAAGTAAGCAAATCTTAATACCATATGAAGTGCGCCTGATTAGTCCTACCTCTGCTTGGTCAAAGGAGAGGGTTTAGGAAATTAATTAACATTATACCATCCACTTTCAAACTGAAGGGCTCATAATTCTCTGGTAAGTAAACCTTTGATCTTCTTCTGTTTATCTTCAACCCCTGCCTTCAGGTCATCCAGCTGCATGTCCTATGGTGTGTCTTGTTCTGCTTCCGTGAATTTTCTCCCAGTTTTACCCTAATTGATGCAAACTTCTCAGCGTGTTTTAAGTTTATCAGCCATCCTTACTCTGGGTAGAATAGTCCATCACCAATAGCCACTGGAACTAATATATTTTAGCTATTATAGCCCCTTTTGTTATCAACCAGAATCTCCAGCTTTTTCTCTCCAGAATCCTCTGTATATGCCATATTCATATCCGCCCAGCCTCTCCCTATGAAAAGCTAACCAAACCCCATTCTCATATCTTATCAGCCAAGCAAAGTGTAGAGCAGAAAGTTGAAAAGAGACTTTTATTTATATTACTCTTCCTCTTCCTAGAGTTCACAGATTTGAAGGTACATGACTAAACAGCACCAAAGCTGGGTATCTGTAGGCTCGTCATAGGGAACTCTTTTCCGTTTCTCTTTGAAAGAATGTTCATCTGACCACACAATATGACCATACAACAGAGGAATAGCCTTTTTTTTTCTTTTTTTGAAAAAAAAAATCGACCACTGTAAGCAATCTTGTGGACAAGAAGGAAGGAAAGAAAAATGAAAGACCACTGATTGCATCTATTAGTTACAATAGTCTCTTCTTTCTACTATTCATCCCTGAATGGGAAACTTCTTTCACAGAAGCTTCTTTTAGTTCATTTTAGGTGAAAATATTAACCTTCTGAAAGGTTCTTGTTTTGTTTTGTTTTTTTAAAAAAATAGACAATTTGCCCCTAAATTCACAAGTACATTTATGAAAGATGCTTGGGATTGCAAAACATGGGACTTGGAGCTGCATAGCCACATAGGATAGATTTTTCTCTCCTGCTCTATAGTATTGTGGAAAATATAGAAAGTAGTTAAGATCTTGCTGCCCATTTCTGACCACAAAAGAACTGCTACTCTTGCAGTTTGTCACTCCCCCCAGGCCCTATCAGTAAAGAGGGGAATCTGCCAAACGCCCATTCAAAACTACAAATAATTTCAGTATTACTAAAATAAAAGTAGTTTTAAAACTCGCAGCATTCCCCTATCATCACTATCTTTGAAACATTTATCACATGTAAGACATTGTAGAAACAGCTTTCATATGAAAAGAGAATTGAAATCCAAACATGAGAGCTTATAAAAACATCTTTGAAGTACAACAGCTGCAAAGCTGTTGCTTTGCAAGGCTACTAAAACTTCTCCTTAGCTTCCATTTACTTTTTTAAAAAATGTATAGTTAATCTCATATTGTCTTGCTTTTGCAACCTAAAATATAAGGTAAAGAAATTACATTTTCTGATATTACTGATCTCTATAATGTGCAAAACACATATCATGAAAAAGTTCAAGAATAAAATGCAGCAAAGCTGAAGATATAAAGGTTTCAATTAATGGCACTTGACATGATCCCAATTGCTCAATTTCTCAAATACATATTAGAAAATATATTGAAAAGAGCTAGCCAAGTGTTTCATTTATAGAGTTTGTAATTACAATTCTCAGGCTTATCTATCCAAACAGTTTTTATTTCCCCTCTGCAAAAAATATTAGACTGATTTCTGCTGTACAACAGAGTTCATATCTGGAAGGTTATTTTCACGACAACAAAAAAGGAGTCTGGATGAATTCAGTAAACAGTACAAAGAAAGTCATTTTCCAGGTCATTATATTTTTCTTCATATGGTCAGATTGAAATTATGAGCAGATACAAATATATTGATTTAGAAAACAGTACGTTAGATAACTTATATCTTTCTAAACAGACAGAATAAGCTGCCTCTTGGAAAAGTAAATCCTAATATGGATGTTTTGTTAAAAGGAAATAACCATGCTTTCAAAGTAAACAGGCCACAGGAGCCTAAATTATTCTGTGGAAGAGGAGAATGCTTCAAGCATTTGCTTATTTTCCATCAAACACTGGTAAACATGCAGTATACATTAAAGTTTATCCATATTTATTATAGTTTTATAAGTAAGGTTTCATGATGTGATGTACAAATATAAGACAGCCAAAGAGAGTGATTTTTTTTTAATTGTGTATTTTTTAAAATAATTTTTATACGACATACTGTGCATTAAAGCATCCTAGTGACAAGAACACCGAAAGCATGGAAATATATGGATTTTTCCCCATAAAATTGCCAAAGCCTATTTACAACAGAAAATGAAAATATGCCTCCTCGAAGTTATTCACCCATATTTTTTTTCAGCTCATGAACACCACTGCAGTTTTCCTGAGATATCCTATGTTTGATATCCCTTAAGGAACTGTAAATACCAGCTCCCTGTTTTGAATACTTAAATACTTATCATTTAAGAATGATAAGTATTCTTCTGAAATCCCATCATTTGTGTTCTTAGTTATAGCAATTTCCACTTTAAAATAAAAAGATTCAGTAATAAGGTTTAGGCACATATCATTTTTAAGACTCAGGAATTAGGACTTGGACAAAAGCCACTTCAGTTATGGTGATATCCATTCCAAGAATATGGTTTACAGTTAACACCTTTTACTTGTCACCAAGATCTATTAGGGTTTTTCAGTACTTTTACAACTCACAGTAATTTTACTGGCAGTATTTACTTGGTGTTCAAATACTTCCACCACCATTTTTTCCCCTTCAAGGTAGTACTTAATGTGTTATTTTCCATAAATCCAAAATATTGCTATTCTTTCTAAATTTTTTATTTCACTGTTAGTTAACTATTTTTGATCTTGCTGATGTTTAATAAATAAACTTCAAGCTCTATTTTTTTCTAGCTGAACTGAATGGCATTTGTGTTTGCTTGGATCTGGATTTAGGGAATGATTGTGAGTGGGCTGGATGCAAACTAAATTGGAAATTGCCCAGTAATTTCCCAACAAGTAGCTGATGGAACGTTTCTGAAACAACTCGTTTACCTTGAAAGGAAAAGACAAAGACTCATGAAAACAGTATCCAAAGTTGAGTGCTCCTTGAAAAAAAACTAAAATTCTTTCTTTTCCGTTCCTCAATCATACCAATCTATCTCATAAGAGTCACCATAAATCATTTTGACATACAATATACAGGGGATGCAATTCAGGGATCATCGTCAGCTGGGTATGATTTTGGAGAGGAGAAACATATGGACTGTGCTTAATGTGTTTATTTATTTATAAGTACAAAGCAATCAAATAATATTTCTAGAAATAATTCCAGAATAAGATTCAGAATGTAATTATATATAATACTAACATACACACGCACTGAGAAAGATACAACTCATGGTGCACAATGTGTCATGCGATGCCAAAATCTCCATTGTCTCTATGATTAAGGAGGGATTGCAGAGAGCCATGAAGCAGTGTAGGGTGGGAGGGAGCCAAGGAAAGGTGAGCAGAAAGAGAATAGAAATTAATTTGCTAGTGAAAAGAAGATTGTTTCACCTGCTTTATTGTGTCTACAGTTTTTATCAAGTGTTGTCAATTAGCTCACAGAATATAATTAGGGAATAAAAATTGAAGACCAGAATGTCTGATTTATGCACTTAGCTGGTTATGCTTAGTGACTTCTTTTGGGTGCTGGTCTAAATGTTCAGTTATTAAATTGATTAACTAATTAAATGTTGCTACAGCTTTGTCAGATGGTATTTCACATCAATTTTCTACCAGCAACTTGGAACCTTCTTGTACTTTCTTATACTTTAATTGAATAATACACATCTTCCATTGCAGTTAAGTGTTGGCAGCTTCCCTGTTGAGTGTCAAGAAATGCCACAATCCTAGGAAAACTGGGCTTGAAATTCCTTCTCTTGAAATATCAATCTAGTCCTCTTCTATAGTGAATTGAAGACAGTGAAGACTATATGGTTCATTTAATGGCTTTTTGGAAGTTTTTTTAATGTTGCCTTCTGTTTTTATGTTGATGAATGATCTGGCCCCTTTTTTATTATACCACTATGATGCATTCATTGTATTCTCTTTTACTACTGTTTTTGATTGTATTATCTACTCATGTATCCAGTGATTAGTGAGACAATTTACTGATATATCAAATAAATAAAAGTAAGTTAATCAAGTGTTATTAGTATTATGCCCTTCAGTGCCCTTTATTTCAGACACAGAAATTTGGGAGTAAAAGAGAGCCCAGAATCATCAGCTGAAGTCAAAAGTGAGGAAATCCACAACTGATTAAATGAAGTATTTCTTTACAAAACAAATTCTGAAATGACAGGATTTGCTTCACTAGGCGCAATGGTGGCCACCAGTTTAGAAAGTTTTAAAGTAGGACTAGACAAAGTCATGGACATTCGTTCATTCATTCATTCATTCATTCATTCATTTTATTGTTATAGATTATCATGTAAAAAGCCCTGCATAGCATAGGCCCTGGTTACTTGAGGGACCACCTGCCTCCATATGTTTCAACCCTCCAATCAGGCCAACTAAAGTGGGGCACACTCTAGATCCCACCTATTAAGCAGTGTCATCTTCTGGAACCTATGAAGTGCGCCTTCTCAGTGATGTCTCCTGCCTTGTGGAATGATATCCCCTGGAGATTCCTTCTATTCCCACCCTTATGACCATTTATAAAATGCTTAAGACCTGGTTATTCTCCTAGGCCTTGGGTTAGAATGGGGGTTGGCACCCTTTGGTTGGTTATTGGTGGCTTGTCTTTTGAATTTTTGGTTTCTGGTCAGCTGTCTTCTTTTTCTTCTTGATATATTTTGTTTTATTATATTTTTTCTCTAAGCTGCCCAGAATCTCTGTGGAAATAGGTAGACTTGAAATTAAAACAAACAAGCGAACAAAATAAATTCAATTTTATACCGCCACAATCTTGTATAGAGAAGAGCCTCCCAACTCTTCCAGTGCAGACCTCCCACCGTCTTTTAATAGTCCTCATGTAGGGTAAGTAAAGTGAGCTGGGATTTGCAAGAAATGCTTCACATATTATAGAAATGCAACCACATATTATAGAATCCTCCCCCCTTCCCCAGGATGATATTGGCAGCCTCAGTGTTGACCTTCTGTAAATTATTAAGGACAGAACCGTTCCCAAGAGTCTTTGGGGAATGAATAGTCACCAGTATACCTACTGCTTTGCAATTATTTATATCTCTATTGGCTTTTATGTTTTTACTATTTTATTAGGGGTAAATTCAGATGTAAGATCCCGTTCTAAAGAGAGAACACATAATGATGAAAGTTGTGATTGTCACACTGTATACTATAATTTATTTTTATATACATTTTATATATAAAGGAATGTTTCCAAGAAAACATTCTCTTTCACAATTCGAAATTAGCAGAGTAGAGCTGAAAACGTTTGGAAAAGCTTCAACCAGTTCTTATTGTGAATGTTGTACCCATAAGGCCATACAATATTATGCATAGCCTCAGTACTATTCCATCCATCTGCACTATATAAGAAGATGAAATTATTTATTTCAAGGGAAAATAAATATGGAGATATTTGGGGCGTGTTCTTATTTAAGCATTCACACCCTTGTTCACAGAATACTGACTGGGAAGCCTGATACTGGGTTTAGCCTTGTACAGGCTACACATTCTCTTTGACTAAATAGCTGATTTGGAATTAAAACTGTCCTTTTTAGGGAACCAACTAACTACAGTTGTAAGAATCATGTATGTAGGATGGGTGGCCATATAAATTGATTAAATACATACATACAGTAATTAATAGATTTAAGATTAGGGTTATTCCTTAAACCAGTGCTTCCCAATGGAGGCAGTAGGGAAGCAATTTGGGGGGACAATTTTGAAGTTCAAGGGGAGCAATTCTGAAGTTCAAGGGGACAATATGAGAGTCTAGATTTTATTTATAGTGTACAATGAGGCATGATTTACCCATATGAAGGATGCCATCACTATTCATACTCAGTGTTAAAAACTTTCAAAGACAGTAGAAAAACAGTATCACTGGAATGGAACACTGCTAAAAAAGATGAGTAACCACTGCCTTAAACAGTAATTTCAGTCATTTATCATTAAGTTATATAATGTCTTGTATCTTATAATATTACATTTTCATTTTTTAGAGAATCAGACCTTAAGAATCAAGAAACTCTGGAGTCAGAGTAAAGCTATTTTAATAATTCTAGTCAAACAATAATTGAAGGTCATCTCCAAATATGCAAAATCTAAGAGGGGTTCTGAGCAACCAGAAGAGCAAATATCACAAGGAATTAAGATTAAAGACTCAAGACATCAGCTGCTGTTATCTTTCTTCTACCCGGGAGGCATAAACTAGGGTGTGTGGCATATGTTCACAGAGAGGCATATGCTGTATCAAGATATAATATTTCTAGTCTTGTTTATGTAGGCTACTTGATTTGTACCTAATTCACAGAGGAGAATATCAACAAGCTATCAAGCATTCACCAATAAGTGCAGTCATTCTTAAATGTGGTCTTGCTCCTTCCTAGAAAATCCTTTACATAAATATTTCTGTTCATACTTGGAGAATTAAACAATTATTATTTGTTCTCCCTGCTGCATATTTTAATAATTCTGGATATGTTATATATATTGACTCCCACTCCTTCCCATCTTCAAATAATCAACCTATTCTGTAGGCAAAATGATTCAGTTTATTCAGAGATGAAACCCATTCTGTATTTGTCAATGGATGGTTCCATGGTTTCTTAACTGTAGTACTTTGAATAAACCACAAAATACTGTATATGGACAGCATGATAAGCTATAACACATTTTATTTTATAAATTGCAACAGTTGAATTCAGACAACACACTAATGCAACACTCTCTGTCAGGATTAGCCCAGGAAACTCCAGGAGACAATACAGATTCAATCCAGCAAGGTTTATTGGCTCAACTCCCTTTACAGAATCTTCTCAGAGTGAGAACAATTCCCAGGGTCACCCCACAAACATCCTCTGCATTCCTTAGGGAGGGGCCAGTCTCATTCTCTTATCTCGTGTTCGTTCTTCTGGGGATGAGAGTCCATGTTTCACACCCTTACTCCACACTCCCACACTCTTACAATACTAGGGGTGGACAATGTCCCATATAGTATATCAGCTATATATTATAAAGCATCCCCAAAAGTTAAGGACAACGTACAATGGAATATGGTTGACTTCTTATGAACTTCATTTGGACATTATTTATAAAGTGCTTTTCAGTATTACTTTATCATATACTAGATGATAACATCAGGTCTCCAAATTAAACTCAATTCTTGTGACTTCGTGGATATGTTTCTTAGGAAAACCATGCAAGTGGCTTGCCATTTTCTTCTTTGGGAATGTTTTTTCAACTTCCCAATCCAGCCTACTGTCCTGCTAATCCTAGAGGTCTCCCAACCAAATTTCTCTTGCTTAACTTTTTAAGATCAGCCATGGATGACTAGGTCTTGTCACCTGTCAGGGCATGCTAGGTGCTACATATATGTACCATTAATTCAAAAGTATTGATTTAAATAATTTAACTTAATGTCAACAAAAATAAAAGGTGGCAGATGAAAGAAAATGTAAGATTAAAAGATTAGAAACTGATTAAGGCCCAAAACTTGGGGCTGCTGAATTCTCATCATATAGCTAAAATATTACTGTAGTGTTTTTAGGACAAACTGAATTACTTGATTTGCAAAAAATAAAAACCGTAATATCTTGACAAGCATCTCTAGAGTTCATAACAGTGGGTTTTTTTAAGTGAATATTTTTAGATTTGCAATTTGAGAATTTGTTCTACAACACCATACTTAATTCAAAGCATCATGTTTGTTTCTTGCCATCTTTACTCCCTTACTATATTAAACTTGCATCTTGTTTCTTGTATTCTATTAAATCTGGATATCTAGGCAGCAAAAACAGATTTTGTGTGACTGAAAGAGGAATTTATCGAATATAAGGGGTTACCATCTCATTGCTTAGATGAAAGATGGGTATCCATGGCCCCACTGATACAACCTAATGGCATAAACTCAGCAAAACATAAAGCCATAGAATAGCAGATGTCAACAAGAGAAATTATTCTCTGGTTTGTCATTAGTGAACCATCCAGTCTCGTAATGTAATTAGAGATCACACAGAAGGATTATAAAAACAAGAAGTTGCAGTCAGCGTGTCGCTATGGAAGCTTAACTTCAACAGGGTAAGCAGGTAGAAAGCACTATAGCCACGGTTGGGGACATGTAGCCTTTGCATAGTTCCCCAATTGATTGAAAAGCTTTTTGAGAAAAGAAGATAAAAAGCCTGAAGCAACATGGGAGAAAACAAATCTCATTTGTTTGAAACCTCAGCTAGAATATCTTTACCAGGGTTCCTTGTATTTTGCATTCAAAAATGAGAGGTTATGCTCCATGGAACGTAACCATCTCAGATTAGGCCTGTTGATAACAGGTAGGAAAATGCAGGCAATGCATAGAAAATGCCCAGTGTGTCCTCTGTATCCCAGAGTTCCTTGACCTTGTATTCAAAATGCACAAACTATGCTCTGAGAAGATTAAATCCTTCCTTTGAAAGGAAAAATGTTGTTAAAACATCTAAAAAATGTATTAAAACTGATGCCATATGAACTTGTCTTTGGGTATACTTCATTTGCCTGCTTGTATGTAGAAACTTTAAATTAGCTCTGGATAATGCGAGGATAATTTTGTTTTCTCTTTCTTTCCTACCCAGGCTGCTGATGGAAAAAATAGGCAGGTGGGCTGCAAAAGTGGTTAATAGCAGCGTTTGTGAGATTATTTGCATGGTTGCTTAATGTTGAGCCAAGAATTATTTGTAATCACTTTGGAAATTTCAGACTTCACAGCGTAGCAAAGATTTGGAGCAGAAGTATAAGAGATTATGCAAAAGCAAAATAATTGGTGAGAAAATGGAGGGACAGGCAGTGGGGAACAGAACAGAATATCTGAATATTTGTCTAATCATATGAATTGCAAACATGGCTAAAGTCTCCCTGTTGCAATTAATGGGAACTAGTGTACATTTGTTTTTTCATATTTAATCTCATCGTCATTAAGGCTAGGAAGTTTTTAACCAGTGGCAAATGCTGGCTTTAGCAATCCTGTACTTTCTGTTCCCATAAATATTTTGCCTTTCACTAAAGGTTATATAGCAGCAAATGTAATGCGTGTTTATTTTTATTTTTTACTTATTTAAAAAGATCTATATGGCTACCCATCTTGTGAGATACAACTCTAGGTGGTTAACAGCAGTTAATAAAGCCACAACAAGAAAAATAATACAAGCAAAACAAGAAAAGTCAGGCATCCAGTCCAACAACTACATCCATCCAGCTATACAGTCCCCCAGGCTCTATCCTTGCAGTGCCGGGTTAAAAAGCCAGCTGTAGACAGCTTTCCAGGAGGTTAAGAGGGTAGGGGCCTGCCAGATCTCAAGGGGAAGGGTGTTCCACAGGGCAGAGGCTACTACAGAGAAGGCATGTTTCCTAGGTTCCACTAGATGGCAACATTTGAAGGAATGGACCTGGAGCATGCCCACTCTATCTGATCTAGTGGGATGGGCATATACCCTCAGGGAGAGGTGGTCCCTCAGATAACCTGACCCTGTGCCATGTAAGGATTTAAAGTGATAACCAGACCTTGCATTGTACTCAGAAAGAAACTGGGAGCCAGTGCAGCTCGCATAGCAGTGGTGTAACATGGGTAAACTGAGAGGCGTTCATTACCATGCAAGCTGCTGTATTCTGGACCAGCTGTAATTTTTGGGAGGTCTTCAAGTGCAGCTTCATGTAGAGTGCATTGCAATAGTCCAACTGGGAAGTGACCAGGGCATGTGTGACTGTGAGCAGGGCCTTCTGGTCCAGGAATGGGTGCAACTGGCACACAGTACATATCTGCGCAAAGGCCCCCTAGCCACAGCTACCCAGCTGCTCCTCAAGCAAGAGATGTAAGTCCAGGAGGACCTCCAAATTCAGCACCAGCTCTTTCAGGGTAAGTGCTACCCCACTGCAAATCAAAGATAATACATCACTGGACCCGGGGGTGCAAAAACCCAAAGACACTCCATTATGCTAGGGTTGAGCCATAGCCAGTTTCTCCCCACCCAGATCCTCACAGCCTCCAGGCGCTGCGTCAGCACTGAAATGGTGTCACCGGATTGGCTAGGAGTGGAAATGTATAATTGGCTATCATTTGCATACTGATGATACTGCACCCTGTGCCATTGGATAACTTCAACCAGCAGTTTCATGTAGATGTTAAAAAGGAGTGATGAGAGATCTGAACCCTGAGGCATCCCACATTGTAGGAGCCTAGGGCTGGACGTCTCCCCTCCCTCTAGCACTGACTGGTACCAGCCACAGAGGAAGGAGGAGAACCACTGCAAAACAGTGCCTCCCACTCCCAATCCCCACAGCCAGTCTAGAAGAATACCATGGTTGTTGGTAGCGAAAGCTACCAAGAGATCCAGGAGGGCCAGGACAGTGCACCACCTCCTTCCCAAGCCCTCCAAAGGTTATCCATAAGTATGACCAATGCCATTTCAATACTATATTCCAGCCTGAACCTGGCCTGAAAAGAGTCCAGACAATCTGCTTCATCCAGGACCCTCTGCAGCTGAAAGCCAACCACCTTATCAACAAGGTTCCCCAAAAAGGAAGGTTGGAGACTGGGCAAAAGTTATCCAACATGGTCAGATCCAAGGATAGCCTCTTGAAAAGGGGGCATACCTCCACCTTCTTCAAGGCTGGTAGAACTATCCCCTCCATTAACCACCACTTGGACACAACCACATGTCACATCATGGGAGGCCTTAACCAGCCAGGAGGAGCATGGAACCAGAACACAGGTGGTCAAGCTCACAGCTGTGAGGACCCTGTCCACTTCCTCAGGATCAACTGGCTCAAACTCCTCCCAGATAACTGAACTCAGACATGTCTGGTCATTTCCAAGTGAAGTCAAGCAACTTCATCTGACAGATGCTAAGAAAATTCTTCCTAGCAACCCTGCAAGGGTCCCCTGGCTCCATCTTCCCCAGGAGAGTCCTGGCAACCTGAAACATGTCCACTGGCTGGCTATCTGCAGATGCAGATAGGGTGGAAAAGTGAGATTGCTTCTCCATCCTTACCATCACAAATTAGATCCTAATAAAAACTCTTACCTGTGCTTGGTTGCACAGTGATGTTTTATGACTCAAAATGCAGATTCCAGTCAATGACCAGCAGGTTAGCTTATGTAAAGTTTGTAACAGATCCGATTCATTATCCAAACAAATGTTTCAGGATATCCTGTGTAAATTACTGGCCCACTTCAGATATTAGGTAGACTAGAATCTGGATTCTCAGACAGGGATAATTAAATTGTTAGATTGTGGGTGTTGCTAAGTAGTAGAAAACAAGCAGAAAGGCAAAGGTTAAGATAGTCCTTTACCATATATTGCTGGACAGTTGCTTTTAATAAAAATATCAAAATGTCAAATAACCTACATGTTATTCTTGTCATACGCAGTCTAAACAAAGCCTAGCATTGATTACATCAGCAGTACTCCACAATCTAAAAGAAGCTGTTTACTTTGAGCTGTAACTAGAATTTAGTACAGTTGATGGTAATTTATATGGATACAGTTGATATGTATACAAAAAATCTAGAAATAATTGTATCTTAGCATAGTACTTACTGAAGAAATATGCTGCAGACTAGCACTTGGTAGCATAGCAATGAAGGCCTTGAAAAGGTTGTTCAGATGCAGTGATGTGTCTATACCTACAAAGGCCAGAATCATGCACTCTATGGAAGCAGAAGTTGGACTTTAAAAAAACTGGATAGAAAGCGTATTGATGCTGTGAACTTTGGTATTGAAGAAGACTCCTAAGAATACTATAGAACACTAAGAAAACCATTGGATCATAGAACTAATCTATTCAGAGGTCTCATTCAAGACACAAATGACCAGGTTCAAATTATCCTATATTGAACACATTTTTGTGAAGACCTACCTCTTTTGAAAAGCCTCTAATGGTGGTAAAAGTGAAGGAAAGAGAAAAAGAGGATGACCAGCAGCAGGGTGGATGGACTTAGTTACAGCAGTGATAGATGCACCTTTGGAAGACCTGAAAGATGAAGTGGGGGACAGATCTTCCTGGAGAAAATTCTGTAGTCCCTAAGAGTCACCAGTGACTTGATGGCTCAGTCATTCAGTCATACTGACAATATATCTAGGGCAAGACGTTCTGTGTTTCATTTCAGTCTGCTGTCCAGGTGTCTCTTATAGTTTGCTTTCAAATAGAGAACTGTGGTCTCCTTGTGGAAAACTGTCCTCTGTAAAGCAGGACAAATGCTCATACTAATTATGACCAGATTCAATTCTATACCCAGGGATTTAGGGCAACTTCTTAAATCCAAAAGAAGGGACACTACTCTTATACACAGGTGTAGCTGAGATAGATATACATTAAAATTAGTACATTAATTTGTGAATAATCAGTACTTGTCAAAATTGATAAAAATGCCTACATCAAGATCCTATCTCCGTACTTAGTTTAACATCTCAATTTTTATAACAATTTATATTAATTTAATACAGACCTCACAAAAGACTCCCTTTTGCATGCTTTTTTTTTAAAGTAACAGAGTGAATTGTTTATTTCCACTTTTAGCGGGTTTTTCCTTCATCATTTAAAACAATCCATTTTATTTTTTAGCAATCCTTAATTTTCCTCCTACTTTTCAATTAAAATACCAAGAAAGAAAGTTGTTTCATTTATGCTTCCAGTTGGGTATAGGCATAACTGAATGTTACAATGAAGCTATTTTAGTTTTTAATTATATGCCTTGTCCTAGTTCATTAGCTGTATACTACTGAGGTGCAACAAAGGTAAGTGATTCATTGCTGACACATGGCATTTCATGAGCAGCCATTAATTAGCAGGCTAACACTTGGACATAAATTGGTGAGGAGCATCAGCAAATAAAACTTTAATCAGTTCTCTCCTCCCCCATTCTTAGATGTTTTCAGCATCTGAACTTCCATTCAGATTCAATCTTCATCAGAGTAATAAAAACCAAAAACAAAAGAACCATACTTTCAGCTGCTGTACATCAGCATTGCTCAATTGATTTTTCTGGAATTAAGCAGAAATGTATCAAATGAGCCAGCTCTATAGAAATAAATAAAAAAGACAAGCTAAGTTAAACCTCAAGGAAGGCTAGCCTGTCAACAAGAATTCAGGATGATTAATAAGGAGCATAAAGTAACTCCATTGGCAATCAGAGCTGTCAAATATCAAATGTCTTTCTGGATGTAATGTCCTTGCAGACCACATTGTTTCTCAGATGTGCTGCTTGTATAAAACATAACTTTCTTTGTGATAAATTTCAACCCATTACCCCATGTGGCAACTGCAGTCTATCCCCAAATAATGGTTATAATCTATCTGTATCTGTATCTGTATCTATACCTATACCAGTAGCTGTACCTGTATCTATACCTGTACCTGTACCTATATCTATACCTATACCTATACCTATCATCCCCAGCAAGATTTCACCATCCTCAAGTTAACATCTTCTAAGATGTTTCTTCTGTTATTAAACTGAAAGCTATTATCCTTATCATAATGTAATGAGCAAGAATTTTCCCTCTTCTTTGAGATGGCTTTTCAGATATTTGAGCAATGCTAACATACTTGTCTTTCATCATCTCTTTTCTAGGCTATTCATACTAAAGTAATCCTCATTTAATGACCACTTGTTCAGCGACTGTTTGAAGTTGCAATGGCACTGAATGAGTGGTACTTATGAACGGTCCTCAAACTTCCAGCCATCACAGCACTCCTGCAGTCACAAGATTGCAATTTGGGTGTTTGGCAACTGGTTCGCACTTATGACCAATGCAGCATCCCACAGTCACCTGATTGCCATTTGTGCCCTTCCCTGCTGGTTTCCCACAAGCAAAGTTAATCAGGAAGCAGGCAGGGAAGGTTGCAAGTTGCTCCTATAAATTGCTCCCACTACTTTTTCTCTGGAGAAGCACCACAGCATCCTCTCCCTACTTGTCTGCATGCACGCAATGCTGCAGTACCCCCTCCTCCACCTGCTGCACTTGTGCAGCACTGCAGCACCCTCTCCCCTACCCAGCCGCACTCACAAGCCACCCGGGACTTGCGATTTCCTGCCAGCTTTCCCACTGACCTTTCTCATGGCAAGCCAGCAGGAAGTCACAAGCTGTGGTCATGTGAGGTCTTTGGTTAATGACCCGCAATCCTCACTTAACAATAGCAATGGGGACTGCTGGGATTGCCATTACTAAGCAGCATGGCCACATGACATTACACTTTTCAACCATATCACTTAGCAACAGAAATTCTGGTCCCAAGCGAAGGTTACCTGTAATTCCCAGAGAAGCAAGAACTAAATAACACATTATATGGTATATGATGCACGCTATACATGCTTTCCCATGCACACTGATCAGTGTGGGCAAGTATGTACATACCATTAAGGAGACAACAAATATAATACATTTAATTTTTTCTGACTGCAGGAATGGGAACATTGCAAACGATTTCTATAAGGAAGGGGTGAGCAATCTTTTGGTGGCCAGGATCTGCATTTAAGATGTTTCAGAGGTGGACCTACACTGGGGGTCCACATCACACATGGGGACAAAAAAGAGTAGATTGGAGAATTTGTTTTTTAAATAGTGATATTCTTATTTTATACTGCAGCTCTTGGCCATTCTCCACTTCAAATGGCAGAAAATTGTGCCCCCAATTTTCAGCAATCATGGCCACAAGCGGTCCCAAGGGCCACCATAAAGGGACTCATGATTTGCCTGCAGCTACAAAGGTTGCCTTGAGGTTTATTCAAGCCAATAACTAGGAAAAAAACAAGAAGCTTGGATATTCCCTTTGGAAAAAACCAAAAGGGCTACTCATCTACACCTATTTATTGGGATGTTCTAATGCATTTCCTTGCACTGAGTTTAAGAAGTATGTTTATATCAACGCCTATCCCAAATTGACTGGGATTTAAAAAACACAATTTGCTTATGGATCAGTTATAAGGATAAGAGTCTGAAGATTAAAAAAACATCCTCTTGTAGAATGACAAGCAATTGTTCTGCATGTTTCATTTTAATAAAAGGAAAGCTCGTACAGGTGTTTTCCTCCCCATGATTTAAGGGAGGTTGACATCACAAAATTGTAGACCCTCTGCCTTAGTTACTTTTTAATAAGGCCTTTTGTTTCTAGGTAATTCGTTCATAATCTTGCCCATAACATTATTGTCACCACATGGAGCCACCCAAAGTGATGGTCTCCATTCAGCTTTTGTGCAAGAAGCTGTTTATCATTATCTCCGTGGGCATCAATTGGCATTTACAGCACCAGACAAAAAGATCCAATAGCTATAACTACACGGGTTCCTTGAACTCAAAGATGTACCTCATGGACAGAAAGGAAATTAGTGGGTCAGCTTTGGCATCAGGACAGCAATCCACTTAGTATATAGTTCAGTTCCCTTGATTTCACTAAAATCACATGAAAGCTTTAAATGTACATTGCATTAAAGACTCACATGAGGAAGCTTGCATAGCAACAATTTCTGTTTTCCATGCATGTACTCTAGCATCATTCACAATTCCCTATTTTTTTAAAATAAGTATATTTGAAGACCTTGAATTCTTGAACTAAAAAAATAGTGGTGAATGCTGTAAATGTAGAAACATTTCTGATTTCTCCAATATATAGTGCCCCCCCCCCCATTTTGTGCTTGCTTCTGCAGCTTTAAAAGCATAGTAACATGTAGATAGCATGGGCTTCATTCCTCAATATAAGGATTAATTCTGTGTACAGCTATCATTGAATTTTCTGAATTAAATGAAACAAGTGTTTTCCAATCCAGCACAGTTCAAGGGGCATGTAAGGCATTGATAAGGGGAAATCATTTGTTATGCTGCTAAAAAGCATAAGGACTATGATCAGCCCTTTAATTACTCACAAAGAAATAAAGACCACTTGAGTCTGTCGACACCACGGCAACACCATAATTAAAGTAGAAATGAGATAGCATTTAATTTCCTTGATGTATTACAAAAACAACGTGGCACATCTTAAAGGGTACAACATTCCATGCATTGAAAGTTAAAATCTTAACCATTTTGGTGGTGTCTAGACCAGAGAAATTTCTGCATTACAACCAGCCAATTCCAGCAAAATAATTGGCACCACAACCTCCTTTTCTCTACTCAGCCTCAAGCAGAAAAAAGCTGGCACTGCCAGTTTTCAGCCAAGAGAAGATCAAAGGTAAAATATGGCAGCATCAAGAGAAGATCAATGGTCAGAAGTGGCAGTGCCAAGATGAAATGGCATGAAAAGCATTCTCAATGTATATACAGTTGACAAATAAGGGAGTCTATTCAAGGCTGAGTAAACAAAGGAGACAGCTGATTGCCTCATAGCCCTCCACAGATAATGGAGCTTGGAAAAGTGAAGATGCCAAAACTTATGTGTTATGGAAAGAATCCATTGTTGTTCAGATGTATATCCCACAGTTCCTCTAGAATTCATCATGGCTAATGTAAGGATTGCCCTTCATTTTCAGAGAGATAGCTTGGGCTAAGAGTCACCCAGTGAGTTTTCATGGTACCAAGTGATTGTTCCAAGCTTCTATTTATATCTACCTTTCCTCTTTTCCATCACTTCAGACTCCAAGAGGTAGAGTTTATTCTGTTGCTTGTTCTTGCCAGGCTCCTTCTAATTTTTCTCTAGTTAACTGGTGACATTTTCAAATATTTGTCATCATGTTTTAAAGGAACCCAGAAACTGCACTTGGTTGCAATTTTTTCTTTGTATGCTTAGGACTATGCATTGAAACATACTTGTGTCCCATTTTTCTCTATCATGTCATTGTAACTCAATCATCTGCTTTTTAAAAAGCTATAATTATTATTTGTTTTAATAGATTGTGTGGCCTTTGAAAGTCCTTTTGTATAGATAATGGGATAAAAACCAGAATAAAAATCATCTCTTTTTCTTCTAACTGGTTGTTGATTCCATGAAATGGTGCAGAAACATAGTGACACACCAAGTTTATGCTTCTAAAGCTGAATTCAAATAAAAGGGCAGGTTAAAATGTGATGTCTAGTCACTCCTGATTTACAGCTAACATAGCTGAAGTTATACTGATTCTGACCAAATTGTAACTCTCTCCCTAAAAATTACTGGCCAGCACATGTCATCACTTGCGGTTCCAAACCATATGCTAGTGTTTTCCTGGCATCCAACCTTGCTCTGTAATTTGTGCAAGTGGATGTTCTTGTTGGAAAAAAAAATCTCTGTCCAACTATGTGATGTAGTCATGCTGAGGAGAGAAATAGAAAGCACACTGGAAATAGATAGCAGGTGAAAAAAAGAAAGATACAACAAAGCAATAACCAGCTGTTTTCTGACAACTGCTGCTTTGTTTGGAGCAATAGCTGCTTTTCATCACCAAGTGAAAAGAAACAGCCTGCAGAAAGGGTGGGGAGAAAAAGTGGTTGCAAGAAGAGGAGGAGGAGGCAGCGAAGACAGTGCTGGATTCTTTCACAGGCTTAGATCAGTTACCTCTGAACTGAAGGCTTAATTTAAAGTTAAATTATTCCAGAATCCACTTTTTTAAAAAAAAAAAAATGCACATTAGATGCTAGGACTTATTTCACATCATATCTGCTTTGGTCTTTACATAATTTGTAGAAGATGATCAGGTGCAGATTTTGATTTACTTTAGTTGTATTGCTTTGTTTAAATTATTTCAGTACACTGCTACTTATGAAGGATTCTTTTGGAAATACTATTAACTGACCTCATGGTTAGAGAGACTGATTTAAGGATGGATTCCTGGATTTTGAATAATGGCATTTTAGTTTAGAGAACTCAGGTGCTAAAGTTCTAAATTTAGTAGAAAGCATTTGATATAAGTATATATCTAAGCATGAAGGATGATTGTCCTTTCAAAACTCATGTTAAACAAATGTTCTGTTCAGTTTTTCAGGAGAAAATAACTCCAAAACATCTCTTTAAAAGTCTTTCTGTCATTAAGATGTAATTAAGAAAGCAGAATTTTCCTTCACACTCTAAAAGTCTGTTTAGGATTTTATCCTGAAGAACCATCTAGCTTCCTTCTCCATCCAAACAACCATCTGTTGACAGATAGCAAAGGAGAAAAAAAGGCCATCAACTGTCATCCTTAAAAATGGATTTTTTTTTATTGCTATTGACATTTCCAAATCTTTAAAAATAAAAACACTTGATCCCATAAGGAAGCAATATAGACTTTATTTTTTAAAAAGGCATAGATAGAAGAGAAAGTAGGTCTGTATATGGCTGCCTAGGCTTCAGCAGACTTCCCTTATGTTAGAGTCAGCTTCTAATATCTCAGTCAGTATGCTTCATGGGAATAATGGGAGTTGTAGTCCAATATATCTGGACTACATTTTACATTTAGTTTCTGTACAATTTCTTCATACTGAATCAGAGGGAAGAACTTGTAAGTTGCTTTCACTTATAGTACTATCATTGACTATGGGCAGTGAATTTGACAAGCAGCAGAGCAAATAATTATCTCTGTGTATTATTATTACAGTTAGACCGAGTTTGGAATCTGAGCTAATAATTCCAAAATTTAAGCTCTTTTAAACTGCTCACATGCTCTTGCTTTATTTCGGGTATGTATCAAATCAGCATAGCTTAATAGATTTTGTTCATGTTGATTGCTTAAGAAAAAGTATTCCGAGAATGCCATCAAGATACAGGATTTACAGAATGGGCTTATTATGCTTATTTGCAAAGGCTTTTGGACTATATACAGATAGGCTTTTAAAATACAATCTGATAGAGCCATATCCAGAAGAGACAGAATATGGTTGAATAGAAAATACGAAAAAGCACCATAAGTCATGCTTCATTTTTCTTTTATAAAATAATGGTGAAAATCAAACTTAGTAATATCTAAATATACTGTAAATATGCAGTGCACAGGCCTTGCAATAGCTGTTGGCCACTCAGAAATGAATAAATATACCAATAGAAGTGAATATGTGTAGCTCAGGGTTGAACTGTGGAGTCCTTGGGGTCCTCTGAGCTTGGTTGTTTTCTTGCAAACATTTCATTACCAGGCTGGGTAACGTCTTCAGTGCTGGATTGGAATGGGATTTGCTCTCTGTTTATATATTGTGGCATGCCCTGCCAGTGTTGGTGGGCGTGTGGGTTCTGTTTTGTTTTATTTTTTCCCTCTGGTAGTTCCTTGATTAGGGTATTGTTTGCTGCTTGATTGTATGTCTGGTGGTAATCTTGGTGGTAATCTCTGCTTATCTGGGTGATGATTGCTGGTGAGGAGATGTTCTGGTCTTTTGTTTTCCTTTCTATTGTCTCTTTTGAATAGTGTGTAGATGTTGTTTATCTCTATGTGCCTGTTGATGGCTGCCTTGTCTGAATACCAAGCTTCCAGGAATTCCCTTGCATTTTTGGATTTAGCTTGGTCTAAGATGCTGACAGTTTCCCATTTGAAACTATGGTTACGTCTATCCATGTGTTATGAGATTAAGCAGTTTTCATCATGTTTCTGACTGCTAGTTGGTGTTTATGGATGCACTCTGCAAGCCTTCTGTCTGTCTGTCCTACATAGTGGTTGTTACAGTCCTTACACTGTATGTTGTAGATGACTCCTGTTTTTTCTTCTTGGACTCCTGGGTCTTTTGGTTTGCTTAAGATGTTTTGGAGGGCTTTAGTTGGTTTGTGTGCTACGGAGATGCCATGTGGTTGTAATAGTATGTTGGTAGTTTCTGAGACGTTTCTGATGTATGGCAGTGTTATCCTTTTCATAGTTTGTGCTGGTTGTGTTGTAGTAGGTTGAGTGGTCAGGCACTTTTTGATAAAGTTGCGTGGGTATCCATTTTGTTGGAAGATGTTGTATAGGTGGTCTGTTTCCTTTTTCTGCTGTTCTGGGTTGCTGCAATGCATTTGTGCTTGCTTGAATAATGTTCTGACACAGCTCCTCTTGTGGGAGGTTGGGTTGTTACTTTGGCAATGGAGTACTTGATTAGTGTGGGTTGTCTTCCGATAAACTTGGGTTTCTAATTTGCTGTTGTTTCCTCTGCTGATGAGGATATCCAGGAATAAATACACTAAGTGTGATGTTTAATTCTGAATTTTAAAAAAATTGTAAGCATGTTGTATAAGCTACTCCATTTGTACTTTTCAGAAGGGAAAATACATAAAGCAAGTATATGCAGACCAGTCTAGTAGTGCCTAGCTTGCACTATGATCAGGTTAAAGGCTACTATACCAGGGGTATTTGTATAAAGTGGATGCCCAGATTTAAATGTAACATTGTGTGTGTGTGCGCGTGTGTGTGTTTGCATATATTCATGAATTTGTGACCTTTTAATATGCTTTTTAATGCCCAGAAGAAATGAAGACAGCTTTAGACATTTAATATTTTAGAGCAAATCTCTGTACAATCTTACACTTTTATTGTGCAGTCCACTAAATACCTTAAATGGGCAGCTAAACAGACATATGTAAGATTCATATGTTTGCTGAGAAACAAACAGGGTTATGTCTCCTCCTCCCCTCTGTAAAAAATGGGGGAAATTGTACAATTTTCTGTAATACTATCTCCATTTCCAACAAATATCTTGTGGGGAGGTGGAAGAAGTAAATTGGGAAACTGGGCATAAGAGAGAGAGTGGGGTGAAAAGTCAGAAGTATGAGTGTTGCCTCTTCCTGTAGCACCTCTAGTTTCAAATAAATATAAAAAATGTACCTTAGTAAAATCAATGAGAAAATATTCTTAATTTCAATAGGAATTAAATGCAATGAACTCAATCTGGATCCAACTCAATATGTTTACATTCATTTACCTTTCATATTAATGACATTCATCATGACAATGAGTCGTATAGATGCAGCAGCATCAGTCAATAGGTGTTTTGTCCCAGGTGTCTAAGTTAACACTGGACAATGTTAGTGTGGTATAGTCTGAATCATTGAAGGCCTAAATGCATTCAAGTGAAACTGGCTGCATTAGATGCAGAATCTCCTAATCACCTTTGAATGTCTTCCCATACCTTATGATTAGCATGGTTGTGCCACCATATTTTTATAAATATTGTTTAATAAAAGTAAGATATAATCTAAAGTAGTGTTTTTCAAACTTGGCAACTTTAAGAAGTGTGGACTTCAGCTCCCAGAATTCCCCAGTCAACATGTCCACACATTAAAGTTACAAGAGATCCACACCTCCTAAAGTTGCTGAGGTTGAGAAACACTGCCCTAGACAAGCTAGCTGCCCGCAAGGGTGGGCCTCCTTGCTCAAATCACATGGACAGGATGCAGATTCTGCCTGTCTTTTCAGTGGCCACTAGTAGTACCACCACTAGTAGCTCTGTCCAGATGGACTCAGTGACAGGCAAGCACCTGAACTGTTCCAGTGGCCTCCTTCAAAATTATTTGGCAGCCCTGTTTAACCCTAAGTTCCAACCTTTGGCATTAAGCAATGGCTGCGTGCATGGTGCCTTTAGAAGAAGGTGATGTAATGTTTGCTACAGAAGTTGGCGCTGACATAGTGAGAAGCAAAAGACATGTATTTTAGTGCTTTTTGTAGCTATCATTAATACTTGTGTGAGATGGCTAGCCATTATCAATTCCTTCCTTAAATGGGCTTACACTCTATATTTTAAATGTCAGCACCAGAATTAACAAAATAAAGTCTGGCAAAGGAATGCTTTAAACAACAAATGACTAAATCCCGGAAAACATCTTTTTTTTTTTTAATGGAGAAGATGGCATAGAAATTTCTAATCACCATAAACAAGTGTTGGCTGCTTCTTTCACAAGCAAATGATAACTAAAGAAAAGGTGGAAGAAGATGCAGAAACAATTTAGAGCTCCCTTGCCTTGAAATTGCAGGTTCAGTATTTCCCCTTTTCAGTAATTTTCTCATTCTCCCAAACCCTTTCACACTTGCTATTTGTTTTCCTGGAATTCTTCTCTGAAGCTTATTCTACCTTATTCTCTCTTTGTAGCTCTCTCCTTGACTAGTTCAACCAGCCACAAAGAAGGATCTTAAATGTGCTCTTTGTCTTACACAGGAATGATTAGCTCTTCAATAACGTTCTTTGGTTAATTGCCTTTTTTTCTGGTGCATGGCAGAGTACCAGTTTAACTGACTCAATGTCCTTGAGTTGTATGTGAAAAATCTACAAGCATGAAAGAACTCCTCTTCTGAAGCTAGCTGAGCTAAATGCAACAGCAAAGTCATCATAATCAACAACTCACAATTGCACCACTGCCATAAAAAATCCACTCACATAATGGGTTTTGTTTGTTCATTCATTCATTCATTCATTCATTCATTCATTCATTCATTCCATATAAGAAAGAGAAAACTTTAGGCCCACTTTCTTTCACTTTTCTACCACATCAACTAGTCCAGGTTTCTGCTGCAGTTGCTCTCCTGGATTCTTCAGTTTAACACAAATGACTTATTACAACTGAATGCTGTTTTACAAGTGTTACTAAACACTCCACACCTATGGTGAGTTGTCACATTTTCTTCCTTATGGAGGCTTTTTTCCCCCTTTATGTGAACTGCTGTTGTCATCCAGCAGGCAGAGTTCAAAAGAGTTCTGTGGCTATTGAATTTCTGTCATTTTTTCATTAAAGGCATAAAAAGTATGTCATAGAAATAAAGATGGCATCAGTTTCACTCAGAGACCTTCAGTGAGTTATTCCAGATTGATCAGGGTAAGAAAGGTGAGACTTAAAGTACTACCCTTATAGATCAGGACTGTTAAACATTGCAGTAATCTAAAAACTGAATGTCAGAAAAAGTATACTCTGAGATTAATATTTCCAACAGTTTAAGGAAATAAATAGCTTCATTCTGCATTATGAACTTCATTTATTTAATATAAAGTAAGTGTGCCTGTTTTCTTTTGTTGAAGAGTATGCAAGGACAGGCATCTGCCAAAAACAGCAATGAGTCCAAAATGACAACTAATGATAAATTGGGCACAATGATATAATTTATGTCTATGTTATAATTTTGGCATCACTGCTATTTGCCACATATACCTCTGCATAAACACTGTTTTCATGATATTATTCAGTGACTCAGTGGATGTATTTTCAAGAACAGAAATAAAACTTGACTGTCTCCTGGGCATATAATACCTTATGTTGAACTCTAGCTACAGTTATATCCAAAATGTCTTCTATTTGTCTGATTAGGATGACCAATGGTTCCAATATCTAATTAAAAATAAGAGATAAATCACTTTCTTTATGAACACCACAAGGCATATTATTTATGTAGTATTTACCAAATTTATATAGCCACCCACCTCACAGACATGATAATGGGTGATGTACAATAAAACAACCAGTTAAAAGAATTATAAAACAACTAAAAACAATTTAAACACAAATATAAATAAGACCATGAGAAAATGGACCAGCATTCTACACACAGTGTAACCATCTCATGGACTCCCCATTTCCTGCGATCCCCAGCCTGTTGGAAGAACCATGTTTTGAGGGATTTACTAAATGCCAATAGGGTTGGGGCTAATCTCACCTCGGGGGAATGATGTTCAACAGGGCAGGTGCCACAGCAGAAAAGGCCCACTTCCTGGGTCCCATCAGATGGAACTCTTTAACAGACATGACCTGGATCTGATGGAACAGGTAGATGTAAATGGGGAGAAGCAGGCCCTCAAATAACTTGGTCCCATGCCATGTAGGGCTTTAAAGGTTAAAACCAGCACCGTGAATTGAACCCATAAGCAAACTTGTGACCAATGTTACTCACAGAGCAGAAGTTTAATGTGTGCTGTCCTAGGAGCACACATAACTGCCCACATCACTGCATTCTGCACTAGTTGAAGCTTCTGGATGTTCTTCAAGGAGACACCCATGTACAGCATGTTATAATAGTCCATTTGGGAGTTGACCAGGGCATGAACGCCCTCTTTTTCTGGTAACTCCTCAATATTACATAAGATGTCCTGCAATATAGTTGCACTTCATTCTAGCTTGGGCGGGGGGGGGAGGCTGAGGCTGACAGGGGAGATGTAATGATATGTGAGAATGACCTTGGGAAACAAGAGGGAGAGCCACAGACTGGACAACTAGCAAGTAAAAGATATCTCAGCCCATGGAAGGAGGGAGGGCATGGGAAATGTTTCAGAACGGACCAACCCTAGTTTTCGAGACAGTAAAAGGAAAGGGAAGGAGAAATACTTATGTCTTGCAAGGTTCTGTTCCTGTCGTCTTCCAATAAAGATAGAGCTAGTATTCATGGTTGTGTTTCTTGTCTGAACTACCTCACAGGGCTAACAATATGGTTCCAATTACTAAAAGAAGGAAATTCATATTTAGAAAAAATTTTCCACTAGAACGTATCAAAAGCCGTTTCCACATTCAACAAGGCTCTAGATACTGATTTTAGTGTTTCTGAATGTACATCCAGAATGCCAATTAGTAATCTAATAATATTAGACATTAACTTCACTGACTGTAGGAAAAGGAAAATCTCTGCTAGAACTGCCTGAAATCAGATCTGCAAACAAAAAAAATGAGTCACTACAAATGGTATGCTGAAAAGTTTAGCTGACACTATTGTCAGTACAGTAGTGCTTATAAAATGATCTGCATGGGAGAGGTGTCCAAAGGAACCCTTTCTCTTAACTTCATCACATAAATCGTCGCCTAAAATATTTAACAGAAACCTTGGATAACCCTTGACTGATGAAACAAAAGTTGGACTGTCTGGCCACAACCACACAAGATTCATTTGGAGGAAAAAAGAATGAAGAGTTTGAAGGAAAAAATCTTGTTAAGCCTTTGAGGTAGCTCTATTATGCTCTGCAGTTGTTGCATAAGAAATATTGTGTGGGTAAAAAGAATAATGAATTTAATTAAATATCAACATATCCTAGAAGCTAGCATCCCACAGTAAATGAAAAAATAAATAAAATCAGAGAGAGAATGGATATTTCAGCAAGACAACAGTCTGAACCTCCAAATCAAACATGAAGTAATTACAGGATAGAATGATAACACTTTTTGGTACAGCTTCCACAGCCTCCAGATTTGAATATTATTGAAAATCACAAACACGCAGTGTATGTAAGGTGATCCAAGAATGCACTAGAAGACTTCCTCAAGAAACAGACTCTTAGCTGGCTACAAAAAGCGCACGTAAGCTGCTATTTCTGCCAAATGAGGTCTTACAAATATGAACTAAATGGATGACCAAGCATTTGTACATGCCACATTCAGTGTTTTCTTATTTTGAATCTGTAAACAACTATAGAGAAGTAATAAGTATTCATTCAAATGTACAGAAATATTTTATGTATAAGTTATGTCATCTCCTGTTTATTTAGGGATTCGTTGAAGCATACAATTTGACCAGATGTGCTTAAACTTCTGCATGCAAAGTTAGTGTTTTGAACATTTTTACTTTGGCTGTGTATCAGGTAAGTATGGCTGATATTTTATATACCTTATTAGATCACAATACCTCCTCACCTAAATCTAATTCTTATATGTGGAAAGTAGTACAAGGTTATATGATAGAGTTCAATTTGGTGGATATATAGTTACTTTTAAATCCTTGACAGAAGTGTGTGTGTACATATATATGTATATGTCTGTGTATAATATTAAAAAAAAAAAAATTCCCCTCTCACCCCTATGGGTGGTATGTGTTTTCCTCAATCTCAGGTCCTCTACCAGAGGCCTGGGAGTTTGAGGGTTCTGTGCAGTATCTTAGCTGTTCCTAGCACTGCACTCTTCTGCACAGAGAGCTCTGATCTTGTTCCTGGGATCTGTTGGAGCCACTCTCCCAGCTTAGGAGTCACGGCCCCGAGTGCTCCTACCACCACTGGGACCACTTTGGCCTTGACTTTCCACATCCTCTCGATTTCCTCCTTCAGGCCCTGGTACTTCTCCAGCTTCTCATGCTCCTTCTTCCTGATGTTGCTGTCACTTGGCACTGCTACATCTATCACTACCACTGTCTTCTGGTCTTTGTCTACTACCATGATGTCTGGTTGATTAACCAGTACCTGCCTGTCCGTCTGGATCTGGAAGTCCCACAGGATCTTAGCCCTGTTATTCTCCACGATCTTCTGTGGAATCTCCCATCTGGACTTGGGGGGGTCTAGCCCATACGCTGTGGAGATGCTCCTGTACACAATGCCAGCTACTTGGTTGTGCCGTTCAGTGTATGCTGTTCCTGCCTGCATCTTACACCCTGCCATTATGTGTTGACTGTCTCTGAGGCCTCTTTGCACAATCTGCACCTTGGATCCTGTCTAATATCCAATTTCATTCGGTATCTTGATCCTTTAGTATTTAGTATTTAAACATATCAATATTAAAGGACCCATTTTTTATAAAGCCAATGTGACAAGTATTTGAAGAATTTTTCCTATAAATAGACATTCTATGAATTTATTGATTCTTTGGGATGTTTTTAATGCACTTACTGTATATTTCTGCATAGAAAAAGAAAAATCAAAAAGTATAATCATCTTTGATATTATTTTGGCCAGCCTTGCTTGTAATAATTGTCTTATACAATATTTAGTGGTCAAATATATATTAAATCTTCTTATAACATACAGAACAAATCCACAAATCACTCAGGGATTTTTTCCCCCAAAATTCTAGCTTTATGTTGCCTTTTTTCTTTGCACCACACATTTGCTTTCAGTTTACATCTACCTTTGTTTTGTTTTTTTCAATTAAAAGTCCTTCAGAGATCATTACAGCTGTTCAGCTGCATGATACCAGGTTTAGAAGTACAAGAAGCTATTTTGGGTGACTTCATTCCTTTAGAGAAAGAGAAAAGCTTTTTCTGTAACTCCAAACACAACCTTTATCTCACTGAATATCAAATCTATGGTTATTGCCTTGAACCTAGAAGAATGGAACAGTGAAATTGCTTCAACAATACCATTCAAGACAGTTTTATTCTGCCTCTCTCTCCCTGCATTTTATTGTCTCATAGAATGGCAAGTGTATTCTTAGAGCAAGAATTAATCACTAAGATTTATCATGGTATTTCACACTTACATTTAATTTAAATATACTCTTAGATACTCAGTCCTGGGAAAAGAAAATACATTTCTATTTAATAAACAGAATAGTTTGGTTCTTCTACCTTGTCTTGGCTGTAGAAAAAGACAGATTTAATTTAATAATTTAATTTAATTTAATTTAATCCAATTTAATGATCAAAGATTAAGTCAAATGTACAATTAAACCCATTATAAATACCACAAAGGTTACACAAATTTGTTAAACAATTGAGCATTCAATAGAAAAAGCAATTGCAATGAATTTGGTGTCAGAGGACAGCAAAAGAATACCTTTCTCTCTGAGCTGGCATGAGACCTGGATAGAAGAGGAGTTATTAAATCAACATGTCATGCCATGTAGAAAAGCACATGAGAAACTGCTTCTATTTCTTCCACAAGCACAGCCAAAGTCCTTCTTCTGCAGGAATGTTACTAAATCTACCTTCTAATAAAGAAGATGGCAAAATATTATACTATAGCAAGTAAATCTTCTTCTATAAGACTGGCAGACAATATTTGCTTCATGCTTAGCATAGGAGAATGGCTTCCAAAGAGGCCTGCTACAAACATGGGTGGCATGCTGGTTCATTGTTCTGGATACTAAGGGACCTTTGTTTTAATTAATACAAGGTTCTTCAGGGCCTAGCCAAGAAAGAGAGGAATATGGCCTTGATGGAGATACACAGGAAGCATTACCTAGGCAAAAGGGGCTGAAGCATTTTGTAAGTTCAGAACTATGAGATAGCATTCAGAAACAACTTAGACAAACATTTCCCTAGTTCACTGAACCATAAGGGGGAGGCCAAAGTACAACATAATCAGACTGCAAGATTCTGTCATTATAGCTGATCTCAATAAATATAGTTTAGCCTTCCTGTGGAGTTGATTTCCAGGTCTGGACTATCTGGTGGTCCTACCCCAAGCCAAATAGTGGGCTAGTAGCCAATAATACTGTAAACCTATGAGGATGCTAATCTACCATGAAGGCAAAACATTGTCCTGCAGGATCAGGGAGGCTAAAGTGTTCCTAAACAAACAGGAGTTTAAACCAGCATTTCAGACATCAAAACTGCACATAGGTTTCTGGAAATTAGACCAGATTTTAGTCTCAATAAGGGGGATGATACACAGTAGGACATTTGGAATACAACTCTCAGAAATTTAGATTATACTGTCTCCTTTGGAGTTAAGTTGCTATAGTAGCAAATCTGTGACTATAAAGGAAGTATATGATGACCTTGGCTCTGAACTTTTTTGTAACAGCAAGGAAGTGACGATTGCCATTATGATCAGGAAAACTGTGTGTGTCAGTTTTTGAGTCCTATCTGTGACCTACCTTGGCAAATCTGTGACCTTACGGTTGACTGATGGTTAGAAATATAAACCCATATTTAAAAACCTAAATTTGATTGATGTCAAAGCCATTAATATTCTACAAGTAGTTATGAACAACAGGCCTTTCAGAAAAGGTAACTACTTTAATGTTCTCTTGGTTAATAGCTAGTTGCTCCTCACTGTAATATTGGGCCAGGGCACAAAGGCTCCATTTCAGGCCTGCATATTAAAGAAAGGACTACAGCATTGTCAGCATACAGAAGGACGAAGATAGGCCTATCACTTAACATTTGAACATAAACTATAGGTGACAAGTGCTCTGAAGCTCCATAGCAGAGACACATTGCACTGTTTTCATGTGATTTCTTGAAAAGCAACTGCAGCATCAATCAATGAAAGAGGCAGCCAATTCCTCCTAGAGCCTGGCTCCAGGGATTGAATTAAAGGCTGCCTTTAGGTCAATAAAGGCCACTTAATGCATCCTGCGTGGATGATTTATGTATTTCTATCCTAAATGGTGAATGGTGAAGCACTGATCAAGTATGAAATGTCTTTCCCTGGATCTGGCTTGTTCTTGTCAAGATGGTATCCTGCACTATCCAATCTAGAAGTTTTCTACAGAGTGCTCAGGATACAGCTTGCTAATTATACCCAACAAGTCAGTGGGGTGAAAGCTAGCTGGGTTTTCCTTGTTTCCTTTTTGATATATTGGGATGATGCTTCATCTGTTCCAATCTGGGAAGGTGGAATCTACTATGGTGTCCACGATGTTCCCAGGGCTCAAGTCCACCATTCCACTTTGTCTTTAGCATTTCAGCATGACATGGATTAACATGAAAATGAATGTAATGTTGCTTCTAATCAGCTTGTATAAAAGAAAATCTGAGAACAAAACTGAGTTAATACCTAAACTAGCCTTCCATAACTTGGTGTTTTTCAGATGTACTGGAAATACAACTCCTAGAACTGACCTGGCAAACAACACAACCTTGGATATAGGTATATCTGCAAATGTATACATACACATACAATATCAAGGCTCTACATCTTTCAAAAAAGATCTGCAAGAAGTGCTTCAGACCTCATACAAGCATAAAGACCTTTCAGTTATTCTTTAAAGTGAGCCTGAGAAAATGAAACTTACAGATAAAAATGTGTGTTTAGACATATATACATATAAAATATTACATAAAAAACAGGTCATCTACTATTTTTGAAGCTGCATTGTTCCTTGCTTGTGTCTTACTGTAGATGTTAACAAATTGCCCAAATACTTCATTTTTTAAGTATGAAGAAACTACTTGAAGATACACATGTTAAAACAAACTGAAATGGAAAAGTTTTAATATACAAAAATAAATGCTAATTTAACCATCATCCCATTTTTAAGAAGTACTACTGTTTTGACAAAACAAACATTCAGAAACTAAAAATACAGATTTTTTCTAATGCAACAACTAAAAGAAGAAAAACAACTAAAGAAGAAAAAGAAGAACAGGGAGTGAATTCATAAGAGATTTTGGGGAGAAATGCAAACATTTTTAAAATCGACATACAATGAACTCAAAATAACTGTTTTTTCAAACACAACTATTGTTCTGTGGTGTGTTGTTTAAGGCAGCATATTTACATTTTAATATGTCCAGAATAAATCAGTGGAATCTGGTTATTAATAAAAATGCTTGAAAAGTATCCTACAAGTATCTTTTTAGCAGTATCCAAAAATCATAGGCTTGGGGGGGGGGTTGCTCACATTCAAAAGCATCTTTTATTTTTTCCCTAGCTTTTCTTTTAAAATGTGGATTGTGTAATTTAAGGACATGTCTAGCAAAGGAATAACATAATGATCTTAAATGTGTTGTTGGTGCCTCTAAGAAATTGTTACATCAATCTGTGATATGAGGACCAAAAAAATCACAGTTGATCTGAAAAAGGTGTGCAGAACAGCAAGCAAATACCATAAAGTAAATAAATGAGTGTTTTGCCATAACTATGAGTTTTGCCAATAGGAGTAAGAATTATTTTATAGGAGGAGATTTCACTTCAAGGCTTGAATGATTTTTCCTTATGTTGAGTTATCAGATATGGTCAACTACGAATATAAGAATTGGGCTAAGGAATGCTCAAATAGTGTGGCCCACTGATGACATGTGGTAAGAAAATGAACTGATACTACATGCAAGCAGGATACTCTATGGATAGTTACCAGTAGAACATTTCTCTGTATTTAATAATAATAATAAACATCTGGAGTACCACTTGAAAACCATTGGCATTGACAAAATCACCATCAGTCAATTGTAAAAAGCAGCTTTGCTTGGAACAGCTTACTTCCTGCGACAATACCTTTAACACCCTCAAACAACAACATCTGCCTATCCCAAGTCCTTGGGAAGGACTCAACAGGTGGATAAAATGCCAAATCCAGTCTAAACATCTGGCTGACTATGCGACCAACAATAACTTATTAAATTTATATGCCATCCAACTCACGGTCACTCTGTATTTGTGACCTTTAGAGCACAGTGCAGTAGGCCAAAACATTGTTACTCAGATGAGTCTTCCCTTGTGTAGGGAACTAGGATATACAGTATGACTGGGCAACTAACTGGGCACACAGTAATTTTATTTGGGCACTATGAAACAAGGTCCAGTCATTATGAGAGTGTCAGAGATAAGCCCCCAACTCCTATAAAGTTATTGTTGTGGCGTGGTGTTATGTTGTCCCCAGGCAAGTCTTCATCTGAGAAGGAATGGAAAGAGCAAGAACCAGATAAGGAACCTGGCAAATATTGTTGAAGTCTAGCACTGTGATCTTGACAAAACCTTATTCTACTGCCTCAACTCTCTGACCTGAGATTAGGATCTTGATCCAAAGGCATAGTCTCCAAGCTGACAAGAGCATCAATGTCACTGAATTCAGTAATTTGATGTGGGAAAAATGATTTGATTTGAAGATTTGATCAAACTACTTTCACTGGACTATTGCAATGCACTCTACATGGGGCTGCCCTTGAAGAGCATTCGGAAGCTTCAGTTGGTACAGAATGCAGCTGCCCAGGTTGTAAATAGTGTTGGCTATTCAGCACATGTAACACCACTGCTTTGGGAGCTGCACTGGTTGCTGGTGTGTTTCTGGGTGCAATTCAAGGTGCTGGTTGTCACCGATAAAGCCCTTCATGGCTTGGTTCCAGGTTACCAGGTCATCTTTTCCCAGCTGTTTCCACCCATCCAGTCCAGTCCATCAGGTTGGGCATGCTCCAGGTCCCGTCAGCCAAGGAATGTCAGCTGGCAGGGACCAGGAGACATACCTTTTCAGCTGTGGTGCCTGCCCTCTGGAACATCCTACCTCCTGAGATTAGGACAGCCCCAACCCTTTTGGCTTTTTGGAAGGCCTTGAAGACCTGGCTTTGTGTCCAGGCCTGGGACCCCAAATGTGTGAAAGGCCCCGTTTCATGGCTGTATTGACATCAACGTTTTTTTAAGATCTCTTGGCTGCATCTACAGTATATTATATTTATTTTTTGTACTCTTTTTAATGTTGATTGTTTTTATTGTTGTTAGCCTCCCAGAGTCACTGGTTTGAGATGGGCAGCTATATAAAATGAATGAATGAATGAATGAATGAATGAATGAATGAATGAATGAATGGAAAATTACACACCACAACTGCTTTGCTTCTTGTATTATTCAAACTATTGACAGGACACCTATTTTTAAAACAGGTAAGCATCAAAGAATCTTTGTCTGCATGTATTTATGTAGTACATGTATGTGATACACATACACAACTCACATATGCACAGACCCACAAAGCTGCCTTTGGTCAATCCAGTTTCAATTTGCAGGAATTCTGCCAGACGTTAAGCCATTTTTTTTCAATCCAGATACACCTTGATACACCACTGAACCCCAAACATACAGAAGCTAAATGCATGCTTTGTCCCTGAGTTACATTGCCTCCTTAGCTTTACACCTGTAGGGTTTAAAACAATTGTTACATCTATAGGAAATAGATTGAATATTTAAATTTAATGTTTCTCATGTTATACCAAGGGTTCCTAAACTTTTTGCTATCATACCTCCCTTTAGTGCAATATTACTGTACACCCCTCCCCTAACAATCCAAATACCAAAATGAACACAAAAGAAAATGAAAACAACACAATGAAACTTTGGATGTATTGTAACAATGTAACTAAAAAGTTCTTCACACCTCCCCTGGACTCTTGGGTGTACCACCTTGGGGAGATACACCTCACAGTCTGGGAAATTTTGTGTTACACTCTTCTACTAAATTGTTTAAAATTTCAAAAGGAGTTGGTGACTCTTTAATTTCTTAAAGTAGTACAAAATGTATGATGGTATATCTTTTGTGCCCTTTCTATCTTAACAGCAAGTTTGAGGCTCATAAAATTTATGACAAAACCACTAATTACCATAATGCTGTGCTGGGGTGGCAGTCAGTGTATCTTTCTGTTTTTTGTTTTTTCCTATCCACTGTGGATTTGGACCGTGCAGTCTCTTAAGATGGAAGTAAACCGGTTTAATTGGTGTGTTAGACCCAATAGCAGCACAGGTGAACAAATGTGAGAAAAAGAAAGAAATTAAATTATGTAAGAAATTGGTACCAATAAGGAATAAATTCACTCAACCGGTACGAATGTTTTAATGTTTTGGATATTGCTAAAAATAATTATATTTTGTGAAGCTCTAATAAGCCTTTGTTCAAATGTATTAACTTGAGCTCAGTCATTACCGTTCTTTTGATGAATGACGAGCAAAAGGATATAATGTAGAACATGCAATGATGCCACACCAACGCTATTGTTCCCCTCTCAATGAAAAGGCTGGGTAGAATCCTTTGATCTGCAGCAAGGTCACAGCACATATCAAGCCCAGAAAAAGCAGCTGAACTTAGAAAGATGAGGAGAAACCCACTCTCCCAAATAGCCGCTGCTCGTAACTCCCCTTGCCAGATGCATCAAGCCATAAAGCAGTCAATGTGGGTTATTTGAAAAAGTCAACTTTGCTTTCTGCTTGACAATCCCATAATATATTTTCCCAGACTTTGAGCTGCAGTTATAATATAGGGCCCTGAAAATCAAACTAGCTATCAGTAGCTTCACTATATTTAGAAACGCAAAGTGAGGTTCATAATCAAGAAAAGGTCTTCTGCTAGGGCAGATGGGAGGGGCAGTCATCCAAAAGCAGGGCTCTCTAGTATTGGTCCCCCTTGGCAGGAGTATCTCAAGTTTCATTTCTCTGAACTCAACACATTTATTTTTTTCCATAGCAAAAAACACCAAGAACCTATCCAACCAAAACTTCAGGAAAATTATATTCCTTTGTCACATGCATTATACTAATGCTATTAGATCTGGGCTGCAGATATCCAGATGGCCACGAGATGATAGCAAAGAACTAGTGCCTTCCGCATCTCTTGCTGTCATTTAGTGGTCAGATGGATTCTTGCAGCCTGGATCTGGTAGTTCTAGTTGTACTGGGTCCAGGAAAAAGATCCCAGGAAGTGATAGGTAAAGAGATAAGACAAACTAATTGAAAAATACACAGATTGGCATTTATTATTTATAGACTTTTAAAAGAAATTCAAACCATCTCAAAGTATTATCTTGACAACAGATCTGGTACACAACTCTTTTAATTCTAGTACCATATATAGTAAATCTGAGGACCAAACAATACAATATATATTCTGGGGTTTTTTTTCCCCTTGACCTAGTTCATGCTCTTTCTATCCAGGCCATACTAGCTGTTAAACAATATATTGATCTGTATCTTGCTTTTCTCTCAAGGCAATCAGATCAGCATTTTGGCTTTACAGCAAGGCAATTTGCTGTCATGAAGAATGAAGATTTAAGACAAGTGTAGGCAATGTTTCCATAGCCAGGAGCCATTCATAACATTTTAGGGGCAAAGATGCAAGTGCATCAGGCTGCATGATATTTGTAAGCAGGATTGGGAGTTTCCAGGTTTTTGAAGGTTCAGGGGTTTGTTCTTTGATTTTTAAATGGTTATATACCTGTTTTAGGGCTTACATTGCAATTTTCCTGCCTCAAAACAGAGAACTGATGGGTTGGGTTTTTGTTTTTGTTTTTGTTTTAGTTGCATACTATCATTCAACTGCACTTATATTTTCAGAAGATCAGTATTTTCACATCTGAAATCTTTAAGTAGTCTAACAGTGGAATAATATATAGCCAATGATACCCTTAACATTTATGAATTCATCTAATGGTCTTATAAAGCTATTGAAATTGATGGTGTGACAATAAGCACCAATCTTAAAAAATATATTTAAAAAAAAATTAATCTTGCAGTGCCAAGTTTCCAAGTTTAACAAAATGCTGTGTGAAGAATTATCTCCTTTTATCTAGCGTGAATTTCCCACTATTCATCTAAATTAGAGAGTCACATTCTCTAATATTATGAAAAAGAGAGGGAAAATTTATGTTTATTGCCTCCTCGTGTGCATACTTTGTAGTCGCTACTATGTACTCTCTTAACTGTATTCTAAACTTTCTGGCCCCAATTTGTAATCTTGTTTAACCCAGCAAATTCTTTAGCCACTTGTCTTTACCTCTTCAACTCTACGCAATCTTCTTATGAGATGTGTTGACCTATTCCAAGTCCAACTGCACCATAAATTTAAATAAAGGCATTTATAATTCTATTTTTAATTTGTTTTGTTAATTATCTTTAACACAGAGTTTGTCTTGTTCGCATTAGTTGAACAGCGGGTCAGTGTTTTCATAAAGCTGTTTACTATGGTATAACTTTCCTGGCCAGTCACTCATCAGACCTCCCCCCAGGATGATGTGATTTTCACATTTTTGTCCTAATGTGTGTCACTTTGCATTTGTTTAAACAGAACTATATTTGTTACTTCACTGCTCATTGCGGAGTTCCTTTCTATCCTTACTATCTTGGTTTGTTTTTACCACTTTAAATAAGTAGTCTTGTCAGTAAATGTGATCACTTCATGTTTATCCATAACACCAGATTATTTATAAACAAGGTATATAATTTGTATCCTTCCAGGGTAATAAACGGCTGTTCATTCCTGTTCTTTAGAAATCCATAACCTCTTTTCATGTATTCCATGACTGCTTGTTTTGCTCAGGTATCTCTGATGAACATCTTTGGGTTAAAAAAAAAAAATTTGAAAATCCAGATAAGATATACCATCCTGATCATACTCAGATATACGTTTGTTGAAATTCTCCCCAAATTCTAAAAGGTTAGTGAAACAGGATTTATCTTTGCAGAAACCATGTTGATCCTTCTTCTGCGAGACTCATCCTGTTATGTACTTTAGCACCAATATTGCTTTCTATTAAGTTATTCAGAACAGATACTGAATCTGCCAGTCTCTCTGTACTACCAGATTTCTTTAAATGTTTTCTTGTTACAAGTGGAAGCTTGGTATGCTATAAAGTACCAGTCTTTAAAACCATTTTTGTTTCTAAGAATGTCTTTTATAAAAATAAAAATGTTGGAGCAGCTAAAGCCCAATGCTTGTTTGAAGATATGCTCAAAAAAAGCCCAAAGATAAGAGATGAATAAAAGTCATAGCAGAAAGCATACTCAACAATGCGTATTCAAATCAAAAGTTATTTTTCAGTGATATTTTGTGAAGTGATTGAGATCATTTCAAATGTGAAATATTCCCTCTAGTCCAAAAGGATTGAGATTTCTCTCATTTTCCACTTTCTTTAAATGAGATTGATAATTTCTTATTTGTTAATACATTATGGAATTTATATCCCACTTTCTGCCACTTGACAGTGCTGTGAAGTTTATTAAGCCTAGAAGAGTCAGTGTGATTACTGGAACCCATAAGAGTTTATAGAGATTTCTAACACCAGGATACCTTCAAGCTCTTGTCTTAAATGCACAACCAGCTTCTACATTATAATATAGAGCAGAGATTCTAATCCCAACTTTGTGCAACACCAAATTTATTTGGGATTTTGAGAATATGTTATGGATATTTCACCAGAATGGTAGTCAAGGGAAGGCCCATTCACAAAATAACTGCTACAATGGACAGAAAAGTAATGTCTCCTTTGAGTCTGTCTTAATTCCTGGTGTTATTATGGAAACATCCATGTAGTTTATTAGCAGCAATACAGAAGTGGTTTGCTATTGCTTTCTTCCAGGATTTTTTTTCACTTCCCAACTTAGCCTACAGCCTTGATATACCCTGGAGCATTCTCATACAATACTAAGTCCAAACCTGCTTAGCTTCCAAGCCCAGGAAGTTGCTGCCACCTGCTGAGAAACTGAATAGACATAGCTAATCAAAAATGCTCATTTACTAAAAGGCAGACAGATAAAGGTGATCCCCACTGCTTTCTCTAGCCCCTCTCACAATGCCCCAAAGTGTTCCTTTGCACATATTAAAGCATATCATTTAAGTTTATCTATTATGTTTTTGTTTCCTATGCATGCATAATAGTCAGTCATAAAGCATCCTCTTTTTCTAAGGAGACATACTGCTTTTCAAAAGCCAGTCTCCTGGAAGACTGTGAAGATAATGAAGAGCTAGATAACATCTTGGAACCAAAAATTTATGACCCAGCACAATAAGAAGGATAGATATGGTCCCTGTGGAAATGAGAACAGAAGCTCCAACTCTAGTCCTTGATCTAGATTCCTTGAATAACTCCAAGCATTGCTGGGTAGACCATTAGATGACTGGGCCAATAGAGGTATAAACACAACATTGCTAGGAGACTGTCCCTAGGAATAGTCAAAACTCACTGATGTTTCTAAGTGAGTTATATGTCTTCCATATCTTGGAGTCAAGCTACCTTAGAGTGGAGGCTGGAGGCTTTTTTATGCAGTTTTCCATTTGGGAATAATCCAATGAATGTAATAGCTTCTATGCTTGTTATTGTTTTTGTGAGCAGTTATACTGACTTTATGAACTCTGTTCATATTTTGATTTCCTATTTTCTTGTCTTTTGGCTTAATTTTAACTATGTTTTATACCTAAACTTCTGGTTACAAGTTTATTGCCTAGAAGAGATTTTATTCTATCTGCACTAACTCTTGTCAGAAGCAATATCTGTCTGGTCTTCTTTGGTCTGGGAAGCTAAGCTTGGTTAAGTGTAGGGAATACTAGGCCTGTAGGATCAATGGGAAATTGAAAAAAAAAAAAATCCAGAAAGGAGCTACAGCTACAGCGAATCACTTCATTACTGTTGTTGACAAGAAAACTACATAAACGTGTCCATGAACCCATCAGAAGTCAAGTTTGACTTGAAGAATGCTTTTTGCTACATTCAGTTCTTGCTTCCAATTTCATGAGGAGATTCATAATTCTGAAGTAACATTTTGGGTTGTGCTTAGAAACAGGCCAGTAGCTAGTGGAGTTACTTAACAAGAGAGTTATGTATTTTCCATAACTGGTATATGTCAACAGCCTGGCTGTGCATTTTGAGCCATGTCATATGCATTGCAGAATTCATATTCATCCACAATATGGAAAGGCATACATTCAGCCTAAACAATTATTTACTGGCAGTTAGGTATAAGGGGAACAACCCCTTTTTGAAATGATTATTTATGATAAAATTGATGTCCACATTTCAGTTTCGGTTTCCACAAACCAAATGAATGAAAATAGAATGGGTGAAAAAACAATTTGGGAATCTACCTATCTCCCAAATTATAAGACATAGACCTATGCTAGATTTTATTCAGTAGAACTCAGCATTTCTAATGATAAATGCTTTACAATGCATTTAATTAATATAATTAAACTAAATTCTTAAATCAAGCAAACTAGGCTAGCAGACTATGAATATTTGGTTATAATTTTTGTCTACACAGACAAGGACATAGATTGGAACTTAAGATCTGGGCAGCAAAGTTATGTTTTAATTTTTACTACAATATCTAAACAAATTGAACTGGCTGGAAATTGGGAAGTTCACCCAAGGCAATCAAAGTACCCCTACTTGCAAGGTTGCCCAAGTCTAAATAGCTAAGTACCTTTGAGAAAAGAAAGCTCACCATTAAAGCAGGGCTGGGCAATCTTTGGCCCTGAGATGCATGTGGCATCTGGGCTACTTTTTGTGTAGTGTCTGTGCATAAGTGTCAAAAATCAGCAGTTCCATTTATTGTCACTTTCAGACAGGAAACGAATGAAAATTAGACATTGAAAATGATACAGCCACAGCCACAATGCAGCCTTTGATACCCCCTAAACATTATAACCCATTCTTGGCTATCAAAAGGTTATCTCCCCTGTTGGAGGGAATGAAAAGTTCATTTATTTACTTTTTACATTGCTATACTGCCAAAATCCAAAGACACCTGGATGCTTCCAAGAATGTGTTCTGCTACAGCACCTCATGACAAAGCTTGTAAACATGAGCAGAGCAAAACCTGGGACTTGGATAAAGCAAACTGATTTCCAAATGCCAGAAAAAGTTAGTTGTGAAGCTCAGGCTATGGAGGTGGCTTTTCAAGGCAGCGTGGAAGTGTTCTGGTACATAGGAGCCTCTGGAGAATAACTGTTCCATCCCCTAAAAGCTTTGCATTGTCAAGCTACTTCTGTAATAGGGCCCTGGGTACCCATTTGGCAGCTGTCCAAGCGACCTCAAACAGAAAGCACTTTGTGAGTTTTGTTGACAATTTGGGCTAAGAAGGAAAACATTAAAAAGATTTAACAAAAAGGACACTCTCTATGCCCTTAGGACTGATATTGCTGGAGCCAAGGCAAGTCTCATTTGTGTCAGCTAGCCAGTATTGACATTTTTGTTTTCAATATTAATTGCTGAACTATTACTGAAACCTTTATAAGTCTTTAAGAAGCCCTGAGGCAGAATATTCATTTTAGTACTTTCTCTTTCTCACATTTCCTTCTAACCTCATCCCATAGCAACAAGATATTTTCTCTCAGTTATTCCTGTCTATTAAAGGCAATGGCCTAGTAAGTGAGAGTATGTGGGGAAATCCAAAATAATGAAGTAAGGGGGGGAGGGTATTTTATCAGATAGTTTAATCCTATTATTGCACTATAAAACAAGGAGCTCAGTCTCAAACAGGAGTCAGAAATTGAAACCTTGTCAAAATGCTAGTGAATCATCATATGAAACAAATTTCTTTACTTTTGCTCAGTCCATTAACTCTATAGCTAAAAAACATTGCTCTCCCAACACTTAGTATCTCCCAATATTCATTTAGCATTTCCCTTCCTGCAAACATGGAGACATTTACATTACAGAGTTAATGGACTCCTTTTGGACCAGGTTTTCATTTTTAATGGGAAGAGGGAACAGACAGGAGAAGAAAGAGAAAATGGATGTTCCTTTGTGAAATGGAGCATTATGATATAACAGTGTTTATGTCATACTGTGAATATGAAATTTTCTATTCCTCTACATTGCGTATGTTTGTAACTAAAGAGAGACTACAGAGAAAAGGCTTCATACAATATTTCCTAACTAGAATGCTTAAAAATATCATCTGTTGGGACTCTTTCCAGCTTTACAAAGCTGACATTAAGAATGAAAATACAGCGACCTTACCATACAAATGGATTAAAATGTCAGCCAAAAGTTTAAAAGCCATCAAATCTGCCAGCTGGGATGAAACTGCTGGTTAGTCATGTTGGTTTGTTGATACTGTTCATATTTCCATGGTTCCCATTGTAAATCTGCTGCATAAAGCCATTTTGCAAGGTCTTGTAAGCAGAAATTATAACAATCAATTACTTATCCAAACCAAGAATATTGTGGTTGAGATATGCTCTAGATAGGAAGGAAGGTTTTTCAAACTGGGACCTCTTGAGAATGTCAAAAAACTCCAAGACCGTTAGTTTCCTTCATCTTTACCTATGAGTTCCCCTTTCCATGTGCTTAATCATATGCTTAGCCTTCCACCTGAGGATAGGTATCACTGACTACGTAATTAAGCCCTCATTCTGTGCAGAGACATGGAAAGCTCTTTTATATTGAGTCAAACCATTGGTTCCATTATGCTAGTCAGAAGCAATTCCTCAGATGGAGAAAAGAGCATTTCCATCCCTATCGAATATGTTCGAGAGTAAAACTGGCCATAGTTTAATGCAAAGGATGTGCTCTGTCACTATGCAATAAATTGGGCCAGTTCAGAGTTGCTTATATTAGTGATATAAATCTATCATTTAAAAAAAACCTGAAGTTAAAAATCTCAATTTATTCCTAAAACAAACATGACTTTAAAAAAAAACTTTCATTTTTCTCTTTTTTTCCCCCTCATTGAATTGAATAATTTCAGTAGTGTCTGGGTGTACACTGCAGTAAACCCTGAATTGTTTAACCATAATAAGCTGTACTTGGTTGAATACACACAACAAGCCAAACCACAATCAATCAAACTGGTGTATGATTTAGTTGGTTGCATGTACAGAACAACCTATACAGCTCCATGAAAGGGATGTAATAGAGGAGCAAGGAGACAGTTATCCTTTCAAAATTCTCTCTTTTTAAAAAAAATATATGGGTCACATTTGGCAAGTCTGAAACAAGATGCTTGAAATATCCTTCCAATTTTGTTGAAAATACCAAGAGGCAGTAGAAGACTATCTGGGCCTCCTATTAAAAACAACCAGGAAGGCAAGTGAAATAGTTCTGAATCCCTTGTGGAAAGCAAAGAATGATGCAATGCCATTTTTAATAACATTTAAAATCCCTGAAGTTATTTAATGGAGCAGGGACAATCCTGCATACCCCTATTCATTGCACACAATACCAAATGTGTATTATTTTCATGATAATGAATAATACGTGGGGAGGAGATGTTACATAAAAAATGTAACATCTAACCCTGAAGTAGGGAGAGAGAAGATGCAGGGATGGGATGAGAGAAGCAAGAGTAATGAGAGATGAATGCATGCAAATGTACTTGTAACAACCTGAATATGTGAAACAGCCATCACAGATGCTACAGGCAGTGTTCATAACATCTCACATTACCTCCATCACAGTTTCAACAAAAGCAGCAGTTCACACTTCTTCAGCTATAAATGAGCAAGTCACTGAGTACTACATGTATGAATGAAATCCCAGAATGTAAAGACATTGTGATTGTTACTATGTTTCATTTACTGAAACAAAAATATAAAATCAGGAGATTCCCTCCACTGGCTTTGACTATAAGTTTTTAGAATGGCATCAAAGAGCAGATGTGATGTATGTGCCATATATATCAAGATTACATTACATTACATTGAATTTATCTCCACCCATCTCCCCCAATGGGGAACTCTGGGCATCTCACAAAGTACAGCTTTAACAATTACAATTACAATCTATTCTAATTACAATTACAGTGCAGCCCTATTCTATTGTGGCCAGCAGCGGTCACAAGGGAGTCAGCTCATCCGGGCTTTCTTCCACCAATGATCATTCCACCCATCGCATCAGTCGCATTCAACATCTGGCATTTTTCTCCCAATCGGGTCCAGCACCGGTTCCAGCTTCCCCACACAAAGCGCCGCCAGTTCCTCCCACCAAAATGGGAGTACCTATTTATCTACTCACAGATGGTATGCTTTCAAACTGCTGGGTGGGCAGGAACTAGGGATGAGTGACAGGTGCTCACCCCGTCACGCAGAGCAGGCTCAAACCACTGGAGTGCCGACCATTTCTGGCCAGCAAGCCCCTGCGCTACCGCATCCCCATTGATGGTATTTGAATTAACATTTTTAAACATAAAAGATTTTATACTGCCATGTCCTTAATCTGTTCTAATTTCCTGCAGTGTTTATGCATTTTTAAACTGACCCTGTTGCTTTATGCCTCATTCATACTGTGATTTTAAAACAAAACCCACTGCTGAGTTGAACCTGCCATCCTTGAGCTGGCAAAAAACTGTTCTGGTATAAAATTGGCTGCTTCCATTGGTGAACACTATCCTACCTCCAAGGTGTCTATTTTAACTCACGGCCAAATTGCCATGTCTTGATTATCTACCTATATGGGGCTTGTTAAGCAAAGCATTTGATTCCTCAGCTCTGCTTTCCTTCCCCACTCTCCCAAATGTCACCAGCCAGCAGAAGATATCCACCAATCACAAAAGTGCTGCGGGAAGTCCTGTGTTGTCTACTGAGATGTCCAGGTGTAATGGTATGTGAAAAGACCTTGGGTGAAGGGGAAGATGGGCGAAGAAATGCTTCCTAGGAAATGGTCAGATAAGAGACAGCATAGCTCACAGCTGCATAGTGGGTGGAGCAGAAGCTCAGAAGGGACCTTCTCTCTTGGGCTGTAAAGATGAAGGCAGGAGAATTGTACTTTCAGACTTGCAAGATTCTGTTAATGTAGCTTTCCAATGAAGTAGAATTAGTTTATCTGGTCATGTTTCCTGTCTGGTCTACCTGCTAAGGTTGACACCAGGTTCCACCTCCATGCAATGTTGCTGGACCCACATGGCCACTGGATTTGGTACAAGCAGATTTCTGTGCTATTCTCTGGGAATGGAGGTTTACCTCTTCATGGAAGAGTCCACTCCAACTTGCATGGGGAGAGAAGAACTCAGCCTCTTGACCCTTGCAAGGTGGCAACAAGGGCTTGGGTGTCTACCCTGTTCGAGGGAGACAACAAAATGGGGAAATCACAAGCTTGTTCTTTCATGTTCTTGGTTTGCATAGCAGTGTGGCTCGGGGTTATCTCCTAGCCACTGGGAGATCACTGGCTGGATGGTCTCCAGACCTGGTCCTGTGAGGTTTTGAGAGAGCTGTGTTTCTGCTTTATTATGCTGCTCCTCCACCACCAGTCAGGTGTTCCATAAGCTGCAGGGAGCTACAGGTACAGGGCAGCTGTGCACTGTCCTTTCCTGCAGTATGAAAAGAAAAAAGAAAAGTCAGAGAAGAGTACCCAGAATCAGAGGAGAAGGAATGCACACACCAGACTAAAGTAGCCAGTAGGTGCTGTGCTGTCCCCACACCATCAGATCTCCTGATTGCTACATCTTGAAACAATTGTGGATTCTCACCAGTTTAAAGGGGAAAGCACTATTTTAAAAATGGAACAAATAAGGACAACTTGAGCTTGACTCATTCTTGGATTGAGGACAAGATGCAACATCATGGGGACACAGCAGAATAAAGAGGTTGCCAGGGCATTGTCATATTCATACTATAGTTAGACCTAAGTGGGGAAAGGCCCAACATCTGCAAGCAGCCTTGGAATTATTGGCTGAGAATAAAGTCAAGGATAATATTTCCTAATGTAATGTAATTTTTAAAAAAAACTTGCACTTTTTTCATGTACCGTATTGGTACAAAGAAACCTTGACCAGAAAAGAACCAAAATGTTTCTTTTTTGATGAAACAGAGGTTGAAAATCCTGAATACATTTTGCAAGGGCTGTAGATACTTGGCTTTTTCGTATCTCCAATTTCGGTTTAGGTCTGAAATGTCTTCTTCGTAGCAGAACCAATTATTATTTTAAAGAAGGTAACTCAGTATTTCAGGACAAGTAACATGTTTCCAGGTCCAGAAACTGGCAAATAAGTTACAACCAAAACTGCTACAGCAGAATCGAAATGAACTATTTCAAGGCAATTTTAATACACCTGATCGGTCTTTGCAATAAAATGCTGAGTAGAATATGCACTCACCTTGCCTGGCTAAACTTTTTCTTCCAAAGTACATGTCTAATTTGGGAAGCTTATTCTTTCCTAGTGCCATAGATAATGATCAATCAGATTTAATCATAAGAAAAGAATTCATCTGAATTGATCCTAAGAATAAATTCTGCTCTACAAGTATATTCAACCTGTTTTTAGCTGTGGGCAGATTTACCAATAATTGGCCTCATTAGCCATTCATTGGAAGCAGGAAATTTGTATACAAAAGAAGTCTTCACTAGTTTGCAAATCTTAAGGATGGATGCTTCTAGGGTCCAGTTAATTAACCAGAGTTAATAGGATAAAGTGACCACAACAGTGCCTCTAGAGGAATAATTGCCAGACATGTCCAACTACTTGGTGAAGTATACATTTTCATACCCAAAGAGGGATAAATTAAGTCCTGCTGTAAAAAGTTTGCTTAAGCAGGAGTGAAAGAGCTAATTCAGTAGTGGGAAACTGCTGGTTATCCAGACATTACTGAATAACAACTCTTGCAGCCTCGTCAATATGGCCAATGGTGAAGACTGACCGTTCTGCTCGCAGTGGTCCAGAACCACTCAGTGCATTCAGCATCACACTTTTTATTTATAAAATGTACGTGAGATCAGGTCCTCTGGCTGGTTCTTATCTTTCCCCCTAAAAGAAGAAAGGAGGGAGGGAGGGAGGGAGGGAGAGAGTTAAATACATACATACATACATACCCGGAGAGTAAAGTGTTCATAGTGCCTGGTGGGATGACAGAGGGCATTTTTCCAGCCCCCTCACTACCCTGACTGCACTATTAGCAACTTCTGAAGGATCATAGGATTTATTTTAGATGTTCAATCTATTAAGAAACATCTTCTTGGAAGAATGCAGTAGGAAACCATTTCTGTTTGCCAGGAGTCAAAGTTGGCTTGGGGAAAACTTTATCTTAAAGAAAATTGCCTTGTCTGCATTACAAGTGAAATCCTAGATGTTTCAGATACAAAGAAGGTGGAAAAAACATTTTTTTGAAGGTATGACACTAGAGTTAGGAAAAACCTTTTGATTTGAGGTAAGAACCTCTATGCTTAAACTCTAGCATGCTCTTCTAGCAACGAACAGAAGTTCTGGCCAACATTTGGAATATTAAATCTCTGCATACTGCATTAATTATGACCTAAATAACAGGGGCCAGACTAGCCAGTTGAGCAGTGTTTCCTGCCTGCATCACTTCAACATCCTGTAGTCTCCAGCAATTGACATCTAAATCTCTGTCCTGGAAAACTCTCACATATACACCCCCCCCCCCCACAGCTTTCACATACTCAGGGATGCTTAATCAAAGTCCCAGTTTGCATAATAAGGAAATGCACAACTTCTGTGTCAGGAAGCTGGAGTTAATACTAATTCCAGCTGGTGTTTCCAAACTTGCTAGATAATGGATAGAGGTTTTGTCCAATCCTAAGAAAAAGTAGTAGCCAACCATAGACATTTGAACCAACATTTTGTAAAAGGAAGAAGCATTTTAATGAAGATGATTTCACCGTTGCCTCTGGAGTTGCTGTCATACCATCCTATATCACTACAAGGTGAGTGATTATACAAATAACAAACCAACAAACTTACTTTAACGAGGATAAAAAAAAGTAGATCTGTTGGCAACTATTTGCTTTTGATCTGGCTCAAAATTAAGTTATGCTCAAATTGGGGAGAGGGTGAGGTCAAAAGAGAAAGTAAGCTCCATACACACACACACACATTCTGATTGTCACCTTAGCTACTTTAAAAAATTACAGGGGAATAATTTGGTTAAAACTGAACATATCCAGGATGTGGAATTTGTTTATTTGTTCATTTATTTTCCTTAGATCAGGCATGGGAATTAACTGGAGCCAACCAATGTTTTATGTTACTAGATAAATAAAAGCAATGAAAGGAGTGCACATCATCCTCTTTGTCTGAAAATGTAGAGTGCATCCTTTTGATGATATGTATCAAAATACTACTATTTTAGACTTCATACAGCTGTAAACATTGTAATCCTTTATATTCATTAAACTTAAGACCATTTACTATTTGCAAGCAAAACAAATGCCTGCCTATATCTCATACTTGTAAAGCATCCATTCTGAGTTATGCACTAAATAAATTAGTCTGAGCCAGAAACCCAATTTCTGAAGACTAGATCACTAAAGCTAAGTGAAACACCTTAGATAAATGTAGCTTATTTCCAGTGGAATGATACTGCAATTTGACAACTGTTGATAATCCCCTCATTATACCAAATGAATTGGTCGGCCAAGAAGACCACTAAATGGTTGATTTTAATGTGTTAATAAAACTCTAAAGAGATAGCGTAGGTCAGGTTATGTGTTAGTCCCCATGGTGTTGCACAATTTTTTATACTGAGGTTTCTGTGAGATTATGTGCCGGCCACCTAAATTTGCTTGCTTGCTTGCTTTTTCTTTCTTTCTTCCTTCCTTCCTCTGAAAATATGGATAAAGTTTGACTGTTTTTTTATGGGAAGCTCTATAGCAATGTCTTGGATCTCCAATTCCATCTGGATAGAGTATGACGCAACTAAAAGGCTGAGCAATCAATTGTGCAGGTGACTGAGTGGTGATTTATCTATTATCCTCGATTCTTACAGTGAGTGTTCTGCAAAAAGGAACATCTAGTTTTCTTTATGTTGGATTGAAACTTCAGCTCAGCTTGTCCAACCCTACTCAATGTATACTCCCTAGTGCAAGGTTCAAGCAACTGAGGTAGAGATGGACAAATGGTACAGCTGGGATGGAACATTTTTCTTATGTTTTCTTTTTTTATCTTCTGAAAGCCACAAGAGATGGTGAGTTGATAACATCAGATAAGAGGGAGCAACATTTTCAGCACTTTTGAATGAGGATTTTTAGTTGTGATAAAATTCTGGGAAGCTCAATCCACCAATTTTACTGCTTGACCAAAAAAAGATATAAAACTGTGCCACTGAAAATTACCATTTGCCACTAACTTTCAATAGTAAATCCTTTATGGGTCTGGGGTCCACAAAAATGAAACTGTGGATGGCACACAGATTTCCCACTCCTGAACTATAACATATTTGATAGAATTTGCCCAGCTCCTGTATTAATTTTTTTCAGTGAAAGAGAGACCACCACCTACTGAAGCAAGCTGTCTCCTTTTCAGAAAGCTATTACCATTAGGAGGTTTCTCCTAATGAATAGCCAGTTTTAGTTATGGTTGCTGCCCCAGTTCCATTTTATAATGGTCAGTCTCAAAGAATCAGACTAGATATCAGAGAAGGACAGGGTGCCAAGCACATAGTTTCTTCATATCATAATGTTAAGTTCTGGACATCTGAGTAATGCAAGAAGATATTCTTAATCCTTCCACTGCTTGATACCTCCCATAAATAAGGAGATTTCTTTCCTTCTTTTCTTCTTTTTTTCCTCTCTCTGTCTCTTTTGTTAAGTTCAAAGTAGAAATGAGTCCAACTAGGAGGTGAATAGTTGTGGGAGGCAGGCTGGGGAGATAACATTTGCAAGGGAGAATTGGCCAATGTTAAGCACACTTCTAATTCCAAACTTTTCTTGCTCCAACCTCCTTTCCCTAAGTCATATTCTCATTATATCATGGCTTGGAGCATGCATTACCCAAAATGGCATCCAGTTTGCCCCTAATTAAATGACAATCTGCTATCTGGATGAATTTTTCACGTGACAAGACACAACTAAAGTAAAAGCAGTCATCTGACACATATCACATAATATTTTTATTGTAACTGTGTTTTGTAATACAATCAAACTGTCTAAAGTAAGTTTCAGTAGCAAGAAATCTTCATCCTTTTCACATAGGTCGCTATTTCAGGGACAATGTTATACCTTTACAGAAGACAGTTTGAGGTCTGAAACTGCCTATAGATATTCAGCAGCTGGTCCTTAAACCATACAAAGAATGACTTTTGGACTCCTTTAAGAGAAGTTGATTCCTTCAATAAACACAGATGCAAGGTGTGGACACTTTTAGAATAAATCCTGACATAATTGTTAGCACATAATGCTAACAAAGAGAAGGAAATTATAAGGAAAATGAGCTTGTTCCAATTGTTCTTGATACTGGTTGCTGGATGCTTCATCTCTGAAATCCTTTGGTGTTTGATTACCTGACAAATTCAGGTAGATTTGCTACAGTATTTCTCTTACAGTATTTTTTGAGTTCCAGTGAAGTAAGTTTTGCTGGGCTACAATTTCTGGATGAAATGCCACAAGAGAATTATAACATTCTTTTTAAGCAGGAATTCACAAAACCTCTGGCTGAGGCTCACTTGCTACTCTTAAGTGGCTGCTAATGGACTGATTATCAATAGATACACAGCTGAGGACTACAGAATTTCTTTAGCCTGCTCATTTTATTGTGTTAACCTATTGCTGCTGCTGCCATGTGTTTCCTCCCTTCTTGTTCCTCAGAAACAAGAAACAAGTAAGTGAACATAGGATAATAATGCAGTTCAAACCATTCCCCATGTAGTCACATGGGTGTACAACCAGATGTGCAGGAGATAATCCCAAGAATGGGAATTGCTTTGCCACACAGCTTTTTATGTATCAAAAACAGGACCTTGGTTACATGGAGAAGCCTGGCCCAGCTGACAGCCAGTGTACCCAATGGTTCAAAGGATACTTTTCAAGAAGGAGATCCAGCTTCAAGTCTCCACAGAGTTCACTCAATTATTTTGACCAGTTACTGTTTCTGTTAGCCCAACAGAATTATTTGGGGGATAAAATGTCCTTGAATTCTCATGGAAAAGTCAGGATATAAACTCACTAGTAATAGCTGCAACAATAACAACATAGCAACTGAATGGTTAACATAATCAGATACCCTGCTTGGCAACATCATTTTCTCAGAGTTGTCCTGCTTAGTTGTGGGATCCACTTGTTTTGTACTGTGCTTGCCTACTTCTTATAACAAAGCTTATCAGTGCATGATATAAAAAAGGCTTTCATTTTCAGCCAGTTTATGACACAGCCTGGTGCTGATTTCAGCAAAGAAAGAATAACTGGTCCAAGGTCACACAGCTGGTTTCTCTGTGTTAGGGATGACTAGAATCTGGATCTCCCTGCTTCTAGTCCAGCACCTTAACTACTAAATTATGCTGGATCTCTCTGCTTGGCAATGCAGTTTATTAAAGTACTAAGAAAGCAGCATATGATCTAGGACATTATGGCAACAGGATCTTTTGCAGAGGAATACCCCTCTTAGGTCTCAGGTATCCAAAGGATATTAGGATGGCTTTCTATGCAGACTTTATTATCCATATTGATTCGGCTGCCTTCTTGAAAACAATGGAAGCTGCCTTATGCCAGCTGAAACTGTTGTTCAGTTTAGCTGGCAATGCTCTACTATGAGTGGCAACAGACTAGTTTAAAGCCTTTCCAGCCCTACGTAGTGTCTTTTATCTGCTGTTTCTAAAACTAGTACAGACTGAAACTGTGGGGCTAGGGAGCAGATGTGCTACTTGATTCTATCTGATTCTTGAAGCTGGGGGTTCAGTTAAGCACGCCCTCAGGTATGAGGCCACCTTGATGGGTACATAAATCCCAAACAGAGTGCAAGAAATAACATATGTTAAGCATTTTTTTCAAATGGCCATACTGCTGGTTCAGGATTTTCCCTCAGAAACACAGATATATCTACAGTGCTTTGCTATATGAAATTTCTTTGTGGTTCTGCTGGTCATTGGGATAACACCAAGCAAGAAATTCCCTTCCTGTGAGACTCCCAAATCCAGAGAAATGTGTAGGTCACAACAGCCATCAGGCCATGAATTAGTGTAATGAGAACAATGATACATCTAGATATACGTTTTGCAGTTTTAATTATTTGAAATTAAAGAAGCAGATGTAGCTTGATCTTTGAGGGAAGAGACAGAGTAAACATTTCTAAATACTAAGAGCATCTTTTTTCCCCCTGATTGTAGAATTATAGTGAGAATAGGAGCAAAGGTTATTGTTGCAATAAGTTTATTTTGTTGGGTAAAGGAACATTTCACATGCACTGACAGACTTCTACCATAAGGGTGAATAATTAGAGAAGTGTGGCTGAAAAGGAATTCCATGTAACTTCATAGGGGCTAAAGCTAGATGAATAAATTAGCCATCTGATCAGCCCTCTTAAGTCTGCAGAAGAAAAATGTCCAGGTTTTAACCCTGTCCAAGTTTTAAAATACCCTTTTTGGATCTTAAATGTATATAACCCACAAACACAACACGAATACCAAAAAAGGCCCAAATTCTGGAGGCTGCAAATGGAGAACTGCTTTATGCAAAGCAGTGGAGAACTATGACTGCAATCAAGCTGATGCCTTCAAAGGAAAAGGTATTATCTGTAATGGTCCCATTTCTTTGGAACACAGTCTCAGTTGATGGCTAACAATTTTTTTAAAGTTAAGGATCACACCTGGTCCTTGAGCAGCATAGTGAGAAGCTACATCTCATAAAGTAGGCAGATCCAAACATCATTCAAATATAGGTATAATCGAATGTAATTAAAATGTTTAATATTATTCCCCTTTATTTTGTCAGCTTCTCCTTCTGAAAATATGCTAAAATAATTTGCATCATCTTCAATCAATGGCTATTTTTCAAAGGGCTCCCCAAGGTTCTTGAAAGTTTTATGCTGGTGGTATCAATGGCAATTACTTTTGGTTTTAGTAGTGTTACAGCGGCATTTGTTTCATTAGTCACTATTTTATTCAGCCTGTATCTACTATTGAAGAATTTTTATCTTTGGAGTGTTTTGTACCCAAGGCAGCCTAAAAATATTTTAAACAAAATATTTGCATTTCAAATAACCAAATGGGCATAGAATTTGAATACTGGCAGTCCTCCCAGCTGTTATGCTTATGGTAATACTACTGTTGTCTCATTTTTTGTTATCAGGTTTACATTTAGCACATTGCACAAAGACTCATTTTTGTATGAATAGTTCCATAAAACCTCAGTTATTCCAGGTTACTCCAAGTTATTCTAAATTATGCCTTGAAAGTATTAGTTATTGGGACTTCCTTCCCATAAACATGGCTTGCTCAGGTTTGCTTTCATCTCATGGACTGCAGTTGCTGTGGCAGAAGTAAGATTTCCATACTTAGCAGATTATTTGTGAAGAATCAGAATGCAGGTTTCCATTGGTCAGGGAAAATCTGAACCCTATATGCATAGCAGAAAGACATCTAGAAAACTTCCATGTAAAAAGATCCGGCTAATATAGCAAGGAACACACAATGACCCCAAAGTTTTGCAAGCAAGAAGAAATGTCATGATTTCCATAGCTAATTTAGAATTACCATTTTGCTCCAGAGATGAATGCAGTTGGTGATTAATTTGTCACATTCAACTGCAAATTAAGATTTGAATTTTTAAAAGCTGTTTGTAATCAGAGCTGCCCTCAGTGAAAAAGAGCTTGTCTCTGTTTAGAGCTAATCACACAGAACACACAACTATCAGCAATTATATCTCTTGATTATGGGATACAGTGAAGAGGAAATTCCAAACAATACATTATGTATCTGCTATTTAGTGAAGAGAAATTACGTCTGATTAAACATTCCAGTAAAGCATCACTTCTATTGACACATTTTAATATTTCTTTTAATCTATTAGTCAGCAGAGTATGAGATAAGTAATTGATTGAAAGTATTTATTCAGAAGCCTGTGCCAAAGAACTGAGTTGATTGCAACCTAAACCCCTGGTAGACTGTTCCCAGGCATCCTTCAAGGTAAGAAGAATAAGTCCACATATCTTTGTATGACTTATTAAAACCTATAAAATACTATTAAAAATTATAGACACAGAGAAAATGTGTATGATTTTACCTTATGATCATTATCTATGTTACCCTATGCAGCCTCATTTTTATTGCTGTTTACACTGCTGAATAAACTACCAATCAGATGAGTTATAGGAAATGACAAAACTCAGAAAGAGGGTGGAAGGGTAATAAGAAATAATTACATCATTTTCTATTCCCAAGTTTTGGTGGACTCCTACAGATATAGAGAACAAATCTGGGTTCATTGTGGGAAATGAAAATATATACTCTCTTGCTTTTTGGAGAAGAAAAGCAGCAACTTAAAACAGAATCCATGCTAGGGAAGACATTTTAGTGTCATATTTATAGATGACATTAGGTCAAGATAGAGTCCCACCTATCTTGACTACTCAGTTCTTGCTAACTGACCATTGCAAAGCATTGGTTGAGCTGATGGGAAGGTCATTTTCATGTAAATTATCACTTGATGCTACAGTCATCAAGTGCTAAGTAACTATGCCTGAACCAGCCTATTATCCTATGTGAATTGCTGGCTATATAGAGGAGTTGCTAGTTTGTTTATTTCTAGGTAAAGTTATGTTTCTTTCTCCCTTCTTAATTTTAGAACTGCTCTAGGATCCAGCTCTGGGCCTGAAGTTCCAATGGCATCCATTGTCACAAGTGTCTTTTACAGCTTCAGTTAGTTCCAGATAGCTCTGGAGAAGCCTGTTTCAGTCATACATGCTTTGACAGTTTCATGATTGGATCTGCTGCACTGTGCTCTAATTAAATTGTCTTTAAAGGTCATCCAGAAATCACAATCTGGTTCAGAATTTGGCAATCTACTTAGCAACAGTCAGCAGGGGTATCACTGTTCCCAACTAATTTTATTAAAAGGCATAAGCTTTCATGAGCTGCAGCTCACTTCATCATCTGAATGCCTAGACTAATCTAGGATTTAATTTGGGGTGAGGTGGTACAGAAAGGGAGGGAAGACATGCAGATACAGATTACATGTGAGACAGATTATCTTATCAAGTAACAATTGTATGTGTTAAAAACCCATTGTGTTTGTGGGTAAGGCAACCTTCTGAGATTTCAGGCAATCTTCCAGGCAATCTTCTGAGATTGCCTGAAACTGTATAATGTATGTGAGTTCAGCAATTTTTCATTCAATGATGGAGATAATGGTGGAGATAAAGTACAATTTTTCCAAAACATTCATTTGGTCTGCTATTGAGTATCCTGGGAGGCTGAAATGCTTTGATAATACTTTCTCTTTGCTTTGAGTCCAGATGTCAAACTTGAGTCCATTAATTCTTGTGTGCAAAGTCTGTCCCATTTGCCTTGTGTAGAATCCAGAGGGGCATTGCTGGCAGATGATGGTATAGATCACATTGGAGGAAGAGTAAATGAAGGCACCTCTAATCTTGTGTGCTTACTTTTTGGGGTCCATGATGGTGTTGTTGGGCAAAGTAGACATCTGGATTTGGCATCATTGTTTCTTGTTGCTTGTGAGAATCTACTTCAGGTTAGGTGGTTATATGTGTGCAAGTATGGATCTGCCACTCAGGATCTGAGAAAATACACGTCATTGTCAATGTGGATGTAGCATAAAGCTTCAGTATAGATGATAGATGTGGTGATATTTTCCAGATGGAAGCTGAAATCATGTAGGTATGCAGGGCAATCTGTAATTTTTCTGTCTAAGATAGTGTTTATGTGTCCATTGTGAAGTTTTACTGTGACATCAAGGAAGTAGATTTGTTCTGTATATAGCTCCAAGCTGAGGTTGATGGCAGGGTGGAAGTTGTTAGGCATGATGGAATTTGATGAGAGATTCATTTCCATGAGTCCAGATTATGAAAATGGATTAGTACAAAGTCACACAGCCTGATGGCAGGCTGCGCTATTTTAGCATCAATGATAATATTCTCTATAGCTTGAAGTTCATGTTTGGGGGGAATGTTAGTGTATAGTGTCTCAACATCCACGGTGGCTGAAATGGTATTGTTTGTAACATTTGTTAGTTAGAAAATGTGCTACCATACTCCACCATAAGCTAACATGGCTGTCCTTCTACAATGTCTACTTAGCAAGAAGGAGCACAGGACATCTGCATAGAAAGATGTGCTTCAGGACAAACTATGTTTCAAGGCCGATCTATAGTCTCAGGGTATTGGTAGAAACACATATCCCTACACAGACATGCCCATTTCCTAAGAGCATCATCTCGGGCTCTTCAAGAATATTTGGCTTTATTACCGTCTTCAGGAAATTAGTGGTTTTATTTTGGAAAGCATGAGGATTTTTTAAAAAATAATACTTATTAAAGATTAACTTCCCATGTGTGATTGATGAATGATAATGGTATTTTGCCCTTAATTGTTCTTTTTGCGATATAACAACAAATGCTCCATTGTGTGTGTCTTTCTGTGTTTGTAGGTTGTCGATATGGAGAAAAAGCTTTTTGAAATCAATGCAAGCTGATAAAAAAATTAAATAAAGACAATGTAATCCTCTTCCTTAAATACTTGTAGGTTAGTGTTGGTGTATTTGAAGTTGTGGTTAAATAGAACAGCATGCTGAGCACATGTGGTAGCCATGCATTAGAGAGGGAATAGCTACAGCATCTAGCTCTTCTCCAAAGTCACATCATTAAGAAGTCAGATACCCAAATATCTATTCATTTTGCTTAGAGCATCACACACTGTGTTCAGATCACTTCGGAGATCCTGGACAACATTTTCAATGCTTCTGGTGTCTTTCAGGATCTCAACACTTTGGGTGTATGGATTGAAATAAACAGAAAAGGGACGGTTGATTGATTTTGCAAAGTCCCTGAAATAATAATAATAAAAATAATTAACTTAACTCATATTTCTGCACTTACAAATAGTATTAGTAACAGAATTACTAAGAGCAAAATAAATCTGGGCCTTGTTTTTAAGGGTCATGGAAACAACTTGCCTCATCTTTTCTTTGGCTTCTTCAAAACTTTCTGAGACAAAGTAGGCTTCTTGGAAAGTTGTGATAAGGCATTCTTGCAAGCAGGTTGTCTTTGGATCAAATGTTTTCACGTTGGCTTTATCAGACAGAGCATGCTGCAAAATACACCATGTCATCTATTAAATTACATTACAGAAATCTCAAGGGTTTCTATGCACCCAGGCTTCATAGCACAGCATGGTCTCCACCTCACCACACCACATTCATCATGGATGTGATGTTCATCTTAAATTTATCAATCTATGTTTGCTTTAAGATTTCCTCTTCCCTTCAAACAGTTGCATCATCAAGAAAGCAAGAATTTTGCCTTATATATGGGCATAACTTAAATCATCACACCTGAAACAATGAACATTTTATTCATAAATATTTCAAGTATTCCCACGCTGTGGCTAATATTAGGAATTCTTCCAAAGCAGAAGCAACGCACATTCATAACATTTATATTTCACCTCCATTATCACATAATGCCAGTCTGTTTTGGCCTTGCAAATATCTAAATAAATAATGTACACTTTCATTGCTTAAAAAAAAAAATAAGATAGACTGACAGGATATTAACAGTTCATCAAGAGCATTAGCTGTATACCCACTTGTTTAAAACCAAACTGAACTGGCACTTAGAGGAAGCCATGGATTCTTATGAATATGCATCTTTTTTTTAGAGTAAGGTAAGAACTGGGGGTGAATGGGAGGTTTTGGACATCTGTGGAATGAAATCCGTTCTCTGCTATAATCAGTCCAGTTACCAACTTGTGGTACAGGAATTGTTCTGTCTTGGTTCATGAAGAAAGTACTAATCAGATATTTATTTTCTTCTATATCTTTTAAGACAGAAATATATAAGATTTTTATTTGCAAAGGCTGCATGTGGTAATGAGTGCAGGGTCTAGAACTGCACAGATATATGTTATTCTCTCCATATGCACATATATATTATGCATGAGGACATAGATATCCACGAGAGTGACAAATAGGACATTTACCCCTTTCTATATGTTCCATAATTCTTAGATTCCAGATTTATTTTCTTAAAAAACAACTAGTCACTAGCCACTCTAGAACTTGATTTATAAAAGTGAAATATGTAGCCATTCTTCTACGGATTTTCTAAGAAAATGTCTTTTTCAGTGTTTTAGCCAATACGTGAGTAATGCAAACAGTAATTTGCACAGGCACGCTTGGAGATTTTTTTTTCCTTTTCCTTTTTCTTTCTGAAAAGTGAGTGCTTCCCCCTTAAAATAAATAAACAAACAAATATGTCAGCCTTGACCAAATAAACCAACTTTATACTCCTTTCCTGTACTTTTAACAATCCTGGTTTTTAATCCCTTCAAATAATGTCCTAGAACTTGATTTTCTTTGTCCCTTCTCAGAAAATCCTTCAAAACTTTAATGGTCTCTTTTGTAAATCCAGTATAGAAAAATTACCTATCTCTTCTTCTCCTTCCTTCTTCCCCTTCTCCTTCTTTTAACAGAGAGACATAGAAGATGTTCTTAGCCCAACCTCGTAAAAGGTTTTGGCATTAATCTGTTTATAATATATTTTTTATTTTTTATTTCTATGCTTATTAATTTTGTGGCTAAGAATGATACTGTACAGCAACAGTGAATGGTTTTGGGGAAGGAGGGGTTCTCCAAGCAGTTACACGCTAGTAGAGTACCAGTTGATTCACCTGTCCCCCTCCCTGATACATTAGGAATGAGGTTCCTCCTGAGATTCCAATGGCCCCCACTATACTGGTATTGGTGTGTGACAGTATGGTGAATAGCCATACTGATGTTATTTGGCAGTAGTCCTTGCCAAAGTTATTCACCAGAACTTTGGCAAGCACTTTTGACACCCCTTTATTCCTTTTTCTTGTACCCATCTGGGTTTGTTTTCTCTGCCACCTCAGTTCTTTTGTGTTGTTTTTGTGTTTTTGTATTGCTCCTTGTTTTTAAATGTTTTTAATAATTTGTAAACTGCCAGAGTTGTTGTTGTTGTTGTTATATTTAAATAATATATTTAATATCTACATAGCTGCTGGGGAAGGTTATCCTTTTGTTTGCAAAACACCACTATAGGCTGAGCAGGAGAAGAGGTAGAAGTTCTGACCCAAAGTTGGAGGCTGCTAGGGTCCAGATTAGGTCTGTGAGGATCCTCTGCTAGTTGGGCATCTACTGTTAGTCAGGAAGAAGAAATCCATGGCTGACGCATCAGTTGCAGTCCTTCCTGAAGCATGATGCCTTAGGAAAGGCTACCCATCATCATCTATAAGGTCAACTACAGCAATACACTTTACATGGTGCTGCCTTTGAAGATTCACCTGAAGCTGCAGAAGGGGCAGAATGCAGCAGCCCACCTATTGTCAGATGCAAGCTACCAGTGCCATATACCAATGGTTTAAATGGCACTGTATTTGGCTTCCAGGAGGCCTCTGAATGCAATTCAAACTGTGGGTTTTAACCTATAAAGTCCTTCATGGCTTTATGCCTTGCAATCTTCCAGAAGAAAAGAGCATGTTGAGAGTGACCTTCAAGTGAGATGGTTCAGAGTACATCGTATTTCATGTTATCCCCTTATTCAACGGAATCCTTTTCCTTCAGAAATGGCATCCTCATAGCTTTTCAGAGGGCAGTCAAGTTGGGGCTCTTCTGTAGACCCTTTGATTGTTGACGAAGAAAGAAGTCACTCCTGATGCCAGGTTTTATTTTTAGTTTGTTTTGATGGATTTTATATTATTGTAAACCACCAGAAGTCTGCATGAAGTCAGCAGTATAGAAATATCAAAAATATCAAAAATCAAGTTTTCTGTCTTTCCTTTCAAAAATCTTTGACCTACCTTTTGACTGTTGACATTTGGAGGGGTACATAGTGTGCATCAGTGATAGGTGCACCATGAGATTACAAATTACAGAATACCCATTCCCACTTTAATAGAACAAGGAAACATCTAAAAAAGATGTTAGAGACACGAGGCACAAAATGTTTTAAGAGGCATTCTTGCCAGGTTCAAGGAATAAAAATTAAAGCTGCAGTATGCTTCAGATTTAGTTCCAAAAAGGTGCTTCAGCATGTGTGGGAACATAAATTTAGCACCTGTCTTCAACTCTTTTGAAAAGCTGTATCTCTTCCTAGAATCACATGGTAGCCTTGCAGAGGGCAGGCACTTGATCCTGGGAAAAGACATGCCTTCAGATGTAGATATGTGTTATGTGTATGCTCCTATATGCTACAAGGATCTTTCAAGAATTGAATCTAAACCCTGAGAGCAAGGTTCTTTGTAGACAAATCTGTTTAAACTCAAACCTTGAGTAATATTCAGAACTGAAATAAATGCCAGTGAAAATTCTGGACTTCATGAAAGCATTGCATCTGTTGCAACACAAGAATTGTCTTGAAAAATAAATTTAGGGATGTGAATTGATGACTTCTCTTTCATTGCCCCACACATAACTATGCATGCGGGCAGCTATAATTAATCCAGAATTAAGATGATCTCATTAAAAGAATAATAAAATAGATTAAATTAATTAGCCTAAGCGCTTAAACAGAAACAATAATTCTAGACAATACTCAGGCACTCTACAGCTTGTGCTATATCCCTAGCCAGACTTAATGCTGGTTTCTATCCTGGCACTTTACAAGAACAAAATGCTTGTAAAATATGGGACTTAACAACAAAAAGTCTCACTTATAATTTTTTTTAAGACAAGACAAGGAAAAAAGATATCCAAATGCCAAAAATATTTCTATAACTAAACATTTGTTTGAAATCAAATTTAGATAAGGCAGCATATCCCAAAGCTATAAGCATCAGTCACTCACAGCAGGTGCCTGTTTGTTGGTTCTCAAGAAAATTACATCTCCAGAAAAGCAATTTTATTCTCATTTATAGGACAACTCTTCAGATATCTGTGTACTGCCTGAGCATGTATCCTACAACAGAAATTTCAAAATGGAGATGCACTCCTAATCTAAACAGCAGAAAAATTGATAAGCAATTTCAAAGCAAAATTCTGCTAGCAAGACCTTTGGAGATTGCTTCTCCAACACTGAATTTAACTGGATTCAGGAGGCCTATCATGAGCTTGATCTTCCTGTTATTCCTCACAGAACAGGAGTTGCCTCTTCAAAAAGGAATATAATAATTTTAAAAAATCAAAGAGAAGCTATGCTCTGTTTTATCCACCAATAGAAATGTCTCAGATAAAATAGGGATCATTCTGAATTGCACTTGAGAACTTGCAGATGTTCTAGGAGTTAAAGAAAAACATACAAAATCAAGGGGAAGCTAAATCAGCTTAGGATGCTTTAGACAGGAAATAAACTCACTTTCTGCATTCACATATGCCACTCTCTGAGATCTGGGTTGTGATCTTGGCAGTGAAGAAATGCCTTTTAGGGACTGCTTAAAAAACACTTACTCCCCCATCAGTCTTTTAAGAACCTTCTTTCTAATGCTGTCCTTGGCTGTGGGATCCCCCTTTTTAAACTCACGCTCCAACTAAGAGAGTCTATCATCCAGCCCCTGCTCTTTTGTCTTTGTGCTTGGATCATTGTGTACGTGAGCCAGGCCCTTTCATGGCAAGTCATATACATAGAAAACCATTTTTGTTTTGTAAAGCCCATCAGACAATTTAAAAGCCCTTTTATAAAGAACAGCCTATAGAAACATCAGCAAACGTAAGTAAAAGCCCAATAGCAACATAGCGAGGGCAATAAACAGCAACAGCCAACTCAACACAGTATTATTAAAGAGATAAAAAAATTAAGTATCAGATCAAATTAGAGCAGCATCAAATCCTAGCCAACATGGAAAAAATAAATTTAACAGCCATCTGAAGGTTTATACCACCAGGCTTATATGAACCTCTTTTAAATTGGAATTCTATAAAAGTGGAAGCAATACTGAAAAGTATGCTTTACCCGATATCCATTAACTGTATGTTTTTCCAATGAGTGGGGTATGAGCAATACCCCCAAGTCATGGTTTTTAAGAATGGGCAAACAAAAATGGTTCCAAACTATTTAGAGTTTTAAAAGTCAAAACCAATACTTTGTGTGTACTTTAGAAATGCACTGATGATCAATCTAATTGGTGTGTACTTTAGAAATGCACTGATGATCGATCTAATTGGTGCAATAGTGATATCACACATTTCAATAACCCTACATCATTAATATCTAGACAGCCATATTCTGCCCTAGTTTAAATTTTCTTAACTAGCTTCAGAATTACTCCAGGTAGAGTTCATTACTGTCTCAATCTAACCTGGATATCACTAAAGCATAGGTAACTTTTTAAACACCAACTGTGTTATCATATACTCACTTTGTCATTTTTAGTGGTTTTGGTATTTGCAACTGCTTCTGTCTAGCTGTATTTATTACTTTAATTTGTGTTCCAAGCTGCCTTGGGATATATATTATGAAAGACAGAATATAAATGCCTTCAATAAATAAATAAATCTTGAAGTGACTGTACAGCAAGTTTGGATTTTCTTGAAAGCACAAGCACATTTCTTCTTTTACCTCATTGGCAAAATGATTGCTAGACTGAAACTAATGTATGACCTGGAATAGCAGTGTCAAGAAGTTTAAAGGCTTTTTTGGTAGTGGTGGCACTTAAATAGATTTATGACTTCCAACAACACTAGAACTTTATATGTTGGGCTGTCTATTGATGGGCAGAAGCATAATATTCGCCCCACAATGTTGTCAATAATAACTGCTACTATGTAGGACCTGACATCTCTGCCAGTTGGGTTTAGGATTGTTACCTAGATATCATATTTAGGACTATAGACTTCTTGTTTAATCATCTGAGCATTGTTAAATTCCAGTGTTCCTGCTGCAAAAAACTGAGACAAGAATTCTGATTGTTGCACTGGAACAAGTCATAAAATATAGCACAATTTAAATGTAGTTGGGAAATCACACTTACTGAATATAGATACTGGGAGGGGATGTAAATGAATCAAGTTCTAATTTGAATTTCAGACTTCACGAGCCCATTCAATTTCAATTTGCAATTCAGTGTGAAGAGTTTATTTGAAGAATCAGGCCAAATCAAATATTTGATTTGATAAGAGTATGTATGCATATGCACAAAGTCCATCAAATCTGCACAAAGTCCATCAATTCAGAAGCACCTCATCTAATTCAAAAGAGCAATTTGCTTGAATCACATTCAGATCCAAGCTTCAGACTGAAGTATCACACATGCCTTAATAGATATGCCAGTGTAAATGCTTTGGATTGACATTCAAAATAATTATTTCCATCCCAGATTAGCACTATGGTCTGATTTTTATCATCCTCCTTCTTTTACAAGATTTCTTTCAAATCATATAGCTTTTCCAAATGTATTTTTTACATACATTTATATACTGCCCTTCAGCCAAATGGTTCCCAGGATTGTTTGAAAGTAAAGTTAAAGCAACAATGAGATAAGTATAAAATCACACAAGAAATATGTAGAAAGCACAGAGCTGGCTTCTAGCGATAAATAATAGAGTTTTGTTTACATCAGTACCTTGAGCTCTCCAATAGAAGACAGAAGGCCTGCTCCATAAGCCCTCAGTTGTCCATCTTGCTTACAAAGGCCAAATTCAATGGTGAAAAAATAACACTGTAAAATGAAATAAATATATATACATACATATACATATTAGTATAAATCTAGATACACTCAGAAATCAAAGCAAGCAAGTCACCAGGGCAATCCCTTCCTTACACTACTTTTTGCTTTTAAACAAATTATGTGAAAGGAAACTACCGAAGAGTAACACCATGAATACCAGGGGCTATCATAAATCTCTTTAGGGTAAATCACTATAAGCATTAGGACTGTGCAGTGCTTCAAATTCAGTTCTAACTGGCTGCTGCAGGGTATGCACAATGTAAAAGTCACACCCGTCTTCCATTTTTAAAGTACTTGCATTTTTATTTTGCATCACGAAGCTACCCACTGCAGCCAACGGATGATCCCTGGAAAAGCCACAGTTACTCTAAAGCAGTGTTTATCAACCTAGGCAACTTGAAGACATGTGGACTTCAACTCCCAGAATTCCCCAGCCAGCATGTTGGGGAATTCAAGTTGCCAAGATTGAGAAATACTGCTCTAAAGTGTTGCAAGCAGGTGGTGTACTTGCACCCCGTGCTATCCAATGAACCTTTTAGGAATTAAATCTGAAGAACTGCACAACCCTAATAAAAACCATCATTAATCATGAACAGATGTATTGTAAAATAAATAAGTGAGCACATCTGCCAACCTGCTACCCAGGTTTTCAGAAGGCAAATGCTGGATGAGTCCTAATAGCAGATTAAAAATATTATCTGAAGGAGAGCCCTGAAAAGAAATCCACAAGCAGAACGTGAACTTTATTAAAGGCCGATACTGCATATAACAATTACATAATAATTCTTGAAAACCTAGCTTGCCTTATCTGAGAAGCAACAGTTGGGATGGCCAATAGAGGGCTGCAAAGATACAGAAAATGCTATGTCTTTGTTGCCATCTAGTGGTCATTGGATTTTTGTAATCCAGATATGGTACCCCTGTGAAATTAATCATGCAATTATTTGAATTAGCATGATTGAACTGAACAAACAGTCGAGTGGAGCAGAACTGTGCGATCAGAATGGTTTTGGTTTTGGTTTTGTTTCTCATTTCTTTTCTTTTTGGTGTCTTCAAGTCAGTCTTGACTCCTGGCGACTGCCTGGACTAGTCCCTGCAGTTTTCTTGGCAGGTTTTCAGAAGTGGTTTACCTTTGCCTCCTTCCTAGGGCTGAGAAGGTGTGATTGGCCCAAGGTCACCCAGCTGGCTTTGTGCGTGAAGCGGGACTAGAACTCCAATCTCCCAGTTTCTAGCTACATCAAACTACTTACAATATACTTTGATTGCCATAGTTCTAAAGCTGCTTTGTTTACACAAGCTTTAAACATCTTCATATACAGATGGAGATTCAGGGATCCAAGAGGCTGTTCATCCCATCACAAGGGATTTGCACCAGACAAACAGACTTTGGTCTCCCCCCCCCCCCCACAGATGACTTCAGCAAGGGCTTATCACCCTCACCCTAATTTCAAAAACAATTTATCATATACTATTACCTGATGAACTCTGAAAGGCTGCTCTGTTTCAATGAAGCCTTAAGTGAAATACCTCCTTAAATCAGCTTCACAATACATTAAGGCCCTCTAGTTTCTATCTTGCTGTCCTTTGCCTATTCTTACTGCCTCATCTGGCACTTGCAATAGGCAGAAGCAGAAGCCTCTTCCAACATGTCCAGCCATCTTCTGTATGTGCAGAAATCTCTTCTGAATGTTGGAAGTATTGTTTATGAGACTTGTGTACAATCCAATCACATAGACTCCAGTTCACATCAGCAAAACACTATTAAAACCTAAAGACTTAGGCAACGCAAAGGGCCTTGTTGAGCAAAAATCTCATTGCCGTTTCATCTTGATGAATAAAATTGCATTGTTTCATGCTGTGAAGCCCTTCACTGAGACAAATCCAAGCTAGCCCAGTAGTTTCATGGTTTTCCTTGGATCTTGGCCTTTATCTCCAGTATATTGTCAATGCCTTTTTTACCAAGACACATGCCTTTATTTATTTAAATATAATCATCCAATGGTTCATTTATGTGCTTTGTTATGGATTTAATTGTGAATTTTTTACAGTTGTTAGTCTGCACACTTTATAAACCCAGACAAATTAATATGGGCAAATAATTTAACATGGACAGCTTCAAAAGAGGATATACAGTACTAGCTGAATATATAATATATTGTCTATTTCAATTCACTCTGTTAATACAACAGATGCAAAATCTTGTTTCTCTGTAGGTTAGACTTTCTAGAAGAGTGAATCTGGGGACACAGTCAGTTAGGTTACTGCATCTCTATTTATTTATTCTATTTAAAATAGGATTTTTAGGACAAGCATACTTCCAAGATTCTGTAATTATAAGAAAGGAAAGGAAAAAGGGGGAAAAAAGGAAAAAGGAAAGGAAAAAAATCAAGGTAAAAGCCACACCTTCTAAGATATTAAAAGATCCCCATAAAAATATTGAAATCAACGTCAATTCTAACTGGAATCTTAGGCAGGAAATGGCTTAACTAAATAAAGCTTTTTGGGTCATTAGGCAGAAATCAGGACCATGGACAGATCTCAAAGAGCCCTGCTGGCTAAGCTAAAAGATTTCTGAAGCTTCAAAATTGCCTCCACTTTCTTAGGGGAGCTTTTTAAAGTGGCTCTGTTTGCACAACATGATTAACAAAGTTAATTAAAGACCTGCTGCATTTCCACAATGTAGTTGGTAGATTTTGATCTTGTTTTATTTTTGTGCGTCTTAGTAGTTTCATGAATCCAGCCCATTTGGTCAGTTTATGATTCCATGTATTGCACGAACCAGAAAATTGGTTAATTTAGTAACCAGTTTAGTTGTAGAAATGCAGTCATTATGTGTTTCTGCTTCTATAATGCAGAAGGAAGAGAGACAGTAGTGGGAAAATATTTTCTGAATCCAAGAAAAGTGGAAGGGCAGTCCTCAGGCTGGGAGGCCACAAGAGATAACACTGAAGGTTTCTCCTTAATGAGGTACTTTGGATTCTCTCTTCCTCAGTGTCAGGCTCCACACAGCTGGGCAAGATCAAGGAAGCAAGAACTACACATATCTCAGTAAGGTTTCTTTAATGCTAGTCAGCAGTAAATTCAGAGTCTTAGGAATAGGAATTTCCCATCTTCATTTTCAGTGAATTAAGGCAGAGTATCTTTGAGCAATTGCAATGCTCTTTTCCTTTCTAGCTTTCCCACAATCTTTCACTCCCAGGGCAATACAGGAACTAAATCCCGCATTATGCATAGTTCGTACATCATGCTAGTTCATTGTTTGACTGAACTATGCTTAACTGAATAAACAAACCAGTTGGATTAGTACACCATTATCATCCATAAACCATGACTAATAAACCACAGTGCCTGGATTCATTATGATATACTAAGCCAGAATTGAACAATTCACACTGTAATGTGTGATCCCAGATATTATGTGGAAATAGTACATGCTAATATATTGCTTTCTTGTTATATGCATTCATTGGTAGAAATGATAAATTATTTATTGCTACCAAAGATATTATGGAATTTAATTCACATATGTTTATATATAAGATTAATAAGAATAAAAAGCTGTTGGAATTAGTGCACTAAAATTCATTCATTCCATCATCATATATATATATACTTCAATAACTCATTATGCACATATGATAGAGCACACAGTCTATAAAAAGCCTGTGTTCTCTGAAAAAAAATCATATATATAAACAAACACAAAATGTCCAGGTGGTTCTATATAATTTGTATCTGCCAAATTCCAATTTTCATCAATGTTGTGTCTTATTAAACTCCTTCCTACTAAAATACATTTTCTGAATACAGACTATGACAGATTCTGTCTAGTTCACAAAGACTTGTTAGACCATTAAATGGAGTATCTCACCCAACACTGCCATATTCATATCATTACTCTTTAATACAATTATTTTAATCTTTCCAAATATTCAAACAAGTTCTATCTGCTGATATCCATTTGGAGGATGTTTTGGAAAGCTATTCCAACAATACAGCATGCTGATTATGAAAAGTTAAACCAGAAATATAATATTCTTCTATTCTTTTTAATTTCTTTACCTAAATGTTAAATCCTTTTAAGTTTTTTTTTAACTATTCTTAAGTTAAAAGCAAGTAATTAAAAGCATTTCTCAAACAAATTGCATTATTAAGCAAACATGCCTTTGGGGATTCTATTTTCTTTGATTATATATGTCATTGTTTCCTTCTACAACTATTAAGACAATCTAATAGCAGAAATCAATTGTAATTCTTTCTATATATAAAGAGCTTTCTCTTTATCCATTTGGAAAATGTTTGCCTCTATGCATCAAAAAGTTGGTGTAGATAGGTGTGTTAAGGCTCATGAGCTCATAAAATGCTCATACCTGTTGTATTTAGTATTGCAATACTTTGATACTTTTTTATACTAAAAGGTGTTTTGCACACTCCCATTACTTTCATTAAATGTATCTAAGCATGAGCATACTCCCCACTTCAATTGATGCTTACTCATGTGCAAAGGCATCTTGAATTTGGGCCAATAGAAACTATTCCATTAATGGCAAGAGGAGCCAGAGGAAGTCCTAGAAAGGAATAACCAGCAGGGAGTTTATTCTATTGGGCTATTAAACTGGAGCCTGCTGTGGAAATGATCAATGCAATCTGCAGAGCCAGCAGAAATGCAGCTGATAAGTAGAAACAAAAGTTTCTAACCTTGCCTATGGATTTATATGATGAAGCCATGACCTATTGTCAGAAGCACCTTTTTTGACTACAAATCAGCAAAAGAAAGTCATGACAACAATGGTTTAAAAATATAGCTAAAACAGAGATAAAAATGACATGGCTGGCAGTAATTCTTACATTTTCATTTCAGAATGGACAGATTTAGTTGAAGCAAATTGCACATTCAGATCTGACGTCAATACCTGGGAAGATTCCACAGTGTTTCATAAAGCAATTGTTCTATAAACTTCTTGAAAACAATGTATTGTGGTGATTACCAGAAGTAAACATGGATTTACTAAGAAGACATCTTGACAGACTAATCTTATTTCATTTTGATTAGATAAGTTCCTTAATACATTGTGGGAATGCTGTGGACATAATATATCTTTATTCCACAAAGCAGATGACAAAATATCCGGTAACATTTGGATGAGCAAGCTTGTTAGTATGGCCTGAACAGCATGCCTGTTAGGTGGTTCCAAAGCTGGTTTGGAACCCTTACTCAAAGAACGTGCATTGGTGCTTCCTCCTGAAATTGGAGCATGATATTAAGTAGGGGTTATAACATTCAATCATTAGCCTTACACTTGTCAACATATACATTAATGATGAAGAAGTGAAAGAAATGTTTATCAAATCTACAGATAACACAAAACTGGGAAGGATAGCTAAAGCCCTAAAAATAAAAAAAGACAAAAACGAAATTCAGTTTTTAACAGATTAGAGAAATGGGATGAAAATAACAGAATGAAATTTAATAGAAACAAATGTATATTTCTTTGTGTAGGAAAAGGAAAATAAATGCATGAATAGAGGATGGGGAACACCTGGTTTGGAATTACTACCACTGAAAAGAATTTTGGAATTCTGCTTAATTATAAGCTAAATAAGAATGAGCAGTTCGATATGGCTAAAAAGTCAAATGCAATTTAGACTGATTAAGCAGAAATATAGGTTCCAAATTGCAGGAAATTAGTTCTATTTCATTCTGCATGGATTAGCCTTCTCTTAAATAATGTCTCCCATGCTGGACGCATTTTAAGAAAGATTCAGCAAAAATGGTGCAGGTTCATCAAGGTCCTGCAAGAAAGACTGAAGAAGTTAAGCTTGAGAAAAGCCAACAGACAGGGGAATGGATGGGGAATATGTTATCCCTTCAAGTACCAGGAAGGGTTGTCATAAAGAGGGATGAGATCTGCTCTCTATCTGCCCAAAGTGAAGGACAGAATAATGCTTAAATAATAGTCAGATCCAGTTATGAAACTTTTTCAAAGAGTAAGATTATTTCAGTAGTGGAAGAAATTACCAAGGGAGGTGCTGAACTCTATTTCACTGGATGTGGTCGGAGAGAGGAAGCAATCTAGTAAGGATGCTTTAATTTGGATTTCTGCATTGAATGGAAGTTGGAATTCAATGATCTAAATGGCCCCTTCCAAATCTTTGTTTCTATGCAACAAAACAAAGGGAGTAAACACATTTGGGCATAAATAAAACTGAAATATTCTGTAAGGTTGTCCAGCTGTTTCAGCTGCGAGTGCAAAGAAGCAATTCTGTTTGTAACAGATTGTGTCTTGCCTCCCTACAATATTTTTTGATGGCATTGTGGTTTGGCTTTTTAGAGTCTGGACCCTGAGCTCAGTTGAGGAAAAAAACTTAGACTTGACCTCTTTATGAAAGAACCTGTTTAGCAGATACTGAAATGTGCAGACTGAGGCCCACCAATACCAGTGGGCACAAGGAACCTGTTTTGTTAGGATGGCAAAAGGTATTTCCTGAAATCTTATGCATGAAGATCTGTCCTTTTTTACAGAACAATGTGATAAAAAAAATGGTTTCACATTTAAATTTGAATATGCTAACCAAACAGGAAACTAAAAACAAACCAATAAATATAGAAAGTCCTGCTGCGTGAATTCATCTGACAGGACTATTTTTAAACACTGTTAGTGCAAGCCATGTGAAAATAAGCTAAAAACAAAACAAACCCCAGAGGCATCAAGCAAATGAAGTTGCTTGTACTCAATTTTCTCCTAAAATAGTGGAAGATTGCTCTCAGATGTATGACTCCACTCTTCATTAAACCTGGCATCAGAATAAGTACAGCATCACCATATTCTTACCATTACAGCTTGTGCTTGTCTCTACTGCCAATGGAGAGCTTACAGACTTCCAGGGAATAGCAAACTACAGTTCCCAGCAACTACAGCCAGCATAGCTAATATTGCAGCAATTTCTGTAGGAGTACAGATGCTCTATTTCTGTGTTAACACTTAAGGCTGTAACTGAGAATAAGCCCAATTCATTTTATGACCAAACATACAATTACACTGTAAGACAGATCTGCTGACCTTATTAAATAATTAATTATAGATACAATAATTTAATGTCTAAATATTTATTCATTTTCATAGAGTCAGAAGGAGCCTTTTAAGCTATCAAATGCAACTTCCTACTCAGTGGAAGAACCAACATCAAAGTGCTCCAGGCTGATGGTTGTTAAGCCTTCACCTGCCCGGGTACAATGAAGGGGAGTGTCTTACCCCTCTGACTGATGGGTTCCACTCTCAAACTGCTCTTACTGTCAGGAAGTATTTCTAACAGTCAATGGAAATCTACTTTCTCTCATTTAAATTTGTGTCACATCTTTTCGAGTTTTGAACAGTGCCATCAGTCTTCGGTTCTCAAAGCTAAATATTCTCAGGTGTTTCCATTTCTCTTCACAGGATTTCATTTCCAATCCCCTGATCATCCTTGTTACCCTTTTCTGAATCTGCCAGTTTATCTGAGTGCTGCTTAAAGTGTGGTGCTCAGAACTGGACACGGTATTAAATGCTGGGGTTGATGAACACAGAATAAAGTTGAACCATTTCTTCCTGTGATGTGAAAACTGTATTTCTACTGATGCAACCTAAAATTACATTTGTCTTTTTTTAATCCATATAATGCTGCTGATATATATTCATTATGCAACCAATTACTATTCCAAAATCTTTTTCATAACTCTTATTATCAAGCCTCAGAGCCTCCAGCCTCTACTTGTACATTTGATTTATTTGTTTCTAAGTAAAGAATTTTGCATTTATTTCTGTTAACTTTCATTTTGTTATTTTCAGCCCGTTTCTGTAAGCTATTGAGCCAATCAATACCCCTTTCAGCTACCAATGGTAGAATGTAATGCTTAGCATCCTGCTATAGACCTGATCTATAGCAGCTTGTAGTTATCCTGTTCCACAGTGAAAAGAAAAAAATATATACTGCTACCCCACTCCCTCCTGTTTTTAATGCATACTGTCTGTGTCTGGCTGTTTCCCCAAAACCTGAACTATTGGAACCAAGAATAGTTCCTTGTCATCCTTCCTGCTTATAAATACCCAGATATAGTGGTGAGGATTGCATGATACCATAATTTATCATACCATAGTAACTTTCCTCATTGTTCATAGTAATTCCATTTCCTAGATTTTATCTTTCTTGTGGGTCAGCATCAAGTCAAGATGGTTGATCCTCTTGTTCTTCCACCGTCTGAAGAAGAAACTTTTCAGTAACATAGGTTAGGAATTTCTGGAATGACCATGCTTGGCAGAGTCTGCTTCCCGAGTGAGACTGATATTACTGAAGTCTCCTCTCATTACTACCAGCTCATTCCTTTCTGAAAGTCCTTCAGTTTGCTTTGGGAAAACTTGATTGGGCAGGAATACTAGATACTAAGAGCATTATTTCTGTTCTGTATTTCTTTGTGAGGCCCCTATAGAAGTTGTCCAATCAAAACTTCTAAGGGCTCTACTCTGTATATCTAGATATGGTTCTAAATCTTTATGAAGGCTAGAAACAGGCCGGACTTCATTAAGGGCCCAAATGTGGCTTTCACATCTGAGATACTGGCTCAAATTAGTCTTCTTTTAAAGCTCTCTGATTTCTTTCAGTTTGCAAGATAACTTTATCCTATTGTGGCTAATTGAAATAAAGTCTAATTTAACCATCTATATGGATTCTCCACACAATATCTATTTTACATTGGCTCTGCAAAAGCTCTGTCAGAAATAAAGCAGCAGATTCTCGACTTAGTCTTACAAAAGGACCTAAGCCATGCTCCAAAAATCTACAGTTTAGGTATGCTAAGGAGACAATTCACAGTATTCAATTATCTCACCAATATTCTGTGCCCTCACACACAAAAGCTTTTACATTCACCAGATTTGATCTACTACCTTCCCTTTTCTGGAAGGATGTTCAATGACATATCTGTACAAGAACATTAAGGCCCATGTATTCTGGAAGTCATTGGATCAATATTACATGTACATTGTTGCTGCACCTGTTATTACATTGGCATAAAGATTTAACTGCACCTCTTTTAGCTACCAGGTACTGCAAAACAGATGCCAATTTTATATTTTCTCTCTTAACAGACATGTCAGAGATGATTTTTTGGAAAGTAGCTAAATTATGCTCAGTCACCATTGCTATTCACTGTAAGATAGTAGTGTAGTCTAGCCTAGTCTAATATCTCCTGTTTAGAAATTAATGGGAACTTAAGGCAGGGTTGTCTAGTTGTCTTGATATTGTACTCAACTTTAGTCACTAGCCAAAATAAAGTATGGTAAAAATAATATATTCCTTTGCTCATTTTAACCCATATATTCTCTACGGTATGATCATGTGCATTCATTTGGATTTCTAAGCAAATACTTTTAACACACAGTGTAACAACTCCTAATCCTAGTCCTCCTTGATTAAACACAAAGGAAATCTTTGGGTAAATGTAGTGGAAATAAATGTAGTTTTCCATAAAATTAGGTGTGTTTCTTGTTACAGATCTTCAAAATCTGTTTTATGGTTAATTACAATTCTGTTTTTACCATTTTTTTTTCCTAATATATGTAAGACATCTTGACCCCAACTATAAGAGGGAAAGAGGGTATATAAACAAATATTTTCCCTGGTTTACCATCAGCATTTTCCCTGGACTGCCATCAATTTGATAATAGCTTTTGGGCTCAGCTTGCAGCCAACCCTAGGCTATGCTCTACACATAACAAACCACAGACTTAGGTAAAATTCTATTACTACACAACATGAGAAAAAGTAATTACTAGCAACTGCATGCCACATTGTCCCAGCTCTGATGATACAAAAGCAGAGAGGCCTCATCTAGGAGGAAAGAGAAGTTAAAACTAGCAGCCTAACACTATAAACACACAGCAATCAATATTTATTAGTTAATCAACAATACAATTAAAAATATCAGTACACTTTTCAGCTTTTTAGCTAAGATGGGAACTACATATGCCACAGCCCAATTACAACTATACTAAAATCTTCCTTAAATGTTTTTATGGGTAGCATAATAACTTCATACTGGGTAAGATTGAAAAAATGTTTTCCCTGGAGTGAAAAATTAACCAGGAGCTGTTTCTGCAGGCAGCATGAATGTCAGTCAAAGCTCTGACTGTTCTTCCATTAGCTAAAGATGGAGGGGGGGGGTGCAGTTCTTGCAAAATGAATGGACAGAATTGTTGCTGCCTAATTTGCCTCATCATTTAAGTGTTAGAATAACTAATGTAATAAAGCATAAAGCATTGTCCTGGCTAGTTTGCAATGTTTAAAACCTCCTCTGAAGTTGTAAAAAATAGTTGCTCCAAGGCTGATTATTTTCACTTAACTATATAAACTCCAACAATAATTGCCTCACCAATATCCTCTGATCTTCTTTTTCTGCCCTGGCTATATGGACACTGCCAATAGACTTGCACTTGCTAGAAATAGATTGCTTTGTGGCTAAAGTGGGGTGAGGCTGTTACTGAATTATTATTCCTGCTTATTTTGATGTAGTTTTAAATCTCTTTTTAAATCAATAAATACAAGGATGCTTTATGCTTCTTTAGCAAAATTCCTTTCACTTTGCTAACAATATGTAAGAGGTCAATAGAATGGCTATTAAAAGGTAACTTACTACCTTTGTTATTCATGTGGTACAAGAAAGGCCACCATCACCAATACTATACTGCTGTGCTGTTTGATTAATATAGGTAAAGAGAGAAGCTAAGATTGGTAATCTTCATTTAGGATTTTATTTAAACCCAGGATCTCTATTTTTGTAGGAGAACCTGAGAGTGCAATCAGGTAAAAGCTCAATTAAGATTATTGGCTGGATATCACAAGGCTACCTAAATACAGTTTATGAAAATGCTTGGTCCAGATTTTGGATGGAATATAGCTTGCTCTCCTAAGCAACCTTTTACTGGTTTAGACCATAATAATTTGTTAGAAGAGCAACATGGTATTTTTTGCATTTCTACCACATTTATCAAATCAGGAACTAGAAAATGGAATTTTGGGATTGACTTTGCCATCTTTCAGCCTTGTCACACAAGTTATAATTTATTTATTAATAACTTGTTACGTTCTGGAAGCCTGGTGAATATTTAAACTGATGAAAACAGAAGACTATACATTTATAAAAGGATCTGATTAGATAGATTTTCACCAAAGTTTATTGCACTTGGACATCCCATCTGCCCTGAGTGAGACAAACATTTGACTTTGATTCAGTGGAGTGGCAAAAGCCTAGTGCTGCAACTATTATAAATTATAAATGACAAAGCCAAAGGGAAGTGCTTGTTCTTGGGGACAGGTCAGTTGTAAAGTCCTCTATTGCTTCTATGAGGCTTTGAGGAATGCCAATATAATATATTGCAGATAAATTACAACTACCACAAAATGTAAATCCTCCCCTGTAATCATTCACTGCCCCATTTAAAATGTGCAAATCAAATAATCATCTGCATCATACAATAACCAGAAGAGTTGGAAATTTGATCCTTACCTCAGCATAAGAGATTTATATTCAAAAGAAAAGAAGAAAACAATATCCATAAAATAATTTTTTTAGGTAAAAAATTTTGGTCATTGCCCAAAACAAGATGCACTGGGGAGGTGGCAGGGGGAGGAGTAAGACAGCACAAAGTTGGCTATGGCTCTCAGTCTTCCCACTTTTCTCTTGATTGTATATTCAGCAATTGGGGAGGGTAATACACACTGACTAAACAAGGGGAACAGACAAACATTTTAGCAACGAAGCTATTGTCACAGAGTCCAAAGTATCTAGCTTAGCAATGGTTGTACATCATTTTTTAATACTACTTTTATTAAGAATTATAATTATAACAGTAAAAACTAATACAAACTGAAAAAAACTAAAAGAATAAAAAGTAGAAGATGTAGAAAAGAAAGAAAGAAATAGAAATAGAAAAGAAAGAAAAATAATAAAGGAAAAGAAAAGAAATATATAAAGAAGTGACTTCCCACCTTCAACACAAGTGTGAACGATTTTAGTAACTTATACCTTCTCTTAAAATACCACAAATGATCTCTTCTTCCCATATTCCATCTCTTATCTATAAACAAATCCATAAAACCTCATCATTTCAGTTGTGATATTAGCAAAAGTCTGTTAAGGGTTACCAGAGATAATGACTTCTATTTTAGCCTTGATCAAATAAACCAACTTTATATTCATTCCTTTTACTTCTAACAATCTTGATCTTTAGTCCCTTCAAATAATGTCCTAGGACTTGGATTCTTTTCATTTTTTCTTTGTCCCTTCTCACAAAATTCTTCAAAACTTTAACAAGACTCTTGTAAATTCAATATAGGAAAATTATCATTCTCTTGGGCTGTGGTTTGTATATTCCCTTTTAATTATTAAGACAGCAGCCAGTTTATGTCCAGTGTAACATCTTTTTCCATGTCTTTCTTGTAGCCTATCATTTTAAATCCACTTTCAACTCAGTCTCAATCATGTCAGGTAGAACTTGTTCCTCTTCCATAACATCTTTTATGATTATGATTCTCCTCTAGTAACTTTGAGTTTAGATCATCTGATTAATATGTGTTTAGATGAATGAATAATGATAATTTGTTCTCCTTAGCCTATAACTACCTGTTGGAACTGCACTATATTCACAGTGAGATGGGAGGTGACAAATTTGAAATATAAATAAATAAAATATTAATTGGTGTCCAATCTTGCTGAAGTTAAATGAAGTTCTGTTCCAGACTGGATCATTCCATGTCATTATTTCTCCTAATAATAAAATCTACTTCTGCTGAGTTTTCTTTCTCTACATGAGCTTGAATGGACTCTTATAAATTTACTGAGACTACATCATTATAATACTTACTTTTGTGGGACTAATTTTGTTGTTCTCATCAAATTTTCCATCAGCATTAAAATTAGAACATCCTCAAGTGGGAATTGTGCTAAAACTTATGGATTGGCATAAACTCATTGGATTAAAACAATATTTGGTAGCAGCACAGCTAAAGAGAAATTCAGAACCTATTAGTATTTCTCAAACAATCCCTCCCTCTCTACTTTTATTATAAACAATATCCAAAGCCTGTTTGTGATTATTTTTATTTATTCATGTGATTGAATAATTTGGAATCTGTCTCTTTATCACCAAAGAGATGCAGGACTAATCTCCAAGTTATTGATAGAGATGCAATTTATAACCTGTACTAAATATTAAAGCTCTAAAGCACAGCCTCTCCTGTTATGTATCTGTCCAGCCATTACCAATTACAGGGAGCCCCTTTTGAATATGCTCTCCTTTCTGTCATATGAAAGAAGGACTTCTCCTGCATGTTCCTAAGCCATGGAATGCTATCCTTCGGGAGCTGCGTTTAGCCTCACTGCCTTTGTGTTTGAAAATCCAGAGAATTGCATCTTGCACCCTAGTATAATTGCTAATTAATTTTAGTATTGCACTTAAACTATGCCTTTAACTGCTTATATTCAAAATATTTGTTTTGACATTTTTCTTAGCTGATCTGAGTGCTTGCTAGAGTAGAAAGCTAGAGTATAACTCAAATAAATAAACTTAATGATTTCTGCATTTGCAGCTAATAGAATATAACTTAATAGTCCAGGAGGGGGCAATGGGTAATGTTCCAGATGTTATTAGAATGCAACTTCCATCATCCTTCAACATTGGCCATGCTGGCAAAGGCTGATGGGAATTGGAGTTCATCAAATTCTATATAGCCACATATTGTCCATCTTTACTATAATGTATTAATAATGGTCTGGAAATGCCATGTCTAAAGATCAGTTTGATTTTTTTTTTCCAGTAAAGTGCGATCTGTTCTATCTTATTATATGTTTCGTATCTTTTTTCTAAATAAAGAATAATTGTATGACTGAGCAGTACTTTCTAGGAATAATTACTATTTTGGGTCACCGTGTGATTTTGATAAATACTTAACCATGATAAAAGCATCCATATTTGGTACACATGAACATATGCTGAAAACCATGTATAACAAAATGATCCCTCTATACATCTACTGCTATTGTTCAGTGGTAAGTCTCTTGCCAATCAATCCTGCCATTTGGCTAAAAAGAGAGGTAGACACCCCATTTTTTTCTCCTTTTTTTACAGTTGATACACTTTTTGTAATGTTTTGGTGGCAAGGTGATGTCATACTGATGTTGCCAAAGATGGTTTTGAAAATTATTTTCTAGATAATTTAAGCCTATCCAATACTTAACACACCAGTTTTACTTTCTTTTTTTTTTTTTTTGCTTTATTTCTTCCCCAAAAGGAATGAGGAAGAAATCAATTCACCTTGATTTGTAGCTGAAATGTGGCAACACAATTCTGAATTGATCTGTGAGCTGCTAATATGGGCATTCATGGTGGGGAGAGGTAAGGGGGGCAAAGGCAAATGACAAAATGTGGGTCACATTATACAGATGCAAATTCTACCCCTGCATGCAAGTAGATAAAGGGCAGAGCTTGCATTGGGGTGTCACTGAATATTTCATCATTTTGATAAAATTTCAGCATGCTGCAGACACCCCTTGTTGCAAAACTGATCATTAGGAGCTGCATGTGATCTGGTGCCGAGGATGCCCTGCTTTGACCTAAAATAATGATCCCTGGAATTCATAGATTGGGTTTATATATTGTGTTAAGTCATGGCTGGTTTAACCAAGGTTTATTGAAGAAACTATGCAATGTCATAATTCATAAACTAGCTGAATTCATGCAACTTTCTAAGTCAAAACTATATAACAAGCAAGTATGATGCATGGATCAAATGATTAACTCCTGGCTCAAATGAACACAAAGAACCTTAGACCAGATGGGCATTCCAACAAACACTATTAAGATCATCTTGAACCAGACAGATGAACTTAATTTGTAAAGAACATCAAAAAGCTAAAAGCTTCTTGTTTCTACACAATAAACTGTTAAGAATATTTAAAATATCTGTTTTTATTAATTTACAAATAACCTATAAGTAGTGTGGTGTTATATACCCCTGAAGGTTGGAAAATCCATGTTCAAATCCTTACTACATTATGAAAGTCACATAGTGAGTAATGATGGACTAATCTGCTACTGTCAGCCTTGCCTGTTTCATAGGATCTCTCTAAAGACAAAATGAAGGACAGAAGCAATCAGCCTTTTGCCTTGACTTCTTTGAAAGTGAGGCAAGGCAGGAGAAGATGTGAATGTAAATAAATGGATGTTCCCACATTTTAAGTAAATAAAAAATCATGTCAAATAAATTGTTTTCCACCACTGTTTTTGAAGCGCAAAACATACATGGATGGTTTCAGGCTGACTGGTAGTCCAGTGAGGCAGCATCTGCTTGGAGAGGAGGAAGATGTCTGAGGAAAAATTTGTCCACCTAAATTTAAAGGAAAATGTCCTCCCAGTTGGAAAGAAAACATGTGGAAAATGACTTGGAGTAATCAGGCAGCTGATGAAGAAAGAGTTAAAGAGCTGCTTTGCTCAACCTGCAATTCCCCATGGCTGCTTTGCATTAAAATAAAGCATTACAGGTGATAAAATGATCATAGAACTACATACTTAGCTCTCCTGGGCCAAAGGAACAGGCCACCCTGAAGCTGACATTTGGAATCTTTTGCTTTTATGCCTTTGCCATTCCTTTCTTATCTCTGGCAGGCTCAAAGAGATGGCAGTTAATGTTATTAATTTATCCTGGCATTCTAAAGAAAGAACAATACGAAATGAAAGCAACTCCCCTTCCAATTGACATTCAAAAGTGTGTCACATTCATTTATATTCAGAGTTCTCTGGAGTGGCTTAAGTGAACATTTGTTCATTTCCTTTTCAAGCTGTTGCTCTAGTTTGGGCTGTCTAAAGTAGTTCACACTTATCTCAAAGGAAACAGAATCAGCCTTTTGACATCCTTTCCAGACTGCCTGGGAAAAAGATCTTCTGAGTGCCAAGCTGTAAAAATACAAGGAGGGTAAACACATATCCTCCTTATCCTTTGCCATTCTTCACTGGTGAAGTTACCTTCCACAAGATCATTGAAACATAATTTCCTTTCACAATGCAGGGGCTGAATTCATCCCACTAATGTGGGATTTTGACAAATAGGAGCAGCTATCTTGTATGGGCATAACAAAAATATTGCAAACAATCTGAGCTTAAATGAATATATTACAATAGCTAGAGATTGTGTCCTATCCAAGGTGGGTAATTCTTTTGTGACTAGGTAACATACTCTTTTTTTTCTTTTTCTTTTTGCCAGCTGCTATATGAATTCCTACTGTACTGTTCAGTTTGCATGACATACATGATTAACTGTATGATTAACAACACATTTTTCTGTGGCTTTTTTACATTTCTCTAATTTAGGTGCCTTTCAACTCCCAAAAATCTCAGCAATGGCCATGCTGCTTGGAATATTCTGGGAATTCAGACATCTGCAGTATTCCCAGATTGAAGAAGGCTATCTTACCTTGCTAGTGACAAGGTGGAAATATAATATTCAATGTTGTCATGAAACATGTAAACTTCATCATATGTCCTACCTAGCAGTGTCATTGGCATGGCTCAAAGCATCAGAATAGTGAATGTGATTATTATGCTTTATAGACAAGAACATATGTGCACATAGGGAGCATAGCTTATCTCCACAGTCCAATGAAGCCAAAGATGAGAGGTTTAAGAGAGATAAAGCAAGTACTACTTTATACAAAGTACAGTTAATCTGGGATTTACTACCAAAAGATATAATTATTTATTACCATGCATTTTGTGCCATTTAAAAACAGATGGAGGAGGAAGAGGAGGAGAAAATCATCACCATTGTCAATGGCAACAAGTCATGATAGTTATACATTACTTCTAGTAACAGAGGCAGTAGATCTCTTGACACTTGTTGAGAAACACAACTGAGGAAGATTCTGTTGCCTTCATCTCCTGATTATAAGCTTCCCAGCTTTAACACTGTGGGATAGATATTTGGCCTGATCAAGCAGGACTCTTTTTGTGTTTTTCTGTAACTGTACTGTACTGTAACATGTAGCTGACCTTAGCCAGGCACAGTGAAAAGAGTGCCCGTAGATCTCCTAAGAAAAAATAGATAACAGGGAAGACAACACCCAGGTCCAGATTCAGACAGAAGAAAGATATGTACAGTATCTCTCCTTTTCACTGTAACCATTGTGCTAAACATCCTAAGGCATTCAAAATAGTACTTACTGAGAAGACTTTAGCTCTATCAAATCATAATATGGACAAGAACCATGACTTTTTTTCTGTTCCTACCATCTTCTGTACTTGGACATCATCACTGTCTTTGGAAGAAAGCCTTCTCAATCTATAGAAATGGTAAACATTCAACAGAGGTTTTATGGAAAAATTAGAGTCATGTTTGCAAGCAGTCATATTCTGTGCATAAGGGAAGATGAGAACATGAAACAGAATAGAACTAGTAATATATTCATTTACCCCAGCTTCCCATGCAAGAGCAACTGAATAAGGTTAAGGTCTTCTCCAAACCAAGGCCTGTTCTTTTCCAGAAGTTCCTGACAGAAAGCTGTATACATTTATATTTTTTTATTCTTTTATAATTATGGTCTCTGGGTTTCCTTTGATACCTATACACAGGCCTTTTTCTCCACAAATTAATCTGTGTTAGGGTGCTTCCCAGTGACATCACCCAAGGGTTGGGAGAGCTGGTCTTACTATTAAAATTATCTGGACGCTTTTGGCATATCTGTGCTGCAAGTCTGTAGCAGTGTAGCACTGACATCCAATCAAGATGTGCTCTTTCTGCCTAATAAGTAGAAATGTGTCAGCTAATATGTGTTTAATTGTTGGCCAAAAACCAAATACCTCATCCTACTCGCTGAGTTTTATACCCAAAAGGAAATGTCTTTCTGCTCCTCCACCCCATAAGCAAACAAAGAATTAAATAAATAGTGAAAGATAGCAAAGTGCAAGTCTCTGGACTGCTCACTGTGGTGACATATTCCTGGCATGCTGCTTCTAATTTTGAGTCCTATCTGGTGTTTTGCTGCCTTTCCAGGAATGTAGAGTTGAGATGCCCTGTAAAAACAACATGCATTGCGCTACTTCTGTACCAATAATGGCTGCTGGAAAATAGAAGTTTCTTCTTTGTATAAAGACTTGTGGGAGTTGGTCCAAGTTTGTGGTGATGAGCAAATCTGTCTAGTATTTTCTTCAGTTGAAGAGACTGACCATTTTTAAAAATGGCTGATGTGGATCTTCTGGGCTGTGTGGCCGTGTTCTGGAAGTTTTGGTTCCTAACGTTTTGCCAGCATCTGTGACTGGCATCTTCAGAGGGCAGGAGCACAGACAGGAGCGGTTCTCTCTGTGCCCAGGGCTCAGAGTCCTCAGAGTGCTCCTGTCCTCTGAAGATGCCAGTCACAGATGCTGGTAAAACGTTAGGAACCAAAACTTCCAGAACACGGCCACACAGCCCAGAAGATCCACATCAGCCATCATATTCCGGCCATGAAAGCCTTCGACAATACATTTTTGAAAATATTTTGTGGGGAGCACCTGCTCCCTCTCCCCACTTTTTGGAGTCATCACTGCCAGAATGCTCCCTTACTTCTTTGATTGCTTATCAGGACCAGACCACAGCTTTGCTTGGCAGAGAGCCTTACTAGACCCTGAACATGGGTTTGATTGCTGCTTTTCCCCTTGCTTCCCTTGACAGAAATAGCTTGTGCCTAGAATATGTTTGCCTGCCACTCCCACTCAGCAACATCCCTCCATTGAGCTAGAATTCCATCAGACTTTGACCAGTATCTGTGACAGACCTATTAATGTCTGAGTATCACTGTCTTTGGGCTATAGATAAAAGTTCAAAGACAGGCATATGCCCCTCTTTTCAAAACTGAACCACAGAAACCCTCCAATGGGAAAAGATGCACAAAAGAATAAAACAAATAAGAATGTCAAACATACAAATCTTAAGTAGGACAGCCACTATTGCATTTCTGTAGGGTAGAACAAAAAAGAATGCTCAGCCACAAGGAAGAAAACACTTTTTAGAAAGACCTGCAGTGTCCTTGGCCACCCAGCAAAAGTGCTCCATGTATTTCATTTCCATGACAAAGGTGATGCCACTGAGAAGTAAAGGTTTGACAGAAAGCAGATTAAGACAGATATAACTAGAACATACATACACATTCCAAAGAGGAAAAAACGATAATACTGATATGTGGAATCTCTCACATATATAGATATGTGATTTTATTTTTTTAAATTCCTTATGAGTGAAATTGGGATTATAATTTTTACTTAAGGATGAGTGAGTCAAATAGAATGGATTTTCAGGTTATACAGGTAGTCCCTGGGTTAAGAACGCCCGTTCACAGATGACCCATAATTAAGAATAGAGCCTATTGCAGCAAAATTCAAATTAAATACACAATGGTTTGAGTTAATTACACGATGCTACTTATACAGTATTATACAATAATATTGTTCTGGGTTACATACAAATTCGACTTAAGGATAGACCTTGGGAATGGAATTTGTTCTTAAACTGGGGACTCCCTATGATTTATGATTATGAAAGTGAATATAGGATTTGTCGGTGATCAAATATAGTCCCACTTCCTATATTAGATATAAGTACATACCAATATTAAATACCTACTATCACTAATATAATCCAAGTCACTAATACAGGTAGTCCTCATTTAGCGACTGCCTTGGACAGTAACCATTCGCAGTTACAATAGTGATGAAAAAGTAACTTTGCGACCAATGCCCACATTTATGACTTTTGCAGGTATGTAAAGCAAAGGAAAGTGAAGTAAGATTGTGAGCACAGTTGTGGTTTCACTTAGCGACCACTTCACTAAATGACCTAATTACTTGTCCCAATTACAGTCACTAAACAAGGATTGCTTATAGTGCAATCCTATGCTCTTCTATTACATAAGGAATGTAATGTAATTACTTAATACCCACTTCACCAAAGCACATGAATATGGATCTAACAAAGAATCTTTTATTGGCATGCCCAACTACAGTGATCACTGGGCTCCTTGCCAAAGGAACACAGGAGAGCCCCAAAGCCCACGAGGTTACAGGTGATACACCTCTGAAACGACACATAGAACTTACAAAAGCAGTGTAAATCATAACATGACCTTTGCAGCAGGAATGTAGAATCTGATAATAACATGGGTTGACCTTACTATGGGCTGATCCAGTATCTCTACATTCTGCTCTTCTAAGCAAGCTCCAACCTGCCTTTTCTACTGATAGTAGCACTTTGTAACATAAACAATGTTCCTTATTGTACCCATATATTGACGTCCTTCACATCACAGAAAAGACAACAACTTGATCTTTGTTATCTGCCTCCTTCCCCTCCAGAGTTTCAGTTTGCCTGCTCTGCCTAATACACACTTCAGAATCATACTTTGTATATGATTGTATATGTAAGGCTAAAATATTATTTGTCCCACACAGCAGAGCAAGAGGCAGATCTAACATTCTGCCTGAGGCCGAAGAAACATCTGTCATCAGTGCTTCTAAACAGCAGAAGTCTGAGGGTGGAGGACATAAAAAGATTGCTTTTCATATAATAATAAACAAAACTTCCAAAGTTTAAAACAAAAGAACAAAAAATAAGACAAACTACATAAACTACAAAACAAAGCAAACACTTCATATAGTTGGAGTGTTTACATAAAAATATTGGTAATTTAAAGGAAAATACAAAATTTGAGACACCCATCCATATTTAGTATTTCAATCCAAGAATACATTTGCATAGAGAGAGCTAATTAGGAATTCTCTCTTGATACAACCAAAAGATGGAGAACAAAGATGAATAATTTGATATTTAATTAAAAAGCTTCTTTAAGAAGCATTGCTGTTCATTTTTAGACCAATTGTATTTCCCACACGTTTAATTATCATTGATCCAAAGAAAGATGTACTTTAGTCTTCCACTGTTTTGCTAGAGTATATCTGGCAACTAGCAACAAAAACCGAATTAATTTCTTCTGTTGTGTCACTTTACATGTCAAGGAAAAATGGGCAGTGAAATTAGAGTAGCATTAATAATTAACCACCAATGTGTCATTTTTAATTTCCTCAAAAATTTTCAACCCAAACAGATAACTAAATGGATATTAGAAATAGCAATTTGATTTCAAGTCCTCCAACATAATCTAGATACACTTTGATTTGTGTAATAAACCCTAAGGGGTTGTATTTCTATCTTGTGTTTCCTTTTTCCAGTGGTTTACCTCCTTCCTCCAGAAACAGTTCCAGGCAGTATTGGTAGGTGGGGAGAGATCTAGCCCCCAAGGCCCTTACTACTGGCACTTCACAGGGCTTGAACTCTCCCAACTCCTCCATCTATAGGAAGCCACTGAATGAGGTATCATCAGTATGAGAATGACACTCCAGCCCAGGCAAGCTGTAAGGTAGAAGTCCTTCCTGCCCTGGTGCCTAAAGGTTGTAAGTGTCTGGATGGAGAGGAACAGGCTGAAGCTCAACCTAAGCAAGACCAAGAGGCTTTGATTTCAAGGACCTTCTGATCACAGAGATTTACCATCTTTAATTCTTGGTGAGGTTACATTTCCTGAAGTAGAACTAGTACATAATTTGGAGTTCTTCCGGGCCCTCAGCTCCTGCTCAGTAAGCAGGTGACAGCCCTGGGCAGGCCTTTGCAGAACTCTGTGCTGTGCACTGAGTATATCCTTTTCTGTCTTAGGAGGTCCTTCTCATAATCACTTTTAGCCAAGACCTCCTATTTGGTCTACTGCAACGGGCTCTACGTGGGGCTTTGAAGACTACTCAGAAGATGTAAGTGGTCCAGAGTGCAGCCACGTGAGCACTTTACTCTAGTAATCTCCCTGGTCTGTAAGCTGTACTAGTTACAATGTATAATACATGCAATTCAAGGTGTTAGTTATCTCCTATAAATCCCTGCATGGCTTAGTACCTGGTTTCTCCTGTTATCTTCTAGTAAAATCTGGGAGAATTGGGATGTTCCAGGTTCCAGCTGTAAAGCATTGCCATCTTTGAATCCTTGGAGGCATGCCTTCTCTTTAGCTGTGCCTGCCCAATAGAACCATACTTATGGGGGGGGGGGGGGGGGGGGAGGTTAAAAATACCTTCTATATTTAGACCTCTTCCATTCTACCCAGATGGTAGGAGTGTTCTCCTAATAATTGTGTTGCCTTTGAATGTCACATTTCCCACTTCAGAATTCAGAAGTAATACAGTTATCAAGCAAACTGCCTTTAAAATGGATTTCTAGCCAGAATTAATTTTGGTATTTTCATAGTAGAATTATAGTTATTATAGTCTATTATAATTATATAGAATTATATAGCAGTTTTGGAGGGCTGATACAAAAAAGTCCCCTATGAGCTGACTGTGCCCCTGTGGAAAAGGGGCTGTTGAAACTACAACTCATGTCCTGCTATACTTACCCTCTATAAGGACTCAAGGACCTGCCTTATAACTCCTTGCCTGGTAAAACACCTGGGAAATTCTGATCTTTTTTATGTACAGTTGTTATCAGATCAGTATGATTTGGTCTCCTTGAACATAGCTAAATTTTGTTATACTACCTATAAATTAGGCAGATTTTGATTATCCACTGAAGAACCCACCACTAATTATAAAATTTTATCTTGTTCTGTTTTTACTTTATTTTTATTTTTATTGTTTTTGTTTGCAATTCTAGTCAGTGACTGTAATTTTTTTTTTTTTAATCCCTTCTCACCTCTATGGGTGGTATGTGTCTTCCTCAATCTCGGGTCCTCTACCAGAGGCCTGGGAGTTTGTAGGTTCTGCACAGTATCTTAGCTGTTCCTAGCACTGCACTTTTCTGGACCAAGAGCTCTGATGTTGTTCCTGGGATCTATTGGAGCCACTCTCCCAGCTTAGCAGTCACAGCCCCGAGTGCTCCTACCACCACTGGGACCACTTTGGCCTTTACTTCCCGCATCCTCTCTAGTTCTTCCTTCATGCCCTGGTACTTCTCCAACTTCTCATACTCTTTCTTCCTGATGTTGCTGTCACTTGGAATGGCTACATCTATCACCGCCGCTGTCTTCTGGTCCTTGTCTACTACAATGATGTCTGGTTAATTGGCCAGTACCTGCCTGTCTGTTTGGATCTGGAAGTCTCACAGGATCTTAGCCTTGTTATTCTCCATGACCTTCTTTGGAATCTCCCATCTGGTCTTGGGATGGTCTAGCCCATAAACTGTGCAGATGTTCCTGTACACAATGCCAGCTACTTGGTTGTGCCATTCAGTGTATGCTGTTCCTGCCTGCTTGCCTGCCTACACACACACACACACACACACATATATACATATATACATACATACATACATACATACATACATACATAGATATAGATATAGATATAAAAATAAAATACAATGGCCTTGCTTCAGTAGTTACAGCTGTGGAAACAGTGACAAGAGAATTGCTGCCTTCATCACCTAAGGTGAGTTCATTTGTTAGGTCTCAAGAGACCTAATTTAGTAGTTAACAAGGAGAAAGCACCTAGTTACAGCTGGTTCTCATGGCTCTAATTCTAGTCACACCTGCTATAGCAACAATAAATAGATAAGTTGCTAATGTTAACTGAAGTGTGGGATATAATACATTTTTTTAATGGCCTCTAGAGGAAAAAGAAACACAGTATTTCAATTTTCTCTTCCACTTCAGCAGTTGCCTTGGAAGCCTGTACAATTCCCACCCCTCTAATAGGAAGCGGCTTTTAGATCTGGATCCCTTCAGGTTATCCCACATTCATTCTTTACAGCAGCCTTTTGTCTGTGGCCATATTGGCTGATTTCCATGCTATTTAGGGAAAACTGGCTGAGAATTCTGGGACCTGTTGTTCAATTGCTTTATATATAAATATTTATGGTATAAAGGAAAAATAGACACAATAGATCACCAACGAATAACCCAAAGGAAGATCCTGGGGTGGGAGGTAGGGGTGGGGATCTGACTGTTGCAAACAGCACTGCAAAAGAATTATCTAATTCAGAGGCACAGTATTCCTGCTATGCATTACGTGTATATAAAATGCTAATTATTTTGTATAAAGTGCCTTGAAAGGCTGTACCTGTAATGGTATATGGGAATGACCTTGGGAGGCAAGAGGGAGAGCTGCAGACAGGATAACTGGCATGTAAAAGATATCTCATTCCACAGAAGGAGGGAGGGCATGAGAAACATTTCAGAAGGACCCTCCCTAGTTTTCTGGAGAGTAAAAGGAAGAGGGGAGAAATGTTTTTAGTCTTGTAGGACTCTGTTAATGTAACCTTACAATAAAGATAGAGCTAGTGCTTCTGGTTGTGCTTCTTTTCTGGACTACCTTGCAGGGCTAACAATACCTGAAAGACATCATAGAAGCATTTTAAATGACATAAACAAATAGATGAGCAAACTGTGGGAATTCATTTAAAAAAATCTTTTGTGACTAATAGAGTCCTCTTGAGTGAGACTGGTGGAGAACATAAGGCAGTTCAACCACTTCACTGGTAAGCAGCCCCCAAAACCCCCAAAGCAAATAAAGGGAAGAGCAGCTGGGCTTTTCAGCAAGTATACTTTTGCTTTCAAAATCCCATCTCTTTGGCAGTGAATGGTGGAGAGAGTTAACTATGTCAAATGACTACAGGTGCCCTTCAGTCTTGGCAGAGGTTCAGTTCTTCACAAAACTGCAGATAAGGAAACCATGAATGACGACACCTTGAAATATGGAAATTGAAGGATTAGATTCCAGAGTTTAAGGTTGTCCTTTTCCACCCATAGAGGTCATCCTTTTCCCACTCTCAGGAGGAGCACCCTTTGCAGTTGCCAGTGCTGTTGTCAGAGGCTTCAGAGAAAAGGGAACTACTCAATCATAAACACCATACAGTCTTCAGAATGAGCTGCAAATGATCTGTGGGAAGGACTAATGTCCAGAGTTGTGATCAAGATTGTGAAACAGAAATGTGAAGTAGAGATTGCTCATTCCATCACCAAGTGGGCCAATCACTCTAAGAAAATCAGGTGGAGTTGCAGGACTTAGTGAGAGCTATAACTGAGTGAGAAGAAATACAAGTAGTCCTTGATCTACAACCATTCTGTTCAGCAAAAGTTCAAAGTTACGATGGCGTTGAACAAATGGTGGTTATAACCAGTCCATAGAGTTCTGGCCATCCCAGCACCCCTGTGGTCGCATCTGGGCACTTGGCAACCAGGTTGCATTTATGACCAATTAAAGTGTCCCACAATCATGTGATCACCATTTGCAACCTTCCCTGCCAGCTTCCCCAGAAAGTCAATGGGGAAACTGGCAGGGAAGGTCACAAGTCGCTGGAATAAATTTCCCCCACCCACACACCCTCCCCACCCCCTCTGTGCTTGTGCTGTGCTGGCCACTCACGCACCCACACGCACCCTCCCTGAGCCTCACCGTGCCTCCCTCACATCTCCGCACACCCTCCTCGACCCTGCCGCACATCCTCACACACCCTCCCCGACCTGTGCTGTGCCTCTCATGCATCCCCTCGCAACCTCACTCACTCTCCCTGACCCTTCCTTGCACCCTCATGACCCTCTCACACCCTCCCTGACCCTCCCCCACATCCCCGTGCACCCTCTCGCTCCCTCCCCCACCCAGCAGCAGCCACTTACCTGCCTACTTGCCTGGGACTTGCAACTTCCTGCCGACTTCCCCACTGACTTTGGCTGTGGGAAGCTGGCAGGAAGTTGCCTCATCTAATGACCATGGAATTCGGTTAACAACAGCAACTGGCTCTTCAAGAATTGCCATCACTAAGCAATATGATCGCACTTTACAACTGCATCACTTAGCAACGGAAATTCTGGTGCCAATTGCCATTGAAAGTCAAGGATTACCTATAGGAGTAAATGCTTTGCACAAATGACCTAGTCCTAACCTTTATACATCCAGTATGCAAAAGCCCATCCACTGTTTTGCACATGCATAAAATAATAAAGGAACAAGGTCAAAGCTGGCTGCACAAAAATTGTTATGTAAATACTGAAATTTGGTCTCTATCATCTGCATATCTGTGAGATTACAGATAACAAAAGCCACATGTGTAGCTCCAAGTGCTTTCAATGCGGTCTCCTTTTTACTTTTCTTCTGGCTATAGCCTATTTTCAGCCTGCCCATGTGTATAATCTTCTCAAATAACAGAAACCACAGCTGGTGCATCAACACCTATTACATATTCTAGCCATCAACTTGGGGTGGGGGTGGTTAAGATTATGTCATAACTTACTCTATAAAACCTGGAAGCTTCTATTACCAAGACAAGAGCTTGCTCATCTGAACCTGCATAATAGCTCTCAGCATCTGCTGGAGTGTCATTATTGTTGTTTTGCATGCATGAAAAAAGTACTATAAATACAAATTGCTTTAACAGTCAAAAGTCTGTAAATTTATCATTAAGGAGCTAATGATACAAAGCATAAAATAAAAGCAAGTTGTAAGATAAGAAGTCTTTCTATGCAAAACTTTCTATCCAAACCTATTTCTAGCCAGAGGTTTTGTGCTAGCCATTTCTGAAGATTCCACAACTTCCTTAAATATGTAAAAAGGAAGTCATACAAGTTCCCTGAGATACTAAACATGTTAAGACGATATTATTAGTTGGATCAATTTTTTCTTTAGAGTCAGTGCAAGTTTCTATATTGGAGCTTCACATAAGTGCTGTTTCCATGCATTAGATTGGCAGGTTAATGAAAGATACTTTGAACTTTTGAAAACAAAGAAGTAAATCCCTAGCTGGAAAAGAATTGATCTTATATCATGATGAGAAACATTCAGTTAAGATGATAGAGAAATGGAGTGGTAGGGAATCAGCTATTTACCTGAGCTTTACATGTTACAGTTAGTCATGGGAAAATTCCAAGAGAGGAATTTTGTTTTTCAATTTTATTCTTTGTCTGGAGATGTTCTGTTTTTTCCCATCTAAGTAGATAGCACATGGCATTCTCTCATAACTGTGTTCCAGTGACACATTAAGGTCCCAGCATGGTTGTAAGAAGATCTGATATGAGAATGTTGTGAGCCAACTTCCCAGCTAGCACACATTTCCAGCTAGCCAGCATCTGAGTCTGAATACACATTCACACAGATAAGACCTGGGTTTTGGCACATAAACACACAGAGATCCCATCCAACTCCTTTCTGTTCTGGAAGGGGAAAAAAATGTATTATTTTAAAATTAGAGGCTGAAGATGCTGGATACAGGTGGGAAAGTAGTGGGATGTAACATCTCCCTGCAGCCTCAGGAAAGAAAGCAGGAACACTTGCTTTAATAGGGTTTGTTTTTTTTTAATTTCTGCAGAAATTAGTAAACTTTTAGCCAGACATTAGAGCTTTAATTATTTTATTCTGTGTATGCTAGTTAAGTCTTATTGTCTCTTGTTCATGTTTATCTGCATAAGTATGACATTCTGTGTAATTTCAGACTGTTTTCTGTAAGATTTGTTTTATCTGTATTAAATTTTTGTGACAAAAACTTCTGCCCCTGCTCACTAATTATGGTGGACCATAACCATTGTGAATCTGTCAAAAACCGCTGTATTATTTCTTGTAAATTGGATTTCATGTACCTTATACTATTTTATAGTTTCTTTTTTAAAAAAAAATAAAGTTTTCTTTTGGTTGCCTCTTGTGAGATTGACTTATCTGCAAAAAGAGGGATGGGCAGGGAGGAAAGGCTGAAATCTCTAGCCATATGGCTCTTAAGATAAGTGGTCAGGAAGTTACATTATATAAACTATCATTTTCCATTTTATTTTTCCTTTTTACCTCCGTTAAGACAACACGGTGGGGGGGGGGGGTGAGAGCCCTTTCTCTGTCATGCACCAGACTTAGGTGAGGATGCCAGGTGAGGCACCTCTGGAGGATAGGCAGACAGCCACATGAATCAACAAGTCACTATCCTAAGGCAGGAGAGCAGAACCAAGGTGTATAAAACCAGAGGACTTCTGGGAAAGATGGTTTAAGGCTCTATTCTCTCATGCTATAGGCTCATATAGAGATATTTGCTCTGGTGGTCAAAAGGAGTTGACAAAAGGTAGCTCTGAATTGTCTAGCAGATTCTAGTATTCCAGAAAATTCCTAAATTGTCTTAGCTGAAAAACCGTAACAATTTCAAAAGTACTGATGTCTTACAGTACAACACTGCTTGCTCTTATACAAGATGTTAGCATTTTCATGCAAAATCTTACGCAGGAAATTGCTAAAATCTTGCAAGACTGGTTTCTCAGGATTTTGGATATTCTTTAAAAAATGATTGGGAGGCACCTATGTCACTTCCAAGAGAGATCATAAAAATGTTGGCAATTTCTGTTTCACGTTATGTCTGACTGAAATCTCTGAGTAAACACTTAGCTCCAAAGATCTGAGTTTCTAAAAAATATACTAGAAGTCTGTTCATTCCCATTCTAGATTCTTTCTAAGCACTGCACTGTACTGTGCAAACCATGCAAATGTTTCAGCACAGCAGCTTGTTAATGAATTTATTAGGCATCCTTTGCTATGTGCAGATAGAATATTTTGGTAAGGAAGCTAATAATGCAGATTTTCTTTTTCACTTCTAAAAATATATGAATACCATTATGGAGGGGACGCGGTGGCGCAGCGGCTTAATGACGCTGAAAGTGCCGGCCAGAAATGGCTGAAGGCTTCAGCGGTTCGAGTCCAGCCTCGCGTTAACAAGGTGAGCTCTTGTTTCTATACCCGCAGCTTCTGCCAACTCAGCAGATCGAAAACATACGTGAGTAGATAAATGAGTACTCTCACTTTGGTGGGAGGAAAAATGCTGGCAGCGGCTCAACAGAGAGACGGGGCAGTTGCCGGTAAAAAGCGCGAAACCGCGCTCGTCCGAAAAAGGGGCGCGAAGCAACGGAAATCCCGCCTCCTGTGCTGCCAGCTGGGCTGACGCTCTAGGAATTAGGCTCTGGCAAAGTCTAATTCCGAAACTAGAAAGATGCAATTGCCTTGAAAACCGCTAGGGGGCGGTCACTGCAGGGTCAGTAATGACTGTTAAGCAGATTTAAAAAAAAAAAAAAAAAAACAACCATTATGGAAATGTAAGAATAAATAATACAGAACTATGTTCCAGATTCATTGATATGTATGTTGATTAACATTATAAAGCTGCTAAATTTAAATGAAAAACAATGACATAATTCCCAGATGTTCTGGGAAAGAGATCGTACCACATCCATAGAAAAAAAAATGCTATGATTATCTTAGATGCCTTTTAATTCTGTAATGACAGTTCTTCCAAACAGTATCATCAAGTAATTTATTAAGCCTAACCTAGACATTTAAAGGGGGACGCGGTGGCGCAGCGGCTTAATGACGCTGAAAGTTGCCGGCCAGAAATGGCTCACGCTTCGGCGGTTCGAGTCCAGCCTTCGCGTTAACAGGGTAAGCTCCTGTTTCCTCCCCAGCTCCTGTCAACCCAACAGGTCGAAAACTCACGTGAGTAGATAAATGGGTACTCTCACTCCGGTGGGAGGAAAAATGCTGGCAGCGCCTTGCACAGAGAGACAGGACCAGTTGCTGGTAAGCACGAAACTGCGCTCGCCCGAAAAGGGCGCAAAGCAACAGAAATCCCGCCTCCTGCGCTTGCCAGCTGGGCTCTGCTCTAGGAAGGAGGCTCTGGCAAACCACTTCCGAAAAAAAAAACAATTGCCTTGAAAACTGCAAGGACTCGTCCAAGCATGAAAAATGCAAGGACTCGTCCAGGCAGTCACTGCAGGGTCAGTAATGACTGAGCGCAGACAAAAAAAAAAAAGACATTTAAGCATTTTAGCCCAATTTTCATTCGCTTGTTCAGCTATCCAGATATCCAGCATCAAAGCAAAGAGATAAAAGATCAGATTGCCAGTCAAATTTTATCTGGCCATGCACAGAAGGCAGTGATTAAAAGAGTCTTCTTTAATACATAATAATATGAACTCTAAGAGAAGTCTATTTTCTTTGGGAAGAGAAATTACTCTGATGCACATAGATAAAAGATCTAAATGCTTTTAGTCACACTGCTCAAGAGAAAAAGAGAAATATACACAAGAGGCAAAATTATTTCTTTGGCCCTATGTGTTCTGATTTTATAAGCTTTCAGTCGTTCACACTTATTCATTATGGAACGAGTTGTACATCAGTGAAGAGTGTGTGCTTTGCATGTGAAAGGCATTAGCTCCAACCCCTGGTAACTCTAAATAGGGCATGAAAAGATTTGACTATTGCTACAGAATTTTTTTCGATGGAATTTATGCTAAATGTGTGAGCTTTAACTCCAAAAATTCTCAACCAATCTCAACAATCAAGTTTTTTGAGGCTGCCCAAACTGGAAAAAGCTAGGGGAGACAAGACTGAACTACATGGACCATTAACTACATGTAATCCATCAGCATTATCTGCAAACTAATTCAATCTGCCTAAATTCAGAAGGGTCTCAACTATCATATATATGTAAAAGTATAGATAACCTATCAGGCTCAGCTAGGACTGAAGGAAACAACATAGGTGACCTCTGTCCAGGAACCATGAATTTGCTTTGAACTCCTGGACATCTTTGTCTTGCTATCCAATGACTATACTTCTGACATGGTATATGAACTTTGAAACTCATCTCCCAGGCTTCATTAACTTTTTTACTTAAGCACATTTTTTGAGACTACTTATGAATTTACAGCCTTGAACACTTTGATGTTCTTCTCCCACTCCTCTTTTCCCTTAGGTCTGTGATGAAGGATAAGTGCATCATTCAAAATCATTGAAGACACCCATTAGCAACTCACTTGCCCACATCCACAACCTTACTAACATTTGTCAGATTCCATAAAACTCACCTTCCCATGGCAGCTTTTGGAAATGGGACAATGCTATACTTTACTAGCAGTTTGTATTTTATTTATTTATTGGTTAGATTTATATACTGCCATTCCTCCAGAAGCTCAAAACAGTATACGTAATAGTCACTCTTCTAACTTTTCTCTACAACAGTAACCCTGTGGGTTGGGCTGAGAAGTGTCCAGCCCAAAGTCATCCATTAGTTTCCATAGCTAAGGGTTTACTTGAACCTGGGCATGCTCAGCTTCTAATCCAAATCCTTAACCACTATGCTGCACTGGCTCTAAAGGAGTCTACCCTTTAGTGGTAAACAGCACTTCAAAGAGTTTGCGATCTTCCATTTTATTTGTTGGCTGCCTGGAATGTTCAGCATTGTGGGTTAAAAACACTTTTTTCAGGAAAAGCTTTTTTTATCAGTTGAGAGCCCAACATGTCTTTTAAAACAGCTTACAGCTGAATCTCATTCCTGCTGTATTAAGAAAGTCAGGGTTTCACCCACACATATTTATTTTTTAGTCCAATTTCAATACGCTGTGTATACCATTAAGGAAGAAAATTAGACACACACATACACACACATTAAAGCAAATGCTTGGGGACAGATCTTACTTTCTTAATTACATCTGTTACTCTTGAAGATTACAGGACTTGCCAAGCTATTTCTAAGAGAATTCTTTTCCCCTTTCTTTTTCTCACTATCCTCTCCCTACTCTGGAAGATCACACATTCTCAGTATGAGTGATTGAACATGAACTGAAGACTTTGATTGCAGATTCTGCAATTTCTTAATGATGATGATGTTTTTCCCAGAACATAGCAGATATAATGAGCATTCAACTGCTTTGTCAGGCTCACATTATTCTCTTATTAGCCTGACTATCAAAATCGATTACATTTTTGCGCCTGAAAGTTGACATGCTGGTTAATGCTCATTATAAAAGCCTTTTAAAAATATCACCAAAAAACATCCGGAATATGCACATTATACATTTCTAAATTTCTGCAGTTGGGTGGTTTTTTCTCTACATATCTCCCTGGTTTGAAAATTAATGAAAACAGCACCCTGTTTGTTCAGTTGGGGATGAATATGATATATCTAGCTAAAGACAAGGAATATACTCCAAAGATTTTAACAGCTGTAAAATCAAATCATTTTATCTGCATTTCTGCACATTTTTTCAGATCTGAATATCATTTTCATTACATTAAAAAAAAAAAACGGTTCTGTTGACTATTACCCATACATACTACTTTTCAAGGTCCTTATTAATTTAGGCCAACTGAAGGTTTACAAAGTCTTGCCTGGCATTTAAAACTTCTAACACAGAGCTGATGGAAATTCAGAGCTGATCCACTGACACTTTGTAAGCGTTCCATTGACCCATTGGGCATTATTTCAATATGGGTCTTGATTAGAATTATGTCACATTGGCTCCTGCAATATAAAAGAGATAAAGATGATGCACAAAGTCATTCTCTAATTTATAACTGCAAATCAGTGCCTTCATTGTGGGGTCCTATCTCATCACAAGAGTTCTTTGTGGGACAGATGCCCAAATAGAGCTTTGCTACACATGTTTTCTCAAAAGTAAATCCTACTTTGTTTAGTGAAACTTACACCAAGGGATGCCTGTATAAGATTACAACCCAGAGTGTTAATAGTACTTGATTTTATTAATATAGAATATTTAATTTGAAAGAGGAAAAAAGAAAGGAATCTTTAGGCTTCCTGTTTTCCTGAGACAAAAATCCCTGAACTCACTTCAGCTTCTGGTCTTGATACTGAATATGCAAGGCTGACTAGGTTATTTCAGCATCTGAGGCAGAAAATCCCATGAGTCTTTAGCCCAGGAACAATCGTATAGTTAAGTAATTTTAGACCAGAGGTGTTTACGTTTTTCTCTGCCAAGTTTGCCTTTGGCCCTTGAATGGCATGCTGCGGGACATGCCCCAAACAACAAAGGATGAGGACAGAATGAAAAACAAAACTTAATTAGAATTATGGTTAATATACAGTCATTCATCTGACCATTTCCCTCTTTTGAGAGATTTAAATTTACAATTTTGTAATAAATGCTGGAGGTCTTTGAGAGCTACGCTGTTTTGGGGAGTCCCATATGACTTTGGGACTCTAGGTTGCAAACCTCTGCCTTATGCCATGGACTGAATGCCGTGAAGAGATGTCCTTAACTAATATTTCCCATCTTCCATGCTTTACAACTGCTTCTGTATTACTACAATCCAACCAATTAAAATAGACAAACACATTGGAAATGAGCACCAATTTGCTATAAGTAGATAATGCATTTTTCAAAACAAAACAACATTTATAACTCTGAACATGCCAGACTGGCCTTACGCTGACTATCAAATAGTTTTTAAATGAGGAGAGAGAAGGGATACTAGGCCAACCAGAATCAGCCCTGGCTAACGCTGTACCATCATCTGGTCCCCCCCACCACAAGGTCATTAAGGTGCCATCTGGGCTGCATCATCTGGGGCTTCAGTTCTGATGTCCAGCCTTGACTGCACAATTGATTGAGTATAAAAATATAGATATAAAGGACAATTTGCTGCCCAATCATGAGACACAAAATCAGCTGCCTAGAGAGCCACTTCACTCTGCCTAACAGTAGGGCCAGCTTGGCTGAACAGAGTTTGCAGTCATGTGAGTATCTTGTGCTTTTGGCTCTCAGCAATGAAACTGTTTTTTTTTAACTAAGTCTACAGCTGCAGCAAAAAACAACAAAACAAAACAAAACAAAAGCTTTGATCACAAGCAGTCAGAAATGCAAGATACCCTTGCGGATCTGTGAACTGTTTAAGCAAATGAACAGCTGTACAGTTATTTTCATAGCCATCTGAAGTACCAATGGCGAAGCAAAATTACAAGATCTTCACACAGGATTAATCTATAAAGTCACAAAGGAATTTCTCCACAATTCCCACAAGTGTTTAAAACCCTTAAAGCCACTATACAGCTTTAGTTTTCCTTTCTCCACATATTTGTCAACTGATCGTGTTTTATTTTCAGCTCTATGTTACTGTTCATTGATTTTATTTATAACTAACTATTCTGGCAATACTGTTGGCCATCTTAAAAGTGCTCAGATAGAAGGCATGAAATTAAATTGCAGTAATAAAGCAGTAATAAATACTTGCCATAGAGGGAATATATTTTCTGATATTTTTGTAGCATTATGTACATTCAGCAGAAGGAGGGACATTGTCTCCATCCTCTGTTAAGCTAAGAGGAAAAGTAGAAAATGCTGGTCCCAGAAATAAAAGGACACAAGATAAAATTTTGACTTAACCCAGCACATGATGACAGTCCTTGGTATTTCACAGGGCAATAATATAGCTAGCAAATGTGACACAATCTGTGGTTTAGAATGTCTCTATATTGCCTTTTTCTTCTACATGTGAAAACAGACATTCATTACATTTTTCTTTAGCTATGACTGTGAGTCAACTTGTTCATCAGATGAAATATGCTGCAGGCCTCACATGTTTATTTAGAACTGTGCTCCATTGAGTTTAAAGGACCTTGCTTCCAGATAACTATGGATAATCTTAGTGATCTTCTGTGCACTTTCAAGTGCATAGGAAATAATTTAAATCAAGGTTTTCAATAGCCTGTTCAGGCAATAACTTTAAGCATAGATCTCAACATGTGAGGAGTGATGAGAAGCACTTCCCCTCACTAAATTGCATTACAGGCATAGATGTAGGACTGGTTGTCCATCCACTAGACCCACAGCATAACAGGCCATGGTTGGACAATAAGGTCTTTATTCCTTGCATGGATGGGAAGTGACTAAAGACTACTTTCTCCAGGCGTGAGCGTATGGGGTTAATGTCTATAGGGTTATTGCCCTCAATCAGCTAAGTCCTAGAGCTAGCAGAACTTGGTGGGAAAGGGAAATGGAAGATCAGGGTTTTAAAGTGAGGTCACTGTTCAAGTCCAGTGGCCAAAGGTGCTCCAAAAGGCTCAGGTTGGGAGGGGAAGAGAGACTAGGAAGGTAAGGGAGAATTTCCATAGTGTCTAACAAAGGGAAATACAACATGAGATGTTAGTCTGGCCATTTCCTGGGAAGAGGGATCAGCAACTTAGTTCCTGTTCCCACTTCTAGCCCAAGTATCTCATTTCAAGGTCCTGGATGACAAATTGCTGCTGCTTCTAAGATCCATATGTTGTAAGACCATCCCCCTTAACAATGAAATCATGGAGGAGAGGGTGGACCTGGCATGTATTACTGAAACTTGATCGGGCTAGGATGAATGGATTGCTTACTGGAAATTTGCCTGATTAGGTTTTGGGTGCTGCAGCAGATGCCACTCCCCAGAAAGGGGGAGGGGTGATGAATGAGTGGTAATCTTCTGAGAGACCTTAATAGTGACTAGATGTCCTGCTCTCAGGTGACTGGATATGAGTATAAGTTTTGCATGCTGCTGATGTTCTTCACACCCTGCTGTCCAGTGGCAAAATGGAATGAGATGACTGAGTGACTTGTAGAGATATCTAGGATTCTTTTGAACCCGTGGAATCTGAAAAAGTGGATAGGTTTCTCTGTAGTATGAATTCAGCCATCTGCAGGCTAGATCCCTGCCCCTCATGGCTTGTTTAAATTGCCAGGGAGGGAACAGAGGGCTGAACTTGAAAAGTGATAAATGCTTATTTGATGGAAGGGAATGATTCACCACCTTGACAGAGGTGGTATGCACTATACCCATTTTTACATCTTTATCCCAAGAGGAGATATGGCAGAGGTCCTAACCAGAATCCATAGACTGTGGGTGATGAATGGGATCAAACAGATTAAAATTAAATCCCAGGAAGATGGAAGATGGAATATCAAGAAAACACATGAATCCAAATTTGTTTTGGCTCCTGATTGGGGTTGCACTCTTTAGCAAGAGCAGTCGGAGGCCATAGTACTTGATAGGGGTTATTCTGGACTCCTTGATCAGCAGGTGGAGGCGAGGGCCAGGAGAACATTTGCCCAATGTCAGCTGATGCGTCAAATGTGACTATTCTTAGAACAAGTTGCTTTAGAATCAGTAATTCATGCCCTTATCATCTTGCCTTTGGATAACTGTAATGTGCTTTACTTAGGGTTGCTTTTGAAGACTATTCAGAAACTGCAGTTGCTTCAAAAGGTAGTTGGCTGACTGATGACAGGTCAGGGCTGGTTTAGCAGAATAACATCAATATTGTAACAGCCACATAGGTTGCCAGTAGATGTCCAGATACAATTTGGTTGTGACCTATTAAGCCCTTTATGGCTAATTATCTGCAGGACCATATATTCCAAGTAGAGTCTGCCTATCCTGTGCACTCTATACAGGAAGGCATGCTTCTGATTCCCTCCCTCAAGGTAGTTAGCAGTGTAGAGAACAGAAGCAAGCTTTTTAGTGGCCATATTAGCTCTGTGACATATTGGAATATTTGTTCCTTTTCCAAGGTTAAAAGAGTCCTCTGTTTGTTACCATTTAGGAAAAATGAAGACTATCCTCTTGGAGCAGGTCTTTGGAGTACAGAGCACTGGTTGTGTTGGCTCCTATGTACGACATCTAGTTACTGCATTTTTTCTGTTCTGGTTTTCTGTCTGAATTTTATGCCTTTATGCTTTGTTTTATGTTTGATGAGTATGAGCTACCCAGAGTCTATAATTGGGGTGGATATAAAATTTATAAAATAAATTTTTAAAAATCTGTGATACGGTGTGATTGTCTTTAGTAAGAATCCTTCAGGAACCCTTTACATAGGAGCTGGAACCTTGCTATTGCAGGATTTCAGATTGCATAGCAGCCTTTGCATGTATGTGAAAACTTTTTGCTGCAGACAATCACTCTGTGTCATGGATGACTACCTGTCCACTGAAGTCATCAGCATGAATGTGAAGATGGAGGGGCTGTTTGGTGGTCCACATGTCAAGGTGTCAACTGAACAGGCTAACAAAGATTGTCATTTAAATCTAAATTAAAAGATTGTTCATCCATCATAGGCACATTTGCTTGCTTTAAACAAATCAATATTTTCTCAGCCTATGTTAAGAATTGGCATGCTTATATTGTCTAATGTAAAAATTAATGATCACATCTGCAAAACATTTTATGCACTTTAAAGCACTATATAAATGCTAAGTATCTGTTTATTATTCTGGTTAACTTTGCTGTGCATCTGTAGCCATTTGTTTTCTCTGAAATGTTGTAGGGGGTGAGGTATTGCTTTCTTCTCTCAGCTATCTGTAACCTTGAGAATATAAATTAAAATATGTATAGCATCAGGAACACACTACATCCTTGGCTCTCAATTCCAGAATTTCCACACTGACTCTCTAAATGATATTGGGCTTCCCTGCACATGTATTCTTCCCAACTTAAATGCTGAAGTTATCTCCAAGCCAATTATATTGATGCTAGGACAATGAGCTATATTGAAGACAATATTACCATTACTTCAGGACAGTAACTGATAGGCTTTCCAATTTTAATTGTTCAACAATTATCAGTTATGGTAATTACATTTGGCTTGCAAATGATTATCTTTCAAAAAATCCCAGCGTTGGTATTTGTTTGTGTAACCCTGTGATAATAATTCTTTAAACTTTTAAGAACCGTTCTTCCTAGCATTTCACAGATGAAAAGAGGATGCCCCTCTTGTAAAACCTCTCTCATCATGCTCTGACCTACTGCTGAAGAATATATAATTTATCAAACATTGGTCTATTCCGCTATTTGCTTAAAAGCAACAGTGCATTCCTTTCTAGCAGTAGCATCTACAGGATGGGGACAAGGGTGGGCAAATGATGAAAACAGCTGCCATGGTGCAAGCTCTGCTCCCCTTGTACCCATTTGATGAAAGCATCAGATCCTGTGGATGCCTCTGGTTTACTGGATTAAAGATTAAAACATAAACTCCACTGACAGCTTTATTACAATATTCCTGAGTAGATCTAGTGTATAAACTAATAGCACATATATGACCTGTGCACTTCAACAGAGGCACATCCTTTCTCCATGCTCAGAAATGTAGTATACCTTATGACCTCATCCTACATTCTTTGTTCTGACCTTCCCTACTTTGGCACAATCGAAGTCCCTTCCTTTTGTACACACAGCACAGGAGGCATGTAAAAAAGGGATGGGGTTTGATTCCACAGTCATGGCCACCATCTTGACTTTTCTGACTAACCCCTGGGTTCATTCCTGAAGTCTTGTATATACAGATCAATTGCTTAGTTTCCATTCTTCAGGCCTAGCTTAAAATAGCACAAGAAATAGCAATAAAAGAAAGAATTATGTTTTTAATACATAAGTGCCTGAGACTGAAAACAATTTCAGAATAGAAGGGGAAAAAACCTGGGAAAAAAATAAAGTTAATTCATACCTGACAGCAATTTCTTTAATTGGACAGATTTTTAAATAGTACTTTAAAAGAAGTAATTAGTGAAGGCTGATATATAAGATCATTTTTGAAATAATAGATTTTTTTTATCCATACTGAAAAAATAGATAATAAGGATGAAGCAAATCTAACACTATGACAGTGTACTCTCAGAAACAGTGACATTGCAGGTTACACTAATAATAGGTCCAAACATACATATAATGGCATTTGATACTAATTTTCCCAGAATGATAAAATCTGGGGAATTAGCCAAAGCTCCATAACTTCAGTTGGCTAATGCATAACCATAAACTTAAATTCTATATTGAAGGAGACAGGCTTTCTCTAAATTAGGGAACATTGTTTTCAATGCAAAAAACTAAGGCATTACTAAGGTTTGTTCTTTATATAACTTTCAGCAGGAAAAAAACTGTGAAAGCTGTTTCTCATATACCTACTCCAGATCCAGATTTTCTTTGTATTCAAGGAAGCTTGGATTCACATATAGAATCTGGATACAAAGTTTTCTCACTCCCGTAAGTCCTTTCTTACTTTTTGTACATCAGGCAGAACTGTACTGCATCCCTGTCCACTGAATATGTACTGTTGCCTACAGCATCGCAATATTTTAAGAAATCAATACTCTCTTGCTGTATACCTTATTTTTCATCTCCATTTTCCCTATGGGCTAATGTAAAAATATGTGCATTTCCTTTACAATACAGTTTGCAAAAGCTTAACTGCAGAAATACAATGGGTCTGAATCTCATCCATTCAAATTTGCATCAAAAAATGGTTTTCCATCAATTGGGTATGTTCCAGATATGTTGGATCTACAATTCCTATAATTCCCTGTATTCTTAGGGATCATGGACAATGTCTGGCTAGGAATTCTGGGACCAGTAGTCTCATCACATCTGGAAAGCACTAGATTAGTAATGGCACTCCTGGACGGTTTCAAGGTATTTTGGAGATGTTGAGGAAGGAAGGAAGGGAGGGAGGGAGGGAGGGAGGGAGGGAGGGAGGGAGGGAGGGAGGTTGGTTGGTTGGTTGGTTGGTTGGTTGGTTGGTTGGTTGGTTCTGACCATACATTAAGGTAGCATGGACATACTATCATATTGTCAGGGAGGAATGGGCTGTATGACCTAATTCAGGCACTGTACTAAGCAATAGCCTGCTTGACCATGGTTTGTTAAATAAAGTAACATTAGCTGAATTCATAAACAAATAGACATGTTCAGTATTTATTCATCAGATGATACTGAAATCAAAGAAACCAGTTGCTTTAATGCAAATTGTGAACCATTATTTAGGGGTGAGGGAAATGGCTAGCTTGCCTCCACCCTTACATTTAGTAAATTTAGAAGAACTGGCAAATTCTTAACAAACAGGGAATAAATCTCACACTTTAAAAGTTAGTGACTTACAGTAGCAAGTTTTTGGACATCTTCATCAGATGCTCCCAGAGAGGCCAAACCAATCTCTTGAGAAAACTGGGCAAATTTGGGGTCAGCAAGCAGAGGCACGTGTCCCAGAAGTTCATGGCATGTATCCCTGCCAAAGAATAAAAATACAATGTTAGTATATGTCTGAAAGTATTGTGATATAAACTCACATAGAGCACTGCAATAATCCCCAAATAGTATGTTCAGATGTTCTTTTTTAAAAATGAAAGAGGACTATCATAAAGGTTGCTTTCAAAGATTGAATCTTTGATTTGCAATAGTAAAATAGCAATTTTTATTCATTTGTTTATTTATTTTTGCTTCTCATCTAACCTTATACTGTTTTATTTTTGACAAAAAAAAAATGAGTCTAAAAAAAAAATGCCAACCAATTTTCAAGGAAAGAAATGCTTCTATTTAATTTTTTAAAATCCTTCTTACTGTTCATAGCTTTTAAAAACCTTCCCACTGTTTCTTTGCTCAAGCAAAAATAGTACTTGTGTTTTATAAATGTGTGTTTATGTATGGGGATGTTGGTGTGGATGTATTCATTTCTACATCAGATTCCATTGTAATTTTTTTTTTTTACCATTATATTCAGTTCCCCATTATATTTCTGATGCCCTTCCCCCCCCCCCCCCCCCACCAATCAAGACAATGAGCTATTCATACCAACCTATCCATTTTTGTTCACAGATCACAGATGTGCATGTAAGGATTAGGACAATTAAGTAGCTGTGTGTGAATAAGAAAACAGAGGAGTTAAGACACAAGTTTCCCCAAATGGTTTATTTCCTTTTTTCTTTTTCTTTTCTTTTACAATATGGAACCAATGTCAGGGGGATTATGAATAAAGCTGAGATCTTAAAGACTCAGCATTCATTTCTGGTTCTGAACTGCCACCTTGTGCTTTTCATAAAAGCCTCCACTTTTGGGAATAGGCTTGTCTTGTTACTAGATGAACATAATTTCAAGAATCAAGTACCTGTATCTAGTTCAGCTTTACAATGTTTCTTTCTTTTCTCTATTAAGTCTTCCTCTAAATCAGCCTTCCCCTCCAAGTGGATTGATTGATTGATTGATTGATTGATTGATTGATTGATTGATTTCTATTTATATAGCTGCCCATCTTAAATGCATGACTCTGGGTGGCTTACAGTTAGGATTCCCAGTTAGTATGTTCAACATATTGGGACGGCACCCATCCTAAAGGACGTGTGTGAATGAACACTCTTGAATAGAAATGGAATTGCCTTCATTGATTTCAAGACTTGACATCCTGATATTTTTTCTTTCCAGGAGCAGAGTTCTGACCTGAGCAGCAGAACTCAGGGGCTTTGCAGTGGGTTCAGTTCTAGCATTGCCAAGCAAAAGAGTGAAATAGAAGCCCTGCTACCAAAAATGAAATGTCATGTGAAACCTCAACAAAAAAGCCAAGATAAATGGCGATTGGCAAGAAGTCCAAAAATCTGGGGTACAGCGGAGTTAAATGGAGTACAGTGTCCTGAATGACAACTATTGAGTTCAACATTTTTTTCACAGGTTTCACTAGTTGCTGTTTAATTATTATGTTCCCTTGTGAGAGCTTTATTTGCTTGCTCTGATAAATGCATTTTGGTCCTGCTATTTCTGAATCCCATCCATCATTCCTAATGATGCAACTTATTTCTGGATGTGGCCGGATCCATCATTGCTGATGATCCAACTTGTTTCCAGATTGGTCAGAAATGAATTAATGCGATTGACTCCTTAGTAAGCAGAAACAATCTGATTACTAATCCCCAGCAGCATTGCAGCTATTTCATTTTAGTCACCTGAGAGATGGAGAAAGATTCTTTGAGTATATGGAGTTTCATATTTTAAATGCACATAAATCATGACACTGTCATGACTATAGGGATAAAAGGGAAAATTGTCTCTATAATCCTGAACTATAACATCTGTATGAAAATTAGTATAGTTTTATTTTTAAAAGTTTTTTTTTTTTTTTTTTTTTTAAAAGAGAGGACCTGTAATCAGATATTCACTTGGCTCAAATGCCAATGCAGGCCTGTGGAAGAAATACTATGCTGAAAGTATTAGGCTTGGTGTACCTTATTTAATGTATATTTACATCATGGTCTTCTTTTGTCACTATCCCCAATTGTCACTCTTTTAAAATTAATTTGGCTGCGGAATCCAGAACTTTGGCTCTGCAGTTCAGTCCTAGTTATACCACCGATTTCCAGGTAGATACTGCTGTGGAAAACTATCAAATGTGTATATGCAAATCAGAACTTGTGTATGGAACACAGTAATCTTAAATGCTAACGGCGGAACTAAATCTATTGCTGAAAAAATCGATATGGCCTCTAGATAGCAGCAGAGAAATAAAGAAGACTCCAACGCTGCCACTTAGTGCTTATTCAAATTTTTGGAGGCCAGTTATGATACAGGAAATCCAGGCTGTCATGTTGAGCTCCTAAGAAAACTCCTATACAAACCATTGGGGTAGGGAGTAGGGTGCAACTGTAGGACCTTAGACAAATAAAGAAGGTATAGTGCAGAGACATAGGGATTTTAGCATGTTTTTAGCATGTTCTTAGCCTTAGCCAGAGTCATTGAATAATCTAAAGAATAGAACCAGATTAAATTTAAATTAAATTGCAAGTTCCTGTACCTTATCTTTAGATAACTAAACTAAAGATAGTTGTGTTTATTTTTTAATCTTGCCATTTTCTCCCCCCACTCCTTTGTTCTAAGAGTTCAGGAATGATATGTATGGTTGTTTAGCATGCTTATCCATTTTATCCTTGGAAAAAGCACTAGGGTAGTTTTAGCAGATAATGGTTAGTGCAGCATTCCCAAAGTATCATTCCCCAAATATGTTGGTCTACAACTTGCATTATTTGTAACAACTGTGTTTAATTGAACTGTAGTCCAAGCATACATGAAAAACAATGCTAGGTTTGCAAATGGCTGTTGTTGTTGTTATGACTCTCAGTGACTCTGGAAAAACTAAGCGAGAATACTGAAGTAGGACAGACAAGACCCAGAATGAAACCCCTGTTAAAACATTAGGCCAGTCACTCTTTCTCCATTGAATCTATTTTTGCCAAACTATTATGAAGGTTAAATAAATGATATAGAAAATGTTGTGGCCATCTGTGCCACCTCAGGCTTGTAAGAGGAAAGGTAAGGCCTAAGTGGAGTAATAGCTTATAACAACAAATGATACTCACGGTTCAGGAGTATAAAGGGGATCCGAACCATGGCGTATGTACTGGGTACAGTGGAAAACCCGGTAGGCCAGGCCAGCTAAGAAATCACGAGGTGACAAATATCCAGCAACAGGTCTGACTGTGAAACCAGACCTTTCTGAAGTGGAAGACAAATCAACATTATTTCATTATGTATGTTTGCATATTTCAATTGATTGATACAAGTAATTCTTGCCAGATTTCTTTTTAAAGAATTGTTCATTATTAGCGTCATGATATACTACATAGGCTGCTGTCTGATAGAGAGATGGGATTTACCTTTGAGCAGTAAAGAGTAAGATTACAGTGTTTACAAAACAGAGCTCATTTAACTCAGGAAGCTCATTCAGTAGCTAGAGAAACCATGAGGGTCACTATGCCAGAGTAGAGTAAAGAAACAAAATGAACTTAAACTCTTGGTACAGAAGGGAAAATACACACTAACAGAGACATGGGGGGATGACTCCCAGGATACGAACATAGCAACTGAAGGACACCATTTGTTCCAAAGGAACACAAGAAATAGAAAGAGAGTATGTTAAACGCATCAATCTCTGCTCAGAAATCCAGATAAATGAATTTTGATAAGTGGATGAAGAAATAAAAGTAAAGATGTTGTTGATGTCTATTATTGCCCACCCAACTAAGGAGAGGATGTGGATAATGCCTGCCAAAGGGAAACTACAAATTTTTCAAAGACACATGAAGTTTGGGAAACTTTGATTATACCAACATCTATTGGGAAGCGAATTTTATAAGCATAGATCTTTTAAGAAATTCCTGTGTTGCCTTGCTGCCAGCTGTGTCCTTATCAGGTGGAGAGTAAAGGAAGGCATAAGAGGATGAGCTATGCTTTGACTGATAGGGAGACTAAAACTGAGTTAATTAAAACTTGGGCCTCAAACATGTGGATTTAATAAACTCAGAGGAGTGATAAGTAGGAGTCCATGGGAGGAGAAACTAATGAGGAAAGAAGTTCAAGATGGAACTCATAAGAGAGGAAATATTAGAAGCATAATTGCAAGTAATTCCAGTTAGGAAAAAAATGGAAGATAGCAGAAGCCAATACAGCTATACAAAAAAGTTGATGAAGATCTGGAAACAAAAAAGTGGAAATCCTGAAAATAGAAATAAACCCAAGTTACAAAGGAAGAGTAAGGACAGATGATAGGCAAAAACTGTACAGTTAGAATCAGGAAAATGAAAGTTTAGAATAACTGAGATTAGTGAAGGATATTAAGAACAACAGCAACACGCTTCCTTTAGCTATGTTCAAAACAAAAAGGAAATAGTATGCCAGCTGCTCAATAAGTTGGCAAACTGGTCTAAAAACAAGTAAGAAGGAAACAGCAAAACCATTTAAGTCCAATTTTAGTTCTAACTTCTCCAGCAAAAAAAACCTAAGTCACACTAAGAAATTGTGAAGAGCAATGAATGAGCAGGACTGGAGCTTGAGACCAATAGAAGCAGCCAGTTAATACCACTTTACACTGAATGGGCTTAGATAACCAAGTCCAGATGAATTGCATCCTAAGAACTTGCTGAAAGCCTGTCTAAACCCTTGTGTATAATCATTGAGAAATCCTGAAGAAAAGATAAATATATAAAGTGCTACGAAATGATGAAATATGTGTTTTAGTGTTGTAGTGCAAATTCTGATCCTTTTGTACTTGCATCATGACATTGCATACAAGTACATAAATGGAGAGATCTCACAGAATGTTATCATGATGCACATTTCATCGTTTAGATAAAACTTCAGGTTGCTGTGGATGCCTCTGTGTAAAAGAATAAATGCTGTCCCCTATCTTCAAAAGAAGGAAAAGAAAAGATCCAGCAAACTACAGACCAATCAGCCTGACATCAATACTGATAAAATTCTAGGGCAGTTCATAAAGAGATCAATCTGTAAGTACCTTAAAGAAAATTTATAAACACCTTGAAAACAATTAGCAGATGTCAGTACAGGTTTGTCAAGAATAAACCTTGCCATAACCTTATCTCATTCTTTTGACTAACTTATTTACTTGATTATGAGAATGATTTCTGCAAAGCATTTTAAAAAGCACCCCATGATATGGTAATCAGCAAGCATTAGCAATGCTTATCAAATGTGCAGATGTCAAAATTTGATTGGATAGTTAATACCCTAGGAGATTATCTTGATAGGAGATTAAAATGGTTTCAAAGCAACAGAATGAAATTTAGAAGACAGAAATGACAGGTTTTCACTTAGAAAACAGAAATCCAATGCGCAGGTAGAGGATGGTAATAATACTTGTGAAAAATATCTTGGAATACTAGTTAATTACAAACTGAATATGATTCAGCAATGTGATAGGGCTGCAAAAAAGTCAAATTCAGTTTTAAGCTGTATCAACAGAAATACTGTTTCCAAATCATGGGAAATCATCATTCCACCTTAATCTGTATTGCTCAGACCACATCTTAATCATGTCCGGTTTTAGAATCTACATTTGAAGATGAGTTGGAACAGAAGGGCAATGGAGGTGATCAGGAGCTATGAACTAAGATGAAAGATTAAAGGAATTGGAAGTATTTAGCCTTGAGAAGAGAAAACTTAATGGGATATGATAGCAATTTGTAAGATTGTCATACAGAAGGTCTACACCTGCTCTCTATTATTTGTGCAGGACGTAGAATAATGGATTTCAGTTAAAGGAAGGCAGATTCTCACTGAATGTTAGAAAAATTTCCCAACAATAAGAGCAATTTAACAATAGAATCAATTACCAAGAATCGGGCTCCCCTTCACGGGATATGTTCAAGTAGAGACTGGAAACCATCTTTTGTAAACGTCTTAAATTGAATTCCTGTGCTGAGCAGGGGAATCAATTTAATTGACTAAGTGGCCCATTCTAACTCCATAATTATATAATTCTACAAATCTTCATCTAGGGCTGTTCATTCTAAGCAAAATGTATCCAGCATGAGCAATCACTAGATATGTAGACTAACTCACAGAATTCTCAACAATGGCTATGTTAGCTAGAATCCTGGGAGATGCTGTTTGCCTTACGAAATCTGCTCTGAACACATTTTTAAGGGGCTGGAGTTAATTCCTTTGACCAGGCAGATTTTAACGCCTAATCCCAGAAGTAGGTAATCATATCATTATTACTTCAGGAAAGAGCAATCCTCTGCATCTACTATGAAATCATCCACAATTTCTATTATTCTATTTTTTTCTACTGTTTCCAGCAAATACACACACTACCTGCATGTAAAATACAGATATATAAAGAATCTTCTAGATGTGAAGTAGCCACTATTAGATTTTCCTTTGAAATTATTTTTAAAAATCTTTACTGAAGATATAATGGGGTGTGTACAATCTTTTATAACTGTGGTTAACAATCCAAAAACTATATTTAAGTTAAAGGTGTAGCTGTCTGGAATGGCTAAGATGTTTTGCTGCCTGAAACCAAAAAACAATTTGATTTCTTCCTATTCCATGAAGAAGAGCTGACTGGGCTGAAGGCTGAATATTTTTTCAGAAGAAAATTGCCAGTAAGTTTCCACCATCTCTGAAGGCAGCTGGAAAGCCTGGTGGGTGAAGAAAAACCATGTGACATTTATTTGTCTATTACAAGACATTGCTACTGTCTCCTAGATGTACCATCTGAAGTGGCTGCCATCTTACACTAAAAGCCTAAAAGTGGTCCTGTTAGTTGTATTCCTCTTATCAGAAAGTTCTAAGTACTGTATTTTTCCGTCAATAAGACGCCCCCGTGTACAAGACGACCCCCATTTTTCCAACCCAAAATTAAGAAATCAATATTTTAAAGATAGTGCAGAACACATTTTTATTTAGTAATTAGTTAACATTTACCTGATACACTCGGTGGGAGGAGGTCCAAACCGTCTCTCTGCAGCTCTATTTCCAGGCTCTTTTGCATAACTGATTACATTCAATCACGAGTGAAACTGCCAATAGCTTGTCTCTGCAAACAGCCTTCCTCTAATTGGTTTGTTCAGCATCAGCTGACGTCAGTTACATAAGGCTTGTGATTGGAGGAAGTCTGTTTGGGAGACAAGCTGTTTCACTCATGATTGGAGGCTAGCAATAGGAGGAAGCCTGCCTGCAGAGACAAAGTATGGGCAGTTTTGCAACAGCGAGGTTCTCTCTTCAGCTGACTTCCTTGAATAAGACACCCTTCAATTTTTAGGGTAAGGATTTTAGAAAAAAAGTATCGTCTTATAGTCGGAAAAATACGGTAACCTTTTTCTGTACAAATGCATCAAATATAGAGTCTCATTTCCCCCCTTTTAACTGCCATTGTCTTTATGACAACTCTCTTTCTTGGGTCACTCTAAACTTCCTGTGACTTTGAAGCTGGTCCTTTTCAGGTATTTTACTATTTCATTGGTTAATTCTTTTAAAAAAGGACACCAAGCTTTAGTTTCCCCACCCCACCTCCCCTGCATTTTTTTTACTGATGTCTTTGGCAGAGTGAATATTTTGGAGCCTTCCAACACTTTTACAGCTTTGAGCAAATGGAAAAAAAGGAATCTCTCAGGGACAGAGAGAATCAGACAAGAGGCACCATTGAAAGGTATGACCCACAAGGCTGAAAGGACAGCAAGCCAGTTAATGTTAAATGCTGGCAGCCATAGAGGTATAATAAAGGAAGAAGGCAAAGTTAGATTTTCAAACTAAGCACTATATATTTTCAATTGAAATAGTATTGTTCTGATTTTTTTAATTATTAGTATACTTTACTGTAGTTTTCCTGCATTTTTAATGTCAACAGGGAGTTCATTTCCTACCTAACCTCACTATTAAATTTAATATGTCATCAGAAATACCACAGATAACTTTATTCTCTCTCGAAAGGAAAACAAAGTTATCAAACGTATGGGCAAAAAGCATTCACTAAATGTCAGACTGATCAGAACTATAAGGGGAAGATCGAAAGCTTGTCTGCTTTGTCTAAAGCTAGCTTGCATCTGAGCTTCAACAACTCTTGCTGATTTCAGCACATGAAGCATCAGTCAAAAAATGCTTCCAGAATAGCCATATGGTCCCTCCCCTCCATATTACAATCTAAAAGGCAACATAAAAGGAAAGGAGGATGCAGAGAGATAAGGAAAATATTAAAATGTCTAAATTATGTCTTTGAAAAATCATGCAAAATAGAGATATTTGATCACCAGATGAATGCAGTGATTAGGGGAAAAAGTAGAACCTAGTACTCTCTAGACATTCTGGACCATAGGTTCCATCATCCTGTGTTGGCCATACACAGTGAGACTGATTCAGGACGAAATCCAACATATTCAGAGTACACCAGGTTGCCCATCCTGGATTAGAGTGTTAGGTAATGGATAGAAAGGCCAAAGCTGAAATCCCCATCCATGGGTGGATGACAGATTTAATCATATTCAGAGCACTTTTGTTTGACCCCCTTCCATTTTGGACCTGACTGTTCCCACATCATCATCTGCTTTGGGGAACTGTTAGGTTCTTTCCAGCTTTGCAATACAAAGCAATAAATTTTTATAGTGCATGAATGCTTGTGCAACTCATACGGGTGGTTCATTTTCCTATGGGAGAGAATAACTGCTTTACTGTGCCTCCCAAATCCCAGGTGTGAGTCTGCCTCTGCACAGCAGCTCAATGAAGCTTCTCTTCTCCAGCCCACTGCAGCTCAGTGTCCCATTCCTGGTGCCTTTTTCTTTGTTTATACTTGGCTTAGAACTTATCTTCTTTTACTCCACCACTCCTCAAATTCAGCAACACATCACCATGGTCATAGCTGTTGGTTAAAACTCCTGCTCACAACATTTCTGGCATGGGTCTCATTTCAGCTTCACGAGTCGTAGGGGATTTCAAATACAAAGGTGAACTGGTCTCACAATGAGTGGGACATTTGCAGAAACGGTTCAAGAAATGTGTTCACATTTTTTATAACCTTTCCCATGTATTTTCCACTCATAACAATCTCCAGTGTATATATGAGTGTGTCTGTACAAGTCATCTGATAAATATACACAAATACAAATACAGAGGCTAGGATATTAGCCATTTATTTTATCTCTTTTTACTTTATTTTACTTTTTACTTTATTTTTCCCCTAATCTCTTTTTATTTTGTTGTTCCACAAATGGCTTCCTGCCTCAGAGGGCAGGAAGGATCTGATTAGATAACATTTGTGCATTCTCCTATTGGACACCTGAGGGACAAAGTAGGAAGACAGACTGGTTCATGGTATTCTCTGTCCTCACTAGATTCATAAACATAGATAGGACAATACTTAGAATGTTTTGACCAGCAAAGAGGAAGCTAATAAAAAGTTTGTTTCAAACTATTTGTAAGGGATTTGGACGGGTAGAAACATTGCAGGGTGCAATGGAAGTATTCTAAGATAAAGTTACCAAACAGACTCATCAAGAGAGAGAAAAATATCAGATTTTAACACACTTTGTGTAAATGATTTTACAGTACTCTCCTTAGTTGGGAGTCAAGCTTGATGCTTACCTTTGAGAAACATAGCGACATCCTCCAATTGTGGGACATTATCATCTCTGTAGCCACAGTATTTTGTCAGCAATGGGAAATTTTTCAAATATTCTCGACAAGCATGAGTAGGATAGAGTTTTGAAAGCTCCCTGAACACCACGCCCCAAGTTTTTATTTCTTCAGGTGTATAGTCTACTCTAGGAATTGGCTGGCCACTAAAACCAAAAACCAAAAAGAAGTAAACATTGAGAAAACAGTAGCTTGTCGAATTACATTTTCTAAACTGTCAATATCCTTACCAATCCCCCAAACAGTTATTTCAAAAGGAGTTAGTACTTCTCAGTCCAATCCATGCTTTTCGCCAACTCTAACAAAATCTAATATTCCATTTTTACATACCTATTCACTGACTTCTTCCAGTTCCACAAAATTCTGGAAATTTTCATTAAATACAAGTAGCATCTTTTTATTTCTCTCCCCCACCTCGCCCTGCCTTTCATATATTTCTTTTGATAAGGACTACAATGTCCTTAGCAAAGCCTTGCTAGAGAGAGGTGGGGGTGGGGGGAATGTTGCTAGCAAATCATGGCAGAATGTTGAATGGTAGGCAGACAGCCTTGGGGGCAAGACTAAGATAGCAAAGCATTCCTACCCCTGCATATTATATTGTTTAATGCCAAAAGCTGTTCTAATTGTGATTATGCTGCTTCTATCTTCTCTAGGTCACCTCCAAAATTACCCCATTATGATTAGCACAAACAGAGTCATAATATATAAAATGTATGTATAGTGTTATAATGTTCATAAACATTGTCTGCTAAATAAATCGAAAGATTTGTTATTCTGGAAATATGATGTCATTTCTACCAATAGCTAGGAATTTTTAAAAGCTGAGCTTTTTTTTTTTCCTTCCCCATATATATTTTGGTGAGGAATTTGGGAGAAATGTCATATTTCATATGCTGTGTTTGAATTTTGTATCTGAGATCCCATTTTATGTTTGAATTTGGATCTTTGGTCATGTCGGGGTAAATCCTGTATGGAAAGTTAGCTATCTAGCTCTTATTAAAGTTGCAATCGGAAGTATTAAAATATAATCAACCTAATATATAAAAGTTTACACATTATAGTAAACATAGTAAAAAGGGAGCTCCATAGATGCACATGTTAAAACTTACAGAAAACTATTAATATACAATCAGCATAATAAAAAACATAACAGTTTAAAAGATAAGCAAATAATTTCTACTCTTCCAGAAGACACATGGCAATTAGTTCCTTGCAATAATTTAACAATTATTTTTCTCTAGAGAAGAGGCTTGCTATCTCATGAATAAGAGAAAAAATATAGTAAGATCCAGTGCAGAAAAAGAAGATAGGGACAACATTTGACAATCATCTAGTACTTTGCCAGCTCTCCACAATTTCTCAAATTGAAGACATTAAATTTCAGCCAGACCATTGGCAACTTCCTTCAATACCCTAAGATGCAATTCATCTGACTCTGCACTCAACAGATATTCCTTGACCATCTTTCTATCAATCTCAAGCTTTAATCTGCTCCTTCATTCTTCTTTCCCCAATTAGCCAGTTGAACAACTTGTGTTGGAATATACCAGTGTTTCTCAACCTCAGCAACTTTAAGATGGCTGGCTGGGGAATTCTGGGAGTTGGAAGTCCACACATCTTAAAGTTGCTGAGGTTGAGAAACACTGGAGTATCTAAGCCAAAAGAAGGGATGAGTAGCTCGTCTTTGTTGTCATTTTTGCTATTTGAACATACCTAAAGAAGCCCTTTTTCTTCACATGCTTTGCCAATCTAAGTTCATTCTGAGATCTCACTTTCCTGATTCCTGTTTGTACTCTTCTTTAGTGACTTGTCCCTCTGACCATTTCTGTTCTCTTTGGGTTTCAGATCTTCACTAAATGTTTTGTGCAGACATATTGGCTTCTTCTGCTACCTGAATTTTTCTTCCTCCTTGGAATTGTTTGTAATTATATTTCCGTTATTATGAACTCCTGCCTTCTTTAGCTTCTTTTCCCATTAGCTTCTCCTTTTGTGGAATCATACTATTCCTCTGAGTTTATTAAAATCAATTTTTAGTTCCAAGAGATATATTCAACTATATTCAGCAATTTTATTTTTTTTTTTGTCTGCGCTCAGTCATTACTGACCCTGCAGTGACTGCCTGGACGAATCCTTGCAGTTTTCAAGGCAATTGTTTTTCGGAAGTGGTTTGCCAGAGCCTCCTTCCTAGAGCAGAGCCCAGCTGGCGAGCGCAGGAGGCGGGGTTTCCATTGCTTCGCACCCTTTTCAGGCGAGCGCGGTTTCGCGCTTACCGGCAACTGGCCCCATCTCTCTGTGCAAGGCGCTGCCAGCATTTTTCCTCCCACCGGAGTGAGAGTACCCATTTATCTACTCACGTGAGTTTTCGACCTGTTGGGTTGACAGGAGCTGGGGAGGAAACAGGAGCTCACCCTGTTAACACGAAGGCTGGACTCAAACCGCCGAAGCGTCAGCCATTTCTGGCCGGCAACTTTCAGCATCATTAAGCCACTGCAATAGCTTGCCATATATGTTCAGTCACATTCTGTTTTAGTTCTCTTATAAAGCTAACTAACTCTGCATTTATAGATTCTTCATTAAAACAAATGCTTCACAACATCACAGATGCAGGGACAATAGAACAGTGCAAAACAAAACAAAACCACACACACAGCCAAATCAGAGCAATGCACAATGCTGTAAGAGTGACCACTCAGAAAAATTAATGCCTTTCTGGTGGAAAGGGTCAAAGTTAGCTGAAAAAAAAAACACAGTATGGGAAATAATGACTACTGCTAACATGTTTTTCATCCATCCAGGGACTGGGGGAGTCATTGCTCATTAGCATGTGTTAATTAAGCCAAATTGCACCCACATTTAAACATTTCCTATTTTCTTACATTAAATGTAGAAAAATTGTCACATCAGGGAATCAGGAAAAAATAGGTCAGGCTGGTCAGAAACTGGTTAATTCTAACCTAAACCAAATCCAGGAGCTTGTGCACTAAAGTACTATATTTAGGAGATCCTTATTAAATGCTAATAAGGCAGTGGTAGTTATATAGAGGAAGAACTGCTCTGTTGGCAGAATACAAATTTCCTCCTTCTTCTTTTGCTACTCTTTACTCATTAAATATATATTCATAATATAAAGACTTTTATGAGCTCTTTTCCTCTCAAGTTTTCTCTTCTGCAACAAAAAAAGAAATATTTCCCCCTTTCCATTTTTTTGCTTACAATATTCAGGAGTAGACTGAATCCACAAAGGGGTTGGAAGAGAAGGAAAGAAAGGATTCAGAATTGAAAAAGGAACCATCAAATTGAAGAGTACATTGAATTAAAGCATGCCTGCTTTGAAGTGTGAAGTTTGGCCCATTACAAGTAAAATGAGAACACAATTGGAATTGACTTGGAAACTTATGTGACAAGAAAATTGCAAAACAGCAGGTATTTGTAGATAGTGCTGAAAATTTACCAACTCCTGAGGATAATAATGAATTCAACCCGTGGGCTTGATCTGCAAAGAATGTATGAATGAATGAATGAATGCACACGCACACACACACGCACATATACGTATATACACATACACACACACACACACACACACACATATTTTTGAAAAAAAAGCTCCATATGTAAATAAAGAAGATAAGGAATTGATATTATTACATACAAAGTAAGTTGGGAAGCCTACCCTTGCATACATTCTTTTGTGAGAGAAGCCCCACTGAACTCAAATTGATTGGCCTGGGATTAAATATACATATATTACACTGCAAATATGCAATCCTATACTGAGTTTAATCTTATTGGAGCTCTTTAAAATCTGGCCTGAACTTCAATGCCTGAAAATAACTGGAGCTGAAGCCCAGCACATATTGAAAGTGGAGACTGGGGTAAGACAACTATGTCAACTCATACCTCAGGTGGTTCTGTTCACCTAACTTGGGCATAGCATTGGGAATGCCTCACTGAAATAGAAGGCTAGCATTTCCCCATTTGGATCCCAAACCAGGCTGTGTTGGCAACAGGGGCAGGAAAGAGCTGATAACATAAACCAGGCTTCCAAAACAAGTGTGCATGTGTGTGTGTGTGTGTGTGTGTGTGTGTGTGTGATGGATCAGAGGTGGCTGATCATTTATTTATTTATTTATTTGGTCAATGTGAAGTATTGGGTATTTGGTTGTATATCATATTTTATATGCTGTTTTAACTTTGTACAACACCTAGAGTCTTTTGATGTGGCAGCATATAAATCTATGTAACATAACATAACAGATTGGGGATATTGGTGGTGGGTTGGCAGCCTGATGAGAGTGATGGAAAAAAAACACTGTAAAAGTTGACAGATAAGTGGTAGAAAGTTCAAGGGGTGGGGTAATGGGAAGAAGGGAGGGAAGGTGCTATGAAGATCAATGCATGTGCAGTGGAAGAGTAATCAGTATGTGGCAGGAAGATCAGAATTGGGTGGGCTGGTGGGAAGATCAGTGCTAAATCATTGCAGAGAGGTCCAACACATACTTTTAAGTGTGCACAAAATGGCAAGTGGATTTAACAAATAATTGGTTTGTTAAACAATCAGAAGTTTGGCAATTCCTGGTCTCAATCCTACATTTCCTCAGAGCCATCCCTGACAGCTTAATTTGCACATGACACATATTAAAATATACCCATTAGAAACAGTGCTCCCAATTTGTCTGTTCCACTCATAGCATTGTAATGGGTGGAAGGTTCTGATAACTGTGTAACCAGTCACAACGTATCTACAGCTTAGATAAACCCTTTGGAAGCATTCCCAGTGTTTATGTGTTCCTCAGTTTTATTTTTCTCTCTTAACTGCAATTCTATGCTGCCATTTACAGTTTTATGATCATTCTATTTTAATATTATATTTTGTTTTTGTTTTGTTTTTTTCCAGTCATTTATTGCTACTGGGCAATGTATATAAATGCATACCATTTCCTCACTGATGACTTATAGTATTTTCATACCATCGCCTAGCCATTATTGATGTGATATAGTGCCTGTCTTCATTACTGCTATTCTGGCACAAGAATGGTTGGATGACTCTAGAAAATGCTGTAAGTTGCTAGTGGGGAAATTATTGTAGCAAATATGTGTAAACGAATAAGCAAGCAAACACATCTTACATAAATCCTTTCCTAGAAGCCCATCAATCTGATGGCAGAGCATATGGCATGAAGAAAAAGCCCTTGGCACAGGTTTCCTGACTTTGCCATAAATGTAAGGAAGCACTTGACAAAGCCCTGTCTTCTTAAAACACATAGCCATTCTCCCCAACCTGGAAATCTCTAGAAGACTATACTTCAACTTCCAGAATGTTCAGCAGTTGCCATAGTAGTTGGGGAACGTTGATAGTTGAAGTCTGCAGATCTGCAGGACATCCACACTGGAAGGAAGAACTATCAATATTTCTGTCCTGGGACTCAAGCACCCAAAGGAGGGGGAAAGTCCCTCTCCACCAAGCAAAAGAGTCACATGCATGAGATGGGCAGCTATATAAATGAGATGAATGAATGAATGAATGAATGAATGAATGGCCTACCCATATAAGGAAAAGGGATGTGAGAAGGAAACGGCAGTGGCCATGACAGTTGCATGACTAAATTTAATTGGCTAAACAGTCCACCCTCTCTCAATAGCTACGGTTCTGCTCTGTGCAGAAAAGGGATGACTAGCAGACAAGAACCTTCACATGCAACTACACTCTCCCTGGAGAATGCCAAGCCACCTTACCCTCTGTTGAACAAAGAACCAGGGTCCTCTTTTATAGGCATCTGTGAGGGGACAGAGGGGGAAAGTGACAGAGCATGCGTCACAATATGTGATGGAATGGAATTATGGAGGCCAGACTCGGGGAGGAAAACATGTTCTTTCATCTCCTGAGGAGCGGGGGAGAGATAAGAGGATGAGGCTGGCACCTCCCTGAGGAATTCACTATGTTGTGACTGGCATTACTTGGGAGCTGGGTTTCAGTCTGGGAAGATTCTTGCTGGAGGTTGTAGCTAATAAACATTGCTGGACTGAATTTACATGGTCTCCTGGAGTTCCTTGGGCTAGGCCTGACATCAGTCTTCCCAGACTGAAACCCAGCTCCCAAGTAACACCAGTCACAACATAGTGAATTCCTCAGGGAGGTGCCAGCCTCATCCTCTTATCTCTCCCCCACTCCTCAGGAGATGAAAGAACATGTTTTCCTCCCCGAGTCTGGCCTCCATAATTCCATTCCATCACACAATATCATAATACAAAATTGGCTCCTTGTAATAAAGCTTGCATTATGACATCATAACACATGGAGAGGTAGTTCTCATTTAGTGATCAGCAACTTGGTCATTAAGTAAACAGGTTGCTAAGTGAAACAGTGACTGTGCTTCTGATCTTATTTCAGCTTTCCTTTGCTTTGCAGACCTGTGAAGGTTGTAAATGCAGGCGTTGGTCACAAAGTTACTTTTTCATCACCATCGTAACTGTGAATGGTTGCTGAATGAGGCAGTTGCTAAACAAAGACTACCTGTATCATCATTTTGATGAAACCTGCATTTGTTCCAGATACCTACATCTCTTTTAGTCCTTAGATATAATGATCAAGTCAACTGGTCTAGTATTACTGATATTCAAGTAACTATTTCAGTTCAATCCAACCCAGATGTCCAAAGTTTCTACAGCCTTGCAGTAAATGCATATTGTCATGGCCAGAAGCACAATGGAAAAAAAAACCCCATAGTTCCAGAACTCAGAGACAGAACTTATGCTTTGCATTCAGAAGTCCTAATTTCAATCCAGGTTGCACTAGAAAAGACTGCCAATTTATGGAAGCAAAACAAAGCTGGATGGACCAATACTTATGTGTTCCAAAATTCAATCCAAATAAACTCAACTTTCATGTTCCCATGCCAGTTTGGTAATGTTAATAGTCACAGCTTAATGATCACCATCTGCCTATTGCAAATTTTATATTCAAGAAAAAGTAGACTGCATATTCTTCTTGTATCTGAGGAGAAAGACTTTAGAATTGAAAGTGTAAAAAATATTGAGTACTCACTATTTATAACTCATGGCAACATCTACAAAATATTTTCTTCTCTGTCGGTAGACATTGTCTTTAAATCCCTAAAGCAAATAAAAATAATTAATTATACCAAACCAGCAGAAAGCAGAGTTTCATCAAAGCAGGGTTAAATAAATCATCCAAGTTTTAAATACTTATGAACACTGTCATTTCAAAGCTGAAAGCAAACACAGAAAACCCACATGTGAGGGAGCTGCCAAGACAGAAACACATCTGAAAACCAATAAAAATGTGGGATCTGTAACTCAAGAAACAGAATGGAGCAAAAAAAAAAAAAAAAAGTGGTGAGCTTAAGATAGATAATGTAATGTAATGTAATGTAATGTAATGTAATGTAATGTAATGTAATGTAATGTAATGTAATGACTGAACATTGCAAGAAAGAGCAGGAGGAGGACTCTAATTATACAGAAGGTTCCAGGTTCATCCCAAATTTTCTCCAGATAAAAGTAGGAAAGAATTTTCTCTGAAATCCTGGAGGACAACTGCTGGTCAATGTAAGCAAAACTGTGCTAGGTGAATCGATATCTGACCTTTTACAAACCAGCTTCTTAAGTTCTTCAAAGAATAGTTCAATCAATTAAACATTGGTGGCAGTAGAGTCTCCCTCACCTTTGAGCTAATCTTGAGAGCCACCTGTTTAGGGTTTGCTCCAGGTCTCTGCTTCTATGAAAGTGGCACATGCACTGAATTGTCATTACAAGGAAACCCACCCTCTCCAAGAGTGACACATGACATCTTACAACAGATTTCATAGCATTGCTTGCCTTCAGACCAGATATTTGAAATAAGCAAATTAAAATTATAGTTGTCAAATGGTCCCAAGTGGTGGGCTGAAGTACATTCCAGGCTATGAACAATAACCCTGCTAGCTATACTCCGCATTTCATGGTTTTGTTCTGGAATGCTGGCTTGATCATGACAAGGTTTTTTCCTTTTGTTTTTGTTTCTGCTCTAAAGTCTAAGAAAATTTAATGTATAAATAATTTTATTGGGATTTTGTATTTTACAGCATTACAGTAAAATTATCATTTGGGTGCAAAGGCAGGATATTAAAATAAGTAATAAATGGCAGGATAATAAAATAAGTAATAAAAATAAATAATAAATAAATACCTTTCATTATTGGTATCAATAAATATCCATTCATTTAAATTACTTGCTATATTATCAATAGGCTATTTGGTCATCCTCTCTGGATCTTCCCTACTACACACTTACAGGGTGATCTGCATCCAGTTCGGAGCCATACATGAGAACTCTCTGGGAACATTTATCTAATTCAGCAATCTTCCGGGGAAACCAAGGCACACAGTCCAGTTCTGGAGAAAACAGAAGGATGGGAGGCAATCAGACTTTCTCTCTGCTTCTTCATACAATTTGGCTGATTTCATAATAAAATGGGGGAAAGAAACAATAGTCTTGCCTTCCTCATCAGTCCAGATGTTTTCTGGAGGATTCAGAGTCACGATGTTTGTTTCATACTTTAATAGCTGAATGAGCTCATTGAATTCTTTCCTGGTACAGTCACAATCCACAAAAATTTCTACCTCTGAACTCCTTCGCTTGGATTTTCTGGATTCAATGTGAACCATACTCACATGCTTCTCCTGAAAACAGATGAAAAAACAGTTAACCCAAGGCAACTGGAAAAGCAGTGATTCAGTGCCTGAGTCTTAACAAGTGGTAGTTTAGAATAGATATCCAGGCATTTGTGTTAAAAGGAAACCTGAACTGCATTAATTATTTGTGTGCTAGCCTACTAATAAACTACTATAAAATTATGATTGTGCCCATTCCTTTGTTTCATTAAACCTCCATGGCGAAAACCATAAATACCTTAGGATAATTAAAATAATTTAAAATTGATTTACCATGGCAATTTCTTATAAAACAGTCATTCATATATACTAGAGATGCTACTAATTCAATACCAAATTAATGAGAAGGTAATTTAATGAAAATGAAATTAATGAAATCATTTGGTAATTCACTAGTACTGTTCTGTTGCCTATAACCTTCCCAAAGCAGAAGGGCAAATGCATGATAAACAATTCCACACAGTTCCAAAGCAAACACAGAAATCCCTATCAACATAAGACTTACCATTTTCCATTATCCAAGTACTGAAATACTGTGTTTTACTCTAGAAAAACATTACAATATATCAGCTGAATAGCTCAAATGCATAACATTGGCCAGATATATAACTTGGTCAAGGCCTAATTTTTTAAAACAGCCTTTGCAAATCAAATAGCAGAACTGGCAGTCCTAAATTGCAATTGTGAATTCCTTGAACTTATTCTGGACAAATTTAGATTTAGGTATGGCATTTGGTATAGTCTTCAGGGTGCTAATGATTGTTTTAAATGATTAAGCCGGTATTTTAAAATGAATGTAGAAACTAATCATGAAGCAATAAAGGGAAATAGTGTAAGATCTGATCTGTGAATCTCAGTTAAAATATTCCAGCATCTGAAATTTATATTCATGTGATATAAAGCAAATTGCAGTAGTCTAATCAAGCATAACTAAAGCAGGAATGGAGAAAGAAAGGACTGGTTGCTCTAAGTGGGTCTGCTATTGCTACCAATCTGGGTATCCAAGGATACTAATAATTCCAAATTATTTTTAGATAATAATTCTTACTATCTCTAAGATTGACATATGTTCTTTCAGAAGACTGCAGTCCTATATAGAACAGGCTTAGCCACCTCACACTAACCAACTACTTCTATCACGTCAGAAGCAAGATTCTGATTAACAGTTAACATACCATAAAGCAATTAGCTTCACTTTAAGCTGTAATGTGGTTTGTTTGGCTTTGTGCATGTTGTGCAAACCAAGCCATTTTGGATGATAGATCATGGATATGGTTAAGCATGATGTGTGAACCCAGCTGGTTTACTCATTAAACAATGGTTTGGTGTGGTAAGTGAATCTAGTGTCTTGTGATTTAATGGACACACACACACACATTACTTTTTGTACAAACATTGTGCACGTCTTCCAATCAATATATTATTATTAAAAGAAGTAGTAGAAGAATGTTTTACCTGGAAAAGTCTGAGAGCTTTTACCAAGCCACCAACTTCATTTTTTAAAGAAAACACCACAGCAGTCTTGCCACCTTCTGATGTTGAGTCATTCTTGCTTGTACCTTTATTAGCCTTTTTATCATCACTTCTACCAGAATTTGCTCTGTTTAGCTGAAAGAAAATACAGATCACAAGGATTTCCATGTACTCTGCAACAATAATTAACCTTTCCTTTTATCTGATTTTAGTATGTATATAGCCTTATAAAAATTGAAGTTTTGTTTTGGGTTTTCTTTTCCCCCTCCTCTTTCTCTCTCTCTTTCTTTCTTAAAAGGCACATTCAGGGCCTTTACAGGTTGTTAACAATTACAGGTTGCTAACATACATGAAAGATTATTCTAAAAGAAATCTACAAAAGACCATTATGGAATGAAAGCTGTTACAATTTTGGTTTTTATACATTTATAAAACTAATGTTCCAGTGCTGATTGAAAATAAAACTTCCTGAGTTTGGGGAAAACAATTATGGATTCTGAGGTCTACATTATAATTCAAATATGAATCACATGCAAAATATCACATTCCTATTTTTCATCACAGGTACCTTTGTATACCAGGGAAAGAGTCAAAGAGCCATGTATAATGTTCAAATTATAAAAGAAGCAGTTGAAAGAAAATATAACTTGGACTTTCTCTTTATTGTCTTGGAAACATTTATTCATTTTTGCTTGCAACTGAATTTCTCATTCCAGTGGGTTTACAATGGGGTTGGGTGGAGGCTGAAATTTTTAGTTCTGCTGCGCAACAATTTAAAGCATTTGTTGGTTGCTAGAAACAACAAAGAAAGCCTCATAAGCTTTGATAAATAAAATGAAAGGACTGTTTTTAAAATATTGTCCTTGGTTATGGTGATTTCTTCAATGTGGGAACAAATTTGCTTCCTAGAAGTGGGAATTATTCTTTAAGATTCATGAATGATTATATAATGAGAAGTTTGTGTATGGAGCCACCCTGCTATCTATATGAAGTGTCAATGATCCTTTGGTTTGTTTTCTTGGCTGTCCATGGTATTCTCAGGAGTCTTCTCCAGCATCAAAGTTCAAAGGCATCAATACTCTTCCTATCCTGCTTCTTCAAAGTCCGATTTTCATACAGTGTCACAGGGAATACCATGGCCTGCACAATTATGATCTTTGTAGGTATCATTCATCATTTGAATACCTTTTCCAAGGATTAGAGTTACTTTCAATTTAAAAATCTGTAGATCTATCTTTCCACTAAAAAGCATGATTATACAGATAACCTTGTTAGGGGGCTGTAATTATGAGGCTCCTTGTCAAGTGAATGCTGAGCAGTAAAGCTGGATTTGCTGCTTTGTAAAGTGCATGTCAGTCTTCTCCTTTACCTTCCCTTCTACCATTCCATTCTTGGTTTCTTCAACATAATCTCCTTTCTCATTCATATCTCTGTTTCTTTTCTTATCACTTCTCAGTGAATTTACAAAAGGCAAGCCATATATTTCCACATTTTTCAATCTGCATCAACAACGTGAAGAGGCAATATATCTGAATTAGGACTCTTCAGTCCTGGTTGATAAGAATTTAGTATCCTTTAACTTGAGGATACTCATTAGGGCTATTTCCATTAACAACAATGAATTCCCTTAATCATATAAGACAGCTAATATATGAAGGATTTTAAAAACCTGCTGAAAGCCGTTCCTTACTGTTGCTCAAGTATGGTTAGCATGAAAGATAGAGAAATTGTAGGGTTCTTAGGGACACATAAGCTCTGACAAATACCTTGAATAGATTGCAATTGTTACAGGCTGCACAGATTAATTTTACCTTTGGTATTTACTGTCATTTGACCAGAATGATATAATCTCTCCCTGTGTTGCAAAATTCTGTTTTACTGCATGTAGAATTTGTCAAAATGAACTCTTTTATCTTGGTTTTAGTATTTTACTACCATTTTAATGTTTATTTAAAGATTAAATAGATCTTTTTTATTATTAGTAAAACAATACAAACAAAGACTCTTTTATTGAGATTATGGTCATTGACCATAATAAAAAAATCTATTCACTGAAAATATAATAAATAATCCCAGAAAATATATTTGTTTGGAACACATAACCTGCAAAAGATTTGCAAGTTGTCATGACAGCCATACATATTTTTGTATGTACATAAAAGGTATACAAGTTGAGAAATTATGTCCAATTGTGCCTCCCAAACAGATGCTGCATTGTGCATGAAGCTAAACAGAAATGTTTCCAATTGTCATATGGCTTGCATGTAATCCTCCAAATGGAAGACAGACGTTCAAGTCATTTGAAGGATTTCTAACTGAACAGGCCAACTTCCATCAATTTACCCTAGGTTTATCCATTTCTGCCACAATTAAAAAAAACTAACAAACTAGTATGCTATTTTGTTTCAGGAGCAAAACAATCTACATTGTTGATACTTTTCCAAAAGACAACCAGCAGCAGTAGTAGCCCCCAAATAAGGGTCAGATTTGCCCAAACTTTAAAGTTCTTATCCCATTTCTATAACTTTAATATCAAAAAAAAAAAAAAAAGCAGCTAGAACAGGATCACAGAGAGGGGAAATTCAACCTTCTTCTCACAACACTATTCTCGTGATCCTAATCTCCTGCCGATGCCAGATAAATAGGCAAATAGATAGGTGGGTGGGTGCTTATGTGATATAGTAATGAGACTCAGTTGTACCTTGACTGTGGCACTTTATGCCTAGCATGGAAACTTCTGTTTGTGCATATCTCAGCAGTCAAAATAATCAAAGAGATATATTATTTAAAATAAGCAAAGAAGTCATATTATTCCTGTGCTGAAAGCTTAACAGCAGCTGCCATTTTTTCCCTGAGTGAAATTCAAAGAAGCGGTTATTATTTTTAAAACCTTACAGGGCTTGTGAGAATGCCTGTTTCTAGATGATTCCACCCATGGATACGACCACACACTCACTGAAGGTGTGTAAGGAGGTCTACCTTCATTTACTGCAAGCTTCTGTCTTGGCAGCTTAAGGCTGAACTTCTCTGTAGCTACCACAACTCTTTGGAGATTCTGAGTTTTGTTCAGAGCCCAAGCTCTTTGTTTACTGTTTAAAAAGTCCTAAAAACATACCTTGTAAAGTAGTTTAATTGTTGATTTTTTCATCATTTTTATTTGTGGATTTCAGTGTCTGTGCTTTTAGCTTTGATTATGTTTTGTTATGGTTTGAAAAGCTATGAGTGCAACATCGCTAAGAAAGGAAGGGGAAAAGGAAGGGGGGAAAGTGCAGGTATTTCCGTGTGCCTATGTGCTAAAGATGCAGAAATGTATCTATGGATTTGCATATCATTTTGCATTTGCAAATGCAAGCAAGAAGCACCCATAACTACAAGAGAAGGGTGTGGAAGTTTCTGGAGCTTCCATCTGACTTTTTTAAACAGTTGCTGTTCCTTAACTGCAGTTCAAGATAATATATTTAGAGTGCTAGAAATTATCAGGCATATTGTTGAATAATAAACTGATTCAGCATATCAGTCATCTTCAGAACATTACAGTTAGTTCTGCAGTAAACTAACATGAACAGCAGACAATTGTAAACTATTGTACTTAGCCAAATAACAGATGTTACTGCAATTGTGTAACTGATATCATCTGAAAGTATTGGACACCTTCTCTTTTTTGTTTTTTAATAGCGCCCATTGTTCTTCTTAAAGGTACGATAAAATCCTAGAAATCCTCAAGTGGCCAAGGGCCACAAATAATATTTTTTTTTAGCTTAAGTGCCAGAGTGGATAGAATATTTATGCAAAGTGGGGGGCTAAGTTTTCTTTGCTGTGGGGTATGTTGCTAAAATTCTGTTAAGCCTATGGTAGGGCTTGCGTTACACTGTTAAGGTGTTTCCTGATTCAAAATGGTGAGAAGTTATGACAAACTTTTTCAGTGGTAGAAGTCAAAGGATACTAAAAGGGTTACATAGAAGAGCTCCAAGGCTGTGTGCGGTCCAGTTGCCCGTCTTTCAATAGAGCATACAGGCACAGTGTGAAGTATTGATTAAGGTTTTGCACTGGCACCAGGGAAACCAAGGTTCAAGTCCACTCTTGGTTTTAGAAGCTCAGTGGGTGATCTTGCACCACTCACTTTCTGTCAGGCCAGTCCACCTCACAGAGTTGCTGTAGGGAAAAATTGGAATAAGTGCTATGTATGTCACCTTGAGCTCCTGGAAGAAAGGCAGGATATAAATCTAATAATTAAATACTGCTCAATAAAAGGAATGTGACTTAAATCATATATTAATAAGCTTATATTTAAAAAGACTGACAATAGTAAGTTTTAGTCAACAAGTCTTCACTTCCTGCCTGCAGTTAGTTGGTTGGTCAGACAAGTTCAGTGAGGGCAGGTTTTGTTAAATGAAAAATTAATTTTCATATTTTGGTTATTCCTAAATATTAATTCCTGCTTTTTTTCCTACCACATTCCAAACAACATTTAGAATTGTGATTATCTCTTTTGTTACTGCATCACCTGAAAACATGAAATCAAGAAAGGCAGCATAGAAATTAGCAGTAGAGATCTTAACTAGTAAAGCATGCTATTTAGGTGTGATTTTTGCTCACAAGAACCTGTATTGCTAGTCAAATTTACAGGTTTATTATAGAGTAGCTGCTGTTAAATGACCAATTTGTGCTAGACTGTGTAATCGTACAAAACTGCACTTGGCTTTAAAAAAGAACTTATTGAAACTGAGTGATTATACAGCGATAAGATATTTTAAAAACCTACTAAAATGCTATAAATATATATTTTAGTGAATTGTTTTAATATATCCAATAACAGCCTTTCAAACCTTGCGTGCCTTAACCCAACTGAAAAATTATGTGGCACTTTTAGTTTTTATGAAAATGAAGTATTTCTGGGAGAAGCTAAAAGTTCAATATCTCAAACCAATTGTAATCAAGAACTGAATGTGATAAGACGCCTACAGTTGTGTACAATATGAGGCCTTATATGCAGAAGCCCATTCTATAAACAATACATCCAGCCAGTCTGGGGAGGAAACTTAATGAGCATCTCAATATAGTTGTGCATTGTTAAGTTGAAAGCAGACACAGATGGAGCTGCTCCAGGAATCATCATCATCATCATCATCATCATCATCATCATCATCATCATCCATGAGATAGATATAGATATACGTATAGGTAGAAACACATACAGAGAAATAACACTGAGACATGAATATCTCAAATGTCAGAGAGCAAGTGCCAGCTTTCTAAATCTTAAATTATTTGAGAAAACAATGTATAACATGTAGAATTTCAACCTTTATTTAGGTTAAGCATTTTAATATACTATAGCAAAAGCTGTGTATCATGGTAAAGTAGATTATTTTGTTTTTCCTGTAAGTCTACTTTTTATGTATAAAAATAAGCCCAAAGAAGTATAATTAAATTTTCAAGAAAAGTTTGATTATCCTGTTAATATAGGGCCAGATCATAAACTTTCTTTACATCTAATTATTAATGTTAGTTGTTATAGTAATAGTAGTATACAGCATATTCACATAGTTTGAGATACTGTACCCTTCTTCTTTGGTTTTAAATGGTAGCAGCAGTGATAGCCAACCATTATGTTGTATGATTTCAACGAAGCATTGAATAGTTTAAAAAAAATCTCACATCTAAATTCAACCAGCTTTCCATGGAAGAAAATCTCACAAATCCAAATGAATTTATATTTCTAAGTTGCTGTAAGAGGCTAGAAAACATACATTTTAAAATACTGCAAAACAGAGAAAGTGAGTTTTCAACACAAAGACTGGGTTAAATTCCATCGTTAAGGACATCCATCACAAAAGTGAAGGATACAGTCAAATGAGTTAAAGATTTATCTCAAAAATGTATGTCTTCTGTAAAATCTTTAACTATTTGTACTCAGACAGCTGTGTTGCAGAGAGAAAGGGGAGATGCCTAACCTTTTTCTGAACAAATAAGCAAGCAAATTTGTTCAGTAAAAGGGCCCCAAAGAACAGTTATATGGAAATGCTTGAAAATTTCTGAAACAATCTGACAAGATAATGATGATTTGGTATCTTTAAATTCTGTATACTTACAGTTACATTCCTGGGTGATGGGTATTCTTGGGGCACAGCTGAGTCCAGTGAAAGGCCCCGTCGTGCCCAGTATTTGCTGGAGAACATCATCATTGCTGGCTGCATGGTGGCAATTGTACTGTATTTTCTCTGTTCAGAAAAGAAGGAAACAGGCTGGCAATGCTGTCTGCAGGGAGCTGTCCAGCAGTCTGGTACTGAACAAGAAACAATTCAAGTGCCTCTCACCTCCCCACAGCAAAGGTTTATATACGCCTCCTGAAGAACTGATGAAAGACTGATGTGGATTGTCACATGAAAGTGGCAGAGAAACACACTTCTTTTGTGATTCTTCTGTCTTTCCACCGCATACACTAACCAGCAGTTCCTGTTGGCGTCTTCTGACTTGTACTATTTTTTAAAAGTACTATACTTTTATCAGTAGTCTTCAGAAATAGTTTACTGGTTTCTTTACAGAGAGCCATTTGAACATTTGCATGGCATTGATACTCAGAGCAAGCTTGGCAGCTCTATGTTTCAGTTAACAAGAAATGCACTTTTCATGTCACTGAGTAAAGATTACATTTTAAAAAGGAATGAAGAGAATTTTATACTTTTCCCAGTAGTATTCTTAATATTCTCAGTAGCTTTCACTCTATCATCTTTAATCCAATGAGAGTGATCACAGGATTAAAAGGATTATAAAGTTGTTTTCTTACCATTTCTCATTTGCATACTTTGAATAAATAAATGAAATAAGATTGTGGGAAAGATTGAGGTTAGCACCTGACATTAGACCAAAGGCATCCTTCTATTACTTATTGGTATACAATGAAGTACCATATATAAAAATAAATTTCACTTAGTGCGCAAGTTCCAAAGTGTGGAGACTGTACAGAATATTTATTAATTGTAATTGTATTATCCAATATGTTAAACAAGTGTATTCCAGGAAATAAGAATCCAAATAAGACAATTCTGCTTAGTGCCCAGGATGCACTCTTTAGCCACATACAGATGAACTTTGCTTCAATAAACAAAATAGCTCTGGCGCTTTGTTTCAGTAGACTTAGATGTAGGTTTCTAGGACTCTACAGCACTTTCGTACATGACAAGTACTATGATGCCCATTGCTTCAAGTTTTTATAAAGTCCCCCTCCCATATCTGTTGCAAAGCAAATTTGGTTGCATAGAGGTGCATTGTCTGTGGTTGCATCTACTGTAAATGGTCCTTAAAAATCTCTGTCACCATCTCTGTCTGACTTAAATTAGATAGGCTTTATGCATGTCAGATTTTTTCAATAAGTAATATCACCAGGATATGTGCTGCAATTGTTCAGCTTGTTTCAGTACTAAATCAGTTCAACTATTTTTATGAAGATATATTCAGCATTGAATGAAGTTGTCGTGTAAGATAAATAAAACAGAAAAATCAGAAGTCTTACTATGTGCATATATAATATCCTAAATATGCTTTCCAGCTAAATTCAATGTTGCAAGTATTTAAAAAATCTTAAAAGGTAGTGTGTGTGTGAGAAAACTATTCCACGTAAGCCTCTTCTTTTGTTCATTTTGGAATCATGCCAATAGACTGGAGTACAAAAAAAAAAAAAACAACAGAAAACCCATGGTTGTATTAACATGATAATGCAAAAGCCAAAGTTCTGTGACAGAACAAAAAGGGCAAGATAACCCAAAAATTATTTCCTGTAAGCAGGAAATGAAAGCCTAGTGATGCTGGGTCCTGCATGCTTGCCATTTGCAGAATGGGGTATTTTGTTATTAACTGATAAAAGATAAGTAACCCAACCAAATTAAAGCCAAGGACTGCAGAGATCTCACCTTCTGATATATGTGTTAATAACTTGCCATTTCATCAGTTCTCTCATATTAAGGCAACAGTTTGCTTTATCTTGTGAGCAACTAAAACCACAGGCATATTTCTTCACTCTCTAGAAGTACTTTTTCAGAATGTACACAAGAAATTGAATCCTTTGGAGATAGATTGCATTTGCTAAGTAGTTGGGAATGATTTAATATTTCCTTCTCCTCTTGCCCCTACAGCTACCCTCCTACCTTTAACCGTATTGGAAAAAGCATGCCAGCTTTTTTACTGCCAGAATATGGATTAGAATGTCACTATGAAAAAGGGATTTCTAGACCCTGACAATGTCACGAGGATCACATTTTGTGTTTTCAAGCTTATCACCAGAGAACCAAAATTCAACAGCTTATTTATGAGTACAACCCCACTGGTGCCTATAGGACAAGGAATTTAATTTCCTCCATCACTTAGCCCATTTATCAACTTCCTATATTTTATAACTAAAGTGTTATGCCATAAAAGAACTGAGTGCATCTCATTAAACATTTGAAATCTAGGAACTCCGTACTTGGATTTCCCCTAAGTATATCTTAATTAAAAATCTTTAAGTAAACTTTGCATTTTATTTCATAATATATACAATAGTCTTCAAATAGAAACAAATACATGAAATTATCATATTCCACATTACTAAAAATGTCGAATAATCGCATAGTATAATCTTATATTTTTCTCATATGCATGTAACAGTCCACCTTAGGAAACTCCAGTTCTAGATGTGCCACCAAAGGGAGCTTAGGCAGAACCAAATGAAGGAAATTAAAATTTCATATTTATTTTTATCTGTTTTTTAAAAGTTTAGTCTAATATAAAGGCAATTTAGGTTGATTACTATTAAACAGTTATACTACTATTCAGCAAAGATAAACATTATTAGTTAAATGAGCAAGAAACCCTTGCTAAGAATATTAAGTGGAGAATATATTCAGACATTTATCCTTATTTAGAAAAATGATTTTCAAAAATAGATAGGCTTAAACTGTGTATTAAAATCTGGACAAAATTGCCTGAATTAGCAACCAAAGCTGTTTAGTCAAAAATAGATTTATCCTTTAATAGCCATACATCTGAATGTATAAGTATGTAAGTATAAGAAAGGTGTGAAAATGTAAAAATGCTATCCCGGATTATGCAAAATTCAGGATCAGGGACTTCACAAACGGAAACTTTCATTCCAAATCTACATTCAGTCTGCACAAATACTTAGTGTTTTGTAAACATTAGAAAAAGAATGCAATCCTTTCATTTACAAAGCAATGTTGTGGAGGTTATCATCTTTTTACTTAGGAAATAGTATAGAAGAGTTGTGACATCTTAATGATATCCAAAAACTATCCATGCCCAAGTATTTTCAAAGTACAAGCAATAGATCCATTTATTTCATGCCATTCACATTGTCTGATTCCCATTTCACTAAAGACAAAAAAAAAAAAAGCACTTTTATACAAATGTATTAAGGAATGTTACTGGAAAAACAGAAGGCTATTTTGGTAGAAGAAACTATAAAAATAATGTCATGTTATAAAGCTTTGATGCAGAAATATTACAGTACATGATCTCTTTTCCAATTCATTAAAGCTTAATCAACACAAACTCAAAATATCAACCCAAGTGCCTGAAACAAAACAGCCGTAATAAAGTGTCTGTTGAACAATGCAACCAGTGACACCAGCGTTAGTTTGTGGACGCCGCGTGTGCCACTTGTTGAACGTTTTCATTTCTTTTGCTGGCGGCAGCAACAGGCGTAGAGATGTTTGGATACGCTGATGCAAGGTAACTCATCCCATCGACAGGCTCATCTTCCCCAGCATCTGAATCTGGCGTTGTCATAGCACTATTTTCTAATCCCAAAACTTCACAAACCGCTTGAGGTAATTCCTATGAAGAAGAAAAAAAAAGACAGCAGCTCTTTTTGATTGCTGGGGTGTTATTCCTCCTGATGTATGCCATGTTTTGAAACAATATCCTGCCCAAAGACACCAGACTTCCTAATGCAGAAGTACACTGAACGATATAAACATGGCTTATAAATGTAAATACATGAACTATCAAACCATACAACTTGTTATTTGACAGGAAAAAGTGAGTAGCGAGTGTCCCTAAGAAAGCAGCAAAATACAATAGCCAGGAGTCGCAATATTGCAAAAGAACCTATTACTTTCCTAGGCAGGGGGAAATGCTGCACATTAGTATGGCTTCTTGCTTTTCTTTAATCTTGTCTCACATGTGCACATAACTTTGACATTAAAGAAAAAAGGAGGGGAAGTGTTCAAAGTCTCAAGGTATTCCACATCCCATCACATTTTCCTGACAGAGGAAATGAAGTGTCATATGTTGGCAAATCTCAAAATTCTACCCTGGTCTCAAAACCAGACCGCAAACCTGCTTTTATGTTCCATCTTGTCAGGGAAACAAAATAGATTCAGCGTACTGCAAAATACTGCTTCGTGAACAGAAAAGTCCTACAATAGCTGCCTTCTGCCGCAATCCTGCCATTAAATCCAAAAGTAAGAAAACAAATGGATGGAGGCAGTTGCCACAGGAGGAGCAGCAGCAAGATAGGCAATCATTCGCAAGTATTCCTTCTATACACTGTGTGCACGATTATTAGGCAGGTGAGTATTTTGACCATATCATCAATTTTATGCATATTTTCCACCTCCAAGCTGTAGAAACCTGAATGCTTATTGGATATAAGCATATCAGGTGATGTGTATTTGTGTAATGAGGGAGGGTGTGGCCTAAGGAGATCAACACCCTATATCAAGGTGTGCATAATTATTAGGCGGCTTCTTTTCCTCAGGCAAAATGGGCCAAAAAAGAGACTTAACTGACTCTGAAAAGTCAAAAATTGCAAAAAGTCTTTCAGAGGGATGCAGCACTCTTGAAATTGCTAAGATATTGGGGTGTGACCACAGAACCATCAAAGGTTTTGTTGCAAATAGTCAACAGGGTCGCAAGAAATGAGTTGAGAAAAAAAGACGCAAATTAACTGCCAAAGATTTGAGAAGAATCAAACGTGAAGCTACCAGGAACCCACTATCCTCCAGTGCTGTCATATTCCAGAACTGCAACCTACCTGGAGTGCCCAGAAGTACAAGGTGTTCAGTGCTCAAAGACATGGCCAAGGTAAGGAAGGCTGAAACTCAACCACCACTGAACAAGACATATAAGTTGAAACGGCAAGACTGGGCCAAGAAATATCTGAAGACAGATTTTTCAAAGGTTTTATGGACTGATGAGAGTGACTCTTGACGGATCAGATGGATGGGCCCGTGGCTGGATCAGTAACGGGCACAGAGCTCCACTTCGATTCAGACACCAGCAAGGTGGAGGTGGGGTACTGGTATGGGATGGTATTATTACAGATGAGCTAGTTGGACCTTTCTGGGTTGAAGATGGACTCAAAATCAACTCCCAAACCTACTGCCAGTTTTTAGAAGACACTTTCTTCAAGCAGTGGTACTGGAAAAAGTCTGCATCTTTCAAGAAGACCATGATGTTTATGCAGGACAATACTCCATTGCATGCATTGAAGTACTCCACTGCGTGGCTAGCCAGTAAAGGCCTCAAAGATGAAAGAATAATGACATGGCCCCCTTCCTCACCTGACCTAAACCCTATTGAGAACTTGTGGGCCCTTCTCAAATGGGAGATTTATGGTGAAGGAAAACAGTACACCTCTCTGAACAGTGTCTGGGAGGCTGTGGTTGCTGTTGTACAAAAAGTTGATCGTCAATAGATCAAGAAACTGACAGACACCATGAATGGAAGGCTTATGACTGTTATTGCAAAGAAGGGTGGCTATATTGGTCACTGATTTTTTATTTGAAATGTCAGAAATGTTTATTTATAAATTTTTAGTTGTTTATTATTCTCACTTTAACAGATGAAAATAAACAAGTGAGATGGGGGAATTTTCATTTTTCATTTAGTTGCATAATAATTCTGCACACTAATAGTTGCCCAATAATTGTACACACATAGATATGCTCCTAAGAAAGCCAAAACCTCACTTTTACTTTCTTAAATATTCAGGTTTGAGGTTTATTAACATTTTAGATTGACCGAGAGCACTGTAGTTGTTCAATAATGAAATTCATCCTCAAAAATACAACTTGCCTAATAATTGTGCACACAGTGTACTTCCAAACACTGCAGCCCATGTTTTGAAGGATTAGTTTAAGCTACCCATGATTTCTTCACATAATACTTATAAAAAGCATTTCACTTTTTACCTTGCAATTCATCATCTGCATAGAAACAGCTTCTGCTTTGCAAAGTACATCCTCCACATCCATTTTCATAGACAATTCATTGATATGCTGATATAAAATAAAGAAAAAAAATAAGGTCAACGTAGGAAAAGATGAAGTGTGTTTTAATATAATTTTCTGTGTAACTTTCTAAGTTACAGAATTTTGGCATTTTCTTTTAAAGGTTATTGCAATCTTGATTAGTACACTTGCACTATTAGAATACAATTGAGATTTAGTTCTCTATGTATGTTTGTGAAAAGAAGACTAGCTTTTCCCAAATAATTTACCTTTAAAATTGAAGGAACATTTTAGATATATTGAGAATATGGTAACAAAGCAACATTTTTCCTCTTATTCATCCAATCTTTCTTTTCACTGAAAGTGTACATCATCTTAAATTCAGAGACTTCTTCTGGGTAAAATATAGTACATAAATTATACACCCTGCTTGGATTTAGAATGCTTGATATGGTAGTTTTAAGCTGGTCAGTTCTCTGGGCTAAGCCACAGCCAACAGCTGCCACCACTATTGAACTGCGTACTGAGAGTGGACAACATAATGGATTGCCATTTTCCTAAGAAGTAATACACTGGAATAGCCTTTGGATGTTTTTTTGTTTGTATTGAGCCATGGGTAACTTTACCCACTATAGCTTAACCTCCCTCCACCAGATCTACCAAGAATTTCCTATTTCTACTTGAAGCCTTTGTCCTAGGGCAATGCATATAAGATGATGTTGTGGTTGCTTCAGGACAAAAAAGAAGTTCCACTGCTTGCTTTATAAATCAAATAACCAGCATTCTGTATATGAACAATCTGATTTATGATGCTTCTTTTGATATTACTGTTGTCTGCTAACTCAACATTAAGACGAGTATCTTTCATCACAGAATAAGTGTGGTTGACTACCAACATTTGTTAAACCTCTCTCACTTCTTACAGGATTTAGAATAGAATGCTATTCATTTTTTTACAACCAAGACAGAAAGGATAGAAAAATAGTCTAGATTTACTTTAATGCAACAGATACCTTGAGTATTTCATTAAAGCCATAATGTTTCTCCATTATTTGTTGTTTTTCAGATTCCAGAATAGCACAGCATATAAGAAGGTGGAAATTCTGACAAGGCAAATCTGTCCACATCACCTAGTAAAACATTCAAGTTGCTGATGAATAAAGAAAAGAATCTGGCCATTTTAGTAACAGAAAATAGCCTTGTTTAGTAACTAAAATGATCTTAGTAGTAATTCTTTTGTTAGTAAAACATTATTTGGCAGAGGTTTTAGTTTTCTACAATAATATTTTCAATAGTATTTATACTGTATATCAGTGGTAGGAAGCCTATGGTTCCTTCCAGAAACATTGGATTCCAATCACCTATCTTCTAAGCCAGGGTTTTTCAAACTGTGTTTTGTGCAACTCTAGGGTTCTATGAAAAGTTGATGGGATACTATGAGAGACTCCTCACACAAAGGTTAATTCAAACAAAGCCATTTATCTATCACTTAGAGCTCTGACTCTTGACTGGGGGTTCCAGGAATTTTTTTTAAAAAACTAACAGGTTCCACAGCATGAAAATGCTTGAAAATCTCTGATCTAAGCCATTTCTGTGCATACAGACAACACAAACTATAGTGTCAGCAGAATGCAAACCGATGGTTAAATAAACTTCTATAGAGAAAAATATAATAAAATACTTCATATTGATATTTCAGCTATCTTGAACATTCACTGAGGAAAGAGTAACATGAAACTTAGTCCAGAGTAAATATGTATTTTTAAATGCCGTGAACTAAAAAATATTTAGAATGAATATATGTATATTATGTGCTGTTCTGAACACAGTTTTCCGTAACAGTCTGCAATTTTTGTTTTGTTTTGTTTTCCTTGGACACAGAAGAAGCATCTCCATCTACCAGAACCAATGAAATATCACTGTCTTCATAAAAGTATTCCTTTGGTTTAGTCAATTGGTTAATATGAAATGCACAAATTTCAGCCCATAAACAAATGCTTTAAACTTTTCTTCTATTAAAAAGGTTGTTTAATCATGGAAGTCTCACCTCTATACATTTTTAAATGCAACTCAATTTATTCATATTTGTACCCATTTATTTTTTAAGTCATAATTTTGGATGTTAAAAACAATGAAAGTAAGGATTTTGTATAGGACTGTTAAATTTTGCTCTGCAAAATCACAGTAGGTCAGGATTATGCTTACAACATTCAAATCACCCATTAATACTCCAAATCCTCCCCAATACACTGTTTCCATCACCTGGGAGCCTTTGATGTGCCATGCAAAGGCCCATCCTGGCTCTCCAGTTAATGGAATTTGCATATCAATTGTTTTATGGTTTTATTGTTGTTGTGAGAGCTGTCCAAAGTTGCACTCTAAGATGGGAAGCCATACAAATCTTTTAAATAAAATAAAATAAAAACAAAAACCACTGCATTAGCTCACCTAATCAAATAATAAATGTTTCCATGCCGTGTATGTGTATATGTGTGTATTGATATTTCAGTTGAATCAATTTACATGTCAATCAACCTTATCTATATAGTTCATAAGCAAGGTATTGTATTTTGTATGTATAGCTCATTTCTTATTACAGATTTTTTTGAAGGCCCTGACAAGAAAAAAGGCAGAGCAATTAATGTGCTGTTAGCATCAGCCATCTACAACTAACATTAGATATTTCTAATGAGGCTTAAAAATTAGTACATGGAAATACATGTTACTGAAAGTCAGGAAACAAAACTACTTCAACATGGCTAAGAATGAATTTGCGTATTCTTCATTAGGAGAGAAAACAAAGAGGAACAGGAATCCAGAGAGTGTAAAAAAGAAATGTCTAGAAACATTAGAGATACATAATTAAACCTATCTTTAAGATTTCCTTTGAAAAAAAAATCTAATTATGAGCCATTTCACGTGAGACTTTAAAACTCCACATTTTCATTAATATTTCTCATGTCTGCCCCTCGGCATTTGACATCCTGGAACTCCTTGTCCCTTTTTATTTTCTTTGTAGTGGATATTATCTCATCTCTGTGTTCATCTTGCAAAAAGTACAGAAAGTGGGAAAGAAATATAATTTCTCATTACATTGTCCCTCAAATAGTGGGGTATACTGTTGGTTTCCAAGCAGTAAGGCAGGCAGGTCCTCCTTATACTGTTAATAGTGGGGTGATAAGAAAAGAAACAGAGACTGTGAAGCTGAATTTCCAGGGCAAGCATTTACCTTTGTCCAATTATCTTACTATAAAAGGACTTGCCCAGTTTAGGCCACAATCTTATGGCCCTTGGGGCACTATTCCAGAACCCACTGAATAGATTAGATTTTTTTTCCTCCAAGTGCTTAAAGATCTGCAGCCATTCTCTCCTGAAAATACCGCTCTAGGTCAGGAGACAGAAAAAGGAAAGGGTGGTAATGGTGAGTCAGAAGAGAGCACTAAATAACGAATATCCTCCACCTGGAGGAAAAAGCAGCCCTTCAGTGGACTAAAGTATTTCTCTCCCATTGTGTACAAAGGGAGTTATTTCTCCTTTAATTTCACTCTGCTGAACTGAGAATGTCTAAGGCAGTTAATTAGGAGCAGGTAGGATTGCTCTGGCCTTAACAAAAGTAGAACATCATGAAGCTGTTAATAGTACTATTGCCTTGAAAAATCACATCTAAGAGAAGAGAATGTTACTGTGTTTGAGTACTGTATTGTAGTGAGAAATTGGGGGAGGAGGAAAAGAAAAAAAACAAGAGTCAACATAAGGTAAGGTTGAATATATCATTAACTATGATTTGCATCAATTTGACTAACAAGGACAGTGATATGTAGCACTACTCTCAAATTTCTATCCCATTTGGTGGAAAAGGAGAGAATTAATTGGTCATTAATGTGTAACATCTGCATCCACCTACAAGTATCCTACCATCAGCTGGATACATCACTGGTTTAAAAAAAAAAGGTAAAGTTGGCTTCTCATAAACTTGAAGAAGGTGGAGGAGTGGAGCAGTATTGATGACTTAGATGAAGAAGTAGGTAGAACCCTTATCAAATTTTCAGACAACACAGAAAAGGGAGAGAACTAAAGACACTAAAGACAGAAGAATAAATATAATAAAAATTGACATTGGAATGCATCAAAATCAAATTAAAGAGATAAATGCAGTTTTACATTTAAGAAAAAATACTTATCTTGATATATAGTAAATAATGAACTGTTCCATAAGTTGAACATGAATCAATAGTGCAATGCTACACCAAAACAGGCAATAATATTTTAGAGTGTTTTAATAGAGCTATAGTTTCCAGAAGTTATAGTTCTACATTAGTCAGATCTCATCTAAAAGTCTACATCTAATGCTAGGCACTCTATTTTAAAAAGAAAGTAGATAAAGTGGAATGATTTCAAAGAAGGCAATGAATAATAATGGGCATGACTAAAAATTGATAATATGTGATAGCTTGCACACTAGACATCAGATCAAAGGATAAATGGTTATAGTCCCACTATCTCCTCTCTCTGTAACCTGATCCAATACAGCATTGTTCCAGAAAGACTGAATCTTTCCAGCTTCTGTCCTTCAAGTAGATACTATTGTTATGATTTCCCTTTTACATGACTAAAAAAAGCTAAAATGTTATTAATTCTCCAGGATTATTTAAATAACTTGGTTTTGTTTGGTTTTGAAGGAGTGTGTTAATGTATATATAAATCTTAAACTTTTCCTTATGACACCCCACAGTATCTGTATCTTGGATGTCCTCTAATTTTTCTACACTTTTTACTGCAATACTGTGTATGTTCTAGTTTATTCAATTTAATGATAAATTTATTTTTCATATAAATTACATATAAAATATAAACTTTAGGTCACCATTTTGGGACTAAAAAAATAAAGGCAAAATCTTCTAACAGCATTGTTACCTTTTGGTGGGCAAAGTGGCATAAGGGATACAAAAAGTACGGCCTGCCAGCATTTCTTTTATGTTCCCCAGAGTAGGTCATGTCAAAGTTTTTGGCTTGTTTTATTTTGTTTTGTTTTTGCAGTTTGAGTGTGTATGAGTAGGGATAATGTTAAGGAGAACAAGTTTATAGGTGCTTAAAGCACCCATTTTCCCACTTAAAACTTTAGATCCCCACAAAAATGAGTCCTGGTCCATCTGCTTTTGGAGCTCTTGATCTATCATGCAATGCCTGATCTGGCCACCGTTCATTAGGTGATCTCTTAACATTGTATTCTGTGCTATTAACAAATATTCCAGTACTATGTTTTTAAAAACTTGAACATTTTAGCTGAACTATAATTCAACTTAGATATATTTCCACAACTTAATAATCAGAGTCATGAAAGAATTTTCCACTTTTTAGGGGAAAATAAATTATACCAGGAAAGAATAATGAAAATAGTTTATTTGTTCTCTAGAATATCAAGTTTTCTGCATTTAAGCCAGTGCATCAAAATTTAAATGCTGCCATAAAACCACTACTTTTCTTACCTCCCATAAGCGAAGAATATCTTGAAAACTAAATTCCCTTTTAAATCTTATTAGAAGCCATCGGAAACAAAAATAAAGATAGCCTGAATCTTGAGATTCTAAAGAAATGGGGGGAAAATACATAAAACCTGTTAGAAAATTATTTTAACGTCACAAGACAGCTGAAGAGAATTTATGGGTGAAGTGATGATGCCATAGACAAACATAATAATTTATATAATATTGCCATGCCTCTTTCATTGTCAGTTCAGGATAAAAATCTAATCATTGCTAACCAAAGGTTATTTGAACTATGAATGCAGATAGGCTAAAACAGATCACCTGATTCACATTTAACAATAGGGCATAATGCTTGCTTTAGGCTTAGAGATGTGTGAATTAGGAAAACTTGCTCTACAAACCACAGTTAAGAAAACTTGGGTCAAAGTTATGCATGAAACAGGTTGCCATCTAAAAATAAAGACTACTGAAAACAAAGAAAATAACTGATGCAGAAAATGGTCTAAAGGAATATCTAGAATAACTTTTTTTGCCTTAAATTATACATACCCAAATAGTTGCAGAATCCACTATCTAATAAGCGAAGTAAAGTACTCAGTTGAATTAACTGTGTCTTCATGCCTTGCATTTGCTCTTCAAAATTTTGATGCTTGATGAGAAGCAAATAGAATATTTTATGTGAGTACTCAGAAACAGTGATAAGACAATACAACTATATAAAAACATTTTTAAGTCTAAATCTAATTCTGGTCTTAACAGTTTATTTATCACATTTACATAGCCGCCTATCTCACAATAAAGTGATTCTAGGCGGCTTACATAAAAACAATAATAAAATCCAAATGTTAAAAACTACAATTAAAAGATCAATAATATTATTAGTAACAAGATAGTGGAGAAAATTGGTGTTAAAAACAGTGTAGCCATCTCATCAAATTGCCATTTCCTTGAGATCCCCAGGCCTGCTGACACAGCCATGTTTTAAGGGACTTCCAGAAGGATGTCAAGGATGGGGTCAATCTCACAGTTGATAGAATTATTTAATTCAACAAAAATGTAAATGAAACTATGATAAGTATGGATACCTCTGTTTCTAAATAAATTACACCATATGTCCAAGTGTATTCACATATGGCTGACCATATTCATCAATTCACTGAACAGATATACCTATATACTTCAAAATGTATGATAGCTGCCTTCTGAAAAGAATTGGGATAAATAACAATAATAGATTACAGAAGTTAGTATTATTGCATGTATATTGGGCTTGATGAATAATTATCTGCATGACAACGAACACAGGATTCCATTGTGTATGCTGAATTTATATGGAAAGGGCATACAGATGAAGTCTGTGTGTTTTCACACACACACACACACACACACACACACACACACACACACACAGAGTAGAATCCACACTAAGTTAATTCATTCACATATATGAATGAAAGAATTTTGTGTAGGTTCCACCCTTTTCAGCAGAAAGAAAAGCTATGGAGGAATTCTCAAAGAAAATAAATTGAACCCTGTTAGGTCAAAATCTTTGTGAATATGCATTCTATGCATTACTATGTTTGATCTCAGGTGAAACTCTAAGCATTTTATTCTATTATTCAGCCAAACAAGAGTCCCAGAGCAGCCTACATATGTTTGGCAAAATCCAAGAATTCCTATCTACCAGGTTATAATCTAAGTGACACCTGGAGAAATGGCTCAGGAGGGAAGAGAACAAAAAATCAGGTACCAGTTCTTAAATTTAAATACAAATTTAATAATGATCAACTAGAATGGAAGGTTCAAGCAGATTCAAGTTGCTAATCAGGAAAGAGAACTTCATAAGACACAAATTATATGTAAAGTCTCCTTTAAAAAACAATTTGCACTGTGACTATATAGGTACAATTCAGAATATTCTGTCTACTACTGACTTCATATATTGCAGCTATTTTTAACACTTTATGTCTGAGTATATTACTCAATAAGAAATATACTATGAAGAAACAGAGAAGGTGACACAAGGAAATAACGTTTTCCAATATTAACTTAAGAGAACAATAATACAGTTGATGAAAATATTTACCATTTGATCCATGTACAATGAGAAGCACCAGAAAGCATCCACTTCATTCTCCATCACATACAAAATAGGTGAAAGTAAGTCACTCATTCCTTGAACGTATCCTTAAAAGAAAAGCATGAATTTTATTTTATTTATTTTATTAATCAAATTTATTTGCCGCCCATCTAACATTTCTCCTTTCTGAGGTGCCAAATTTTGGAACTAAGAACAAATCCTCAAAAAAGATATACAAATAGGTATACATATACAGTAGAGATATAAATAAGTACCCAAAAATAAAAAATAATTCCAGTACTTTTTAATACCTTTTTATATGAAGGAGATTAAAGTGTTAAAAGTAAGTGTGTCTGATTAATTCTGGACTTCTTCCATGACAGAAGATTACAATATAAACGTACTAAAAGATAAATAAGAAATATAATAAAGGTATGTTATATTCTGTATTTTAAGATGTTACCTAATATAATTTACTCTTTTTCTGCATGTTATTTACAGTGCTACTCTACTTAAAAAAATGTTGAATGGTAACATGATATGGAGATATGAGAATGATATTAAATCATATATTAAATTAGCAAAGTTGACCATATCCTTTTAGACTAACATTAAATTTTATTTATTTATTTATTAAATTTATATGCCGCCCATCTCCTCCAGTTTGTGACTCGGAAATTCTCACAAGTGGCAGGATCATGACCTCTATTTTGAAGAGGGAAAAGCCTTTTCTCTTCTCCATAAAGAAAAATTAGTTACAGAAAAAATAGAGGATGCGGCCACATCTTACTTTTGGCAAATCACGGATAGTGAAACATAATACATCTCAGTTCTCGCTTAAGCAGTAAACCTGTATCTAGGTTCCATCACCCTAGATTTGGATAGGAGCTTATTTGACAGAATGTTCCTCCACAAAAAACAAAAATACACGGCTTACAATCTTCATCTTCTGGGAAAGTAATCAAATATTATTTCTATTGGCCATCATAAAAAGATCCCTTCTCTACTCTAAATAACAGTTTCTTCCTCCAATAAAATTGAGAAAAAATTAAAGAAAAAAGACATATTATCCACCATCTTACTTCACCCTGTCAGTATTAAGATGAAACACAAGTTTTTTTTTTAAACAGACAAAATATTCCTAGTTTCTTTCTATATTCAGAACATATTCCTTAGTACAACTAGCAGAATGTAAAACTCAAAAGTAATTATTTGAATATAATAATTACTGAATATATTAGATTTTAACTCTCACGTTAATGAATGCTGAGCTAAATAAATAAATGAACTGGAAGAAAACAACTGTAACATGGTTCATCTAGAACCAATATCCTAATATTCAAAGTGCCCCAAACAATTAATAACAGTGAATGAAAAATGGAGCTGAGAAGCAGAAAGAAACAACATAGAACATACCATTTGGAAAAAAGGAGGAACGGTTATTTATAAGGAACAAGGTAGGACAGATACTATCTCTGAAAATCTATATATTGTCAAAAATGGCAACGCCAAGACTGTATGCTAGATAAAAGTAGAAAACAGCAGGCACTAGTCACTCCTGTTGGTACCAACCTGCTCATGGAGGAAAAAGTTACCCTGAGATGGTGATTCTATAATCAAAAGCGCTAAAAGTGATCCTCTCTTTGTATAAAAAGCCCCATCTTATTCATCTCTTAATTAAAATGTTAAGACTGAACACATCAGACTGTTTTTCAAGATTAATTTCAAGAAATAACACTTCACAGGGTCAATAAAACTATATAAAGCTTTACTTACCCAGATCAAAGTCATACATACAATAGGTCATCAAAATGTCATGAAGCAGTATCAATCCAGGATTATTTTGACCCTCATAAAATTTGTTTGTTCGATCAGTTCTGTTTACATCCTTTTCTGGAAAAAAAAAAAAAAAAGCACAGATTTACTGCATTTTTGAAACAGCTTGAAACCTATGTTATCTGTTTACTTGCAGTAAGAGTAACTCAGATGTACTGAAATCATCTTTAAAAAACATACAATGTATTTTCATCCTAATAATAGGAAAAATGTTAGTTTATCTCTAATATTTATATTGTATGGAATTCTATACTTCTAAAAATTACCAATAAGACTTCTGTAATCCCTCAATCTATAGTTTCTTTTTTCTTGTTCTTCACTGACAGATTTCCACTGAAGCTTCATCCTGAAATACTCATCTCTAAAGAATAAAAAATAAATAAAAAATCATAAAGCATGATAAAGATATTGTGTAATTTGAAATATGGAGCATTTAAAAGAAAGCTAGTTCACATGGTACATTTGTAAGTAACTAGTTGGTAGTTACTACTTTGCATAGGAATAACATTCACACTAGAACCCCCAAAAGTTATGACTTTTCCATAGTCTTTAGCCTGTACAACTCTTTAAGAACACAAAATATAATTTAACAATCTAAGGATGATAACATTAAATGCTGTCCTCCAAACACACAGTTTATATCTCACATGACAGTTACCCCTATACTAAACCCTGGTTACACATATTTAGTGAAGGAACGGGCAATGTGTGGTCCACATCTTGTTTTGGGGCCTAAGAGAACCCACAGAACATACCAAAGAAATTTGGCAGCAAACCAGAAAACGATAAATGCATGCTTTATTGCCAATTTTTAACAATTGGCAAAATAAAATCAGTGTACAAGTCATAGACATACCCCTATAGAAAACTTCATATGCCTCCAAAATCTCAGCACAACCACTCACAATGTCATTACTCTACAAACTTAAGCCATCTTCCCCAATCCCACAGAAAGGCATGACATCCAGCCACCACAATTTTGCTGCTTCTGCTTCAACATGTCACTACTGTCTCACTGTTTTAAAATATCATGCTTACGTTTTCCTTTTCTGCATACTTGTCCTCTCATCCCTAGTACTATTCCAAGGATAGTAACCCAACAGGAATTTCCACACTTCTTTCCTCAAAGCATGACAAAGCCCCTTGGGAGAAAAAGAAAAAAGGATAAAGGCAACACTGGGCACTTTCTAAGTAAAACAAGAAGACCAGGAACAAAGAAAGCAAGTAGTTCCATAAGGGTAGGGCTGCCATCCTTAATTGCTACCTACTATTTCTATTGGGTCTTTGCTCAAATTCCTTTGTTTCATCTCTTGTGATGTAGTCAAGATGATTCCCATACTTTCATGAGTAGGTTAATTTTCTATTTTTTTATAATATTTCAGATTTTGGTTTCCCAGGCTTAATTTTGTAGCACTAATAAAAATAGTTTGGCCTTTCGTAACTTCTTCTCCGTATTATTTCTCTCTCTCTAGCCTGTTTGCTTTCCCTTGGCTTGTGTCATCAATTTTTAGACTGAGAAACCTTAGAAGGAATATGACTTCCTATAGTTATCAAAACATTTCATTTCATTGCTTTAAAAATGACTATGAAGTATAGTAACAAAGAAGTAATGTCTTAGCTTTGAAAGATTTAGGCAGCCATCCAAGTGGCATGCAGATAGGCAGATCATATCTGCTTTCATCTTCTTACTGATACTTCATCTGTGTACTTCAGAGCACATTCCCTCCTCAATGTATCTTTTATATGAATGATACAAATGAATGCGAGGTACTCTTTATATAAAAATGTAGATTTGGAAAAAAGTTAAACATTATAGTAAAGTTAGCACATTCTATTAGTTTCTCTCTTTAAGGATTGGTAGAATACTATTATTATTTGTTCTATATATATTGTTCTATATATTTTGCATACTGTCTGTGCATCCTGAATCTTTCATTCAGGAGCTCAAGTAGGCATACATAGCATTCCCTATCCAATTTTTCTCCATGACAGTAATCTTCTGAGGTAGGCTGTGCAGACATAAACTGACTGGTCCAAAGTAACCCAATGAGCTTCTATGGATGAAGATGGCCTTGAATCTGGACTCATCACCAGTCTTAGTCCAACTCACTAAACACTATACTAAACAATTTAACTCCAAAGGATTGTTATTCCTGGATTCTGGCCCCTACAATTGATTTGGTAATAACCAGATCACCATTATATAATAACATAGCACTTCTGGCTGACATCTACGTACTAATAATCTCTGAAATTGGTTTACAGTTTGTTTGTTTTTAATTAATGAATTATTAACCTCAAAACTAGTCTTAAAATAAATTGTTTTTCCATAGTTTTAAAGTTCATTTATCATTGTTAAAGGCTAATCAGACTTTAGTATTTCTAACTAGCTATAATATATAAAAAAAAGAATTCACACATTTTTCAAAGAGATAACTTAAGATATTACCCCTCTGAATATCATTTGTTTAATAGAGTCCACATTCAAGATTCTTCCTTCAGAATCCATATTCTTAGTCCACTCTTCAACTGATACCGGTTGCCTTCTATGAGCTTCAGGTCGTTTTCCTAAATCAATCTAAGACATGTATTAAAAAATCTGTTACATTATTGCCAAGGCATTAATTTTAAAACCACCACAAATGAATATCCTGTTATCATCTAAACTTCCAAGAACTTAAAACTCACTCGTGTAATGACTTCAAATCCTGGTTCTTCCTGTTGATTTATTTTTAGTCCTGGAATAGCATCACTAATGAAGTCTGCCATTTCTGATGGAGGCCGCTGCTGATTTGTTAATTCGCTTCCTCGTAAACTGTCAAAAATATAGTTGGTCACTTTGGAAAACCCTCCCATTGTTGTTGTGTAAGGATCCTTTTTCAATTTCTAAGAAAAACCAAGATAGAGTTTGTTTAGATGGATGCATGGATATGTGAAGAATGGTGAGATGTTGTGGTGAAGACTAGGCTCATCACAATAATATCACATTAAAATAAGTGTGTGTGTGTGTGTGTGTGTGTGTGTTTTTAATGAAACAGAACTAAGAAGCAAAACTTGAATACTTGGTTTAGAATTTGCAACTGCTACAGAATTCTGCAGACAGAATGCTGTGTATCCATGGGCTATGCACATGTTACATCAGACTATTAGCTACATAGTAGGCTTCAATATCTTGCTGCTGACACACAAAACCCAGAACAGCCTGGGTTTAAGTTACCTAACAGATCAACTTCTCCATTACAGATCTACACAGTCCATAAAAATAGAGAAAGCATTCCATTTATATGCCCTGAAGAAACCTATATGATAGATTATATGGAAGCTGGCTCTCTCTCTTTGGAGTGCTCCCCCATCTCTTCCCAACTCCCAATCCCCTGATTACTCAGGAAAGAAGAGTTTTATTTTTTTTTATTTATATATCAAATTTGTCACTTCTCATCTCATTGAAATGACTCTAGGCGGTTTACAGCAGAGATAAAATCAATTAAAATACAATATAAAAACAATCTTAATAAATAAATTCGGAGAATGATGGAGAATTGGCAAATAACTCAGGGAGTGTCGTCGGTTCTTATGTATTCTTCCCTAGCTGAGTGCATGTATACACAGAGGTTTTTAAACCTTTATAGGATTAAAGCTTCTGTCACTAAATGGAATTAGAAGCAGAACAACCTGCCATATTATGGAGAGGTTTTTGTTTTCCTTTGACTTCTTCTTTAATGGTATTTGCCAATATCCAGTTATCAAGTCGATAGTAGAGAGATACTGGGCATTACTTTGTCTACCTAGATCTTCTATACCAGGCATTAGATAGCTGTTGAATTAGTGATTAAAGTCACCTGTTGCATGTCTATACCAAACTAGATCTCACTGTTTGGTTTTGGTGCCAACACAATAGGGGAATACCATTCAATGTGAGATGGTTCAATCACTCCCAGTTTCAAAGTTTTATCCACCTCTTTTTCTAATACTTTCTGGAGTCTCTCTGCAACAAATGGGGTCTCTATCAGACTGGTTTGACATCCCAGTATCAATGACATGCTCCACTAACATGGCACACTGGTAAATGTAGTTTGGAAGATTTGAATCAGATTTTAGATATTCTTTTTATAGTGACAGATATTGCTTGATCTGCACTTCTTTATTACTGGTACTGTCCAAACCTTTTATTTCTTATCCATGAGCTCTTGATTATTCTTACTCCAGACAAGGACAGGATTGTCTTTTCTTATATGTCATTTTTAATTTTATATTTTTCACTGTCCAGATCAATTTAAGTCACTACATATTCAGCCAGATTTTTAGGGGATTTGCTCATTACTCCAGTTTTGACTATACCCATATACTATTTTGAAAGGACTAAATCCTGTTGAGGTTTTCAGTTCTTCCCTGTATACAAACATGAGGCATTGCAACCAGGTGTCCCAATGAGTGGGATACCATTCTGCATATTTTTCTTAACATGTGCTTGAGAGTCTGAATCATGTATTCTGTCCTCATATCTTTTAATACCATAGAGATGGGATTTTAGGGATGTTTTAGGAGGATTGACTAAAAATGACTTCCTTGATCTGTCAAGATATGATGAGTATACCACTCTATTTAATGTATTTGCTATCTGTTAAGTTGTAGGCAGGTTGAGACCCCTGTCATGTTTTTGCACTGTTTATTGTTCTAGTTGTTTTAGTCCAGGCTGTGTTTATGTGGGTTTTAACTGTTTTAATTGTTTCACTGTTTTTCAGATTTTGCAAGAGGTCCAGAGTCTTCTGGAATGGGTAGCCATAGCAAATCTCATACATTAAATAAAATTAAATTAAATTAGTAGTTTGTAGTGCTGCTGCCTCAGAATGTTCATACTACTATGTACTATGCTTAAAACTGGTTCCAGCATTACAAGCATATGTATAGCTTTACCCTTTACTCCTTTTCTCCTGACCAATTGGCATTCTCTACATGCCTGGCAGGCCTACTGACATCTCCTCTGATCCTTGGCTAGTAGAACCTACATAATATTTGGTGGAGTGTTTTTTCTCCACTCAAATGTCCAGAAAAAAGATTTTCATGTCCTAGTTCTAGAATTCTGTTCTATTCTTTCTTGAGCAACTGGTTTTCTGTACCTTATATAATATGTTATTGATAATTCATAAGTGGGTTTTTCAATCTGCTTGTTTCTGCTATCACTTCCTGGCAGCATGTTTCTAAAGAAGATTTTCCCTCTGTACATCCCCTTTATCAATTTCCCATGGGATGCCTCCAGTATCCAGGGACTTTCCTTTAGCCTTATCTACTTTCCTAAGGATATTCTCTTTTCAGATTTACTTATAACCTGTGATGGAGATTGATGTCACATTCAGCCCAAGAACAACAGCGAGACAGTCCAAAACAGCTTGGACAGTTAAGCTCCTTTATTAGCTTACACCTTACAGACAGAATCTCGCCAGACTAAATCTACACCACAACAACAGTTACTATAACCATGAGGCCCTAGGGAGGTGACAGTCTCATTCTCTTGGCTTCCCACACTCCGGCTGGGGACCAAGGAGGTGCTTCCCCTGGAATGTCTCTCCCCCCTCCTGGCAACCTTGAAGCTCCATTCCAGAACCTTCCCCGCTCATGCCTTCCATCACACAACCTAATCTGGATGGGAAGGAAGAACATCTACTGTCTCCAAAATTGCCTGTTCTCTGTCTCTGTTTACAATCAAAAGGGTAATTTAGTGATTACCCTAAATTTAGATACTGCAACCACCATAGTTTTGATCTGATAACTGCATAGTTGCTTTTGCTACCAATATAGGTCTACTATGACCATAAGTGCATACTAAAGTCTGTCAATTACACCCAGGACAAGTTCCATTAATTTTAACTTATATTGTTACTTCTGATCCCTTGTGGGTTTGCAACATGGCTGAAAAAGGCTCTTTTCCCATTTGCTTCACCAATCTTTCACAAAATGCCCTACTTGCCACATATATAACAGTTTCTATCCTCCCCTTGGTTTGTTTAATCTCATCTAGATTGGGATGAAGTTGCTTTTCCCTGTGCACTTCCTTTCTCTCCCTTTTTCTTCATGTTCTCTTCTGGCCTCCTCAGCTCTTCTAGCTACAAGGTAATCTTCAAATATGGAGATTGCCTTAATTACTCTATTTGGCTGATGTTCATTCACCCAAAATCTATTAAAATCAAGCTGAGCCAGTAAGACTTGTCCAAAACAGCACCATCCATAATCTCCCGAAAACCATTAATTTCTGGCTATAACCATTTTTTATCTAAATGTGCAGCCTTGCCCAAACTTATCTCACCCTTTTCTGTTTCTGTTAGTTATGTTACCTTATATTAGTAGAGGATCACTTCATTTACTTTCTTGTAATGCAATGCTTCCTAAGCGGATGGATGGATGGATGGAGACAGAGAGATAGATGCATATGCCCTCAAAGCCTTCCCTGTTAGGTGAATGAATTTAACCCAGCCATCCAATCTTCAACTGGCCATTTACATGATATTGTCACCTATTCAAACATAGTAAAAAATGACTCTATATCCTTAACTTCACTCAATTTATAGATGTTTATATTCTTAGCACAGGGTCCTCCACTCCCTCCTACACTAGAAGTAGAACTAGCTGGAGATGAAGATACTTATCCAGTGACTCCTGTCTTCTGAGAAGGAAAATAATCTCCATAAACATCTCCCTTTGGGCTTCTTTCTCTCTCCTTTCTTTTTCTGGGTGACTTCTAGTTAACTTAGCTTTCACCTTCAGCCTCAGAAGCTTCCAGTGCAGGATCTGAAACCATCTGCTTTTCAGCAGAAATCTTTGCCTTGTACTGCTCTGCTTGCTGGCACTGGGTATATGCTCTATGGATGTTTTCCCATCTCCAGGATAGTAGCAACTGTATAAAAGTATTTTGTAGGGTTCAAGTACTTTTCTCCTTCTTCCGGATCTTGCTTGGCTTCCTTGCTTATGCACCTAGCTTATCTGTATATGTCAGTCAACTCATTCATTCAAGATTTCAGGGGTTCTTTTGGCTATGACTGGGCACACATTAGGCTGGATAAAGGCTTTTATAAACTTTATTAAGTTTCAAACTTTCTATCAATACAAGACTTTGGCCTCTTCTCCCCTGCCCTCCTGTTTATTCCAAGAAACTATTTTAATCTCTTAAACCTTACATTTAATTTTTACCATAAATAATACACTACACCAACCTGTATTAGGCCACATGTTGGTTCATCAAGGAGATTTTCAAAGGACTGTGAAATACTCTGACAGTTTACAAGAATCCTTTTATCCTGTTGAGATCTGAGTGGAAAAAAACAAAAACTTTATTTCCTTACTGTCTATAATTCTGTTCCCTATTTTGGGTAAGCCAACAATAACTATAAAACCGGCATTTGAAAAAACAGTTGCTACAGAAAATAAACTGACCATATAATACTTTAAGTAGATATGCTTGTGTTTTCTACACATACAGTACAATACTGGTTACAAAGTTGAAAGTTGTTTATTACTTTTAGGCTTGAATTCACTACTGCCAGTTTCTTAAACAAAGCACTATTATTTTTAATATCACCTAAAAACTATCACCTATTCTGTTATTAAAGCCTAAGACTTTTAATAAATGTTATCACTCTTCAGTACTAACGTGAGTGGATGCATATGTGGCAGAGGATATGAAATTCAACAGAAGATTACATCTTGGCCTTCTGAAAATGGGACTGTTAATAAATAAAAACTGTGGTTTTCTAATATGGTTCATGAAACAAAAGTTGTACTGAGTCATGCTTAGCTAACCTATCAGAATGAAAAACCCTTAAGATATCTGCATTTTAATTAAACTTGCCTTCAGTAAGGTTTACCATAAATGAGAATTACTTAACTTGTTCAGAGAAGTTATTTATGATAATGCTACTATGGACACATAGACTGCTCCAGTATCATTAACTGGGGGGAAAAAAAACCCTCAAAATATTTATTCTTTCTCATTGATTTAAAGTTCTAATTTGGAACCAATGATTAATAAAGGAGTCTAATTGGTCAGTCAGAGTACTCCATCATGTCCAAAGCTCTACTGGTGACTAACAGGGAGAAAGTGAAGAAAGAACAATGTTATCTGACTTTTTTGATTTTTCTTTTAAAATGAATCACTCTCACTGTGAGTGGTAGAGGGAACATAATTAGTTATAGCTGGTCAATGGCTGATTTTAAGCTTCTGCAGAGTCAGATATGGATTCAAAGCTCACTCCATCCAATAACTAATACCCCACTTCTCCTTTGGCAGCATTCTAATATCATGCTTAACTAACCCAAGGACACTGAAGATTTCTCATTGTCAGAAGGAGCTAGCCAGCTATGGTCTAATAATCATCTACAATGAAATCACTTTTATTTCCCAGTGTTATTTTTCCATGATGAGTATCCTAGAGGTGAAGCTAGATATGTGCAAACATTTCATCTTTGCAGATAGACTGTTCCAGGGAACTCTGGAATGTCTTGTTTGCCTGAATCATGCCAAATCAGCTACAGTCTAGAGGTTTTCTGCAATTAAAACTTTTAGAATATGAAGTTGCTCATAGTACTGCAACATACACATAAACAAATTAAAGATGTTTGCCCTGGAACAAGGAAATAACTAAGAAGGAGGCTGGTTGGGAGACAAAGAGAAGAAGACTGCTTAAAAGTCTAGTTTTTTGCAAACTGTATTATAGCTTTTGAATTTAGTACTTGAAAAAATTCCATCAAATGTCTGTGTCAGTGGTTTCTAAACTATGGGTAATTACCCCCAAATAGGTAATTTGTGCATATCCTGGGGGCAATGAAGCAATTTGTAATTCCTCATTTGTGAGTCAAGTTCTAGTTTGGGACTGCCACTGCTGAAACACGTAAAAAAACAGTAGTGTCTCTTTTTTTGTGGGGGTAATGACATTATTCAAGACAGGGAAAAGGGGTAATTGGGACAGACAGTTTAAGAACCACTGCTCTATATTACTGATCTTAAAATAATTAACAAAAGTTTTAGCATATCATTATTCATTAAAAGTTACTCATTTTTATTCTGCTTCTACAGACAATCTACAGTGATGCTTAAATGTTTGTGAACCCTTTTGAATTTTCAATATTTCTGCATAAATATGACCTAAAGCAAAATCTGTTCCCCACTCAAGCCCTAAAACCCAATAAAGAGATTTATCAAGTAAATGACTCAAAAACATTATATCTGTTCATTGATTTATTGAGGAAAATGATCCAACGCTACATATTTTTGTGTAGAAAAACCAATATGTAGCTTTGGATCATTTCCCTCAATAAATTAATGAACAAGTATAATGTTTTTGACTCACTTGTTTCATTGGGTTCTCTTTATCTAGTTTTAGACCTGTACAGAGAACAGATAATGTTTTAGGTCATATTTATGCGGAAATATTGAGAATTCAAAAAGGTTCACAAACTTTTAAGCACTGCTATAAGCTGCTTAATCCTAAGAATACTTACTCACAAAGCACCACATATTTTTTAAGTATCTGGATGAATAAACTGCTATCACCATGATGAAAATGAAGAGCTGGAAGGACAACATCATCCTTTAAGCAGAATACCAAATAGGACCATCCCATTCCTTCTTTGTTTTGCTTAATTGACTTTAAATCTGTTAAACTGAAAAGGAAGGACCACTTGCTCTCGCCAGTTGTACGAACTGCAACATCTGAAGGAATAAATAAGATACAGTAAAGAGTATTTTCACAACTGCAGTATTCGATTATACTCTGGTTATGATTTCCTTGCAACTGGGGAAATTTCCTCTAAAATAAATACTTGAAATTTCAATACTTCCTGGCTAAATATTGAGTAATATAAAAAAAGCAAATAGCTATCCATTTTCAAAGATTTTAATTTTTAATTATCATTATCATTTTATCATATTTTAATATGAACAAGGAATCAGTATTTATTCATTCACTCATTTATTTTTTCATTTTATTTATCAAATTTGTCACTGCCCATCTTATTGAAACAAATGAATACATAAATAAGGATTTAGCATCCATAAATTGAGAAGGAAGCATGGAAGTCATAGAAGAAGACAAATTACTTCGCCAACCAAAGCTCTCTTTCTATGAAGGATGAACCAAAATACAATCTGGGCCTTCTCAGGTTTGGGGTAAGACATGATTATAGAAAGGCTAATTCTGCCAAGGGAGGCTTCAAGTAACACACCAGCTTCAGTTAATGAAAAATGCTTCAAACCATAGGTACTGCATAGAGCCACCCTCCCTCCCTAAACCCCAAACTGAATTGGGCATCATTTCTTCACTTTCAATTTTACCTCTTTAAGAATCATGTATGCATAATTAGAATAGATTGAATATCGTCTCTTTACTCTACTGAACCCTCTTTTTAAAAATTTTTATTACTTGAGAGTAGACAGGTGAAAAGCAGTACATTCAAATCATGAAACACAAAGTTAATACATTTAACTTTATTAAATATATTAAAATTTCTTAATAGAATAGATGTTATAATATTTTATAACATTGGTATTTGTTACTGGTTCTTTGTTATTCAAGAATATAAATAAAATATATAATTACTGTATAATTACTAAACTGTATTTTTACCAATAACAAGTTAACTAAAACAATTTTTAAAACCGTTTTATAACATAAAATGTTACTGTAAAAGGGCAAAGAGAAAGAGAGGAAACAGGTAACCCCATTAATTTCTCATGTAGCCCTTGAGGAAATGTAGAAAAAAAGTTATCTGATGCTAATCTAAAGTATTTATTAGATATTATAAAAATCCTTTAGCACAAGCACAGTTTTAGGTTATTCCATTCACCATGAGGGTAGACATTTATTTTGTTTTAAAAAATAGCATAACATTATAAATATCTGAAATCTCTAATACAGAATATGCTCTGCAGGTTCTCAACCATTCAAAAACATTTAACATTATATTCTGGCAGCAAATCAGCATAAATACTTAATAACGTAACGTGAGTTTACTGTGGGAATTAGAAATGTTTCTAGAGTTTTGGGGTTTTTTGCACTCCTTTTCACTTAGCAATTCTAAACAGATGATGTCTTATAGCAATAAAAGAAACATAACAGTGGTCATGTAGGAACCTCTTAAAGTAATTACCAAGATTAACCTACGCAATATTTTTTTCTTAAGATTCTATGTTATGAATCTTTGCAATCCTTGTAAGGAACCAAATGTACTAACTGGTTTCACAGACAAGGGTATAGTTGTGATGTACTGTAGCATGTGGCTGTGTCAGCTGGAAAGGACAATTACTTTATAACATAAGTTGTTATTAAAAGTTGTTTAAAATTTTGCTTTATTTAATTTGTTCATTATCAGTGCAGTGCAGTGACTGAATTTGTTTTGATGTATTATACTTACAGCATTTTGTAGAAATACATATTATAGTATTATGTTATAGAGGTGTAATCTGTTTTGTATTTGTTCTATTTTCAAAATAAATAAAGCAAATAAAATACTGTACATACATTTACCAAACTGTATTGTTAACAACTACTATAATGTTTATTAAAATAAGTTTAGTAAAAAAATCTAAAATGTGTTAATTAAAACATCTGTGTTGGAAAAACTTTGCTTTCCTGAAACTCCTATACAATATTTAACAACAGCTTTACCAATTAGTGTAAACTGTCTGATTTTAATTGAATATTTTAAGCATGCTTCTTCAAATGATTATTTTCCTTGTAGCATATAAGCGGAGGTAATAATCCTGAGGAGGAGTCAATGTATGAAACCACATGATCCAAATGCAAACCCACTACAGATAACTTTATTTTTGATGTTGACAGTTTTTCCTCCTTGCTACTCTCTTCATTTTCTGAACTCACATCTTCTTGCTTAACTCACGTTCTCTCATGATCTGGTACCCAGGATCACTCTCAATCTCCTAATCAACTAATAGTGCTTAGTTGCTTGCTGTTCCCCAGCTTTTTGAATTGTTTTGTGGAAACCAAACCTTCAAACTCCAGGTCCACTGTTGGTGAAATTTTGAATGTTTACTGCCCAGGCTGCAGCAAAGTGGGACGTTGCAACTGCAAACTGTAATTTTAGAGATATTGTATGGTGACTTGCCACCTTTCTTTCTTTCTTTGTAAAATTCTTCTTCCATAACAATAATTACTTTATCCAAAAATCACTTTCAATAAACTCTTTTGGTTACTAAAATGATGCCCGAGGCCACTGGCTGACTCATGGGTGTTACTTTTTTGGAGAAATATGCACTTACATTTTCCATCTCTTATGCACAGTGTCTTCTTAGATGGATGAACTGTAGCATTATCCAAAGTTAAGAAAGCCTTCTCTAATGATTTTTTTAGCATTAGATTTTGATAATATCTGACTTCTGGCACAAAGCGGCTATATAATCAGTCCTGAAAAGGTGAGCCATAAACATCCTTTTCAAGTTGTAATAAATGACTGCCAGTTGATGCCTGATGTTCTTCAATACCCCAAGGCAGTGCAATTTTCAAAAAATCTCCAAGTCCTTGCAGATTTTTGTCTGAGAGAATATGCAAGCCTGACATTCTCAGGAATGAGCAACCTAGTCTCTTATGTATTGTACAATTGGGGTACTATCAAGCTATCTCATTTGTTAGCACACTCAAAGCCTCACCAAAGATCTATTTATTAACAATGCAATGGTATTTACAAAACTGCCTCAGCAATCCATGCTAGTTTAAAAAGTTACATTCACATGGTTGATGACCGTATTAGCTTCTGATCTGATCTCACATTTACACAACCAAAAATGTTGTTGAACATACCACTTTACCACTACTGACTAACATTATGGTTGCTGTATCATTTTCATGTTTTCAAGAATGAATCACAGGTGATGTTCTGACACCAATGTTATACTGCGACCCATACATCTTGTCTTTAGGTTTGTGAATATCAGACATTGTTACTTAACACCATATTTAACACAGACATGTTAAAGAATCCACTTCCAGAATCTACTTTTGCAAGTAAGTCCAACTTTTCCCAAACACTTGAATTCACTCTTCTCTTTTTTAGGCCAACTCTGGAAGTAATGGTAGCAGGATCACAAATATGAGACCTTTCCCTGCCCATATTTGAACCCCTTGAAGCCATGGTGGAGAACTTTACCAGTCTGAGAATGCCAAAAGCCAGAGTCAGCATAAAGTCAATCTGTGAACACTGTAATGCCAGGTTCTGGACACCAAAAGCCCATCCATGATAATCAAAAGCTAGCCTGAAAAGCTGAAAACTAATTCAAGAAGCTGCAAGCTGCAAGGAAAGCCAAATCTATGAATGTCAAAAGTCAGACCAAGGAGCCAAAAACCAATCCATGAAAGCTGAAATCCTGTTAAGTCACCACAATCTACAAGGTTAAGTCAGCCTGAAGAACTAAAAGCCAGTCCAAGAAACCAGTCCAAATCATCTTAAGTTACAAGAACAAGTCAGAGTTTGACAACCAGTCTGCCCAAGAAGCTAGTTTGAGGTGCCACAAGGATAAGCTAGTCTGAGAAGCCAAAAGCCAGTCCGAATCACCACAAGCTGCAATGATAAATTGATTCATGAATGCCAAAAAGCTGTAATCCATAGATTGCCAACACAAGCGTGTGCACAGAATAAATACTGTTTGGCTCTCTATTGTGTGTCTCCTGATCTCAATTCGGAAGCCAGGCAACCCAATTGCTGGGAACACCAGACCCAGGTTGATGAATTTGAATTCAATGACCTTTGGATTCCAGGTCCCTCTGTAATAAATCCAGCCTCATCTATGACTTGATTGTGGACAAGGAGATAGACATAGCATGTATCATTGAGACCTGGCTGGCTGAAAAGCAGGGGAGTCCCCCTTGCTGAAATCTGTCCAACTGGGTTTGGTGTCAGGCATCAGTCCTGATCCTAGGACAAAGAAAGTAGTGTGGCAATTTCTTACCAGAAGATGCTGGCCACTATGATAATACTGCTCTGCAGATAGCCAGAACTATAGCCATGCTTAGCAGGTTGGGCCAAAGGGACAGGTGGTGGTGATGCTTGCCTTTATATTGTTCTTCCAGCTGCAATGGCAGCATGCCTTTCCAAACTGCTTGATCTCAGTGTAGAGGTAGTTATGGATATGCCCAGACTGTTGGTACTGGATGATTTTATCTTTGAGATCAGTTTGGGAGTTCATGGTGTCATGACAACCATGGACCTATCTCAGGTCATCACTGACCCAACCCACATTGCTGACCATACATTGGACCACACTTTTAACTCAAAGCAGATGAGATATGATCTGGTTCATCAATATCTTGTCATGGACAGATCACTTTCTCATGACAATAGGGTTAACTAAACAGCCTACTTCCATAGGAAGGGCAAGGTAAGATGGCTTACCCCAGCTTGATGGATCTAGAAGAGGGCTTCCAAATAGGACTTGGGTATTTCCCAGCAATCGTGATGACAGTTATATTGAGTGCCATGTTAACCTCCAATATCAGGGCACTGTACAGGACCTCCTCACCTGCTGATCCCATGTAGTCCCTTGGTTTTCCAAGGAGCTCCAGGAAATGATATGGGTAAAGAGACATGTGAAGACAGGTGGAAAATTAAAAGTAAATGACCAAACACAGGTACAAGCTCGCATTTGAGCCTATGCTGGGGTAATGAGGGTTGTAAAGTAGAATTACTTCTCTGCCTTTATTTCCTTTACAGAATGTTGCCAGCTACACTATTTAGAGTGTTCCTATTAGGGAAGGATGGGCCTGAAGAACCCATTAGTGTAAAATGTGATAATCTAGCAGAATATTTTGTGGATAAAATTATTCACAGTTGCTTAGAGTTGGAAGTTGGGTGGACAAAATTTATTGGAATAACAGAAGCAACATCTTGTGATCTTATCTGGGTGGTTTACACAACTGTAAATCTTGAGAAAGTATATAGATTTTTCCAAACAGCTCTATCACTTGTGGATTGGACCTTTGCCATAACTAGCTGATGAAAACAGTTATGGAGAAGACTAGGAGATGGATCCAAACTGTAGTCAATGCTTCTTTGAGAGAAGATGAGGTCTACCAGCTCTGAAAGCAGAATTAGTCCACCACCTCCTCAAGAAGCTAGCTCTGGATCTAGTAGGTATAAATAAGTATTATCCAATCTCGACCCTCCCCTTCTTGGGGAATTTTGCTAAGAAAGTGGTGGGACTACAAATGCAAAGGGCTCTAGAGGAAACAGATTATCTTAACCCATAGAGATCTAGTTTCAGACTTGGGAATGGGACAGAAATAACATTGATTGTTCTCATGAAAGGGGTTGGATGGAGGATTTACAACAAACTATGTCCTTCTAGACCTCTCAGTGGCCTACAATACCCTTCTGAGTCACCTACAATGGTTGGTAGCAGTGTGGGAGAAGTTAGAGCCTCTGCTGCTCTGTTACGAAATGCTCAGACCAAGGCCTGGTCCAATCTTCTAACCATTTAATATGTATAAGAAACTAATAGGAGAAATTGTCCACTGGTTCAAGATGAGGTATCAATATGTTAATGACACCCAGTTGTACATCACCACTTCAGGTCCAATGGAAGATGCTATAGAGGGACTGAACCAATGCCTGGTGGCTATACGGGCCTTGAAGGGGAAAACCAGGCTCAGACTTTACTCAAGTAAAACAGAATAGCTGCTAATTCAGAAAGCTTCTAGTTCCAGGACTGCACCATCTTTGGGCTTGTGCTCCCTCAAAACAGAAAGCTAACAATCTTGGGTATCCTCCTTGACTTGTGGCTCCTGCTCAAGAAGCAGGTGACACTTATGGCCAGGACGGCCTTTGTTCGGCTTTGACTGGTACACCAGTTGCAACATTGCCTGGAACAGGATGTACTGAGGATGGTCACTCATGCCATGGTCATCTCATTAGATTACTGTCATTCACTCTACATGGGATTGTCTCTGAAGACCACCCAAAAACTTCAGCTGGTCCAGAATTTATTTATTTATAAATCACATTTATAAAGCTGCCTAACTCATAACAACTCTAGGTGGCAAACAAGTTAAAATCAAATTCAATACGATTTGGCACCTTGCATGCTTACTAACCAGTCACATTATTGCCACATCACACCACTAATGCAAGAACTACACTGGTTGCCATGAGTGTTTCAACTGCAATTTAAGGTGCTGGTCACTACCTTTAAGGTCCTATATGGCTCAGGCTTTGGTATCAAAAAGGCCACCTTCCCATATAGATACTACCTCTCTGATCCAGACAACAAGAGTGCATATTAAAGGTCTCCACCATAGCACCTCTCCTATGGAAGAACCTGCCCCAAGGTAAGGATGGCTCCTACTCTCGTGGCTTTCAGATGGTTAGTAAAAACTTGGCTTTTCTGGAAGGCCTTCGGGGACTAACTATGAAGCCATAGGTGCTTAAACATCTGTTATTTCAGTTTTAAGGGTTTAAGATAATGTATTCCTTATTATTACATAACATCTGTAAACTTCCTACAGCCCACTAGGATTGAGGTACTGGATAAACTGCATAAATAAACAAACAAATAATGCACCGATTACACAAAGATTACATACAACATATATATTCTAAGTCCTAAGGCAGTGCTTCCCAAACTTCTTCCTTCATTACCCAAAACCGCTTATCAGAAAGTCCTTTTTACTTAAGTCAATTTAAATGTCCCTGTTATAATGGGTAATGGGTTCATGTATCATTATCCAAAGAAAAACCACTTTTACCCAATTTTGAGTAACTTACCCAGGTTTGGGAAGCACGGTCCTAAGGTGATATCTTACCACATATTCATATTCATTTCAAATTATTTGAATAATATATAGAAATCCTATGCAAGCATCTTCAGCAATTTTCAGTAATAACCAAAAAAAGATGTTACTAGATAAGAAAGTAACAGGTTTCTTTATAGATACAAATAATTATACAGAATGAAAGGCACAGATGCCTTTTGCTACAGATGGAATATTTTTAGTGAGTTCATTAAAAATAATCTTTTTCTTTATATATACCTGAATTCAGAATCTCAGAGTCAATTTTGTTATGAAAGACAGATGATCAGCATTATTAGCTGAGAGAGACTTCACAAGCACAACAGCAGTAGGTACCAGAAGTAAAAAGCTCTATACCCAGGAACATACCTCACAGGAATGAACCAATAAATTCACTGTCATATTTTAATACACTGTATTATTTAAGTACCTCCATTTGAATGTGGCTTCTTTTTAAAAGAGACGGTGTTGACCATATCCCATTCTGCTTCATAACTGTTCATATGTTCTGGCCCTCTGAAAGTCTTCTCTTTAGGAGTCTGTACCCACTCTACAACTGAACTGGAATCCTAAATAACATATCAAAACAACATCAGCAACCATTTTTCTTGTAAACCACTTATAAAATCAATTTTTGTTTCCATAACTGTAAAGAAAATTTGTTCAAGGAACATCACTTTTGTCGGATGCAATTTAAGTTAAAAAAACTCAGTAAGCCAAGCTGTAAAACAATGTACTTTGGAGAAAACTGCCAATCAAAAAGTCACAAAGCTTTGTTTTATGGTTCAGTTCAAGGAAAGGGGAAAAAAAAAATTTTAGCTTCAGAAGAAAAAGTCTTGCTCAGATACAGCATTGCTCAACCTTTCACTTATGCAGGCATTAGTCCATTTCCAATATTCCATCTTTATACTACTGCCACTTACTTTCTCAAATGTCACAGCAAGATTGCCAATGGGATAATGTGCTTCCCCTCCCCCGCAAACATTAGAGTTCATAGATCTACAGCTGAATAAAAAACAAATGTGAACTATGTAGATGGCAAACTGTGACAGTTTTTCTTTAAAATTTTAATACAAGAAGTCTTAGGTCAAAAGAAGTAATTTCATATTACAGTTAAAGAAATCAAAGACCCTTGATTTTCTAGTCTTACAGTTTGGGAATATCTCTCAATAATTACTACTTACACAAGATGTACAATATTATTCAAGGCTCTGCATTAGTCCAGAAAATCATTTCACAGGGCAGAGCCTATATTCCCTAAGCATCTCTAAATCAAATAAAGTGCTCATTTTCCTTTTAATAGTTATCACTGCATTTCAATCTGTCCGAAATACCAAGATAGTCTGTCTTCTATACCAGTAGCAAAGGAGAACAGAACATGAGAGGTTTATACGTCTCATAACCAGACCAAAATTCTATGAATTTTGTAACCTATTCAAAGGGTACTTTGGATATATAGGAACCAAAGGCTAGCTGAACCAGAGACAATTCATGTTTGAACAGAACAGAACACTTTGCAGGCTTATCCAGCAAATGATCATGATGGATAATGATCTTAATGAACTATAAAATGAATACTCGGGCTAAAGTACATACAGTTCATCAGAATGTACAGGTGCATGGAAATGTAGCAGCATACCAGAGTTGATTAAAACAATGATGTACCAAAGACCAGTTCTCCTGGAACACTGAAGTATGACAGATAGATAAAAGTACCAAGAATCAGGACATGAACTTCCATGATCAAGAATGAAGCAAGATCAGCTAGACCCCTCTCCAAATTGTCTTCTAAAACTGTAACAGTACTCCATGAGCAGATTGATCAAAAAACAGTTGGTCAAACACATTTAGGTTATGAAATAGATGACAAAGTTCAATATGTGAAGCTGTGAGAAGTATGTGAAGTGTGTAAGGGTGTGTGTAGTGTAAAAGTTTAACTATTCTACAGCTTGCTGCTTCATTTGCTGCTCTTCATCTGTTACTTCTTTCATTATCTTTTCCACATTGAAAAATCTTTCTGGAATCAAGGAACTACAAAAGATTTTTGGGAATTGCCTGAGTATTAATTTAAATAACCTCTCTGATTATATTAGTAGAAAAATCATGTTGACCAACAATTTGTACCTCTAATTAGATGTGCTGGAATTGAAAAATGTATTAAAGGGACAACTGTATTCATGCTTTGATTCAATAAACAATTCAGCAATTGTGCTATGTATTATTGCTTTCTGTGGTGATGATGCTCACCAGAAATAAGGAAATAACTTCTGTAAGTTTTTCTCCTCCCAAGATGACCTATTATCAGATGGTGCAAATAATATTTTATGCTAGGAAAGGCAACCTGAATCTTCTAGATCATGAGTGAGCAACAGCTCCATTTTTGCAGTGTCCACAACTCTGTGATAATTCAAAAGTCACAGCACTGTTTCCTACCACTTTGAAAGTATGCAATGTAAGCCCTACAATAAAGATAGAGCAATTAAAAAAAAGAAAACCCCAGAAAAAAAATACAAGGATGATGTGGCATCCACATCAACACTGCCTTACAAGCTATGATCCTGTCTTCCAAAAACATTAAGCATCAAAATGTTGCCCACACTTGTAGAGTAGAGGGATGACCTAGGAGAAGGAAACTGTTAGCAAAACATGAGCTAAATCTGGGAAAACAAAATGTGAGAAAATTAAAGTTGCCCCACCTTGACTCTCTTCGAAATAAGAGGGAGAGAAGCTGTGAGGCTTTCAAGATTCCATTTTAATAACCTATATCAATACAGCAGAGTTCCAGTATTTCTTATGGTGTCTGAAGGGCTAACAAGATACTTTAGATCAGGAATTGTGACCATTAGCAATATTAATTAGGGCTTCTGGAAGTTACAATATAGAGTACTTGGGAGGCAATCTGATTGTCTCTACCTTCATTTTATTTTTATTTCAGTTTTCTAAGGCATACTTCCAAAACTTTAACAAAAGATTGCTACAATAAATCAACATACCTTTTTAGCGTATAGAATGTTAGAAGAGTCTAATGAATCATCCAGTGGTCTCCAATCTATTATCACCTCAGTGCTCTAAAACACAAATGATGCAATTATTCAAAAAGTAATTCAGTAATGTCATATTTGTTTCTATTTACAAAATAATATTTATTCTACACACACAGAAACTGTACTCTATTGGAGAAGGAGAAAAATAAATTCACAGGAAACATGCTATACACTTTAATATTCAAAAGACAGAAAACTAAATTTTGATGCATGACCTTTTCAATGACTCGTAATAACCCAGATTGTAAACAGTCATGATCATCATTTTCACTTGAAGAATGAATGAAAACTCCTTCTTGTTCATATACAACCTAAAAGGTAAAAAATAAAAATAATTAAACACTGTTGTTTCATTAAGAGCATTTTTGGCAATCTGATGTTTTGAACCTGCTCTGGGGACAGAACCAATTACTGTAATGCAATTAGGGCCTTTCAGAGAAAGTGACAGGCTTGTATTGCATACTCACCAGGCTAATCATTTAATAAATTGGGCAGAGTTTGTATTAGAACAGAACACTGTATGTCTGGGAATATGCTGATATGAATGGGAAAATAAACAAGACTAGTTTTGCAATGCAAGCTATATTAAAATCAAGAGCTCAGAAACCGTTTACTCCATTTTTATTGATTCCTAAAACATGTTAGTCACAATTTCAGAGCAATGAACTATTAAAATAAAAATATAATAAAGCTATCAATTTTTAAAGTCCCTAGCAGAAATGAAAAAGTCAGGCTAGTTAAAACAGAACATTACACAGATACAAAATAATTAGAAGTTCTGAGAAAATAATGCTTCCTATGGGAGTAAGCAACCCTAAAAAAGACCACTCCCCATGGTCACTGCCTATATATGCATGGGCAGTTGGAGCAGGCTTTCAAGAACTTAAGGCTTAGGAATAAATGGGAAGAGACGTGCCTTTAAATATTTTAAGACACATTTCTATATTAATGAATCTACTTGATATATAGTTCACAATCAAGTTAAACTAATTTGGATTTGCTTATATTTTAGAAAATTAATCCAGAAGTGTTAGGTCTAACTTCCTGTCCAGTTGTCTAAGCCTTATTCATGATGTTGGCCACACATGAACAGTTTCAGGTTGACATGTAACAGTCATACACAAGTATGCCTATGCTCAAAATAAAGGCGAATGGAGTTAAACTTCCCTGCATCACACAAGCTAATTTACTGACTGCTTCAAATATATTGTATCATAAAATGAAAGAACACACAACAACATCATTGCAGGTTAACACAACTTCCTACCAGTGCATTTCATGATTATCCTGTAACTTCAACACTGAACACAAGTGAAAGAAATGTTTTAGCTCCCCCCCCCCCATGCCAAATATTATATTTCTCTGCACCGGGGATGGGGAGATTTTAGGCTTACTTAAGCCCATGATATCTATTTAGATTTTTTTTTTAAAGTTAGAACCCACAAATCAGCTAACCTGATACAAAAGGCAGGCCAAAGAATGCCAAGGTTGCAAACTATTTTACCCCTGATATATTATTCCTGATAATTCATCTTGCACAATCTAGTTTTATAAAAGGGTGACAAGCTTCAGACAGTATCTGTTAATTGATATTTTAGAAATACAGGCAAAGAACTTGAATCAGCAACAGTGGCTTCATGGGATACGGAAGACCTCTTTGATATTGTGCAGGTTTAATTTCTGGAATGATTGTTTGATAAAAATGGATTCCCCTGTTTATTAGTTGGAATAACTGTGGTATCTTAATCCCTCAGCTAGAGTTATTACAAACAGAATTACTTCTTCACACATTAAGGCAGGAATTTTCAAACCTTATGGTGCAGTGACTTCTTAAAATAATGAATAACTGTAACTGAACTTTCTACCCATCCCTAAACAAAGCTTATCAATATACTAGATACCATACCAGAAGTTACCAGCCAGCATAACCCTAGCAAAGGAAGATTTGATGGGGGGAGGGGGGAAGAAATAAACATACAATGTCCACCTTCCATACCTTATCAACCTAGGGTGGCCAACTCCAGCTAAAACCAGTCCTGGAAACTTTCTTCTTTTCACTAACTGTAATCTGTAATTACAGTACAGTACAAAAACTGCACTCCAAAGAAGGGCAAGGCCAGGACATGAACGGATGCCAGCCTGGATATGTATGACATGAGTGAACACTGCCTTGCCATCAAACTGAAGTAGATTCAGCCTGTCAGTTTTGGGGGGCAATTTTAGCCCAGTCACTGGAGTAACTCAACCCATTTTTGGAGGAAAGAGGGCAGCTTCTGGCCAAAAGCAACAAAGGTTGTTCTGGCCAAGGATAAAACATGTTTGAATCCTAGTTCTGATATCTGCTTGAGAACTCAAGCATGAAATTGTTACCATTTGCAGATATTTAGGGTATTACTGATAATGATCAAGGTTGGATAATTTTAGAATTTGGGAATGCAAATTTAAATTTAATCTCTGTTCACTTGAAAAAATAACATTTTGGAATAATTCTAATTTGAAAATCACTAGAAAATCTTTTTTAAAACAAACATTTGGACAGAAAACGCTGTTAATGTTTTGGCCCAACTTAGTAATCATTACTTTAAAACATTACATGTACTCCAAGAAGAATCTGAACTTCTTAAAATTACTGAATGGTGCTATATTCAATTAAAGTATCTTTTGATTTCTCAATTTGGATGTGATGTACTACTAGCTTATGAAAACTTTGCATTTCTTGTACTGGAAAGCGTTTTGGAAGACACTAAGTTTACTCATATAGATAGCTGAAAAGTATTACTAAGATAGATATAGTTTGCAAGAGCTCTGAGTGAAGAGTTGTAATATCGTATTTTAATAAATCAATTGTCAAGAAATTTAAATAAAGTTTCTTATGATTTTAACATGAGATTAATCAAACTTTATTTTTCATGTTTGCTGTACAACTCAATGGATATTTAAGAAGGACTTAGGGCATAAAAACTTTTTATGCTGGTGATGTAATAAATATGAGAAAACTAACATATGCCCTATGGTTGTCCTGTTTCAGTTTAATATTTATGCTATAGCTAATATGAATTTGGGAAGAGATATACAGTTTAAAAACATTAATACAAAGTTGAATTAAATATTGAAAACTTGAGATTTATTGATTTATGATGAAATTTAGCTAGCTTGGAGAGAAGCCAAAATAATTTTCCATTGTTCAGAAATATTACCACCCTAGATTTAAAATCCATTCACTCTCAATCTTTGAAGTGACTCTATTGCTAATGAAAAGATTGATTGATATGATACCATGTAGCCAATGTTTAATGTGTTGTTTAAAACTGAGTTGTTTGTACATACTTCTTGTAACGTATTTATAGGCATGTGCTTTGTTTTTTGGGGATTTTTTTTTCTGTTTATATTGTAGTTGTAGCTTTAAATAATAAAAATAAACACAATTTCTGAGACCAGGAATTTGTTTAGTGAATCAGAATGGAGTGGAAGCTATAATCCTGCAACACAAAAATAGATTCCTAGTTACTGGAAACGTTCTACACTGAGCAATATCACTGAGCTTAGGAGAAGAATTAAATATCTGAGAAACAGAAACATTTGTACTCTCACTGAAAATGATCCAAATGGACCAGTGGATGACTACTAACACCATACATCACTTACCTGTACCAAGCCCTATGAGAATAATAATGCTGTGGTGAAAAAAAAAATGCCCCACTTTAAAACCATTTCTATTTTAATTCATTAGATGCTAAGCACCTCAGAAGTACACTTTCCATCTATTTATCAGATGTCCTGGGTGCAGCCTCCAAACTATCATTTAATTGGTATTTTTTCTATAAGAAGCAAAAAAAAAGATCTGCTGGAAAAAGTTTTGTAAATCAAGCCTTTTCTGCATTTTACCCATATCACAGACAGCTCTTTTGAAAGAACCAATCAAAAAGCGACAAGCCTAACAAGTCAGAATGCAGTAAAAAGAATGGGGTTGGCTCCCTTCTGACACTTCATTCAGGGATGTACATATAAACAGGAAGGTTACAAAAAATCGTTAAACGAAAGAGTGACTCCACAAGGTCTTCCAAAACCTCCTTTACACCTCCCTCTTCAGTAGCACCAAGGCATGCCGATACAGGGAATCTCTCACGTGTCAGACACCTGTCCCCATTTCGGCAGGTCAAGAGGCGGTCCTCTTCAAACGAATGCCAAACGCCTCAGCCCTGCGCTGACACTACGTCCGGCCCGGCCCGAGGTCTGCGGGCTGCAGCCCCAACGCGTCTGGAGGACACCCTTGAAGCAAGACTAGTCCAGCCAGCGGCCTGATACCCTGCCATGTCAGTCCGAGATCCCCGTCAACCCTCTCAACAGTTACAGAGCTCCCATAACGAAACTGACTCTGCTCTCAAGGCAACATTACACTCACCGCGACTCAAAGATTTTATTTCTCTCACTTACCTTTCCGCCTGCCGGAGCTGCCATCTTGGCTACTAATGTTTATGATGACGTTGCTTCACGTGTTCCCAGCAGCTTCACAACAACCCCCACCCAACCGGGTCTCACCGGTCTCGGCGGCTCAACGCATGCGCAGGGAGAGGATGATTAGGATTTTGCGCAGTAAGTAGAGGCAGAGACCAATCAGAGCGTGTAGTAAGGGGCGGGGCTTGCTGTTGTCGCTGCCGCTTCTTTTACGGTTGTGCTGTTCTTCTTCCAATAGTCGTTTCTGCATACTCTGTGGGTTCGTGTGTCGGGGAAGAATGCTGAGCTTGATTTTTCGTGGCATGACAATATATACTTTAGTCAGAGGTAGCGTGATACCTTCCAGATGTGTTTTTTGTATGGCTCCCAGGAATATTAGCGTTACATTTCTAAGACAAGAACAAAAGCTGGTGGTAGAAATCTTGTTTTTCAACATAATTAATACTCCTTCTAACTATATTTTTTCAATCAGCAAAACACGTTGATTTCCTCAACTTACACTGGTGAGCTACTCGTGTCCAAGCTTTTGAAGCAATTGTATCGACTATTAAACGCATGAACAGAACGGGACAGTCTTGCCTTAGGCAGTACCGTATTGCCTTCACTACGTGAAGAGTATTCACGTAGTATTCAGAATTGAACACTACGTATTACGTAATACTAGTGAGTATTCAAAGTAGGATATTCAGAGTAGGATGCCACGGCTAAAGATACGTTCCAGATATGATCAAGCATGATTCCCATGTTTAGATGGGCAGTACATGTGTGTTCGTGTTCAGTCATTTAATCTCAATTTTTATTGGTAAGTTTTAGTAGGGGGTTTTTTTCCCCATAAAGTTTTTTAATATCAGGGAATATGATATAGATGTGTATCATTCGGAGTTGCAAAATCCTAAGCAAACCAATCATGAGTTATACTCAGGTTTTGTTCTTCAGAAGCTGGAGAGACTCTTGATAAAGCTTCCTTGGGTTGCGTGAGTAAATGCAACAGTGGCAGAAAAATAATGGCAACTTTACTGCCAGCACAAGAACTGGTAAAAAGGTGCCTGATTAAAGCATGATGAGATTGTGTAGGAGGGTATTAAAGGGTCCTGTGAGTGGTGGAAGTGGAAGCCCTGAAGCAAGGATTTTAGGTAACCCTTTATTACTAAGGAATAGAAGAATGCTATTGAAATGGACATTGTAAATCACTCAAAAGTCGGGGGAAAATGTTGGCTTAAAAAGTTCATCGCTTTCATCATATATACATTAATACTCAAACAAAATGAGCTTGCACTCTTAATGCAAGAGGAAAAATATGATTTAAAAGATCTGGGCATATCTCCCATAATTGGAATATTTTTATTTATTTATTTATACATTCGATTTATTGTCCGCCCATCTCCCCCCAATGGGGAACTCTGCGCGGCTCACAAAGTACATATAAATCTAAACCCTAATCTTACAAATCTTACAATTATACAATTAGTGCTTGTTACGCTGTGTGACCAGCAGGGGTCGCTAGGGGGTCATCCGGGCTTTTCCTCCTCCGTAGATCTTCCTCGCCGCTCGCTTCGTTCGTCACTCATGCCGGCTGCATTCGGAGTTCGGCCAGCACCGGTATTTTGCTCCCCCGCGCAGCACCGCCAGTTCCTCTCATCTAAACGGGAGTACCCATTTATCTACTCGCAGATGGAATAGCTTTCGAACTGCTGGGTGGGCAAGGAGCTAGGACAAGGGACAGGAGCTTACCCTGTCCTGCGGAGCCGGGCCTGAACCGCTGGAGTGCCGATCATTTCTGACCGGCAAACTCCAGCGTCATATTCATTCAAAAGGAACACAAGCACAGCAGCCTTTAAGACTGTGATTTCATCATCATGCATGTATCACCACTCCCCCACCTCCAACAATATAATAGAAAGGGAAAGATTGCCATGTATAGTAACAATATCAATTCTTGCTCAGAAGTCCAGGTGAAGGAATTTGCAATGCTGTAGAGAGCATATTATTTGAGATAATCGGAGGAACAAATGAAACGTCTGTAATTGTCAGTCTCTACTATCACCTTTCCATCCGAGAAAAAGTTGTAGATCATACCTTTTAAAAGCAAATCGCAGGTACACTAGTGCTTAAAAGTTTGTGAACCCTTTTGAATTTTCAATATTTCTACATAAATATGATTTAAAACTTGATCTGTTTTCCGCACAAGTCCTAAAACTAGATAAAGTATATATAAATTGGAAATAATAATAAGAACCCAATTAAACAAATGAGTCAAAAACATTATACGTTCATTTATTTATTGAGGAAAATTATCCAATCCTACATTGTGGCAAAAGTAGGTGAACCTCTGCTTTTAGTAACTGATGTGCCCCCCTTGGGCAGCAATAACTGCAACTGAATGTTTCTGATAACTCTTAATTAGACCTGCACGTTGGCTTGGAGGAATTTTAGCTCATTTCTCCTTACAGAACAGCTTCAACTCAGGGATTTTGGTGGGCTTCCTTGCATGAACTGCCCGCTTCAGATCCATCCACAACATTTCTATAGGATTAAGGTTAGAACTTTGACATGACCATTCCGAAACATTAACTTTCTTATGCTTTAACCATTCTTTGGTCGTATGACTTCAGTGTTTTGGGTCATTGTCTTGCCACATGACCTACTTTCTCTAGAACTTCAGTTCATGGACAGATACCCTGACATTTTCCTGTAGAATTTGCTGGTACAATTGAGAATTTATAGTTCCATTACTGATGACAAGCCATCCTGGTCTAGAGACAGTAAAGCAAACCCAAACCATGATAGTGCCGCCACCACGTTTCACAGATGGGATAAGGTTCTTATGCTGGAATGCAGTGTTTGCCTTTCATCACACATAACACTTTTCATTCAAGCCAGAAAGTTGTATTTTGGTCTCATCTGTTCACAGAACATTCTTCCAATAGCCTTCTGGCTTATCCACATGGTCTTTCACAAACTGTAGATGGGCAGCAATGTTCTTTTTGAAGAGTAGTGGCTTTCTCCTTGCAACCCTGCCAAGCACACCATTGTTGTTCAGTGTTCTCCTGATGGTGGTCTCGTGAACACTGACACTCACCAATGCAAGAGAGGCCTTTAGTTCCTTAGCTGTTACCCTGGGCTCCTTTGAGACCTCCCAGAGTATTACACGCCTTGTTCTTGGTGTGATCAACCTGCGGAGAGTGACAATGGCATTGAATTGTCTCCATTTGTACACAATCTGCCTGACGGGACCGCTGGATTCCCAAGTCTTTGGAAATTGTTTTGTAACCTTTTCCAGCCTTGTGAACATCAACAGCTATTTTTTGGAGGTCCTCAGAAATCTCCTTTGTTCGAGTCATGACACACTTCCACATACCTGTGTTGTGAAGATCAGATTTTGATAGTAAATACCCAGAATTCCCTTCTTTAAATAAGGCAGGACCTCCCACACTCACACCTGATCATCATCCCATTGATTGAAACACCTAATTTTCCCTTCAAATGAACTGATAACCCTAGATGTTCACATACTTTTGCCACATACAAATATGTAGCTTTGGATCATTTCTCTCAATAAATCAATGAACAAGTATAATGTTTTTGACTTATTTTTCTCATTATCTAGTTTTAGGACTTGTGTGGAGAATAGATCATATTTTAGGTAATATTTGTGCAGGAATATTGAAAGTTCAAAAGAGTTCACAAACTTTTAAGCACCACTGTAGCTCAGAGGCATGAAGTCATAACGATGGGAGACTTTAGATTGCCAGATATCTGTTGGGAGACAAATTCTGACAAGCATGGTTCACCTAGGGAATTCTTTACCTTGTTGACATTTTTCTTCAGATGCTAAAGGAGGAAAACTAGCTATCCTTGATCTGATACTAATTAAGAGGGAATATTCAGTTGAGGAAGTGGAAAAGCAGAAACACTGGGGAAAAGTGGCCATGTAAAGCTAGAGTTCTTGATTTTTAAGGGAAATTAAAACTGAGCATAGGCAAATATCCTGGACTTTAAAAAAGGCTCAGTGTTCAAAAGGGAAAAAAAAGGACCAGAATACCAGCTCCTCAATGAAGATGAGGATGCTATCAGTTAGACCTAGATAGACTAGTCACTGGAAACAATGAATGATGGCAAAACTTTAATTTTGAATACAAAGGCAAACATTGCAAAAGATCCTGATACTTGGAAAAATCAAAGGCAAATAAAAAAAGAGACTGTCAGAAGACAAGGTGGTTAGATACTATCACTAATGATATAAACATGAGCTCACTAGGACTCAGAGTTATTAACAGACAAATCTGGTGAAACCTGGTTATGAGTCAGAAACAACTGAACAGCAATAAAGCAGAAAAGACAGAGCTACTGTATGTTTATTTTGGTTCTGTCCTCTCCAGTCAAAACCTTTATATTTCACCAGGAAGTTGTAAAGGGTAGGATAAAAGATTAAAGCTTGAGACTGATAGAAATATGGTCAGGGAATGCTTCTTTATTATATTAAAGCTTGAGACTGATAGATTAGATTAAAGCTTGAGACTGATAGAAATATGGTCAGGGAATGCTTCTTATTAATGATGCTTCAGAAAGTACTCCTAGATATAGGCCTAAGGTACCAAGTGTGTAACTAGTAGTAGATGGTATCTTCATTTATGATTGCCATCTGATTAAGGTTTTGAGATCAAGATCATAGATGCAATTCTGTTAATAGAATTCAATAAACTATTTGCTGCTGTGGCTGGCAGGAGTGAATTGTTTCAGCCAGAGCATCTGCCATTGTATTTCTTATCAAAATTTTTAGATGTTTTTTGATTCACAAAACTTGTGATTGGTAGCTTGATAGTTCATGCATATTAACACTAGACCTTCAATGTCTATTAAGAATTGATTCATAAAATTTACTTTGTAAAATACAGTATTAATAGTGAGAAAACTTCAAGCAACAGATAACTAGCTTTATTAAAATACTCCTAATTTTACAAAGTGGTGTTCAGTCATTCAAGGTTGTCTAAACTCCACATCAAAAAGAATCCTAAAAATAAAGTTCTTTAAAAATAAAACACTTGAAGTACTGCATTTCTATAATCAGTAATTTCTATAAATCTTAATTATCATATAAGCATGTATTAGATAAAGCTGAAAGAATCCAAATCATTTATTTGTTTCATCCAGTATGCTAAGCCTAGATGCTTCAGACTAACAAATTTTAGTAAAGATGTAAGCTTTCATGAACTACTGCTCACTTTTTCAGATGCATAGAGTGTCTAAATTAATGTTGGATTTAATTTGGGATGAGGTGGTGGAAAAAACAGGTTGGCTATGCAGAGGTGAGACAGATCACAATATTATCAATTAATATGTTACACACTTTGTTGAGACCTTCTGAGATGACTGGAAACTTTTTCATGAATGTGAGTTCAGGATTCTCTCAAGTGTGCTTGCAAACTTTCTTTGTTCTAAAAACAGGTACAGTGGTACCTCGGGTTACGAACGCCCCCCCTTACGAATTTTTCACGATACAATCAGCTCCGGCCCCAAAAATTTACCTCGCCATGCGACCTCCACCCTGCGCTACGAACCGGATCCGCGGCCATTTGCCCTGCTGCCACGTGGTCGCGGCTTCCTGTGGGCGAGATCGTGGTAGCAAGGAGACATTTGGTGAGGTTTGTGGTGTGTTTTGTGGCATTTGGAAGGTCTTTGGTGTGCTTGTCAGCATGGCTCCAAAGAAAATGCAGAGCCGTATGTATTTACATTGAACCTTATGGGGAAATTCTCGCGGCGTGACTAAATTTGGAGGGCGGATTAGCCATATTTACACTGAACCTTATGGGGAAATTTGCCTCGCAGCGCGACCAGATTCGGAGGGCGGAACAGATTAACCGTATTTACATTGAACCTTATGGGAAAATTTGCCTCGCGGTGCGACCAAATCGAGTTGCAATCAGAGTCACGGAACGGATTAAATTCGTAACGCGAGGTACCACTGTACTTTGAAATCTATAATGGAGTATCCTGGGAGATTAAAATACTCTGCTATTACTTTGTCCTTGTTTTGAGTCCTGCTATCAAACATGTGCCCATTAATTAATTGCATTAAGCTGTCCTGTTTGTCCTACCTAGAATCCAGAAGGGCATTGCTGGTAGATGATGGCATATATCACATTAAAGGAAGAGCATGTGAAGATACCTCTGATCTTTGGTATGATGTTGTTGGAACATATGTTGGTTCTGTTGGTGCAAATATGTGGGCAAAGAAGACATCTGGGTTTGTTGAGGGCTTGCTTCTCATGTTAGCATCTTTGTTCTGTTTCTTGTGAGATGTGCTTCAGGTTGGATGGTTGTCTGTATGCAAGTATAGATCCTCTGCCTAGGCCTGAGAAACTGCAGTGTCATTGTCCAATATGGGCTGTAGTTTATTAATAATGTGTTTGAGTGGTTTGAACTGTGAGCTGTACATGACAACTAGTGCTGGTCTGTTGTTCTGTTTGTGTAGTCAGTCTTTTAATACTTTCAATACTGCTGTGAATCAATTTGGCTCTATTGATCTAATTGTGTGGGTAGTTACAATATTTATTTATTTATTTATTTATTTAGCTAGCTAGCTTGTATGCCGCCCATCTCCCCCAACGGGTGACTCTGGGCGGCTCACAATAAAAACACAGCTCTCACCGAGATGGCTAAAAACTATAAATAATTAAAAACATATTATATGTTTCCAAAGCCTCAGGAATAACAACAATATCATAATCAAACAAGTTGACAAAAGAGGGACTGCTTTCTTTATGGACAAGGTGTACTATGTCAAGGAAGCCAAGAAGCAACTAGCATCAAATTGTACCAACTTCTATCCTCAGATCCCACAATAACTTATCAGAAAGACCTATGAAATCTGATGAAAAAAAAAATCCTAAGGACATACAAATCTGTAACTACCTGGAAACACCCCAGGAGCTCTGACCAGGCATTTTCTACCTACTTCCCCAAATAAAGCAGACAATCCAGACTATCCACTTATCTCAAGCAATGGAACCCGCACAGCTGCCATACAAGGTTTCACAGATTCTGTACTCAGACTTTATGCCACCAGCACTCTAACAGTACCATTTTAACTAGCATGGAGGTTGAGGCACTATACATCAACAACCCTCAAAACATGAACTTCAAGCCGTCAGGAACATTATCACTGATGTCAAAATAGCACCCCTTGCCACCAGATTGTGCGGCTTTATGCTCATCCATAACTACTTTACCTTTAGCAGCAACATATACCTGCAAATCAGTGGCACAATGATGGGTACACATATGGCTCCACAATGTGCCAATATCTTAATGGCTCAAATAAAATACTTTCTCAGCTCTTACTCCCTAAACCCTCCATTATTTGAGATTCATTAACATTTTCATCATCTGAATCCATGGAAAAGAATCTCTCTTCAAATTCCATTAAGATCTCAACTTTCACCCCACCACCATCCATAGTCTTGATCTATATACAAAAAAGTTCACTTCCTTGATATCACCATAAAATTGTCCAATGGATGCATTAACCCCGTTTTAGAACAGAAAATTTAGCAGCAGAGTTGAGAGACTGCTAAACTCACATACATCAAAAGATTTCAGGCCATCTCCAGTCTGAACAAAATGGATGTTTAACATATTACTTTTATTAATTGGTGTAGTTCTTGAAATCTGTCTTATATGTAACCTGCATAATCTGTTTTTCTCTCCCTTCTACCCACCTTATCCCAATTTAAGTCCTACATCAGTTTAGCTACTCCATGCATCAAAGTGAGCTCTAGTTCATGAAAACCTATGCCTTTTAATAATTTTTTTAAGCCTGAAAAGGTGCTACCAGAGTCCTTCTGATTTTTGGCCACCATAGACTAACAGTGTTCATTTTACAATGTATTAGCAATGTATCTGTTATCAGATTTATAGGCCTCCTTGCACAATTTTATTTTGTTGACTGATCTTGAATCTTACTAAATTTTCACTTGCTGACTCAAAATGTGGAATGTTGGGTTTTCTTGTATGAACTAAGTTGCTATCCCCTCAGGAAGTGCATTTCAGCTTCAGTCCTTTATTTTGGAAATAAAATTAAAAAATATATAAAATACGATCAGTAAGAGTATCGCAGTGACTTAATTAACAGAATATACTATACCGTAATATAGTATGTTTGGTTTTGGCTTAGCATGATCTTCAATCCCAGCCAAAAATATTTTACTTCCGTGATTCCCAAACTTTTTAGCTCTGTAGGTACTTTTAAAAAGTTGACATTCCATGGATGATGTTACAAAATAACCCCTGGGATGTGGCATGCCTATTAATTATGGATTTATTTCCTACTTCTTGTTCCTACTTCCCAGAATGCTCTCTGCCACTGCATTGGGAGGTTGGGGGGCAGGAGGGCAAACAGGCTCACTTGTTGCTGCTACTCTCTATTCTCATTTTCAATAAATGCCTGCAGGGTATCTATGTGTTCCAAAAACATTTTGGAAATAAAAATTACATTTTGTTGGTACAGTGTACTGAATAAATGTAGTGGCTTAATGAACAAACCCCAACTAAATTCACAATCATAATGACTGACACACACACACACACACACACACAATAATAATTTTAAGAATTTTGATTATAATAGTAAAGTCTAATACAACTAACTATAAAATTACTCATGAAATGAAGCTTATCTTAGATGAATTGAATGCTTTACTGTTCTTTAAATACCAGTGTCCTATACTATACAAAAATTACATTGAAACTTCTTTCAGTTTAAAAGTTGTTTGCCATTTCCAATGATGGGTTAATAACTGAAGCATCTAAAACTATATTGAATCAACTAGCAATTCTGCATTTTGGACTACTACCTTAAAAACAAATCATTTATTAGGACTGTTAAATAGAATAAAGCAGCCAATTTTGGCCATAGATGCAGTGGCAGCTTTTCTGTTACTCGGGAACTGCCTGTCTGTTAAAGGACAGTGATGGTATGCCAAACAACCTACCCTGGTCTCCTAACTAACTAGTTCCATAGTCTACATGAAGAATTATAATTATGTTCTCTGCTTCCTGGAAATACATTCTTTGAGTAAATAAATTGCACTCACTTCAAAAATCTTCCAAAATATAGTATCAACTACCCAAATTATGAAAATATTGGAAAGGTTAACATCCCAGTAAAATCTGTTTACTAATATACAAAATTCTCCCATTAGTCTTCCATCTGACATAAATACCAGAAACATAAATGACCATGGATTTAAAGGTAAAAAGATTATAGCCTTAAAGTTGTATAATTCAAACACGTGCCTAGATGAAACATTCATCTGATTCCCCATCTTCAAATGTTAGTTTCTGAGAAACTTGCAGCTTGCTTCTACTGGTAAGCAGATGTCTGCCTCCTTACAAATACTAATTGGCAAAATGCCCATTTTCAGCTTTTGACTCTCCATGGAAAGCTTTTTTACAGTGTTACAGCTGTTTAAATCCTAACACCAGTAAGCATTTAAAACTATATAACAGCATATCTAGCACCATTTACAGAATAACATGAACAAGGAGAGCAGTTCATATAATTTGAGGTGGAAGAATACATGCTCAAGTTCTAAAAGGAAGTGATATATAGCTACAGTATTAGGAAAGTGAGTTAACAGTACTTTAATACAATTGTACTTTATTTGGAAATAAACCCTTTTGGCTTAAATGGGATGTACTCCCAGATATATATATACATGGGACTGCTGCTTTAATTCAATTTTGAGGGCAACTATTTAAGAAAAAAAATCAGGCAAGCAGAACTTCATGTGACAAAATCAAGTCAGTCAGATACACCAACTGTATTTTGTGTTGTGCGTCCATATTGAGAGATCTGAAGTTGAAGTCTTCAGTAACCATTGTTGAACAGCTTAAGGGAAGAGTTGTCTAATCTCACTCATTTCCAGAAACAGTATTAAGCAAGATTGCTCCAACCATGTGTAAGTGCTCTCTATTGATGCACTGCACACCAGCTATTATTTGAACAACCCAAAATACCATGCAAGAGGAAAAATATATATATATATGGGTTATTATATGGAATCAGGAGGAATCTGAGTTGGGCAACCTAGAAATATAACCAGAATATTTCCGCTTACATGAGTTGTGTTCTTGTCTAGAATCAGGGTACCAACTTTAATCTGGAACCGCCCTCAAACCTCAGCAGCGTGCTCTTCACTTACTAAAGAATTTTGTAAGACAATGCTCTCTGCATCATCTAACACCCCGTATATATTTTACAATGATGCACCAAGGCTCATTCCAAGAGCATATTTGACCAGAGGAAAAGGGGCAGGGGGGGCAGAGACACCAAAGATTGCTTGTAGTCATGAATATGAATGTAGACGAAACCATTAGTTCTAAAATCAGTATCAGTTTTGCCTTTGAACAGATACTCACAATTGTCCTATGTCAAATACAGTTCAGAAAAATAGCTGTAAGAAGTTGATACTAAATATGAATATTTAATGAATATAGAGTAGCTTACAGCAGCACATGGTAGAAGTCACAGTAACCAAGCTACTTGAACAAATGTATTTTAACAAATCATTTAATTTACAGTTTCAGTAGGGATTAAGGTACAGAGTACAACGTATATATATTACCCAGATTATGGCCATGTGTGACAGCTAATTTCTTCCTGTTGACTTCAGTTGATTTTCATACATCAACTTTAATAGGATTATAAACGCATGCAGTGTTTTCTAAAACGTCACTCTTAAAGGTTCTGTGTCAGTATCTGGAAAGTGGCATTTATGGGATGTGTATCCAATTCCCAGTGTTCAGTGTTTGAGCTTGCATATTCATTATATTCATCATAGTACTGAAAATTCAAGCCATCTGAAGTGAAGTTAGAATCACACAAACCAATTTCTAAAAGCAAAATCATGTATGTTCCATGCCAAAATACTCCCATTACCAAATAACCATGTGGCATTTCCTTCAGGAAGTCAACAAATATCCTACTTTTGATGTAATGTTGCTTTGAAACAAAAACATTTTCAAGTTTATTTTCTGTATTTCCATTCCTTCCGAAAATACCTTAGACATAGTTGATAACTGGAAGCTCTCAAAAAGTGGATTTAAAACAAAGCTTAATTCCTATCCATTTTTAATGGATTTTTAAGTGTTGCAGCTGTTATTTTAATTTCTGTTTTTAACACAATACATAGCAAGGATATAAGGACAACAGAAGTTTTATGAGCAGGTCTTGCTTATAGATGATCAAATAAAAGAAGCCACATTCACAGGTATAAATTCTGTGTGTCATAACCAGTATTTTAGCCATGTCAAACTTGTATTAGTAAAAATAAATGTAACAGTTCACAACATTCCAACTAGGTTTTTTGGACTGAGAGTGTTATAGATCAATAGTTGCTAGAAAAAAATTCAGAAACATATGTAAACTTTAGAGCAAGGAAAAATAATTATCATAATCTAGCAAAGAGAAAGTCAGCAGTAATAGAACTTGTATCTTTCCACCATTTTTCACCTCACAATCACTGACAAGACTTGTGTACATATTTCTGCACCTGCACTTATAAAAGCAGATAAAATATTTAATGTGTAATTTACAATTTATTTTACCAGCATGGAATACAGGATGAATATATCAAAGTAGTCAAGCAGTTATATATCAATGGTACCCCTGCAAAAATAGTATCCAGATATCTGCTAATTAAAAAGAAATTGATTTGCAATTGTGAAGAGATATAGCTCGATCTACCACAAAATACAAAGGGCTGCAAAAAATGTCTAATTCCAATAAGGTGTATAAGTTATTAAATAATGATCTCATTTAAAATATAAATGAAGCCATAAGTCTTTCTCACATGCAATATTATTCATTATTAAAGAAATATGTAAAAAGGCCATCAGTTTGCTTTGTTAATCATTGTAGAAAATGCCAATTCTCTGGTCACATACTCCACTAGTTTAGCACTTAATGGTACTGAATTGTTACAAATGATTTTAAATACTGTTAATTCCAATTCTCCGCTGATAAAGAATGAGACTTTGAATATGGCAGTCTTCACTAAAGGGGCAAGAAGCACAGTCTTGTACAATTATCCAGAGGAGCAGCAACCTCCACTACTCTGGGCTGCTGGCTCTTCATCAATTATTTGTATTCCCCGCCTTGTAGCTCCTGATTGACTAGAACCATTGCCTCGTGCTCTCTCATCAACTTGCGCAGTTTCTATCATTCCTAGAATACAAAAATATTGTATTACATTAGAGAATGTATAAACATTGAGTAGAAAAGCAATTGATATTGTACACAAATTTAGCACATGCAAGTTTTATAAAACATTCTTTAAACACATATTACTATTAAGTTAATCATCATTTATAAACAGAAACTAATTTTAAATACCCAGTATTATATGAAACCCATGTGTACTACTGAACAGCTAAAGCTAGTGGGAAATTGTCCTCAGAGAATCAAGTATGATAGCAAAGATAATTATTCAACATCAATTTGAATATCTCACTGTTAACCTGATATGAAGAGAGCTTACCACCTTTTAGACAGTAACCATTCTATTACAATGATTACTATCCCAGATGATTCTACAGTAATCCATTACTGACAGGTATCAACATTTTTCTGTATCCAAAAGATTCCTGAACTCTAATGTGGCTGATAAATGGGCATGCACAGCATTAATAATAAGCAATAACCTTTCTCTTGGGCATCTTCCTATGTGGCTACTGCAAAATAAGGAGGGAACAGCTGCAACACTGGAGCCTATGGCTGTGACTTGAATCCAATCAGAAGTGCTGGATGGGCTCCCCCAACAGGACTTTGGAAGCAAATCAGAAGGAAACATTTTTCCTTCTTGTCCAATTCCAGGCCATAAACCGAGGGGATTTTGTACTATAGTCTAAATATCAGCATTGCCAGCATCTCTTCCCTGTCCATTCTTTTGAAATGCTTGTTGGAACAGAGGTTATCTGTCAGTTACAATACTGTTAAGAGGTTAACTATATATGCACATTCACCTAGTTAATTTAACTCGTTTTAACTTCTGTAGAACTATATTGTGAAGACCCATGTTACTGTCATACATATTTTTTTTTCCTCTCTCAGGTTTATACATCAGGCATTCAGCCTAACCTTTCAGTAGAAATAAGCAAGAATTGGGTCTCCTTCTTCAGATATGGAGTAAGAGGCTATGGCTTAAAGAGTATCACACTTGCCAAGCACCAATTTAGCAGGATAGGCTTATATTACTTGTTCATCTTTTGGCAGACTTGTGATTCCTGCCTCTCCATATATATTATCTGTAACACATGTTTCTGGGATGGAACTATCAGCCAACAGTCAAAATGCACGATGTTGGAAGCGTGGCTTCATGCTACAACTTATGAGCCTTAACCAATAAGCAGTGCCATTTCTGACCCACAGTAGTCTTTCTCACAATTACTACTCAATCCACTATCCTCCTCACCCTGTACTGCTGGCAGAAAACAAAGACAAAAAGAGGAAAATTATGCCACTGGGATGAGATCATTAATCCCATAAAAACAGATAATCTAGAACAGGAACAGACAATGGAATACCTGCAAGTACTTATATGCCCCCAAATACCTCCCTCCCTTTGTAGCCACCAAGCCACCTGCCTTACCTGACTTAAATATAAGAACAGAAATAGTAAACAGAAAGGTGGCATGCTGCAAAACAAAGCACCAGCTCCTAGCATATATTGTCCTGGTCCAAAAAGCTTGGCTACCTTTTTTCTAAAATACTACATGAAATACTTAGTAAGTCAAAACAGCATAACCACTGATATTATTAAAATCTTAAAAAATACACAGGTATTTTGCTCTAGGAAACAAATCTTTAACAGTTAAGCAAGGAACTATTTTATCTATGGCCTTAAACTGCATATAGGCTAAGTTAAATACAGTAGTTTTCTAAATCCTATAGATCAATTTTAAATAGTAACAACGTTTTAACATTTAATGACATCCCACTATATTTGAAAATATTCAACGTTACATAATTACCATTGTGTGGTGTCAGAATACTAACCTGGACAGGAAGTCCTGAACTATTGTGCTTAAATAAATTAAAAATTACATAGTTAATGTAAAAATATTTGAGAGTTCACTGACCTATATGTTATGGTCATGTGATAGTTTGATAACTTTTTGGGATAGTGTATTAATGTATATAAGTAGATTTATGGGAAAATCTTTAAATGTTAAAGATGTGAATGTGATGTTGAACTACTGTATTTTTCCGACTATAAGACGATACTTTTTTCTAAAATCCTTATGCTAAAAATTGAAGGGCGTCTTATTCAAGGAAGTCAGCCGAGGAGAACCGCGTGGTTGCAAAACTGCCCATACTTTGTCTCTGCAGACAGGCTTCCTCCTACTGCTAGCCTCCAATCACGAGTGAAATAGCTTGTCTACCAAACAGACTTCCTCCAATCACGAGCCTTATGTAACTGACGTCAGCTGATGCTGAACAAACCAATTAGAGGAAGTCTGTTTGCAGAGACAAGCTATCGGCAGTTTCACTCGTGACTGAATGTAATCAGTTATGCAAAAGAGCATGGAAACAGAGCTGCAGAGAGACGGTTTGGACCTCCTCCCACTGAGTGTATCAGATAAATGTTAACTAATTACAATAAAAATGTGTTCTGCACTATCTTTAAAATATTGATTTCTTAATTTGGGGTTGGAAAAGTGGGGGTCGTCTTGTACATGGGGGCGTCTTATTGTGGGGAAAAATACGGTATATACCAAAGCTTTGGGATCTGTTTATCAGGAGTTACGATTATATCAAGCATGGGAAGTGGCTAAAAGTAGCGTACTGAAAAATTGGAAATGTGATATTATTCCAGATGTTAAGGAATGGTTGTCAGAAATGTGTGATCTGTTTTGGAAAAGACAATATTTTCTACTAATGCAGCAATATGTGTTACTGTGGCAGAAATTTTGTGATATTTTACAATAATATTTTATAACGATTATATTGTTTTTATTAGTAAATGAGTGACTTTTGTTAAGAATAAAATGTAAGGTAATTGGGGTTGTTTTCTATTTTTTTCTTTTTTGTTTTGGCTTCTATTAATTTTTTCTTTAAGTTTAAAGACTTTTGTTAATAGTGCATGTTAAGCATGTTATTTTTTTTAATTACATAATATAGATTGTATTACATAGCTTAAATCTAATGCAAATGAAACTGGATTTAAAAGAGCAGCCCATCATTCAAGAGGCATTTGATTTCATAACAGAAACATTAACTCATACATTAGACAAACCTACGTTTACACAAATCAAGAAAGAGTTCTTCTATTCCTTTGTTCTGTTTGGCAGATGTATGATAGTGTTTTGCTCCCACTGATTCTGCATACCTGCAAGAAAAAAATGTCTTATCTTCTGATTGAACATTGCAATTGTATGCTTTTCTATGTTGTAAGCAAATTATACAGACTGTGTAAATTTTAATACATCTAATGCACAGACAAAAATATCCCACTCCCCTTTCTCCCCTCTAATATTGTTGCCGAATTGTACTTACATCTGGTCATTGACCATAATAAAGGATTTGGATCTGGATACAGACTATGTAAATTTTAATACATCTAATGCACAGACAAAATGGATGTAAAATAATTGTAAGCGCTATGGCTGAAATTAATGAACATGGAGAATGTTTATTACATTTACTTCCCCTTTTCCAATATTTGTTTAAGGTTGCCAAAACTTAAATAAAATAAAATAAAAATATATAAATAACAAAATACATAACAAGGCAGGTAAGAACATGTCAATAAAAAAAGAAACATAAAAACTACAATCAACTGAACAAACTACACAAAATGATTTGACTTTTTAAATCGTTTAGATGTGGTTTTCCCTATGGGTGTAAGACTAAAGAAAAGGATAGATGAACTTCTTGTGGCAAAGAGCTCTAGAGATGAAGAGCAACTATACCTGTTTAAGATTTAGATGCAAAGAATCATTATATCATAGGGTTCAATGTATAGAGCATCAAGAGCTAGACAGCCAACACATCCTGAACAGATCTAATTACCTGATTATAATAAATTGATAGGATCTTAATACAGCCAGTCCCTGATAACTTTAACAACCTTTTCCAAGAATTACGTATTTTCCCATAGCTAGGAAAAATAATATAAGTAACAGCAGAATTGAGACAGAAAAGGTAGATTTTAAGCTACACTATTTGCATAGAATGTTTTAATACTTTATCATTTAAATGTGTATTCAGGTAGTCCTCATTTAGCAACCACAATTGGGACTGGCAACTCGGTCGATAGACAAAGCGGTCACTAAGTGAAAAATCATGTGACCGTGACTGTGCTTACAATTTTACTTCAGCTTTCCTTTGCTTTACAGTGTCAGAAGGACACAACTCCAAACAGCCAGATGAGCCCAAACGGCAGGGAAGGTTTCTAGAACTTGACTCAGGAGGCAGCCTGGTAAAACAGCAATCCTTATAGCCCCTTTTGCCCATGCCCCCATTCTTTGGAATGCTCACCCTGGCGCTGGGATAATTAGCAAGAAGAGAATTGATGTTTGTATTTACATTCTTTGGAGAGGAAGAGACAAGAGAATAAGCAGGCACACAATGGTGAATACACATAAAAAAGAATGCGCTAGTGCCAGCTGTTTGCCTAGCAAGCTACTTAGGAGGCAAACTAAAGCCTTTAGTGTGAAACTAATTAGAATCTTGTCAATTTCAGGCAGCAGCTGCAAGCTGTCCAACATTCTAATCAACTAAGGTCACAAGCTGAGCTTGTTAACTTGTGGTTAGCACTTTTTAGGGACAGGCTGTGCTGCAGAGAAAAGCAACTCAAGAATAGATCACTTGTTTAGGCCATCTCTCCAATCTCTGGGGAGCGGGGAGAAGAAAAAAATTGGGTCAGGCACAGAACAACACATACTAACTGATCTTAATGGCAAACATGTGAGTGAGAGAGAGATGCTGAGAAGGTTGTAAATGCGGACATTGTTCACAAAGTTACTTGTTGATCACCGTCATAACTGCAAGTGGTCACTGTCCACGGCAGTCACTAAATGAGGACTACCTGTATATGCTATATATAAGTGATGGCATCTTCAAAGTAGTATTGAAATTAAGAACCATAAACTTACGATTCTGCTTCTTGAATAGACACATGTCTTTCCTTCTCCAAATCTATCTTGTTACCTGTCAGGAATTCAGATTTCCTTAATATCCAAAATAAATCAGAAAGACATAATCTGCTCAACATCAACAATATGCTTCTAACCAGCCTCTAGTTTTCATTGTTTCCAGACATGAGGGGCATTTACTCTTCTACCTCTGTATCCATTCAGGTATCCAGAATTAATTGCCAAACTCAACTTCACATTGCCAAGACTATGAGTTAGGCACCAGGAATAGAGCACAACATGCTGGGACATTTTTGCAATTCTTCACAATGAAGGCATTAAATAGCATGATAGCATCCTGCTCCATCCTGCAATCCTTGGCCATTCTCTAAAAAACATGGTCACTTGTGCAATTGCACGGGAAGCTATGGTTATTTCAAACAAATAATTTGTAGCTAAACTTAATTTAAAAGAGACAATAAAGCACTTCACAAAACAATAAGTAACGTGTATAATTCTAATTGAGGAAACCTTTCCATTTTGTTTCTAAAGCAGTTTTATATTAGTTTGTTCACAGAGAAGTATCTAGTCTCGAACTTCATGGATTATGAACTCTAATTAGGGTTAAAACACATTCAGAAATGTCTCTTCTCAAGAAAACTTTCTCATATTCTTGCTACTGCCACTTTGCTTTCTGCTTTTCCTTCTATTTACTTTTACAATCCTCAGGTATTATTTCTCTTACTGAACACAACCAGTACCAAAATTAAGAGAGCTTTTAAAAAGCACCCATAAGTTTTGAACCATCACTTAAGTGCAAATTTCCACTTAAACTGAACAAGATTTCTTAGTCATTCAAATAAGATATAAAAACCCAAATCTTACCAACTATGCATAGGCAAATTTCATTCCCCAACATTTTTCTTAATTCCTTTACCCAGTTTTTTACCTATGAAAGTGAAAAGAAAATTTATTTCAGTATTACAATAAACTCTACATTTTTAAAAAAGATACTTTAAAATTTTCTAATATTTAACATCAGAAATCCCAGTCTCTCTTAACTGTCTTCATACAAGCTGCAATCCTGTAACTGCTTTCTTGGAACTAAGTCCTATTGAATTTAATGGACCTTACTTCTGATTGTATATTAAAATGGTTCCAGATCAATTATATCCACATAAGCCTACCTCTATTTGTAAAATGGGACTTCCTTTGCACCTCTTCTCCACTGCAATCTTCAGCATGCATTTAGAATCATGCAGTGAGATCCAGGGACACTACTTCACTGGTTAATGCTATTCCACCAGGACACAGGCCCAACTAGATACCCCTTTTTATTCAATCTGTCTACAGTATAATTAAGTTTACCCACCAGCTTATTTCTAAAACAGAAGAGTGAAATTTAATTTGAAAAAAAAAATCTGTGGATGCTTATTTCTTGCATGGAAATGGCATAGTTACCTTCTGAAAAGAATCTTCATCTGTTATATCATAAACTAAAATAGCTCCATTAGAGTCTCTGTAGTAAATAGGACCTAGTGCATGAAACCTCTCTTGTCCTGCTGTATCCTGTATGGTACAAAAAGATTGATCTCATTTAATCTACTCACATAATAAATTATTTTGCTACTTGATAGTTTGCTAAGTAAAGTTTGATATTTAAATGCAGTATCATAGCTATGTGATTAGCACTTACCCATATTGCAAGGTTTACTCTTTTTCCTCCAATATTTAGCTTCTTTGTTAGAAAAGAGGCCTACAAATGGAAAAACACCCATAAAATTAATGCCCAAGTTTTGCTGATTCATACTAAGTATATATTTCAATGAGTTTTGTAAACTGCCCAGTCGCTCTGCAGTGAAATATACATAAATAAATAAAGAATAAAAAGTACAAAGAAATAAATATAAAAAAACAAGCACCTGAGGTTGTCGTATTTAACTTATATAAAGATATAATTGGTATATGGATGTGGTAAAAGGAAGGATGGTCAGCAAGGATTAAAAAAAAATGGAAATGTGAATGGTGGTGTTAAACTAGATTTACCTATATTTTCTCTTATTTCATAAGATTTCATCAATTTCTTTAATTTATTTTGTTATGACTTTTTAGTCCTTTTCTTCACTTTGCATAATGTTGTTTACACTAAAGGCAACAGAGGGATATGTTGGAATGAAGGTCTGGAGTGAAAAATACATGATTTAGGAAAAGTGACGCTTCTTCCATTTATCCAATAAAAAGTATAGAAAAGTATGAAATGTATAGAGAGTTTAAAATTTAAAAAGTTTTGTTTTAAAATGACTAAATGCTATTTCACACACATTTTAAAGTAGTATTTCACCTGCACTTTAATCCCACAAAACTTCTAATAACTAGGCAATTAAATTTTCTGTCTTTAACAAAATTGTTGGTTAGCTCAGCGACACTTCAAGGATTTCAGACACTCCGAAAGAACTATTATTGTTCATAATGATGTTACAGACTCTTTAGTTTGTTCTATTTCATATACTTTAAGATAATGGAGAAGAAATAAAGACTAGCTAATAAGACCTTTCTTTAAGTGAAAAGTAGGGTTGTGCTGCATATTGGATTCAGACTCCAAAAGATGCCTTGAAGTATGCAGGAATGCAAACAAAACACTATCTGCAGCACCTTAAAACATTTGCACCCTTTTCTAAGATTGCACAGCTGCCCTCACAGCTCCCACACAATTTCACACAAAGATGTAGCTGCTTTAAGGTGTTGCAGAGAAGTGCTGTTTGTATTCCAAATAACATTTTGGAAATAAAATCTAAGATTTTGCAGAACCCTAATGGACAGATGCTTCTTCATATTTTTATTCCCACTGTAAACTTCAACATACTATTTTTTGGTTCTTATTATACAGTGTTTAACTTGTCCTGTATACCACCTTGAATCATCTGATTAAGTAGCCTTACAAATAAATAAATAATACCTATGAAACAGCCTGCTGCTTCATACTAAAAATGGATTTGTAATTATTTGCATAGAACTAAATAAGTTCTTACATTCAGCAAAATATATAGTTTAACACATTAATGTATACAAAATACATGTTTACAGTAATAAAGCACGCTTTGAACAAACTGATTATTTTTCAAAACTGGAAAATGTTTTTGTTTCATTCTGAACCTGACTTTGTAAGGTCTAAGACTGTAATAACTGGCTGATTGAATCCAACTTAACCAGACAATAACCTACCAATCTGATTTGGGACAATGTATTTTGATACTAAAGATAACATTAGATCAGAAAGGGGCATGAATGGAGATATTTCCTCAGCAAAGAGAACCCCTTCCCTTTCCTAACACAATATTATCTTTAGTATCATAACATATTGTCCCAAATCAGATTTCTCTGCATTGCTTTCTTATAAACTGCAAAGAGATAAAAAGTACCTCTATATTCATTTAAATGCCTCACACCAATGCTGTGTTGCAAGCATTTTTCTTCTGGTGTTAAAACAAGGAGAACAAAGCTGGCTGTTTTAAGACATAACTTGTCTTGCAGGGCTGTTGCGATACAACTGGTGTGGAGTGGAAAAAAGAATTACGTAAGTCTCCTGGAGCTTCTTCAAGAAAGGGCAGGATGTAAAAGAGTTGAATAATAACGAATTTAATCTTTAGAGGAAGTTAGAATTCTTCAAGAAGCAATTGTGAACTGACATTTCTCAATTTTGAAATCTACCTGATCTATCATATCCAGTGTGGACTGCCTTCCAGTATCTAATTCTCAGCTGCAGGCTGCTAGATTGCAGTGCTTCCCATTATAGTGGTTGCTGGCAGGACAGAACAATCTTAATACCCAACAGTCTGTTCCAAGTGCACAAAGCTTCTATTCATTCCACTGATAGTGAGAAAAGGGAAATCCCAAGAATCTACCCAACAAATCCAGATTTGTGTGAGCCTTGTGGCGGGGGGTGGGGGTACTGATATCCTATATACTGCTAAAAAGAAACAAACATCATTTATCAATGAACTGTCTAATGGAATACTGTAGTGTTTTCCTGTAGACAAAAATAATTGCTTGCCCTGCATAGATGGAATATATTCTCTCTTGCATGTTTGTTTTTACAAAGCAAAAGGATCAACACTGTTTAATTCATAAACTCAGCCTAACATTATCCTTAAGGCCACCCTAAACAACAGACATTTAGACAGAATGCAGGCTTTTAGTATGGAATAAGACTACTACTTTGAAGAAACACATGGACCCAAATTGCTGAAAGTGGAAGTTAACCTTAATCAAGCTTACTTATGGAAGTGTATGGAAACTCAGCTTCCTTTAAGTCAATGGTTTTATTTGTATCCTTGGAGAGGTATCATTACAAATATATCCTTCTGTAATCTGAATTATTCAGAGTTTACTTTAGGTCTGCATGTGACTAAACACTAGGATCTGACAACATACTTCACTACTATTTTCTAAACAATTACATGGCAAAGCAAATGAGCTACAGCAACAAGAGTTTCATATTACCCATCCACCCAAGACTATTTTACTATATATAAATCAACATGTTTATTAACCAATTTGTAAACAGGTCAGTAGAGTAAATGCACAAACTGACTTTAAAAAAATGTCTTGTTAAGGTCAGGCAAGCATAATACAGGGTAAGAGAACAGTTTTCATCCAGAACATCTGATGACCCTGTGAAATCCTTAAAAAAAAAAATCCCTATAATAAACTTAACCAAGCTATTTAGAGATTTTCACAGAAACATACTTATGAAACATAATACTGGGAGTAAAAACAGTACAGTGAATGGGCTTTGGTAGTTCATGCATACATTAAAATACCAGATGTGTTTAAATTCCAGAGAAATAGCAAAGTCAGTTTGCTACAGCATTTCTAAAGTAGAACCAATGGCATCTAAAATATTACTAATTTTTTCATCTGTTCTATTACCTCTTTTGTATTCCTATGTTGTCTAACACAAGAATTTTTATTTACCTCCAATAAAGCTGAATGTGACAAACATTAGTGCCTCCTCTTCTAAAGAGTGCCAACAAACTCTTATTTTAGTACAAACTAGTATAAACTATCATTGACAACATACCCTCTAAAAAAATCAAAATCCCCGAGGGGTGGGAAGTACTTCCTCTGATTTTCAATAATACATAGGTCACTATTATCTAGCACTAGGTTCATCCATTTGGAAACGGCGTAGCCTGGGCTGGAAACTTTGAAGCGCTCTAATCTCTCACTGTTCGGATTAGATAAAAAAATAGTTCTAGGACCCACCGTCGTCCCCTCCTCAAAAGGACCGAGTGCGAAAGAAGGTGAAACAAGGCCCATCTTAAAAAGAAGCCGAACTTCACCCCTGACGAAACCGGGGAGCGGCCTCCAGGACCTACCTGCAGGGTAGTGATATGCTTGTCATTGAACTTGTTCTCACAGTAACGGAGAACCAGAGAAGTCTTCCCCACGCAGCCTTCCCCGAGCAGAACCACCTTGAAGGAGAAGCTTCGCCCGCCGGCAGCAGCGGCGGCAGCGCCGCCGCCCCCCGCGCCAGAAGTGGCCGCTGCCGTCGCCATCCGCAGCGAAGTGGCCGCCGCTCCCGCGGTCTCACATCGGCAAACCGCCGAACCCCGCTCTGCTCTGATACGGGGCGCTGAGCGCAGAGTCCAGGATAACCGCAAAAGGGCAGCGGGAGAAGAAGGAGAGGAGGCCGCGCGAAGGAGGACTGCGAGGGGGGGCAAACCTGAGAAGGGGATATGAAGGGGAAAAAAGACTGGGCTACTCTCCACCCGCCCCGGGGCGTCTCGCTCAGCCTCCTTCTAATGGCGTCGTCTTCTTCCTCCCGTCATTCGACGGGTGGTCACGCGACACGCCGTTGGCGGCTGGCGTCTCGGCCTGCCGAAGCACCGCCCGAGAAAGCAAGCGGGAGAGGAGGAACAGGATTCCCTAAACGAGGCCGGGCGGAGATGACGTAGCTAACGCGAGATCGCTTAAGTGGACGTGCGGGCTGCGTCAATTTTACCTCCTCCTTCTACGGGGTAGGCGGGCAGCGGCGCTATACTACAGTAGTTGCTGACTTCGCTGTCGGCGGTAGATGAGAGGATTGGCAAATATTCAGCCTGCGTGAAACGTCACTACTTGTTGATCAGTGTTTCGTGCTCAGGGGTCCTAAGGAGGGCGATGCTTTTCCGCAACCTTGATCTTTTTGTATGCATACTTGGAAAGAAAGGATACAGTACTTTGTTGCCATGAGATTTGCTTCCGGTCTTAGTAAGCCTGCGCAGGATTTGGAAGTTAAGAGTGTTTAGTAAAACGTGTCTCCTTTTAGGTTTGCTACAGTAGTTTTCTCTATAACCTAGTGAAGAGCTTTTGGGTATCTTCAAGGCTAATAAACGTATTGTGATTAAATCAGATGAGGGCGTATAATCCTAAAGGACTGCGTGTGCATAGACCCAGGCACAGCGGACGGATGGAAAACAGTGAAGTCGAAGTAATATGCAAGAAATTAGGGCTGATTATTGATTTATAAATGGCCATTTACAAAACAGATGGTGATAAGATGCAGACTGTCTTGCATTGGTAGTTCATACAGCGTTATAGGAACTCATACATCATACCCTCCAAGTGTTACGTGCGGCTGCTATCAAAATAGATACCTCTAGTGGGACAGGCGACCACGTATTTCCTGTTTAGATCACAGATTTTCAAACAGTAATTCTAGATATTAGTAATAAATGTGAAAATAGCAGGATCGTGTCTAAGTTTATATCTGTTCATGACACGCATGCTTGATACTGCTTCTACAAACCTGATGCAAGCAGCTAATAAATCTGAACCACGCAGAATCGTTTTCTAACGAGATGGGTGGTGGCAAATTTGATACATAAATAAATTAATAAGAATGAAGCGGATTTTTCAACCAGAAGGTGTGAGGGAAAACATGTTCTAGGCTGCTATCTATCAAAACTAAAAGCTTTTATGATTGTCAACCTGATGCTGTTATCCTGTGAAATCCAGCTGCATCTATATTGCATGTAAAACCTGAACTGGCACATACATGCGTGTGTGGTGGCTGCTTAGGATGATGTGCAACTTAGTTATTGTGGCTTATTCGGCACACTAGTTGAACACAGTATGAGACCTTTGTCCCTAATTGCATTTAGAGACTGAACAATGTAATTACTCAAAATTGGAAATTAAACATTTCTACATCACTTTTTCTGTGAAGTCTTCTAGGCAGCTTGAAAAGCTTATGTTAGCAACGCTAGATTATAAATCCTCCTTCACACTTCCTAGTAGGGATAATGAGTCATAGCTCCCTATATCTGATATTCCTGAAAGATTCTTCTATTAAAAGAATAAAAGCATAAGTTTTCATTTTGATTAAAATAATGTTTTAATTCAAGGATGGTTGCAAAGTTTCTATATAGCAAACACTGTCAGCCTAGATGCTTACCTTTCTAGAACATTTCTTGCTATTACATTAATTTGCACATATTTTTAAAATATGTATGTTCATCTATTTGCATCTGGTTCCTTTTAAATAGAAGTTATTCATGATCCAGCTAGGATGACAACAGCTCTATTTTTAGGAATGACCTTTAAATAATGTAATTATACACAACATGAAGGTAGCCTAACTTTTAAAAAGCCAAATTGACTGATATCATTGCCTTTGCCTTCAATTATGCCTGTGTAATTTTGGAAAGCATTTTATAAAATATTCCTGATGCTGCACACGGAGAAATAAGCTGAAGGTGATAGACATGGCGGTCCATTCTACTCCGTGATTTCACATGTACCAAGCAACCATTTGTTTTAATTGTGGTTGGTTGAATAAACCATAATGGCTTTTCACATGATGCAGTGCTAAATATGGTTTGAAGATCACAAAATTAAGTTCAAATTGCATGTGTCTTTAATGTTTTTTTCCCAAATGGGAAACATAGCTCTTCCGAAGGCATTAAACACTAGGAACTCCAAACAAGAGAACTACCAAAGCAAACAAAAGAGCAGTTATCAAAAGTGAGTTGGCTACAACATAGCTTGTTTTAAATTGTTTACATATCTCAGACTAAGTGTTGGCTAAAGATTACTTTAGGAAATTTAAGATAGTTAATTCCTTAGTTCCCTCCAGTGTGCTTGGTCTCCCTAGGAGTCTTTGAAGGAAAAGAGAGAAGTGTTTTCAAGATGAAAAATTCTAATTTCAGACAAATTGATATAGTCACATTCTTTTTATTGAAAGAATACTTGTAGCAAGAACCCATAACTCTGGATAATATCCATCCATATTAACCTTCAGATCATAGTAAATCAAGGCTTCAGCAAGGGACAGCAGATACTCAGCCTTGGACTCCCATATTGTAGCAGAAATACAGTATGTTAGAATTTCTTATTGTCACATCTAGTTGCAAAATCAAGAGAAAATATTCTTTTTTCCCAACAATGATTTATAATGTTTTGGGGGGGGGGCGGGGGGCGGGCCTAAGCACAGTTAACAATTTCAAAAAATTAATGGTCCTTACTTCTAGGTAAGGAAATATGTTTGGACTATAAATATTTTTGACTAAAAATATTCATCTATCACAACATATGCTTTCATGCTGATGTCCTAAATTCAGGACTGAGAAGCTGTACACTGCAAAACTAGTGGATTTTCAAAGGCAAGTGTGTCTTTTGTATGGCTGTAGTGAGATTTCATGTTAGTTTTTCCATGTTTGCAATTGGAGCATAAAGAAATCAGTAGGTGGTGCTCTTCCCATCGGTGAATCATTATTGAACAAAACATCTTTCCATATTTAAAATGACAGTTCATGCACCATCAATGAAAGAACTCAGATTGGGGCAATGCACTTAGAAGATCACCAATTATAATCTCTGATTATTGTGATAGATTTTTAATGCTCTTACAGTATCAACACTCATATAAGCTGGAATGAGCAGGCATTTCTTCTTAAGCAAACATAGAACTTAAAATGTACATGAGAAAGCCTTATAAAAACATTGTGCCAATATTTGTCTATACTGTAATCCAGTTTCTTTGTTCAAATATATTATAAAAATTGTCTCCCTTGCTTATTGCTTCTCCTAATAAAAATTTATTTTTAGATCAAAGCTGGGAGAATCTATGACCCTAGCTGTTGCTGAACTACAACTCCCAACATTTCTTACCCTTGGTAATATTTGAGTTGGATTAGTGGGGGCTACAATTCAACTCCATCTGTGGGTTGAAGGTTTCTCATAACATGGTTTAAACTGTGAAAGTGGGCTGCAGGGGAACAAGAAAGTATTATATGAATTAGCATTTTATCACTGTAATTGAAAATGGCAAAACCAGACAAGGTTATCATATTCTTTAAGCTGTTCAGAATTGAACAAAGCAGTATAGAAGCATTTAAAATATTTTACATTTGTAAACGAAATGAAAATTTTATTTAATGGAGATGTAATCCAGAGATGCATTATGAACATCTGTTCTTTTGGCAAGTGATGTTGAACTTCATTAGCAAAAGGCTGCACTGATACCTAGATTAGTGTAAAACTATTGTGAAAAAGAAAATTAATGCACTAATATATTTATAGTGGATAGTATCTTAATAGTGAACAAGTGATAGGTTCTTTTATCACAAAGAAAATTATTCTCATTATTCCTGATTGCAGCTAAGAAAAAGATTTCAGTTTATTTTCGCTTTTAATAGCTGGCTGTTTTTAATAAAAATACCGTATTCACCTTTCCCAAATTATATTATGATGACCAATGTCACTCATTTTTTCATATTTGCTCCCTTTTTATTTCTTCCTTTGTATTATAAGCCTTTCATGGGTACAACTCATGTACATTTCTAGCCTCCGTATTTTGTTCCTACAGTTAAGTTGCACAGAAGTTTCAGACAATGAAGATACAAACCTCTCATCTACAGATTTTAGCTGAAATATTTTGTTTTGCAGCTAGCAAGGAAAATAGGATGAGGCAATCTACTGTCCTATTCATTACAACAGTTGCTTTATGACTTCTTTATAACTTTTGATATCAGAGTTGCAAAAATCATTATGCCATTAGATGAAGTCTTGATAGAAAAGTATTCAGTGTCACAACCCCAGATTAAGATTTTGCTAAAAACAACGGTTGTCTAGGTGAAAACGATATACAGTTGCAAGAAAAAGTATGTGAACCTTTTGGAATTTCATGGTGTTCTGCATTAACTTGTCATAAAATGTGATCTGACCATCATCTAAATCAAGACTATTGACAAATATAATGGCCTAAAATAACACAAAAACAATTCTGATCCTTCATGTCTTTATTGAGAACAAACATAAAAACCTCATAGTGCTAGTGGAAAAAGTATGTGAACCCTTGAGTTGACCTTAAAAAAGCTAATTGGAGTCAGGTGTTGGCATACCTGGAGTCTTGTTAAGAAAATGAGTTTGGAGGTGTTGACTAAAGCCATGTTGACTGATAAAAACCACTCAAACTTGTTGAGTTTGCTCTGCACAAGAAGAATATGCTTATGTGAGCCATGCCTTGCCAAAAAGAGCTTTCAGAGGATCTACGATCCAGAATTGTTGATTTACATAAAGCTGGAAAGGGTTACAAAGTGATTTCAAAGACCTTAGAAATTCACCAGTCTACAGTTAGGCAAACGATCTATAAATGGAGACACTTTGGGACTGTGGCTACTTTACCAAGAAGTGGGCACCTAGTCAAAATGACCCCAAGAGCACGACAAAGACTCCTCAATGAGGTAAAGAAACAACCCCAAGTGACAGCCAAAGATTTGAAGGCATCATTGGAACTGGCTAACATCTGTGTTCATGAGTCTACAGTAAGTAAAACATTGATGACAGTGAAAACAGAAGAGTGAATTTAAAAACAGCTGGTAGAGGCCACAATCCTCTATAGCCACAGCGTGCTTCTGTCTCCTCAAAGACCAGGTCACGCTCCAGAATGGGCCATTTTGGGAGATCGCTTCAGGAGCTTTAAGGGGTAAAATAGGAAAGCATAGCATATATATACTTCAAAAATCTGAAGAACCATTAGGTGACAACAGTTTTTGTGTATTTTTGCTGCTACCTCTGTTACACACATTGCTCCCAGGTTCGGCTTATGGTCACTCACTCACACACGCACAGCCTGTTGAGGCACGCAGATCTTGTCAGCCCCCCTTGCTTTCTACCTGGGTTTTCCAGATAGGTATGGCTGGAGCAGACAGACACACAGCCCTGGTCAACAGCCAGGAAATAATTAGGGATACACACAAATCACTTCCAACCGAACACTGAGGCACAAGAGGTTCTTTGTAATACATGGAGACCCAGTGAATTTAAAGTAACAAAATTTTACTGGTTGCAAGGTACATTTGCTCTTTCTCATACACACACACACACACACACACACATACTTACCCACGTCCTTCCCAACTAGGCTGCCAGGCACTAGCTAGAGGGATGGAAGCTGCCAAGTCTGGATCCAAAGGTGACTCAGATGACTCAGAGTGGGCGGGCTTTGGGACCCCTTTTATCCCCAAAAGTCCTTGCTGGGTTGATTTACAAGTTGATGGGATTGGGGTGAGGGCTTCCATGTGCTCAGGCCCAACTTCCTCTTTCTGGTTCAGGTCCTTTGTTTTTCCTTAATGGCTTGCTTCCTTCTTATCTACCTCCCTGAAGGGATCTCATAGATAAGTTTCCTGGCTTTTGTCCTCTCTGCTTACCTGCCTGCTTCATCTTTAGGTTATGGCAGCTTCAGCCTAGTCTGACAGGTCCTTCTACAGCCCCTTCCCCTATTTGCTCTTCTTGTGGCATTCCAGGGAAAGGAGGGAGAGAACCTTTGGATGGAAGTTTCCCCATTGGCGTAGCACAAAGCATTTCTTTTGCCCCTTAGACTTTGGGATTGTGCCTTGGTGACTCTGCCCTTCTCTCCTCTGCATGGAGACAGTTGACATCATCCAGGTGCTGCTGGCCAAGGTGGCACACCTGCTCCTGGAGGAGACCTGCAGGAAGATGTTGTGCCACCCCAGCTGCTGCCTCCAGGGCGTGGCTTTGTTGGTGACATACGTCAGAGGGCACTTTTCTCCCCAAAGAGAACCTTTCTTCTGTTCTTCAAGCCAAGCTTGGCCTGTCCATCCGACGGCTTTTTCTCAAAGGCGCCTTGGTGTGTTGCAGGGACCTCATCGAGACCTCCTCCTCTGCTACGTGCAGCCTCCAGAGACATCTGGCTTCTGTCCTGGAGAAGGAAGAGGCAAAGGAGCATTCAGCTGCAGCGGTGGCCTTCTTTGCTGAGGTAGGAAAATCCCCACCTTATTCTGTAGGATGCTGAGCCAAGGAGGCAATGGGAGTGGCCTGACAAGGGTGATGCATAGGAGAAAACGGGAGTCCCGTTAAAACTTGAATGGGGCTTTAAGTCCCATTGAGAGGGTTCAAGCTGCAAAACTGATCTCTCTTGCTTTCCCTACAGTTAAAGGAGAGCCATGTTTCTGCTGCTCCAAAGAGCAAGGCGGAAGCATCTTTCCTGGGGACCTTTTAGGCACCTTCTCCCCAGTGAAGCTGACTCCTTCTCTTTCCTCGTCCAGCCACTGACAGGCCTTCTACTTCTCTGGTCTCTTTCAGCTGCTGACTAACAACAAGAGCCAAGCCCCCGTGGAGAAGACCTGGAAGCTCCTAACGGCTTGGCTGGAACACCCCAGCCTGACCGTTCGCCAGCTGAGCAGGAAGGGTCTTCTCCATCTGTGCGAGAACTACAAGGTGGTAAGTGGCCCTTGTCCACAGGGCATAGACAAATGCGGAGCTTCTCTACCCCAGGAGGGGATCTAACCCCTCTACTCTAGGCAAGTTCCAGTCCGAGACTTTTTTCCCTCTGTGTCATGCACTTCTCAGGGAAATGAGTTAGTGAAATAGATGGAAAGACAGATCATAAGGAAAATAGCCCTCAGTTGTACGGTTGAATCTTGTCTTTTTGGTTCAGGTTATTTTTATTCTGGGTTGTCCATCTTATTGGGTTTTCTTTATTAGTGGTTTTTATTGTAAGCTGCCTGGAATGGTCAATGGGTGGCTCTATACATTGGATGAAAAAACAAAAACCATTTTCTACCTCTCCAGTAACAATAAAATGGTGTCCTATCATATCTGGGATCAGTCTGAGGACTTCAAGTGAATCAGACTGTTTGGTCAACTATAGCACTTTTTGCCTTGTTTTTGCCTCATTGTTATCTAAAGAGATGTGCATCTCCTTCATCATCTTAAAGGCTGTTGTAAGACATATTCTTGGCATCTGATTGATGAAATCACTTGGATGCGCTCTAAGTTATCTGAGTTTTTACCATTTGTTTTGAAATCTGTTCTGTATGTCATCTTGACTTGCTCACAATTAGGTGGCTGAATAAATTGAATAAAATAAAATAAAATAAAATAAAAATATCCATATTTAAATCAAATAACCTGGAAGGCAGAAGGCTTTGGAGCAGCCTTCTTAGGATTATCCAATTAGAAAGGGATATTACATTTTTGTTTCCTTTTCCCTTTTTATTATACTTTTTTTCTCTAGACTGCTTAGGTCTGGCTGTGCTTTTTCCCCATGGATGGACAGTCAGTCAGTCAGTCAGTCAGTCAGTCAGTCTGTCTGTCTCTCCTTCCTTCCTTCCTTCAACGATGTTCTCTAACAGACATTGATGGGTTGTTCAAATGACAATTACATTAGTAATTGTTACTGTTTCAAACTGGTTTTCTCATTCATCCTTTTTAAATGTGTATATATGAATATTGTATTTTTAATATTTCCTATGGACATAAATAAATCTTTGAATCTGTACGTCTTTTAAAGCTGTGAAATAATATGTGAGGTTTCTAGGTACTTCTAACAGGAGAAAATATATTCTTACTGAATTTAAGAGGACTGAGGCCGACACTGCATTTTTACAAGGAATACAATGATTTGGAAGAGGATAGAATAAGAATTAGGGTTAGAATAAGAATTAACTACTAGTTAAGAAGGGTTTAAGTTGGTGATTTTACAAAAAGGAAGACAGGGATTGCCATGCTAATATATCATGGTGCTCTATTTTCTCTTCTCTAAGCGATAACAGAATTTTGTCCAAATATAGTGATTCTGTCATTGGAAAAAATAAATTGCTTTAGTACTTGTATCGCGTCAGAAATTCCTGATGTATTTAAGCCATTTCACAACAGTGAGAAAAGGCTACCGAGCCGAGCGTCGAAAATTTTGTTCAGTCAAGATGAAAGACAAGTGTTGCAATATTTGCCACTACAGATTTTTTGCCTAGAGGATGGAAGCTGCTTGCCATTGTCTACAGACTAGAATCCCGCCCTCAGACGTCCTAGTAGTCTCCCATTGAAATACTAGCCAGGACTGGCTCTACTTAACTTCCAACCTTCTTTGGCCATGTGACCTGACAAAATTCTCATGCTATTAAAGCAAACTATACAGTAATAAAGCCAGAACGTATATTTTGGTTACAGGACATGAATGAAACTCACTGCAATTCTGTGCCACACGTCTATAAGAATTTGTCATTCCAAAATTATTACAAAGATCATCTATAGATAGTATTACACTGCACTAAAATTACATTTTATGAAACCGGGCCTTTCTAGAAAATGTCTGTGGGAGTGTAAGGAAATTATTGGCTCATTTCATGAATGCATATAAGGAACTAAAGTGTTGTACAGGATTCCTGTGGACTCCAGAAAGTACAAATAAGCTGAACATATGCAGAACAAGCAGTATTTCTTCCTTGCGAAGAGCAAGACTATTTGAGTTTATTAGTAAATCTTCTAGACCCTAACCTCCAGGTCTTTTATTTTTATTTCTTGTTACGCTTCTTTTGAAACGAGAGGCAGACAGGCCAGAGCAGGCAAAGGACCAGATGCCGCAGGCTTCGAGTCACAGAGAAAACGAGAGCTTTTGTCATGGCAGCCCCGCTCCTGCCGTTGCTCTGCATCTCTGCTGAGCGACTGGTGGCCCACTTGGGCTTCCTACACGACCACCAACATCCAGGCTGGCCGGCAGAGAGGGGAGGTGGCTTTCAATGACATCGGAGAGGCCGCCCCACCCAAACTCTGTTGCCCCTCTTGTACCCCGGGCAAAAAGAAAGGAGACTCTCTGCTGAGCAGACAGGACTTGGACCCGCTCAAAGGTGGGCAGGAGATACCAGGCTGTGCTGGCCTGAAGGGGAAAGGAAGATCAAATTGCCCAAGAGGCCCAGAAGAGAAGCAAGTCGGTATCTCTGGCCCCTCTCTGTGTTTTGTGCCACGTGTGATTGTGCTTTTGCGTTGCTCACAAACAGACAGCTTCCCACATCAAAGGCAGCGGCCAAAGGCCACCAAGAATTGGCCACTCCTGGCCCTCTGAGAGCCACCATCCTTGTGTAGGTTCAAAAAGTGGCTGTTGGGGATGTTTCTCCAGTTGCCAAGGAAACGTCCCGAGCCTGCCTGTACAACTGCCGTCTAGGGGTAGGTTCAAAAAATGGCCATTGTGAACATTTCCCCAGTTGCTGAGGGACCACGATTGTCTGCCCACCTATAAAGACAGCGTGCCCAGGCTGCTCACTGTCTTTCTGGACTTGCCAGGACTTGCCAGGACTTACCTGCTGGCTGGCAGACGCTACTCTTGGCGTCTCCTGCTGGTGGGCTGTCTTTGCGCCATCTGGCATTTTCTGCAGGGCGATCCAGCCTCTGCTAGGATGCTACCAACAATGTTCAGAGTAAGTGTGGCCCTCTCGGCCACCAAGAAACTGGTGGGGGGGGAGGAGAAAGTCGGCGACCCCGATTCCCTCTCCCTGACTCCGGTTTCTTTTTCTGCTCCCCCTCCTCACAGAACATCTTGAAAAGGTGCCCATGTTCCTGCCTTGTGGGCACCACGGTGGAAGACCTTCCAGTGACGCCTGCCAGGTACCAAGGCCTTCTCCCAGGCCTCCCCCACCCCACCGCTTCCTGTATACAAGGGGCTTGCAGGGGAAAAAAGACCGCCAGGCGGACTGGCTGACAGGCTCTTAAAGCGTCTGTGTGGCCACGCTTGAAAGAGGGTCCGGCTAATCTTGATCTTTCGGCCCTTCAATCTCTCCCCAGTGATGAGGAACCGGAGCTGATGAGCCAGGGGCTCTTCACATTACAGGAGATCTCCTTTGCATCGGTAAGGCATGACCAGCTGTTCACCCTTGCGATGGCAGAAGCCCCATCTCTGTGGGTTTGAAGATATGCAGCAGGCGGATGGCGCGGTGGTGGAGGCTGGAGTGACAGTTACGGACACACCCTGGAAAGGACAGGCTACCTGTCGGAAGTGCGCTCCTGCTCTCTGTTTTTCTCCTTCATCCTTCCTCCGCTGCTTTCCATCGCCCAGCGCTGCCAGATGCCCAGTGGTTTCAGCTAGCTGAGATAGACGGGGGCCTCTGCAAGTCTGGCATTTAGCTCCTGGGTGGATTTGGGAAAGGGGTCAGCAAAGAAAGAGCAAAGTGTCCTCGCAGCTCCTTTTTCCACTGAAAGCTCCATGTGGGTTAACTGAGGATGGTTGCATCTGCAGTTGGTGCAATCTTCTTTGCAATCCGGTTACCAAATGCCCCTGACCTTGTTTGGTTTGTACTTTTAGGATTCCTCAGAAGTCACGCTGGTCTCAGACAAGGCCAGATATCTGAGGGGCGTGAAGTGGGAAAAGAGTCCCGATCCATCAAGGTAGGAGGCACCTCGGAGAGTGAAGATGTTGTGGCAGCTGCCCAAGAGGAAGGGTTCAAAGGCTTTGGGGCCTGCACAGGCAGATGAATCTGGAATGAAGTGTGACTCACCGAGTGGCTTTTTTCCCTCCTGCGTGTCCAAAGATCTCTCTTTAAAATTACCATATCCAAATGTGCTTTGAAAGAGGTTTTGCTCGAACCCAGTGTCCTTAAAGGCTCTGCTCCATTGCGTGGCCTCTCCTTCTCCAGAGAGGCCCCTCTGGCCCAGACTCGTTGCCAGGCAACCGGTCTGCACTGTAGACCCATCTCTGCTCCCTCGGAGATGCCCCAGTTTGCCACAGTCCTCACATGGAGGCCAGAGGGGAGGTGGCTTTGAAAGACACTGGCGAGGCTGCCGAACCCCTCTTGTACATCCCCCCCCCAACTCTGATGCCACTTTTGGACCCACGGGCCCCAGGCTGGCAGAAAGAAGGGAAATTCTCCTCTGAGGGGACAGGACTTGGGCCTGCTAATGGGTGGGCAGGAGATACCAGGTGGAGGTGGCCCGAAGGGGAAATTAGGGTCAAAGTGCCCAAGAGGCCGAGGAGAGAAGCAAGTCGGCACCTCTGGCCCCTCTCTGTGCTTTCTGCCGCGTGATTGTGCTTTTGTGTTGCTCACAATCAGACAGTTTCCCACAGTTTCCCTTTGGCAGAGGCCAAAGGCTACCAAGGGTTGGCCACTGCTGGCCCTGGGAGAGCCACCATCCTTGTTTAGGTTCCGAAGGAGGTCGTTTGGGGCCTTTGCCCGGTTGATGAGGGAACGAGGTTTCAAGTCCGCCTACGAAGCGCCTGCCTCTCTCAGCACCAGGCTGGGAGACCTTCCTGTGCCGCCTGCCAGGGACAAAGGCCTCTCCCAAACCCTGGGCATGGCGGGGCACCATTGACAGGCCATACAGGTCTGCAGGTGCCCTTGCCCCCCCCCCCCCGGACCACTTCCTGTCCACAAGGGGCTTGCAGGGGAAAAAAGACTGACAGGAAGACTGGCTGGTCTTGGAAAGGGGAGGCTGAGCTAGCTGGATGTTCTTCCACATCTCGCCTTCTTCCTCTGATCAGGATCGAGGAGGCACAGGGGCGACTTGAGGAGCAGGGCAGCTCTTATGATGCGGACGTCTCTTCTGCCTCAGGGGTAAGGAAGGTCTGGCAATGTTGCCAGTGGGAGTTCATGCTTCAGGTCCAGGGTGGAAGGGAGGAATTCTCCCCTGGGAGGCCCGACCAGGCTGGCAAACTCTAGAACAGGAGCCCCTGGGATTCCTGGAGAGGCCTTTATGGCTTGGAGGCAAGAAACAACAGTTCATAGCAATCCTCCAGCTTCACTTGTGTAATTCTCCCAGGCACATTTAAGGGGCAGCTACTCTGAACCTCCTCCTGACACTTCCACCTCTCCTGGATTGAGGAGCCTCTTCCTCAATGGTCCTGCTTCTTCCTCCTCCATTTTCCCTGGCTCCTTTAGATATTCCATCCCCCTGGCCCACCCTCTGGAAAGGGCATCCGAGGGCAGGGACTGGCAGTGGACTCATCTCCTTCTCCCCTGGCCTCCGTGCCTGGCTTCTCCCCCGTCCCCAGTGCAAGATTCCAGATAGGCGGCTTGTTAACTAGCTGCCAGATGTCAGGTCACGGCTGGTGGAGGGACATCCAGTGACAAAATGGTGATTGAGGAAGGGCTGAGTGCCTCACCATCCTCTTTTCTGTCCCCCTCCGAGGCAAAAGGAGAGAGGGATCCGTCTTCCAAATGGTGGAAGAGTGGTTGCGAAAAGATTGCCAAGCACCTGACTTTGAGCATAGCTTTTTTTCGAGAACAGCCGCTCCTTATTCTGGAAGCAATATCCTCTTCACATTACAGCTTCTGAAGGGGCTCTTCCTTGGGGGCTGAACCTTGTGCCCTAGGCTTTAGCCATCCTACTGGGGTGCAGAGAGCTTTGCATTAATGTCTTAATACGAATGAATGTCATTTGCAGGACTCGATGCAAGCCCAGCGCACTTCCAGGACCCACAGCCTGGAAGATGTGGAGACCGTTCCCGATCGGGCAAGGTACTGCTCTCAGCTGAGGGAGTCTGAAGCCCCCAAGAAGAGGGCTGTAGTACTGTCTTGAATAAATTAGGCTACGAGTAATGCCTACAGAGGGGGGGGGATAGACTTCTATGGGATGCACGCATGAAGGTCGAGGCCCGGGACCCGAGTCTCATTTTGGAGAGGTGCCCTATTTTTGGCTGTAGAATCATTGAGGAACTGCTACCCTTCCCCTAGAGCTCACGGCAGAAAGACATGGGGTCTTTTCCACTCATTTATTTAAAACAACGTTTGGTGGAAGCCTTGCGAGATGGTGGCTATTGTGGATAGAAACGCTTCTCTTCTCTCTTCTCACAGTAGAGTGAAGGACCTCCAGGGAAGCTGGGGTGCTATGGGTGTGAGACAAAATGTCACCTGACCACTGGATGGCAAAGAGACCTGTCCAGGGAACAGAGGGGCCCTTGGCTGGATCCTGCACAGTTCTATCTCAGCTTTACTCTTCTGTCCTCCTCCAGAACATTAGTTAGAGATAACTCCCTTTCCACAAACTGACCCTTTATCTAGGTCTAATCATCCTGTATCTCTCTGCTCAACAGCAGGTCCCCAGAAAAAAGGTCCGCTAGTACCTGGGACTGGACCTGGGACTGGACCGAGACAGCCTCCTTGCAGATATGTTGGGTAAGGTGTGACACCCAGGGTTAAACTGAAGGCTTCCCCTGAGACGGACCTATTCCTGGAACCTCCACTTCGGCCCTCACCTGGAGGAATTGGCCTCTCACCATCCCTTTCCATATCCTCTTTCTTTCTCCCTTGCACATGCAGGAAGAGCTGAACAAAATCTTCCACCTGGCCTCTACCCCCTCCCTTGGAGAGAGCCAGGTCCTTCCCTCCATAGATGTTGTGGCCCAGAAGAACCTGGAACTGGCCACGTACCGCCTCTTAGAGCTCCCGTGGAGGTAGGCAGGGGTGTAGGTTCTTCCTCCCTTGAGTTCCAGGCCGACCCTTCCAACATCAGGCCGACCCTTCCATATTTCTCCCTGTGGACCTGGGATGGACAGAAGGGTCCAATGTGCTCTCCTCCTGATTTTCTTTCCAGCACCTGCGGCGAGCTGCTATGGGCCATGGTCGCCTCGCCGTACTGCAGTGGAGATGTGGTCCTGTCCCTCCTCCTGGCCAAGGTGAAGGAGATCCCTTGGCCACATCAGGGAGGAGAGGAAGAGTCCAGACATCCTCTTCCTGCAGCTACGGTAGGGGTACAGCTCAGAAGGAGGTGGTCCTCTTGTACGTGCAGACTTCAACCTCTCCCTCATGGTGTCAGCTGCGTCTGTGGGCTCCCCGCAGGCCAGTGTGAAGGCACTTCTTGAATCCAGTTGAGAAGGAGCTTGGGAAGGAAAGTTTGGGTGGTGAGGTTGGCAAAGAGAGTGATTCTACCAAGAGGCAGGGTTGGCTCCATTAGCCAACTTGCCTTAGGAGCTCTGTTGGTGAGGCAGACTCTCCTTCTCTCCTCAGGCCAGAGCGATAAGGCTCATTGGGAGGATCATCCGGTCCGGGGAGCGTCCTGTGGTGCTGGAGGCTTGGTTCCCTGAAATTCTGCTCTGCCTGGTGGATGTCATCATCAAAAGCGCCAGGCAGCAGAATACATCGGCCCATGAAGGGGACCTTTGGCCTCTAGAGTAAGCAATGGCACTGGGAAGGAGAAACCTTCTCCTTCTCGGGCTTCCGAGTTCCTCCTCCTTTTCCCTTCGCACGTCTAAGCAGAATTTCTGGTACGGCAGTGAGTCTGTGGCCCCGCAAGACCTCCCCTCAGATAGGCCATGGCATTGCATAGCCCCCCAGTCCAGGAAAAAAAGTTCTCATGCACACAGTACTCCTAGTTTAGGCACCTGGCTTTTCTCGTGAGGTCTGTCCCTAAGCTTTAAGGAAACGGAAGAAAATGGAATCTCTGGCCTTCTTGAGGTTTACAAATGCTGTTGGGGTGGGGTGGAGGGAGTAGTGGACGGCTGCAAGGAAGAAGAAAGGTTCCCCTAGAGCTACCTCCCCTATTTGCTGTTTTTGTGGCATTCCAGGGAAAGGAGGGAGAGAACCTGGGGAGGGAAGCTTCCCTGTGGGCATAGCACAAAGCATTTCTTTTGCCCTTAGACTGTGGGATCGTGCCTTGGTGACTCTGGCCTTCTTTCCTCTGCAGGGAGACAGTTGACATCATCCAGGTGCTGCTGGCCAAGGTGGCACACCTGTTCCTGGATGAGACCAGCAGGGAGATGATGTGCCACCCCAGCTGCTGCCTCCATGGCGTGGCCATCTTGGTGACGTAAGTCAGAGGGCAAAGGGCCCCTTTTCTCCCCAAAGAGAACCTTTCTTCTGCTCTTCAAGCCCAACCTGGCCTGTCCATCTGATGGTTTTTTCTCAAAAGAGCCTTGGTGTGTTGCAGGACCCTCATCGAGACCTCCTCGTCTGCCACGTGCAGCCTCCAGAGACATCTGGCTTCTGTCTTGGAGAAGGAAGAGGCAAAGGAGCATTCAGCTGCAGCGGTGGCCTTCTTTGTTGAGGTAGGAAAATCCCCACCTTATTCTGTAGGATTCTGAGCCAAACGGGCAATGGGAGTTGGCTGACAAGGGTGATGCAGAGGAAAAAGCCAGAGTCGACCCCAGCCACCTTTAGGTCCCACTGAGAAGGATTAAGCTGCAAAAGCGATCTCTCTTGCTTTCCCTGCAGCTAAAGGAGAGCCTAGAGGCATGTTCCTGCTTCTCCAAAGAGCAAGGGGAAGCATTTTTCCTGGCATACTTTTGGGCACCTTCTCCCCAGTGAAGCTGACTCCTTCTCTTTCCTCGTCCAGCCACTGACGGGCCTTCTACTTCTCTGGTCTCTTTCAGCTGCTGACTAACAACAAGAGCCAAGCCCCCGTGGAGAAGACCTGGAAGCTCCTAACGGCTTGGCTGGAACACCCCAGCCTGACCGTTCGCCAGCTGAGCAGGAAGGGTCTTCTCCATCTGTGCGAGAACTACAAGGTGGTAAGTGGCCCTTGTCCACAGGGCATAGACAAATGCGGAGCTTCTCTACCTCAGGAGGGGATCTAACACCTCTACTCTAGGCAAGTTCCAGTCCGAGACTTTTTTCCCTCTGTGTCATGCACTTCTCAGGGAAATGAGTTAGTGAAATAGATGGAAAGACAGATCATAAGGAAAATAGCCCTCAGTTCTGACATTTCTGGGACAGGGTGGGGACTACCACGTGCAATTGTTGTGCTCCTCCTCCTTACACCACTCTCAATTTGAGGAGGAGACCCGTCCCATGAGGCCCTGGTGCTGAAAGTGTCATCTTTCCCCCAATCTTCTTCAGTTCATTGGATGCTGCCGAAGCAGGTGGGGAGGTGGCATATCTTCCTTTTACTCAGTCTTGGGACGGTGACGACTTGCTGCTGTCACATTCCATCTTCACTTTGGTCTTGCTCAGTTAAGAAGAGATTGCTAGCTAAGATCCCCAGTGGTGATCAGAAAGGGCAGGGTTGTCATCTGTCTTTCACTGCGGGAAAGTCTTTCAGATCTCCCATTTTCTCTGCAGATTATGAGCCCCGAGGAGCTCTGCCAGGCAGTCCTCAGTGGGCTCGGCAGTTCCAGCCCTGCCATCACCTTGGAGTTCCTGGGCTTGGCGGACCAGCTCGGCCTCCAGACACAGGAGGATGTCTGGACACCCCTGAATGCCTCCTTGGCTGCCCAGTACCGCTCGCTCTTCCACCACGTGAGTCCTCAGCTTCTCCTTCCTTGGGAGGGGAGGAGAAAGTCAATGGAAACCTTAACTGCCAGGCTACAGGAGACCCTTTTCCTTTACCTTTGTAGGAGGCGGCAATTATCCGATGGGCAGCCCTGAAACAGATCTGGCCTCTTCAGCAGCACTGGAAAGATCTCGAGGGGACAACCACCATCCACACCCTCGTTGCAGTGCTGATGCATGTGGATGATGTTGAGGAGAAGGTGGCAGAGGTGAGGGCACAGCTCACTTGGGCAAAGAGGGTTGCAGCTTGGCTACCTGACTCACTCAAGGAAAACAGGAGAAGAATGGAATCAGCTTTTTTCTCTTTTTTTTGTTTTGCAGGCAGCAAAGGATACCCTGCGGCACCTGGCGACGGCTCTCCGGTGGCACCTTTCGGACACCCTCCTGACGAGGGGGACTCACAGCCTGCAGGAGCTACTCCATCAGATCACCAAGCGCCTGGTAGGAGCCCTTCTCTGGCTTTTATTGCCCTCTAGGGGTGAGATGCAGGGGTGGGGTATGGACCACTTGGTGATCTCCTACCTCTGTCTTTCTGCCTTTTTTCCTAGATTCGTTTCCCCATGTCAGAGGGGCAGCTGGAGCTGGAAGTGTTCATCTGCCTTTCATACTTTAAGAGCAAGCACGCTTCAGTGAGGAGAACGGCTGCTATGTTCATTGGTAACAGAGCTTCTTGTTACTCCCAGGATCAAAGGGAGAGGGAATTCTGGGGTTACAGCTACGTTCAGTTGGGAAGTCGGCTTTGAAAGGGTCAATGGTGTGTTTTTCTCCCTCCTTTCCTCTACAGGTCACCTGCTTCATCAGAACGGCAGCCTCCTCACTGGAGGGACGGTTCCCATCTACCTTGCTTGTAAGCAATGCCTGTGCAAAGTGAAAAGGGGAACAGCTTTGGGTTAGAAGTGTAGAGAAAGAAGGAAGGGAGGGAGGGAGGGAGGGTGCAGGATTCATTTTGAAGCGCTGATCTAATGTTTATCTTTGCAGATGTGGATAGGTTGTTTGGGGACCAGGACCCTGCAGTCAGGCGAGTCGCCTGTCAGTTGAAAGGTTTGGTGGACAAAGCCTTCTCCCTCCGTGCTCCAGACGGACTGGTGGCTGCCCTCCGGCGCTTGGCAGCAGGCTGTAGGCGGCCACGGTACCCCCCGGAGTATGAAGGCCTTTCCGCCTGATGGACCGGTGAGGGAATCTGGGCAAGAACTGGAGGCGAATGGAGGGAAAGCAGGGGAAGGGGACCCGGGTTTTCCTCTGATGGGAGGGGACTTGCCGTGGCCTGAGTCAACCTTGTTAGGGTAGGAGCCAACAGGAGAGGGCCTTCCCAGGAAGGGAGGAATGTCCACTGATGGGCTTCCTCCCAGTTCAGGTTGAGGCAAGGCTTGCGAGCAGAGACACTGATTGCCTGATATCTCTGTGTCTTTGCAGGAATTCCAGCTCTTCCTCCCGCAGCAGAGAACATCTTGCGGCCCCACAGAGAAAGACCCCTAGGGTGCCCTACCATCCCCTTGCTATGGACAAAAGTCAGTCGCCGGTTGACGGGGCTGGGAAGGAATTTTACCCATAATGTGCCGTTACGCTTGGCCCATGGGGTTTTTGCCTTCCCCGTAGCAACATTCACCCTAGGTTGGCTGTTTACCTGTTAAAATTGTACAATAAATAGTGGAATGGTACTTTTAACTTTGTTTCCTCCATTCTGTTTCTTCATTCGTCCACCTCAGATGAAAGAGTAAAAATGTAAAAATCAGCAAGAACATTGGTGTTGAAATTCTGCTAAGAGTGGGGAAGGAAGAGAGATCAGTGGTGCTCTCTGTGTCAGCCCATCGGGGGGCAGGTCTGGAGCCGAATTCGAATCCCCCCCGCCTTGGGACAGAAAGTCCTGTTCCCCCTTCCCAGTGGAGAGGGTGGACCATATCAGGCAGGTTCATATCAGAAGAGCCTTCTCACACAGAGCCTTTTCTCCCTCTCTGTCACCTTAGATCGTTTTGCTCCCCCTTACTGGAATTATTATTTTTAAAGAAATATTTTTGTTTGGCGGAATTGGCTTTGATCCATGTGGTAGACACACGTGTGAGTTCCTGCACCCTTTTGAGATTCATTCTTTCGTGGAACAGAAGGTCTGCTCTCCTATAGATTTTCCTGAGAAGGAAATATTGGATTTATATTATCAGCACTGCTTTTCTTCTGTGTCACGTGGGTCGGATTCTTCTGGTCCTTATCCAGTAGTTTTCTGGAACTAAGACTTCTGGATGAGGTCATCTCCTGCCATATTTTAGGGACCTTTTTGGCTTGGTATAAAGCCAAATTCTAAAGATAAAGATTTCAGTGAATATAAATATAGAAAATGGGAAGATTTCTCCTTTAAATCTTTTTTCAAAAACAGCAAGTCATGCTAAAAGAATGAGAGAAAATGCAGAGCAATTTCAAAGGAAATAAAAAAATGGCTTTGGAAGAGGTTGAAAAATGCTACACAAAGACCATCCAAAGAGTGCGCAGAATTAAGAATAAAAGTGAAGAAAGAAAGAGGAGGGGAGGGGAGGAGAGGGGAGGGGAGGGGAGGGGAGGGACGGAGGGAGGGAGGGAGAAGAAGAAAGCTGAATTATTTTCAGGTAATGTGAAGATAGATTAGATGCTGCAACAAGGAGTATGAATCTGAAATTAATGCATCATGACCATGATGGTTGTCTCTGACAGGGAAAAGAGACTGAACCATGAGAAATTATACGTAAATGGCAAACAACGAGCAAATAGATGGATTTGGGTATCGTGGTACAGAACCAACTGCAGGTGGAAAAATGAATGAAAAATATTAAGATGTGCAAACACTGGGAGAGATGGGTAGCATGTACAGTAGTGTGTATCAAGAAGTGAATACTGACATAAGGAAAAGTGGCTGTCTATGGGACTTTTTGCCTGCTTCATTACATGGGAGTGAGGTTTGGGTATGTCAGGAGAAACACATAAGTCACCTGAGCGCAATGAGAATGGGGAACTTTAGACGTGTGTGTGGTATCACAAGAAGAGGCTGTGTGCTGAATGAAAGAAGGCAGAATGAACAGGGACTGAATACAAAAGTGAGTGGTCGCCAACTACGTTGAAGTCATTTAATCATGTCGAGGGAATGGATGAGAGAACTGCAAACCAAAGAGATGAAGAGGGAATGGAAAGGAAGGGGGAAACAGAAAAGTCAAGGTGGGATGGAATTTATGAGGTCACTAGAGACAAGTGGGAAGCCTGAAGAATAAAAAGGTAACATTGCTTATCTCCAAAGGGAAGAGACTGATAGCTATGAGGAAGATGATCCCGTTCTCTTGCGGAAACGCGGTCTGCAGTCTGGGATTTAGTCAGGAGTGCACGGAGCCACATATTTAAAAAAACCTTCTATAATCCACGCCACCCACATCACAGGAGCTACTACAGCGTTAGCTCCCTGGGAGATACACCCAGCATTAGATGTGCTTGCGGACTCAATCCCAGTCAACAGCAAGAGCCAAGGAGAATGGAATGGCATAGAAATCCCAGTAAATCAATTAATCAGTCAACCAACCAACCAATCAATCAAACAATCAGGAAAAAGAACCTTAACGTGTTCTTGACTTAAAAAGTCACAATGCATACTGATTGAACAGTTTTAAAAAATAAGTATTCCTTTGAGTTCAGACGGTACCAACCCTACACGTTGCTGTACTTTTAGCGCTTCCTGCACCCAAACATGCATTTCTTAGGCTATCACAGAAGCCCAGGAAAATGCCTAGGTGTTTATGGCAGTGTTTCTTAAACCTTTTGCTCTCGGAAACTTTCCCATTCTTAAAAATTATGGAGAACCCCAAAAGAGCTTTTGGTTGCACAGATTATATTTATCAATATTTACCCTACTAAACATTGAAATTGACAGTTCTAGAATAGTTATTTACTGAATCACGTAAAAACAACAATATGAAACCAATGACATGTTCACATAAATGAAATATTGTTAATGAAAAAGCCCTATTTTTTAACAAATAAAAATAATGAGAAGAGTGCCATTGCTTTCCATATTTGAAAATATCTTTAGTATCTGGCAGATCGTTCCGATTTTGCAGACCCCCGGGAAGATCTTGGGGGAAGCCCCAGGGATCCTTGGACCAGCTGTTTTGAGGAGCCGTCAGGAGGTCTTCTGGGATGCCCTGCAGGATCTGGAGCAGTTTGCCCAGTTCGGAGCCAAACCCTGCATTCTCGTAGAAAAGGCAAAGGCCAAGAATTCTCTTTAGTTATGGCAGCTTCAGCCTAGTCTCACACCTCCTGGTTGGATGCATTTACATTCCAGGTATAGGATGTCTAACACGTTCTTTAGGCATTTGCAAGGCTTCTCAAAATGAAAAATTCACCCCAAACCCTCAAATTTGTGCTGCATTCATCTGGGAGGCGCCACAAAGGGGATGATGGTTGGCTTCACTTTTTGTATCCTTGTTGTAAGACTTGTCTGGAGGTAGACCTCCATAAATTCTAAAGGACTTGGAAAAAACATACAGTTAAACTATTCCCTTCAGCCATTGAGAATCATGTCTATTCCTATTTTGTACTCTTGTTAAAAGGGTGGCAAAATGTGAGGGAGATTTTTATAAGGGTTATAATCCTCTAACAAAATGAATAAGTGAACTTCTATTGACTGAAATGCCACCTCCAATATATTTTGAGTGTCTTAAAAAGTTGGCTCAGACTCCTTTTATATCCAGGCATTAATTGTAAAACTCAAGTCATCTACATTTTCAGTTGGAAATTTGGATATATAGCTTCAAGTCCAGTCTCAGCCATAGAAATTGATAGGGTGTCTTTGGAGCAGATATTTTGTCTCAACCCATCTTCTCTTTCAGAACTGTCATTGTAGGGACGAGATCCCATGCAAGATAAGAGTATAAATCAAACATGTAATAAACCTTTTAAATTCTGAACTGTAATCTACATTCTACATAAATTCTCAGATGTTTCTGGATTTGGATTCTAGTAATAGCTGTCACTTAATGAATTTCACCATCCCTTCCATTTACTTTTGAAACAAATCATTTTAAGTATTTTTCTTAACACACCAGCGATTTCTGTGGCAGCAGAACTATATGGAGGAGGAGGATGGTGCTGGGGTTGTCTCCTGTTCCATCCCTAGGCTTTCATGCATAATATATTCCTCAAACTCTCACCATGCTTTCACCAACTCTATGTTGCTATGGTGTTTGTTGCCCAGTGCTTCTATTCTCTTCACCCGCAATCACTGTGGAAAATGTTGGAGGGTGGGAATGGCTAGGAATGAAGCCAGAAATGCACACATAGTTAACAAGTATATACAGTGAGGTTCATTGCTATACAAGCTTAGCACAATATGCTTACAAGATTTTAGGGAATAAGTGTTTATGTGTGTGTGTGTGTATTTTGACCAAGTACAAATATGGACACCAATACATCTAACTATACAGTATACTAACGAAGCAAAACGCCTTAAATTTCTACTCCTCTACTTTATACGACAAACACTTAGCTGCTAGTTTCTACCTCCTCTCACTTATCTTCAGCACAGACTTAGGAATGTTAACTACTTCTCTCCTTAACACACTTTTGCCCAGTTATCCAGCGCCTGAACCACTTGCTTTCCACAGTCTAAGTCCAGGACTGTGTTTTCCTTTCTGCTGCCTCTTCCTTGGCTTCGACTGCCTCAGGCTCTTTCAGGTTCTTCTCCCTGGCTGTGGATCGTCTTGCTCCTCACTGTCTCACCTGTTGCCTCCTTTGCTCTACATCTGATTGCCTCTCATGCCAGCAGCATCTCCTGCCAAACCCAGAACAACACCACTTCATCCTGTCTACCTGCTGTGGTTTCTTTTATGGTTCTCTCTTTTGAAACCTACATGCCAGTTTGCAGATGATTCTAAGGAGTGTAAACTTTTTTTTCTTTTCTCTGCAACTGTCTATGTGCCTAAGCTGGGCCAGTTGACAGACCACTGCAGAGAAAAAAAACTTTGACCTTGACAGTCGCATGTAATATTTTTCTGTTTCAGGACAATTAATCCTTCCACAGAAAACACTCAAGACGTTTAGATCCTAAATAGTGCAAATTGGATTCATCACAACATTTTGACATCCATTATGGGAAATGTGAGATACATATTTTCAACAGGAGTTCTCAAACTTCATTGTGCCATGATCCCCTAAAATAATAGTGCGGCCTGCAATAAAGAAAACTATCAGACTGTGCTCTAACAGGACTCCTGCCAGCTTGTCTTGGCAGAGCAAGAGCAGAGTCTGGCAGCAATCCAACTATATGTGTATCAACTTGCTCCTTGGGGCGGGCTGTCCTTTGACAGCCTCTATACTCACAGCAACAGCTCTGCCAGCAGCCTAAACCTGTTCCTGAGTGCAGCTCAAGGCAATCTACCCAGGATTGAGGCTCTCCTGCACGGTCTCACATCTACTTTTCAAAGGGCAGCAGTTCCTTGTCACTTGTTGCTTAAAATAATGCTTGTTAAACTTAGAAATCCATGAAACAATTGTTTTACTTTTAATGAGGAATAATTAAAACAATAATTATTTGATAATTGTAAGAAATGCACCGTTCCAAAAGTATCCCTTTTGGGGCTCAGCATGTTATATGAACCAGCCATTATGGTCTGTAAACCATGATATATGGCAGATGTGATTAACTTCTCATGGGTCAAAGGAGGGTTGCAGATCAACTTCTAGTAAAAATAATGGCAGTGGAAAAGCATGGCTGAAATTTGTTCCCTGTTCTTCACATGTAGAAAGGGAGATTTCTACATGAGACTTCACATGTAAAAAGGGAGGCCAATGGCTACAATTCCTACCCATACCTCTGAAAACTAAAAGATGCTCTTATATCAGTCTTGGATTTTCTGTATGTTTTAAGGATGGAAATGAGAGCTGGAAGTGGCTAAGAGGGAAACTGCTACCACATGGACAATTATTTCCTCAAATAGCAAAAAAAAAAAAAAAGACAGTACAAATTTGCATACTACAATCCCACATTCAATCTACAGGTTGCTCACTCCTGGTTTATGACAAACTGTGATTCAGTTATATTCAAAATAGTTAAGAAACAATGGTTTAGTATGCTTAGCCAGAAACTTTATTGAAAATTAGATACACTGTTCTTAGCAATCACTTTTGATTTTGCTACGAGATATTTATAATACTGATAGAAACCAGCAAATTCTGTTTGGCCAGGAAATGTGAGCAGAAAGTATATATTCTGCAGGCAGTGGTTGCTTATCCCTCTTATAATTTCAGAAACTATATTTCAGTATGATGACCTCATATTTCTTATGTAAGTTTTAACTTGGGGCAGTTATCCATGCCCCAATTCCATATTCTGAAATATATAAATTGCATTTTGGAAACACACAGATCAGCCTTTGCTACTTTATACTTAACAGTATAAAGTACTTTATACTTAACAGTATATCTCTTCTTTTTTCACCATCTCTACCAGAGCATTATTTAGGATTATGTTGAAGTAGACTTACAAAACTAGACTCCATATAAGACAAAAAGTCCTACCCCAGCCTATATAGTTATCTAACTCGAAAAGCATACTGAAAATCCTTAACCATTCTTTATAATTTATACCTAGAGAGCTAACATATAAGATTGGATTAATCCATGATGTGGCTTCTTTTTCATAGATTGGATTAATCCATGATGTGGCTTTTTGGATTTGACAACTGATGCTCCCATTCTCTCACCTCCCTTTTGTGTCCTTTTTGTGTTCTGTCATTTAAACTGTCAACCTGCAGGCTACTAAAACTACCCTGTATTATAAATTCTACTTAGGTGTCTGGAGGCCTTTTCAGTTAATGAGTAGATACTAAAAATAAGGAAGTATTTTCATCCACTAAGGAACATTCAAGTTTTGGATTTTTCCATATGGAAATGACTTAAACTGCACATTATAGAGCAGTTTAAAGTGCAATTAGTCTATCAAGAAGAAGATCCTGCAATTTGTAATTACGAGGAAAAATATATCTCAATGTTGATCCAATTGAGGATATTCATTATTTGACTGTTAATTGATGCAAAGTGAGATAGAAAATTGCTGGCTTTTAAACTGTGTTTGTTAAATAGTCCATCTTTCAACTGATAATTTGCTTTTCTGTAATGATTCTTGGGTAGCAAAAAGAGTTGCCACATTTTAGAATTGGTGCTAGCTAAGGCATAAAGTTAATTTTATAAACAGAAATGATATCAAAATTGTATGATTTTTCTCAGTGTAATGTATCAATGTTGTTTCTGTAATGACTAAATAAAACATATGGATGCCATTGTAAAGTCATTTTTATTTGAACATATTTATAAAGGCCTCATTTGGGACACATTTTGCGTATGTATTTTCAAAAAAGATACCTACTGCTCTATTACAACATACAAATACATTGAGGAACAGAAAATATTCCAATCTACATTCTTCTCCCCACCTCATACACTTCCATTAAATATTGTATCTTCCATTCTTATTTATAATTTGTTCTCACTGTTTCACTGATAGGTATATTATTTTAACCAGCTCTTTCTCAATCCAATCAATTTCTTGAATTGCATTAAGATTCTATAACCTACTTTGCCACTACCAAAAAATACACAAATTTTCAGGTGCTTAGAGTGCAACATTAGTATCAACACCAATTAGTGCTGTATTCACTTTATTATGCCATGTATACCAGTGTCTACACTACAGAAAACTGTACATTTATTTTTTCAGAAAAACCAAGTGTTCTTGTACGAAATATGTGTGTGTTGTGTTTAGTTGATCAATTTCTTTAAATAGTTCTTCAAATTTGCTTTATGCACATTCATTGTTAATGGGAATTCTTATCTACAGTTGTAATTGTCACTTGAAAACAGTCCATTTCTACAAGCAAACTATTTTAAAAGTTGTCTGTAGGCATATATCCTTTGAAGCATCCATCAACTTTCCACCTTTTTTTCTTTAAGATTAATGTAAAATTAAAAATGCTAGTATCTGATTTATATAAAATGACAAATATAAGACTATAGAAAACAGATTTAGTTGCAAACAAACCTGACACAGTTTTCATTGTGTTTGTAACAGAACTTGCCAATATACTTTAAAAAATTATACAAGAACAAAATAAATGTCATTTATCAATAAGAGTTGCTTTCAATTATATTGCATTACACTTTTGGCCCAATCTCTATGAAGAGATGAACCCTCCATCTATTCATATAGCAGTTTCTAGATTATTTAGATTACAAGGACAGGCAAAAATTGTTTTTCTTGAAAACTAAGGGATAGGTAAGTTATTACAAACTTTGATTTAAAAAGCAACATCCATTTCACAGGCCAAATGAATTTGAATGAATGTAGAGCATTTGTTTCATATGCCAGGATAAATCCATAGCTAATAACTACAGACATTGGCCAAAACATATGTTCTTGTATTTTAAACATAATATTTTAAACCCAATAAATTAATTTTTAAACTTTAGGCACCAACACTTTAGTATTAGATTTCATACCACACATATTTTTAAAAAATAGTTTAACAGCAAAAAGCAAAAATGTGATTGTACTGAATCTTGTACCTAAGATCAGTTCCCCAGCAACAGCAGAATAGGTCCCCACAAGAAATAGAAGATTTCAGAATAATATAGGAAGTTCAGCATTTTGCTTGGTCACTAGACTAAGATCCATTGCTTGTTCAGGTAGCTGTAGTGGCATTGTATCACAGGTTCAGTTTTGCCATTTCTTACTTCCCTAATAGGTAGATTAAGGGGAATGAACTGCAATCAAGTATTCTATCAAGTAGTAACTAAGTGGTAACTATATCCAATTACATAAGAAGCAATGTTAAATCAGGACTTCTTCTTCCTGTCTGTCTCATCTATAATACTTAAAACAGCTGCAGGACGCATAGCTTTAACCTAACAACTCCTCATGCTTTCAGAAAAGTTGCAGGAAAACGTATTCCAGTCCAGAGTAATAAAGACTCTTGGTGGAGAGCCTTTTAGGTCACAGCTTGTTTGAAGAAAAAAAGAATGCAAATCGATACCTTTTCTTCATCCTCTTGGCCAAAATCCCCACGCTATTCCAGGCAATAACAAAGCAATGACTACAGAGGAGAAGAGATTCACTGCATTGTTATCCAGGATTGGTTTACCAGAAATGTGTGTTGCATTTTCTGTCTGATGGTTGACAACCATTCCAGTACGTTTATCAAAACCTGAAGAAACATTAAATGCAGCATGTTAACCTAATGGGGAAAACAGTCTCCAATAACACAATATGGCATCAACTATATGTTCCAATGGCCACAAATTAAAACTGTTGTAAAGCTCTTAATTTTGCTTTTACTGAAAGCAATCAATATTTAAACACTCAAAATGCTTAATTAAAACGCTATTCTACATAAAGTGGTGTTCATTACTTTTCATCAACAGTCAATTATTATACAGAATTTAAGGCTAGAATATTTATTTATTTATGGTCAAGAACCACAATGTCCTAAAAGCTAAACCATAAGATTAAAACTCTACAGTAGTGTTGAACTACAATAGCAATTGAACAAAATTCAGCCACTTTTCTAGAGTTCATCTGTGACTTGTCTGCTAAAAGAATACTGTAAGGTCTTTTAAATACTCATGGCAGTTATTAAGGTCAAAACTAAGACCTGTACCTGATTGAATAGAAAGGGCAGTGGTGAAGGATATAGCAACTGATTTAACTTCCCCAAGAGAGAGAGACATTCTTGGAGAAGGATGCCATTAAATCACTCTTCTATTAATTGTGAAGCTAGGACAAGGAACCTAGTTAATATGAAAACACTTATTCCTGGGCAAAGGATGTTGGTGAAGTAGGAAGCAACTGAAGTCTCCAAATAAGCCAGAGCTGTACAATTTTGGGATTGAATTTAGATCTTTTGGAAGATTTTGGTCTACAATTGGCTGCTTCAGGGCTTTTTCAAAGCAAAGGAGGCCATGATATGCTATTTGCAAACTGGGACATATAGATTTCTCCATCATCATCATCATCATCACCACCATCACCACCACCACCATAGAAAAATATTAGATCTTCTGGAGCATGCCTGATGAATGATCCAAGGCTATCATAAAATATACAACTGCTGAGGTTGCACAGAAAAATAAAGAATGTTGGCTATAAGCATGCCCAGCAAAAGAAATTAACATTTAACACAACTTCTGCCTAAAACATTTACCTATTGCTTTACCTAGTCTTCTGTTTTCCCCCCCAGATTTGGCCTGGCCTCTTGGGATAATTCCAGACATTTATCAAAGCAGTTGTACAGATGATCCACCTCATTTCTTTTCTCAGCTCAGGCATAACAGCTTCTTGCTCCATTTTCCCAAAGTTCTGCCTCCAGTTTAAAATAACAAACCTTTTCCTCTATGAGAGGGAGGGATAGAAGATCTCTCCTGAACATAAGTGCTAAAGCCCGTGTCTGAGAGAAGTATTCAGACTCAAATGTTGTCTGAAATTTAAACTGGCAAAAAGGTTGAATTATTGTGAATGCAAGTTATTCACAACATAATGCATATAATAGGATAGCCAATATTGGGATCCACCTGTTGACACTTTCCTTCAATACTTCTGCTGAAATTATGACACCCCCAAAAGATTTACCTTTTTTTAAAGATTATTGATCTCAGAAGGAAACACGGGCCCACCCAGCAATATCTTTAGGACAAAGGCCCAAAGAAGCTGTAGCGCTAGGATTGTGACTAAATAAAACTTGAAACTCCAAGGATGTAACTTTACATAACACAGTGGGACCATTTGGAAAGCAGGCAAGATGAAGAGGCAAAACACAAATGAATTATTTTCTTATATGGGCAAGCTTCTTCTACTTTCCCTTCTAAGCCTCTGTCTTTTTCTTCTCTAATGGGCTTTTTACATTATTGTCCTCTCTAAAATAATGCCTTGGAAGAATTCCGAAAGTGCCAGAGTTTAGTGGCTCCATAGTCTCTTTACCCTCTAATCAGAAATGCCCCAGCTCTAATGCACTCTTGATTGAGACAGGGGTCAAAGGTGGATTTGGGCCTTATGTTCTTATGTAAGGGTTTGGCCAAATCTGGATATTTACAATTAAAATTTTATTGTAGTAGACTGTCCATTACAGATAGAATGCTGAAGCTGAGATGCTTAGTTGATTCTTGTTGACTGACTACTACCCCCCTGGTCATTCTCAGGTTGTCTCCCAGGTAAGGGACTACTACCCCCCTGGTCATTCTCAAGTTGTCTCCCAGGTAAGAGTGTACTTCACTTTGGACCTCTACTGACAAATTGGGAGATTTATTGCTAGCGGAAGATGGCCACTATCAGAGCAGCAGATGATTGAAAAGACTGTATTTGAGGATAGGGTTGTGGACACCATAAAAAAGTCAACAGTGTAGGCTGTAATCCTATGTATACTTTTTTTAAAAACAACTCTGTAACGCTTCACAAGTTTGATCTCAATGCCATTCTGTTTCAGACAGGGAAAATGTTCTTTTTTAGATTAAACCATATCTAAACATGAAGAGAACAAATCTGTCCTTGTTGTATATTTGTTTATATTTCTGTTGGCTAGGCCAAGAGATTTATAAACCTCAATTTCCTATTATCTGAATATTGTACATAGCAGGGTTATGCAGAGCTTTGGATCTGATTGCAGAAAGATCCTTTGGAGTGCATGAAAGTGCTCATGGAGAACCTGTCTGCAAGTCTTAAAGCAGCATGTATGCAATTCCAAGAAAAGTCATTGATTCTTTAAAGAATTGTGGACAGATGCTTTGTTTCCACTCTCACTGGAATATACAGTATTTAATAGTTTATCTCTAGGTAGGATTATCTAACCCCCCCCCCCCCCCGTACGTTGATAGATGCTAACTCCAATCAGTCCCAACTAAGTTGCTTACCTCCAGCATAATGCTTGTTATGCCTTGTTATGAATTTTTCAGCCTTATTCTTAATTATATGATGTTAGTTGGAATGTATACTGTCAATGAAACAGCAATATCAACTAGTATTTCTAATTTATTTAATACAAAACATTAAAAAATACTTAAGGTTATCCTATGGTTATCAGTCCTGTTTACTCTAAATGGTAAGATTAGATTAGCAGAAAAGTGATGTAAAGATTCATTTAAAAACTTACCACTGTACTGCATTGTTGCTCCTAAGTAGGAATCAATGATAGATCCTAGTAAACCAGCAGAACCACCAAACACAATAATTGGCCATTGTGGAGCAGATATATCCAAATCATTCACAAAAATCAACTGGGAAATGAAGTAAGCCACACCAACTAATGTGCCTCCAAGCAGACTTGAAATTAAACCCACGAAAGTAACACCTCCATTAGTACCTAAAATAAATATAACATTCTAAAATTGGCATTTTAAATGTTTTAAAACTTGCATTAAACAGCACAAAAGATAAATTTACACCTGACATACTGCACATATTCAGACAATATCACCCTATTTTAAATAAAATAACACTGAAAATATCCATCTTCGTTCTTTCCACAGCAGAGCAAACTATTGAGAAAGAAAGGAGTGACCCTTAATCTGCTTTTAGCTGACCTCAGCAAATACCCTGCGCTAGCATTGATGCAGCATTTTACTGTAACTGAATCCTCTTAATTAAAAGATTTGGAGTAAACCTCAATTTTTATCTTCCCAGAAATGCCACTGTTAACTTAATGCTGACACCAACCATGTAAGTCAACTTCAAACAGCATTTTGAATAGCTTGTAAGTCAACTTCAAACAGCATTCAAATCAGCATAAGTGTCAGTGACTGGATTATCATATTGCATTAAACTGAGAATTGTTTTAAATAGTAATGCCCTGGTTAATACAACACAAATTCATAACCAAAAAAACCCACATTACAGTATGCTTTTAGCCGGGTCATAATATTATTGTTATATTTAAAACAAGGGGGGAAATTATACTATATTACATTAATATATAATTAATTTATATGCTTTCACCAAAACCCAAATTTTCCAGGGTGACTTATGATATCACAATGATAGATTAAAACATAATGCACAATAAAATAAAAGCAGCAGTCAGAGTAGTCAGTTTCTTTGCATGTTTCAAGAATAAAAGATCTTTGCCTGGCACTATAAAGACAAAAAAGATGGTGCCAGGCATATTTCAGTTGGAAAGCATGCAAGACAGCTACACCTAAAAAAGCCTTCCCCCCATAGACATGCAGTTCAGGACAGGAGGGTACTTCAAGAGGGGCCTCCAAAGATGATATATAGTAATAGCAGCATTTATTTGGCCATCTACAATCTTAAAGTATACTTAAATAAGGACTTATAATTTATTAAGACAGAGAATGTAATTATCAAAATTAGTAACAACTCTGTTCTGACTCTGAATCTAGGTTAAATAATTAGGAAACATTAAGGTAAAGTTGAAAGCATAAGGAAGCATGGCTCTATTCATGCAAAACTGTCCACTTTCTGACTGAATGTACTGTACTGTATTATATTATCCTGTACTATCCATTCCAAAAACAAGTCTCATCAAGCTCAACTGGGGTTATGCTCTTCTCAGCCATAATCACATTTTGTTAGAGCAGAGAAGGAATTAGGTGATTAATACAAAATGTATTCAGATGGCAATATAATCTCAGTATTCAGTCAAAACCCTGCTGTTAACTGGGGCCACAACAAATGACCTACGGACCTCTCCAAAAGCAGAATTATTCAGATACCAGACAAACTTAAGGGGAAAAAAATATTTTCAAGATGATGAACATAAGTTTCAGATATTGTGTTTTTCATTATATAGTAAGTCCTTGATTTTACATCTTGATGGACTTCAGACAGACAAATTAAATTTCTAGCAGTAATGATCTCTGACCTAAGCAACAGTGTTATTTGGTAAATCAGTCTGGACAATGGCCATATATTTTCTACATATTATGTACATTTTAGGCATGCAAAAAAAATTCATTTTCTATTTAATGGACACCTGGCTCTAATAGACACCCCTTCTCCCAATTAATGTATTAATCAAGGACTTATTATAATTGCAAACATGTCATTTTAGGAGATATTTTGGCCAGTTATATTATTGCATCAATGATTCAAATACTTGGTAACTTGGAAATAGAAGGCAAAGGTCCAACCAATGCAAATCTTTCAGGCCAAATTCAAGACTACACAAGCTGCACCCAGTGGTTGGGTTTACACATCATGCTAAATCATGAGGGTTTATTTGATTCTGGCTTACGGCACTGTATAAATCCACTCTCTGTGATTTATAAACAATGGTTTAGAGTTCAGCATGTATAAATCTAGCCAATTATGGTTTATTCAATAAACTATGGTTAATAAAACAAGGCTTAACATTAATTATGAACCAGGACCACAGAAAGAACATTGAGAGACTGTCTACTACCATTCATTCAGCCAAGATAATTTTGAAATTCAAGCTTACCTACTGGAACTTTTTTCCAGGTTGTTATTAGCCGGGGTTCATGACCCATGACAGTGCCAATCTCTGAAGCCCAGGTATCCCCAGCACAGCAGGCCAAAGCACCCAGTAATGATAGACACATCCAGGATGCTGTATATTGTTTAGAGAAGTCCACTGGAATTTCACCTGGTCCATTTTCAATCATGTATAACAGAGCCAATTCTGCAGGTACACCACCATTGCAAAATACTTGCACCCAATTTCTTTGTCCACCTGTATACAAACAGAGAAGCTATAAGTTGTTAAGAGAAAACAAACATTTAGTAGCCTGGAGAGTATGCAATAAGAGAAAAATTGAATAATACAATGTTTAGTTCAAATCATCAGGGTTTTCAATTTTAACTAGAAGCAAAAATTAATACAAAATTATTGTTGTTCTCGTACATAATTCAGGTGATTCACTAGAAATAAGATAATGTCAAGAAATATTTATTTGGGACTGAGCCTAAAGATCCAATCCAGGAGATCTTGGTGATTAGATATAAGCTTTTCTACCCATTCCACTTGCAAGCTTCAAGAGACCACAAAAACTGGTCTCAAAGAGTGCTTGTTTATAGAAACGTCTCTATCACTTTTCACAAATGCATCCTTATTCCTCAAATATCCATTCATTTCTCTCAATAGAATCCTGTTTCCCAAAGAAACATTTCCAGGAGCCTTGTGGATTGACAAGAAAAGGACAAAAGTGGAGTGGGGAAGGTCAGCTTCTTCCTACCCTGGTCCAATCTAAGGACTACACCATTCCTTGTGTACCTTTCCTTCCTTAAAATTATAGTACAATTTTTAGTTATTAAATTTCTTAAAACTAAAACCTTACCTTCTTTGTATTCTGAATCTATTTGTTTCTTTACTTCTCCTTTCCACTTGGTAAGTTTGGAAGAAGTAATGAAAAACATGAGCATGGAAGTAAAAAAGCTGTAATTTGCAACAGTAAGGATAAATCCAACAATTAAACCTGAAGGAAAAGGGAAGGTGGGGAAAAGAATTGCAATTTAATTTTTACAATAATTTTCTTCCAGCAATTTAATTATTTTACTTTTGAAAACTATTCAGCATCAACTTACACTGAAATGACTATGCAAGTTAAAGCAATCATGCAGGAGGAAAACACTTACTACATAGCCAGTAACAATAAAAAATAAGCTAAAACTATGTCTGACGATTCTTACATACACGAGTGACAAAACAGTTGCAGTATGGAATAGTCCTTTCAGTTTTCTAGCCAGCCATATCTTCTTTTATGATATTTCATTACATTCCTCTTCTTCTATGGTACTGAGCATGCTCAATTCTCTTTCAGCTGATTTATATGGGATTCCTGTCTTCAGTTTTTTTTTTCCTTAAATGTTTTGTTGTATTTTAAATCTTAATTTCTTCCCCCCAACCCCAGCCCACCATACTTCAATACAGGTAGTCCCTGGGTTAAGAATATCCAGTTTACGGATGACCCATAGTTAAGAACAGAGCCTATTGTAGCAAAATTTGAGTTAAATACGCAATGATTCAAGTTAAATCCACAATGGTTCAAGTTAATTACACAATACTACTTATACAGTATTAAACAATAATACTGTTCCAGCTTACATACAAATTCAACTAAAGGACAGACCTTGGGAAAGGAACTCTTTCTTAAACTGGGGACTAGCCGTATCTAAGTTTGCTATTAATCTATACATACGAGCAGCTATTCCAATACCTCTTTTCTCTTTCCCATTCTTTTTTTCTTTAGAATAGGAAAACAAAACAAAAGGATTATGAGCAAGAACTACCTTCTATTTCGGCTCCGCAGAGTGCTTTGAAAGCATTGAGCAACAAGACCTCCAAATTCAGTATTTGTACAATACTTTTACACAATATGGGAATAAACTAAGCCAGCTTCCCCAAGCTTCTGCATTCCATATGTAATAATGGACTAAACTCCATTCCAATGAGTATGCCCATTAATTATACTACCTTAGCTTGATTGGAGGAAAGCAGCACTACACTTTTAGTTCTGTTCATATCTCTCTTCAGACCTGTTGCTTCCATTTCTACCTTTATACCTTAGAACATCCTGGTAACATGACTGGAAGAATATCATCCTTTCATCATCCATGTATCTGTAGATACATCCATATCAATCTTTCTTACATACTGCATTTGATGTTTCTGACAGAATCTGGTGTGTTTCCTACATTCCTTTTTTCATCAGTACTCCAAATTTTGTAATAAATGCTAGATTCACACAAATTGCCCTAAATACTAGAAATAAATTAAATAATTCATACTCCCCACTCCTCCCACGCACCTTAAAAATATAGGCCATCTTGAAGAGGCATCAATGAATAGTCAAGATGAGTTCTTGTTAAACCAGTTAGATGAAACTTGCTACATCTACATCTAAAGAGCCATAATTGGATTATGAGTTCCATAAAGAAAGAGATCCACTATAATGATCAGGAACCCTTACACATATTTACTTCTATTGATCAGGAATAGACAGAGCAGATTTTGCAGGGGGGAAACCCCCCCACAAAATTACAATATTCTGCTATTCAATATAGACCATGCATCTTCCTCGCCCAAATTATGTGACGTAGAATGCCCCAGATACTTTTGAAGCTTCTTTCCTGTCCTGCTTTAAGTCCCAGCTCTTTAGCATAATATTTCTATTATAGGAAATTTACTAGACTATACTAATAAACTATTAGTATGACTACACTAATAAACTATTTTGAATGTGCTGAAGCATACAAAGGAAAATACTTGCATAGCTGCTATAGTAACCTACTGCCAATAACTTTTATTGATCTATGTATCCTAATACATATTCAGTCAAGTTGCCCTATATCCCAGAATATCAAAAATAGCCTTAAAAGTCTTAGGATCCTAGGCCTGACCAGCCACAAATAAGACACTAGAGTGATTTTAGAAGAAATCTGATGACAGTTGTGTATGTGTATATATATGTAGGGGAGAGAGTAATTAATTTTAACATTAATATCTGCTCAAGTAATGAGTAACTCATAACAAACCCAATTCTGTGGAGCCTAATATACCCTATATTTAGATTAGATAGCATCATATGGGGTATAAAAGATCGTGTGCATAGGCTTGGAGAGAGGCCAGCTTCTGATCTCTACTTTGTTTGTCATCCAGGATGCAGAAGGGAATTTGACAAATTCTACATCAAACAATAAATATAAGATTTACAGATGCTCATCCCTGCAACGTGATAGGAACAGAAAACTTGCACATCCAGGTAAAATTTTAAAAAAGCATAATGACAAAAAAGAAAAACAAACACATCTTAATATGTAATGCTCAGTTGAAAGATGAAGGAAAATGCTTACATTTCAAAGTATCTATACACACAACCAAAATTAAGGGATAAGGCCATACCTCCTATTGCTCCACCATGATCAAGACTCTTTTTCTTAAATCCTCGTGAAGCAATTATTAGTGGAATCAAGATCGAAAAAAGCCAGCGCCATGGAGAAATTGGCCGCAAACTACCTAAAAAGTATGTTGAAAACAGTACACAGAATGTCAAGAACAATATTCCATTGTACGAACCATAATGTTCTTAAAAGAGTTGAAGAGCAAAAGCAGCTTTTGTTCCTTTTTAAATAACAGACACTTGAAATTATTATAACTTTATATTCGAGTATAATAGAATATTCTGCTGGGGTGGGGGGAGCAGTTAAGTTCTCCTTTCAAAAAACTCCTTTCTAATGTCAAAAGGCCAATTAAAGAAATACCCTGTAGGGCACAAAATGGAAGTAACTTTACTCTTTGTTGCATCCAGAAACAGAAATACTTCCAATTCACACATATATTTCATCCATATCACTTAACAGAACCAAAATGCTCTTATTTATTTACTTACTTATTGACTATATTTATAGTAACGTCATATAGATTCATGGCAGTTTACAATCAAACAAAATGCATAAAATCATAACACCCCCCCCAAAAAAAACAACAAACACAAGCAATTCTACATTTTCAGCAATCAAATGCTCTACAAAAAAGCTTTGTCTTGACTGTCCTGTGGAAAACTATAAGGGACAGCGCCATCGAGATCTCTGGAGATCAGTGTTAAGCATAGGGACAAAGCATGAAAAAAACACATGTTCTAGTCCCTTTGTTCTGATTCATTTGAGGGGCTGGATTCTCAACATGACCCTCTGGTCCCAATGAATTAATCAAGTTGGTTCAGCCTGAAGCAGGTGGTCCTGCCAGTACCTAGGCCAGTGTTGTCCAAACTTGGCCACTTTAAGATGAGTGGACTTCAACTCCCAGAATTCCCCAGCCAGCATGGCTGACTGGGGAATTCTGGGAATTGAAGTCCACTCATCTTAAAGTGGCCAAGTTTGGACAACACTGACCTAGGCACTGAGCCATAAAGATACTTCGTGTGAAAACCAGCACTTTGAACTGTACATGGAAGCTTGCTGGCAACCTATGCAGCACCATCAAAACAAACAACACTGGCATTCTGCACCAACTGTAGCTTCCAGGTAGTCTTTCAAAAGCAACCCCATGAAAAGTATAACTGTTGCTCCAAAATTAGATTTGATTATGAACATATGAAAAATGGAAACTAAACACAATACTACAATATACAAGGCTCCTGTTCAGCATTTCATGTAGCATTTCCTTTTTTCCAGGACATTCCATTCTCTTCTCCTTCTGCACCAAACTATTTTACTTTGTAGCCAACAAGTTTATTCTTCATAGGGTTATTTTTGTGGTCTCCTTAACATATTTTCCCCTCTATCTTAGGCTATAATTCACTTAATTATTTTGAAATTACAGAGTACTTTGTAAGCCTTATTGAAAGACAACAGTAAGTAAATACATACCAGACCACAAACATTGCACTCTTGATTCCAAAGGTGCCAGTTGTAACACTGTTATCCTCTCTCTTTGAAGAAGCTTAGGAAACCATATATAATCTCTCTCATTTTATTTATATAACAAGCCATTTAGACTATTGGCTAATATAGGTTACCATTGTCTATAGCAGTGTTTCTCAACCTCAGCAACTTTAAGCTGGCTGGGGAATTCTGGGAGTTGAAGTCCACATAACTTAAAGTTGCTGAGGTTGAGAAACACCGGTTTATAGTAAGATATTTTTTTGAGGTCTCAGACCATCTGAAATTACATTGCCAAAATTTGTTGGCAAACATTATTTTAGTTGATAGATATCAACATATAGAGATGACAGTTTTTTAATTCAAAAAACATATTTTTATATTTTCTCAAAATATCAGTTATAATAAACTGTTGACATAATGTATTCTGAGGCATGTACTCATATTTAGAATATACGATTCTCTCTAATGTATTATTTATAATATTTCTAGTTAAAATATTACTACCAATCAAACCACTGGCTACGCACATATTTCAGATATTAAAGTTCTTACAATATATAGTTTTAATATTACTAGTGATTGAATGTATTTTGATAAACCTTCAGCAATCACCTAAAATATCTCAATTATAGAAATATATGGCAACAGTGTGGCATTTTTTTAAAAAAATTCTTACATATCAAAATTAGCAATTAAAAGTAATTAAAATTCTTGTATTTGAATGCAATAAACTGAAACCTTTCATAAATATGTAATGATTTTCAAACGTTACCATAGTACGTGCTTGCAGTCATGGATACAATCCAGAAAGATAAAGAAATACATATCAGTATACTCAAAATGATAATATTTGTTATCATTTTGAAGTAATCTTTATTGAAATCATCCCAGGAATAGAACAGCATGGAAAATCCAGAACTGATCACCTGTGTGTAGAAGAAAGAAGAAAATGTTTTAACTAATTGTTTAAAGAAATAGAATAATCTATCAAAAATCATGGAAGCCCGGAAGAAACAATGAAGTAAATTTCCATGATGAGAAACACATTTCCATGGTGAGAAATTTCTTACCTTTGTGAAAATGAAGAAAACATCTGTGTGCATATCTGCCCAGTTAAAATATAATACAGTGCCTTAAGTCTTTAACAGGGCAGCCATTCAGATACTTATATTTCTTTGTTACTGTGTGTACAAGTCATTTGGTATGGGTGCTTACTTGTAATATAAATGCTGGTAATTCATCTCAGGAAGTACATTTTGAATGCAGGTTGACATAGCAGAAAAAGGATGCACCGATTAATAAAGAATCCTTCTTCACCATGCACCCATATTTCTACTGTACATATTTTTCTGAGTCACATTCACTGTCACTAGTATAGGGTTACCAGATGTCCAGCAAAAGGAGGACATGTCCTCCTTTTGTCCTCAGGACCTCTGTCCGTCAGGCATAGCCTTCAAATCAAATTTTGTCCATTTTTTTTTAGTATCTTGGGGTTTTTTTTTAACATTTTGAACTGTTTTCACAAGTGATCACTCAAACTTTCCTGTAGTGTGACTAGTTTCTTTCCTTTGTCTATCAACAGCCTAGATTTATGTTATTTATTTCCTGATTCCAACAATAGCTTCAATCCAGCCCCTTCAGATCTATGATCACTGTAGTCTATAGACCGCATGACTTGTCATGCCTTTTTATGGTGAAATTCGAAAAGCACATTGTTGTCAATTCTATATTATTGTTAGCATATGTTCCTGAAAATAAAGATTTGTTGGAAAAATATTATAATTGAAAAACCAGTCTTTCTGATGCTGGAGAAAGTGATTTCATATACACGTAGGCCTAAGTACCTCTTTTTGCAGTTTTTTGCTATAATTTTTCCGCAGATGTCAAGAAAGTTAAACAGCGTGTCCTCCTTTTCCCCCAATTGTGTGTGTCCTCCTTTGCCTGTTCAGATATCTGGTAATCCTACACGACTAAAGCACACTGGGAGATAAAGCCTGGAATGACAGGCTATAAATAAACTTTTGTCTCTATCACCCACACAATGTATTTTTTCAATAAATGGAACTTAGATAAACAAAAAGATACCTCACTAGTCAAAAGTTAGCCATCTTCCTTCTATACAACTGTCCTTTCTGCTTCTAACCTACAAGTTTTAATAATCCATTGCCAATTCAATGCATAACTCAAAGTATTGTATAATCCTAATCAAAATAAATATCCAGAGTGTTTAGAATTCATTGGCTGCTTCCAATATATTTTAATATTGAAAATATTCATATTTCATATTCATACTCCTTGAAAAACGTCCGGCATGTACTGGATAGAGTACGCTTTGGAAATGCAGCGCAGAAATCGAAACTCTAGGAAAAAAACCCACCAATGTAAACTACGATGAACCAGTTCAATTGCCCCCATCTTCTTCAAGGAATTCTGTGAAACAGCTAAGTGTGAAATTACCGCGACGACTTTGCCGCCGATTTCACCTATTCCTTAGAATCCCGGTTTCCGGGCATCTTTTATTACGAGTAAACAAATATTTATAAATACACGCGCGCGTGTTTAAAGGTAGCCCTGCCCACGCTACCATCCACTTCTGGTTCCTTATTTTATTTCAATCATGCATATATACTAAATGCTCTTTCGGGCTCGCCGCCCAAGAAGCTTAATGCAGTACAGAGCAAATGGAGCTCCTATGAGTAAGGCATCCCCGTCTCCAACGGGTGCTGGGGAAGCATAAAGCCTGCATCTCAGCTCCCTGACACACCTCAGGGCCAGTGGGGCCTCGTTTGCCTTCGGCCGACCTTCTTGGGGAGGCAGGTACCGTTCCATCCTCTTCCCAACGAGCCTCGAACCATCACTTCAACAAGACGGCAAGGAAACCCCATCGCCGCCGACCCCCCCCCCCGAACCCTAAACCCTAATCCGAGACTATAGAGTCATATTTACAGACTCATACGAAGTTTTACGCTTCCGACTTAATCTTGAGTAGGGTACGTTCTCTCCTTCCGGGAGATAGAGCGAGCAGCCACGCAAAGTCATTTCTTTGACAGCGGCCTGCCCCCCCACCTTCCGCTGCTGTAAAATGCAGGAGGCCTAAACTTCCGTGAGAATTGTGAAACTTTAAGTTTTAATCATTGGCCTGTAAGTCTACTCAAAATTAGTCAGAAGTAAACTACGGTACTTTTGATCAAGACCAGCTATAATTTAATGACTTACTTCTGAGTAACATGGATACGGTGGCGTTGTTAAAAATACGTAGCATCTTCACCAAAAGCATGCAATGGAACTCTAGGTATAGACAAGAGGTTAGTATTGCAATATCGGCTTTTGCAAGGCCGAGAATCCTTGACTGATATCTTTATTAGGACCACTCAGCTACTGCATTTGGCGAGGGGTTCCCCATGGACCACCACAGTTATAATTGCTTATTAATCTATAATGTTACCAAGAAAATATTCCAGCCACCGCTTCCAATTTGTGATACTGGGTATTGGAATAAAGGATACTATCAAAAGCAAAAAGTGAACTCTGCGTAGAACACGTATTGTCACTCTAATTTATTCCTATCTCTAGCTCACTATTTCTAACACGCATGCGTCTTAGTTGGGTTAAAGTTGAGCTTTCGAACTTTTTTTTTCCAATCAAGAAAAATTAAGGTCTCTGCGGACGCTTTTCAAGGACTATCCGGGTTGCTTTGAAGCTTCGTTTTCCATTGCCTCCTCACTAAAACCACCCTTTCCTTTTTTATGCGCTCCGTTGCTCCTGCACAAATGGCTGGCTCTTCTTACTGCTGCTAATGCACAACTGAGACTCAGTCGCTGTACCGGTAGTCATCAGTACAGTACTTTAAAGGTTTTTGTGCTTCCGCAACCAAATCAAACCCCTTAAGTAGAAAAAAATTAGTTTTATGAGTTTCACTTTTAGCTGCATAAACAGTACTGAATTTAATGAGACTTTCTTCTGAGCCAAGTTCACATTTTACCTGAATTGCCCCTTCACCATAAATAGAAAGAACTTTAAATGTTGAATCTAAAATGATTGGTCAGACCTGTAAAAATTAGATGCTTTTCTTTGTTTAAAGCACAATAACAAAACCTCAGGCGATAATTCTATGTTCACCTGGGAATGACTTAAAATAAATGACTATGTATAGATTTCACTTTGGTATTAACAAGAATTGGAGCTATCATTTTACTGCAGTTTCCTCCCATTCTGTTGAGATTGGGTAAGTACAGAAATGTTCCCAATTGTCCATTTCTCATCTAGAAATTGGGATGGATTCCAACAAGCACATGGCTGATGCGGGATATACATAGATAGCGGCATCTGCTGTTTGAATACTTGAACAAATAGGCACACATGTGGTAAATTCATGTAATTATAATAATTACCACTAAAACTTTGTGAGCAAGTCTCATATAGTCTTTCTAAATTTAGTCTTGATGCTAGTCTTGGGTATCTTTGCACCTGCTTTGCTGGAAATATGAGAGGCATATTCTTCTCAACAGGTAACACTGCCACCTCCTTCAAGACAGGTGGTATCACCCCCTCTCCCAAGGATGCATTTAATTGCCACACATACTCAGCCACTCATCACTTCTCTGGCAGCTTTCACCAAACAGGTGAGACAATAGCCCAATTGTAATGTGGGAATGACATTGGGAGACAGGAGGAAGAGCCACAGGGTAGGCAAGGTCAAATAGGCAGCTGAGCCCGCAAAAGGAATGGAGGCATGACAAATGTCTCAGAAGGAACCTCTCTAGTTTATTGGACTGTAAAGGTAAGGGGGGAAAGATGTAGTTTCAGACTTGTGAGAATCTATCAATGTAACCTTACAATAAAGATTGAGCTAGTACTCCTGGGTATACTTCTTGTCTGGACTACCTTGCAAGGCTGACACCAATCCACAAGTGGGGAGACAATGTAGCAGAGAACTTCTACCACTTCCTGAAAATCAAAGTAGTCCTGGGTAACATGGTGAAATATAGCCTTTGAATAACAGAATGTAGAGATGAACTTGGGGAAAGATTTTGAGAGGCTTTAAAGATTGATGTCAAAGTTTCACTCTGCTCCATCTTATATCAAATAGAATCAAGTCAGGGCTGTTTTGTGTTTCTTTCTTATGCTTTCCACTTTCCCAGGACTAAGTTGCCATTTCAACTCTCTTAATGGTTCACTCATTCCTTTCCCAAAGTTATCTCCAGCATCCAGTTCTGAGTGAATATAAACTATTTTATTTTCAAGATGTTCACACATTCATCATAATGGCCCAGTCAATGATTGTCTGGCCCATCATTCCTTAAAATAGGTGTCCACAAACTTTTCAGCTCATTGACCCCTTCATGAAGATTCAGATTGTTCATCAACCCACAAACATTTATTATATGAAAATAATTTAATAAATACTACTAACAATAATAATAATAATGGATAGTCCCATCTACCCTTGGGGGTCAATACTGATCACTTTGGGGAATCCTGCCTTAAAATTATTTGAGTAATTCTAAACAGTGCTGCTGGGACGCAATAGTGACCTTCTATTTATATGTCCTGTTTATTTTAGGCAGTTTACTTTTTAATCGTTTTAAGTTGAATTTGTAAGACTTCTTATAATACAATTTATCTTTCCAGAATGTTCATGAAGTATTACTATCATAAGTCTAAATATATTTTCTGGAAGTCATTTTTAAAAGTGCATGATATATAAACTAAGAAAAAAAAAGGAAATCTTAAAAGTCTGAATTAATGCAAGTCAGACTGATGATGCATCTATGTTAGTTTGAAAATATTTGAGAAAGTATTTACCTTTGTTGTTTTAACAAAAGTTTGCACTAATCATTTTCACTGTTATTAGGTACATGTATAACAACTATTCATAAAGTAGGAATTTAAGGCTGTAGTTCTGGGCAATTTACTCAAGGAACTGAAATCCGTGGGGGTTAAATCCTCATCAATAAGGCTGGTAGTATTTGTGGGTCAGTGCTAACAATCAGAATCAAATATTATGAATCAGTCCAGAAGGCTTTAAACAGAACCTAAATTTAAAACCCAAAAGGTAAAGAATAATCTGGGGAATATGATTGATGAATCAACTTTCTCCTTCTTCACACCCATTTATTCTGACAGGGGCATGAGCTTCTCCATTAGATAAAGAGGAAAGATTACTTCAGGAAAAAACTCTGAGTATGTTGGCTGTTCTCCATCTTCTTTCTTAATCAAGATTATATTGGCCTCAGCTATATTTTAAAAAACTTATAAATATTGATATATCACTTAATGCAATCCTTATTTTTGTATATATAAAAAATATCCATATAGATACCACTAAGGGCTCTTCCTCACCATGAAGTCAAAGACTCTACCAGTCTGTGCTGGCATAAATTTTATGTTTTCATTGCTGATATCTATTTTGCTACAGAAACAAGGCAGGCAAGTAGGATTTGTGGATTTCCCTGTTTTCTTCCTACCATGCGTCATCCTGCTAGGGGAAATCAACCACCAATCACATTTTAATATGTGGGAGGTTGCAGGATGGGGTGAGTTTAGATAGATAGTTAGAACACAGGTTTAACTGCTTATCAGGTGGTTCAGGTAATATATGGCAGGCATAAAAATGTGTGGGATTAAGGAACTCTCCCAGTGCTCTTTGTAATCCCTCCTTTGCACCTGTAACTTGTTGGTCAGGCTATTTCTGAACAGCATTGCAAGGCTTTACACCTGGGCTCAGCATCAAATTACAGGTCTCCAGACAATAACCATTTCATTCTGTTTTTGGCTATATGTGACAGAAGACAGAACCAGCATTTTTTCAGAAGAATATTAAACCCATGCTTAAAAACTAGTCTAGTTTTTCAGAAAAACTCTACTTCTATGTATACAGAGCAGTAGAAGTCTTAACTCAGTTACAATGGCAATGAATTGGGAGACTTGAAACAACAGGTTAGGGATAGTTTATCCTGGAGAAAATCTATCTATGGTCCCTAGAAGTTGAAAATGACTTAACAGCACATAATCAATTAATAGGTCTTGACTAGAACTAAGGAAAGGTCCACTTGTTGTTACTTAAGCAGATACTTTTGTGGCCTGGTCTTTCCTGCAAGCCCAGCCAAAATGGGCTTTCATCTCCCAGCCATGTCAGCAACTAAATGGGCAATGAAGGCTGGAAGATTGTCTTCATAGCAAAATTGAGCTGGGATAAGAGGAAAAACTATTTCAAAACCAGAACATCTAGGGATGACTTTAAGGTGCCTCAGATATGGGCTGGGGTTAAGACAAAAGTAATATAATGAGGACATGGCAGAATAAAGAGGTTGCCAAATTTGAAAGAAGAGATTTATAACTAATTGAAGAATACTGCTCTACAGGCTAACTCAGAATCTAGCTAGTATGTTTGCACCATCAAGGAGACAATATGTTTTCACTGGGTAACTATGGCTAAAATATAGGGTGTCAACATAGCAAGCTATCTGTTTTGACTGATATCCCAACCACCAATTCTGGGGTGGAGTGGCTCAAAGGTGGCACCACTGTGGACAGGAAGACCGATTTCCCTCTACCCTCTTCATATTCCTTTTTCTAAACAGACAACTAAAGGACCACATTATAAATTGTTACTGATTGAAATACATTGTGCTTTGTTTTTAATGTTCAGGAAGATTTTTGCCAATACCTAGTGCTTAAGAATTTGGCTACTCTCTGTCAACTACAGTTGATGGTTTAGCTAAATAAACAATTATTTAGACATCATTAATGTTCCACTCATCATTCAGATTAATATATTGCTCCATGTCCATTGGTAAACTATTTGTATTTGAAAACACTTCAATTATGCCAATGGAAAATGCTCTGGAAATCTTTGCATAGCACATTCCATCACAAACTACCAATAGCATTTTAGCTTAGCCTGTTCTGTGAACTCAGCCAGTGTGGTCAGTTTATGTTTTAGTGCAATGTATTATTTACTCTATATACAAACATCTCCTGATTAGATTTGTCTCTGTTATAACTATATCATTAGCTTACCAAACACATTTTAGTTTTTGCAGCATACCATTAAAATTCCATGGGATCTGTGTTTCCTGTTGTCTTGGATGTAACCGCAGGTAGTCCTTGGGTTATGGTGGCAATTGGAACTGGAATTTCAATCACTAAGCAATGTGGTTGTAAAGTGCGATGTCCACATGACCACATCGCTTAGTGACGGCAATCCCAGCAGTCCCTGTTGCTGTCGTTAAGTGAGGACCTTATGTGACTGCGATGTGGGAATAGGTGCTAAAACCGCATCCCAGGCAAGAAGGCCTGCAAGCAAGAGCTAGGGTAGACAGGTGGATGCTGCAGGTGGGCACTAGGGAAGCTGGGCATCTCCACCCAGGGTAATTTTGGAGCCGGCCAGCCTTCTATATCTAAATAACAACAGTAATAGTGATAATGATAAAAACTCTGAACCTTTGCAATAACTAATGATGTGCTAATAGTGGAATTTTTTGCAGATATGAATGAAGATCTACATGGAAGACAGGAGTCTGAATGGTTAAGATCTGGCTATAAATAAATATTCTTTAGGTATACAATATGGCAAAAAATAGGATTAATGTACAGCATTTACATTATGATGAAAATTTCATGTGATACATTTTTGTATTTATATAAAAGCATAAACTGAAGAACAATACTTACCAAAGAGATTATAGTGACTTAATTCTAAGCAAAGACAAAGGCTGCATTGTATGAAACTCAATGTTTATCATTCACACAATGTTCTTCTACACTTCCTTTATTTTGCACTACTGATAAGCTGGATTGGATTGCTTAAATATAACAATTTTTCCTGCCTTTTTGAAAATATATTTTGGTCAACTCAAGGCAGTGAACATACTTAATACTCTTGCCTCCCATTTATTGGGATGCCCTCAGATCAATCCCAGGTTTGACTATAAAAAGCCCAGTTCTTGAATATTAAAGAGTAGTCATACCCTTTTCATGAAAGTGTTAAATTTCTGATAGCAGGTAATCACTGTTATTTGGCAATTACCCATTACTATTGACTTAACAGTTGCTTTATGTATTTTTTTTTTCCTTCTTATGGTCCTGATTCCTCTTTCTGATCATGTGTTGGGTTACCCTATATTAAGCTTACATATATCAGTATTATCACAGAACTTCAAAACTATTATTGACCCTTTTGTCTTCTTTGTGCCAAAAGGCTAATCTGCTCAGATTATTTCAAAGCAGGCAATCTGTTTCTACATCATTCTGATTGTCTGAAATCTTTATTTTGATCCTCCTCTGGCCAGACATATTAACATGTACAGTACTATTACAGGCTTTGTTGAAACTTGTCAATAAGAAAATTAAATTTGTATTAAATGCCGGCCCAAGAATTATACTTTTTAAAAGTTAACATATCCTAACGTTCCCCTAAACCAGATTCTTTTTGAATAATACAATACTCTACATTAAAACCAGGAAATCAAGATAAAGATAATACCTTGTAAAGATAAATACAGTAACTGATATCCAAGTACTACATCAAGACTGTGCAAAATATTGGCTCATCCTGGGGGTAGGGACAGAACATGTAACATTCCATTTCCAACAACAAAATGTTTTGAGATGGCACAACAAGTCAAACAGGACTAAAACTGCATGGACTGGTCCATGCAGTCACCAGGAGCCAAGACTGACTCAAAGGAACACATACCCTTAAAAGATGGAATAATTAATTTAACAGGCTGGTCGGGAAAAATGCAAAGTTGATAAAGAATTACAGTTTAAAGACCCGTTCCTAACCAAAATATCTGAATACCTGATAGAAAGCCTACCTTCTAAATAGTCTCAGAAATAATCAAGCTGCTGTTGATCAGCTAAGTACCAGATGCAGTGGGAACTAGAAAAGAACCTAGGGAGTTGTTCCTGCTAGTTGTTTTCCCTAGGAAGCTAGTGGATTGTATTCTCTTGCATCACTACTACTGACAGAACAGTAACAGTTTTGGGCAGTATCTTAGACCACCTTCCTACAATTGCATATATTTATGTTGCAAGCTAGTGTTTCTTCACTAGCTTCAGCAGAATCACATTTGACCGCCGCTTATATTTTCTTTTATTATTTTTTTTCCATTTTCTCTCCCATTTTTTTTTCATAATCATGTTTGTTAATTGGTAAGCATTTTTGACTACACATGTATAAAAATGAGAAATATAACACATATAAAATGTAAGAAAGGAATATATGAAATATTGTGTGAAATAGTGTTGCTAATAGTTAAAGCTAAAATCCTCTACCCAATTGTTTGGCAGTAAGCCCCACTGAATTCAATAGGGCTTCTGAATAGATACATATAGAATTCCAATATTTGAGTTAGAATTCTTATTAGGATAAAATTATCTTAAATGCAATGAGATCGTTGTGCAAACACCTATATATTCATGACTGTCAGCTATACATGTCAGCATATTAACTGCACTAGTTATATTAAGAAAACATGGCTCATTTGTGCTAGAAGATTTTGTAAAATTTTCTTGCAGTGGTACAAATAAAAAGAAAAATCTAAGACAATAGATTGAAACAGAAGAAGTAAATGTGTGTAATAGCAAACTTGATATTTCTTACCTGTTCTTGAGAATCTTGCACAGCTTTGAAATCCAAGAAGAATGAAATGCAAGTGAAATATGTGTCTCAAAATCACCACTGGAAATCCTGAGAAAATGTTAAAAGCGTTAATAGCAATAATTTATAATAGAATAGAAAAATTGATCTGGGTTTCCTTTTTACCCACTGTAAATTAGTTTCATTCACATTCTTTCACTTATGTGGAAGAATTTAAGCTCTCTCTCATGACTCATTTCCTTAAGAGACAAAACAGCACTGGAAAAGAAGGTAGGGTGTGCCTCTAACCTGTAGGCTTCACTTCAAAGTAATAACTATAATTTATTCCATCATTCTCCTCTTGTGAAATTGGAGATCCGCCCAGCATCTTTTATTGGCACTGAAACAGAATTCTGAACTATCCACTGTCACCATTGTTTCATGTCTGTATAGCCCAATTTTGTACATTTTTTAGAGGATCCACTATGAGACATATGAGGCATGCCACCAGTTTACCTGGATGAGGAAGCTGATCTGGTATGTCTTACCAAGGCCTGACTGGGCCTGGAGGAGGAGGGTCCCCTTTTGGAAATGTGCCCACCCAGGTTTCAGGATATGTACCTGCTGAGAGCCCAGGAGAGAGGAGGAGGGGTGACTCTTGTCATTTGTGAATTGTTACAGGCTTTCAGGGACTCTGCTCCACAGATAACTGGATGTGAGGTACTGAAGTTGGGCTTAAGGGAACATCTGGGACTGCTGCTAGTGTACAGCTCTCCCTGCTGCCCAATGGCATCCCTGCCTGAGCTTCTGGATTCTATTGCCAGGTTGGCAATAGATCCCCAAGGGTGTTGGTGCTTGGGAATTTCATTTTGCCATCCAGTTACTTGAGAACCCAGGAGTTTGTGGACCTGACCCAACTTATCAATAGCAGGCATGTTGGATCTGGTTTTTGTCATGGCAATGTTAACACGTGATCTGGCAGTGGAGGACAATGACTTAAATCCATTGCCATGGACAGATCACTCTCTGATTGTCTTTCAACTCAGCTTTATGGGTTGGGACACCATTCTTCAGTGTTTCTCTTCCTTTCTCTGGTGCTGGTTCCAGTTGGTACAGTATTGGTTTGGTGGGGACAGATCGTTTGCCTGGCCCCTCCTTTTTGGGGTGCCACAGGGTTCTACTCTCTACCCTCCATTTCAACATCTACATGAAACTGCTAGGGGAGACCATCCACCAGTTTGGGATTCAGTATGGTGATGATACCCAATTATATCACTCAACCCCAGGCCAACCAAATGAGGTTGTCAAAATTCTGTCCAGTGTCTCGAGGCTGTGTGGATTTGGATGGAAAAGAACTGTCTCTGACTCAGTCCTACCAAGGCCGAGTGGCTGTGGGTGTTTTGGCCACCCAGATCTGGAGATATCCCATCTCTGATCTTGGGGTTGCACTTTCCTATTCAAGAGTGGTACACAATCTAGACGTCTTCCTGGAGTCATAGCTCCTACTTGATGAGCAGGTGGCAGCTGTGGCCAGGAAGGCCTTTGCACAGATTCATGTGGTGTGTCAGTTGCACCCTTTTGTAGGTCAGGAGACAGATCACTCATGCCCTGGTCACCTCTTGGCTTGACTACTGCAATATGCTTTTACATGGGTTGCCCTTGAAGAACACCTGGAAACTTCAACTGGTCCAGAATGCAGAAGTGCAGGCTGTGATGTACATGCCTTAGGATGCCCATGTAGCACCTCTGCTTTGCAACTTGCAGTGGTTGCAGGTTTGCATGTTCAAAGTGCTTGCCATTACCTATAAAGCCGTTCATGGCATAGGGCCTGCTTACTTGAGAGACCACCTGTCTCTCATTAAACAAGGCCTCTATCAGCACCCTGGAAGCACACCTTCTCTGTTGCAGCTCCACAAATATTTTTTGTGGAGAAAAATATTTTTTAAGAATTGATGGTATTCATCCTAAATCTTTCATGACAGGGAGGGAGAACCTGTGTGCCTCCAGTTATGGATGGTTAGAACACATGACATTCTTAACCATAATCCATACTTGCTGGAGTTGTAGAGAATCATTAAAGCTGGAGAGCCCACATAATCTGCACCTGTTTTATTAGTTATTACCCCAATCCTATTCCATCCTGATTCTAAATGATTCATATAAAATTGCACAAAATGTATTGGAACAGTGAATCATGTTTATACTGGTATTAAAGGGGTTAATCCTTAGCCTGCATGTAACTCAGGAGAAGGGGAAGTCTACTACTAGTCTCCCAGTTCAATGTGGGACTTCAGTGTGTCTCTCCAGTCTCTCATTTTAAAGATATTTTTATTGTTCAAAAAGTCTACATTAGATAATGACAGTAGAATAAATCAAAGAGAAACAACTAGTAAACATACATTTTAAAAATTGTGGGAAAACTTTCACATTATTATGCTTGATCTCTGTCAAAAAACCTTTCTGACTTTCTAAGCCCACCCAGAGTAAGTGAAGCCAAACATTTGATATTGTCCTTGTTTAAGGTTTTGAGAGATAAAATGGGTTTGATAAATATTTATTTATTTATTTATTAAACTTGTCCCCGCCCATCTCCCCCCAATGGGGGACTCTGGGCGGCTTACAACATATTAAAACGCTAAATAAATATACAGCTAAAATTTCCCTTAAAATTCCTAACCCCCTTCCTAAAGTAGGCCCTGCTCACTTATGGAGCAATGCCATGTCGTGTCTTCACCATGCCTTCAAACTGATGGAAATTGTATATGCCAATTGTATAGGAATTTATTCTTAAACATCCCCCTTTGCCCTTTGTCACTAATAGTGGTTATGGTATATTTCATGGTCTGGAAAAATGATAAGGTGAGCTAGTGTATGAGTGATCTATGTGTGAAAAAGCAAGTTTATGGAAAATTGTGGCTATATACATATTCAGAAGCCATGGTTTGTTTATGGTTAATTAAACTATAGTTGCCTTGGTTTACACATATACAAAGTAATAATCATTGTTTACTTAATACAATATGGGAACTCAAGTTATTGTTAGGGCCTGTTCTCAAGTCCCCTTAACTGTAGTATAAATATATTCAGGGAATCATTTTTATATGACATTGCCTTCATCTCATCCCTAGCTCACAACTGAAGCACTTTAGTGTTATATCTAGTTGTTTCAGTTTTAAAATACTGTAGCATTTTCCCTTTTCTCCTGACACAGTTTTTGCCATGGACACAGTTTAGCACACATCATTAATGTTGCAGTTGACGACATATGAAGGGTTAAGAGCTACTCAGTTTCTATTGGATATTTTAGGCTGATATGGGCCTAATTTATCTAAACTAGTAACCCTCCTCTCCAGCACTGGTCATTTTGTCTTCAGCTGCAAAGAGACCAGAAAGTTGGTTTCCAATACCAACTGTTTTTGTCTGTTTTTAAACATAGGCAGAGCAGTATTTTGAAAGTGTGTTAGACCTCTTTCAGGATCAGTGAACTTTTGAGAAGGCTGATTTTGAGAAAGAGCCAAATTTTGCAAGTTTTATGTTGCTGGTTCTGCTACCAGAGAGGGCATTATAGGTTTGCTCCTGCTTTTGCTAACAAGGGGTTTATTGTGGCTGTACGTTTTATAGTTTGTATTACTTTAGTGATAGGTGCACAATTTTGCCTACCCCTACACCATTTTGACTACTCCACAGGCTACTTCCAGGTGCTGCTATTCCCTGGCAATGCTAATCAGGAACAAAGTGTGCTTATTATCATTTGCTCCTTCTGTTTCATCTTATATTCTCCCCACAAACCTGGGCTAGTTTTTTGTCATGGGTTTAGCAAACTTTCAGAAGAGCCCTAGACTCTTGTTCAAAAATAATCACAGGTGGTCACAGGCACATAGGAGAGGTTGTGTGAAACTGAAGCACAAGGGCAGCTCCCTCTTTCATCACCCCACACCTCTTGCACCTACAAGCTATTAGTTGGGCAACTTGGCAGGTGGCTAAACCCAAAATCTACACTTGACTATACTCGCCCATCCCTGCTTTTCCACATGTTAAAGAAAATGATAGTAGTTTTTCTCACCAGTAGGTGATGTTGAGTAGGAGGGGAAACAAAGCCACAAGAATCATCCTTCATTTTCCTGAACTTGTCCCAGATTAACACAGGAAAGATAGCACCACTTACTAGCCTTGTTACTGAGGCTATGAGGGCAATTAAAAATATTCCAGAAAATTTTTCTGCTGGATTATGGACTGAAGGAAAGCACTTTAATGAGTCCATCTGGTTGTGCATCCAAGTTTTCTACAGTGACTATCCAGGTACATACAAGAAGCCCAAAAGCAGGATATTACCCTAAAAGTCCCGCTGTTTCTAGCAATTCCCATTTACAGGTATGTCATTGTTGAACCTGGTGAAGAAATAAAACTCTATACTGTATAATATTGGCTCCATGATGTAGACTCACAGGGTTGGACGGGACCTCCGTGGTCTTCTAGTTCAACTCCCTGGATTTGAGCTGGAATTCTCAAATCATGGTCCTGTCATCTTTCCTTGAAAACCTCCAGAGACGGATCAGGCACAGACTCTAGGAAGCAGCCTGTTTAACAGCTCTGTCAGAAAATTCCTCCTGATTTCAAGTTTGAATCTACCTCGGTAACGCTTCTGCTGCACCTGTTGGTTCTCGTCCTACCTTCGGGAGCTCTTAGAATAAAACTACACCCTTTTCCCGGTGACAGCCCTTTAAGTATTTGAAGAACGCTATCATTTTTCCCTCTGGCTTTCTTTCTGGATTAAACACACCCAGTTTCTTTAACTGTTCTCATAGGATTCCGTCTCCATATTCTCCAGAATAAGGCTAATCCTCATTTACAGCTTCTGAGAGGGTAATTCCACATTTTACAGCAGAGGGTTCCATAAATTAATTACGAACTATACAAAACCCACCGGTAAAGCTGAGTTCTGTCTTGTTCTGCATCTACACCTAAATTAAGCTTTATGCGGGCTTTATTGGATCTTCAGCCACTCCTTTCCTCATAATTTTTATAGCAAGAACTACAACTGCCGTTAAAGGACCGTTATTATTTTTCAGTTCTTCGATGAAGTACAACAGACCTCCTCAATGTCCGGACCGCGGGGGACTACAATTCCCAACGTGCATTTCGCCGTCCCCTTTGTGATGTTCCACTCCCCCCGCTATCCTTTGAGGAAGGAGAAGAGTAGAGAAAGCTAGATCTCGCGAGAGTCTTGCGAGCAAAGGGGAAGGGTGGTGTTTCGCGTACAAGTTTGGGGTCTGACTGGGCCGTCGCGCCACTTCTGAAAGACACCGAAAGTGAGTGGTACGTTTGTGGGCGGGCCAGCCCGAGGCGCTTTCTTCTGCGTCTGCGGCCCAGTTAGCGCTGAGTAACTCCTATGGCGGCTCCTGCGGCTGAGGAGAAGGCGGCGACCCCGAGCGACCTCTCTCCGAAAGAAGAAGGGGAGCTAGAGGACGGAGAAATCAGCGACGACGACAATAACGATGCGCCCCCTGAGCCCAGCGGCAGAGACCGGGGTGGCGCCCGGGGTCCTTATGCTCGACGCAGGCCGCCTCCCGACCTGTGGAACAGCCTCCTGTCCTCGTCTCGCCGCTTCCCTCACTTGCGCCACCAGCCTCCCCCGGAACTCGGGCACATCCATGGGCACGGCGGAGGTGGCGGGTACCGACTCAAGGAGCCTTTCCGTCCCCAGCCGCCTCCTTCCTCGTCCTGCTCGCGGCTGCCACCCGGCCCGCACCCCGACGCCGGCCCAAGGCTCTCCTTCTGGGAACGCAGCCACAACGCGCTGGACCGGTTTCGTTTTCGAGGCAGGGCCTACCGGGGCGGAGGCCGCTGGGGCAGGAGCCGAGGTGGCAATTCCCCTGGAAAGCCGTCGGGAGGAGGTGGCGGATACAGCGGCAGCCAAGGCTGGAGGGAACCTTCGCCTCGGAAATGTATCCTTGTCTCAACGGTTGCCTCTTGCTGCTGCTGTTTCATTTCGAGGGAAGGGGGAAGTGTGCGTGAGGCGACTTAAATTTGTTATCTTGGCTCGTTCAAGTCTGATTGTAAGTGTCGGTTAGCTTGGGCAAAGCGATAATTCTGGAGAAGTCCTTTTGCTCTCTGCTTGCTCAAGGTTGGGTGGAGACTACGGTGACGACATCATAAAGAGTCAAGAGCTCTTTCTAGTCACGGTGTAATGGAAGACCTAAATGCAGAGTTGTTGAGGTTTGCAGAGAATAATGGAAGTTTTGCTCCCAACAGATCTGGAGGCTCACCAGCTTGGGAAAGGCTGATTTTAAGACGGGAAATGTGCAAGCATATGAATATTTTAAGGATATTTTGTAGAAAGGGGACATGTTTTCCTAGAAGTTAAATTGCTTGGAAATCTGGAGGATTGAACATTCATAGAAGAGAGATTGGAGAGAGATACGCTATTTTCAATTGGCTATATTTTGTTAGTGAGCTTTGAAGCCTTAGAGCTTAATTTCACATTTAAACAGATTATTAGCTATTCAGTTTTGGGAGAGTTTAAGTGGTGGTCATCATTGCATTGGTGCTAGGGAGCCTTTTCAGGTACTGCACCATTTTTTTAAAAAGTCCATTGGATATGTTTTACTTCTATATGATTAGGATTATATTTAATTTATTATTTGTAAGTTTTCAAGTGTTTGGGGGGAATAGTTCAGGGAAGTTTAGTATGCTACTTTGTATACTATATTGATATCAGTATAATATTAATATGACTTCTAAACAGACAAGCAAAGGATTATACTGTAAATTACATAGCTAAGCCTGTGTTACTAAGAATACATTGTGGAGTATGTGAGCTGCATTGACCCTAGTATGGTCAGCATATTAACACATACATAATTCTGATACATAAATTTTTGCTGCTTTTGACTGGAGGCTGTTTATATCTATCTTTACATATGAAAGTGTATTTAAAGAGTTTGAGCTGGCATTGAATACCATTGCCAGGTATTGCTACAGCCACTGATATCTTCAGTATATATCACTTAAGCAAGTACAGATAGTCCTCACTTAACAACCACAATTGGGACTGGAATTTAGGTCGCTAAGTGATATGGTCATTAAGCAAATCATGTGACCTGACCCAATTTTACAACTTTTTTTGCAGTGGTCATTAAGTGAATCACATACTTCCCCATTGATTTTGCTTGCCAGAAGCTGGCTGGAAAGCTCACAAATGGTGATTGCATGACCCCGGGACACTGCAACCGTCGTAAGTGCAAGCTGGTTACCAAGTGCCCAGATGGCGATCACTTCACCATGGGGGCACTGCAACGGTCATAACTTTGGGCACCAGTTGTAAATCACTTTTTTAGCCCTGTCATAACTTCAGGTGGTCGTTAAATGAGGACTACCTGTAAAATTTTTGTTTGGATTGGTTTTAATTATGCAGTTTTATTCTTGTATCTAGGGAATAGGGTGTAGTTTTGGTCTGCATTCTAGTTTTACTTTTGCATTTCAAATATATAAAGCTGCATGAAGATGTATCCAGAACTTTTAAGTAGCTGTTTTTGAGTGGGCGTTGTCTTGCTGTTTATCTTTGTTTTTTTATTTTGAATGAACGTACTTAAAAACTGTCTCAAACAACTGATGAGACTTCCTTATCTATTGCTTCATAAGCCTTTTATTTTTCATTTTCATACTTCTGAGGGTACACCAATGAATTCAGTTTTATTCAGTAATCTTTTAAAATTGTAAAACTGCTTTAAGCAGATTTATGTGACTAGCTTGGCTTATGACAATTATTTTAATATTATGAATAGAACGGTCAGCTTAAATTCAGATACATTGTTGATATCTGAATTTGAAACTTTGCACAGCCACAAGGCCATCAGGTTGATAATTTGTAAAATGGGACAATTACATGCATTGCACTTGAAGATTAAATGATATGAAGTGATATGGTAGAGTTAATGTGACCAAAAAGTAAAGATATAGTGCTTCTTTCATAGATCCCTTCAAGTTGATTTAATATTATAGCAATGCAATTTTAGATTGTCTAAAAGTTAGTATCGGCTAACTTTTTCAACATGATCTAGAATTTTTCTTTATGAGGCTACTGGTTAAACACCAATAAGCTGCTATCCCCCCCCCCCCCCCCCAAAATAGTTTTGACTTGAAATATTTTACTTGAAAGAGCCACAGGGTAGTTTAAAGTGCTCTAAACAAACTACAGCTATAAATGCAATTACAGTATAGGATACAGTAAATGGAGATATAAAAAGAAGAAAACTTTAATGTAGCTCTTTCAAGTATTCAAAGCACTTCACACACATTTTCATGCTATAACCCTTAGAATAAATAGTACTTTAATATAAAGTATAAGATAAAGATTGAAGAACTTCTGTACTTCTTATCTATCATGATTATCAAATAGCTAAGTCAGAAGGGACTCTTTTGTAAATTTCAAGCTTCTAATTTTCACCAGTTTAATTCCTCGTGTATAAAATCCTCTGGGCTATATTTCTTTAGTTCTTCTAAAATATATTTTAGCATGTCTTGTAATTGAAATTATATATAAGCAAAACCACTGAAAAGCATCAATGTGAACCATTGAAAAGTATAAATAGCAGTTTTGAAAGCATATACTATAGTCAATATCTACCAATATTGGAAGCCTGAGTTTGACTTAATAAATTTCCAATAATTAGAGTGCAAATAGACTGAGCTGTTTTTGTGTGTGAGATTAATTTGGATTACTGTGTTGCAGAATTATTTTGTAGCCTCATATCTTGGCGCTATGTCCAATAGTACTTTTTAGATCTGATTACTTGAGCAAATTCCTACATTCAAGCAGACTTCAAGAAAATATCACCTGGGATATGTACTGTTGCTAGATATACCTCAGATGAGAAATGATCAAGTGTGATTGTGGCACTATTTTTAGGGAATCTCTCCAAAGTACCAAAGAAGGAAGCAGGTGTAATGCCAAGCCATTCAAATTTTCATTTAGGGTAAATAAATACAGAAGTACAGTATGCATTTTCTTTGTATGTTAAACTCTGAAAATGTTTTAGAATATATAATGGTGTGAAGATGCAGTAAAACCTCTCATTACAGAATATTGCATTAAAGTATCTGCATATTATCTTCATTGTAATGGTATAAATAAATGTATGCTAGATAAATTCCTTAATAAATGAATCAGCCAAAACATTTGGGAGGTCTCCATCTCGCAAGCAGAACTATTCTTCTAAAAATGATAACTCAGTTGAAGAGAGTTTTGAGGATCTGTTGTTGAAATACAAGCAGATTCAACTGGAACTTGAATGTATTAATAAAGATGAGAAACTGGCTCTAAATAATAAAGAAGACAGTGCTCAACAAAGCAGTGATGAAGTGGCAAGTCCACAGGACCAAATAACAATCGAAAATGTCAGTATTACAAAAGATGCTGTAAATGAAGTGTCTCCTGAGGAGAATAAAGTATTAACTTTTCAGGCATTTGAACTGAAACCTCTTAGGCAAAAACTGCCCACACTAGCTGAGAGGAGCAAGTTGAAAAAAGCAAAAGATGGAATAAAACAACATTCACAGAGATCTGACCTGGATACCAGTGAAGGTAACTATTTTTTTAACAAAAATTCTGATTATATAAAACCTTTTTGAAATGCTTAAGTTTGATTCCTTCAGCTTTTAAAAATGTTTCTGCTTATACCAAAGTAAAGTTTAACTTTTATTCTTACCAGAAATAGTGTTTAGAAACTAAGCTTTTTGATTTATTAAAAATATTTGTATTTTCTGCTTGTGGGAACTAAGCCAGATACCAAATTAAAAAAAAAATAGTTGAAGTAAAATATATTAAATCTGTGTCATACAACTCACAAATCAAGAGTTCCTTTAATGTGCGCTGCATTCACACAACAAACTAAGCTTAGGTTATTTTAACTTTAGCTTACTGAATTAAGCCAGTTGGCTGCGTTTGCACAGCATCTCATGCCACAAAAACAATAACAGAGGTTAAGATTAACCAAGTTTAGTGTGTTATATGAACACCATGAAGCTCTCTTTTCCTCTTTCCTGAACATCATTTACCCAGGAGCTTGTAGAAAAAATAGTATTGATAGTATATATTGAAAGAAAATGCAACGGTTTTTCCTGAATGCTCTGTTGTGTTGGCAGTCATCCATTTTTCTGTTTTACCATTGGAAGCCTATGTGACCCAGATGAGGCTTTGTTTATCAGGTGTAGTTCTCTTTGTCATCTAGACACATATATCTTGAAAATAGTTCCAATTTTTAACCATGGTTAGTAGAATGAGGTGCAATTGGTTACACTGAAAGTATAGCTAAGCTCTAAATTATGATTTGCAAATCACAGTAGCTGAGTCTCCACTTTGTGTTAAGTTGAAAGAAACAAAGTATAAAAATAGATGACCAGTAATTGAAAGCATCTATAATGTCGCTTTGGTGTTGATCTTCAACTAATATTTATTCTGATGAGTTTGAAACCTTCCTCCTGAACTCTTTACTATTCTGCTGATATTTTTCAAATTTGAAGTTGGCTACCAACTTCAAATTAGTACTGCAAGAATTAGTTAATTGGGAGATACAGGTAGTCTTCGCTTAACTACCCTAATTGGGACCGGAATTTCCATCGCTAAGTGAGGCAGTCATTAGGCGAAACATCATGGGACTGCACCACTTAGTGATGGCAGTTTCGGTAGTCTTGGTTGCAGTCATTAGGCCAGGACCTCATGCTTCTTCTGCCCTGTTGTGCTCTCCTCTGCCTCAACTCCCCCCACCCACCTATCTCCCCCCATCTCTGCCCTTTTGGCCGCCCTGCACTCCACTGCCCCTGCCACCCCCACTACCCTGCACTCTGCCCTGCATCCCTGCCGCCCTAACTCTTGGAGGTGTTCTAGTCCAACCCCTGCCCAGTGCAAGAATCCTCATGCTATTCTGGACAAATAGCTGTCAAGTCTTTTCTTGAAAACCTCCAGTGATAGAAAATCCACAGCTTTAGGAGGTAGGCTGTTCCATCGCTTAATAGCTCTCACAGTCAGGAAATTCCTCACTTCAAGTTTGGATCTCTCATTGTAAAGCTTCCACCCATTGGTTCTTGTGTTACCCTCAGGTGCTAGGGAGAATAAATCTACTCCCTCTTCCCTGTGACATCCCTTCATGTGTTGGAAGACTGCTATCATGTCTCCACTTAGCCTTCTCTTATTTAAGCTAAACATACCAAGTTTTTTTTTTCTTTGTAGGATTTAGCTTCCAATCCTCTTGCCATCTTTGTTGCTCTTCTCTGCATATCTTAAATCAAGTTGTCTGAATGATATTGTCATTATAGTTAGAAAAATAGTGCTATTCTCTCTTTTTCAAGCAGATGAAAAAGAACAAAAGCTTGACACTTCTGATGCTGCAGTAGAAAAGGTAAAAACGTGATGTTTTCACCACTAAAATAAAGAGCTTTAGCAAAATATAGATTTGCAATGTGTCTTAATTTGAAATTAAGTTCAGCTGAATTTAATGGGGTAATTCCTAATAAATGCGTATAAGGTTCCAAGTTTGGAAAAAAAAAAAGTTTGGTACTCTAACCTGTCTTAATGAGTTTATTCAGTGAAAATGTTTTGATAAATCTGGAATTGGAGGAAGGATTGAAGTGCTTATTTATCCTTTTATCCCTATAATAGAAACTGTTGGATGAAGAACAGGAAGTATCAGAGTTGCAGCTAAGACTACTAGCTCTTCAGTCTGCCAGTAAAAAGTGGCAGCAGAAAGAGCAGCAAGTAATGAAAGAAAGCAAAGAAAAACTAACAAAGGCAAAAACCATACAGCAAAGAGGCAAAATCAGTACAAAATCTCATTCTGCCAAAAAACCAAGTACTGCAGGTAAATATTTACCTAGTAAGTGTATGTATGTAATGTATGTTTCAGTGTATGGAATATTTCACAAGCTACATTCTTGGTAGATTTTCTATGTTTTTGGGGAGAAATTAAAGTACAATTAAGTACTTTTGGGGAGAAATAAAAGTACAGTTAAGTAATGATCATTCTTTTAAAGCTAAGCAAGCATTAAGAAAACAACAGACAAAGGTATGGAAAAAACTACAGCAGCAAAAGGAACAGGAAAGGCGTCAGAAGGAGGAAGAGCAGTGGAAACAGGATGAAGAGGAGGAAAGAAGAAAAAGGGAAGAGGAAATTAGAAAAATCCGTGATCTCTCAAATCAAGAAGAACAGTATAATAGGTTCATGAAGCTGGTTGGTGGAAAGATGAGATCAAGAAGCAAGGTATGTACTAACATGCTACTGTTTCTAAGGAACACAGCACAGAAATATTTGTTGGTGATATCACCTGAAATACTACTAGTTGTGTATTGATCATGTGCCTTTTTAAAATCCATACACTTGGAATCTTTTTTAGGCCGTGTATCATTAATTGGCTCAAACCTCCATCCCATTGGTTTTAAAATACCATTTTAATAGATCCATCCAAGAAATATATAACCTGATGGCTGCCAGAATAATAAAAGGAAATTAGAAATAGCAGGGAATGTCATATAGTAATCATGCTAGACAGAAATTTATTATTAAAGCCTTTTGAGATGTAGGAGATAAAATTAATTTTTAGATTTGTAACAGTGCCCAATTCAAAATGATTCTGGGAGGCACTCAATATTAAAAACAATGGAAAAAAACCCAGCAGTTAACAAAAGATGAAAGTGACACAGAAGACTTAGCGTATACCCATAACAACAACAGCATGCTTAAGGACCCAGACCATCCAAATGGCCTACAAGAAAATCCAGATTTTAAAAGCTTTTTTGAATAAGCTCAATGTGAGGTTCATGCAGATCTCAGGGGAATGCTGGTCCAGATTGGTAACAACAGTGCTAAGGTGTTGTAAATAAGAAATGTTTTATCCATCAAAATGTTAAGTTGGTGTATTGCTTTAATGTGAATAACATTGCCAAGTATTATATTAATTACCAAAAGTAGTGTTAGTACTTTTATAAACCACATTTTCTTCTGAAGAAATATGTCCTAAGTATGTAACAGATGGGGATATTCTGTATTTTCGTTAGGGAATAAAAGCAATGACTGGGTGGAATTTAGTGTTTTGTAGATTTTTTTTTTTTTTTCCGTTGGTGGAAGTAAGAGGGAGACGTTTTCCCCTCTTCCTCTCTTTAGGCCAGAATACATCCCAAAATCTGTGGCAGAAAGTTAGGGACATTTTGAAGCAATATTTGGGGGAAGAAACTACAGCAAATGTGTGTGTTTGGAGTGGGGGGCAAAGGGTAATTTTTGTCAAATGGGCTTCTGTTTGCAAGTCACTGAGTTCTTCCCTGGGCATGTACACAATTAGAAATTGTAGATATTCTAGAATCCCTAATCCTAGATTGTGTAATTCTAAGTCTGCTTCCATTCATACTGCATATGTATATACAGTCACATTTTGTGAGATGGGTGGCTATATAAATATAAATGGATGGATAAATAAATATTAATGGTGATAAGGAATTCAGTTTAATGATTTAAGGGTGTGCTTCAAATGAAAAACACAATTTGGTTTTAAGCCAAGTTTAGGTCAGAAACAGCTAACTTTACTGTTCTAGAATTTACACTTCTCATAGTTGTGCTTTCCAGTATGTGGTTGGCAGGCTTTATTTGAATGAATGACTATAATAAATACCAAGAGTCTTAAACACAAATTACAACAAATATTTCATGACACTCAGACCAAGGACTGCAACAATGAAGCCTTTTTATATTTTGATGAAATGTTTTCAATGAGACAAAAATAAAGAAGATGCAGGAGTATCTCCATATGCCATTAAATATAGTTTTACTATGAAACAGCTACTTTTTCACCTTTTAATTTTAGGCATTTAGCTGGCAGTGTTTTTCATTAACCAGAACACAAATATTTGGCTTTGTATCCTGAGATGAAGCCAGTCTCGTGTTGCTTGCAATCAGCCAACATTGACCTCAATACATATTATTAATCTTCATAGATGGAAACGTTGTTCATATGAATAGAATCATAAAATTGTGGAGTGGGAAGGGACCATCAGGGTCATGTCATCCAACTATCTGCAATGTGCAGGAAAACCAAGTAAATCATCCTTGAGTGGTGGTTTTCCAGCTTCTTAAAAACTTCCAGAGATGAAAAACCCACAGCATTTATGGATTGACTTCCATTGTTGCACAGATCTTACTGTCAGGAAGTTTTTCCTTCTATTTAAATAGAATCTAGGTAGCAGCAACTTACACCCATTATTTCTGGACCAAATTTCTGTGGCAATGGAAAATAGTTTCTGATCATCTTTGCATATATACCTGAGCATTGGTATCATGTCCCCTCAGTCATCTTTTCTCCAGACCAAACATGCAAGGTTCTTTCAGCCTGTAGTCATGGTGTGTGTGTGTGTGTGTGCGCACATGTGCACATGCATGCACCTTCAAGTCAGCGTTGCTCTCTGGCAACTACCTGGACAAGTCCCTGCAGTTTTCTTGGCAAGATTTCAGAAGTGGTTTTCCATTGCCTCCTTCCTAGGGCTGAGAGAGTGACTGGCTGAAGGTCATGCAGCTGGCTTTGTGCCTAAGGCAGGACTAGAACTCATGGTCTCCCAGTTTCTAGGCTGATACCTTAACCACTACACCAAACTGGCTCTCTCATCTTCATAGTACATGTCCTCAAATCCTTGTATCATCTTTGTCTCCTCTAAATCTGTTTTAAACTGTCAGTAGCCTTCTGGAAATGTGCCCAGAATTGTACACAGTACTTCAGGTGTAGTCTCACCAGTAGTTGGGAGTAAGGACTTAATGCATCTTTGTTATTGTGCTTCTTCTAATACAGCCAGAATTACAGTAACTCTTCTAGCAGCTGTCTCATACTGCTGTTCCATATTCAGCTTGTTTTCAGTGACCACACCAAAGTCTTTCTCTGAAGTTGTGCTTCCAAGCCATCAATCCCTCATCATGTATGCATGCCTTATGTTTTTCCTGCCCATATCTTATATTTCCTCCTGCTGAAGGACATCTTGTTCCTCCCAATCTGGTCTTCCAGCCTGTCCAGATTAGATTGCAATCTCTTGTCATCCCAGGTTTTGACCAAACTCCCCAAATATGTGTCATCTGCACATTTGATAAGCAACCTATCAATGCAGTTATCCAGATCATTGAATGATATGGTCCCCAAGACAGATCCTTGAGGGACCCCACTAGTTAGTGCTCTCCAACTTAATATAGAGTCATTAATGCTGACTCTCTTAGTGTAGTTAGACAGCCAGTTTTGAATCCACCTTGCTCTAGGGCCATCCATACCTTACTTTAACAGCTTGTCAGTGAGAATGTCATGCAGAAACGTGGCTGAAATTGAGGTAGATTATTCCCAAAGCATTCTCTTTGTTCACTAAAGTAGTTACTTTATTAAAGAAGGAGACAATATTTGTCTTATGTGATCAATTTTTGACAAAACCATGCTGATTCCTAACAATCATGCATTGTGTTCAAGATACTTACAAAAGGCCTTCTGTATTACCTGCTCTAACTTTTTTTCCAGATATTAGTGGAACCATAATCCTGTCAAAGAGAAAGGCAGTGTGTACTTCTGCAGAAGCACTTGTCAAGTTAGAGGGGCCATCCACCTATCCTGCCCAGCACATGAAGCAAAAAAATGCTCATTATGCCTGTCCACAGCAGTAGAGGTAGTTTAGCTTGGACAAGCAGTGGCTGGCAGAGAACAAGGGAAAGGCTGAGGAACTGGGCAGAAAGCTGCCTATTTCTAGGACATTAAATAAAGGCTCTGGGACTCAGGGACACAATAGAGGAGTTGTGCCAGGCACTTGGTTTAGAAAGAGCATCTACATTATTTTGCCTGCCGGGCTGTGTCTGGAGCAGCAGGGAGGTTCAGATGGAAATAGAAGGGCTGTAAAGGGAAGGAAGCCCTGCCCTGCTGGCAAGCCTTTTCCACAAGATGTCACTGGACCGTGCCACAACAGGGAAGTTTAGGTTGCTGCATCTCCCCACAGGAAGGGTAAGGCACACACCTGGTTGCTCTCTATATCTTTGTACATGGGAGCCAAAGCAGACCAGCCAGCTCTTTCAAGCTACCTCCATTTAAATAAATTCTTTAATTATTATTGCAGGCCACAGAAATTAAATGGGAGGATCAAGTGTGAGCCTAGAGTTTGAAGTGGATGATTGATATAGATATGAAGTGATAGTTAATGGAATTTTTGTAGTAAGTTCTGCTAAATTATAATTGAATCCTACTCTCTTGGGAAGATATTATAGTACCTTCAGGACTTTCTGTACTGTGCAATTTAGATAATCTCTTGTGTATATTATTGCATGGGAACAGCAGCTGATAAATAAAACAGTGGGTCTTACTCATAAGAAAAAAAATCTGGTCTAGTTTTAATGGTGGATTTTTCAGTGGATAGTCCTGAAGTATATCATTCCTGTATTCATAGAAGTTTCAGTATAAAGTATTATGCAGGTGATATTTGACATCTGATAGATAAAGCAAAATTTTGCACAAGGAAAGTTATAAGAAATGTGCAATAGAGAATTTCTATTTATTAAATTTGTTTACTGCCCTGACTCCCAACACTTTTCCATCTCTTGCTCTGTAATAACAAGCATTTTGGCTGCCTCTTTTGATTTATTTGTGCTGAATAATTGATATTAGTGTTAATACTAAAAGAGAAATGTTATAGTTTAAATGGGCCCACCTCCCATGTTCCTTATCTGAGATTCCTGCTGCTTCCCACTTAACGAATTATGATGACAACCAGGACTGCCTGGATTGCTGTCGCTAAGCAATGCGGTCATGTGACATTGCACTTTACTACTACATCGCTTAGCGATGGCAATCCTGGTCCCAATTGCCATCGTAACTCAAGGATTACCTGTACATTCAGTTGTCACCATATGTGGTGATCGTTGCATTGCATTTTTTCAACTACCCAGTCTAGCATCCCAGGTGTTACCTAGTTGTAAAATCTCTTTGATTCCCCTTGATTTAGAAAGCCACATTATTCATAGGTGCCTGTCAGTGCTGACTTTAACATTGGTAGATCTGTTACATAATACTGCAAAATATTTTATTTGCCTGATTACATTTTGCTCTAAAGACTGAGAAATGAGTTGAACCTGTTTTGGAGCTGTTGATATAATTGAGAAATTGCTTTCTTAATTATTACAATATGATCTAGAGTGTTTGAAAAGACACTACTGTAGTTTTATGCTTTCATAACCTAAATAAATTGTTAAATAAATGTCATGAGATAAACTGTTGTCAGTACAATAAATACAGTAAAGCCAAGGGTGATCCATGTGTACCATATCCCGGAATTGACAATCTAGTTCCGTTCAGAAATTTTGGTCTACAGTATCTATAATTTCTAATTATTGGCCATTTTGATCAGGCCTTATAGGAGTTGTAAGCAATAGTATGCAGAGAAAATCCATTTGCATAGCCCCATGATAGCCCTTTTTCCTGAAAGTCATTTGTGGTATGTCTGTTTGACAGTTCTATTAGTAGTCAAGAAGGCAAAACTGTATTTGATTATTTGAAGTATATATATCTATATATATCTAGCTGATGAATATACTTTGTCTAGTCTTCAGATAAAGATTTGAGGCGGTCACTAGATAAGCAATCTACTGAGAGTGCAGGAGGGATTTATCAGTATGACAATTATGATGAAGTTGCTATGGACACAGAAAGTGAAACTAACTCACCTGGTGAGTGTTAATTTTTGTGGATTGTGCTATATTCCTAATAATGCCATTTTTGTATTTATATTCCATATGCAATTAATACTGTATTATTATTATAATTACTGCATGCAGTACACTGAAATGATTTGCTGTTGTAAATAAAAAGTGCCTCAACAATTTTGAATTTGCACCAAGTGTCATGCAAAAACACACAAAAACAAACTAGGAATAAGATAAGAAAGGTTTAGGCATGTCAAGCCAAGGTTAAAAAAAAAAAGCCACAATGATAAATAGTATACTATTGTATCACATTTTGATTTGCTGGTAAAAATAAACCATGGGTTCTTTTCCTTTTTTTCTAATAAATAACAAGCTTGCTCAACCCCATGTACGACATAACAAGAGACAATTTGATACACAGATTTGGAAAAAAGCATTTCCTTAGCCTAACTTACCCTGAAGTGTTTTTGTAAGGATATATTGTTGTAGCCATGCAGTAAATGAAATAATAAGTATTTTCATTCAAATATTTTCGTTCAAAGTTCCAGCCTCTCCATGTCATCTTCACGCACACTGTTTGATCTTTGTTGGCAGTTTTATTTTTTTCATTGTTTTTTTCCCCTACTCATTGTAGACTATATTATTTAACTGTGCTGTTCAGTATATTTATGGACAACTTTGTCTTGTGTCCCTGGACGTATTAAAAATAGCTTCTTAGTTTGAATGATGTATTCAGACACTACAGTATGTTTTGTGTGTGTCCCTGCTTATGTCTTTGTCCTCCTCTTTCAGTCCCTCAGTTCTATTCCTTCCATCTAATTGTTTGTTTTCTTTAAATCATGCCATAAACTATGTTGCAGACTTACTATGGAACAGATTTAGGATTCACTCTGTTAGGATTTTTTACTTTGTGGAAGGATGGATGGATGGATGGATGGATACATATGTACATGCATACATACTTGGAAATCTAATAGAAAGAATTTCAGCATACAGTATGAAGCTGAATAATAGACATTTAAAAATAATTCTTAATTGAATCCTGATATTTTCCATATCTTTTTACGGAATGAATGAATGAAAGAGAGAAATTCGGACTTTAAATTATGACATTTATGTTGGATAGTTATAATTTTCCTTCTTCCATCATGGCATGAATTAAAGTATATGACTATAGTAAGTAAAGATATTCCCTCAAATAAATTGGAGTTTGTAATAACAATCTTTTTTTCTGATAATTCTTTTGTAGCATCTTCTCCAGTACAGCCTCCTTATTTTGAATGTCCTGTTGGATACTTTCCTCCTGCTATTCAACAAATCTCACTGTCTCTTACACCACAGATTTCAGTAAGTGATAATACAAGGTGAAATTTTTGAAGTAGAAAAACCTGAAACTACAAGTATTCTTAGGCCTTCAAAATGCAGTTATGGAAGTTCTTTCTCTTTTTTTTTTGCACTGGTATGTTCATTTAGCTATCTTGGAAATTCTCCTTTAAAGTAATTGTTGAAATAGGAGTTTTTCTAAAATAGCTTTTCTGTTCTCTCATTGCTTAAAAGAACTACTAATGCCTACTGACAACAATCATCTCCCGTATTGTGTAATATCAGGTTGTGCTAGAAAAGTTTAATAAAATTATGTAATAATTATTTAACATTGGGTTTTGTAGCTTCATATCTTCTGAGGAGTGGCTGACTAAGTAGCACTCAATTTGCAGCTTTCCAGCACGTCAAGATCACACTGCTAAAATTCCATAAGAAAATGGCAGATTTTTGGCAGTACAATTTCTTCCCCCTTATTTATTTATACACAAGATTTTTTTTAGACCAATTACTTCTAAGGACTTGAGTTGGCTTCTAGTTGAAACAAAGCAGAACAATTAAATTGAAAAACATAGCTACTATAAAGTAGCCTTATAGTAAACTCTTCATTATCTTCTATAAAGGCCAAAAGATTAATTGCATTCCTTACTTCAGGAGGCAGTGTATTTCAAAGTGTGGAGGTAGCCACCATTGAAGGGCTCCCATCTCTTTCAGTTAATGCGGGGGGGGGGGGGGGGACTCCTAGTCTACCCCTAGAGGCCACACGGTACAGTCCTGTGAATATCTGAGTGCCACATCATGTAAGGCCTTTAAGGGGATCACCATTTTGATATGGATCCAGAAGCAAACTGATAACCAGTGCAGCAACCATGGTATCAGTGTAATGACGCTAGATCTATTACCTCTACTTAGTGGGTAAGGCAGTTACTGAATCTTCAAAGGCAGCTCCATGTAGAGTGTCTTAAAGCAGTTCATCTGTCAGGTGACAAGAACATACTGTTGGGGAATCTTGAGTAGCAGTAGCATGTATTTTTTCTTTAAATTTGTTTCAGACTCTACCACCAATTAGCCAGTTGTACATGGAGGGTATTTCAACTGTCTCTCTGGAACCTCCACCACCTCTTCCTCCTCTTCCACCTGAAGAACCTGAACAGCCCCCGAAACCTCCATTTGCAGATGAAGAGGAGGAAGAAGAAATGTTACTGCGAGAAGAGCTACTTAAATCTTTAGCAAATAAACGAGCTTTCAAACCAGAGGTATTTAATAAGTTTTGAATATAGCCACTAGATGGCAGCCCTAGTACATCTTGATTTAGAATGTGTACTTTCCTTTTTTGTTTAGTTTTGGGAAAAGTAGGATGTATGTTAGAAACCAGACAAGATGATGAGTCATTTAGACATTTAAAGTTTTTTTTTCTTCTGCATTACAGCTGTTACTAAGGATTTAAAAGAACTCTGCCATAAATCCTAATAGAATCAAGTTGCAAGCTGTAGAATTAAATTGGGTGTAGAAATGGATCTGTAGCTGGATGAAGACTAACAAGAATGACATTCAGCTAGCATTGTCCATCCTGGAAAAAAATCTGAAGTACCTTGCAGATTTTACAATGTAACTGAAAATATATTCTAACTTTGTTTTTTAATAGTTAGAAAACACAGTGCATTTACAGCAGCTCAGGTCTTTGAAGAGAAGAGGCTTTTCTGGTATTGGACATGTTGCTACAAAATATTGTATGATCACATGGTCATTCTGGGTAGTATGGGAAAGAAGCCTCATCCCTTAAAAGAGTTCAAGGCTGCTATAAATAAGCACCAACATTTTAAAGAATTTTTTAAAGTAGTAGGAAAAAAAATTGCTCATCCCTTAAAGCCTGTAAAGTAAATACAATTTTTGTATGTCCCTGAATCCAATCTTGTGATTTTTTTAAAAAATCAGAAGTCAAGTGTATTGGATTAGACATCTGTTTTTTGGAAAGACATCATAGTGGACCTAGCAGGATTGAAGTATTCAGCTTCTGAAAACCATCTGAATAATGTGGTTTTTTGGTGATTATCTGATTTTAGTCAAATGGCAGACATTATCAAAGTTGATGGGTAAGGAAAGGTCTATAAGTTTCTACTTTTAAATAATTGCACAAACCTTTACTCATATTGATACACAGAGAGACCCACAATGTGCTTCTATTTTTTATTGATTTAAATATATAGCCTTAAGAATAGTTTTAATACAATATTTAATAGCTTTTAATCACATTCTTTATTTTTTATTTTTAGGAAAACTCAAATAACAGCAGTCCACCTTCTCCACCTTTTTCCAATAATTCTCATTCTGTGCCAAGAAGCAATCTTTCAGCAGTCAGTATTAATACTGTATGTCAACCTCGTATAAAGAACACAAAAATTATTAGAGTACCAAGACCGCCTCGAACAGTCATTGCGGTAATGAAGCATTTTTAAATTTCTTCATATCTGAAAGTACCTTATACATTGTCATATGAGGAAAGAGGCTAAAATTGAATATTTTGTTTTTTCTGTCTTCAGTTGGTAGTATAAGGAGGCTGGTGAAATGCTGATTTCAGATTTGGGTACAGTAAGGAGTGAGAAGTCAACATTACTGTAAAAATAGCTAGTAGTTAACATGCTCTTCTACTCTAACATAAACTGAAGTTCAGTGTACTGTTAAAAATTAAATAATATTAGATCTTGCTTGTGTCTTCAGTTGAAATGATTATATTCTGTGATTGATAAATTTATTTCTGCAGCTTCCAAAACACAAGTCAGTTGTTGTTACGTTGAATGATTCAGATGACAGTGAATCAGATGCAGAACAACCTAACTCAACTAGTAATGAATTTGGAGGCCTGGAATCTATGATCAAAGAAGCTAGAAGAACTGTGGAGGTAAATGAATGAGTGCTGGCATGTATGTTGTGTTTCTTTGAGGAAGGCATATATTTCTTACTCTATGTGTGTGTGTTTCATTATAGTGTTGTTTTTTTTTTAAAGAAAAACTTGTAAAATGGTTTTTCCTCTGAGCCTGTAAATAAAGCAAGCAATTTCAGAATCTTCTTCCAGAGAAGAGTCACTACTGAACTCTGGTTCTGCTTTCTGACAAGCATTAAATTAAAAAAAAAGTTTTTAAAAACCAAAAGTCCTTTTCATGTACTTACGACTTGCTTTCATGGTTCTGTGTTCTAAGTTATGGTAGTTGGCTGTTTTTTATGATCCCTTACCGGGAATATGAAAATTCCTTGGTCAGGAAATAAAACTTTCAGTTTCCTTCTGAACCATGCCATACTTGGAGCAGTTCAGCAGTTTTCAGAAGTATGCCTTCCAAACTTGAAGAGCTTTGAGGTGTTCTCGGGACGATCTGGTTGAAACAGGCAGTTTTGGAGTTGGACCACCCCTAGAATGGCACAGTCTGGAAAAAGATTTGGCATGGTCAAGAAAGAAATGAAGCATTCAAAATTCTCCAGAACATAGTTTTGGAAAGGAGCCCTAAAATATTGGCCCTTCCCTCAGAGTGAGTTAGTCCTATCTTGCTGTCCTCCTGTCTACTAAATCCATATTCTTCAACCAAGCAGTCTCTACATGTGTTGAAGTATAACTTCTAGAATTCCCAGCATGTATGATCTGAAGGAAACCTGTAGGAAGGCTGAAGGAAACCTGTAGGCCTGAAAAAACTATTCAACATAAAAACTAATTCAAATTAACTTTTCTTCTGAAGTTGTAATACTCTATTAAGGTTCCTTTATTGGGTCTTTTTGTTGCAGGCATCAAAACCCAAAGCACCTTTAAAGTCAGAAAAAGAAAATAATCCTGTGAGAACTCCTGAGGCTTTACCAGAAGATAAAAAAATAGAGTATAGACTTCTAAAAGAAGAGATTGCCAGGTATATTTAATATACTGTAACAAATAAGAAAACAAGTTTTTGTTTAAAATAATCTCCAAATTATTGCCCTTTCTGTATGAGTAGATTCATTTGGTCATTTTAGCTTATTTTAAATTCTGCCACTTGGGATTGGCTTATTTTTCAGAGATTTACTTTCTCTGAAAATTTGTTCTGATTTTTGCTGAATTTGTAATTTGAAACATGCACTTGAAAAATGTGCTTCGAATCTTTTTAGTCGGGAGAAACAGCGCTTGATAATACCTGAACCTTTGAAGACAAGTTCATCTCCAGTAAACTCTGATGTTGAAATTGATGGAGTTGGTAGGATAGCCATGGTAACAAAGCAAGTTACAGATGCAGAAGCAAAACTCAAAAAACACAAGTAAGACTTTTCACTGTGATGTCATCTCTGGTTTGTGGTTTAATGTGAAATGAAAGGTTAATCTTTTATAATCTGCTGTTTATTGCAAAATGTCTATAATCTGTCCTAGATAGATAGTTGCCCCTGGGCAGAGGTCCATACCTTCTTTCTGGTTAATCTAAATGCATTCCTTTTAAGTTACCTTGAATTTGAGACCCTACTATTTTTTCATCCTAATAAGCTCTTTGTGATATTTATTGGGGTTGTCAACATAAAGGCTGGTAGGAGCCACAGACAACCCCATAAGATTTGACTGAGTACTCCAGCAACAGAATGGATGAAAAATCTGCCTGGGGCTTTTTCCTCTCTCCTTTAAAGTGAGAAAAGGATTGTGGATAATGTAGTCCTTGGAGGCTGTTCCAGTGGGAACATGTTAGGAAGTTGGAAGGTTCTTTCTTCCTTAATTCATTGGACCAGCCAGCAGCCAGCCTTGGCTGGTCTTTATACAAGGCTTATTTCAGAGGAAGGAAAAAGAGCAGGAAAAGAAGAATGAGGTTTTACTGACAGAGATTGGTGTTGTGGTAACCACAGCTGGTGAGATTCCTGATGGAAAGGGGGAAGAGCAGTGCAGCTGAACTGAATGTCTGATGGTCTACTCAAATGGAAATCTATATAAGAGTAATGCTGTGCAAAATGGTGTCTACTCAGACTGTCACTGCTATATCCAAGTATCTTTCTCTAATGAGAAAATAGTCAGTTTACTGCAACCTGTGGAATATGTTTGTTTATATAGTTGCCAGTGCACTCTGTGCTTGTGCGATTACCTATAGTTTTGGGGCTTTTTAAACTGGAAAACGTGTGACTCTTAACAACTTATGGGAAACTAAATATTCCAATCTCCAGCAACTGGTTTTACAACTTTTTGGAACCATTGAATTGTTATAATTATGAATACTTGGAATTTTGAAAATGGCAATACTTTTTTCATGCAACAGCATCACATCCATATGTGCTGTTCACTAAATGTTGGATGCTTCACTTTAAGTACTATTTGGCACTAAGTGCTGTTTGACACTTTAAGATCAGTATTGACATTAAAGTATTGATACAACTTGACTATTAAAAAGCTGAGTAATTATGTAAACACATTTTGGAGAGTTCTGTCCCATAACATAACTTCCTACTAAATAGGATATGATAAAGTGTTAGACTTTGATTACTGACCCTGTATCTTTTTTGTGTCATATATTTTGTGTCAGAGTTTATTTCTGGACACATAGTTGCATTATTAAAAAAAATACTTGTAGTAATGCTCCACTTTTTTTTCCCTAAAAGAACAATATCCCATTTGGTAGGAATTGTGGTATATGCAAAGGTATGTAAAGCCAAGTAGATCTGTGTACCCTTCCATAATCAACTTTCTCAGCATTAGATACAAATTTTAGATCACAGTGTTGATTTTGGAATTGGGTGGCCAATAAATTTAAATCATTCTTTGGATTACAATAGTTCACTGTGCCATTTCTTTATAGTTTTCACAGATTTCCCCCCCTAATTTTATGGTTTCATTCTGTTTTTAACTGCAGTCTGTTAATTAAAAGAAAATGTAACAATTTGTGAAAATACCTAAACTACTTTTGATGGTGGGTCTGGTATTATAGAGCTTTTTTTATAGGATGTAACTGTTCTCTTTAGACTTCTCTTGATGAAGGATGAATCTGTGTTAAAACATCTTCTACAACAAGAGGCAAAGAAGAAAGAATCTGTTCGTCTTGCTGAAAGCAAGATTGCTAAACTTAATGAGCAGCTACAAGCAACAGAAAAAGTGCTAAATGCTAATAAGATATTTTTAAAGAAACTTCAGGAACAAGTAAGTGTGTAAATAGGCCATATAGGAGTACTTTTAAAGAGTTGCTTGTCTTACTGAATGTGTTTTTAAAATTTAGTTTGGTTCAGATATTACATTTGCTGAAGTATGTTGAAATGCTTTAGATTCACAGAGTACAGCAACGAGTAACAGTTAAGAAAGCATTGGCATTAAAATATGGAGAAGAGCTTGCTCGAGCCAAAGCCCTGGCTAGCAAAGAAATCGGAAAACGAAAACTTGAACATAGCCATTTTGGAGTAAGTTTGTTCTTGGAAATTTAAGAATTGTTGTTACTGAAATAGTCATTTTGTTTGTTTGTTTGTTTGTTTATTGGATTTCTCCCCTGCCCATCTCCCTCACAATAGGGGACTCTGGGCAGCTATGTAATATTAATTACATAATTAATTAATTACCTAATATTATATAATAGAAGTTATTATGTAATAAACTTCTACTGTTCCAAGTTGAAGGTCAGAAAACAAGATAAAACATGAATGAAAATTAACTTACATACTTACTAGTAAAAACTGTAACTTTCAGCTGTAAGTGAAAAACTGAAAGGAGTATTGGAATTTGAATATTGGCTAGTGTGATCCCAGGAACCACTCAACTTTTCTCTAATTTTTAAGGTGGATTTGAGCTTCTTTTGCAGTTTGTTTTCTCTCTCTCTCTCTCTGTAATGTGTCTCAAACTACACATGGCCATCTTTCGTCCCTGCTACCGGTATCCTTGTGACAGAGAAAGGAACTGGGGGATTGCATTCAGTGTAAAAACATGTTCCAGCCCCTACTCCAGCCCAGAGATTAGCAGGAACAGAGCTATTTGGTGCTCAGAATACAGCAGATAACAGACAAAAAATTACTGCCTGCTGTTCCTGCTAGGATAGATGAAAAGAAAAAGAAAAGAAGTAGTAGTATGAATGTTGGGGTTTTGCAGTGACCAGTAAGCAAAATGCTTTTTTTTTTTTTTTACCTCTCTTCCACCTTCACCCTCCCTCCAACCTCTTCATAGTATAATGAGAGAGATGGAGGGTTGTGTCCAGCCATTTGGCACATACAGATACGATCACATGCTCTGAAAACCTGACAGGCCCAAAGCTAACTACAGGCTCTTTCTCATGTGACTTGGGTGAAGAGGCAGCCTGTGGTTTGTGAGAGGCCAAATGAGCACTTGCTGTGATGAGGAAAACTGGATCACTGTAAATATACCTATTGTGGAATGGTTGAGTTGAAACCTTTGTAAATATGCCAAAGGGAAATTACATTGCACTTTTCCTGCTGAATACATACATTCTCCCTAAAAAATAATAATGGTGAAGTTAGTCAAATGTTGTGTTTCTAATTTATCTTGCCCATAATTGAGTTCGTGTGAGATCTTTCTGCTTCTTTGCAGCCAAACAAAACATTGAAACTTGAGAAATCACCTTCATCAAGTCCAAAGAAACATTCTGCAGAGTTGATTGCACAGGAGAAAAAAAGACTGCAACAACTACAATATGAGTATGCTCTGAAAATTCAGCAACTAAAAGAAGCACGTGCATATCAGAGTAAGGATCGGTCAACTGTTGTCCCTGCTGTAGAAGAAGAATCTGAATTTGCACTACCTCAGCCTTCCCTTCATGATCTTACACAAGACAAATTGAGCTTGGATATTGAAGAGAACTGTTTTGATGATGAAATTTTGTCCAATTGTAATAGAGAGCGAAGAAGATCTTTCAGAGAATCAAATTCTTTTACTAAACCTAATTTTAAGCATGTGGACACTCCCAAGCAAGAAGCTGCAAACAAACTTTCTAAAAAGACATTAGAACAACCAGAGCTATTTTTGGGTCTGAATATTGATGAACTGAAAAATCTTTATGTGAAAGCTGATGGCTTGAAAGACGTCTTGCAAAAAAATGCACCATTCATGATTTCTAATGAAGAAAATGTTTGTGGTCAGGTAAGTCTATATTAAATAATAGAAAATCAATGGCTTCAACTTACAGTTAGTAATGCTCAGAATAGGAGTTGGGCTAGTTTTCATTAACTTGTCTTATTGATTTCTGTTCTACTTGAAAAAAATAGACAGACTCTAGTTTGGGACACAACGTATTACATTTTTAATCACTATGGTCTGAATCTCCATATGGTATTTAAATATATACACACATATACTCTTTCCTAGGAAATAACAGTGGATATAGACCAATTCGCAGCTCCAAATAAACAAACGGAAGGAAAGCCATACCCATTTGGACCATATCATAGTCCTCTTCTTGTTTTTAAATCTTACAGGTATGAATATGGAGTTGTTAAAGATGTTTGCCACCAATTGTATACTATATTAGGGCTATTAGGACCTAGATGGGAATTTCTGATGTAATCAGAAAATGTTCTGTTGTTGATGTATACATGTGTGCATGTCTAAGAAGAAATTGGGGAAACAATTGGCTGTTACTGGAAGATTCTGACATAACTGCACTGATAATAATAGGGTTGGGGAAGGACTAGAGAGAAAAGTGTTTATTTAAAATACCTGCTGTCCTGAGGATGGAAGGAGGGCTTATAATGATTGATACACAAATGCACTTCTAAAAGTTGAGACCTACAGAGGTGCTAAGCTCATTGTATATGGTATCTATTCTGAAATACAACGATGGAGGTAGGCAAATTTTGCAACAGATGAAGTATATTTGCTCTATATTTCAAAAAAAGATAGAGGGATGCATTTGAGTTAAAGAGGAATAAGTGGTAGTACACTTACCCAAATATCCCACACAAGTAGACGTACACTTTACCTTACTCTCTCTCTTTCCATTCTCATCCATTCGCGCATATTCACTATTTTTACGTTATTTTTATATCCATTTTTCATATAGTCCTAAATGCAATACTTTTCAAATAAATATACTAAAATCTCCCTCCCTCCCTTTTGGAGAAATCAGACTTTAAAAGTCATTTCCAGTGACAAATTGGATTATGCTATCTAGATAAAATATTAGTGTGTATCAGTTTTGGCAGTGGTTGTAATCTCAGCTGCTCTGTTAAAGAGTTCTGTGCACAAAAATAAAACTTTTGTCTTCCTTTTGGACTGAATAACAAATGACAGTTTGTATATCTGATTATGATTACAGTTATCTTTGATTTCAATCTAATTTAGTACTTTTCCAAATTTTTGCTTTAAAATAATTCTTTTCTTGATGATAAGTATCATGTGTTTCTACTTATGTTTTTTTAGGTTTAGTCCTTATTTTCGAACGAAAGAAAAACTTTACCTCAGCTCAGTATCCTACAGCAATAGGATTGAACCCAAACAGTGTTTTTGCCGTTTTGATTTAACAGGCACTTGCAATGACGATGATTGCCAGTGGTGAGTTCTTCTTTCATATCTTAAATTAAGCAATTTGTATTGCACAGACTGTTGCCTGAAGAACTGACATTGTCATTGGTTTAAGCAGGCTCTTTGAGCAAAAACAGCATAGGCAGGTTTAAGAACTTAAAATACAATGACATATTCTTTTAAAAAATCACACTTGTTTTCTTTTTGTATCTGTAAAACTAACCTGATAAATATACATTTATATTTAAAGGAATAAATTATGGCACCAAGGATATACATAAGAGAAGCAGCCAAGATTTGTAATACACCCACAATACCACCCTCAAGACCTGTAATGTCTAAACAAAAACAAAGTTCTTCATAGATGACTCTCATATTCATATGTGTGGATATGAAACAGAGCTTTTAGAGAGAATTGATTGAATGAGGCATGAAAAGTCTTATAAGAAAAAAAGCACTACTACTTTTGGTTTGATTTGTGATGGAGCACATTTGGGATTCATTAGTGCTCATTTTATTGCAAAATTCAGTTTTTATGTTTTGAATCTCTTTTGTTCATTGAATTTATTTTTGGCTAATTAAGATAGACCAAACAGCTGGATCATCAAAAAAAATTCTATCTGGCTGTAAAAAATCCTATCAGGATGGCATCTTTAATGTTGAATATCTCACAATAGATTAACATAGCTGAGTATTCCAAAAGAAAGTTAATTAAATATGTGTTCTTTATGAGAAAAGGGCACACTTAAATAGCTGATTGTTCTCAACTTCTGATAGTTGAAGTAGTTTTAACTGCTGTTACTTAAAATAAATGTTCATATATTGTGATATTGCGTTCACAGTTTTTTCTTCCTGCGTTTTGTAAAGAGTGGATTGTTCTTTACTTTTAGGCAACACATGAAAGACTGCACTCTTAGCAGGAGACAGCTGTTTGAGGATGTTCTTTCATACAATTTAACTTTGATAGGCTGTTCAGATAAAAGTACTGATGAGGAGATAAGTACTGCAACAGGTATGTTGCATATTGGTATATAAACAAAGCTTTTCAGTTCTCTAACATTGTTAAATCTGATCACAACATTTTTTGTTTCTCATATAGAAAATAAGCTACTTTCTAATGCTTCCAGTTTACTTTGTAATAAGATTAATAAAAATACAATGCAACCGTCTATTAATCTTATGTAACCTTTTATTTTGTTACGTGACTCACTGTGTTAAACTTAAGGATTAAATTTATAAAAGTGATGTTTGCACTTCTCTTCTCTGTAATAAGTTTCACCAATTTAAAACTCACTTTCCTTTTATTTTTTTGTGGATTTCTTCCTAGATGTATGAATGCACGTGCTTGTAAAATTTTGATTGTAGTGTAAGTCTTAGATATTGTTGTCATCTCATTTCAGAAAAATACATAGAAAAGCTCTTCGGGATAAATAAAGATCGCATGGCAATGGATCAAATTGCTGTTCTTCTGGTTAGCAATGTCAATGAAAGCAAAGGCCATAGTAAGTAACTTTTACAATATCAACACTTAGGTTTTTTAAGATGCATTTTGTGATTGCTTGAAGAGTTTCTTTTAAAAACCACTGTTTTTTAATCTTTCTTCTTCCTCTTCTCCTTTTTATTAACAGCCCCTCCATTTACAACTTGGAAAGATGAAAGGAAATGGAGGCCAAAGTACTTGAAAAAAACACCATCAGACAGTGATAGTAACAGCGAAGAGGAACTATCTTCTGGCCTTATTAAATATGGTAATATTAATATAAAACAGCAGTCACAAAAATTGTTCAGAAAAATATTCTTGCTTCACACATTTGCTTGGTTTTTATCTTCAGTTTGTCCCACAATTAAATATGAATGTTAATGTAGGAAGCAGCTTGGAAGATCAAAACTGTCTTAACAAGAGATCAGCTGACTAATTTGCTGCAGAGTATACATAGTTGCTCAGAATCCTTTGTTTCAGTTACCTCAGTTCTGGGAGAATCCTTAGTTTGTTGCATTAATGACAATTATTCAGCAACAACTATTAACATTCTCACAAAAACCAAACAGTCATATTTAGTCAGACTTTTAGTAGAACAGACTGAAACTGTTGTTTCCCAGAGTTAGTTCTCTTTGATCCTCTCATTTTCAAAGGAAACCGGTTTTGTGGGAAAACACATTTTTCAGTTCCTTTTGCTATGAAACTTAAATATGCCCCTACTCCTCTGCAACCCATTTTAACTTAGAAGACAGGCCTGTCTGCCAGAAATAGTTAAAATGAGGAATAATTTCAGTCATGTATATCATGATAGTCATGAAAAGAATGCTTTTATTCCTTATATTTCTAGCTCCTCCAGTAAAAAACAAAATAAATATCCCTGCTCTGGATGCTGTTGTGACTCCAGATGATGTGAGGTATTTTACCAATGAGACTGATGACATTTCGAACTTGGAAGCAAGTGTACTTGAGAATCCTTCTAATGTTCAGCTTTGGATCAAACTGGCTTATAAATACCTGAATCAAAATGAAGGGTAAGTAATTCTTACTGTGTCGATCAGTCAGTTGCACTTTTGCTCAGAGCCTTCTCACCTATGCTGCCTTAATTGTGTGTCAGTTTTTTGTTTTCCTTGCTCAAAAGACAAGTAAGCTATTGTTTAAAAGCAACTGAAAAACAATTTGCTCTATTGCTGTGTCAACAATCTAGTGTAAGGGTAATAAAACATTGATATATTCTAAGACAAAGCATGTTTATTTTCAGTGTGTTGTAGTAGAAAGGCTTGTCTGCTATAAAAATGGATTACACAATTCAGTGGTTTCAAAGGCTATATGGAAATAAAATATCTCCCTTTTGCTCTTTTAAAATGTATTGTGATAAAATAGGAAATATTGGTCTCAAAGATGGTGATAATTCAGGAATAAGTTTCAGGAAAAGTCTTTTTTTCAGAAAAAACTGGCAAGTATTCTAAGAATATTAGCTGGCAGCAAATCTTAGTTGCAAAATGCTGTAATGCAAGAAAGTTTATGTCATGGTAAATCTGTTAGCTTAAGGTACTACACATTTTTTTCCAACAACAGACCAAAATGGCTGCCTCTTTACAAGTTGTTATAATATTTTCTTGTTTCCCTTTTTTTTTTTTTTTTACAAAGATCATCCTCTGAATGCTTGGATTCAGCTTTAAATGTTTTGGCCCGAGCACTAGAAAATAACAAAGACAATTCTGAAATCTGGTGTCATTATCTGAAGCTGTTTTCAAAAAGAGGACTTAAGGAAGAAGTGCAGGAAATGTGTGAGACAGCAGTGGAGTATGCTCCTACTTATAAGATCTGGTGGACTGTAAGTTATACGTGCATGAAAAGTTACCATTGAGTATGTTTTAAGTATATTAACATAGCTGACTGATGTATGTTTAAAAACACTTTAATAGAAGTTCTTTAATTAATATAAAAATATTTTCCCTACTAAATCACTGGACTTTTCTTAAAAGAATTGTTTAGTTGAGAGTATGTCTATAAGAAATATGGAAATATGTTCAGAATATGTCTATACATACATACAGTCCCTTTAACCATATGCACTGAGTTCTTTCTGTCCTAAAATAAGATTAGACAAAACCTGAGCTTTAGTGAAAAGTCATTATTTAATTCCAATTGTTATAAGTCGGTGATAGACTGTATTGATTCAGAACTCACTGAGCAACATATTTCTAGTGCACTCTTCAGAGATTTCACCCTTTTATTTCTGTATCTGGTGTCTTGAGAATTCTGTATACTGCTTGGCATGATGCATTATCACATCCTATGTCTGTCTGTAACAAATGTTTTTAAATTATTTATTTATTTACTTACAGAATTTATACAACCTCCCATTCTAGGTATAAAATACAGAACATAGAAATACCGAATATCATAAAAACAACATTACAGTGTAGCCAAGCCCTATGAAAGACTCTCCTGTTGGGCTCCATTAACAACCTGGTCACCTGACACCTGATGGAAAAATCAAGTGTTCAGGGCTTTCCAGAAGGCTAACAGGGTCAGATCTGCCTGGATCTCAGGGGGATGCTGTTCTATAGGGCAGATGCCATGATAAAGAAAGCATATTTCCTGGGTCCCATTACGTGGCACTGTTTCATGGAAGGGACCCCGACCATGCCCACCCAGACACAGTTGGGGACAGAAAGTCCAGGAAATAACCTGAATAACTTTAAGGGATTACCTGTCTTTTGAAATATTGTGTAACTTTATTTTATAAACAAACAAAAGTGATTTTTATAGTTAAGAGATAATATTTTCTCCCAACTATTGTTCAGTTTCTAAATCTTGAAAACTCATTTGATGGAAAGGATTATGTATGTGGAAGAATGCTACAATTCCTGATGGAAACTCCAAAGAGTGAGGAGAACATGGATATTTGGTCCTTTCATTTGCTGGAGATGCTACTGTATAGAGTTCACTTAAGTCTCTTTACTGGAAAGTATCAAAACGCCATTGCATTATTTCAGGTATTTGCTTATATCATAATGTTATAATTTCATCCAAATAATTATAGTATTAGAGTTTATTGATAGTTTGTGATGTCTTGTAGAGGTTAGTGCATCCTCTGAATAAAAAAATAGAAAAAAATGAGCAGCAATAGGAGCATTCTAATTTTTATCAAATAACATGTGAAAAGAAAGATGAATCCTGTTTGTTGACCAGTTGTCTTTGGCAACTACTATATTGTGCACAAAAGAGTCACAAGAATTATGACTGGGAGTCAAAGTACTTTTAAAAGTAGGCAGATGTGTCTTACGTATAAAATTTCTAGAATATCTTACAGTTGGGCTTCTGCCTTAATTAGTCCCTTTAAAATTATGGTCTTAACACTAATGTAAGAGTCCAGAACACAAGGCAGGGTCAAAGGCCAGTATACAGAAATTCCAATTTCTGCTGATTTTGTTTCATGAGCAAGACCATCGTAGATCTTATAAAGCTAGAACTCCAAAAAGTACCCCCAGCCCCAATTATTAGTCATCTAAGATCTCACAAGTAAGCTTTTATTTACAAGGAGATCGGTTTCTTGGTTGAAATTATGCCTTTTGAACTGGGTGATTCTTATCCACTAAAAAGTCTAGACCTGAAAAAAATGCCTTTAGAAGATTCAGAATCGAGGTTTAGGTCTTGTAGAGCTAGCTGCTCCCAGGCGTTTCTACATCTGAAGGTTCATTCTCATCCTTTGATGAGGACTCCTCTGAGGGAGGCATGACAAGAAGTTAAGTTTAAGCTTTATATCATTTTCTGCTCCACAGAATGCTCTGAAGTCAGCAAGTGATAAGGTCATAGTGCAACACCTCACTGTAAGTGACCGCTGCTTAGCTTGGCTATCCTACATACATTTGATTGAATTTGGAGATCTTCCAGTTAAGTTCTATGATCCTGCCAATAGCAACCCTTCAAAACTAATGAAAAAGGAGTCTTTTTTGATACCTTGGAAAACAGTGGAAGATGTTAAGGCTAATCCTGATACTCTGTTAGCTTTATTTGAAGGTAATTATACCAATATAAAATCAACAGTGGTTTAATTCTTAAAGTAATACTTAATAGTATGTATAATGTAATTATGATAGTGTGCTATTATTGATTTTCAAGCATTGACTTTAGTCCTTTATACATTAACTCAGAGTAAATATATCTATCTTAGTGAGGCTTCTTTCTAAGTACATACACATGGCATTAAAATTGTCCTACAAAGCCATCACTGCAGACCACCTCTTCTCTCGAAGCATTCTAGGAATTGAAGTCTCAATACAACTGGAGAGCATAGCGGTAGTCTTACTCAGTTGGTTCATAGACATCAGTTTTATAAAGCTACTGTTAAAGGATTGTACTAAAACTGAGTGGAACAGTTCAGTAAATAGTGCTAAAATAATTTTTGCTTACTAATGACACCTTGACATTAGCAGAGGTATATCCATTATTTATTGTTATAATTCTATAGCCACAGAATATTTAATGCATTATATTCAGTTGGGCGGGGGGAGAGGAAAAACATGGAATGTTTCTTTATCTAACTTGCAGTGAGGATCCATAGACTGATAGGCCGTTGTATCCAAAGTCCTGCTAAGTTGTGTATTCTCTTCTGTTTGTTTCAATGAAATAGCAAGCCAGCAAGCAAATAGTTTATGAATAAGTTTCCAGACCATTTCAAGCGTTCAGTGAAATAGAATTAATCTGTGACAGCTTCAGAGCTGACATTGCTCTGTAGGTACACAGTTCTTTGAGAGCTCCTTTCCCTACCCCTAATGTTGGAGTTGCAACAGTGGAAAAAAAACTAACCTGCTAAGTTTCCATGTCAGCTGGGAGGATGTTCTAAGCTCAGATCTCTCACTTTTAGAGAAAAATCTCTTCTTCCATCCTTCTCAGTAGAGATTTAGCATTTCCTGTTTTCTTAGGAGACACTCCTAGGGATTATAGGATTGCAATTCTGTAACATTAAAAAATGTTACAGGAATGATTTATGATAAATAATTTAACGTAATGTTGTTCCTCATATATTCAGATTCTAAATAAAGATCACTAAATCACTCAAGCAATCCTTTAGTGATGGTAAAAGACTGATTCTTTATCTGTTTTGAGAGCTTCCTTAAGAAAGTTTGGAACTTCCTTTATAATTAAATTTTCATAAATAGTGCCTGAAATGCATGCAGTTGTTCTTTTTCCTAGATGTGGATGGCAATTACACGTACATCTTCAATGACAAAATTTTATGTTTCTAAGTGTGTAATTTTTCTTTTGTGTTTGTCTTGTTTTAGATGCCATCCAATCATGTACAAGTGAGGATGCCTCCACTGAGAAGGCAGTTCTTTGCCTTCCATTGTACAGAAACATGATTATTTTGCAGCAGCTGTTAGAAAGGTTTGTTGTTGAAAAATTGACTTTTTTGGTATGCTACTTCCATTATATTCTTGAACCAGTTGTTTGCATCCTAATACAATTGTTAATATACAGAAGACTAAGAAGAGGTTTATTTATTTTTACTTATTCATCATACTTATATATACCACCCATCTCACAAAATGTGACTCTGGGCGGCTCATAATAAAAAAATTTAAAAACAATAACATAAAAAACAATAAACAATTAAAAAATTAATATTACAATTTTTAAAAAGCATGGAAAGAGCGACAGATATGAACAGCAGTGGAGCCATCTCAACAATTCACCATTCCCTTGGGCCTCGAAGCCTGATGACATAGCCACGTCTTGAGAGACTTGCGAAAAGTTAACAGGGATGTTAAAAAGTTCATGGAGGCAGCCTGAGCTCGGGGTGGGAGGGATGATGCTCCATAAGGCAGATGTCATGGCAGAAAAGGCCCATCTCTGGGATCCTGCCAGATGTAGCTCTTTAGCAGAGGGGACCTGCAACATACCTCTTCTGCCAGATCTGATGGGATAGGTAGATGTAATCAGGAAGAGACAGTCCCTCAGATAGCCCCGTCGCATGCCATGAGGGGCTTTAAAGGTCAAAACCAGCACCTTGAATTGGACCTAGAAGCAAACTGGCAACCAATGCAACTTGTGGAGTAGAGGTGTAACCTGTGCCATTCTAGGGGTAGCTAAAGCTTCTGGATACTTTTCAAGGGCGGCCCCATGTAGAGTGCATTACAATAGTCCATCCGGGAGGTGACCAGGGCATGAGTGACCGTGAGCAGAACCTCCCAATCTAGGAATGGGCATAACTGGCACACAACACAAAGCTGTGCGAAGGCTCTCCTAGCTACGACTGCCACCTGCTCTTCAAGCAGGAGTCGTGAGTCTAGAAGAACCCCCGAGTTGTGCACTGGGTTTGTTTGTGGCAGTGCAATCTCATCCAGAACTAAAGATGGCATAGTCCCAGAAATGGAAGGCCCCAAAACCCAGAGCCACTCATTCTTGCTAGGGTTCAGTTGAAGCCTGTTGTTCCCCATCCAGATACCTACAGCTTCCAGGCACTGGGATAAGACGACAACAGCATCATTTAATTCTCCAGGAGCAGAAATGTATAATTGGGTATCATCAGCGTACTGCTCACTCAGCAGCTTCATGTAGATGTTGAATTGGGGAGGAGAGAGCACTGAATCCTGCAGCACCCCACATAGTAGGGACTGAGGGTGGGATCTCTCACCCCAAGTCGCCACCGTCTGGAGGTTGAGACAGGAGGCAAACCAGCACAATACAGTGCCACCCACCCCCAGTGCCCAGAGCTGGTCCAGAAGGACAGCATGGTTGATGTATCTAAGGCTGCTGAGAGGTCAAGCAGAGCAAGGATAGTTGCATAACCCCCATCCCACTCCCACCAGGGATCATCTAAAAGCAACAGCCTTCTCAGCCACCTTCCTCAAAAATGGAAGGTTAGATACTGAAGTGGTCCAGTATGGTAGGATCCAGCGATGGCTTCTTGAGGGGGTGAACCAAAGCCTCCTTAAGAGAACAAGCCCCCTCCCTCAAGAAAGAATTCACCACTGCTTGTACCCACTCACACAACACGCCCCCCCCCCGGGCTGCTTTAACAAGCCAGGAGGGACATGGGTCTAAAGAGCAGGTGGCCAAGCTCACAGCCATAAGGACCCTGTGAGGACCCTATGAGTCATAAGGTTCATGTTCATGTTTCTGTTTTGAAGAAAGAAATGGTCAGAGATCAAAAGTGATAAAGTTATATTTGAGTCAAGTTCAGCTCCTGCTGACTTTGGATGTGGCTGAGAGGTTTTCTTGGCAGCATTATGGACGTAGCTTGACATTGCTTTCTGGAAAGTATTTTCATCTTCCTAGTCTAGTCTGTAGCTCTTAGTTTTCCTAATGGTTTCCTGTACAATACTAATCAGGCCCAACCCTGCTTAGTTTTTTGAGATAGTTAAAGATTAGCTGGATGCTACCTTAAGAATGAAGTGGATTTTTAAAAGTTGCATAAAGTTTTCATATTTCATTTTTTTAATACTTTAAATAATCTGCCTATGAAGATGTTCATGGAAAGCGTCACTATTTTCTTTCAAGGTGGGAAGCTGCTATTGAGCTGTGTAAATCACTTCTGAAATTAAATCCTTTTGACTGTCACCTTTTGAAGACTCTAGTTGATTTGTACTTGAGAACAGGAGAAATTGAAAGAGCTTGTGATGTATGGCTCTCAGCATTTGAGAAAAATCCTCAGAATGCCCAGGTTTTCTACTTTATGTGCAAATTCTTCATGATGCAGGTAAAACAACTTGTTTCGTATTTGGTTTATTACTTATTGCAATCAAACGTTTCTCCAGTGCAAAATGCTAAATTTATTGTGAGATATAGTAGAAATTGCTTTAGAACTCAGAGTAAAAATGTCTTTTGCCCAAATTTGTTGTTGTCTATAGATGTAACAAGATTAAGATATGAATCTGAACCTTTTGGTTTATTGGATGGGTGATATGGAACTTGGTGACAAAGAAAGTACAACATTCCAGATGAATTGCTCATACCTTTCTTTTATATATGAAAGGATCTTTCATATCATTCTTTTATATATAAATCACAAAAGGTTGATTTGGTCTTGTGTTGTTGCTTCTGAGTAATCATTCTGACTATTCAGGTGTCTTTTTGTGCTTTTATATGATTGCTAAAATCCTACTTTTTTTTTAATAGTATTTTATTGAAATTTTAAGATTACAGAGTTAAAAGTTAGAAATGAAAAAGAAAATTGAAAATACAAATTATAAAGAAAAGGAAAAGAAAAAGTGAGATAAAGAAAAAGAAAAAAGATATGAAAAATAGATAACTTCCAATCTATCTCTGGTCTTAGGAATAATAAGAGTGTCATAAGTGCTAGTTTTTAATGCATTAAGTAGGAATAATTCTTTGTCAAAACATATCCCATTACATTTATAATCTAATCTTCAAATCCCCATGTGAGCTTCACCTCTAAAATCCTACTTTTAATATTGTTCCCATATGACAGCTCATTTAATTGATTTAGTTTCAAGAAGCCATTAAACTATTTTTTTCACATAATGCAGAGTTGTACTGGATGTTCTATAATGTAGGCTAACATCAAATTTAACTCTTTTATGACAGAATAGATCAGATAGTATTCCTGCACTGTTGCAAGCCTTTGTTGCCGCATTTTTTGAATATGTACATCAAGAAAATAATCCTGTAGATTTATTACGGTAAGCCTGGCTAATAAATGTTTTATTCTACATTGTATTACCTTCCTTTTTGACTTAGAAATTGTAGCATATACCTATTTGTAGAAATTCTAGTCATACATTGTCAGGTTCCAGTCTACTCAGCATACTTTTAAGAAAATAAGTTATTTTCATTTGTCTGATATTTTATGAAAGGATTTCACATATTTAGTTTGTGGTTCATATATTTAGGTTCTAGTTCCACTAGACAACTATTTTATTACTAACATAAATTTCATCTTCATACTTGTACGAATATCACATCCAATATTTTATTTCTGCCCACAGATCTCTGTTCATGCATTACTATAATCCATTACACTGTGTCTTGCTTAGACTAGTTTCTCCACTAACAGATCACTCAACTTTTAGTGGAACATACTGGTATTCTTTCTGTTTTTGTTACTTTGAATTCAACCCATTGTTACTAAAAGCAGTGTTGAAGTTACTCAGAGAAGCTATTCTTTTTCTCAGATTTTAGAAATACTCTTTAACTGTAATTTTGAAAGCCCTGGTTGAGCTAATCAAGTAAATTAGGTGAGGTAGAACTGAAGAAAATAATGATGAAAATGTTGAAATGAATTTCTACCACTCTTTCATTTCTGAAGTAAACTCCAGCAGGTGCCACCTCTTAGATGTTGTATGGCCTTTTGCCAGTGTATAAGTATTTGTAATTAACCATTCCTCCCATTAATTAAAACTGCATGCAACTTTGAAATACAATATTGTGCTAGTAGTATGGGTCAGGAAATTTTGCACCTGCCATAATTGGCAGTTGTGTGTTTGTTGCAGAATCTAATTTGATTTTTACTTACTGAATAGCAAACATAGTAGCGTTTCCACTTTGAATTTTGCTATATTTTTATAAAGTTTCTGTTGCATAACACTGGTTGAATATAGTAAACATTTTCACACTGAAAACAGATTCTTTGTTTTAGATATTTTTTGAATTTTCCAATGCCAATTGAATTTACACCACCCTTGTATAAGGGAAGTTTTATGGAAGATGTTTTAAACCAGCAGATTCCTTACCTGTGGCAGATATACTGGTGAGATTGGTTTGTTTTAATGTTAATTAACTAGAATGTTAATTTAGTATCTGTTTGCATAGGAAGCCTTATAAGGAAGTTCCTTATTTGGAACTACAGAATCTTGTTAGTTTTTTTAGAATCCTAAAGTTTACCCAGTGAAAAGAAGGAACACATAACTTTATAATAAAGTATTCTGAGTCCAAGAATTTCTTTTGGGTATTAAAACAGAACAAGGTTCATGATCTTCCACATCAAGGTTGTCTGTAGGAAGGATCAAAAAAAGTCAAGACGCTGGGGGTGACTACATGATTAAAGCCCCCACTTCACCTCCTGCACCACATTTAAAAATAAAAATACTGTTCTGGTTATATGAAGCTTTTTTTCATTTCAGCAGTATAATCAAAGGGAAAGGAAGAACATTTTTGTATGCGCTGATAATTGCACTTTGGGAATACTTGTTGATGTATGGCTTTTTTTTCCACCTGAGGCTTATTCCCCTATTGAGTACAACATTTATATTTTGACAGCAGCATTTATTTTGAAAGTATTAACAAAAATATAAAATTTGCCTCCGTGTGTTGAATTTAAACATTTCCCTTTAAGACTGGTGTGCTTTTCTATTAATGGTTGCTGAATGTTAAAAATTGAAATACAGGTTTGGTTTATGCATAAAAGAATGAGTTTACTATTCCTTTGCCATTATCTCCAACATAACTAAGAGAAGGAATCAACAAGTTTGATTTTCCATTAATCCTGTTTTATCATTTCAAAATTCTAGTCAGTGCCTAAAATCTTGTTTGGGAGTTCAGATTGTGTTAAGACAGGATCTTTTATATAAAGATAAAAAGTACTAGTAGGCAATGAAATAAAGGGAAGCAGAATTTTTGTTCTGGCTGTGCAGTGTTTTGGGAGATGAAGAAAATGAGCTCAAAATTTTGCTTGACAAATTTGCGCACATGAGCTAAACCATAGTTTAGTGTGTGCACACCAAAGCATATTTCGACCTTGTGATAATTTTTGGTTCTAAATGGCAAGTTCCTCCATTGTCCTTTCCTTTTAGCAAAAGGAGTATGTGTTTTGTTACAAAACCTTTTCTTTTTAAATAGTTTATACCAGTCTCTTCATGGAAATTCTGTAGAAGCAACAGATGCATTTGAGGCAGCACTGGGAGCAGTCATGCAAGAGGAAATAGTGCAACAGATTTGGATGGAGTAAGTATAAATTATGAGATGTTACTTGACATTTATTTATGCATGCATGCATGCAGTATGTTTACATAGCTGCCTATCTCACAAAAAATGTGACTCTGGGCGGTGTAGAACATAACAGTTAAAACTCCATAACAATCTAATACAGTAAAACATAAATAAAATAAACATAAAATAAGCATAACACTCAAGAATGTGGGAGAACAACCATCCTTTCATCTTATACAACCACCTTGCAGGCTGTCCCTGGGATCCCCAAGGCTGATGAAAGAAACATGTTTTAAAGGCCTTTAATAAAATAGTGCATTCAGAAGTATTCAAATATGAGTTTTACTTGTGTTTTCCAGTTACCTTATTTTCATCAATGGCAAAGTTGTCAAATCCAACAATCAAGTTCAAGAATTCAAGCTTTTTACTGACCTTGTGAACAGATGTCTTGTTACAGTCCCCACACGTTACCCTATTCCATTTAGCACTGCTGATTACTGGACCAATTATGAATTTCATAACAAGGTATAGTATTTCAAAATCCACAGTAAGGCAAACCTAATATAAGCAACATTACAAGCAAGGTTTTGAGAGCTTTCAGAACCCATAGGGACTTGAGGAGAGGGCAAGAGAAAATTTGATGTTGAAATCAACACTTTCAGGTGGAATGGAGGAAGATATGAGAAACTTAATGGGATCATGATAGTTTTAGATTACCTGAATTGAGAGAGTTATCTATGTTTGGTTCTTCATTGTGGTGTCTGTGATTCAAATTAATGGAATTTGGAATCTCCTTATGCTGAGATATTAACTAGGAAGGTTTGCCTTTTAGCAGGATTCGTGTCCATCTACCTTATTTCCTTTTCAGTTACTGCTGCAATAGTACACCTGAGATGTGCTTGGATATTTGCTTAGCCTTTTTGTTCTTCTTTTATTTCATTCTTTCTACTTTCTCCTAGTTACTATTTTTCTGCTCTGTTTTTGTTTTCTGTCCCCCTTTATTTCTCTTCACTGCCGTGTACCCATGATCCTAAAGGCACCATTTAGTAAGTGCACCAGATAAGCTACTGATTATGGAGGGAAATTCCTTGCCTCTAATCTACTTGGAGGAAAGGAAAGGACTTTACAAAGCAGGCTAGATGTGATTGCTCCTCAAAACTGAGAGCACTTTTGTGTGGTCAGGTGTTAGTCCATGCCACCACACCCTCATCTCTTCCAACTGTGCCCAGAAAAATGTTAGTGCTATCTGGGTTCTTGGGTCTGAAGCCAATAGTAAAGTTATCAGTTCCACTTCAGAGTTCAGCTGGACCACCGCAGACTTCATTTTGGCCTACCCCTCCTTTATCAAGAGCCAGCAGTTGCGTCTTGCCTTTAAAATCTTCATGAAAGAAAAGGGTCAAAGAAATCATCTCCAGTCCTTCCAGTGACATCATACACCTTCCAATGATGTCACTTCTGGTTCTCTTGCTGCTTAGGCCCTAACCCCTGATAGAATTGCTTATGCCTGCCTGCCTGAAGCTGGATGGTATGCTTCTCCTTCCTGTGAAACAACGTAACAGTGATATATGATGGAACTCTCCAAACTAGTCTTATTTTGATTGATACTAGTCAGTCCTACTTATCTCTGAATTCAAAAGCAGGCATGCTGTTGTCTCATTCATTATACCAGAGGACAGTATTTTAAAAATAAATAAATGGAAGTTTCTAATGTTTTCAAAATCAACCTTTCAGGTAATTTCCTTTTATCTGAGTTGTATTCCGAAGACTCAGCATTCCAAAGCTTTGGAACGGTTTTGTTCTACCATGCCTTCAAATCCTGGACTTGCATTCAAGTAAGAATTGTTGCTGGAAGTATCTAAAAATGTATATATGCGCTTTTTACTCTTTCAAATCCAGTGGAATGTTGGAAAGAAATTAGATAAATGAGTTGTGTGCATGGTAACTCTCTGAAAACTGAACAAGACCGAATTTGGTGTGGGAGATGAAGCTGACAAAAATTGAGTTCTAAAATGGGCTGGATCAGCTGGGAGCTATGAAAAAAATCAGTGCAGTCCTGTGGGAGAAGACAAAATGTTGGTGACTGTCATCCAATCCAGTAACCTGACCCATGTTCCCAGTTTAATATACCGTATAGACAGATATATGGCTGCTCTAGTAAAAGGGTTGAAAAGAATTCCAGAAGACCTGCCCTGCATGCTTTCCCTATCTTGTTAATTTCCAATTATGTAAGCTAGATTTGAAACATAAACTCTAATGTCTCAGAGATACATTCTGGTAGTAAGTAGTCCAGAGCAAAGGAAATAAATATATTAATATTTTGCATTCACTTTGCTTTCTTATCCATGATCTCAGATATGGTTAAGGATTTATCAATAGCTAAAAATCTGGGCTGGACTTCTCAATGGCAACAAAAAGAAATATATTTTGTTCTCAAGAAATAAAATATATAAAAATGTACATTATTACACTAATATACTTCTGTTTGTATGTAAGTTATTCATTTCTTGCTCAGTTAGGACAAGCCTGTGCATTGTCCTACTTAGGTAAGTATAGAGTTGCAGCTTAGAAGATTTGGAAGGGCGAAAGTGTTTCTCTTAGCATCCTAGTTCTCTAAACATAAATTTGGTTCTTAAACTATAAATATTATCCAGCAAGGCCATAAGAAAATATTAGGCAGAGTTATAGTTTAGTGCTATGTGGATAAGCTAGAGCAAATTGTTACGTTAATGTTTTTTCCCTCATTTCCTGACTTACTGCACAACCTAGAGGAGCACTTTGGAGGAACTTAATTTCATTTTAAAAGGTCATACAACTGAAAGTCTGTTCAGTCACCAAACCAAACAAATGCCATGGATTTAGAAACTGACATTAAACAAGGAAATGAATGCAAGCCAGGTGGCTCAAGTAGATGCCTTAATTAGCACTAAACCAGAGTTTAATGCTTAGTAGATTTCAGTCTTTTGGGTGGATCTACTTGTTGTGACAGAGTATTAGAAACACTTTCTGATCTCTTCATGGGAAATATTCATTTATTATGCTGCAATTTCTGATACTAAAACCAGTTGCCCATGAGGATGCATTGGGAGAATTCTAGGTAATTATCTGCCTTCCCTGGCCTGATCTGGCCAATTTTTTAAATCTCAATCTTTTCATTTCATGACTTCTACCTCCATACCACATTTCTGTTCAGTTTTCAAAGTTTATTCTACTAGCAGAGTCGCAATCCCCTTAACATAATTTCTTTCCATTGCTTGAAAAGAATAAAAAGAGAAAAAAGTATATAAATATATGTTTTGGTAATATGCTTCCTAGAATAATTTAGCCTGATTGTTTTAGTTGAAGTTACACTGACAGTGTCAAACAATAACAGTGGTTTGCCTGTGGACCAGTTACCAAAGGAGGTAATGAACTCCCGTTCACTGGATGTGTTTAAGAAGAGGCTGGACAATCATCTATTGGATGATTAGGATTTCTGCACTGAGCAGAAGGTTGGACTCAATCTCCTAGTACATGTCAAGTTTGATCCCTCAACTTGTATTTGCATTGGGTTTTTTTTTTCTTTCTGGAAATTTAAAAAAATGTTTTATATTATTTAATATGTTGGTTTAGCTATTACTACATTCTCTTGTATGCTTCTTTGTAATTGCAGGTTGCTTCAACAGTATTGGGAAGAGAGCAATGTTCAAATTCTGAAACTGCAAGCCAAGATGTTTACATATAATATGCCAACATGCCTGGCCATCTGGAAAATGTAATTCAACAGTCATACACCTGTTAAGATAGATACTGTTGTTGTTTTTATTGTTTAAAAAGGTTTGCTTCATAAAACTGAAATAGCCTTCAAATTAGTTTATACTAGGAAGGTTTTTCATTACAGTCCAAACCACAGTCTTTGGTTTAGAAATATACACGATATTAAAGTGAGGACCTTTGCTTCCCCATACAAAAATATTTCAGAAGTAAGTATACTTTGTGTATATAAGTAAGGAAAACTTTTTGATATATTTCCTTGTTGCTACTTTGGAGTGTTGTACTATTCAAATTATTGACTTCTGTTTCCTCCTCCTTTCTACCCTCCCCTTTATATATCATAATAGCACTATCCAGTGATGATGAACTGATCATTGTCTGCAGTGTTTGTACATAATGGGAACAACTGAAATGTCTTGCTCATGTAAGATTGTTTATAAAATGGATCTTTTTTGTCTCTTCACTATAGATTATCATCATTGGGAGTTAGTCTGTTACTTTCCAGGACTTTTATAGTTTCATTCCATATCCAGTGTTCTTCCCTTAAAGATATTCAGTATTCAGTAAAAATAAATCATTTTTATTTCTTCCCTTCAGAGCCATTGCTGCTGAATGCTTTTTAAAGGGACAAAGAGAGGTATGTAAGGAAAATTTACTAAATAGAAATAATTTGGAAATAATTGTTCCAAAGATTCTTAATTTGTCTCATCTTTTGTTTAAATTCTAAATCTATTAAAAAAAGAAGCAGCAGCAACACTGTTAGGAATAAAAACAGTGGTATTTTAGTTTGTAGAAGAAAACCTAAGTGCCTGCTTTTCAGTATTTGGAGATTGTGCTACTGGCTAAATTTTGCATAACAACAAGCTATGAATTCTGGTTTCGTAAAATATGAAGTGAACTAGTTCACTCTTCCTTTCATATTAGCAGATAAATAAATCAAGAAGTGAAATAGTTTGATTTGATTTCCAAACTTAATATACAGGGTGTACCAAAAGTTAGGGCCTCTAGGCCAATTACAATGTTTTATTAATTATTAATTATTAATTACATTGATTACATACATTAATTGCACTTATTAATTACATAGTATTAGTCCACAATTCAGATATCAGGTAAAACTGTCCTCTTCCTGGTTTGTTTACTTGCTTGAAAGAAGAGAGTAAAGCAGGAGAAGATGTGCTAAATGTGCTTGCATGTGACTAAAATACATTCCAACAGAATTATTTGTTATTTGAAAACAATCCATTATGCTCATTTGAGAAGGGAAAAGAAAAGGCATGTGGTCGAATCTCTTCTCTCAGATGCAGTGACATAACATATTTGCACCACTTTAGTAACCTGTCCATCCCAAAGTCCTTTCACATACTAATTGAATTTTCTTAAATTCAGTCTACTTGGGGCTTATGCCATGTCATTTATAATACAATTCTACCTATATCTGCTTAGTGAGATTTATTCCCAGATAAACAGCTATAAAGACTTGGTTTTAAAACAAGACAAAATGAAGTTACGTTCTAAGAAGGAAAATCATGTTTCTGTATTAATTCAAATATGCTGGACTTAATACCATGTTTTTTAAAAACAAGGTTATTAGTGGTTGTACATATGAGGGTTAGTGTGATAAACTGATTAAAACAGTTTGATGTAGAGATAAATGAGAAAGAAATATTTATTGAGTGATAACATTGAATTGGTTTTTGTCTCTCCTTTACAGGTCCATCACTTATATCAGAGAGCCTTTCAGAAGTTACCTCTTTGTGCAACCCTGTGGAAAGATGTAATGTTTTCTCCTTATGTTTCAGTTTAAGGTTTCATTTCAATTTTCTGCATATCCCATGTCCATTGATGTGGTGATATTCAAGCTCTGGCTAAATCTCATGTCTGCTTCCCCATCTCTTACAGCAGCTCCTATTTGAAGCATCAGAAGGAGGTAAAACTGATAACCTGAGAAAACTAGTTTCCAAGTGCCAAGAGGTTGGAGTCAGCCTAGATGAGCTTTTAAATTTAAACACTTACAGAACAGAAAGCACGAATCATTGAACGCTGGGTGCAGTCAGTACTAAGTCCTCTCAAATGCCAAAATCATTTTGAATGATTCTCCAGGCTGATCTCTGGCTTTAGGCTTGTGTAAAGCAGATGAGCCGTGCTGAGCAGCTCAAGTCTCTTTGGCTTGCTTTCCTTGAACCTGGAAACAATTAACATGGCGCCTCCTTGGATAAATGATGCCCTCTATGGCCTGCTTCTGGGCCCTGCCAGACTCTCATAACATCATGTACGTAAGTATAGCTCATCCCAATGACAGACGTAAAATGTATTAATTTTTTAAAAACTTTCTCTTTTTCATTTTCTTTTGTGCTATTACTGATTTCACTTGACACTCGCACTGATGCCTGAGAGATCTGTGTTTGAGGTTAATAATGCGGGCCCTGTTTACATGAAAAACAACCAGCCTGTTTTGTTTTCCTTTTTATTTCCCTCCCCTTGCTTCCCAGTCTCCTTTTTTTGTTTCAGAGATTTGTTTTGATTGCAGGATTTAAACAAAAACAACTGCTCTTAAGCAAAGTACCTGCCATGGCCACAAGTATGATTTTTGTACTTGAAGGCTGTGAGGGTGGCTTAATGCCCTTTCTGCATTTTGGACTTGTGGCAGAGACTAGAACTTGAAGAGTACAGTTACTATTACAAATGCCAGTGCATCAGAACCTCAAGAGTGGTCAATCTATTATGTGCAATTTTTGTAAAGAAATTTTAATTTATAATAAAAGTTTAACAGTTAATAATATTGAACTGATTTGTATTAAGATACTACACTGTAGTATTGCCACTGTTTATACAAAGATATTTTGAATATACATTTTTAAAAATCTGTTGTCTTTGTCATCTTTTATCAGATATAATAAATATGGTTTTTTTCCCCAGTCTTTTGAGAGCACAAAACCATGAATAATAACCTCAGGCTACTAGACACTTGCCCAGTGTTTTTCTTTTGTTTTTCATGCAGACTCAAAACATGTACTGGAGAAAGTATCTCATAAGAGACAACCAAAATGCTTGCATCCTGGAAACACACTAAGTTGTCTTGCGCAGGTTTCATCTAATCTTTAGTGTCATTCATGATTACCATACATACATAGAAACCCATTGGCTATTCCTTTTCTGGGTAATCAGTGTCATGTAGACGGCAAAAGAAGTAAGAAATAGTAAAAGAAATTGAAGGCACAAGGTGAGAGGAAGGGGAAAAAATATAGCTAGATTTAGTTTACATCAGCTGTATTCAGTACCATTCAACACATTTCTATCTTTATAAACCATCCTTGCTTCCACTATGTACACTAATTCATACATTTTAAGCTCCTCAATTCTGTCTTTTTGAGGCTCTCATCAACTCTATCTAGCAAACAATTGCTTGGTCTTCCCCTTCCTTTTTCTCTCAATCCATTCACTCTTCCTTCATATATTTTTGCAGTTTTCCAGATCAATTCTCATTTATTCTGTGATCAGAACACCTCCATGTATTTCTTTTGTATCAATCTCATTTTCAGATTCGATCCAAATTCATTCAGCATTCTTGTCCCCATCTGTTTTTATTTTACTACACATACTTCTTAAATGGCTTTTCCCACACCATTCAACCTGCTTTTATGTTTCTCCTGATGTACCCAACTCCCACTTCTGTATTACAAAGAGAGCAGAAGAACACTTGTATAGTCATTTTTGCTTCTTTCAACATTCATTCCTCAATAGAGACTACTTATATGACTTTTCTGCCAGAATTTGCATATCTTAACATTTATCAATTATTCATCTTAAGTAATGTTTTGCAATACATAATGTTCATTCAGAATATTGCACTTTTTTTGCCCCCAAACCCATTTCTAGTTCATTGTTATGACTGTATAGTAGAGTGTAACATGCTACTCTTGCTAACCACTCTTCAACTCTACTCAGATTCAATAATATTATGTCTTACAGGAACACACTGTGTATCTATTCTTTAATTTTCTTTATGCTTTTTACTGTTTACTTTTCTTACATGCCATGGTTGTCACCAGATGTTCCCACAGATACTGACATCTGCTGCCTTGGTCAATCAAGGCATTCACATAACACCTTCAATAAGATAAAGAGCACATTAGATGCTGTAGTTATATCCATGTTGCATTGATCACTCCCTGCTAACAGTAAACACCTCATTTGGGCCAGTATATCACAAATGCAACCAAAATTTAGTTTTATGGAAGTGTGCTCATCCTATTCAATTCAATACAGCTAGAATCTCTAATCTAGAGACTACCTTGCAAGCCAATATACATTTCCCTGCATCCCACCAACTAGGAGATATATGCAGTGTACTGATACACTCAGCATGCAGTCATAATTAGAAAAGAGGACTATGAAGTTGTGTTTTGTAGCCAGATGGTATAGCCCTCTCTGTTTTTCTATTTAGACATGTAGAATGGAATTAACATTTGCCAGAACTGTGAATGCAACAGTTAAGTGTTGATAAATATGGAGAATTGCAATTGCCCTTTTTTTGTAGGCAATTGGGCCTACCCTGTAAATCCTCCAATAACTTATTTGTGTGTGTACCCAAAAAAGCCAGACTTGCCTGGATAGTCTCCTCACAAAATACTATAATTGAAATGGTTGATTACCAACTTTATCCACATAAGCTCAACTTTAAATGAGTTATATTTCCAAAATGAATTTGTTGCAGAAGAATGCCCAAATCCAGTTTTTCTTCTATATGAATAATTCTTGATATTTTAAATCCCAACTATGTAACCCTTTCAAGTATCCCTTTCCCTTAACTAAGCCTTTAGAAGAAAAATCTGCATGAAACCTAGCAGTTGGTGACTCTATGTGGAGTACCATTTGAGCAGATTTTTTAACTAGAGCTGTCAAGATTCTATACAGTACTTTGAATAGTTCCATCACCCAAAAAGGTATGTGGGGGGAGGGGGTAGAAAAAAACACTTCAAGCAAGGTTGGATGGAAGAGAACAAAGGAAAATCACCTTTGGAAGTTGGAGAGATGATAACACCACCAGTACACTCTTGCAATTTTGGAGAAGTATATAAAACAATATAGCCATTTCATGGGGTCCCCACTTCCATGTGATTCCCAAGCCTGCTGACAAAATCACATTTTAAGGGATTTCTGGAGAATTGGTAGGGTTGGGGATACACTCACCTTGGGATTATATTCCACAGGGCGGGTGCCAGGCAGAGAAGGCTTGCCTCCTGAGTCTGGTCAGATGGAACTCCTTAGATGGGGCCGTAACACCCCTCCTGCCAGACCTGATGGGATGGTAGATGTAACTGGGAAGTGGCGGTCCCTCAAATATGACCTGTTCAAAGCCATTTCATTCATCCACTCTTATTTTTAACAAACCTCTGCCAATCAGGCTGAACAACAGCTGTAAAAAAATGCAATCCTTTTGCTAATACAATTGTTAATATGTTAGTATCAATTTTAATTAATTAAATTGAATTTTTAGCACAACTGGTAGGCCCTAACATATTCTAGAAAGGTGGTTTCTATAAAAAGTTGACAGAGAAAACCTACAGCTTCCTGTTCTATGCCATTTTCCTTCACTGTTCCACTGTAATTTACTTACTTCATTTTACTAGGTTTATATGCTACTCCAATTGTCAACCAGCTATGAGCAGTTTACAATCCTACCATAGGTAAACAGGATTAAAACAAAACCTTAATGAACATTACATAAAGTTCCTCTGCCAAGGAATCAAAAACTCATACAGTGGTATATTCCTACACAGGAGGAATCTCAATTCATCTCACATTCAAAGGCCTTCTGAAGGAACCAGGTTTGATTGCCTTCCTAAATCCCAGTAATGTTGGGACAAGTCAGTCTCTCAGGGGATGCTATTCCAGAGAAGGATAATGCTGTACTAGTTCCTTGCTAATAATCATTGGTTATTAGCGAGGAACTAATATACCATTAAATCTAGTCCTGTTCCATTTTAAGTAGAAATAAACAACAAACGGCTCTATGTGTATCTTGGATAGGTTGAAAGCTATCTTGGAAGAGGAAATTTGGATAAAAATTCCACTGATCAAAATTCCAAAAGTTGTTATTTTTATATTTTCTAATTTCCTTCAGATTTTGCCTTGGGTATTCCTAACAGAATTTCTGATTTGTTTCAAATGATTAGTGTAGAAAAGGTATGGAAAAAGTATTTTGAAGAAACCAAAGTACACTTTAAAAGGTTAAAATTATAAGGTGAAGACGGAGTATAATGGACAGGTTGGTTCACTAGAACGTCCTTGAAAGAGCGTAGATTATTACCAGGGACTAGTCATGATGGTGAGGAACTGTAGAGGTCTGACATGATGGTGCCAAGCATGGCATCCTGCTTATATCTCTATATAGGACGGTTCCGCACATGCTGGCGAATGTAAGCCTCTATGGGGGGTGGGGCAGTATTAAAATAATTTAAAAAAAAATTTAAATGAAAAAATACGAAGTTTAGATTGATAAATAAGATGGTGTCTGTCTGTATGAAATTAGTCGTTACTTTTCAATCAAATTACATGGAGTGGAAGCAAAGAAAGGTAATCAGAACAGTAGACCTGTCACAATGCTATTCTTTATTTGCATCATTGTTGATAATCTAAAAGCAGGTCCGCATGCCCCATCAATTTTGTGCAAGGTGACAAGACCTTAGACATGCTAAGAAATGGACCTACCTTACATGGTTGTTAGGAAAAATAAAAGAAGGTTACTACATACATCACCTTAATCTCCCGCACAATGGAGTTGAATTTAGATCATTTTCAAGGCCACTTAATCCTTTCCAGTCTGATTTTTAAATCACTGGAGAAAAAATACATGTGAATTGCTATATTCTTCAGAATCTTAGAAAGCTTGAAAAGGACCACAGTGCTAATTTTCAAAAGCAGAAAGATAAGTTAGGTTTATGCTCTTATGGAAATGGCAGTGTTCTGATTTGGGTAAGTGCAAAGATGTTTCATGTAAAGCAGCAAGCTAGAAAGATTTGGCAGGCAGTTTTCTTAAGAACTTGTTGCTGCTGGGGTCATTTTAGCTCCTGCCTATCTTGTATGTTCAATAAAGTGAGATTATTTGTAACTGAAATCAATCCTTGTGCAATTGCTGGCAAAGAACACTGAGATTTATTTACTTTTCCATTGAAGGGAGTGTCATCTCAGATCATAAAATCTTTTCATGTTTCCACCTGTTGACGCAGAGCAGAACTGACCAAGAGGCAGTTAAGACCTTCCTTGATTTCCCAGGAGAAAGTAGAAGAATTTCAGTTATATTCCTGTGAGTGTTATCTCATTTTTAAAGACATTTATCCTTCAAAAAGCAGTACTGTACAGGTGAAACTCGAAAAATTAGAATATCGTGCAAATGTTCATTTATGTCAGTATGGCAACTCAAAAGGTGAAACCAATATATGAGATAGACGCATTACATGCAAAGCGAGATATGTCAAGCCTTACTTTGGTATAATTGTGATGATTATGGCGTACAGCTTATGAAAACCCCAAATTCACAATCTCAGAAAGTTAGAATGTTACATGACATCAATAACACAAGGATTGGAAATAGAACAATATAGGACCTCTGCAAAGTATAAGCATGCATATGTACTCAGTACTTGGTTTGGGCCCCTTTTGCAGCAATGACTGCCGCAATGCGGCTTGGCATGGATGCTATCAGCCTGTGGCACTGCTGAGGTGTTATGGAAGACCAGGATGCTTCAATAGCGGCCTTCAGCTCCGCTGCATTGTTCGGTCTCATGTCCCTCATCTTTCTCTTGGCAATGCCCCATAGATTCTCTATGGGGTTCAGGTCAGGCAAGTTTGCTGGCCAATCAAGCACAGTAATCCCATGGTCATTCAACCAGGTTTTGGTATGTTTGGCAGTGTGGGCAGGTGCCAAGTCCTGCTGGAAAATGAAGTCAGCATCCCCATAAAGCTCGTCTGCGGAAGGAAGCATGAAGTGCTCCAAAATCTCCTGGTAGACGGCTGCGTTGACCCTGGACTTAATGAAGCACAGTGGACCAACACCAGCAGATGACATGGCTCCCCAAATCAACACAGACTGTGGAAACTTCACACTGGACTTCAAGCATCGTGCATTGTGTGCCTCTCCATTCTTCCTCCAGACTCTGGGGCCTTGGTTCCCAAATGAGATGCAAAAGTTGCTCTCATCAGAAAAGAGGACTTTGGACCACTGGGCAACAGACCAGTTCTTTTTTTCTGTAGCCCAGGTAAGACGCTTCTGACGTTGTTTGTTGTTCAGGAGCGGCTTGACAGGAGGAATACAACATTTGAAGCCCATGTCCAGGATCCGTCTGTGTGTGGTGGCTCTTGATGCACTAACTCCAGCCTCAGTCCACTCCTTGTGAAAGTCCCCAACACTTTTGAATGGCCTTTTCCTGACAATCCTCTCCAGGCTGCAGTCATCCCTGCTGCTTGTGCACCTTTTTCTACCACACTTTTCCCTTCCACATAACCTTCTATTGATGTGCTTTGATACAGCACTTTGGGAACATCCAACTTCTTTTGCAATTACCTTTTGGGGCTTTCCCGCCTTATGGAGGGTGTCAATGATGGTTTTCTGCACAACTGTCAGGTCAGCAATCTTTCCCATGCTTGTGATTCCTACTGAACCAGCCTGAGAGACCATTGAAAGGCTCAGGAACCCTTTGCAGGTGTTATGGATTTATTAGCTGATTAGAGGGGGACACTTTGAGCCTAGAATATTGACCCTTTTCACACTATTCTAATTTTCTGAGATTGTGAATTTGGGGTTTTCATAAGCTGTACGCCATAATCATCACAATTATACCAAAGTAAGGCTTGAGATATCTCGCTTTGCATGTTATGTGTCTATCTCATATATTGGTTTCACCTTTTGAGTTGCCATACTGACAGAAATGAACATTTGCACGATATTCTAATTTTTTGAGTTTCACCTGTATGTGCTGAAAGAAATAATGAAAACATTATTATTATAGCATTTATATACTACCCAGTCACTTATTTCTTACCCAGCATACAGCCAATGTAAAATGAAAACACCATACTTTAAAAAAACAACAAAAAGTATAAAAATATATTTCAGATTAAAAATGTCTGCAGCAGAAGGTCAAACAGCATAGAAAGAACAGTTTTATGCTACTAAAATTATATTATGGCTCACAATTTCAAAGCCTGAAAAAGCACACATAAAGTGCCAGGCAAGCTGTTCTGTGTCAAGGAGTACTACTAAGATACTCTTTATTTCAACTCATTTATGGACATCTGGAACAGGACAGGTGTTTTACTTGGGAAGAAGCAATTTCTTTAGTAATCTGGTCTAATGATTAACATTTTAAAGTGGCCTGGAAAGAGAGGGAAAAAGTACTGGCGCCTTCTCAAGAGGAAAGGTGAATGCCTTTGAATCCTATATAAATTTGAATACAGACTTTATGTGCAGTTGTTTTCAGATTCATGATGAGAAAACAATGACTGCTCAAAAGTTTGGACACCTTTATATTGCCTCCTTTGGCAGGAATAACAGCTTTCAGACATCTCCTGGAGCCAGCTAAGAATCTATTCTTGCTTTCTGATTTTCATTTTTTCCCACTCTTTGCAGAACTCTTCTAGCTCAAAACAAAGCTTTGGGAATGGCCTTCACAGCTCCCAGATTTGAATATTATTGAAAGTCTGTGGGGAGATCTAAAACATACAATGCGTGCAAGGAAACTTTAGAGTATTTCTATGGCAGCTTTTGTTCACTTAGTGATTCATTGAAACATACAATTTGAACTGGGTTGCCTAAGGTTTAGCATCATAGTATAATTTAGTATAATCACTGTGGTGCAGAAGGGGGAATATTCCCCAGATTTCCTCCAATATACAAATAACTTTATGCATAGAACTCATGAGTCAGTTGAGCACTATAAAATCCAGAACCATGAAGCTCATCTTTAACTCTTGTCCAGGTGTGATGCCTAAGAATGTAGCATGCAATATTTTTTGGCTTGGGTTTATCAGGTTAATTAAATTCAACAACTGATAGCGCGCACACACACACACACACACAAAATCTTCCAGATTTATCCATAAAATTGTGTTTAATCTTCTAGAAGGTTTATTCTAGAAGTACAATAATCTTCCAGATTTATCCATAAAATTGTGTTTAATCTTCTAGAGGTTTTATTACTAATTTGAAAAAGCTGCCTAAAATAGAAAAGTGAAAATAATGCTGGTGTAATATATAAATTTCACACTTTTGGTCATCCCATTTTTACTGAGAAGTTCTGCTATGATTTCTTTTTAAATGTGTGTGATTTATTGCTTAGCTGGTTTTGCATATTGTTAGGCAACCTATGACCCATTGGGCCATCCTTTCAGAGAAAGGTAGTGCAGTCTGATGGGACCAGAATGAAGATTAAACTTTCCTGAATCATATTGCTATTTCTCGAACTTCAATAACAAGTCAACATTTACTGTGGCAAACAAACTTCAATAATAAGTAAAATTTTACTTACCTAAAGAGAACAGAATGACCTTGGGTGGACAAAAAAACAGTGGAAGCAAGAGCAATTTCAGACTTCGTGCCGGCTCCACCATTGACTTTGTTTGTGGGAAGCTGGCAGGAAGTGTCAGAAATCACAGTCACAGTCACAGTGTTGCTGCAGTGGCCACAACTTTGCCAATACAACTGGTGTGAAGATCCTTGAAAGTTCAGTTACATGGAAGTAATGGGTCCCAGATTTTGTACGTATTCTTTAAGTTAGCCAATTTGAGGTACCTTCATTCAAAAATTGTTGTGCTATGATGCACCATTTCGGCTAATTGAAGGTTACAGACAGACAGGAGAATGTTAGTAGTATATAGATTTTTATTTTCTGGTCTTATGACAACTAGTAATAAGATGACTTAGTGTTAGCATGCTTTCCTGCCTGACATCATTGTAGTTGAAATTAATTGAACTGCTCGTGTTCTTCTATAACGTAATCAAAGGAATTTCTGTTCAGCATTTTGCAAAGTTTGGGAATGCTAGATGTATATAAACATTTATGACAGCTCAAGTTGCAAACCTTATAAAGAATCCATGAGGATAGATTTTAGGTGGTCAACCTAGAGCTGTAGTTATATGGTTGGTCCAATGATGAAGGTCTCCCTTTCAAATTGATAAAGCACCACCTTGGCAGCTCTTCTGGTAGTTGACAAACCTTTTTATTTTTTGTCATTTATGATGCTCTTCTGGTGCCTTTGAGTCAGCCTTGCCCATGCAGTTTTCTTGGCAAGATTTTTTCAGAAGTGGTTTGCCCTTGCCTTCTTCCTAGGGCTGAAAGAAAATGACTGGCCCACAGTCAAGCAGCTGGCTTCACACCCAAGGCAGGACTAGAACTCAGTCTCCCAGTTTCTAGCCTGGTGCCTTTAACCTCTACACCAAACTGAGTCTCTTATGACACTTAGTTTTAATTCAGTCAAGTATCCATGAATCCAAAGGAGGATACCTTTTAATTCTTCATTCATTCATTCATTCATTCATTCATTCATTCATTCATTCAAAACATTTGCATAGCCACCCATCTTAAAATCAAACTCTTACAACCCAGCTTACAAAGCTAACAATAAAAACAGCATTTACAGCTAAAACAAACAATAAAACCCAAAACAGGAAAAAAAAAAAAAAAAAACCTGATGCTGCACCCCTCAGCTGTCCTTGAAGGCCGATACAGGGAAACTCCTTACTTGGAGAGACAATACCCTGTGACTCTGGACACATAGAAACAACAGAGCACATGCTTCTCCAGTGCCTGTACTACAGAGATATTTGTACCAGCCTCATGTCACCATTAGTGCATAAATACCCTGGGCATCCAGGACAATTCTACACCTCCCTGCTTCTTTCAGATATCAACCCTGCCACAACATACAATGTTGCCAGGTTCTGTGCAGCATTGCTCAAAATTTATCATATGATGACCTCTGTCAAATACTAGACTCAATAAGCACCAATTCACCATATTAGAGTGCTCTGTAAGTTAATAGATGTAGTCTTCCACTTACTAACCTTTTATCCTCCCCTACACCCATCTAATGCTCTTACCTCTTCTTTTAGACTCTTGTTTTTTATATAAACTTTCTGTTTTAACACATATGTCTTTTATATCTTCTAGCTTTTCATAATTTTTTTAGACTCTGATGTATCCTCTATTTAATTTACTTGACTGTATCCTACCCTCTTTATGCTGATCTATGACTGTAATAAAGATTTGACCTGACTGGCGCCACAGCCATACAACCCTGCTGCCACTCATCACTTTCTCCTCCCACTATAGCCTCACCCTATCCCAGCACCTGGGGGAAAAGCCAGGTCTTGAGTGCTCTCCGGAAAGTTAAAAGAATGGGGGCTGTCGGATCTCCAGGGGGAGAATATTTCATACAGCAGGGGCTGCAACAGAAAAGGCATGCTTTTTCATCTCAAGCTACTGATCCCTTTGTTCTCTTCCTATTCCAAATCTGCCAAGATTGTTCTACTATTGTACTCCCAGTGTGGGCTGTGTAATTTGACTGTAAGCATCATCCTTATTCATTTTGAGGACTCTAGGCTGATACCCCCTTTGACAAAGAGGAGTAGTCAAAAGGCATGGCTGCTTAATTTTGTTATTTCTTCAACTTGTCTCACTGATGCTAGGGGGAGAGGAATTAAATTCTGAAATGCTTCTTTTTTGTACTTCCAACATAAAATTTCTAGAGGTAGAAAAGCATGGACTGCCACTTTTCATTTCAGAGATTAACAAAACTGAGAATCTTTCCCTTATCCCCCAAGATTGGACCACTTGCTTTACTTCAAGGGAAAAATCTGGAAAATTCTTATGCCCCTACAGCATCCAGCGAGGACTATAGGACTGGAGCCAAAATGGATTGCCGGAATAATACTGTAGACCAAAGACACTGAACTGCATCATGATTGCACTTGGATCCTACCTGCTTTCCAAATGACCAGTGTACTGTAGTGTGACCTCCTGCAGAGTTCTGTGGTTCAGACAAGTACCTGTGCTCTTTCCAAATGGAAAAGGTCCTAGATTTTAATTGTTCTTCCAGTGCCTAAAAATACACATCTGACCAGCTGTATTGTGAAACTTGGAAATCTCTTCTTCTAAGCTGCCCCCTCTTCTCCAGCTTTCAGAAGTTGCCTTTTTGTGTGACTAAAATAATATGCCCTTAAACATTAGAGTTTGCTTATATTTTTCAATGGGTAACATGTTTATTGTTTAATATATGATGAAAGCCATGGATAGTTGAATAAGTTGTCTAGTCAGAAAAGTAGCTATGAATTTAAATGCCCTTGTAATTCTAAGAAATATTAAGCAAGTATGATGTTTAATCACACGTGTTCTGTTATCTACTACACACATTCTGTTTCCAGTCATAATACACATCCAAGAGTTCTGTAGATATAGCTATTCCCATCATGAACTTAAAATATTATATTTCAGATGTTATATTGACTGTAATATTTTTAAAATAAGTTATAAAAATTTATTAATGTAGGATATAACAATAAAAAAGAAGTAATTCTTGGGAGGATTCCTTGAGATTCTTTTACTAAGTAATTAGGATTAGTCTTGGCTGGCATATGATTTGAAATTCTTTATGGCAGCTAATGTAACTACTACTGGATTATTGTAAAATAATTTTTTGTGCAATCTCAGATGACAGATGTATTTATGAGCTGTTTGTTATGGCAACCAAAACTGCAATCTAGAAAAATGAAGAATACACCTTCTTTAACATGTGAGACAGATTAAATAAATTCAGTAGCATCTGTAACAAACCACAGTTACACCAAAATGATGAGACATATGATGACATCCTCATGTGAATACTACAATTACATACTTGCATCATGTCTAACAAAATATATAGATTGAGGTATTTACATGATGCAATTTTACAGATATAGTTATTCCCCCCACCCTGAGGATGTCCATGAATATACTAAGAGACAGTTGCCTCTTCAGAGGCAAGGTAGTCCGTTATGCAGATCACAGACAACTGAGCAGGGACTGCACTCCATGCATTTGTATATCTCGTGAGACTGTGGACACTTGAAGATTCTTTTCATTTTCAGGAAGCTTGGAATTGTTGTGGAGTTTTCTTGCTTCTGAAAGCTTCCAGTCTTGTAGTTGTTAGAAACATCCTTCCCGTACAGGCGAACAATATACTGGTGTAATATACAGGTTGGTGATATCTTCAAGGAAGATTTCTTTGACATGTAGTAATGTTTACTTGATCAGCACATTAGTGAAGAGGGACAACTTGCACTAATCTGAAACTAGCTCAAAGACCAATCAGAACTCAGGTCATCTGCCTATAAAGACAGGAGATCAGTCAGTCCCTACTCAGTTGTCTAACAGACCACCTTGTCTCTAAAGATGCCAGCCACAGTTGCAAGCAAAACATCAGGAAATCTGCTGTGTAGATCACAGTCACTAAACCCTGAAGCTCAATGAGATACTGGCCATGAAAGCCTACACCAGTATACACTAAGAGAAAGTTTAGGTTATTTTTTTCTGATGAACCCCCCCCCCCCCCACAAACATCATTTTGTAATTTAAATTACAAGAATTTTGGAGAATATTCTGGAATTACTGCCAAATATCTCTGAGAATTAAAGCACTAAAGCATCCTTCAAGGGTAATTGCAGATTTTATTACAAATTACATGTTTGAAACATCAGTAGAAAACCCCCCACAGTATTTACAATCACTACAAATTTACATATTTACAGATCACAAATTTAATCAAATATGAGCTAGAAATAGAAATCTAGTAAATTAAGCAATATGAAACTGTACATGCCTTATTCTCATATTTTGATATGATTTTGCTGTAATGATAAATACATTTCTATATTTACACATTGTATTGTAAAATCTTCTCTGAAAAGAATTTTAATATTTCCAAAGTAAATACAGGTAGTCCTCAATTTACGGCCACAATTGTGACTGGAACTTCCATCACTAAGTGATATGGTTGTTAAGTGAGTCATGCCCAATTTTACAACTTTTTTTGCCATGGTTGTTAAGTGAATCACCATGGTTGTTTGGTGAATTACACAGTCATTACCTAAATCCAGCTTCCCCCACTGACTTTGCTTGTCAGTAGTCCCCTGGGAAGGTTACAAATGGCTATCACATGACCCCGTGATGCTGCAACTGTTGTAAATACATGCCTGTTGCCAAGTGCCTGAACTTTGATCATGAGACCATGGACACTGCAATGGTCATAAGTGTGAGGACCAGTTGTAAGGCACTTCTTTCAATACTGTTGTAACTTCTAATGGTCATTAAATGAATGGTTGAAGCTGAGGACTACTTGTACTTGAATTATTTTTAAGCAATTTAGCTTGCTTATACAATATTATGCATTGTATCCTGATTTATAATGTTATCTGCTGTTTATTTTTAACATTAAAGAAACTCATCCCTTAGTTTTTTTTTCTTTTACTTCTTAATCTTGTATACAAATACACTCATAAGAGGAAAATTTACATATTACCAAACCACTGTAAAAGATTAAATAAATGTAGTAAGATGTTTTCAACAACTGTCAGATGATCTCTTAATTTGAAATGGCTTGAAGAATAGCTCCATGGTGCACTGTTTTCAAAATATAAGCTTTTAAAAAAATATATTTTGTGCATAATTCATTCATGTTATTTCCCACGGATGCACAAGTCAGCTGCGTAAATTGATACAGAACTGCAAGTCATATAAGTTACCCTATTCATATTTTTCCTATGACTCTTCTAAATAAGTCCACTACAGTTAATAGATATCCAAAGATAAAGCTGAATTGTGGAGTCCTTGGGGTTGTCTGAGCTTGGTTCTTTTCTTGCAAATGTTTCATTACCCGGCTAGGTAACATCTTGGACTGAAGATGTTACCTAGCCAGGTAATGAAACATTTACAAGAAGAAAACCAAGCTTAGAGAGCCCCAAGGACTCCACAGTTCAACCCTGAGCTACACATATTCGCCTCTATTGATAAAGCTGAATCTCAGATGCCAGATGCCAACAAGTTATGCAAAGGCCAGAAGCCATTTCTATTTAGTATTTTCACTTTTCAGGATACCCTTATCCATGTAATGCTCTTGACTTTCACACATATTACAAAAAGAATATTCAGGGCAGCTCAGGTATATATTGTGCATTAAGAATACCAGGAAGTCCTTGGCTAAGTGACTACAATTGGGACTGGCAACTCTGTTGCTAAGTGCCACGGACACTAAGTAGAAAATCATGGGACTGCAACAAGCTTACAACATCACTTCCTATTTGGTCATTAAGCGAGACATCACATGACCATGACTTGCAATTTTACTTTTGCATTCTCAATTAACTCTGTTTGTCGGAAGTCAGTTGTGAAGTATGTGAATGGTGATCATGTGACCATGGGATACTGCAACAGTTGTAAATGCAAGGACTGGTCCAAAGCTGTTTTTTTTAATACCATCATAACTTTGAACAATCACTAAGTGAGGCAGTCAGTAAGCAAGGACTATCTGTATGTAGGCTTTTTGGTATATTATTACCTCTTTACTTGGCAAAATAGTTGAGTGGAAGTTTCATTAAAACAACAAAAAGATCGCAAGAGGGAATCTTTACTTACTTTACTTGGAATCTGCTTTTTTTTTCCTTCAAGTTTTCCAAAGTTCCAAGTCAATAGCATAAATGCTAGTGGGCTTTGGAATTTTTCAGGATACTAAATGATAACTGACATGCGTATTTTTGAAAAAGCAGCTAATGTGTGTTTACTGAAATTTCATAATTCCAGTTTTCTTTTCCATAAAATAAGAGTGGTGGTTATTTCTCTCTTTCTTTATAAGCAATACATACACATTCAATTCATCTATTTATTTTGTACACCTCACAGATACCTCTGAGATGAAGTTAACGGTATGGGACAAATGTGACTGATGAAAGGTTGCAACTTTCATTCAGTTGGCAGGATGATGGCACTACTGGATTGCTGGGAACAATATCATATGATATTCTGGTACTTGCAAAGGTTACTAGAGCTTGGGTTGAATTACATGACTGTTTCTCTGCATCCTCTGAATTCATAGAGACCAGACTAGCATGTTTTGATATTTTCCATCCAAATGACTGCTTTTGAAAGCTTCTCAGGTCTTTCCGGAAATGAGGATTAAAAAGTATGTAGAGAAGTGGGTTTAAACATGCAGGAAGGGGAACAATCACTAAAAGTATTGGTTTGATGACTTCTGGGCTAATAAAATGAAGGTTTAATAATGATGAAAATGATAAGATGGCCACAGGACAATAGAGAATGCAGTTAATAAAAAGTAATAAGGCTATGTGTCTGACCATGGAACAGTCCAAAATATTGTCCATTTCTCCCTTATCCAGACTACAGTAGAGTTTTGTATATGCTATTGTCATTACAAGAAAACAAAAAGAGTTCATTAAGACCATTGCTACCATATAACCCACACCTGATGGTCTCCCAAAAGGTAGGGGTATACATAGGGGAGAAACTCCATATTCACTGCCACTGAGCATTGGAATCACAGCAATGATTAAAGCCAGTACAAAACAAAAGATGATGGCTATTTTTATGTTAGCTAGGGTGGGTTTGGTTTCAAACTTTGTTCTGTATTTCACAGAGAACACATGCTCAACAGTTGCTAAGGTGAGCAAGAAAACAGAAGTTTCTGAAGCAAAGATGGAGAGAATGCCAATGATGTGGCAAACAATTCCATCTTCCCACCAAGTGCCATACTGAGCAAAGACTCCAAAGGTTAATGCATCCACACTAGCAAGCACACTGCTAGACACAACCATGAGAGTATTTACAATAGCTATTAGTCCAATTAGAAACTTTATGGAGGAGATGAACAGTGGAATTTGGAAGATTGTTGCAATCACCAATATATTACAAATGAAGGCTAAAAGTACTATAGTCCAAACTCCAACTCTGATCAGCCAGCTACCAAAGAGGCAATCACAGGGCTTGAAAGGTCCTACAAAAAAAAAGACAGAAAAAGTAAAGTCATGGTAAGCTTAGCCATGTCCAGTTTTCATTACTTTTTGTGGCAACTACACCGAGAAATAGACTGCAGCAAGGGTAATCAGTTTACAACTGAGCTACAACTCCTAGCATCCTTCACCATTGACCATGCTTTCTCAAAACACTGGGAACTGCAGTTCAGCAATCCATGGAATGCCACAGAGTATTTTATTACTTGCTAGACACCACATTTGCTGATATTTTGTTCTAAAAAGTGGCAAATCATTGAGTTTCAGAATATCTCATATTTGTTCCTGCCTGCTATTAAAACACTTTCTGTTTCAAGCCTTATTTATACAATCATAGCATTTTTATGCTTCCCATAATAAGAAATTTTTTGGCTGAATTACGTATTAAAACCATAAAATATAAAACTAATACAGAATAAATTACAATTAAAAGCAAAATAAACTGGCTGGAAAATCATTATTTATACATTTAATGCTATTCTAAATTCAGCACAACTAGTTTACAGCAAAAGCAATATATCTACTTTTCCCTTCAGTCTTTTTAGAATCTAAATTGAAGTTATGTTCTTAGAAGTAAACCTTGTTACCTCTTTCTCATCTAGCTACAATACCATTTCCTCCCTTTTGGGAATGTTTGTTGAACAGGAATAGGATAGGTGATGCTTCTATCTTATTCTTTACGATATACTAATGGCAAACTAACCTTATCTTTATTTTGCTTTCAAGTAGACACTGGGGAAATGTTAGGTACTAGTTCTCCAGGAATTCAGTTCTCCCGAAATACCAGACATTGTACTTTGGACCTTTCTAAGTGAAAATCTCTGGCAATGGAATTTCTAGATAGTAAAAATTGCAATACTGGACTATCTTTTCAGTGATACATAAAGACTTTTTAAATTATCATTCTCAACAATTTAATTCTCTGGAATTTCTGTTGTTATATTGTATTTTTAAGTGTTTTTTTTTCTTTTTGATTGTGGCTTTTAAAATCATTTTAATTTATGCTTTGCTTCATTATGTTTTCGTTTGTTTCATGTGTGTGTGTGTGTGTGTTGTGATAGTATTGTACCCAGCCCAGACAACTGATACTTACAGAGGAGCTAGTCATTTTTAAAAAAATAAATGAATAAGAAATGAAAATATGCCCTTTACCACTGATGCATACCCATGCATTCCATGTAGCCTTCTAAGAGGATTCTTTTTCCCCTAGAAAGCATAAAATAATTTCACAGAAAAAACTCTTTCATAAATACACACTCACAATTCTGCTCATACAGTTCTGTTATTACCTGGAGAAGGAGAGCACTGAACTGAATGATGAGTTTTCAAATCTTCACTGAAGTCAAGAGACAAATCCTCAAAATCATGTTCATCTGTAGGAAGGAAAATCACAGTATTCAGTTACTGATGCTGATAATAATATTTAATGTGTAGTTAGAGAGAGAATTATGAGCTTTTTAACCTTAATCAAACTTCACATTTGTCTGCTTCACATATCCTTAGAACCATGGAATTGGAAAGGTCATTTAGGTTACTTAGGATAACTCTCTTTTACCAAGCCATGCACACACTGCAGGAAATGTAAACTCTTTACCACCTCAAGCTATTTGCAGCCTGATTAGAAGAAAATTTTAAAATGCAGACTTACAGGGATTAGTGGCATCTCGGGTAGTTTTATTGCATTGATATTCTGCTATTAAATGGTAAAATAAGAAATACATACATTTATTTGATCACCAATTATGATAGCTTAATTCAAAGCAAATCTCTTCTTTTTAATGTGCTTTAATTTGTAATGTTTACTGTGCTTACCGTTTGTATGGAAACTGCCAACATCTGTACTTTGAAATTCATCAGCACTACCATTCTTATCTTTGTTCAATTGCTTTTGGATTTTACAGTAGTTGTCATGTGCTCTAAAGGCACAACACTGATAAGCATAAGGCATTTCTATCACCCTAAAGAATAACAGACATATCTGGTTACACACATTCATTTTACTATACAGATGTAAACCAGACTGTTTACATACATCAGCATGTCTCAGTACACTTAGTTGACCTTTTTGTTAAACTGGTGTTTAATATTACATTGAATCAATAGAAACTCAGGACTCTGACAGATATCTGAAATTTAGCGGACCATTCTTCAAAACCCTGTGTGCTTCAGAACATTGTGTATATGTTGTCATCATTCCCTTTATTTCCAGTGTTAATGTTGTGAGTGTTCTTTTACCTCTTTCACACAGGATGAAGATATCTCAGGCTTGAGAGAATCACAAGGTTTATAACTATACCAAGATCATTTAAAGGAAAAATCTTAAAAGCAAAGTGGACACAATGAGAAATGACTGTGCTCCATTACCATTTACTGCTGACTGACTATTAAGAACAGCACATTCTCTGATAGTCACACTAGATTGTGATGTTTGGCACTCATTACCTGATATTTACAAACATATTTCCTTTGATGATGATTGACATTATGGCAGATATACAAGCACCTTCCATGCTAGCTAAATATCCCATATTAATTCAGGATACAGATACAGTGCAATGCATTATGATCCTGTGTCTGTTTTGGCAGTTCTAAAATATAGTTGTATGTTATATGTTCTTAGATACCAACAGTCTGCCAAAAGAAGAGGGCATTAACAATCTCTCTCAGTTTTGATTTAGTTAGGACAAGTTTCTTTATTATTAAGTGAATATGACAAAGTATTTTACTTCTATCAGTGAACTAACTATATGTGTTTTTTCTCTTCTTCTCCCCTTCCCTCCCACATTGATATATTACTTCAATTTTAAAATCATGATAGTTTATGAAACAATATTTAAGTAGAAGGAAGCATTCCAGTATACTATATAATTTATACAAAATACTTTTAAGAAAAGTTGCCATGTATAAATATATTTGGAAGTATACTGCTGAAAAGCAGGTGTATTTAAGAATGAGCTAAGGTATTCAAAATCAATTATATTTTCTCAGGATAAAAAAGGATATAGTAAGGCTATCATGTATGGCTTAGTTTGAATGTTGTATTTGAATGTTGTATTTCAAAGACTTTGAATAGGAAGTAGCACACATTATACGGTGACACTCCTTCCATTGCACATGAGCACAACTGTGCCCTATTAATTTTAATGAGGTACTCACTTGAGTTCTGGAAAGTTTTCAGATGATATCAAACTTTGTAGTGCATAATTTCCTGTTAATTTTAGATGAGTTAAACCATATAGACCAGTAACAGGAAAAGAAGACAAAAGATTGGATGACAGATCCCTGCAAAATAACAAAATAAAAACAGCAAAAAATCAGCTTACAATTCTAGAAGAACAGGATTTTCTACCATTTGTGAATATTTTTTAGATTATTAAACTTAAATATTACTTCAGAAAAATATATATTCCACCTTCAGAAACATTTATCTGCATTCAGTTAAATAAATTTCTGTCTCCCTCTTTCTCTCGCCCCATTCTTGGGTTCATAGACTAAAGTTATTTCACAACAATGTACAGTCCTGTTGTACAAGGTCCACTGCAAATAATAGAATCCAAGAACACAGTTTAGCAGATTCTCCCTTTAGTTTTTACACGTAACAGTTCTTTGTGAAGCTTTGGACACTTTAAAGTTATATTTTCTTAGGCGTCACTCAAACTATCTGTTTCTCTCTGTCTCCAGTTTCTATGCCATTCAATCCCCAAAGGCTCTGAGCATTCAATAAGCCTTCTCTCCCAGGTCTCACTGGACATGCAGATTCAGTCTCAGAGGCATCCAGGCCCTGAGACATATGGGGCTTTAAAGGTGACATACTGTACAGTACATTTAATTGCATCCAGAAGCTTACTGGAAGCCAATGCTTCCTTAGTAATGGTGTTACTTATGCAAACCTGGCCCATGATTCCTTGGGTCACTGCAGTACTAACCCAACTGAAACTTCCAAATGATCTTCCAGTAGAGGTCATTGCAGTTGGTGCACAAGATGCAGTAGTGCAAAGATATTCCTAGCCATGGCCTCCAGCTGTTGTTCAAGGAGGAGCCACAAGTCCAGGAGAATGCACAAGCTGTGAGCCAGTTCCCTTATGGGGAGCACAACTCCATCCAGAACTAAAGATGGACTACATCTCTGGAACCAGTCATCTTGCTCCTCTGTCTTGCTAGGATTCAGCTTGAATCTATTTTTCCTTATCCAGACCTAAAAACCTTCAGACACCAGGTCAGGATCTCCACTGCATTTCTAGTCCAGCCTGGGTGGAGGGGGAAAATTATAACTTGGAATCATCCTCATACTGATGATACTGTGCTGATGGATGGCTTCTCTTGAGATCTTCCTGTACACATTAAACAGCAGAAAGGAAAAGGCTAAGCCATGTGGCATCCAGGATCAAAGCATCCAAAGATGCAACCCAACTTTCCTAATTTTCCCAAGTGCCTAGAAATTTCTTAAGCAAAACCCATTCTTTTCACCCTGTCTTTGCCTCTATCTTGATGCCAGCCTGCCATTGTGATTTGATAAGAAAGTAGTGTTTTCCACTGGAATACAATACAACTTCCCATGCAAAATTCTGATTTGCATGGAGATGGAACCTGAAGGAGCTTGGTGATCTGCAGGACTCCAACTGGCCCACTGCAGCTGCTGAGAAAACCTTCCCAGCAACCAGTTTCCTTTTGATTTTTTAAGGCTCAGATAGGAGTAGCAAGCTAGCGAAAGATACTGTACACAGCTGCTATTCCTACCAGTAACCTCTGCTGCTTGGTTTCATTCCTCTCCAGCAAGCCTCCTCATCTGCTGGACAGAAGAGAAAACAGCAAGATTTTTCTCCATTCTAGAAAGCCTCCACACATGCAAGATAGGCAGAAACCTAGGGGGACAGGAATTCTTCACCTTCCTTCCTCCTCTCCTCTCCCTAAATCCGCCCTTACGTCCGTGTTTCTCTCACAGCCCACAGCCCCACCTTCATGTTAGGGCAACAATTTGACTGGTTTTTGCACAGCAAAAAGAACAATGTAGGAGCAATGGTTCTTGAAGCTGTGTGCTTTCCTCCAGACTCGAGAACAGTTCTGAATCTTCCAATTTATTTATTGGTTTTATATCACACTTTTCTTCCAGAAGAGAGGTAAATAACATTCCTTCCTCCAGATTTTTCCCCACAAGAACCCCATGAGTTTGATTGGGTTGAGAGAGTGAAAGACTGGCCCCCACATCACCCAGTGAGCTTACATGGCTGAGGGTGGGCTAAAAATTTATTCTCCCTGGTTCTGGTTCAATACTTTAACCACTACACATCTGGGCATTCATATAACATCTAACAAGTTTAATGGCAGTTCTCATGCACAGACGAAACATTCTGCATTCCACTTCTACTATAAACAGTCCATTATAAGATATAAAACATCTCTACTACTAGCAGGGAGACTCCCATAGAGAGAGGAAGGGCACCTTCGGAAACAACTTCTTGTATGGCTATAAGAAGTTTTATTTAGTCTGAAGTATTTCAGTTTGCCCTATCATATCCTAAGATTCCTTCCATTTAATTTTCATAAGGACAGTGTCAGTTTAATTACTACATCTCACAGAAGACCAGTTTAAACTTAAAAATAGCAGGTTGACGCTGATAATTTCTGATGCAGGATTCTTCTCCAGCACTAACTGAAATGATCAGCAGTACAGAACTGTAAAATTATTGTTCAGTTATGGGTTAATAGAAATAATGGAAGTTACAGCATGCTGTAAATTTAGAACAAGAGTTTGATGTATGTTGCCAGTTATATCTGTTGTAGGGTGGATTGGAAGTCAATTCTTCCTTTTTTGTTGTTGTTTTTTCTCCTTTTCTTTTTTGCACTTTTACTTTTTACTATTTTCTCTTTTTCCAATTTCTTCTTCTTTTCATTCTTTATTAATATTAGTTTTGGTCAGTTTTTATTGTTCTTTTAAAATTTAATAAAGTTATTATAAAAAAAGTAAAACTATTGTTCAGTTAAAGGAAAAGAACTGCTTCACTTTTTATATTGTTCTTCAAAAATCTATCTATTTTAAAGTGACTATAGGTGTTTTTCCCCTCCCCCCTATATTTCAGTGATCATAGGATCAAACATTCAAATAAGAAGAATAACCAGATACTTACATTTTAATAAGGGACAGTAAAGAGGAAAATGCATTGGCATGAATGATGGAGATTTTGTTCCAAGCTAAATCCCTACAAGAAGAAATAAAATGATATATGCTTAGTAATGCATAGTGTTCAATCTTTCCATTAAAATAATTAACAGCAAGAAATTGCTTCCAATAATAATCTTAAGCCTTTCAGAGAAAAATGTGCCTAAATTAATGATGAAATGGATTGGGAAAAGCTTGCTTGAGAATAAATTCTTAAGGTACCAACATACAAGGACACCACCATTTCAGAACCAGCTTTGGATCTGTGCAATCATACAATTTGTACTAGTTTTGACAGGTAGTCCCCCCCCCCCCCTTGGATCCATTGTAGGGTTATTTGAAATTGAAGCTGTTGATGTTTTCTTGTGATGCTGCAATGCTACAAAGTTTGTGGATTATGTTTCCCCATTTGCTTCATCCCATTTTTCTGTTCCTGAGTTTCAACCACTCAAGCAGGACATTCCAATAGAAATGTAGCTTGACTGCATAGATCATGCAAAAACAAGATGAAACAAAGACATGGATGATCAACATTCATGCTTGCAAGCAGTTTGTTTTCATTTTGTTTGGAGTGAAGGTGAGGGTATGTTTGTTACTCCAGGACATGCAGCAGCTTGGGGCAAGGCAATGATCTTTGTGCCTTGTTCTCAGCTTTGCCACATTAGTGGCAGTAAAGACAGTCTCAGATCATCTTCAAACTACTTTTGAGGCACTGAAAGCAGAAACAGTCATGGCATTGAAGTTCCCTTAATCGTTAAGTGTCACAAAGCTTTTTTCCCAAGTAAGAATTCATTAGTGTCAAATTTAATATTTTCAATCAAAGTTTAAGCTGGTAATTCACATGCACATATTCCTTCCCTAATTGACTCCCTCCCTACCAAATCAGGAATTGATGGGCAATCTCTATCCTAACTGAAATGTGATGCTGTTCCTACAAATCATGTAAAGAAGTGGCAAGCTTTAGTTCTCACTCCTTCCAATAATTTTCCCTTTGTCTCTCACACATCCATGCTCAAAGAACAATTCTCACTTATTAAATCTTCTTGCTGTCTGAATGGAAAATGCCTTTTAACTACTGTTTATTAATCTGGCTTGGTAGTCAGAATCAAAATAGGATCTGCAATTATGGTTCACAGGTAGCATTTAAACCATGGCTGTCTAGCTGAGATCTTTACTAAGCTATGCAAGAGAATCAACGATAGGCAGAGGAGTGTGCCTGTATGTGAACGTATTTCAATAAGTAAAGCCCACTGGAGGGTTTAAATGGGTCTTTCCATTGCTTTTCTTTCTCACTTTGGTACATCTGTTTCTCTGTCCTTTCCTGTCAGTTTTGTCCAATTTGCTCCTTTTTGCAATGTTTTCTCCCACATTTTTTCTGTGCCCTACCTCTAGTATACATATGCTTATTTGAGGCAAGGTTTCATTATCATAGGCATAATGCAACAAAAGGATTTTTGATCTGATTCCCAAGCATACTGTTCAATGCTTCCCAATTCATTCTGTTTTTGTTAAATTCTGCAAGACTATCTACTTTTGTGCATTGCAAAGTCTGCCCCTTCTTCTGCAATATTGTAATCTGAAGAAAAGTCACTTAGCTTTTCTATTCATCAGAGTAGTAACAAAAGGTTTTACATGAATAATTCAAATTTCTTATTCTTCAGCGATGTCTACAAGTGAAAGCTACTTCAAAGGTGCTTTTTTTCTTTGGTGCATGTCTGGGTGAATTCATTGCTGGAAATTCTCAACGTCAGAACATTTGTTTTATTTTGGCAAATCTAATGCAGCAATTTGAACAGTCAAAGGGGAAAAAATAAAAACCAAAATATGTAAGATCAGGCAGGAGAAAGGAATGTGAGCTTCCTTGCCACTCAATATCAAGTACTGTAAATAACTATTTTATGGCAATACTCACAGGGAACGGAGGGCAACCAGCTGCTGAAATGTACCTGCTTGGATTTCATATATTTCATTGTGATGCAAAGAACTGAAATGGCAAAAAATGAATTTATAGATAAAAAGCTTTTTACTGTTTTGCTGCCCAGAATCCAAGAGTAACTTTTAGGATTACTGAAGAATTTTAGACTTCTATACTATAGCACGGCACAATCTTGCTTTTGAAAATTCTCCTCAGGTAAGGTAAGAAAAGTAACAGAACTTCCAGTATTAAAGTCTGGAACTTTTTCAAACACTCTTCTGCCATAAAAAGCTCCTTAAAACATTATTGTTTCTTCCCAGAGAGCTTATACTCTACTATACATGCAAAACCACTGAACAGTATGGTAGGCTATTTTAATTTTAAAAACACCAAAATTTGAATGCAAGCAAACAAAGGTTTGGGTTACTACATCCATAGATAAGTTCTTTGTACTGGAAAAGATAGGGAAGCTTGCTCCTTGTGGGCACGGATCCAAAGCATTTTAGAAACCTTACATTTTCTGAAGTTTTTCACAAGCTGTGAAACAGGGCAATTCTTCCAGATGATTATATGAAAGGTCTCTGAAAAACAAATGTAGAAATGCAAAATGGCATATGGTTCTGCTAAAGAGTAAAAACACATTTTATAACTTCTTTTACAGAAAGGTTGGTATTTGAAAAATCACTACATCCAGTTTTCCTACAAAACATACTTCTTTTAATTGTTTTATATAATCTACTTCTTTTGTTTTAGGACAATCCCATATTTTTAGCAGCAATCAAAGTGAAATTTAATAAGCTTTCCAGACTACACTTTAAATTAAGCAATCTTGCATCTGACCTTTAGAACTGCTATATCTTTAGTTGAGAAAAGTAGTTTGGTGAACTAGAAGTCACTTTGAAAATCAATCATTACAAGGGGAAAAAAGCCCTTCAAATGATTTCAGCCAAAACCTAACAGATTACAGAATAACTGAAACATCTGGACTCATTTATAGTATAATATAACTAATCAAAAACAAGCCATGGTAATTTTCAGAAATTGTAAAAAGAAGAAAGAAAAAGGGGAAATAGATTTGTATCCTGTACTCCTTTGTGCAGAGTAAACTCCCATCAGCTTTAATAAGACTTTTGTCTCTGTAAAGCAAAAAATGGGAATGGACATAGGGATAGGCCTGTTGTTTCTTTTTAAAGCCATAAATGGTAAGATTTTATTTCTATACTAATTTTTAAAAGATAAATATAGTTGTTCGTAATTCAAATTCCCTTGATAAATCTTGTTAAAAAACAGTTACTTCTTACACAAATGGAATCATCTTAGATTTCCCTTCCTCTCCAAGAAGGTCCAAGAAAGAGAGACTTTCTTGAAACAGAGACTTACTTAGTGAGTTGAAAGTAAGAATAAAAAACCAAACCAAAACGAAACCAAAAATCCATGCTCGTAGAATAAACTTCCATAGAGGTATATGTTACAGAAACATAAAGCTACAATGAAACACTTGGGGGATACAACCAGGGTGAATTACAACTGAAGTAAAACTGAAAAGAGCATTAAAGAAAGGAACTCCTATTATCAATATATCTTGGCAGGAAAGACTTGAGGAAGGATGTGGTTCAGAGCCTGGACCAATCCTAGATGGTACATTTTAATTCACAGAAAAAGGCAATCCACATGTAATAATTCACACTTGGATGTGGCTTTGACTAAGGGACAGGTGACTCCAATCAATATACCAGACAGATAAATGGGTAACATATACAAATGGCTGATATATATATTTTTTAAGTCAGCTTAGTTTTAAGCCATTTGGTATTCACAAAGAGGTGTTTCAGTAATGCAGAGACATCTGGCTAACAATAAATAATGTAGCTCCAGTAAATTAAGTACTTTCTTTTCTCAGAAATGCTGGCTACTTTGTAACATACTATGGGTGTATGTTATAATTAATGTTGCTAGAATGTTGGCTGGGCAGACTAATACCAGATACATTTATCATGATGTAATGATAAACGGGAAATAGAGTTGGCCAATTCACAAAGAATCAGACAGAATGATTATTTTTGATAGTGATTAAACTACCTCTATAGAGTTCTTGAAAGTTACAACAATATACTGGTTAATCATTATAAGAAAAGAGCTCTCTTGGAAATACTATTCAACGTTCAAACTGAATAAATATAACTTATAAAAAAAGGTAAAGAACATCATGTTGCAAATATGGACTCATTAATATCATATTTAAGAAAGAACAGAGTGTGTCCTTTATTTTGATGTAAAGATGTAAAAACAAGTAAAGAAAATATTTCAGTATAGCATTCTGTCCCTATAGAAAGATTTTGGAGACTGGGTTTGACATAAGGTGAAGAAAATTGGACATTCCTGTCATATTCCTGCCATCCATGGTGCTTTCCAAAACAGATGACTTTTAAAAATGATTTGAAAAATAGGAAGAAATTTAAATAATCAGTAAAATCATCATTGTGCACATTTTTAATATTTTCCCCTTAAAAACACTTATAAATCAGCTTGTTAATTCTGATCTGAACTTTTTTTGTAGTGCTTGCTTATCTTGATCTACTAGAATTATCCAATCATGTATTTTCTTTCCACCCTATAATATTAACTTGATTTTTAAAAGCACCTTTTAAAAAGCATCCTAAAACTGCACCCTCCAAATGGGTAATATTCCCTGGGAATTTGTAAGAGTTGTGATGTGTCACATCTGGAGAGCACAAAGTTTGGGAAGATTATTTCTAGAGTTTCTATCCAATTAATGTAATAAAAGTATAGTAAATTAATTTCAGTCCAGCTTTCCTTTTTTTGAAAACTTGAATTCATTATACTTACCTGTTGATGATTTCTCATTTAGATAATTGTAAACCTCCCTCTAACTAACACTGTATGTGTTCTCTGAGTCAGGGGTATGATTTAATATAATCTCTCCATTATACTTACAGTACTTGGAGATTAGGGAGTTGCTCACAAATTGAATCTGGAAGAGTTGTGATCTGAGCTCCTGTAAGAGTCCTATTAAGATAAGAAATTTCAAATAGTTAATAATTACAGTAATACATAACTCAGTCCACAGCAGTCTAATCTGAAGTCCTGAGTGAAATTCCTATTCAGTGCTGTTGGTCTAATTCATAATAATTAAGAAGTCTCAATTCTCTCTGTGTTGAAGAATAGCATATTTGAACCTATCTGTAACCTGTATTAAGTGGACAAGTGCAGGGTAAGACTGAGGGATAAAATAAACTCATATTAATCAGTAGATTTTCAGTCAGTCAACCAATCAATAACAAAGAACCTACTGACCCAGTAAGCATATAAATCAAGTCATAGTATCAACAAGATCAAGTTGACTCAAATCTACCACAAATTTAGGATCAATGATTTTGCACGCTACCTTACAAATGAATTACTGATTGAAGGACAGTACCTTTAAAGCAACTGGACTTCTAAAATAATTAATGCCATCTGTTTTCAAAGGAAACAAACTATAGATCCAATACTTACAAGCTTTCCAGGCTTGTTGTCCCAGTCAAATCAGGAAATTCTGTTACCTCTGTGGCACCATTTAATGTTCTAAAGTTACAAACGCAATGTATTAATGTTGTTGTTGTTTAAGGAGTGAAGGAATTGTTCGGAGCTAAAGTGCTTTTAAAAGTGTAAATACATACAAGGTTCTGAGTTCAGGTAAATGTTGAAAAGCAGACTTTCCCACAATCTGGATAGGATTATCATAAAAATGGCTGTGAAGAAAATGGATTTAACACTCTAAGATTTACACTCTTCAAATTCTTATGCAACTCACTGGATATTCTCATAAAAGGACTGATGACCTTGCCTGCAACTTTTTTTATTGAATGCTTATCTCCAGAACTACTTCTTTTAATGATCATAAAGCAATGGCATCTATGTTTATGAATTTGCTTCCCAAATTATATGTGCTAATTTTTTTTTTTAAAGTAAAGCTGGGCAAACATCTCTTGAAGACTTCCTTATCCTCAGGTCCACAATCTTGTCTGAATTAAACTTTATTTTTTTCCAAACTGTTGCCAGGCATCCTTTAAGGATTTCTCTTGCCTCCATGGGAATAGAAAATAGAGGCAAGAAGTAAAACTGTCTATGAAACAGACGACACTTTAGCCCAGAACATGAGTGGCTTTAAGATGTTAAAAGCATAAGTGGCTTCTACAGCATGAGTTATCTGTGAAGGTGACTATGCTGAACACTAGTTTGGAATGAATCCAAATAAACAGTTATTATCCAAATAATCAGATAATAATGCAAGAGAAGAGCCAATAGAAAGATGCAACCTGGGGACCAAAAAGCTTATGCACATTCTAGCTTGGTAAAATAAAATATGTTGTATCCAAATCAGGAATCTTTGTAAGTGTTTGCTCTCAAAATCAAATTCAGTGTAAAAGGGGTATTACAGAGATACATGCCAGTGGGCTGGCACAGAAAGCATATGCTCATTATGCCTCACTGGAACTTCAAGAGGTAACCATTTTAATTGTCACCTGAGTTGAGCAATGTATAGGGCGGCTTATCAGATCAAGAATAAGAAAGCTACAAAGCGGCAGATGGCAGCAATGGGTAGACTGAGATTAAAGATATAATATCTACAAAAGGAAGCTAGAATTTGAAAAACATTGTCATATTCATATAAAATATTCAAAAATCTAATCTATAATGAAATAACGTAATTAACATTACATTTTCTAGAAAAAGTAAACTTTTATAACTTACATTGCTATTAGTGATGGGTTGCCCATAAATGCCTGTTCAGGTATTGACCTAATCTTATTATTATGAAATCCCCTAGAAAGGAAATAACAGAAATATAGTACATGCCCACAATATATAGAAACAAAACTTTGTTTAGGGTTACCCAAAGACAAAGTTATTCTAGATAAGTTAGGTTCTATAGAAAGGTAGCAGCTACTACAATATAGGAGATCTTTTCTTCTCAGTATGTTTATGAAGGCACTATAGGGGTAAAGTAAAATGTATTAGTTTGGTCTAGAGCCAGTTTGGTCTAGGGGTTAAGGCCCCAGGCTAGAAATCAGGAGACTGTGAGTTCTAGTCCCACCTTAGGCATGAAAGCTGGCTGGGTGAATTTGGGCCAGTTACTTTCTCTCAGCCCAACCTGCCTCACAGGGTTGTTGTTCTAGGAAAATAGGAGAAGGAAGGAGTATTAAATATGTTTTCCGCTTCAGTTATTTATAAAAATAATGAAAGCGGGGAAAAAAATTCCTTTGAATCAAACTTGGTTCCTGGGAAGTTCATGTAGCATTTCTGGCAATAAAATGGAATTGGTTTGCCAATACTTCTTCCTAGGTGGTTGTTGTTTTCATTTTACTTTCAGTCTACTCTGGTAGACTTGAAAATTCTGGTATTCCAAGAGGTATCTCATCCAAGTGTCTAGCTTCCCAGCCCAGTCAGGTGCTGCCACCTGCCAAGATCAGTAAATGGACGCACAGATTAATAAAAGTAATTTCATAGCAATAACATCCATTTTCTCAAGTCTTTCACATCTTTAAAAATATGTGCAAATTAATTTGCCTATGACACCTTTATTTCTCCCCCTAATAATACAATTTTTTTAAAAATGTTCAACCAGATTCCATATTTGTTCATTTTAAAATGTCTCCCACTGTATTCAATGAACTGTCTTAATATACATTTCCTTAGACCATTTTCCCAAGCCTCTTAATGAACCCCAAACAACAATAACCACAATCAGACTAAACAATAATACTTCCAAGTAAATTTGCTTTAATTAAGAATGCTAATGAATATGAATAACACATGTACAGTCTCAGGGCATCTTGTACATACTGGCTTTTCATAGTATTCTTATATGTAAGTTTTTAAAATGACAATGTAATTACTTTCATTTAAGAGCTAAGCAAATTGTTTCCAAATTCACTGAAATGTATTATCTACGTGCACAATAATCTAGTACTAGAACAAAAGCAACACTAAAGTTTTAACATCAATACCAATGATTGCATGGAAAATATTTGTTTTTTCACTGAAGTATGAACAAAGTCACCCAGATTTAACCTGAAACATTGGATGGTTCACTAAACTCTGTTCATTGTTTGGGCTGCTGCTACTAGTGACTATATAATGGCTGTCTATGGAAATTGATTGCACAAGAAAACAATATCTCTGGATGAAAACAAAGTGAAAATGAACAATGAAACAGAGTGTAATATTGTCTATATTTGCAGACACCTGTATATTTAAAAATGCCCATAATAATTTATCATCAGCTTCCTATTCTGCAGGGGAAAAGTAAGTCATACAGCAGGAAAATTTGCTTCAGCTCAGGAAATGAGCATGGATATTACTTACTCACCAACAATGCAGAAATAAGTTGGCTTCAATGTCTAATAATGACAAACTTCAAATGTGCAGAGGTTGGTTGTTGCCCATATGGGAAAATATTAGGTCCACATATGCAATTCAGTCCTGTACAGACTGATAATCACAGCTTCCTTATAGATGGCTACATGTTTAAGGAGGCAAGGGAAGTAGCGTAAGGTCACACAGACTGGGGAAAGAATACGATGGGCCAGGTGGTTTGGCTTGTATATACAGGGCAGGAGAAAAGAGGGAATGCAAGAAGAAGAGAAATGGTTGTGTCATGCATATCTGTTACATTCATTTTCTTCCTGCAGGTGCTCTTGCTTATTGTTTTAACTTTAATCTGTAGAATTTCTGTAAACACAAGAGATCAATTTTTGCATATGAACATTCAGAGACATACTGCTAAAAAGCCCTAGCAAACCTTTCGCTAGTGTATAATGTATAATGTATAAAGGAACATTAAACAAGAATATAAACCTAAAAGGCATGTCATGATCAAGAAGCTGGTCATGGTCAAGTGAAAAGATATCAGGTTTTAGGAGCAAATTTAGCTTAAGGTTCATGTAGAGCACTGAAAGCCATTCAAAGAGATAAGTGATATGAAAAATAACCAATGTAAATAAATAAATCAGTTCAGCAGGACGATTGGGGAGATACTGTGAGAGGAAGGAGAAGAGAAATTTAAAAGTTTTACTGGCATCATCCTTCCCAATTTGTATTATACATTCAGTTATTCAGTACTGAATAACTTCACTACACAGAAGCCCAACTGGATAGCAAAGTTTAGATTACATTTATATTACTTGCATGCAAGCAAGTGAAGATGCTAATGGAATGCTTGTTCCTTCTGGTATACTCCCTCCCCCTGAAAAAAACCCAGATGGGCTCTATATAGAGATAAGGTGAGAATGCCAGAATAGAAATGGTTGGAAGTTGTAACAGACTGTGTGTCTGTGACTGTGAGTGGGAATCTGATCTGAGCAATGATCAGTGAAATAGGTTTTATAACCACAATAGAAAAGTACATGAAATACATTATACAAATAGACAAAGGCTAACATGTACATTCTACCAGGAAAAGAGTCAAAGTGCATGTGCTCTCTACAGGTTGAGCTGAAAGTGTGTGACTGGCCTAAAGTCACCTGCTCTTTACATGGCTGATGGTGGACCACTGTCTCCTGGGTTCTATACCAACATCTTAACCACTACACCAAACTAGACCTCTATTAATAACTTTTCTGAACTCATCTATTTACCAATTTCTAGCAATATTTTCAATTGCTCATAAAAGTTGTTTTTCATAGCTTTGTATCTCTTGGATCCCTATTTATTGGATCTCTATTGATGGTGACATGTACTCAAATAACATTTGAATATGTGAATTGTTGAAGATTTTTTTAAGCGTAGTTTCATTTACTGCCATAATCTTCCATGATCTTGATACACTGTGATACAAAGGATCATATTTAGAACAAATGTTCATATTTTTTCCATGGTTTTTCATGGTTAAGACTGTAGTTTACTGGAATAATAATATTTAGTATAATAGGTTGGCTGACCTTGACAATATTAAAAAAACCATAATTAATCAACATTTACCCAGGATCTGTTGTTTTCACTTAGACAAATTTACCATCTTTCTTGCTCTTTCTCTTTCTGTCTACACAAATATGCATTTCTCTCAGACGTACTCTCTCTGTATGTATGTGTGTATGTGGGAGTGTGTAACCATTTAATCTTTTTCCCTTAACAGATTCTGTGTGAAAGAAAAAAGTTGGACAATGTTATTTGGACAACCTCTACCTCAGGCACTTGCAAAGCAAGTGTTTTTGCTTTGTAAGCATTGCCAGCCACACACAACTAGTCTAATGGAAATAGTGTGTTTACTCTTCCTCTCCTCTCCATAGAACAAAGGAGCCCTGCTTTTAGCCTACTTTTAGCAGGACACTTTGGGGTATATTGGAATAATATTGGGAAGAAGAGGTAGGTGGACCCATTTTGGCCATCCCAGTTTCAGATATCAGAAACCAGATTCAGTTTGTAAACTATAATTTATATTTCTAACTACAAACCATAATAGCTGGTTAGTATTATCCTGAGACAAAATGATAGAGATCAAGTATGGACTGAGATAAAGCAAACATGCTTAATATTGCAAATTTCTCTAGAAATGCTCTTTGTTAATTAAATGTTTAATTTATTTATTTTAATTAATTTTAATTAATGTATTTCAAGGATAATTTACTGAATATCCTTAATATTTAATATTAATCTAATTTAATATTTTCAAGGATATTGCATTAAAAATTCTGAGAGTTGTACTAGCCCATGGAGCAAATACTCCACAATACAGACAACCTCAACAACATGCCAGAATATGCTGTTTGTTTATAATTTTTCCCTACATTTTCTTTCCAGATAACTAGAACTACAAGGTTGGAAAAAAACGATGTCTACCAAAGCTGAAATGAAATGAATATTCTGAAGCAGAAAAATAGGCAGTGATTTTTGCTGTAGAGCTGTGATGATAAATCTGTCTGGACTTATATGAATCAAAATGAACACTGGAAACTGAGGACCTGAAGCCCTAAATTTCAGTACTCACAGTTCTTTCAAGTTTCTGAGGACATCGACAGAAGTGGGAAATTCATTCAGATTGTTGTAATTTAAATCTCTGAATTAAAAAAAACAACACCCCACATTAGATAAATTACATACTATCTAATCTTCATACTTAAAAGGAAAGAGCTTATCTATTTTGCACTGCACTTTTAGATTTATATATTTATAGATAATTAATGAAGGTTTATAAATATAATAGATATTTGCAATTACTTAATCATTTTATTTATTGTTATATTGTACTTTGTTAATCTGTCCTCCTCAACTTTAGATTCATATTCTTGACAGAGTTCTTCAGAATAAGTTATGGTCTATCATCCTTACAGTTCATGTCAGTTTACTAAATTAATCTTAAAAGAAAAAAAGAAACATGTTTTTTGCAAGATCACACCATGATGGTAGACACTGCTACACTTTGCAGTTTAAAACAACATTTGTAAAATCTGTATTTGCAAATATGAACAAAACTGTAGTCTAATCTGGGCCAAATCTTTCAAAGATTAATACTTTAAGAATTTGAAAGGATTACCCACAGAGAGATATTGATTATTCTCTTCATGGATATCCATTAGCCTTTTCAGGTGCCTATCGTATACAAAATAAAAAGTTAACATACAGTGCAATCCTATAAATTTCTATTAAAATAAAGAGGGCTAGCTTTTATTTAAGTGTGCATAGGAGTGCAGCCTTAAGACATTTAAAACGTGTATTTAGGCTTTATTTTTTAAAAAGATTTGCAGAATGTCAATGGAAACACTGAAAAAAGAGTATAAAAGGTCAACTCACAAAGTCTCTAGGCTATGGAGGCCATGGAAGCATTTCTTTCCCAAGGAGCTGATTCTATTGTTATGGAGATGCCTGAAGCAGACCATTCAGAATATAAGGGAAAAAATATTTATAGACAGTAGACTAAGGGAAAACATTTTAATAGTTATACCTAAATAAATTACTTCTGTCCTCCCATGATTTATGAAGTCATTTTTTCACAAATATTTGAATAGTACAGAATATATTGTACCCATCGTTCTCAATTTGCATTTTCACTTGGCTCTTTAAACTGCTTAAATGAACAATTTCTATTTTTGTGGCTTCCCCAGCTCAAATTGCTCATATTCCTTTCTTATCTACCCCTCAACATATGAGTAAGTGCTTTCTTGCTCTTTAGTCTTCTTACAAAGTTAATTAGGTACCCTTGAGTCAGGCTCAATTTCCATTCTGCGTACAAATGCTCACATTACTTATCTCCAGTAAAACTTGCAGCTCTTTCAAAGTCATTCCAGTAATCTCTATCATCCTATCTATGCACCTTATCTAATGTCTTTCTCTTTTTACATTTATTTAAAGTTTGCCAAGGTAAAATGATATTTTCTAGTCCATCATCTCACATGCCCAAAATCTGTGAGTTTTTGTTTGCTAATCACCACTTCAAGAGAACAATCTTTATTAGTTCCTCTTGCAGTCCATGGTACTCTTAGTACCCAACTCCACATCTGTAATGTGAAGGTGGCCAAGCTATCATCTTCAAATGTACTCATGGAAATTTCATCCTCATCCTTAGTAGTGCTTTTCAACCTTGGGATCTTATAATTTTGTTGTTGTTGTTCAGTCGTTAAGTCGTGTCCGATTCTTCATGACCCCATGAACCATATTGCGCCAGGCCTTCCTGTCCTTCACTGCCTCCCTGAGTTTGCTCAGTTTCATGCTCATTGCTTCAGGGATGCTATCTAATCATCTCATCCTCTGCCGTCCTCTTCTCCTTTTGCCTTACATCAGGGTCTTTTCCAAAGAGTCCTCTCTTCGCATTAGATGACCAAAGTATCTGAGCTTGAGCTTCATTATCAATCCTTCCAATGTTACAATTTCCAATCTTCCAATCTTATAATTTAGCCCCCATAATTGCCTAAATATTACAACCAGATCCGTACAGTAGCAACCACACAAAAGTGGCTTGCCATTGCCTTCCTTGGGTTTAGTTTTAGAATCTTCTCCAATGTGTGTTTGCTTCCCTCAAGCAAGCAAAGCATCATTAGCACTCATCTCCACTATAGATTACTCCTAATACCTTTTTGACTTTACTAGCAAGGATGAATGTACCAGAAGCGGAAGCTTCTACCAGTGCCATTCTCAGGGTCATTAGAGCTACTGAGCCCTCCCCCTAAGTCAAGGTGGTTCCACAGAAACTTGTTCTCCCTACCATCTCCACATTAATTATTTTAAAGTACAATGTGTTGTGGTTCCTTGAAACATTCTAAAGGCCAGTGAAACAAATACCACCAGGACACTTCCCTCCAGTTAGAAGCTTTCAAAATCTTGGCCTATCATATAAAAAGTTGACAGCGAAAGAGACGAGACATTGCCATTGACTTTTTTGTAAGTTGTTCTTGTTAACTGAGTGAAGAACAAATAACTAAATATCTGGGCTATGGAGATCACTAAGTGTTTGAAATTGAACCATCCGGATATATTGTTATTAAATAACAAGTATTTCTTTATTCATTTACTTCTTTTAAAATATTTCTTATATCCTGCACATGTCAAATGAGAAAGTGTACAGCAAAGCATTACACAAGGGATCCTATTACTTAGAAGAATCTATTTTCAGATTTTTGAGCAAATATGAGTTGTGAGATCAGAATCATATCCTTCTGTCATGCATACCACTCCCTGTCCCTGTTATAATAGGCCATTTTGATTGCCTATGTATCCCAAATCCAACACATGTAGCATAATGAAATACTGCATAACACTGGAGTGCAGAGATTCCATAAGTAACTTAAACATGCAAGCCTTTAAGTCAAGACCACACATGATTCTTAAGTGTTAATGCAGCACTGAATGTTTCTCCAATATTTTAAGCTTCTACTTGGTTTTACAATTTATGTATATCTCCCCTTTCTGCCAATAAAGCAAAACTGCCATAAAACTGTAAATGTTTATGTAACAGAAGGGAAAAATCATTAAATACTTGGGGAGAAATCATGGTTACTATACTTAATGCACTTTCATTTTAATTAGTTCATTTTAAATTTTGTCCTGTTCCCACTTTTTTTTTAACATTCAGACAGGGCATTCCACTGAAAAATGTTAATATTCCTGCTCCAAACCAGTGCAGCAACCCAATCTAAGTGCAATGGGGATAGGGAGAGAGAGACTAGGAAAGTTTGATCCTGATCACATCAATCCCAATACACTTAATGGGTGGAATCCTTTCATTCTGCACATTTATAGCATTTTTTGATACACTAATTTTTGAAATGAGACAGCAAAATGACAAAACTACTATACCCCAAAATATTTACTTTCTAATGCAGCTAATCTCAGGATTAAACTGCAAATAAAGCTTATTTATAAACACTTATATATGGCTAAAATAAAATATACAATGTATATACAAATATACAAAAATAAACATCAATATTTTTACCCTCAGGCTCTTCTGCCTCATACTAGCATTTAGTAGGCTTCATTAACCAGGTTTTGGACTTAAATATTTGCTTCTCTACTAAAAGAACTAGGTGTATATTTGTATATTAAACAAATCATTTCATGAAGCCAACAGGTGAAGTTCTTGAAAATTAATTAAATGTTATGTTTGAAACCAAATACAAACTTACAGCACTACTAAATTGGAGAGATTTCCAAAAGCATAATCTGGAATGTAGTTGATTTTGTTCAATGCAAGTGTCATCGCCTGCAGCGCTGGCAAACTCCTGAAAGCTTGCACTGGAATTTCAGTCAGAGAGTTGTCATCTAGCCACAGGTATCTCAATGACACTAAGCCGCTGAAACAGTTGGGAGGTATGAAGCTAATATGGTTAGCATCCAGACGTCTAAGATAAAACATAAACATAAAATGTCATAAAAAAGTGTTCATTAATAAATGGACTTAGAAAGACAAAAGTAGTATTTTCTGCATTTTATAAAAAAACCTAATTATATTCAGTTCTACTGCTATTATCTTCTAATGTATGTGATTCTTACTTACATATCCTAATTATCATTTCCGTTCCTGTAACTTATTTCCAATTCTGTGGTCATCCTCACTGTATTTATAGATCTGGTATATACATGGTATTAAGTCAGGGTTTGTTTAACCATGATTTATTAGATAAACCATAACTTGCTGGGTTCACATAATATTCTAATCCATAAACCAAACCTCAAAGGCTGGCTTCACATGACATGATAGACCCCAAACACATTTTGGTTTAATATGATGCATGAACCCAGCTGACTGTGGATAGCATGGCTTTTTTATATTGTATGTTACCATAATCAATGCTTGCATACTAATACATCATCCAACATGATACCATCACTGAGGATATGAATTATGCTAAGTCAGTAGGAGTTAAACAATATCAAGTTGCTTCAGAATTCTACATGATTTACTTTTATCTCTCCTCAATACCTTGGTGCAGGTATATTTTCACAAACCAAATGTATAGCACAAACCACAAAAGGATTGAGTGTATGTAGTCTTTTGCACAAGACAGCCATCAGAGAAGCTGTAACTTCTCAATACTGTAAGAAGCAGATGGCAAAGATTCTTTAGTAGTATGAAAACCTAGGATTTGGCAGATATGCTCAAGTCCCACTGCTTTGGCATCCAAATTTTAGCAATCTTCTGCTAGGAAAAACTCATGCACTATTGTGCAGAATAAAGACATGATCAGCAGTTCCAGCCCTGTGTTGGTATTATAGCCCATTCAACCAGATCAAGTGAATATAACGAATCAGACAAATCCATGAAAAGCAAAAGTGATGCTCGACCAAAAACCCATTTTATGAATACATGCATTATGAACAATATTTGTTATGCTATTATTGTTAGTGATAATCACTCTAGTTTAGAAATGGTGGAGGGGGGGGAAGCTAAAATTGGACCAATTAAAAATCCAAAGACTGAACATCACATAACTTTCCCTCAAATTAAAATTTTAAAAAAAGAAAAGGAAAGAAAAGCAGCAATAGAAGGAGGGTGGCTATGTTTTGGGGACAGTGATCGATTGACAATATAGCCACAATATTAGTTTAGATATAATAATTCTGGAAACTGCAGATTAATTTGTAATTATTACAAATTAATTAAACAATGCAAAGAAAAGAAGGATAATTTACTAATATGTTTAAATGTTCATTTTCACTGAATTAAAACAAATACATGCAAACAGACTACAGTATAAATAATCCTGCAGAAAGCAAACCTTATACGCTTGAAAGAAAATGGGCTTTGAGACAAGCATGTTGATCTCTTCATTTAAAGCTGATTCTTTATTTGTGAGCACATAATATGTCAGGTTTTTTGCTGCAGTATTTTCTACTGTGGCACAAATAACAATGTGCTAGAATGGCAAACAACTGAGGCAAGGTCAGTTGGAACGAATTTATAAAGTTCAGTGTCAAAGCCCTTTTATAAGTAATTTTTCAATATAATAACTGACATGACAAGCCACAGGGACACAACTCCATAATAGTTCACATTTTGTCAACAAATTGGAAAAGCTGGAAATGTTTAAAAATATCCACCCTGAGCCTTTCCTTTCAATAAAGGAACATATTTTGTGCTGCGCTTTCAAATATACTTAAAAAGAAAATGTAGGGTTCTTTGTGTTTAGTCAGAAATAAATTTCTTGCCTGTGTGATGTTTCTGTCTAAACCAAGGACTTTAGAGTTGCACTAGCTTGACAGTTACACTGATTAAAGCTTTTTTTGGTTTTGTTTTGTTTTCCTCTTTAATCAGTTCACATGTTTTTCTTCCTCCAGCAAGATTAACAACTGCCTTGCATATGACCTAGATCTTGCCACTCTTACTTCTATAACTTCAAGGTTGCTGTTTATACAGTGATTGTGGACATCAGTCCACACAATATATTTGAGGAAAAAGTAATGGCATAATCTATAACAAGGTGGATTGAATTATGAAAAGTAAATTTTATGTTCTTAAATTAGATAATAAATTAGGGAATGCCTGCATCTTGCAGGAATTTGTCTGAGTGCATCTCTAGATTAAGGGCTTTTCCAGACATGGTGCCCCTGGTGAGCTCCTCTAGTGAGCAATGGCTGTGGTAGGCAGCAAAGCAATTTGTGGTTAGCATCTTCAAGGTATTTTATAATTTCTACTATTTAATTATTTGTTTTAAAATGGTTTGTTGAACAAGCCATAGTGTTCTGACTCCAAAAACAGCCCAAGTTCTATCAGCTAAAACTATGGCTACCTAAGATGGGAAGAGGATCTGTTGCTTCCTATACAATTGCCCTCTTTCACTGATACCTTTACTTTGATGGTTGTAGTACTGTCACTGACTTTCTGTCAACCCCAACAGGTAGACCACACCAGGAAATCAACCCCACAGGAAGACCAGGACTACTTTTATTGATATTAGCTATAATGACAGAATCTTGCAAGTCTGATTACGCTGTATCTTCCCCTCCCTCTTATTATACTCCAGTGAATCAGGGAGGCATCTGCCTGAGTTGCTTCCAAATATTATCTTGTTTCTTGGTGTTTATAAAGTGTTTCAGTGCTCTTTACCTAGGTAATGATTCTTGAATATTTCTGTCATCTTCCTTACTTTCTACACTTTCTTACTGGCCATCCAGTTAACTAACCTGTAAGCATCACTCTGAGATGCTGTCCAGAATTACATTGTGGGATGACAGCTGACACTACCTCCTCAGTATGATACATAGCCCTTCAAGCAGATGGCTTTCCTCTACAAAGTAGAATGATAGAGAACATGTCACATAGGGACCCACATATTTCTGCCTTTCAAGCACTAATTCCTAGTTTAATTGCAGGAGCACTCTACCTCTGATCTAGAGAATGGTCTGGGCAAGCAATTAGCCTGTGCAAAGCAGAGGTATTCTGGCTTGGTGTTTTGCTTCAGGCATTGGAGGTGATGCAATCTACCTTGAGGCTTAAAGCCAAACACTGAAAGTAACTGTTTTTGAGATGAGTGCCTTCTAGCTGTACCAGAATTTATTTATGGTTTATTTATTGTATTTTTATACTACCCAATAACAGGAAGGCTTTAATGCTACTTCTGATTAACTTTGGACAATTAATTTATAGAAGATTCAGGAAAACAAGCTCTCATCAAGATACTCTACAGTAATAGGGATGCAACTAGAATCCCTCAATAACAACCATGACCAAGCCCATGCTTTCAGTAGTATTTGTAGAGCAAGCTTAAGGACATTTGGGGTGGGGTGGGGGGCTTCAAGTCCCTGCAGTTTTCTTGGCAAGATTTTGGAAGTGGTGTGCCGTTGCCTCCTTCCTAGAGCTGAGAGAGTGTGACTGGCCCAAGGTCACCCAGCTGGCTTTGTGCCTAAGGCAGGACAATAACTCACTGTCTCCCAGTTTCTAGACTGATGCCTTAACTGCTACATCAAACTGGCTCTTGTTATAAGAACATTTACTCAAAGTAAAAATCCCACTGTATGCAAATGTGCTCACTCTCCTAGATTAGCCAATATTATCTGAATTGGGACCTTAGTTCACAATTCCTCACATATGACATGAACATATTTATAGATTTTAAATGTTTGTATACAAATCTAAAAAATTGTTGGGACAAATGTTTAGAACTGTGTACAAATGTTTTAAAGTCATTTTTACAAATTTTCATGTTTTAAATTTAGATACCCAGGTTTATGACAAACATGCAATAAATATCAATATAGATACAATAAAGTTAATATTTTTATTCAAATGCAGCAAAGTTAATTTTCAAAATACCAAGCTGTTACAATAGGATATATTACAGAATATATAACTCAGTTAAAAAGTTCATAAAGTACTCTTAAAATCTACTGCCACAAATGTTTCTCCGCTATCTAATCTTTTCTTTTATTCTTAAGAGCCATTGTTCTCTTTGCAGATAGTAAAACATTTAATTAGTGAATGTGCTTCCTGTCATAATGTAAATAATGCATACCAATCTCTAATGCATGCAACGGAACCGTAAGTTTTCATTCAGTTGTTTTAGCTGAGTTGATCAAAGTTTTGGCACTTTCAAAACTAAATCCATTAGCTCATAAACAATACATTATATGCAATTTATAATACATGGCTAACATGTGGAAAGTTTAAAAGCTGTTGTAAGGCTCCAAAGACAAGCAATTTAAGAATACAAAAATATTTTATTTTGTACTATAGATAGCATAAAAAGGGAATATTACATGAAATTATTCACTTAAAACACCCAGATCATTCAAGCAAAAGTCATGAAGTTTAAGGAATATAATCCAGCATAATTTTTAATAATATAGTGTGCATGCTATGACTATATGTTCTATAGCTTAAGTAAAATATATACTTGAAGAGTTATTATGAGAATACAAAAACTGAATGTTATATTTAGGATTAAATTACTGATTTATTATAGTACAGTATTGCAATGTTTGTATGGGCCACAGCCATGAGATACAAATATAGGATGTGAGAAACTATAAAAATGTGAATAAGAAAAAATAATGATAGTTATACGTCCTCAAAAAAGTAGTTATTCTTAGCTAATATCTAAGGTCTAACCACCACCTTTTATTGCCCAAAGTAAGGTATAGACAACATTCATAGTGCTTTCTCTTCCTCTCTCTCTCTCTCTCCTCCTTTCCTTCATGCATTATAATAGTCATAGTACTTGTGCAACTGTACTATGACAAATAATACAGCATGCACATGAATGCACCTTATTACTTGTTTAAAAAGTCCCACCATAAATCATGTGGAAAATAGTCCAGAAGAATAGCTGTGTTTGTTGCGAAGCTTCAGATACTGTAGTGAAATATGACCTTCATCAGTTAGTAGAAGAAGTCAATGCCTTATATGGCAAGAACGCACTCAGAACAGAAGCAGGAGTATGAGATTTTTACTGACAAAAAAACAGACAGACCTCTGTAAACAATGCACATCTTGTAGCTATTGTCAAGTTAATGTTATTTAACAGAGAGTATCAGACTTCTTTATAAAGACAAATGCCTAATTTTTTTCAGTCTATCAGCTGTCATTAACAAAAGCTTAATTCATCAGGTAGCATATATTTAGACTGTTCATTAAATAAATTAGGGGATCAGATAAGATTGTAGAAATAAAAAAGCAGCAACACTTTTTAAAATAAATTGATATATAATGGCATCTTCAATGTTGTTATCTGTGTCTGATAAATAATACTTCTTCCACTTATGAGCAGGGGTTTTATGTGTTTAACTAAGTATGAATGAGCAAAATGTATCCTATCTTACATTTTATAGATGGAACTTTATCTTTTAAATGTATCTGAGTTTCTTCTGCTTTGGCTGCAGCAACAGAAAAAGGGAACAAGTTGACTGTTTCCCACACGTGGTGCATGCAGAGACCAGATGTATCCATAACCTACTGAAGTTCCAGCTATCCCTATGGAATCTGGTGGTGTGCCTTAAATGCTATGGCGATGATCATAATACAAAAGTACCATAACAACTATAGTTCTTTTTGGGTATATTTGCAAAATAGGGTATTAATTCAGTTTGAAGAAGGTTTTTAGATGAAGATAGAGCAGAGCTATGCATGCAGAATTTTACTGTTGCAGTACAGCCCAGGCACAAAAAAATAACACTGAAAAATAATTAATACTAGTATATTTTATGGTAAAGTAAGAGAATCAGAATTCCTCGTTGAATCCAGTTATGCGCATATAAATCACATGTTTACATAACTCAAGAAGCGAAATGAAATTAAGTAAGCTGCAGTATCCTCAGGGAAGGTAAAAAAATGTCAAAATGGCAGTTGTGGCAATGTGACAGAAATACTATTCCTTTTGTACATGCATAAATGTCACACACCAACACAAAAGGTGCTGCTACAATTGCTATCTTGATTTTTTGACATGCTCCCCCTCTCTCCCGAGACTTTCCTGTTTGCAAGAACACACATTTATTATTGTTGGAAGAAATTACAGAAATTATGTCCCTTAAAATATACAAATTACCTCAAAAGCAAAGAAAGTATGCTTGTTGCTTTAGAATGCTTTTTTAACCCATGTTCTATTTTAATTAAAAGACAATAAACAGACTAGTAAACATATGATAACTGATTACAATCCTTTGTAGACTGGCTTGCAGACTGAATGAAAATAAACAATTACTGTGACAGCCATCGCATACCAAATTAAGCAAAATTCTCGGAGAGAGCATCAAGCAGTGTGGGCTTTTACATGCAGACTGCTCTTACTTTTACTAGATGTAGGCTCTATGCAGCTACTGCCAACAGTCCTGTTAGGATGTGTTATGTGATGAGCTGCATACTTCCACAATGGAAAATGCAGGGTGTAAAAACAACTTGTTTCATGTTGTACAGCAAATGAATTTGGAAGTAAATAGTTTCAAGAAAAAATAGTTTTATTTACACTAAAAAGAAAAATAGCATGCAATCTGTAGAATAGCAGTAAGATTAGCTAGACATCAGTAAATACAGTACGAGCTAAATTAGATAAAGTGGTCAACAATATTCAGACCAAATTCATACTAATTATGAAGCTTGTTATTCCTTGAAGAAATGTTTTATTTTGTAAACTGCATCTAATTGCTTCTTTATACAGTTGCTTTTTTCCCATAGTTTCAAAGTTGAAAAGAAAAAAGAAAAAAAAAAGTTTGAATTGCATTGTAAACAGAAAACCAAGACTAGAACCAGCCTATGGAAGGAAAATTGCTAGGCTATACAAAACAAGAAATTGAATCTCAACAGACCTTTTTCAGACTCATCTGAAACAAAATAAATTGTTCTAATTCTTTTTGTTGAAGAGGTCACATTTGCCCACTATCTTCTTTCAAATGGATAGTAGCTATTCTGCACATGACCGTATCACTCTATCTGCTGCCTGTTCCACAGCTGTTCAAAGTTCCTGCTGTCCACTCTTATTCTCTTTTTATTTTAATTCTGTTACCAAACACCCAGTGCTTTAGTAGGTCCCCAATTCCTCTGTTTTCTTTTTGACTTACTTCCCTTCCCTACCTTGTGGAAAGATATCTAGAACAAAGAATAAAAGACAGTGAAATAGTTTATTTACAAATGGAACTGTAGCTTTAAGTATCTCTGCCTCAATAAAGGACCCATTTTTTATATGGGCTATCATTACTACAGGTCCATTTTCTCTAAAAGCAAATGTTAGACTTTGAAGTTTACTATCATAAGTCATCAGAATTTTCAAATCATAATTAATGTAATTAATTTCCATTTTTATTTTAGTATTTTCTTGCCCAGTCTTTCCAGGTTCAGGTATTATTTACTTTAAAAATTATTCCTTGGAGAATAAATGTTTGATACCATACATAAACATGCATAGCATAACTGTGATTTTTAGCCATCTACAGGTTATTTTAAATGTAAAAGAAATATGTTGCTAAATCCAGAAATAAAATACTAAAACACTAATTACACCTATTATTCTCAGTTTTATGGCTTAAAATAGTAAATGTATATGTAAATGTATATGTATCTTCAGAGGGCACAAGGGGGCAAGTGACAAAACATGTGGTGATATTACAGTGCAAATCCCATGACTTACATACTTGCATCTGATGTCATGATGCATGTACAAAAAGGTGGGGCTTGCTTGCACAGTGATGTCATGAGGTATGCTTAATTATCTTTTATCTTCACAGTTAGTAATGGTCACTACATTTAAATGAAAGAATTTACCATATCCAGAAAAGTTCTATCTGAAACAGATCAAAATGCTCAGGAAAATAATGTCTTGTTTGTTTATTTATTTATTTATAACATTATTTAAGTAATAAGCATTATAGTTCTGGGGGGAAAATATCCCCCTTGTAATTCAGATGAAATTTATATTTTTACAACTTCAGATGAAATTTTATTTATTTATTTGAATTATTAGCTGTCCAACTCCAAAGTTATATTTTTACAACTTCTTGAGTCTAAAGTTGCAATCTTTAGGCTTAGTTCTCAGAGATGAAATCCAATAATGTCTCCAACTTTCTATCCCACCCAGCCTTCCTTGTGGCAGAAATTCTGTGACTGGTGTCTAAACAATTAGCCTAAACACTGCCCCACCCCCCAATCTTTCTGAGACTCAGCTGATATTTATTTAGCCTGGGCAAAGTCCCAAAGTGTTACTTTGATGAAGCACCCCTTTGATAAGGCCCAGTAAAATGGTCTTTCCTTTCTAGGTATTGCATTGGAACACAGAAGTCATGTTTATGAAGTGCAGCAGCTGAACAAAGTGATTGGAGACAAGGTGATTTTGTCTATATACAGTGGTACCTCGGTTCACGAATGCTTCTGTTCACGAACAATTCAGTTCACGAACAGCTCCGGTTGCAAAATTTTGCCTCCGTTCGCAAACTCCGCATCAGGTTACGAACAGGATCCGCGGCCATTTTCCCTCCCGTGACACGTGGTCGCGGCTTCCTGTAGGGAGGGGGACTCTCCCTCCAAGCAGTAACTGCCTCCCCACCCACCTTCCTGTCCTCCACGCCAGAAGTCGCGTCGAGCAAGGTTAGCTTTCTCTCTCTTCGTACTGTACTTTGTGTCATAGTGGTTTTTTGTGGTTTAAAAAACAACAACATATGGTTCAGAATGGATTAACCGTAATTACATTGAACCTTATAGAGAAATTTGATTCGGGACGCGATCAAAAATTGGTTGGTGACCAAATTCGTAGGGGTCAGAACGGATTAACTGTATTTACATTGAACCTTATGGGAAAATTTGATTCAGTTTACGACCAATTCGGTTTGCGACCAGAGTCGTAGAACGAATTAAGTTCGGGAACCGAGGTACCACTGTACATTTATTTGCAACCATAGCTTTTAGCGAAATTTTTAGCAAAATTCATATAAAATTACAACAATCCATACCAGTTCAATACATCCCCTCTAATATTAATAGCACTATTTGTCAACATCTGCGTGGTTCTGTGAAATGAAGCAGCATAGTCCCGATAGTGATAACTCTATTGCTGGATTAAACAGATACCTTCCCTTTTGTTGTAATGAGAAGAAATAAAAACAAAATCAAACAAAATGCCAGGAAGAAGGTGGGGCATCACAAACATTTCTCTGCACTCTTCAAATGCACGGTACAACTCTTAGAACTCCTTATCCAGTATTGCTATTACTGAGAATTCTAGAAATTATAGTTATTGTCAACATCTGCGTGGTTCTGTAATATTGTAGTAAGTAATATTGCTATTACTGAGAATTCCAGAAATTATAGTAGGCACAAATGGAGGGTCCAGCTTTGAAGATAGTTTGAATAATGCCATACTTCTGGATGAACTCTAAAAAATACAAGCTGCTATAAGAAATATGTATATACTTACAGGGACTGGAGAGAGCGTAGGTTCTGAAGTGCTTCAGAAGGAACTTGTCTTAGCAGATTGTTCTGAAGCATTCTATATTAGTATATAAAATAGGTGAACAACAACAACAACAAAAGTTAATTTTGTTGTCTTATGCTAATCAGAACTACCTACCTAGAAGGCAGACATAGATTACATTAATCTTCCCACAGAATGAATCACTTGCTAATTACTGCTATCCAAAACCTATAATAACCCTGATTCTTTTTTTTTAATAAAAACTTTATTAAGTTATAAAAAGCATAAAGATAAAAGCAAACAAGAACTAATAATCAAGGAGAAAAGTAGACAACAAGAGAGTTAGAAAGAAAGAAAGAATATAAAAGTGATGGAAAGTAAAAAAGGGAAAAAATACAAAAAGAATGACTTCTTATACAGCAGATATAGATAAATCATATAGTGACTTCTTACTCTAAAACTACATCTTAATATACATATTTTGTATAACCTATTAAATTAATCATAAAATCCATATATCATAATTTCATTTTTTTCGGTCTCCTTCAAAAAGTCCAAAAGTGGCTTACAATTGGCATTAAAGTTAGTCACTATTTTTTTCTCTAAGCAAAGTTGTCAATTTTGCCATCTTGGCTAACTCTTCACCCTCCATTATTTCATTGTGGGTAATGTTGAGTCTTTCCACTGGTATAAAAACCCTGTTTCATTGATATTACATGAAAGCCAATGTTTTGTAAACTTTGTTCAAGAGTTAGAACATTGGAAACCTGGATTTAAATTTCCACTGTCAATGCTTGAAAACATTGCATCTGCTTTATCCCTCAACTTAATCTACCCTGCAAGGCTGTAAAAGGATTAAATTAGGTACCCTTCCACTAGCTCCTCTGGGTATACAAGAAGACTGTATTTGCTGAGGAACCTAACCTAATACATATTACTGAGACCTGGATTGATTAGCTGCATATTTGACCCAGTTTTGCTCATCTGGTTTCTCAGTGTAGCATTGACCTAGGCTAGAGGGTTGATTGTCACAGGAAGTGATCAATACAAATATCTTGCTGACTAGAAAACTATTGAGGCAAGCTACAATGGCATTTTGCCCAGCTAGGTAATAGTACCTAGTCTAACTTGGCTGATCTTGAAAAGCTAAGCTGATTAGTAACTATGGGCTGGCCTTAACTGTGGTTTAGATAATTCCATGAGCTTGGCTCTGAGGAGCTTACAAACATTCATGCTGACATTGGACTAATAGGCCAGCCCAAGATTTCTATGACAGCTAGGAATTTGTCTCAAACTGCCCTTGCATGGGACAGGTACACTCTCAATTTAGATTTTTGCCTTGGGATTTGGGGAGGATGTCCAAGATACGGGAGTTACAGTTACCGTATTTTTCCGACTATAAGACGATACTTTTTTCTAAAATCCTTACGCTAAAAATTGAAGGGCGTCTTATTCAAGGAAGCCAGCTGAGGAGAGAACCGTGTGGTGGCAAAACTGCCCATACTTTGTCTCTGCAAACAGGCTTCCTCCTATTTCTAGCCTCCAATCACGAGTGAAATAGCTTGAATCTGCAAACAGGCTTCCTCCAATCACGAGCCTCCAATCACGAGTGAAACTGCCCATATTGTCTCTGCAAACAGACTTCCTCCAATCACGAGCCTTATGTAACTGATGTCAGCTGATGCTGAACAAACCAATTAGAGGAAGTCTGTTTGCAGAGACAAGCTATCGGCAGTTTCACTCGTGATTGAATGTAATCAGTTATGCAAAAGAGCATGGAAATAGAGCTGCAGAGAGACGGTTTGGACCTCCTCCCACTGAGTGTATCAGGTAAATGTTAACTAATTACTAAATAAAAATGTGTTCTGCATTATCTTTAAAATATTGATTTCTTAATTTTGGGTTGGAAAAGTGGGGGTCGTCTTGTACATGGGGGCGTCTTATTGATGGAAAAATACGGTACTTCACAGTTATAGTCAGAACACTATCTAGTGAACTTGGGTCTGATGGTAACTATCTCATCCTGCTGGTCAGTTTGGTCCCAGAGATTTATGAAAACTGATGGGTTCTTAAATGTTCTATGGAGATGACCATAAGTTAATGGTCCTGTCAGGACTCATTTTAACTTAAGGAATGGGGGAAAAGAATGGTGCATTAATATTAATAACACATGCGCCCTATCTGGCACTGTGGTGCATAGACTTCTGCTTATTTGTTTGTTTGTAAGTTCCAGGCTATAAAACAGGCTTGGACACTTATAGCACAAATAATAGAAATCTAGAAATGAGGCCATCCAGACAAGTTAATGTGCCTACTGTCTGGCAGTGAATGTCACTAAATACACTGTCTGGGAGTGAATGTCACTAAGCTTTGCAGCCTCAATTGCATCCTTATTGTTATCTAACCAGAAAGTTCAGTATTGGTCCCTTCAAAGATCTGCTGTGATAGATTTGTGTGAGACACACTTGAATGCTGCGTTTGATACAGCATTTACCAAGACATCAAATTCATTACCTGATATAATTTATGGGATCACCTTCAGTTTATGAAGCTTAAAAAAACAAGATGTTTGTAATTGTAAGTTCTGCATGCTTTTTTGTCTCCTATGTGTGGCTAAGATCACATATAAAGTAAATCATAAAAATTCTAGGAAAGTGAGAGAATATTCTATAACTTTAAGCAATATATTCATTCATTCATTCATTCTAGATTGATTGTATGTATAAGGGAAAAAAGATATACTCTGTAAATATTAATCAACAATATTCTATGTTTATAATAATTAATGTGTTCATTTTCTATTTTCCCCAGCAAAAATAAAACTAGAAATAAAAATTATATAATATTTTCATCAGTGGAATTGTCCTGTCCTTTGTTAGAAGTTAAAGAAACAAACACTTAAAATCACACTTCTGACATTGTACAGAGGTGCTAACTTCATGCATAAATTGGTTTTGGGAAATTCTTTAAAACAGTGAAGACATCTTTTACAATACAGAACCGTATCAAAATAAATAATTTAGCTTTAAATACAGTGTTGCTTTAATTAGCATAAATTCCTGGCAGATTTTAATACATTGCCTAAAATGTATAAAACAATACTATAATTTACTTACAATATTTTAAGTCTAAGGAGTCCAGCAAATGCTCCTCTGGGGATATGTGTCAAGCCATTTCCTGCCAGACGTCTGCAGGGTTAAAAGATAAAAGATAAACAGATTTCATCTCATGTGGAATTAATTTGGATGTTAAAATGTACAAGACAGCAGTGTTGGAACCACCAGAGCCAGAAGTAGTTGTTTAAGAACTCTGTTTTGTCATAATTAATGTTCTGTGCAAAACATCCTGTAACTATACAGTCCATTTACAAGCAGCTGGGCAACTGTAGTTTGCCTCAATAAATCTAGTTTATGTTACATGTGTAATTGTTCAATCTGTTCTGCTTCAGTAGCAAATAATGCAACATTGCAGGCTGTGGATGGTTTACTAGTTGTATATCATTATGATAACTTTATAGTTGTCCCACAAGACACAAACATAGTCAGAGGAAACATTTTTTCTGAAGTAGAAACTTCATCAGCTTTGAATTTACTTAAGCAAATGAGCCCCAATCCATATATAAACACCTCCTATCTAACAGGCAGAAAGGGACAAAATTAAAAATAATCTGATTTTAAAACCTCACAATCAGCTCTTGGGTTGTCTTTTTCATGTAAACAAAACTGCTTTGGATTTGGATTGCCATTCACCTTACAGCTGTTCCTTCTTAATTCCCTAGCTGTTTCCTTTGGTGGAAAATACAACCGTGTCTGGTTTGCAACCTGCCCTGTTGGCCTGCCCTGCTGTCTTCAAATGCCTACTCCTATGGTTGAAGTAACATTAATTGGGTTAACTCATTGGCTTATCTGTGTCAAAAGGAAAGCCATCTTACTCTTCATCTCTACTCTTTAGACCTTTGTGCACCCATAAAGATCTTAAACATCAGCAGCAACATTTTGGATGTATTAGAATTTAAGCCAGAAAGTTCCCGAATTTCTTGGAATAAACTTGAACTCCTAGCACATGATTGGCTGAGTATGATTTCACAATCAGTAGGCTGCTCTAGGAATAATGACAAGAATCCCTAGCCTGAAGAATTTTGAGATGTATTGGCTTAAAGGCCACCTTGTCAGGCGGGGTGGGATTCTAGCATTTATTAGTTAATTTAATATACTGACAGCTCTCAAATATGTATTGTTCACATAACTTTCAAATATCTATTATCAGAAACTTAATGGAATGACCTTTGTTCAAGTTAAAAAGCATTTTGATTGGTCTCACAAGTCCCGTTACGCTATAATTAGTTTAAAACATGTTTTGTTGATTAAGTTACAATTGGCTGTGCTCTCACAACATGAAAAGCCATAAACAATTCTTTAAAAAACTGAATCATGCAAAGCCAAATCCTGAACTAAATCTTTAAATTGTTCTATTGATTATTCAGCAAATGTATTATACACATATAACTTTTCTTCATTAGATTTATATCCAGTTTTTTGCTCCAAGAGCTCAAGACAGCTTACATGGAGATCTTCCTTCATTTGATCCCAACAACTCTGTGAGATAGGATGGGCTGAAAGAGAATACCTGGCCCCAAATCACCCAGTATTAATCACCTTGATAGCTTTCTTATTTTATTCTATTCTGTTTTAAATTTATAAGATTCCAAATATAACAATGAGTGAAATGAATAAAGGACTGAAGTTCAACCAGTTTCTAAATAAGGCTATATATTATGTTGAACTTCTGTGCTTCATTTCTGTGTCTATGTGCATCCTTGAATGGATTATTTAAAATATAGTCCTATTTACTCATTGAATTCATTGTTATTCATTACATAGTAAGTGTTCAGGATGACTGTTGCAATCTCTTGAACAAAATTTCATTAACGTTTCACGTTTTAAACAATGTCATAGTGCCCTTGCTTGCATTGTCAAGTCTGACTTATATTTACAATGTGCTATTGGCTGTTTGCCTGCTTGGGACAGACATGTCTGATCAATAAACATGACTGCATTTTAAAGTATAACTGAATATTCTGTACTATATGCATCCTTTGCAAAACAGGATTAGAAAATAATTCATTACTACAGGAAGAAACATATATTGAGAATGCAACATCAAAAGCTGCCATCTGCATTAAAACCATGTTTATATATAAGAATAGACTCATATCACTGATATCCAGAAATCAGTTTTCATTGTGACCAGCTCTACAAGTTTAATACCAAAGTCCATTCTAGATGTTCAATAAAGAGAATATCACTGGATATTGTTATTGTTCTTTTTAAAATTTAGTTTTATGGTTTATCATCTTTCAATTTGGCAAAGAATTCCATTTATTGTGCATGATATAAATGAATATTCACATTATCTTTTTCTAAATTAGCTGCATATTAATTTAATCATGTAGAATTGAGAATAATTGCTTTTAATTCATGGTCCCTCCTCCCAAGCTCAAAACTGACCTAGCACCTGTTTGATCAAATGACATTAACTAATTTTAAAAGTTGAGCTCCTTTTTTCTCTCCTGGTTCTGCACTGCATCAGAACAAAGGTTGCCTTTCTTTTTCTCTTGCATTGCTGGAGTTTGTGGCAATCCATTCTTCTACTGATGGGAATTCTTACCTGTCCAGGCTACTGGGATCAAGCAAGCCATTCATTTTAAAGCAGTCACTCAGAAAACTTCAAGTAGCCTGGAGCTTTTCATACCCACTAATCTTTGTCAGAAAGAAGGGAGAAACAGACAGAACTCTTTTAGCCTGGGCTACTGTGCACCAAAGAGAACTTACAAATATCTGCAAAACGTTACAACAGCCTGGATCAATCCCAGATGTATTTTCATATTGAATCCCTGGAGTCTGTCTGCATGGTTTAGGACCTTTTCTCCTCTTCCACAGTCCAGCCAAGCAGTAGAAAATCATGGTTATAGATATGGGAAAGCACTTGCAATTACAACATTACCAGGACGGTAGCATTACAGATTCAAATACTTTTAAATGCAATATAGTGATGGTGGCAAGCCAGCGGGAACCAACCTCCCTTCTTTCCACAGTGGTACATTTCTTCCATTTTAAAACAGTGGCAGTTTATGAAACCACAACTAAGTCAAAGGAAGTAATATTTTTTTCTTTGATTTTCAGTTTTTATAAATCAGTGTTTTTTTTTAAATTTGGAAATTGTAATTGCTTCTTTTACTGAATCTAGTACTTCACTGCTGAATGTTGTTTAATCTTATAGTTGTTTCTCACTGATGGTCACAGAAAATATAAAGCACACAAGTTCTACATCAGACTCTTTTTTTAAATGGCATGAAACTTAGTTACATCAACTAAATTTAAGGAAGTTTTGTCATTTATTCTGCACAATGGTTGTTATCTGAAACCAATTCCCAAATAATTATTTTGGGAAAGGGGAGGGAAGAAAGAACAAATCTCTCAAGTGAATTTATCTCTGTATTGTTCTACTAATGGCACCTGTTGTAAAGTTATTGAGTAATAGCAGTACACGAAAAACTGCTTGGAGCTTTGCCCATACTGCTTTTCTTTGAGATGGTGATTTTTCAGCCTTAGAAAAGAAATCGGATCTGTTTCTCTCAACAGTGCCATAACTAGCTCCAACAACATTGCTGGCTTTCTCCTTCAGAACTGTAGAAACAATCAAGTGCCTGCAAGTTCTACAGTACGTGGTATTCATATGCAGTTGTAGGAGAATGACTGGTGAGGCTCTGCCGAATAGTAGAATATACTGGGTTCAGATCATAAATGTTGCAGTAAATGGCCAGGATTCACACAAGAATGTTCCTAAATGTTCATAGAAGACAGTGAAGGTTTTGATTTCTTTTAAAGATAAAAAGTATATTATAATGGGATTGGGTGCCAGTCTAATACCAACTACTCAAGTCTCTAACTGGAGGAAAATTCAAAACCCTAACCCTAACCCTAACCCTAACCCTCAAAAAGAGGGTTAGGTAATTGCACAGTGCTCCTAAGAAAATAAATTTAATTCTGGTATTTTAAAGGGGAAACAAGAAGATGATCCATTTCTTTCCTGTAAACAAAATCATATTTTTTAAATTATAGATGGTATAGTTGTGACTCATCAGTAATTAGGGATCATAGCCTATAGTACTGTGAAGAGATATGAACTCAACTCCAAACACTTTGGTTATTTATATTTATATTTTTATATGTTTATTTACAGTCCAAGACCAAATCCCAAAATTTAAAATACAGCACACCCTTAATACATGCATGTGTAACAATACGTACATATGCAGTATAAAGGAAGAAACCTTATAAAATAAACAATTAATTGAAGGCACCAAACAGTTTCTATTAGCTAAGGCTATAAATAAAATTTTTGCTACTGCCTTCAGAACACCTGGGTATTGATTGTTTAGTAAGAATACCTCAATCTCCTCATCATGAGTGGTGTTTATCAGATTCAAGAGCAGGTGTATTAGTTTTGATCACCAATGAGAGTACAGTGGGCATTTTAAAATGATGTGTGCTTTTCAACCTCTAAGTCTGAGCAAATACATATTTGATCTTCATAAGGAAGTTTGGCATATTGACCAGCTGTCACCCTAGTAGGGAGAGCATCTATATGGGCTAGGGAGAAGACCCTTCTATGTGGGGCATATAGAATCTTACAGAAGTAATTGGGGAGTATCCAAGGGTAGAGAGCAATTTGTCTGTAAGAGAGCTGGGAAAGTTTGGATCTGTCTACCTGAACGTGGTTATTAAATTTATCCAGAATACCTGAGATGTTTCACTTGAGTTACAGTTGTGAAGGGTGAGGATTTGAAAGCATTTGCACATTCCTAATTTTATATTTGGTTACTGTAACCAACTTTTACGTCTGTTGAGTGCTTTCCAACATTCCACTTGTGATCCTGTGTTTGATTAACTAGGTTTTGCAGCATTTTTTTTTCTTTTAAAGCAAATCACTGAATGAGAAACCTAAGCTAGACAGGGTCCTCTGATGCACAGTTAGCCTTGAGGGATGCTAAAAGCTAAAGAGTAAGGAAACAGTAATTAAAAGTGATTACAAGACGACTTAGTAGTCTGAAATATGAATGCGTGCGTCCTTGACACAGTCAGTGGGTTTTGGTTTTGATTATAACTTTACTTGCTATTTTAATAAACATGAGCCAGTATTCAAACTTCTAATATCCTGCTGCTTAACTATATCCAAATAGCAATCCAGTTTTTTAAACAACCGTTAACAAAATTAATTTGCAGAGGTCTGTCTTTGCTTAAAAAGGTTGCAGCCTCATGGTAACATTTTGAGGGTGGGTAGGGCTAGTAAGTGCATTTCAACTAAATGTTCCTGTATGTGTCAAAACTCACAGCTTTTCTGGGTCATGTTAACTGATGTTCAAAGTAAGTAGGAGAGAAACTCCCAGAAATATATCTAGTTTTCAGCTATGCCAGTCAAGAATACATTGATACATACAGCTCTTCCAGGAAGCGGAGTTTATGCAGAGAGTTCAAGGGCAGTTTAGAGATATTATTCATACTGAGGTCACTGTAAAGGAAGAAAAAAAAAGACTGCAATATAACTGCAATATTAAGCTGATAAATTATACATCTTAAGGAATATGTTAACAACAAATATAAATATTTCTTGTCCCAGGGCTGATTTTAAATGTAAAATATGACATGCTAGAGCATTCTTTTTCAAATTGTTGTTTTTGGTATATTATTATAAATAATTATAATTATAAATTGCTATTATTGGCCTTTTTCCCAAATATAGCAGGGAAAAAAGAAGACAGAAAGAAAGGAAATTAAAATGCTATCACAGTTAATTTTTGGAGGGTAAGATATCTTAGATTGATTAAAATGGAAGATAAATTTTGCATCATATTAAAATATTTATTATATCTACATTTTTAAAGATAAAGTGAATCTCACCTAAGCCAGCTATGCTGTTAAATATAACTCTACATATTTTGCATTATCTCACTATTCCAATCTGTAAAAACTTATTTCAGATACACCACATTTCCTAGAGGGATTCTGCATAGTTCATGTCACAGAAAACCAACAGCTTTTTCTAGGTCACTCAGCTTTAGTTGTATATAATATTCTGTTTAATTGATTTCTTAAGAATTTAGTGTTTTTCCTACTCTATTTTAGAAAATGATATAACTTGATGGTTAAATCACCTCTGACCATTTAGGACAATATCCATAGGCACGCTACGCTGCATAATAAAAGGTCTCATGCCTTTCATTTTGTTTGAGGAGAAGACATCTTCTAATGTCTTTTGCCTGATCAGTCCAATTAAGTCATGGAATGCAAAATAAAATACTAATCGTGTATTTGCATGTGTATGGTGTGTGTGTATGTATATGTGTATATACATGTACACATGCATGTACATATATATCTACATACTTGCATAGATATACAATAAAAATTAAGGATTGGAACCCACAGGCATTCACCCAGGGCCCAAGCCCACCAAAAGGCCAAATCAATCCACCATTTTATCTCCCTTCTCTCTCCTTGATAAATGTTAACTGTACCAGTAAAAATACATAATATCTTCAGGAAGGGTTGTTGCTGCACTCCCTATTTTAATTTCTCCATCACCACCACTACATCATCTTAATCATCAGAGCATCTCTGGAACAATGCTTTATGGGAACAACAGTTACATTGTGAGTTGATGCAAACTAGGGCTTGACAGGGTTTATTTATTTTATTTTTTTTATGCTACTGGTTTCACTGAAATAATCTCATTATTTCAGTGAAATAAAGGAAGGAAATCCTGGTAGAATTTGGTAACTGGGTTAATTATTTACATAACAATTGTTTGTTTATTATGCAATGTGTCCCTGCCCCAATTCAGAGGGGCTGTAGATGGTTTACAGAAATACTAAACATACTAAAGACATACTAAAAACAATAACAATAAACAATAATACATTACAATGTTTACAGTCACTATATGGCAGCAGTTATGGTCCATCCAGTGCTGGTAGTATCTAGGAGTGTGTCAATTATGCTGTTTAGTGGGACATTCCAATCAAGAAACAATTTTCCATGCCTTAATTAAATCATGTCTAGACTACCATAGTCTGCTGTCAATAAAAGCATTTGGATTTTCCATTGATACAAAATTCAACAGCTGAGTTATAGACTGGTTCAGGGTGTCATGATCATATGATACTGAAAGAACTATATGGTTACTGATTATTTTCTGAGCTTATTTGAAGATTCTAGTAACTTTTAGACCCCTTGTCTTGTCTGTCTGGGGGGACAACCTGTGCTGTTAGTAACATATGCAGGGAAGACCTTTTGGTTTATAGTCCTGCATGCCAAAATCTGCTAGCCTGGCATGTGGGAAAGAACTTGCAGAGGGTATCAAAAGATACCATTTTAATTTAACTCTTTAAAAATGCTTTTAATATTAACAGGTATTATTATTACCATATTGTTTATTGTATGGTTGCTTTTCTAATCTGTATGCTAGCTTAGAATAATTATATCAGATGTTTTAAATATAAGAAAATAGAAGCATTAAAAAAAACAAGGTTTATAATACTGTAGTATCTTTGGGTTGGGAGGGAAGGAATCCAAAATGTATTGTTTAGTGAGGACTGTCATGTGTAATAACTATGTCTTGCCAACTGTTAGAGAAAAACAAAACAGACAACTAGGAGAAAGTTGAATATGACAGAGTATCTTGAAAAGGTCATGATTGGCTAACTGGTAGTAGTATATAAAATAAGGTAATTGTTATAATAGCAACTTTGTTTCTAGGAAAATGAAAACTTAATCATGTGAGCTAAATGGAAATATTTACATTTAAGTTACTGATTATATTAGATAAATTCAGCCTTTAAAACCTACGTATTCTACTTCAGTTGGCCATGTTACTGATTAGTCAAAAATGGTACTGAGTATATATTCAATATGGGATATATAACAGGGAAATGCCTCATAAATACATAAATCTTTATCTTGTAGGAAGTTATTATAAGAAGTTGAGCTACTGCATACATCTTCAATTCTTACAAAAATCTAAAACTGCATCAAGGCAGCAGTTTTAAATGTGTAATTATATTTTTTTACTAAATCACAGCTACAACTTTAACAACATACAATTATTCAGGAACTCTTGGGAATAATTCTTTAATGATTATGCACCTGCAGGTAGAACTGTAATGTTCATTTCTAAGCCTGGAAGGTTTTTTTAAACTTCTTTATTTCATGTAATCATATGTTCCAAGATAGTTGAGTCCTTTTTCTCTTACTCTAAATTAGAAGTGTAATCTCATGCAATAAACAGCTCTTATTTCAAAACATTATTTAAAGAGAAAAAATATATGGCATATAATGATAATCATAACACACATAAACCATATTGGATTAGTACAGAAGTAGCTCTAGGCTACTTACAATTAATTAACAAACTAATTTTAAAAACAAAGAAAAGAAAATCAGTAAACCAGTAATGGGAAAACAGCATTAAACACTTTATCAGAGAACACATGCTAAATACAAATGTTTTTTCATGTACTGTTATATTTGCCTTGTCATTAATAATGGTTATAACTAATTTGGATTAACTTTTAATCAGACCTGCCAAAATTGTTTTGTAAGTTATAGCTGATATTAACATTGCAAATCCACTATTAAATCATAGTTCTAAAAGTGAAAAGAAGTCACATTACATAGAGTGCATTTGAGTGAACAATATATGAGTTTGGTATGTGCTTACTCACATGATAAAAGATATTTTCTAAAGTGTTTTCCCTAAACTCACCCCAGGACTTAAGATCTCAGGTAGAAGCTTACACTCTGAGCCACTTTGTTGTACAGTACTAGTTACTATGCTGAACTACATAGTACAGCTACAGTATTTATTCATTAATTTTGTACTTTCTCCAAAGAAATAACAGTAGCTGGGGTAGTCCTGTTCTTGACACTGTGAGACTGTACTGGCACTATGCTGTCTGGAACAGGCCCTCAATAAGGCCAGGTCTTTGAAAATTCTTTCAGTACTGAGTGGCAATACTAGTTTTCATTTATTTTCCCTTTACTGCTCCCATGCCAGCTGCTGAAGGATATTTTACTCTGTTATATGGCAGTGATGATGGCCTTGTTGTGAATGGGCCAGTCATGATTTTTCATCCTAAGATCACTGAGCTTTATAACTAAATGTGGTTGGAACCAGAGTCTCCATGAACACCAACTAATGGACTGGGACGACAGCACCTTTCACAATTGTCCATGCTGCCTAAGTTCTTGAAAGTTGTAATTCAAAATCTGTTTACTTTTACAAGGGAGATCCAAGCAAATCTTTTCTCTTCATTTATTGCTTGGAAAAAGGATATTTCATTATACTTGTAGTATTTTAATATAAAATAAAATCTTGCTCCTCTTTCTCTTCTTTTAATGAATCATACAGAATTTCCACATATCTGTATCCTAACATAAAAGGGGGTGTTTTGTGATGTTGAGTTTATGGTATGAGTTCCTTTCCAATGGTTAAACACTGGCAATGAAAATTCCCATTTCAGTACTGTTCTTAAGGAGTTAAAAAGAGACTAGCCCTAAAACAATTTTGCAAAGTTATCAACTATAACGTAATATTAAAGTTAATCTGGGAACAATTCAAGACATTCATGTCAAAACATCTAGTTGTCTATTTATCAGCCTCACTACTGAAGAAGAAACATAACAACATAATTGAGCAATTGTCAGTTCAGGGCTCTTGAATTCAATAATAAATATAACAGACCATGACAAATAGACAGATAGATTTCAATAACTCATTAAAGAATGTCTCTACCAAGCTTTTGTGGTAAGTGTCTTGTTTGCAAGACAAGTGCTGAGTTGAAATAACAGCCAATGTATACCACTGGAAAGATGGCTATGTACATAAGGTGACTGCTAAATCTTTTCCTTCTCAATGAACCTTTTAATCTAGGCATTATCTAAATTGGGGGGGGGGGGGGGGGAACCTTCAGTGGTCTTATATACAGATTAATGAGAAATGCTGAGATTCAGAGTTGGGTGATTAGAAGTTTCCAAGATTTACTGCTGGTTGACAAATGTCATTTAGGTTTCAAAGCATCAATAACCTATTGAAAACTATTTAAAAGGAAACTTTTCCCCAGTATAGAAAGGGGCAGCTCTGAAGTATCTCAGTGATTGTTCCTTCTCCCTCTTTTCTTTTCTCACCTCCACAATTGCATCCATATCCTTCACTAACTTCCTTCGATATTTGAAACACTAAAATGCATGGCCTTGAAAAATGGAGGGTATGTCCTTTTTTAGAGACATTTGTGTATCACTGACTATGCCAATCCACTATTGTGTAACCATAAGAATTGAGTAGAATAGTTGCTAGGGAAAAAATTGTAATCTGGTCAACTTTTCAATAGTCTTTTTGCTGATAGTTTTGTTTTGTTTTTTCAATGTAGGAGCTGGAAATGCCAAAATAAAATATGTCAATAATTTGATGGATGTGAAGCACTAGGCACAATCTTTAATCTGTATAAAATCTGAGGAGCTATTTTTCTCTTAGTTTACTTAACAACGAATAGGATTTTAAACATATATAATGGTAAAGTAGCTGCCAATGTGGCATAATAATCAAAGTTACAGACTGAGACTGGGAAGATCAAAGTTCAGCTTCTGATGAACTTTAGCTTGCATGATTCTGGATTATTTCTTATCTTGGGGATTCACAACATGTGCCTGTGGGCTTTTGGGTATCCAGTAGACTTTCTGCTCCCTCTGACTATCCCTTCTCTGAATAGCTGCTTTTATTTTTTTCAGTGAGAAACTGGCACATTACCAAATCTCCAGCATCATCTTTGTAGGTGTTTTTCTAAATGTGTATATCCCTGCCTAGCAGTATCCGTCTGGATATTGGCAGAGACCTCTGGACAGGAGCCATTTGGGTACTGTTGGATACTGTTGTTGCTCCTGTTGGATGCTGGCGGTAGTAGCTAGAAGCTGCTGCTGTTCCTGACCCGGGAGTTGCTGCCATTGGTGGTAGTGAAGGCTGCTGGCCACTGCCTCAGTGCTGCTCCCAGCCCTGCTTCTGGAGGCCACCACTGGAGGCTGCCATTGGCCTCATTCCCCCAATATCTCACACAGGGGGCTGCTCCAGCCTATGTAGACTGGATCAATTAACCCTCTCCCACAAAGGCTACCAAGAACAACAGGAAAAAAAGATAAAGAGCCGCCCAGAGTCACCCGTTGGGGGAGATGGGCGGCATACAAGTCGAATAAACAAACAAACAAACAAACAAATAAATAAATAAAAGAGCCCTACCATTGCACACCATGTTGCAGGAGTCCACCCTAGGGAAAGACCTACCCCCTTGAGCCCCAGAACACTAGGCTCAAGAAAGATGTATCTCCAGAAGTGCCTACCTGACTATTCCAGCTTAGTGCATAAAGCAACAGCGATATAACTAACCCCACCGGGGAAAGAATGATTGGCCCAGGTGAGTGAGCCAAGTTCAACACTTCAACTTCACTCCTCTCCACCAGACTACGCAAACCCCCGAGGATGTCAAGGTTCATTCAGCCTCCTCAATAAGGGGAGGTTTGGGAGACATTCTAGCCAGTCTACTAACACAGATCTCAATATACAAAGCTAAGGCCAGCTGCAGTTCTGTGACAGAGGCCAATGCGGATTTCCCTGATGATCTTGTGGGCAAATTGGTTGAAGGACTTGTCCACTGCTGGCAGGAGGTGGCATCTTGTCCACAAGTGGCTTTTCTCTGCCAGCCAATCTCAGGTTGTTTATTGGTTTGCTGAGGACTTCTGGGAAATGAACTGGCAGAAATTCTATATGAAGCCCCTGGCAAAGAGAATCTGACCATTTGGAGTCCAGTATCATAAATATGGTGATGACACCCAAGTATATATCATGATTCCAGGCTTCACTGGAGATCTTGTTGAAGTCTTGTTCAGTGTCTGTAGGCTGTGAGGGTCTATCATCCCTTAAAGGTAGAGTAGATAAAGAAACCAACACTATGTAAGCCAGTACTACTTTTATTGTAACAACTATAGTAACAGAATCTTTCAAGTTTGAATGTGCTTTCCCCTCCCTCCCTTTATCTTCATGTGTACTAGGGAGGGGCCTGTCTCAGACATTTACTCAAGCCACTTTTATCTGACTATTGCCTTGGTAGTGGCTCTTCTTCCTGTCCTTCAAGGCCATTCTCTCTTCTCTCTACAGGATGTGATGGAACAGGTTAAATTGAACCCTAGCCAGGGTTCTCTGTTTTTGTTTCTGGATGGGATTGCACTATCCCTGAAGGAGCAGGAACACAATTTGGTGGTCCTCTTGAACTTGCAGCTCCTGGTGGATCAGCAAGCAGAGGTCATAGCCAGAGGGTCCTTTGCCCAGCTTTGGCTAGAGTGTCAGTTGTGGCCCTATGTGGGATGGGAAGATCTGACTCCAGTGGCTCACTCCATCATCACCAGCCAATTAGGCAATGAGCCATAGATGAGGCTGCCTTTAAAGACCACCTGGAAGTTTCAGTTGGTGCAGAATGAAGTTGCCTGGGTATTCATGGATACTCATGGGTGCTTACTAATGGGAACATGTTACACCTGGCTTCCTATTAGCTTTTGGGTGCAATTTAAACTGCTAGTTTTAACCTATATAGCCCTTTTTAGCTTAGTGCTGGGTTACCTACAGGACCACATCTCCTCAATAAATGTGGCCCAATCACTTTGATCATGCTGGGAAAAACAGATGGTTGTCCCTCATTTGGGGGAGGGGGGGCAAAGCCTGGAAGCATTGCTTTTCCATGATGGGGATCCACCTGTCTCCTATTGGGAATCCATCTGATCTCCTGTTGGGGATCTACCTGTCTCCAACATTATCTGTCTTCCAGAAAAAGTTGATTTTTTTGTTTGATTCTGTGCTCTGCTTCTTATTGTGAGTTTCCAAGCATTTTCTATGATTGAAGTGGGATATAAATCTGATTAATAAATATATTGTTAGTGTTTGACATTCAATTTTGATTCTACCTGTCATTTCTTACAATCCTGCTATTCATACAATATATTTGCTACATAAAGATGTGGCAACAATATACATGCTTGTTTCATTCCCTTTCCTATTAGAACTGGATCTAGTCAATAAAGTAAAAGTAAACCTCTTTGTTACACTGTCTTCTTCTCTCCATTATCCATCTTAGGTTTAACTCACTGATTGCATGTTCCTCTGCCTTTTCTGAAAACTGACTGTTTATTTCTCTCTTTATATATGATCTTACATGTAAGATCTTTGTAAATTCTTAAGCAGAACTTTGCTTGCATGAGGAATCAGTGCAGTGGTTCAGAATCTGCACATTTTTTACATCTCCTTTCATCTCATCCAGTCTCTTAGCCGCAGTCTTCATACACATTCAGTGACACAGAACTGTTCCTCTCGCTTCATGTTTCTGTTTTGCTCAAATGTTTTTCTTACTTTCCAGTTGTACAGCAGTAGTGGCTCAGCAGTACGGCCTGCCCTTTTCTGGCCTGACTACAGACTAAAGTTTGAATCTATCAGCTTGTAGCTGAAAAACCCCTGGATTATGCTATAATTAGTAACCTTTGTGGAAAAGGGAGAGAGGGATAAAATTAGTTTCCTGGAAGACTGAGTAGTGACATAAAGGGTCCTTGAATTGCCTCCAGAACCAAAGCCAGCACATACACTCACAACCATACCTTTCCAGACCCTACAGTGGTATACTTTTTATAGATTACTCATATAAAAAAGATCAACCTGTAGGCCTGTAACTTAAGCAATCATATATTACTTAACTGAAAAATTAGAAACACAGAAAATAATAATTAGTTTGCATATTTTTCTCAAAACTAAATGTGTAACCGTTCATGATTTATTTCCTGCAGGCCATTAACCAAATACAATGAAAATCTGACACCTGAATTTTCTTTTGTTAAGTTTTCTTGATAATTTATTGCTCACTACATTAAGTCCTTTGATTTCTTTCTGTTCCTGGTCATGTTAAGTATACCAATCCAAGTGCCATAGTCAATGTATTAGCTTGGTTAGTTAATACATAGCCAATGTATTAAATACCTGAGCAAAGGCAGTTTGTGCTTCTGAACGCACCTTGGCTTTGAGTGATGAATCTCATATTTTAGGAGACACGCAGCCTCTTTCAGAATAGGTTGCCTGTTCAGTTTCTAATCCTTAAAACTACACATCCCAAAGACCTCCATTTTGTCTGATTTTATGTTTATTGCCCTTATTCAACAATTAATTTCCTCCATGCACTGATCCAGCAGCCACGGATCTTATTTAACTCTGATGAAAATGAGAAATAAAACTCCTGTTGTCAGCATATGACAATGTTGCACCCAATGTTGCACCCAACTAGTCTTGGTAATGCCTTCCTACAGATGATAAAATATATAAAGGACACAATAGAACTATATGAAATTCCACAACATAATGACCAATCCAACAGGATATCATGACTGATAAAACCCAAACATGCTACGCCTTGAAGCCCAAACAGAGTTCCTCTTTATCATTTCATTTGGAAACTAATCCTTGGAATTTCAGCACCAAAAATAGTGTCCTAATAATTTCCTAATTGATTGCATATATAATCTGAGGCTTCCATTTGACCCTTTCTTTCAAATCTATTTATTTGCACTATCTTTTCTATTAGAATCCTGGCCAAACAAACAGATTTCTGAAGCAACTAATAATTCATGTTAGGTGTTGTACTTAACCAAGAGTGCTATTTCCTTAAAAGATGTAGTTTTAGGTAGAGAAAGGGTTGGTTTCTTGGTTTCCCAACCTTGTGTGGATCATACCATAACTCTAGTTCTGTTATGAAAGTTTTCCTGTTTCACTCTGTTACACCCTGCCTAAGCCATGTATAGCTTGCTGACTAGAAAATATGTGCCATTTATGATATAAATGGCATTTGATTGGCTTTACCGGCACATTACAGAAGACAGGAAGAATTGCATTGATACCCCTAAACATTTGTATTGATTTACCCATTATAGAGTAGTTGTTTGAATTTCCACCTTGGAGTAGTTTCTGTGATCCAAAAACAATTAATTCTTAATTTACCATTCTTCTTTATCTTCTTCTGCAATCTTTATCTTCTTTACAAGCTAAAGCATCTATCCAGTCTTCAGCTCCTTTCTCACAAAGTATATTAGTAGGTACTCAGGAAATTCAGTGTCCACAGGGAGTTGCTAGGCAGTGGTAATATACCTCAATGAGATTCTTTGTGCCTTAAAGTTTCAGCTGGTAGTTCCCTTAGCCAGAACATGCTTTTGTGTGAGTGCAGGACATGTATGAAGCATTTTTCATCTACTGAGGCTGTTGGAGGGGGTCTCAAAAGGGAGGAAAAATAAAATAAGTAGGTCACTTCACTTCTGAAAGCAAGGGGGGCACTGCTTCATGAAGCAGCTTTGAAGGGATGTTTTGTATATATCTTTGTTGTAGTGAAATATCATTTTAAGTTTTGCACACACCTAGATTTCACCCTTTTGAACAAGAATTGTTGGAAAGAAAGAGCTGAAATATCTGTGAGTTCTTCCTATGGCTCTATAAGACAATAATAAAACATACTGTTGCATGCTAAAATAGTACCCACAGCCCAGGATAACAGAGAACATTGCTGAAGAATGTAAGTCACCAGCAGGCAAAACTGAATCATAAAAATGGAAATGGCATCAAATTGTCTATGGCAGTAAAAAAATTGAGTATATTTTACATGTCTTTAGTTTGCAGAGCTTTGAATGATAACTACTACAAATAAACTATATGATACTATAAACGTGTTTGTTCAGTAAATCCACATTTCAGTCAGTGATACTTGGTAAAATCTAGTAAGATGAGTTTAAACTACATTTAGGCAAAGAAAATCTTAGACTTGGAAAAGAATCCTTTTAGTACAGGAATACAGTTGTTTCATTCTGCTATAGAACATAATTTAAACTCATAGAAACAAGATAATGCTTTATTGAAGAGTTGTTTTAATTGCATGATAGAAATCCCAGTTTGAACTCCATCTTTAGCTAGGTTTCCTATGTTAGCAACTTAATTTGAACACTACTCCGTTGGAACCCACATTTAAAATTTCTCTTTTCCATTCCATGTTCTTCTTAAAAATATAGAATTATTGGCTCGCCAATTACTGTTATTGGACTATAGCAAAATTAACTCCATCTTCTTGAGCATTGGGCAGATCATAAAGGAATAGAATGTAGTAGTAAAATATTCATACCTTGTTTTTCTCTACAAAACATGGGCTATGTCAAATATGTAGGTATTTTCCATGGTCAGGCTATGGACTCTATTTCTAACAAATGTTGTGGCTGAACAATGGTTCTTACACAGCTACTGAAGTTCTGTAATTAATCCATTATGCAGGAAAAAAATAAGGAATCTGTAATCAAAAATTTGATTAAATATCTAGATATATCTTTCCCTAACTGCATTTTCTGAATGTGGATGTAATTTATTTGGCAAGAATTTAACTGTTTTATTCCACCACAATGGTAAAATAAGGATTCCAGATCAGGAATTAAAAAAGTGTTAGTGCATTCGTTTGAGTGAAGATATGAGTTCACTTCAGTATGACCTTATTCCAACATATAAAATAACTGTGCTTTACCTTCCAAGAATTGATGTAATATTGTAAAATATGGTTTTGTTAACTTCTTCAAAAAGCTCAGTTTTATTCAACCTCACATGATTTATTCTGCGAATGTATCTCACCCTTTCCTATTCATAAAGTTCAGCAATATATTTCTTCATGAACACTTTTTGGAAACCTTGTACTAGAGACACAGCAGAAGCACATTTGCCATGCCGTTCATTCATCTACTGTCAATTGCTATACCTTAATAGTAGATATTTTATTTAGATCCATTTCAACCTCAGAATGCAGCTGCTAATTTAAAAATAAAATGGTTGTCTTCTTTCACTTCAGCAGACAAAATTCAAAACAGCAATTGAGGGTTCCCTTTATTTCAGCCACTAGCGCCTGCCGACTTAAGACATCAACAGAGTTGAATAACAATGCAGCTGCAACATTTTACAGTGTTGCTGTTAGCTCTCCATTGAGACCGAAGGTGTTAATTAGGAATCAAAGAGTGTACGTGGTCACTGCATATTTCATAAGAAAAATAAATCTAAGAAAAGGACATATCACTAATATGCCCTTAAGACCCTCTGATAACAAGCTTTAATGCAGTCTTGTCAGACAGGCTGAAAATATTTTTCCATCTTTTAAAATAATTTATTTGGGTTCTCCTGAAGCTATCTGAATGGGTTAAAATGTAATAATGGTTTACTGTGCTGGTGAAAATTAATGCTTTTTATAATAACACGAACTTATTTGCCTTGTTAAAACATGCTGTTCAAAATTGTGTTGCATGTTTCTCTAACACTGTTTTTATTCATATTGGATGCTTAAATTCTTAGAATATACAGCATTTAAAATAATGGCATTCAGAACAATGGATATGTAATTATAGTTTTGTTTCCAATAAAATATGAAAAGGTCTCATGTAGAGTGATGCTTGTGTTTAAGTAGATTTATATTTCAAATTTAGTATAGCTATTTATGTATTTCATATTCAAAGATATCAGCATGAAGTTATTTTCTTTAATCTACCATCAAAGGAGGAAGCGGGGGGGGGGGAAGAGGAAGAGGAAGACTTTCAGCATTGCAAGAAAATGTGTTTATTCTTGGCTGTCCCAATCACGGCAATACATTAATCCTGCTAGCAAGAGAAACCCTGGTTGATTTAAATCTAATGAGTTAAATGAATTTCCAAGACAGCCTGCTAAGTTGTCTGGACCATAAACAAACAATACAGTTTAATTTTATTTATATCAGAAACATTTGTACTGAATTCACAGTGAAGTTTCAGAAAACAAAACTTAATGCATAATTTGGTGCGTATTTATACTCCTTTGTTATAAAAGATTAAGCACAAAGCCTGTGCATATATCTAGTAAGCAGAGGTATTAAAGAAATACTGATAGTTAGCAATATAAGCATAGAAAATATAGACAACACTTGGGCAGAATGAAAAATTAAACAAATAATTTGATATGAAGCTCTTTGGCAGATCTTAACATCAGTGGAACCTGGCTAACTTTGTTTGTGCTAACCATAGCTCAGTGATTATGTAATTGTTGCATTTGTGTGTTTGTGTGTGTGTGTGTTTTCCAAATGCTACTTCCACTATTCATCAGGAGCATTTGCAGTGGGGAGTTAAAAGCTAAATTTAGATCATGGAAATGTTATGTGAATGGTGCAGCAAGCTAAAACTGATACTGCACCTAATTCTGTAATGTTCAAGGGGGGAAGTACAGCCCTTTATAGCAAATTGCAGATTTGTTTATCCTCAAGTTCATAAGCTATTCTGGGTGAGTCATGATTGTTCAGTTTTTATTTCTATTATACACTGAGATTGCAATCTCTTTTACAGATTATTAATGAATGAGGATTAATTCAGTATTAGCATTTTTTATTTGTGATATGTACACAATGCAATATCACAATAGTGATGAAGATGATAATAATATTGATAAATGTATTATAGTTACATTTGCAACTTAATATTGTTGTTGTTGTAGCAATATATGTATAAATCAGATATAATCAAAAGAAAAACTAAGGTACTAAAATGTAATTTGCAGTAAGGATGTACAACTAATTCTGCTTTTAATAGTACAATAATATCCATTTGACCTAAAAACTCTTGGTAGCATAAAAATAGATAATTATTCTTGTTCATTAGTAGCTCATGCTTTTTGGAATAAAGCTACCTTTCCAACAATAACTTCATAGAATCTTTTAAAGTATTCCTGGGTGGTCTTAAGCTAGGGAATTTGTTTTAGTGGAATAGCGTAAACAGAAAAATATATTTTAACATGTGGCTGTCTGGTTGTGAAAAAGGTTTGCATTTGTTTTTCACTTTTGGAAAAATGTTTCATAGTCACTAAATTGGCTCTGAGTAAGATGAGATCACAAGCCAAGGAAAAATAGTATAAGAGACTAATTTTTAAAAGAATGCTGTGAATTTTAGTCCTTCACATACCATAAAAATCAGAACTCTCAAGATTTAAAACTCATGGATAGTCAATCGTCCTCATCTGTCCCCGTGTAATGATTGGGAAATCTAGCAAAGGCTACAGCGAGAGGATACTTACATCACATGGCTATGGACATGTTAGACATGTGGATAGGACTGGGATTGTGGATCTTTGGAATTATTTTTCCTATGGCTATACACTTTGTGAAACCTATTTTAGGCTTAAGCTTTTTGTATATTTCCCAGTTCAGAGTTGTGAGAAGAGGCTCAGTGTGCCACCTTTTTTTTTTTTTAAAAAAAAGAGCATCTGTGTGTTCAAGACTGAATGCTGCTCTGAGTCACAAGCCCATTTCTCATTTAACTTTTACTTTTCTTATAGTTTCTGCCTCTCCTTTAGAAGGGAAGAGTGAAATTTAAACATATTTTGTTGTTTTATAAAAGCTCCATTTCCATCAAATCCAATACATCCGTCTGTCTGTCTGTCTTCTATTCATCCATCCATCCCTCTATCATCTTTAATGGCATCAGAGCAAGCATTTTAGATTTCTAAATTTCATTTTAGATTTATAAACTTCACCATCTTAAGAGGTGGCATATTTAGTTGAATTTGTCAAGAGCAGAAGACCAAGTAGCCTGGGAATACTTCTGGCAAAGAAATCCAGTTAAGCAAATATTACAAACTGTGTAGCTTAATCAGATGTAGTATTTTTGCTTTATTGGAAGCATCTTTCCCCTCTCCACTGCAATTAAATTCGGATCATTGCTTCACTTAACATTCCCTATATTTCATAATATATAGTATAAGGTGCAATCTGTTACTTTCTTTCTATAAATAATTTTTCTTGCCTCCTTGGCTATTTGGTAAGCACAGTAGTTTTCAGATTATGAAATAAATCTAATACTTTTATTGGATTCAGTGTGGTCTGACCTTTATTCCATTTACATATGGCTGATAATAATGTAGTTTAATCAGAAAAGGGATACACAGATTAGTAGAAACATGGTTTATTTTATGATAGCACAACCTTATTATGGTCCTTATGTGTTTTTGTTTTTAATTTTTGCTAAGTTTGTAGAGTTTTTGAGAGCATGCAGGATTGGTAGAGGTAGAAAGAAGTTCAGTCTTGGAGATAATTAGAAAATAGCACTATGGATTTGTGGGTGAAGGGTAGAAGAGAGATTCTTTATTAAAACTTATCTTCCTTTTACAGGTGAAACTCGAAAAATTAGAATATCGTGCAAATGTTCATTTACGTCAGTATGGCAACTCAAAGGGTGAAACCAATATATGAGATAGACGCATTACATGCAAAGCGAAATATGTCAAGCCTTACTTTAGTATAATTGTGATGATTATGGCGTACAGCTTACGAAAACCCCAAATTCACAATCTCAGAAAATTAGAATAGTGTGAAAAGGTTCAATATTCTAGGCTCAAAGTGTCCCACTCTAATCAGCTAATGAATCCATAACACCTGCAAAGGGTTCCTGAGCCTTTCAATGGTCTCTCAGGCTGGTTCAGTAGGAATCACAAGCATGGGAAAGACTGCTGACCTGACAGTTGTGCAGAAAACCATCATTGACACCCTCCATAAGGAAGGAAAGCCCCAAAAGGTAATTGCAAAAGAAGTTGGATGTTCCCAAAGTGCTGTATCAAAGCACATCAATAGAAGGTTATGTGGAAGGGAAAAGTGTGGTAGAAAAAGGTGCACAAGCAGCAGGGATGACTGCAGCCTGGAGAGGATTGTCAGGAAAAGGCCATTCAAAAGTGTTGGGGACTTTCACAAGGAGTGGACTGAGGCTGGAGTTAGTGCATCAAGAGGCACCACACACAGATGGATCCTGGACATGGGCTTCAAATGTCATATTCCTCTTGTCAAGCCGCTCCTGAACAACAAACAACGTCAGAAGCATCTTACCTGGGCTACAGAAAAAAAGAACTGGTCTGTTGCCCAGTGGTCCAAAGTCCTCTTTTCTGATGAGAGCAACTTTTGCATCTCATTTGGGAAACAAGGACCCAGAGTCTGGAGGAAGAATGGAGAGGCACACAATGCACGATGCTTGAAGTCCAGTGTGAAGTTTCCACAGTCTGTGTTGATTTGGGGAGCCATGTCATCTGCTGGTGTTGGTCCACTGTGCTTCATTAAGTCCAGGGAACGCAGCCATCTACCAGGAGATTTTGGAGCACTTCATGCTTCCTTCCGCAGATAAGCTTTATGGGGATGCTGACTTCATTTTCCAGCAGGACTTGGCACCTGCCCACACTGCCAAAAGTACCAAAACCTGGTTGAATGACCATGGGATTACTGTGCTTGATTGGCCAGCAAACTCGCCTAACCTGAACCCCATAGAGAATCTATGGGGCATTGCCAAGAGAAAGATGAGGGACATGAGACCGAACAACGCAGCGGAGCTGAAGGCCGCTATTGAAGCATCCTGGTCTTCCATAACACCTCAGCAGTGCCACAGGCTGATAGCATCCATGCCACACTGCATTGCGGCAGTCATTGCTGCAAAAGGGGCCCAAACCAAGTACTGAGTACATATGCATGCTTATACTTTGCAGAGGTCCGATATTGTTCTATTTCCAATCCTTGTGTTATTGATGTCATGTAATATTCTAATTTTCTGAGATTGTGAATTTGGGGTTTTCATAAGCTGTACGCCATAATCATCACAATTATACCAAAGTAAGGTTTGACATATCTCGCTTTGCATGTAATGCGTCTATCTCATATATTGGTTTCACCTTTTGAGTTGCCATACTGACATAAATGAACATTTGCATGATATTCTAATTTTTCGAGTTTCACCTGTAAGTATGTATCTTCACAAACATGTTCTTTTGTGTGGATATTCAGTTCTGCCATCTGTTCTGTGGGGTCAGTCTGCTTTGACAATCTTGTGAATCTGATCCCAGTCATAAAGTGATAATACTGGTCTTCCTTACACTGTTGTTAGAACAATAATTGGCATGTTATATATAAAATGTTAGGAAAATTTCTGTGGTTCATGCAAATACTCTGAAAATGGGGAGACATAGTTTTAGTTGCTACTAGACAACCTGTGACCCATTGGGTCATCCTTTGAGAGAAAGGTAGTGCAGTCTGATGTGACCAGAATGAACATTAAATTTTAGGCTGACCATATTTTTCCCCCCAATGCTGGATGGTCCTGTGATCATCTACGAAGAGTACATATCATAAATAGAAAAATAATTGTAGTGGCAAATGAACTTCAGTAATAAGTCAGTTATTTACTTACCAAAACAGATAAACAGAATGACCACGGGCGGGCAAAAAAGCAGTGGGAGTGGGAGTGACTTCTGACTTCCTGCTGGCTTCCCCATTGACTTTGCTTGTGGGAAGCTAACAGGAAGCATCGGAAATCATGATCATGTGACCACGGGGACACTGCAATGGCCACAACTTTGCAAAAAAAAAGTGGTCTGAACATTGTGGAAATATCAATTCAGTGAGAATTTTAGTAGATAGAAGTTTAAGCTACTATTTATCCAATGGCAGCTAAAGAAATTATATATGTATGCATTATTAAACCAGTAACTAAACTCATGTACACATTTTATTTGGTTAATTCTCATATTCGTAATATTAACTTTTCATTTTTATTTTTTTTACCATTACAGACTATGCAATGAATGAAGAGTCAATGTTGCTCTATGTCAAGAATGAGCAACGCACTGCTCTGAAGATTTTACTGAACTGTAATTCTTATCAGCCCTAACAAGCACAGCCCATGGTGAAAGATCATGGGAGATGCAGCACAACATCTGGAGCAAATGTTCCAAGCAGCTGCAAGATGTTATTGCTATGGCAGCAAAAAAAAAAGACATCACAGATGTGCATGTGTTTACTTATATGAACAGATATTTAGAAATAATTATTATGATTCAAATAAAAATAACACACTTCCTACCATGATGGAGAAGCTTGTTTGCTGAGTTTGTTACTTACTGTAGATTAGAAATTTCACAGTTCTTTCTCTCTCTTCTTAGACATGATTTTTACACCACACTAGAATGGACACCTCTTCAAGCAGAAGACACCATATCTTCCAATAGAGGACTATTCTCTGATATTGCTATTACTCTAATCAAGCACAGCAGTGATGGCATTTGTGGCACGGCTACAGTATACTGCATAGTCTCCCTTGGCCCCAAATATAGTTGAAGTTTAATGAGTCTGAGGGCTGTAATGGACTTTGCACCATTATTGAAAAGATTAAGCAATGTGCTTTCTGTGTTTTACAATCAGTACTGTAAATTCAGCTCTCTGTTTGCAATAATAAAAAAAGCTGAGGAATCCTTCTTTAGTTTGCAGTAGTGAAACTGGCCTCAGAGAATGCAGTTAGGTAAGGTAAGGTATGCATTAATTTAACATGCAAGTAGCATAAATATTTAATGCCTCCAAAGAATTAACAGCTTTACACTGCCTACTTACTTGAGTGCAAATTCTATTGATTTTATTGGAAATAAGCAAAACTGTAACATTAAAAAAGAATGGAACAAAAAGTATAAAAAGAAATGATTTAGCATTGCTCCATATCTGGCCTACAATTGTAAGTATTTCAAAGATGGACTGCACTAGAGAAAAGGCAGAGTTAGCAAGAAAAGAGGAAAACTACTCTCAATTGTACTTTAACTAGGAAGGTTACAACTAACCACACATTCCCAGCTGGAGTCTAGCTCTATCTCTCAGGCCAGTTATCCTTTGCACTCAAGATACTAAGTCAAACTGAAGGTATCTTAATCTGTCAGTTCCTTATATTTTAGTAGAGTTTCATTATATGTCCATTCAGTGGTTATCACTAGGAGAATTATATTTGTGTAAGTGCATCTTTAATCCCCTTGTCAAAGAAGGAAGCAATAGCTTTAGGTTGTGTTTTAATATGTAGAAAAAGAAAATAAATAATTAAAAGATATTTAGATATAAGAAATATGCCATGTATTTTACTTTCTGCACTTAAAACAAAGGAAGAGTTTAAGATTCATTTTTATAATGGTATAATTTGACTGTCCACCATGATCCTGATGTTAGATGTTTGTAAGAAAAATGCTAACTACATTAATTTAGTGTAAACAAGAAGTTGCTGCTGCTTATTAGGGAAACAATGCACTTTCACTTTTATTATCATAAAATGAGATTTCCACTCGTTTCTTTCCATTTCTTTGCCTAAATTTTTAATGTATCTTTAGCTTTGTTTTTACATTTGCAATTTGTCAATGCATGTTGGACTGTATAGCAACCAACTTTTTAATTCAGCTCATTAAAAAGAAAAGGTTTTAAGGTATAAGAATACATTTTTCTTTTTATTTTAAATGGACCAATATCAAATCTTTGAGAATAATTAAAACATCCCCTTACATGACCTTTAAGTTATTAGTGTCATAGAGAGAATTATAATAGTTGTGTTTTCTGGTTATCCATTATTAAACACAAGAATGTACAACTAAACAATTATGGAGTCTTCAATCTGACTTTGGCTGCACAATTAGTTCCAAAATCAAGACCCCCTCCACTCATCACATCTGTTTTATACTTTCACTTGATCAGAGATTACACTATGGCAGTGGGTTGTTTTAGAACATAATGAAGAATCTGTGGGTAAGGATTTATGTGTTATATATGAACCAGATCAGGGCTGACAAAATATTGGCTAGGCTCATACATAATGCTAAGTCTTCTTCTTTCTTCTTCAAGCTTTATTATTTATTATTATTATTATTATTATTATTATTATTATTATTATTATTATTATTATTATTATGGCTTGCTGAATCAGTAAAAAACAATCCAGGGTCAGTTTTAGAGATAACCATGACTTGTTTGGCTATTTCCTGTTGGTTTCAAATTCTCATTTGTTGTAAAAAACAACCCCCTTTTTCCTGTAGGTATGGACTGCCGCTAACTCAAAAACAAACAAAAATATTATGGCTTAGTATTACAATATCAGTAACTATAAACAAAGATGCCCAGTTTAATCACAGATACCATGTTGAATCCCATTGTATCAACATGGACATAATGTCCCACATATGGGCGTAAAGAGAATGGGAAACAATCATGTTTCTGGATATCTATCCACAAAGAGAAAAAAGTTTCTGTATATTAACTGGTATTCCAAAATATAACAGAAACAAACTGTCTAACTCGTGTTTATGTACTTTACTTCCTCTTGACTGATAGATAGATGGATGGATGGATGGATGGATGGATAGATGATAGATAGATAGATAGATAGATAGATAGATAGATATCTTACAATAACAAACAAAACAAAACCCAGTTCATGATTCAGCCAAGGTTAAGAACATATAAAACTGCTTAAAATTTGAGTAGAGTTTTACATACTATGTCATAAACTGTGCATGCCTATTAATATTAAATCAAGTCAGTGTGTTATGATTGTAGCCTACAAACCTCAGGAAATCAAACAATAACATGACAATAACTATTAACATACTTAAATGCTGCACATTATCCTAATATTATCCCAGTTTAGTAACATGAATGAGACAGCCACAATAGTTCATATTTGCCATGCTGGGAATGGTGGCAGAGAAGGCAGATAATTAAACAATTATTATTAATGTGATCCTGTACTCATAATACAGGAACATGGCAATAAATCATAGATGATATAGTAAGTCACTTTAGACAGCATGATAAATTGTTACTTGCTCTAGTCACAATTTAGAACCAAAATTATTTTTTGAGGCTTCAGACTTATAATAGTTGAACTATCATTTAGAAATAATTTTGTTTTCTACTGTCTCAGCATTTACACAGATATATTCATTTCCATGATGCAGAAACTTCTATAAACAGAATGATTCAGTAGCCCTACATACAAACTGAAGGGCCATATATGTATGTTAATTAACATTTGGAAAAGTCTGTAGTTAGGACAAATCATGGTGTACATTAATAGGTAAGTTGTGTCATGTACATACAGTAATATTGGTACAACTGAAGAATATTTTACTCAACTGAAAACCAAAGGAAGAGTTCTTACATACTTGCATATAAGGCATTACTAGATTACTAACTAAAGTGGCATAGTCCCATCTATTTCTACTATTTTAATGTTTTGTTTACGGTAGATTTATAAACATTTATTATCACACTTTAAATATGATCAACTCCAGAGAGTATAAATGCATCCAAAAAGATAATAAAGAAAACAAAAAATATTTTTAAAAAACTCATTTTGAATGAAGAAACTTCACTATGCAAGAAACTAATATGCCTAGCAATGTTTCAAAAGATTGTCAAAACTGGGATAGAAAAAGACAGAAGCCATAATGTATAATATAGTACAGTATATAATATACTATAGTAATATAGTAGTATGTATAATCTACTATGCTATATAACATAGTGACAGTCCTACTATGATGGAAATAAAATAAAATGTCAATTCAGTTGGAAGAAAAGGCTGATTTCTTAATTATTCATATGATTTTAAAATATGGCAACAGATTTTAATCATGGGTTATATTTTTTCTAATGTAATTACATTGACTAGCTTAAATGTCAATGGCTTAAAATTCTCAAGATAGAGTTGCAGCATCCCCTTCTGGTTGGAAGATCAGTTTTCATGTATCTAGGTGCTTTTTAGGGAGTTTCAAGAATCTAGGTATTATATAATGGTCATAAAATGGTCAAAACTCTCTTAGGTCTTTCTAACAGAATATATCCCATATCTCTATCTGGGAAGATTGGAGTTCATTATTCAGGGTTAGACAAAGTGAATCCTGAGGCCACAATTTTTAGAGATGAACTACTGAATTTCAGAGCATTAGCAAATGCAATCCATGTGATGTTCCTTATTATTAATAATCTTTACCCCAAATAAGACTAGAAAGTAAAAAGAAAAAAAATCAGGAAAAGGCAATGACAAACAAATAGACTACTAGCAGGTATTTTTATCTAATCTTAGGAGCTAAGTCAGATTAAGCCTCTTTAGTACTTCGACCCAAGGAATACCAGGGCTATGGGTAGACTGGGAAGTTGAAAAGCATCCTGAAAGAAGGCCGTAACAACCACTTCCATACTGTTGCCAAGCAAATTGCATGACTGTGCCCATCCAGTCACCAAAAAGAGACCTCAACTTGGACATGTCTTTATCATTTTTTTAACCTCCAAATTTTAAAAAAATGTATTCAAAATCATATATGTGTTCTCAGTATATGCCTGAGAAAGATTTCAAAGCCCTCAAAATATAAATGTTATTCATAATGAATAATCCTATTAAGTGAACGTATTTTACAAGGCTCTGAAATGATCAAAGAGGGAAGATAACTATAATCTCTTGCATCTTTACTACAGGGTAAGCTTCACTAAGTTTAAGGTTACTTTGTCCCAGATAACATTGCATACTGTAAAACTGCAGTCACAACTGCAGTGAAGTAGAATACTTTTGCTGGTAGGATTCATAACTGATGCAAAAATGTGAAACCCACTTAATTCATACTATGCTGTATAGTTCATGGATCAGTAAAATGCATATCTTATTACTTCAACCTTTTTTTTTTTTACTGAGTTTGATCATGAGCTTATTCTGTCCTTAATAGATTTTGTTCAGTAGATCCAAAAAGGTTTTGTCCCTGATACTTTTTCCCACCCAGTCATACTAGTAGAGCATTTACCCTCTTTTATAGACACCTGTTCTATCTTTCAAGATTAGTTAAAGATTAAATAATGTCATTCAAAGACTTGCCTTAGAAACTTTAGTAAAGATAATATCCAGCAGGTATAATCAAGTTTATAATTCTGGTTATTTTTTACTTACTCTATAAATTAGGCTTCCTCAAACTGACACCCTCCACAAAAGTTGGAATTAATTCTACACCGAACTAAGGACATCAAGCTGGGGAAGGTTGCTATAAATAAAACATTATGCTGCCTATTTATAAAAATAACTTATATGTAATATAATGGATTACATCTCAATAAAGTCTGCAAATGGCTTGTATCACATTTTCTATAAACAGATGATTAAAGCAAGATTTTTGGAAAGCGATGCACTACACAGAGCCTGAGGCAAGAAATTAATTATCTTTCTATGAAGCCCATTTCAATTCTTTTCTAAAGTATTACGTACTGCAACCTAAATGTCCATGCAATTGGCTCTCAACCGACATCCTTGTTTGCACAATACAGTTTTAATCCTTGAATATAGAAGGATTATCCAGCTATGCATATTGGGATAGTACTACTGATATCAGTTTCCTGCTATAAGTACAAAACCAACTAAAGCATGTACCATAATTCTATGCTGCAAGTTAATTTTTGTACGAAAATGCTTTTCATGTAGACATTTTTAACATGACTGTGCATTCAGAAACGTAAGAAACAAACTTTGACAAAACAGCAACCTCATAATATGGTCAATTTGATATTAGAGTCACTAATCCAAAGTTAAAGTATTACAGGTTCAGTTACAGCTGCTATATAAAACAATGAAATACATGGAAAACACAAACTAAAAAGACATTAGTGATCTATAATAACTCCTCATTTAACCCACTGCTTCCTGAACTTTCCTGCCACTGACACAGATTTTGCCACAGCCAAGCAAATTAGAGAATTTTTAATATAGATTTAGAATATATATTTTAACCAGGCTTCAGAACACCACTGCCTCCATGATTCTTCAGCAATGTCAGTTCTGAATATAAAAGAGCAAATTTCTTAACACAAATTAAATAAATTATTTCTCAAAGTATTTAGCCTGAGTTTGTCCCACTGAATATAATAGATGAGAGTTCAGGGATTATAATAACAAGCTTTGATGGAACCATGGATATTCAGATTCTTAATACTTTTCATACATTGTTACCACACAATCTGTAACAGAAAACCCCCTGGATAATATCTGGATCTTTGATATATGTTTTTGCTGCACGGTGTCTTAACCATTTGTGAAACTATTTATCCACAGTCTTCTAAACTTTCTAATTTCTTACAGTGTATCCTAACTTTGCATCTGCAGAATGGACAGATAAAATAAGATACCTATAGAACTGCCAACTCTTCACCTGGAATTTCTTTGCTTTTCTAAAACAGCCCCAAATTCCACTTTGATATTCTTAGTGAAGCAGGTCCATGAGAAACTATCAATTTAGAGACAGTTTATGCTGGATACAAAGAAATAAACATACTTTATGCAATGCCCCCCCCCCCCCCCCGTTTGCTTTTGCTGACAGTCAGTGCAACAGGTAAGGGATGCCGTGACCAAAAAAGAGCCTGTTGAGACAGTGGCAGGATGATGCTCAGTAGGCTAGCTACAACTTATGCTGCACTGATTAGTTTTGCGGGTGGTGAATTTAGCAGACTATCAATTTTCTGTCCCACATTCCCCCAACCTGTTGTCTCTCCATCCTTCACAGCCAGCATGTCCGTTCCAATTTAGAGTGATGATGGAGGGGTGTAATCCAAGACATCAGAGGGCACCATGTGAGGGAAGGCATCTGCCCCTTTCCTTGGCTTCAAAAAAAATACCCTCCCCTCGACCCTGTCCGAGCCAACGGTACTTACAGGTAAGAGGTGAAGACGCTGAGGTTGGCGGGCACACCTGTGAGGCCCAGGTCGGCGCAGTCCACCCGCTGGAGCATCCCGTCTGTCTCACAATGACAGAAGGCCGGGCAGCTCCTTTCGCGCGTCCCCAGTCCGGACGGCAACCCGAGCACGCTGAGGAGAAGCAACGCGCGGGCAGGGACGGCGGCAACCGCGGCGGTGTCCATGGTGCCAAGGCAGTGCGGGGGCAAACGGCGACGGCTGCAGAGTTGCTTTTCCAGAAGTGGAAGGGGCTTCTGACATCCCCCCTTAACTACCTAACCAGCCGGAGCGCGTGGCGGCGAGGAGGGCGAATACGGCCCGTCTGAAGCTTTTCGGGGCAAGCCTAACTTGACGGCGAGGGGTGGCGGGGCGCGCGCGTGCCAGGAGAGCTGTGGGTGACTGAGTCGGAAGGCCGCCCGCTGCTGCAGTCCAAACGGCTGCTGGCGTGCGGCTCTCTAAGGGAGCATCTCAGTTTACACACCGTTTTTAAAGAGCCGGAGTCTAAACCGCGCGCCCCTACTGACGTAGCCCCAACGCTGCCTGCTGCTCGCTCGCAGCTCCCGCCGGCGCCGGAGGTCGTGTTTGCTTCAGCCAGCGAAAGCTCGCGAGCAGGGCGGGAGCCTGGGGGGGAAGGGGAGGGCTGCTGGCGCTGTCGCGGTTCGTGTCGCCGGAGCCCGCGAACACAAGTTGGGGGCGCTGAGAGGCAGAGCGAGCAGGTTCCCTCCCTCTCTCCGTCCCTTGCTGGCGGCTTTTTGTGCCAAACGGGAAAAGGTCGGCGTGGCTGGCAGCAGTTCAAGGCTCCGAGGCGATGGCCATTTGCACAGCTAAGGCGGTTGAGATAAAAGGTTGTTTTCCTCTCGCTCCCCCACCCATCTCTGCAGCCACCTGGAATAGCTTAGGCTTACTCGGGTTGCCAGTTTTCCGCGCTCCCTCGATAGAGGCGTTGCGTCTATAAAAGTTGGACGGTGCCGCGAAGTCAGCAGGTGCAGCCTCCGTAAGTACAGGAGAACCCTGCTCTCGGTCATCCCAGGAGATTCAGATTACAGGAGGCCGACTCTGGCTGAATGTTAGGAGAGAATTCCTAACAATAAGGGCCCTCCGACTGAAAAATCAATTAACCAGAGAAGTGGTGGGCTCCCCTTGCTGGCTGTGTTCAAGCACAGGCTGGACGCAGCCCTCTGCTTTCATTTGGATTCCTGCACAGAACATAAGGTTGAGTTCTATGGCCTAAACTGTTCTTTTTATACTCAATACTTTTATGAGCCTTTCCCAATTGCTGAGTCAAAGTGTTTTCCACTCAGTGAATTGACATGAAAATTTGTTATGGCCATTGCCAATTCCTAGACCGCGTCTGTTGCCTTTGTTTCCATTCACTGCAGTTACCTGACTTGTGCCCAGAGTAACAGGTGACAAAGCCAAACAGATTTCAAACAACTTGAGGCTGCCTTGGATGGTGTTTGAATAATTGGCAAAATACTACTTTACCTCCTATATGGCAAAGGGAGACTTAACTTTTGTCTCATTTGAAGGATGGGGCTTAAATGGAGGCAGCATAATGGGGATGGCAGAAAAAAAGATTTTTGCACAGTACTGTATGTCTTATGTGGTTAGGTGCAAATGGGGAAAGATTCTGTAATTCCATGTTGAAAATTATCGGTCAGGGTTCCTTCACTTGCTACCATCCTCTGCTTGTGCTGGCTGGGGATGGAGTTCAATTTATTTGGAGGACACTAGGTTGGGAATGGAAGATACAGGCAATGATTCTGTGTGTGTGTGTGTGTGTGTGTGTGTGTGTGTTTAGTCAATCTCTGTTCTCATCCCACAGAGCAAGCACATCTTGGGCATATGCACTTCCACAGCCAACTTGTATACCCAAAGTAGTCCAGTAAGTTAGTTGTACAAGTTTACTGTCTTATCAGAAGTTTCAACATTCAGTGATCCTGACTACAACCAGATAAATAGTAAAATCAGATTTAGATTGTACTGAGTACAGAAGATTTCTTCACAAAGTACTATTAAGTGGTAGTGTTGTTCAGATGAATACAAGTTTTTAAACAATAGTTGTGAGGTGAATTGTTAACCAATTTTAGTCAATTAGGAATCACAGTTTAGAGCCTGAAAACCTTGCTTCCGTTTAAGTAATACTGTCTAGGCTGAAATGCTTTGATAGGCACTTTTGTAGGAAGAAATGTAATGAAGACATAGTACAATCCAGTATAAATCTCCTTCAAGTTATATGTGCACAGGGTTTTAATCTTAATCTTACATTTTGTATTAGATTGTTTATTTACTATGTATATGCTTTTTTTTCAGGAACTCAGGATGGTTCTCTCTTCTCTATGTACACAACAATATTTTGGGATAGATTTGGCTCAGGTAGAATAACTGGTCAAAGGTGAAATTCATTGACAAATGACAGTTTGAATCCAGATATCCCTGGTTCATCACTGGAGATTAGATTGAAATGTCTTATTTCAGTTTCTTCAGCTTCCATAAATAATATATAATACTGTATCTGTATCTCTGGCAAAATGGCACCCTCGTTCCTGGTGTCTAGTTGGCCAAAGAATGCCATTGTAGAGTTGGTCCATTAACTTTGATGAGGAGGCTTCAACCTGCAGTGGATGCATTCAAGATGATGATGATGATGATGATGATGAAGAAGAAGAAGAAGAAGACGAAGAAGACGAAGAAGACAAAAAGTTGCACTACTTATAACAGTGCATATATTAAGATAGAATATTTAGCTGTCCTAGATCCTTGGGAAGAATCTGATAGTCAAAAGTACCAAATCCAGTCAAAACTATTTGGCTGAGAGTGGGTAAACAACAATAACAATAATAATGAAGTAGCCAAGTTGTTCTAAGTAAGTAACACATCCATTGTTTACTTTCTTTTTTTACTACTGAGGAAATGAGTTCAGGTGTATATCTTTACTTCCTTTTGATAAATGTTGCTTGATTAATGATTGAGAGGGTTGGAAAAGCCTTTCTTCCTAGGGCTAAGAAAGAATGACTGGCCCAAAGTCACCCAGCTGGCTTTGGGCCTAAGGCAGGACTAGAATTCACATTCTTCTTGTTTCTAGCCTTTTTAAACATTAATGAAACTAGTTCTCAGAAATTCTGATATTGACCTAAAATGATTAAAAAGGAATAAATATAAAGACAATGCCTTCAGGATGGGATGTACCACAGCTCCCTCAACTGATTCCTCCCAGTCAGGACAGCCAAGAGGAAACTGGATCTAAAGACACATGGTGGTACAAACCTGTCCAAATAATCTGTCCTTATCCTCAAAAAACAGAAGTTGGAAACTGATTCCACATCACAGGACAACCAGGTGTGCCAGCTTCTTGTCTATCATTGCTAATGGTTATCTATCAAAAAGTAAAGAAGTTCATAAAGGTTGCTACCGATAGCACTAGGAGACTTCAGTCTTACAGACTGTTTCAGTCCCTGCGCCACTTAAAATGGTTCCCTAGGGCAATTTCCAGCAGGCATATGCTCTGATAAGCTCTAAGTTGTGCTTGGCAATGTTTGCTTTTTGATTTATGCCACCAGTGCTCTATGCATCTGCCTGCACACTTCATCATCTATAGTTCCTCAGTAAACCAAGAACCCATGGTGGGGGAAGGGTGTCAGCAAATGGGCAAAGATCCCAAAACTTCATTCATCCTGGCATTTAGAGAGTCTGTCCCTTGTCTAACCAGCCAGCAACAGCTCTTCTACAAAATATTCCAAAAATCCCAATTTCTTCAATTCAGAAGCTGACTTGAACAAAACAACAACAACAAAGCATTGATGCTGTTGCCTAAATGCCCCCCCCTTTTTATAGGATGATAATTACTACATTTTAACTTACCTGTCTATCATTATATAGCTATAATTTCAGTGTAAAGAACATTTTCTTATTTTTAGCTTATTTGATGAAATAATCAAGACAGATCAAGACAGAAATCTACAAAGATAACTTATTTCTATATTTGTTATACTAGCAAAATTCCACACTGAGCATATCATGCAATTCTTATCAACTTTAGTATATATAGAAGACATTTGAAATTAAGCATGATAGTTCTTAATTTCTTTTATTTCTAGTAATTAATAGGACATGCTGTTTTCAGTTTTTTACATTTCAAAGAAGGGTATTGCCGTTATGACTGTACTTCTTAAACCAAAGCCCAGCTTCTTACAATATCACTGGCCTTATTATTTGGCATTCCCCAAAATAGTCATACCAGCTTGAAATGGCAATCTTGCTCGAGCAGGAAATAGAATGATTCATTGAATAACTTGATGAATCACTCACTTTGTTTAAGAGCCTGATTCTGATATCAGAGTTGGTACTATGTTATATAAAATAAAGTATACACTCAATGTATCAGTTTTCTGTATAATAAGTTCAGATTCTCAAGGTGTGGAATTCACTGATAGTGAGGCTTTTTAACATGCTGGAATTTCATTTTCTACAGTCAGATAGGCTATCTGTTGGGTACTCACTGAAACATTTTTGAAGGGTGAGTCATAAAATGTGTAGGACAATGATGTGAAGTAGATAGTTCCATATCACATAAATGGGTGGAGGCAGGAGTTTATGTATTAGAGGGTTTGGGGATGGGGTATCTCTAATTTCTGGGCCAGTCATTCTTTCTTAACACTAGGAAGAAGGAAATGGCAAGCCACTTCCAAAAATGTTTCCAAGAAAACTGCAGGGACTTGTCCAGGAGGAGGAGTCAAGAACTGACTTGAAGGCCAACAATTACAACAAACAGAATTTTGATTCTTGGCCAAGGAGTTTGAGAGGGTGGTGGCCAAATAGTTTGAAGTGCACCTGGATAAAACTGATTTTCTGGATCAATTTCAATTAAGTTTATGGCTGGTCACACCATGGTGGTAACTTTGGTTGTCCTGATA